>CM060981.1:204972651-206274526 GCA_030765065.1 Deroplatys truncata
GAACTTTGTAACTGAAAACGGTTGGGTTGTAAAGCTATCTACATCTAGCTTAGCTGGACTTTGAAGCTCTCGGTTTCCTGAATTTCATTAAAGTCTGTTTCGGTCTTGTTCAACATTCTTAGCTAGTCTTTGACTAGCTAAACATAATTAAATTTTTGGTCTGATGTTTATAGTGGCCTTGTTTTATAAACTTTCTAAATTGATTTGGTTTGTTGAATTTTTGGATTTACTTAATTTTGCTGTATTTAAAACTTGCCTTTACTGCTCTGCTCAATTGGTTTTGGTTGCTTTACTCTTTAAGCCATTTTTGTTTTACAGTTATTCTTTTATGGTTGCTTTACGGTTCTGGTTATTAATGTTTGTTTATTATTATCATTAAAGTACCCAAAAACAAACTTATCAATAGTAGTATATTTTTGAGAGTTCTGGTTTCCTTTTGTTTTCCCCTACGGCACTCGTTAGGGCTTCCCTTTTCGTTTGGCCGGGGTTCCCTTACTCAGTCAAACAGCGGAATCATTGCAAATTACTGGTAGCAGAGCGTGGTTAATTGATTTGTCTGTGTTGGTTAGGGAATATTTTTGGGTTTGTTGTTTGCTCTGTATTCTCCGGATCTCATTTTCTTACTTGTACCATATCCGTAGTTACAAGATGGCGGTATCGGTTACTAATGTGGACAGATTACGGAAAGGTGAATTGTGGGTAGAGTTGGTTGTACGTGGAGGTCAATGTTCTATGACAACTGAAGTGGCTATTATGTTGGAAGTTTTTCGACAAATTAAGGATGCTCCATTAATTACTGTTTCTATTGATCACGTGGTAGTGACTAAGTGTGAGTCCACTTGCTCGTTGGCCTTAGCAGAGATTCAGGATAATTTAATGGATTTTGGGCGCGAGGATTCTCCCTCTAAGGCACAGTTGCTCCGGTGGCAAGTTAGAATTCGACATTACTTGTTCTATTTAGATTATGTCTTACAGAGATTCCCTACTTTGCAGTCATGTATAGCGTTGCAAAAGTTAAAGGATCAGTTTAAGGAATTAGCCCGTAAAGTGGAGGAAGATTTTGGGACTTCACAGGAGGATACTGGGTCGTCCCCCTTGTATAATCAAGGATTGTCAGATGTGGTTCAGCCTTCGATTGCGGTGTCTGCGTTTCGGCCACTTAGACTCGCTCATCCCCTCCAGCAATTCGTGGAGGGCGTTCACTTAAACGACATTGTTGATGTACCATCAGCTTTACAGTTTCTCTATTTTCTTGTTCGATTGACGCTAATGGCTAAGCGTTATTTGGTACCCACGGCTCAAGTGATAGAATTATTTTCTGTCAAGGTGTCTGGGATAGTTTCGGACCTGTTAATGCGGTGTGCTGGTTTGGCCGACCCTGTGACTCGCTTTCATTTGGCCCTATTAGACATGTTCATTCCACGTAGGGAATGCACGAGGATAATGCAAGACGTATATTTTCGTCCTCAGGGTCTAACGGAACCGTTTACAGAATATATGGTTCGGGTTAAGGAAATTGCTTTAGTGTTGGTGCTCCCTGATACGGAAGCGGAAATTTGTGATGTCATTTTATCAGGACTCAATCCAGTTGTCAGGTCGGCTTTGGTTTTAGGACCTCGGCCGTCAAATTTGCAGCAGTTGGAAGCATTGGTACCTAAACTCAATGAAGTTATGCTTGTTGATAGGCTGCGTCTGTCAGAGCCTCCGGGCTCATTAGCAACTCCTAATACCACTGTATCAGCTCCTTCTTCGGCCATTGTTCCGGATTCGCGTCGTCTGGCCACTATTAAATGCTTTCAGTGTGGTCAGGAAGGCCATGTTCGACGAAATTGTCCCAATAGGAGGACCGTGAATCGGGGTTTTCTTCGTGTTTCTAATCAGGGGCGACAGTTTCGACCTTTATGACGCCAGAAGGTTAGGTCGACCATTTGTTTGTCTCGGCGTATTTGTGGTTATCCGTTTTCGGGTAAACCCTTAGTTCAAGTTTCTCTTGAGAAGTTGCCTTTATTGGCGTTATTAGATTCCGGAAGTTCTGTCTCTTTGATTCAGCTTGATTGGCTTAGGTTAAATTTACCATGTATTATGTCGCGTGCAACCACGTGTCAGTTGGTTTGTTTGATGGTCAATGGTCAGGCCTTTCAAGTTACTCAAAAAGTATCATGTACTATACGTTTCCCACGTTTTACGTGGAAACATAGTTTTTTTGTCGTTCCCAAGCTTCCTTATGCTTGTGTCCTAGGTGCCGATTTTATGTCAAGGACTGGGATGGCTATTGATTTTTCCACTAGGCAGATCGCTTTTCATTTTGCTCCCCGGATAAAGTTGGACTTTGTGAGGGATTTTAAACCACCTGGGCCCCCTCTAACCTTCGGAGATATTAATTTGGTAACCCAAAATTGCGCTACTTCTTCTCTGTCTCATTTGTCCCCTGCACAGGCAAAGCAAATAGGGCATTTAGTTGGGGAATTTGATTCGTTGTTTACAGATGTTTTAGGGGTCACTCATTTGACTCAATATGAAATTCAGTTAACTGATTCTACTCCGGTCAAGTTATCTCCATATAAGCTCACACCACCGAAGATGGCTATATTAAAAGAGAAAATACAGAAGATGCTTGACCAAGGGGTTATTAGACCATCTACTTCAAATTACAGCAGCCCCATATTTCTAGTACCGAAGGGAGATCAGGATTTTAGACCGGTCATAGATTATCGTCTCTTGAACAAAAGAATACTTATTGAAAGTACCCCTTTGCCCGATTTGCATACAGCTGCTCATCATTTTTCGAAGGCTCGCGTTTTTACGACCCTGGATTTGAACAATGCTTATCATCAGATTCCTTTGGCTGAACATTCCAAGCATCTAACAGCTTTCGCTACCCCCTGGCGCCTTTATGAATTCAATAGGGTCCCATTTGGTTTGGCTACGGGCGCGCAAGTCCTCACTCGTTTGCTGGATAATTTGTTTTCGGACATAAAATTTAAATATTTGTACCATTACTTAGATGATCTTGTAGTATATTCCGAGGATTTTGACTCACATCTTGTTCATTTACGTGAGGTCTTTCGTCGCCTACAGAGCGCCGGGTTATCAGTTAAGCAGTCTAAAGTTCATTTTGCTACCTCTCAAATATCATTTTTGGGCCATATGGTTTCCCCTTCTGGTATTACCATAGACCCAGATCGCACTAAGGCTATTAGAAATTTTCCGGCACCCAAGAATAAGCGTGAGGTGGCTCGATTTTTGGGAATGGTTAACTTCTTCTCTAAATTTATTTCAAATTTTTCTACTCGGGCGGAACCTCTTAATTGCTTACGTAGGAAAGGGGTTACTTTTGCGTGGGCCGAGGAGCAGGAAGCGGCATTTGTTGATCTAAAAGAGGCTATTTCAAACCCTCCTGTCTTGGCTTTTCCAGATTTTGCTATGCCCTTTATTTTACAGACGGATGCTAGTGCTAGCGCGCTAGCGGCTGTTTTGTTGCAGGAATTTCCTGAGGGTCGTCGTCCCATTTATTATAGTTCGCGTACTTTATCTCCTGAAGAACGTAAATTTTCTACATATGAATTAGAAACCTTAGCGGTGCTTTTTGGATTGGAGAAGTATAGGGTGTACTTAGAACATGTGCATTTCTTTTTAGAGTGCGATAACCAGGCTTTAACGTGGGCGTTAGCTGTCCCAAGGAAGACAGGTCGTCTTGCGCGTTGGGGTGTCCGGATAGGTGCCTTTAAGTTTACTCCTTCCTTTATCAGAGGTTCAGAAAATTGTATTGCGGATGCTCTTACCCGGGTATTTTCCGAACCTACTGAGGAGTGTGTTTATTTCGAGACTTTGGATGCTCCTGCGGATACTCAGATTGAGAGTTTCTCATTTTCGGCATTTCCTGAAATGTTTGTCAGTATACCTGAACTTCAACTTACCGATTCTGGGTTGGCTTCAATTATTGAGCAAATTAAATCGGGAGTTTCACTGCAGGATTATAAGATTCATGAGGGTGTTTTGATGGGAAGAGCTAGTTTTGATCGGCGTTATAAAGTCATAGTTCCGAAGGCAGCTATTCCCATGATTCTCAATTATTTTCACGATTCTCCTTTCGGGGGTCATTTAGGCATTGCCAAAACCAGAAATCGAATTCGTGAACAATTTATGTGGCGGGGCATGGATTTCGATGTAAGAAAGCATGTTAAGTCTTGCCGCATTTGCGCATTGTCCAAACCCGCGCAGGCCACAAATTGGGGATATTTGGCTTCGGAGGTTCCCTCCGCGCCCATGGAGAAACTATTTGTGGATTTTATCGGACCATTCCCTCGTTCTATTCAGGGAAATATTTTTGCATTGGTGGTTACTGATGCTTTCTCAAAGTTCGTATGGATTTCACCTCTGAGTGCTGCTACTGCTCGCCTTGCTATTCGGGAACTTGGAACAATATTTGGATCTTTTGGTGCTCCTCAATATCTGGTCTCTGATAACGGTTCGCAATTTAAGTCGCGTCTCTTTCGTTCCTTTTGTTTTGAGTGGGGTGTTACGCATTTTACTACTACCCCTTATTACCCTAACCCCTCATTAGCGGAACGGGTCAACCGTAACCTTAAGTCCGCTTTAATTGCTTATCATCACCAGCAGCACAATTGCTGGGATAAATATTTGAAGCAACTTCAGTTTGCTTTCAATTCTGCGAGACATGAGGTTCATAAGACGACGCCATTTTCATTGTTATTTGCCTACCAACCTTCGTCTCCTTTGGCTAATTTGTGGGCGTTAAATGATTTATTACCGGCTGACAATTCTCCGCATACCATTCGTACTAATTGGAAGGCTGCCTTGAATAATCTGCGTAGAGGCCACTCTATGAGAAAGCAGCGATACGATGCGTCCCGTCGTCCCTCCCCATTCAAAGTGGGAGATGTTGTTATGTGCCGTAACTATCCTCAGTCCTCGAAAGCAGATGCGTTTGCCGCGAAGTTAGCTCCTCGCTATCTTGGCCCGTTTAAGATTCTCAGAATTTATAAGGGGGTGTCTGTTCTTTTGCAAGAATTGTCTTCTTCCTGCAGGCGCCGCGCTCACCTGTCTCAGCTTAAATTGTATAACTCGGGGTAGCAAGTGAGTCACTTGGCATTGTCCTGATGATGGGTGACTCACTTTCAGGAATTAGCGATCCTGCCTCATGCGAGCTCTTGATTTGTCCCATTCCCTTAACCGGGATAAATCCTGTCCCATTCCTCTCCCAATCATCCTTTCTTATCCCTTCCATATTCATGAAAGCTCCCTATTATACTTTCATTTCCTCCTACAGTAATGGTATCTTTTCGGATGTTAGCATATAGAACTCCAGTGATTTGTCTTCAGATCTTTGACACATGAGAATATCACTATTGCATACTTGCCAACTTTTACTGTTTGCCCGTAAAATGTATGGTTATGTCCGTGTGCTAGGGCTATTCAAGAGTCAGTCACTTGCGAGTTCCTGAATATTTTGGAGGAATTTATGATTTCCTTTTCAAGTCAGTGTGCAAGATAAATATGGTAACATGTATGGTTATCTAATTCTGAAAGTTTTGCCTCATTTCCATTCGCCCTTGCTGGGGTATTTAGCTGTTGCGCAGAGCCTACCTTTGCTGTTGATCCTGTTATTTTGAGTGACCTTTTGTGTTTCTATAAATTTGGCTCGTATTTAATATCCTTTGTTTTTTATTTAATTTTGGGGGTAATATTTTAAATTATAATTATATATATATATTTATAAGTTCACTTAATTTCAGTGGGTGTCAGCTTAATTAAATTGTTCTTATTGGGAAAATTTTCATGCTTCCACACCGGTGATGCCTTGCCGGTATGCCCTGTTCACCTGCCTCTCCCCAGTTATAGTTTGTGTGGGGTCGGGGCAAGTGAATTATTATTTTAGTTGTACATAGTTGTTATATTGTGCATTATGTCTCATAGTTGTTTCATTGTATACCATGTTTATTTCTTGTTCTGTAATTGTAATGCTATACTTGCCTAATTTAAAAATGCACATGGTTTATTATAGTATTCAATATTTATATGTCTATAAAATTATAATTGATTGAAGATGATTTAGTTTGTATATGTAAGTTCATGTTTTGCTTTGTGAGCCCCCTCTGCTGCTTTGTTTTATTATGTTTCAGATTCTTATCCTTCTCGGCTACCATCCCTTTTTCCTTCCTCGTGCTACTCTGTTGGGACACGTTCTGGACCTTCTGAGTTGCGATGTGCTGACTGCTGTGCAAGTTTCTTCTGCTCTCGTGGTGTGTGCAGCCGGGTGGTCCTACGTGGGAATTTCACCGTCGGACGCTATTTGGTGGTTTAAAATACTGAAGCCTGTGCCTCCTCTTCCGGATCCTGACAACTTTATACATGTTTTGGCCCGCTTCAGTTTCTGCCTTAGCGTCATCCGTCTGCAGTGTCGACGTTATTAGTAAAGAAAAATCTATACTCCTGGTTAGCGGCTTGTCCGCTTAATATTGCTGCCAAAATTATGATGCAAATTTTCGCCTGTGACTGTTCCTGGGAGTTATATACTTAAGTTTTTCATCACCTTGGATGGCTGCCCGGTTGCTACGTCGTGGGATATATACTGTTGGGGTTTGCTTGCCTCAATTATGGTCTTCTCCTTGTGTGTTCAGTGTCAGCTACTGAAGTTTGCGGACTGTATGTGTGGAGTTACCTTCTTCGTCTACTTACAGTGTAGCATGTTCCTTCTGTTTTCCTAGTTGTTTCCCCTTTTGGCTACTTATTGTTCCCTTTCCTCGAGTTCCTATAAATGGTTATTTTTTTTTTTTCGCAAGCTCGCAGATTGGGGGGGGGCTATTGTGCTGTTATGTGTTCTTTTTATGTTTTGTATCTGTATTATACATCCAGCCAGTCACTTTACGTTGCTTGTCCCGTTGCTTAACGCTCTCTTTGGTGCTCTCTTTTTTTTTCCTCTGTGGGTTGCTGACGTGGCATGTGCTTTGGCCGTACGCGCTGAGTGGTGGATTTCTGTCCGCATTGCAGGGATAGCTCTCTGCCCGGCAACTACTGAGGCGGATTGTGGAAGTTTTTGTAATGAATTTTTAAGGAACGTCTTTGTGATTTTCGGTGGATCGACCTTATGTAAAGGTAGGCTTTATTATCAGTTTTATGTCCTGGTAATGGTGAGTGAATTTTGGGGCGGAAAACGTTATGTGTGTTTGAAAATAAGAGTTCGTAAAGTGACTGGCTCTTGGAGTTGTTCATAGGTTTAGTGTGTTTTGTTTCTTTTCCAGTTGAGTTATATTTTCAGTACGTGATTTTCAGTGTATAGTTAGTTTAAAATTTGTGATAAGAGCTTTACACAGTTGTGCAATTTGAAAATGCATATTTTGATTCATGAAGGTAAAAAGCATCAGTAGTGTGAAATTTGTGAGAAAAGCTTTTGGCATTTGTCGTCTGAAATTGCATAGTTTGATAAATGGAGGGCAAGAAGCAATTTAAGTAGAAATTTGTGAGTAGGGCTTTACATATTTTGGGCACTTTGAAAATGCATAGTTAATTCAAAATTACAGATATTCTGTTGTGTAAATTATGAGAGCAGTAATTGCAGTTAAAACCCAGTTATGCTGAACCCATTTATGCTGAACTTTGTAACTGAAAACGGTTGGGTTGTAAAGCTATCTACATCTAGCTTAGCTGGACTTTGAAGCTCTCGGTTTCCTGAATTTCATTAAAGTCTGTTTCGGTCTTGTTCAACATTCTTAGCTAGTCTTTGACTAGCTAAACATAATTAAATTTTTGGTCTGATGTTTATAGTGGCCTTGTTTTATAAACTTTCTAAATTGATTTGGTTTGTTGAATTTTTGGATTTACTTAATTTTGCTGTATTTAAAACTTGCCTTTACTGCTCTGCTCAATTGGTTTTGGTTGCTTTACTCTTTAAGCCATTTTTGTTTTACAGTTATTCTTTTATGGTTGCTTTACGGTTCTGGTTATTAATGTTTGTTTATTATTATCATTAAAGTACCCAAAAACAAACTTATCAATAGTAGTATATTTTTGAGAGTTCTGGTTTCCTTTTGTTTTCCCCTACGGCACTCGTTAGGGCTTCCCTTTTCGTTTGGCCGGGGTTCCCTTACTCAGTCAAACAGCGGAATCATTGCACTACTACTACTACTACTACTACTACTACTGCTACTACTACTACTGCTACTACTACTACTACTGCTGCTGTTGTTGCTACTACTGCTACTACTACTGCTACTACTACTACTACTACTACTACTACTACTACTGCTGCCACTACTACTACTACTGCTACTACTACTACTACTACTGTTACTGCTACTACTACTACTGCTGCTGCTGTTACTACTACTACTACTGCTTCTACTACTACTACTACTACTACCACTACTATTTCTATTACTACTAGTCAATAACTGCAAATAAACAAAATTATACAATCGGGCCTGGGCCGGGTGATATACATATTTATTGCCGGGCTCGACTCGGTTCAGATCAGGCCGATCCGGGTCTAACCTAAGAATTTCGGCCTGTGCAGACCTCTATAACATAGTCACCCAAATAAGTTAAACTGTTTAAATTTGCGTATAGGGGTTGAAAAACAAAATAGAAGTATTTTTGAAAATTATAAGTTACTCTTCAGTTGACAAGGTAGGGGTAATTATTGAGTTGTAAGATATCTATACTTTTCGTAGGATCCTATGATGTAGTAAGTGTATAAAGTTCTGTACAGTTAGCTCAAATGTAAGGAGCTGCAAATAAGACTAACGTAATTAATACGATAGTGCATCGTTTTCACTGGGTCCGAGTTTATAAAGTGTTAGCTTGATCATTCCCTTAATATTGCTCAAGAAGTCAGAGGTTATTGACACGAGGTGTTATGGACACATCACCTCCCAAAAATCCAGTTTAAAATTATTAGCCTCCTTTTAACTTTTGTGATTGGAATGGCATTAATAATCCGCCAGAAGAGGAATAAAGGACACAAATATTCTGAAATTCATATTTAATGAAGGATTCAAACTAGGTATGAATATGAAAACCTCCACTACCCCAATGTTTAAACATTTTCTAAATGTTCTATAGTCTGCCTCCATCAGGAAGACTACGATGGTGAAAGAATTGTCAAAATCAGTTGAGTGGTTTCAATGCTAACCATGGAGTTGCCATCTAATATTAATATAGATAACTGAAGTATTATAAACCAGGCGGAGCCATAAAACATAAATTTATCTGTATGAATGGCTTCAGGGAAAAATTAGATATTATTCCGATTGTTTTCTTCTACAATATTAACAATGTAATTGCACATCCTTGGTGGTACCGACGTAAGGTTTCATGCGAAAAATGGCTGTGAATCTGAGCAAAATAAACAAGTTTTAAGACTTTTTAACCTATCTAAACAAGTTATCAGTCTTTAAATAGATGAATTCGTTTGCACACTTTAGATTCCACTTTTCCTATTGTGTCTATCTAAGTTTAGTCTGTTATTGATTTCAGAAGCAAGAAAGTGTAAATATTTATCACATAACCATCGTCATCGTGGACCAGGTTTGATATCGTACCTTCTCCTAATATAACTTGCCATTTACGTTGCCTAGGAGTCCAGTCTATCTCACCCTTTCAGTTTATTACCGCCGGACCGGAGGGAATCTTGCCGCTTTATCCTCCTTGACGATTGTTATTTCTTATCATTAATTGTGCAGCATAAATGGCGAAGGATAACTTGATGACATAAATTTACCAGCTCAAAGTAATCACTGTATGGCTACTGTTCGGGCTGAAAGGAAGTGGTATTGTTGTAATTACTGATAAGAGTCGGCTCGTTACGAGGTTGTGTAGATTCCAGCGCTGCATTTGAAGTTCATTGTGCACGGCTGCTGTCTGCTGTTGATAAACATTATTGGGCATAAGACTGGATGTGGTTATGTAAGGATGTGCCTCATAAGAAGACGTCTAAAATTGAAGACACTAATTAAAATTAAGTTGATGGTACTTACTTTAAAAAGTTTGCATGAAAAACGTGAATTTTTTACAATAGTTCTGTTATTACTGGACTTGGGATCATTAGTTCGCGCACACACTTTGTTCGCTGAAGATTGCTCACTTACGAATACCACTTCCTTGAAATTACTTCACTTCACGCACTTGACACTTCCTTGTTTCTTACGTCGCACTGTTTATGAACGCGGAATCACTTCTCTGACGGTTGTCATTCTAACGTCAGATGAGTTAACACAAGTACTTTCACCTTGAAATAGTCACCGTCGCGCACACGATATTCCTCACATCACATCTTTACAATTATTGCTTTGGCGCGGAAAGTTTATTTCAGTGTCGCAGATTTGTCCCGCAAGTGAATTTAACAGAAAAGCGTAAAACATCTCCCGGACCTTAGCTTATATAGAATGATAGTCGATCGGTCCGGATTTTACTCCGAATTTTCTTATTGACTGATTAGTCGCGCGATTTCTCAAGTTTGAGAAATCTGGGGAGGGGGGTCTAGTTTCTCCCTATTGGATTTTCAACAGTTACATGATTTGAGACAATGGTGGAATTCCCGGCGTAACTTTGTTCGGAGTTCCCCTAGCGTGAGACAACTTATGCCTTTCTAGCACGCACTGTCAAAAAAGCTCTTTGTACTATGTCGAAGTACTTTTGTGTGAAGCAAATTCTTGCTCGTAAAATCGTGTCCAGTGGAAACGTTTTTGCGTCGTATAACAGAAATATCGCTAACGCATATAGTAAAATAACAATCACACAAATATAATTAACAGTATGAGAACATCAAGAGTACATATTATATACATATTTATTAATAATGCATTAATATAGCATTGTTTCGGTACAGAAAACTGTCTCAATCTGGAGCTCGGGTAAGCAGATTCGCTCTAACCACGTGTCTTCAATTCTCGGGCCCTCT
Organism: Deroplatys truncata; assembly: GCA_030765065.1. Classification (NCBI taxonomy): domain Eukaryota; kingdom Metazoa; phylum Arthropoda; class Insecta; order Mantodea; family Mantidae; genus Deroplatys; species Deroplatys truncata. The sequence goes on from CM060981.1 coordinate 204,983,570, forward strand.
GAGACAAAATTTGGCCTTAAGAAATTAACTCTAACTGTATAAATATCCCTTTTGACATGACCTTTAAAGGAAAGGCGCATTCCCAACAAGCAAGATTTGGTAATGAACCGCGTTCCGTCTAGATGTTTTATGTAGATCTAGGTTCCGTATAATGGGCAAGAGAGCGTCTACCATGGTCTCTAGTCAGCGTACCCCATGCCTAATACTCTGAAACACGCTTAGAAGATTTTTAGAACCAGTTAAAGAAGCAATTAGATGTTCTTTTCTCCCAGCTGTGTGGCTGTTGATGATCTTCTTTGTAACAGGCAAATGAAATAAATATTTAGGTATCTGTTTAAGAAATTCGATTCAATGATGTATTATCACGATTTTAAGACGTGCCACTTCTCGGAAATACCCAAATATGTGATCAACAATTTTTCGAGAAATGTTACATGATAAGCTAGAACATGAATGATCAATATACATATAAAGAACTTGCTACTTAATAGAGTCGGTGGAGAACAAACATTTATAGCCGTCTGAATAAAGAATGTTTATGTAAACTTCGTAGATTTGTTTTGATAAGAGTGAACATTTTATCTTTTATGAGTATTTTATTAGCATTGTCTGAACACTAAACGCAGTATATCAATTTTTTCTTTCTAAGCGACTGTTGATATAAGCTAAGATTATATTGGTGCCATTTTATTTATTAGTTTGCAACCAGAAAAATCGAATATGTTGCATTCACATTACTTTCTCTACCCTCTATCGTTTATAATGGCTATAAAATCACTCTTATGAAAGTTTATTTTCCTATCTATTTCATTTTAATCGAGATAAGCCTTTGCAGAAATAGCTCATTACCCGCTTCGTCATACATGCCAAAGGAGTGGTGACGATTAAATGTTTAAGAACTCGACGCCATATGCTTTGTCTGTCCTGGCTAATCTAACTTTAGTCTTTTCATGCAATCGCGAGAAACAACTGAAACTCGACAGTACTTCAAAATAATAACGTATAATAACGTATATCTCGGAAATGGCTGATGCCACAGAAAAGCTATTTGTAATAAATTGTGTGTTTTAAAGAGTTCTACTTTTTTCTAGTGCGTTTTCCTCTAGCGCTTAAAGTTTACCAGTTATACAAGATTATATAAAATTTCTTCCGAATGAAGAGGACTTCACAGGCAATTTCCAGAAAATTCAAGATGTTCATTTTATTTGGTGATGTATGGTATTTCAATTAAAATCGTTAAAGCCATTTTATCCTAGAAAATAAAATATTTCGAAGATGTTCCACGTAATGTGTAGTTGGGGTGGAAAGATTTTCTTGAAAATTTTTGTGTCTCATCTTTGGAAGATACTAAACATAAATACCAAGTTGGTATTTATCCCACTTTCCTTTTTTAAATTACACTGTTCATAGACACAGAAGCGCGCGCGGACCTCTTTTAAGAATGATTTTGTTGGGATTCAGGGGTCCTCAAAACATGTTTTTCCGGTAAAATCTCGGTATCCGATTTTTTGATGGAATGCATTACCTTCTCTACCTACTATGTACATGGCATGGAAAGCAAAAATATATGAATGAATGTATATGTAGGATTTGAAACCGCGTTCCCATTCTTACATTCGGTCTTCAAGTATTTTTTATCCTAATGTGCTCCTTGAGTAGCAAAAGGTTGAAGATCCATGTTCTACACCAAGAAACGAGTCTTTCCACCCTAAAATTCAACAGTAAATTAACATTATTCTATAACTGACCTCCAAGAAATCATATGGTGATTGGAGTAGACCCAATGCAACATTGTTTGCACAAAATAAAAATAATCCTGTCATATTTATAAATCAAGATTACACGTGCACATTCCAGGTCCGCAGAGTCATTGGTGGAATTTCATAAATAGGGTTTACTTTCTGGGGCTATATGAGTTACATCCTGCTGTCATTTTTCAGATTCCATCCAGGAATTCTTGGGTCGAGGAGCTGCGTTTCTATGTAGATGGTAATAGTTGCCCTGGAATTCTGTTTCTTTCCATTTTGATGACTTAGGATTGAAACCATTTACAGTGTTGAGCAATTTATCTTCATTAAAATCTATGAAATCTTATATGTGGTCACCATTTTTTGTATTTTAATGCAGAATCCCGAAATGCGTTTGTTATGCGATTAAAATGAATTCTATATTTATATCTCTATATGGACTTATTTTATGATTTCTAGAAAACATAAAAATGCTATGATGAGAACTGCTAAAATCTTCTTCCAAAGCTTGCACGGAAGACTCGATGTATTTGTCGTGGGATTCGATGAATCAGAAATCCATTTTGAGGCGGAAAACGTGCAAAATAGACGATGCAATTTTAAATAACGAAGCTACTGTACATTTCTATTGCTCCTTCCGATAACGTAGATATCAGGTGTTCTTCCTGTAATTAGATCATTAAATACTAAACATAAGAAAATAATAATAATAATAATAATAATAATAATAATAATAATAATAATAATAATAATAATAATAATATACCCACATATTCACTGTAGCCCGTGTTAAAATAAAAGTACAAACAATATATAACAACAACATAAAGTTACATTTTCAAACGTATTATACAACGCTTCTTGAAACCCACAACAGTCATTTGAGCTTCGAAAGCAATTCCATGTTTATCACGCTTGGATTTCACTTTTGAATACTTCACATAAGAACGTATGATAGTAAGTAAAAGTAAGATTAATCCACTTTCTTAAAAAAACGCTCGGACAAGCAACTTATTATTTTGAAAGCAACACTTTGAAAAAAAAAACAAAAAAAAAACGCATTAGTTTACAGATGTGATGTTATCGACAACATTTTTAAATGGCAAAAGTAGATATACTCTATTTCACCCAAAAATTCAATGTCAAGATTTCAGCAGAAATACGTGATTAGCCCATTAAATAAAAAACAAGCATTTTTAGAAAATGGCCTGTGTGTGTGTGCGTGCGTATGTCCATATGTGTCAGAGAGAGAGAGAGAGAGAGAGAGAGAGAGAGAGAGAGAGAGTAAACAACATAACTCCAAAACAGAATGATAGATAAATACCAATTTACTTTTTCAGTTCATTGTCATCCAGGATGCAACTCAAGATTTTCCAGAAAATTCCCCCAATCCAAATCATGCTTTAGATGGAAATATGTTCATTTTTTAATTTCTTGGAAATTGCTTTAACGATTTTGCTTAAAATAGCATATATTTAAGATATTTGCATGACAAATAAAATGTATATCTTAAATATTCTGAGAATAGCCTATGAAATCCTCTTCGTTCCAAAGGAATTTTGTATAATTTTGTTTAACTGTGAAATGCACAATACATTACTGCACAAAAAATGTAGATCTTCTTAAACCATAGAATTTTTTTCGAATAACCTTTTTGTGGAGTCAACCAATTGTGAGATATTCATTACTATTGGTCTCAGTATTTTTAAAATATTTTGTCGTTTTACCACTTAGTAAGTAGAGCAAGTAGGTACTGCATTCCACCGAAACATTCGATACCAAGATACCACCGGAAATACACATTTTGAGGCTTCCTGAACCTAGAAAAAACATTTAGAAAAGGTTCGTTTGTGTGTATGTGTGCCCATATATATGTGTGTGTGTATGTGTGTGTGTGTGTGTGTGTCTGTGTATCTGTGAAAGCATAACTCAAAAAGTTGGTTAAATACCAAACTTGATCATTAAAGTTCAGCGTCCTCCAAGCATGCATACGAAGATTTTCAACAAAATTCCCCACCCCAAGTTACCCTTTATGTGAAAAAAAAAGGATTATACTTTTAATTTTTAAAGTGACTCTAGTTTTGGTTAGAATCCATATATTTAGGATATTTGCATGACAAATAAAGTGGATATCTTGAATTTTCTGGGAATAGCCTGTGAATTGCTCTTTATTCTGAAGTATTTTGTGTAATTAGTAATCCGCAAGAGATAGATAAAATTTATTACATAAAAACGTGTATCTCGTGGAAGCATACGTTTATATCAAATAACATTTTTTGCGGCGTTAACCATTTCCAAGATATAGTTTATTATTGGTTTGAATTTTTAAACATTATATTTTTTTAAAGTGGCAAAGAATTTAAGTCATCTCACAGCGACCCGCTTTTTAAACATCTGGCTATTGATTTGGTCTGTTGTATTCTTCTTATGCCTCCAACGAAGCGTGTAAATGTAAGTTTATATCGATCAAAAAGAAGTATATAGAAGATTACATTTTTGTACGAATAGTTTGCATAAGAGCGAGTAGAAATTTATAATGTTACTATTTATGCAAATCTTTATCCCAGTTGACTGAAGTAGATAGAAGAATATGGTTTTCTAAGACTGGTTTGTAGGAGCTATATAAGAGTAGAGGTTAGTGAGTAGAGAAGATGTGTGAATATAATATATCAGATTGTTTTATTTATTTTTCTAAAAGGTAATTATTTTTTACTTTCTCTACTACATATAGTAAGTAGGGGAAGTATTGTATTCCACACAAAAATTCGATACCGAGATTTCACCGAAAATACATTTTTTGAGACCCCCTGAATCGAAGAAAGCATTTTTGGAAACATGTCCGTGTGTGTCTGTGAACAGTATAACTCAGAAACGAACAGTCGAAAAACACCAAACTTGGTAATTAGGTTCAGTATCTTCCAGAGATGCGACACGAAGGTTTTCAAGAAAAACCCCCACCCTAGATTACCCTTTACATGGAACATTTTTCGAAAATTTTAATTTTCTCAAAAATGGCTCTAACGATTTTGATTAAAATATAATATGTTTAGGATATTTTCATTACAAATGAAACTATATCTCGAATTTTCTGGGAATGTCTCCAAAAGTATTCTTCATTGTGAACGACTTTTGCATAACTGGTAAACCATAAGAGATAGACAAAATTTTACTACACAAAAAATGTAAATCACGTTAAAATACACAATTTATGTCATATACATTTTTTTTGTTGGGTGAACCATTTTCGAGATATTGCTTGTTATTTCCTTAAATTTTCCAATACTTATACTTTTTCTCAAATTCCTTATTCATTTTTTTGTCCTGGTAATGCAAAGAGAATGGAATACTCCACATAGCAACCACCTCTTAAAATATTTTATTATCGCTTAAAGCCTAGCAATTCCCCTTGCATCTACAAGAAAATTAGCAATAAGTTTAACATCTTGATATCTCAAATAAGCGTTTGTAAAAATAATTTGTACAAGAATAGAGAAAGTCATGTGAGTGTAACACATCAGGTTTTTTTTAGTTCCATGAAAAATTCCATTTCTTTCACACTGAATGTTTGGTTGCTATTGGAACAGTTTAATTTCAAAGTCGTGTATCAGACTTGAAAACAAAAGTAAAGAAATCAAAACAAAAGTTTTATTACTAATATCAATCTAAACTAAAATGTTTTTAACATCAACTTAAAGGTTTGAGATTCTATTGATGATAGAAGTTGGTGACAGAATGCATACACAACAAGAAGTTACATGCATACTTTTCAATGAAATTCATTCAAATCGGCAACCTATTTTACAGGCAACCATGATTAGAGTAGTAACAAAATTCAAAGTACACCGACATGCTAGATATATAAAAAGGCCAGTAAGACTTCAAAGTATTAATTTGACGTGTCGAAGCAATTTTTTTTAAAAAAGGTTAGCCTTTTTTTATTGATACGATGCGTTATTTATAAAGGAACCTGTATATGCTCTACTTTTTTTCTGTTAGAAGAAGGAACGCCAGTGGCACTAGTTACTATTTTCAAATGTATGAATGGTGAAGTGTTGAAAAATATGTTTTTTCGAGTACTTAAAACTTACAATAAAAGCATTCAGTACATCGTGAACTTGGCCGATATTCTTAGTGAAAATGGTTAGGTTTATTCTCATTTCAGCTCCAAAATTTATTTTTATTCTTTCCATATTCCGCTTGTTTAAGCCACTAGAAATATTCTCGGGAATAACAGTAGTTTCTCAAGGTTTTGTATTTATTTTGTATTAGCATTGTTTCTGACAACAGGATTCTTGTGCTTGGCATTGTTATTATTATTATTATTATTATTATTATTATTATTATTGTAACTACCTTCCTAACTTGATGCCTATCTCGGATAGAGTAGTCCCATATTGTACAGATTATGCTCATTTTCATATATTATGTAAAAGTTAATTCAGTATCAGAAAAATATGAATATTCATACCAGGGGCACTATTCATATTTTTAGCCTTGGCAACCCTGAATGTTGTAGATGCCATCTGACGTTTCAAATGGAAAGTTTGACATTTTTGACCATAATCTATTTCAAACATTTTGTCAATAGAGCGTCATTTGTTTTGTTTACACTAACTTGAAAATTGTGTGTCAACAAAAACATGGAATTAACTCGTGAAAAGTTCGTGCATTGATTTATTACGACTTTCGACGTGGATTATCAAGACAAGAGTGCATCGATCAACTAACTTCCACATTTGGCGACGAAGCTCCATCCTTTGCCACTGTGAAACGCTGGTATAACGAATTTAATCGCGGCGGCCGTTCGCTCAATGATGAAGTTCGTGAAGGTCGTCCAAAATCAGTTGTTGTGCCAGAAAACACTGATGCTGTGCAAAAACTAATAATGAAAGATCGTCATGCGACATATTTTGAGATTGAGGCAACCCTACGCATTAGTTCAACTAGCATATATAAAATATTGCATGATTATTTAGCCGTGAAAAAGGTTTGTTCTCGTTGGATCCCACATAATTTGACGCAATCTCAAACAGATGATCGTGTCGGTTGGTGTACAAAAATGCTCAAGAAATACAATGGCGGTGCCTCAAAAGACGTATATAAGATTGTAACAGGTGACGAATATGGAACTGTGAGTATGACCGGAACGTAAACAGCAGTCGACTGTATGGGTGTTTCAAGATGAAGCAAATCCAACAAAAGTTGTTCGCACTCGAAGCACTTCGAAGCAAATGGTCGCCTGCTTTTTCAGTAAAACTGGCCATGTGACAACAGTGCCTTTAGAGGAACGTAAAACGGTCAATGCCGAATGGTATACATCCATTTGTTTGCCAGAAGTCTTCAGTAAAGTAAGAAAAACCAACAAGAACCGTAGGATCGTTCTTCATCAAGACAATACGAGCGCACACACATCTGGTCTAACAACAGAGTATCTGAAGGCTCAAAAAGTCGAATTGATGGGTCATCCGCCATACAGTCCTGATTTGGCACCCAATGACTTTATTTTGTTCCCGAACATCAAGAATAAATTGCGTGGACAACGATTTTCGTTGGCCGAAGAAGCCGTTGATGCCTTCAAAAACCATGTTTTGGAGGTGTCTCAAGAAGACTGGAATAAATGCTTTGACAAAGGGTTCAAACGGATGCAAAGTGTATTGATCATAAAGGAGAATATTTTGAGAAACAATAAAGCAGTTTTCAATCAGAAATTACTTTTTTTTTAATTGTTAGGCTCAAAATATATATCGGGTATTTCAGAAATACTTTTACAAACTTCGGGTATGGGTTCCTCACACCAAAAGAACGAAAAAAGGGAAAAACGTTCATATGAACACATGTCCCATAATCCTTGGATTTCGCGTTATTCCTGTCACAATGAAAGTGTGAGTTCAACGGCCTTCGGGGTCCAACCTCAAAACTTCATTTCTCTATGCATTCATAGAAGGCGTTGACCCATTGTACTACATACGGTAGATGGCGAAGTGTTGCCATGGAGACTTGTTTACGTTTGTCATTTGTCATTAGTCTGTCTTCAACGTTTCAATTGTGTACATGTAGTGAGTTAACTGCACGTGTTTCGTTCCACCATGGCTGGATATTCATTTCATGAACAGGCAGACATGATTTTTATGTATGGTCGCGCGAATGGTAATGGATGCGAGGCTGCACGGCTCTATCAGATGGAGTTTCCAGACCGAAGACAACCGAGTCATCCAACCTTTGTCGCTGTTTATCGTTACCTTGCTGAGACAGGAACCGTTGCACCACGGACTATTGATCGAGGAAGACCAAGAGTTGTTCGTACGCCGCAACGCGTAAAACAGATGTTAAAGTGTGTCGAAGACGATCCAGGTATCAGTACAAGACAATTGGCTGTGGCATCTGGTACATCACACGTGACATCATGGAGGGTACTTCACGAGTAGCTCCTGTATCCATATCATATTCAACGTGTGCAGGGCCTTTCGCCTGCCGATTATCCACCACGGGATAACTTTTGCCGATGGTTTGTAGCACAAACAGCCAATCCATTGTTTGTCTCGTCAGTTTTGTTTACAGACAACGTTTGGGAGAGATGGAGCTACTAATTTCCACAACGTACACGTATAGGCAGATCGTAATCGTCCTGCTGTACTTCAGTCTAGACATCAGCAACAGTTTAGTCTGGATGTGTGGGCTGGCATTGTAGGTGACTGTCTGGTAGGTCCATACGTTTTGCCAGCACGTCTTACTGGTGCTGTCTACAGGGACTTTATCCAGCACACTCTTCCCGACTTACTTCACGAAGATGTGCCCCTGTAAATAAGAAGAAAACATGTGGTTTATGCATGATGGGGCTCCGGCACATTTTAGTCGCATTGCTCGAGATGCACTGACTGGTATCTACCATGACCGATGGATAGGAAGGAGAGGACTAGTTCCATGGCCTACACGTTCTTCCGACCTCAATACTGTGGATTTTTACCTCTGGGGGCATCTTAAATCATTGGTTTATGGAGCAGCCATCCCGGATGCAGAAACGCTTCATCGACGTGTCATGGAAGCCTGCGAAACCATTCGACACCATCCCGGAGTTTTTGACAGGGTGCGACATTCCATGATTCGACGAGTACAGGCATGCATAGAAGCCATAGGAGGACTTTTCGAACATTTATTATGAGTTTTGTGTGTTATAGTGTGTTATAAGTGTACCATTGAACACCTCCTAACGAGAAAACAAATGATTATGGGACATATGTTCATATGAATTTGTTTCCTTCTTGTGGATTAAGGAACCCATACCCGAAGTTTGTAAAACTATTTCTGAAACATCCTGTATACAGTGCCCCTCGTAGATTCAGCACCAATAATGACAATAGTTTAGAAAGTAGGATTGGAAGTTTCCTAAGTTAAATAAATTGTATTATCATTTCGCCAAACTTGCACTGTCTGTAACTTTCAACTTAATATCCTTCTCACTTAGCATGGAGTAATGATCGGTGTATTCGTATTGCGCCAATGGTCAACTTCCATTAGGCACCCGGCTAATGAGAGGAACGAGCTACCTAATCGGGTAGTTTTTCCTTAAACCCCATTGATTGACAAGTAAGGCACTAGGTATAAAGGATGAAATGGGTAAACAAATCTTCACAAAACATTAGTATAACTATATATCTGTGTTAAGTAATAAGTTTATGCGTTGTACACATATGTATGCACATACAGTATAAAGGGAATTATTGGGGAAAGCAAATTAAGTTTGTTTTTATTTAATATTAAGGAACAGTTTTATGTAAAATACGTTTTGTACCAATAAATCTGAGCGAGCTTACTAGACAGAAATTTCCACTCTCCTCCTCTGTCCAAGATTTGTTAAAAATTGTTTCAAAATTTCAAAGTTTCCATTTATGTGATCAAAAAGCATGTAACATGATTCAGTTTAGGTAATATAAGATACTGGTAGTAAAAGGATTTTAAATAATTTTAATTTGCATTGAGTACTATGGAGGGGAATATTTAATTATATCTGTGTACTCGTATAAAGTTTTAATTGCTGCTGAAATTAACTAACGAAGCTAAACGAAAGTTTGGGATATAACTGCATATGCTAAAGCTCTTTAAAATTAATTTTTTATTTCTTATAATGATTTTACCAATTTTCATAGGCACATTAGCTTAAAAATACTTTTCTCGCACTTTTACACAGGCTTGGATCTGGCAGCTCTGTTATACAGCTTTGCTGGCGGTTTAAAACTTGATTTGCAGGAGAAGGTTTCGAACAGTGCTTTAAATCTATAAATTTTGGATTACTCGCAGCTCGTGGTGCCGTTTGCTGTACATGAAATACATATTTACTAGTAAACACAGTAACAGAAACCAGATGAACTTTAAGAACGAACTATTCATCGACGCAATACCAGTACCTATTACGTAGGTAATTAGAAATCCATCGTGCATCACATGGATGCAATGACTAACCCGGAAAGTGGGTTAGGGGGACATACTGACCATTAGCGCAATACAATATTATCCGTAATGATTGCATCCCCACCAGCCGATGAGTTTTTGAAAGAAAACTGGTTTGGAAATGTCCTCCGATACTGAACCAGCACCTCACATAGATGCTACACCCTTTTCCTCTTCACATTCCGCGAAAGTAGGGTGAGATGCAGAACCATCTTGTTCTCTAATGACTCTTCGTACAAATTCATCTTAATGAGGGTCATTCTGGTGCTCCAGATGGTTGATAATAAAGACATGGAAAAAATAAATGGTTTACAGGGCTCATAAATGACACACATTTCGAAGGTTTGATTAATGAACTTAGGTCTCGTGCCTGGTCTTATGTATTCTTGTTATAAAAACCTCCTTGACAACTTCGCTCAGTTAGTAGAAGATATGCTCTTTCGTTTCCAAAGGCCAAGTTGTAAAATGAGCCATTTAAGTTGCTTTCCTCTTAGACATCGAAGAGTAAGTTTCACCAAGATACAAAAACTAGGAAGGAGTATGTGATGGCATACGACTGTCGGAAATCCTTTCAGGAATTTATTAGCATGTGCCATTCTCGAAATTCTTAAGGAGCTGTCTTTCTTGTATTGACTTAGTGAGGGTATGTCTCACAAACCTGTGCTTTAGATTTAAAAGTATAGATACAGCATATTGTATTTGTCCTTTAATTTGTAACTAGCGTAAAATCTGTTGCGTATCAACGATAAACGTGTTTCCTCCTATCATTTTCTTCGTAACTGAATATATCAGCTGACCACACGCATTAAACCACTGATTTTGAAATAACACTATAAGCACAAACTCATACGTATTTTCATAATTATTATAGTCTTTCACACCAGTCATAGAAGTTAGAAGGTTGAATCAGAGAGGAAAAATTCTATTTCTGAGCTTAGTGCCTTCACTGATATTAAGGAACATATTATTATCAAAATACATAACTCTAATACTTACTATAACCGGGGCATTTAAAGTAGGCACTTCAACATTGCACCTTGAAGGTTTATCGGGATATTTCAATCAAATAGAGGTTTTCATATGGTATGAATATTTCTCTCCATGGTAGCTCAAACGATATGAGAATGTTCACGGAAAGTATAAAATCTATGTTTCGAGTCCCTGTAGTAGCATTGAATTCTTCAATTATTCAATTTCACTACATGTAATGTACGCATGTTACCGTCCAGGTGCCATTACAACTTCCAAACGTTGTGCTCTAGGATATAACAGCTTGCATCCTTAGAAGATGTACATTATTTGAAGTCATAGCTTTTTCAATAATTTCGAAATAATATTTTAAATATCTCAATACACAGAAAGCTGTGAACATTTGCTTTTCACCTGAAAAACTCCAAGACTTCAGCGGTTGTGCTGTTGTGGTATATTGTCTGTGAGGTAATGTTAGAGGTCGAAAGTGGTTTTTTTCATAAATAAAAGAGTTTCAAGATAATTTATAATATAATAATATATAAGTACAAAACTCTAATATATCACAACTACACACTATAACAGGTACATTCTTGATGCCATTTAAATTTCCACTTAACCTAAAAATCTCTAAAGAAGTTTTTAGAACCAACGTCTTAAAGATGCTACTAGGGTTCTTTAGAATCCCCATTTGAAGTACATAAAATTTACTTGTTTATATCATATTGCATGAAGATTAGCTAGGATATTTAATTAAATATCATGATTTTAGTCAGAGAACCAGAGAAATGTTTACATTATGTTTCATAACCTAGACCTGTTAAAAAAATATTGGTACAATGTTTTAAATCAAGCAAGTCAAATATGCAATATCCGGACCGGTGGTGCTTGGAAGCCAACACAAATACATGCTAAACCTAAATATACCGAGCGGGATGGCTCAGGGGGTAACGTCTGTAACCGGCATTCGGGAGGTCCCGGGTTGAGTCGCGGTGACCGCCCATTCTGACATGGGTATTTTCGTGTTTTCCCCTGGTCGCTAGGCGAACCCCGGGTTTGCGTATTCTATCATGATTTCTCCTTTCTCCCAATTCCACTCATTTCATCTCTCCCATTCATGTTTCAGGTGTGTCCTCAGATCCTCTAGCGGTGCCAGGCGGATGAGTAGGTTATTAAGGACAGAGCGAGGCCACTTTTTTGGGCATGTATGGGAAAGGATAGGGAAAACGAGGCTAGATGGGGCGGTTCAAGGAGGAAAATGGGTTTATATGGGAGAGATAGGGAATACGACGACCAATACTATGCTAGACAGGGTTGAAGGAGGGAAATACGTTTATATGGAAGAGATAGTAGAGAGCTGTTAGGCTAGACAGAGGCTGAGGAGTAGAGTATGGTTTATATGAAAGGTATAGGAAAAACGAGGAGAGGTATTACACTAGACAGAGTTGAAGGGTAGAGTATGTCTTTTATATGAGAGAGGTAGTGAACAGGAGCAGGGGTGTTAGGCTAGACAGAGGTCAAGAAGTAGAGTAGGGTTTATATGAAAGGTATAGGAAAACGAGGAGGGGTGTTAGGCTAGACAGAGTTGAAGGGCAGAGCATGTCTTGTATATGAGAGAGGTAGGGAACAGGAGCAGGGGTGTTAGGCTAGGCAGAGGTCAAGAAGTAGAGTATGGTTTATATGAAAGGTATAGGAAAACGAGGAGGGGTGTTAGGCTAGACAGAGTTGAAGGGTAGAGCATGTCTTGTATATGAGAGAGGTAGGGAACAGGAGCAGGGGTGTTAGGCTAGATAGAGGTCAAGAAGTAGAGTATGGTTTATATGAATGGTATAGGAAAACGAGGTGGGCTGTTAGGCTAGACAGAGTTGAAGGGTAGAGTATGTCCTTTATATGAGAGAGGTTGGGAACAGGAGGAGGAGTGTTAGGTTAGGAGAATTGAGTATGTGTTTATAAGGAGAGACGAGAAAACGGAGAGAGATCCTATGCTAGGATAGACAGGTGTTAAAGTTAGGTTAGATAGGAAACCAAGGAGTGATACTCAGCTAGAGGGGGGCAGGAGGAATGCGCTTTATGAGAGGTAGGGGATACGGGGAGTGGTGTTAGGCTAGACAGAGGTTGAGAGTAGAGTAGGCGTTTATATGTATGAGAAGTATAGAACAGGAGGAGGGGTGTTAGGCTAGACACAGGCTGAGAGTAGAGTATGCGTTTATATGTATGAGAGGTATAGGAGCAGGAGGAGAGGTGCTAGGCTAGACAGAGGTTGAGTAGAGTATGGGTTATATGAGAGAGGTAGGGAACAGGAGGAGAGGTGTTAGGCTAGACAGAGGGTTAGGAGTAGAGTATGGTTTATACGAGAAATATAGGAAAAACGAGGCGAGGTTTTAGGCTAGACAGAGGTCGAGGAGTAGAGTATGGCTTATATGAGAGGTATAGGAAAACGCGGAGAGCTATTAGCTTAGGAGAATTGAGTATGTGTCTATAAGGAGAGATGAGAAAACGGAAAGAGATCCTATGCTAGGATAGACAGGTGTTAAAGTTAGGTTAGATAGCAAACCAAGGAGTGATACTCAGCAAGAGAAGGGCAGGAGGGAATGCGCTTATGAGAGGTAGGGGATTCGGGAGTGGTGTTAGGCTAGACAGAGGTAGAGGAGTAGAGTATGGTTTATATGAGAGGTATAGGGAAAACGAGGAGAATCGGTAGGCTAGACAGATAGTGAAGCAGTAGGAATATGGACTTATATACAGGAGAGATAGGGGCTAGACTTTGAAATCGACTTTAGGCGAGAACTTCATGCAAATATGTTTCATGTCAATGTTAGAGCGCTAATTCTAGACATTCTCATCATGTAACCTATTCAGGGAAAAGGTGACCAGCAAAGGGAAAAAGGTGACCAGGAAAGGGAAAAAGGTGACCAGGAAAGGGAAAAAGGTGACCAGGAAAGGGAAAAAGGTGACCAGCAAAGGGAAAAAGGTGACCAGCAAAGGGAAAAATGTGACCAGCAAAGGGAAAAAGGTGACCAGCAAAGGGAAAAAGGTGACCAGCAAAGGGAAAAAGGTGACCAGCAAAGGGAAAAAGGTGACCAGCAAAGGGAAAAAGGTGACCAGCAAAGGGAAAAAGGTGACCAGCAAATGGAAAAAGGTGACCAGCAAAGGGAAAAAGGTGACCAGCAAAGGGAAAAAGGTGACCCTCAAAGGGAAAAAGGTGACCAGCAAAGGGAAAAAGGTGACCAGGAAAGGGAAAAAGGTGACCAGCAAAGGGAAAAAGGTGACCAGCAAAGGGAAAAAGGTGACCAGGAAAGGGAAAAAGGTGACCAGCAAAGGGGAAAAGGTGACCAGCAAAGGGAAAAAGGTGACCAGCAAAGGGAAAAAGGTGACCAGCAAAGGGAAAAAGGTGACCAGGAAAGGGAAAAAGGTGACCAGCAAAGGGAAAAAGGTGACCAGCAAAGGGAAAAAGGTGTCCAGCAACGGGAAAAACGTGACCAGCAAAGGGAAAAAGGTGACCAGCAAAGGGAAAAAGGTGACCAGCAAAGGGAAAAAGGTGACCAGCAAAGGGAAAAAGGTGACCATCAAAGGGAAAAACGTGACCAGCAAAGGGAAAAAGGTGACCAGCAAAGGGAAAAAGGTGACCAGCAAAGGGAAAAAGGTGACCAGGATAGGGAAAAAGGTGACCAGCAAAGGGAAAAAGGTGACCAGCAAAGGGAAAAAGGTGACCAGGAAAGGGAAAAAGGTGACCAGCAAAGGGAAAAAGGTGACCAGGAAAGGGAAAAAGGTGACCAGGATAGGGAAAAAAGTGACCAGGAAAGGGAAAAAGGTGACCAGCAAAGGGAAAAAGGTGACCAGCAAAGGGAAAAAGGTGACCAGGAAAGGGAAAAAGGTGACCAGCAAAGGGAAAAGCTAACCCACTCACACTAACAGGTAAGTAATTCAGTTAGTATCACAGGGTAGGACATATCCCAAGGAAGCGGATATAGCATAGTTCCGTATGATGTTGCAGCTAATTCAGAGAGTATCGTAGGTATTTAGGATAATTCAAGTAACATAAGTGTTTAGAGTCACTCAGTTAGTATCACAGGAGGATAGTTTCCTGGAGCAGGACGTATCATAGCTGCATATTTTGCACAGGCAATTCAGTTAGTATCGGAGGGCATTTAAGCTAATTCAGCTAGTATTACAAGAGGCTGACTGCATCATAGCAGTGTATGATTTCACAGGTAATTCAGTTAGTATTGTAGGTATTTAGGCTAATTCATCTAGTATCACAGGAGGATAGATTCCAGGGGTTGGGTATAGCATAGTTTCGTATTTCACAGGTAACTCAGCTAGTATCGTAGGTATTTAGCATAATTCAAGCGTCATAGGTGTTTAGAGTAATTAAGCTAGCATTACAGGAGGGTAGGTTCCAGGGTTGGTTATAACGTAGTTTTGGTATTTTACAGATAGTTCAGGTAATATCGTAAGTATTTGGGTAATCAGCATAGTTTCACAGATACTCGTGATAATTTAGATCAGAGATTTGTATCACAGCTATTTAAGGTAAATGCAGGTGATTCAGGTTGTATCAATGGTATTTGAGTCATTTTAACAGGTAATTCATCTAGTATCATTGGTATTTAAGACAAACCAGATAGTGTCACAGGTGATCGTGCTAATTTGGAACAGGAATTCGTATCAGAGCTAGTTAAGGTAATTTCACATGATTCGACTAGTATCACAGGTATTTAAGTCATTTTAGCAGGTAATTCAACTAGTATCACAGGTACTCGTGGTAATATAGAGAGTAATTAGATCATAAACATTTCTCATCCAACGTTACAACAATTTATATACTTTTTTCTAAATCTTACAAACTTATTATATGTTAAACAGTTATAAACTGCAGAGATAAACTGCATATGGCTCACAAATTAAAAAGCTTTGCGTCAACATACCTTTATTTAAGTTCGTTGTAGGTACCTCTCCCCTTTATCTAGGCTTCAGACTAACACTAGTATTTGCTCCTAATGGCAGGGTTACCACCGTCCCTTCCATCTTACCCTTTCTTCACCATTTGTCTGCTAGTTACATACACAGCACATGAGTAAACTTTAATTATTTAAATTGTAGACTCGCTGAGAAAATCTTCATCTTCGGGTTTCATTCTCTTAAGTACTGTTTGTAATACTGTAATGTCCATACGCATAGGTAGTTATTCCATCCTCAGCAATAATTCTTTTATCATCAAAGGGATTCAATGTAATTTTATTCACTTGCACTGTGGTAACAGCATGCTTTCGTGATAGGATTAGATTCATGGGCGTTCAGATGATTTCACAGGTTTTAAGACAGTCTGTATAGCTGTCAAACGAAATGTACTGCTTAATAGCGCTACGTTTTATACCTTTAATCTTTTTATCATTGATCCTTGAATATCTAAGGCATACATCTTAGGACGTAGTCCAACAAAGCGCAGGATGATTTTGCTATTAGCCTCATCTTTAAATTTCCCCAATACCTTCTTGTTCTGAGTAGAGTAACATATATGGTTGGCAGGGTAATCAGCTGTATCGAGGTGCTCAAGAAAACGTAGCTTGTCCTGGTACACATCTTCAGTTGTTACACGATGAATGAATGAATCAGTGTCCATATACATAAGCTTCAGGTTTTCAGCTCCATAATAAGGCAACAACACGTCGTAATGATAGTGATACATTAATGTCTTGGAGATGTCCAACACACTCATACCAATGAATATAGACTTGTTGAATACAATCTGACGAGAGGCCATATGTACAGCAGCTACAATGATAGCAGCAATAGATCCTGCAGCTACAGAAACATCACCCGCAGCCTGGACAATAGCTGTAACAGAAGCAAATACAATAGCTACCGTAGCAGATACAGCAGCTGTACGACAATAGATGTAACAGATCTTACAGCTGTAGCAACATCTGCTACAATAACAGCAGCGACAAACACCAGTTACATAACAGCTGTAGGGGCAGCAGCAGGAAAGATTTAGCACTCTTAGCAATAGCAAGCATCACAGCAAAGATATTCCAGCTATAGCTTCACCCACCACAGCAACAGCAGTCATCACTCCAGATGTAACATCAAATACGGAGCTGAAGTAGTAGATACAACACTGTAACATCAGCTACAGCAATAACAGTATCAGATCAGGTAGCTGTAACAGCATTAGACATAGTCAGCACAATACCTATAGCAGAAGCAAATACAGCAGCTATCGTAGCAGATACAGAGACTGTACAACAATAGCTGTAACAGACCCCACAGCTGTAGCAGCATCTGCTATAACAATAGCAGTAGCCGTCGCATTACATAACAACTGCAGCAGCAGCTAGAGATTTAGCAGTGTTTAGCAATAGCAAGCATCACAGCAATGATATTCCAGCTGTAGATTCCCCTACCACAGCAAAAGCAGTCATCACAACATCAACAGTAAATACGACAGATGTAGTATCAGATACAGCATCTATAGCAACAGCAGCTACAACGATAACAGCAATAGATCCTGCAGCTGTAGCAGCATTAGACACAATCAGCACAATAGCTGTAGCAAAAGCAAATACAATTACTATCGTAGCAGATACAGCAGCTGTACAACAATAGATGTAACACATCCTACAGCTGTAGCAACATCTGATACAATAATAGCAGAGACAACAACCGGTTACATTACAGATGTAGCAGCAGCTAATCCATTTTTTGTTCAAATGTAACAGCTTTATCAGTTAAATCATTGCTTCATTAAACAAGGATTGTAAGGGTAGACGTCTCTTCCCTTTATATAGGCCTGAGACTAACACTAGTATTTGCTCCTAATGACAATGGTTACCGCCTCCCCTTCCATCTTCTCCTTTCTTCACCATTTGTATGCTATGTGCATACACAGCACATGAGTAAACATTAATTTTTTTAACATTGTAGATTCGCGGAGATCATCAAAGGGATTCAATGTAATTTTGTCCACTTGCACAGTAGTATCAGCATGCTTTCATGATAAGATTCATAGGTGTTCTCATGATTTCACAGGTTTTAGGACAATCAGTATAACTCTCAAATGTAATGTAATGCTTAATAGCACTACGTTTTTACCCTTAATCTTTTTTACCATTGAGCCATGGATATCTAAGGCATACATCTTAGCTCGTAGTCCGACAAAGCGCTGGATGATTTTATCATTAGCCTCATCTTTAGATTTCCCAAGCAATTTGTTTAGAGCTGAATAGCATATATAGCTGACAGGGTAATCAGCAGTAATCAGGTGTTCAAGTAAACGTAACTTATCCTGTTCCACATCTCCAGTTGTTACACGATGAATGAATGAATAAGTATCCATATACATAAGCTCCATAATATGATAACAGCACATCGTAATGATGGTGATACATTGTCTCGGAGATGTCCAACACACTCATACCAATGTATACAGGCTTGTCGAGAGACCATAAATACAACAGCTAGAACAGCAGCATATATCGACCTATCAATAAACGTAGGCTTGGCGATCAGCTTCTCTAGAGTCTTCTCATTTATCACCAGTCGTATATCCATACGATCAGGCAGATTCTCCATAGTTTTTCCAAACATGACGTTGTTAAAGAGCTGTAGACGTCCTTATCGAAATCATTTGCAGCTTATTGTAGTAGCCTGTTGTTAAATTCCGCATAAGGTTTTAACCACTGTGTCTGTTGGAATTGCAGCACACGATGGATTTTTTAGTCGTAACCCATGATTAAGAGCTTGATTCAAAGCTATGTAATGTACTACATACTTCTTTCGAGGTCCAAGACGAGGTATCAGTTTCTTTGTATATGATTTCAATGGTTTCATACACTCAGACAGGAAAGGTAGATCGTTAAGTTCTATAGGATGCTCGATGTCTGTGACGTCACACCCAGAGACAGGATGTCTGCCAGTATCAAACACGTTTAAACTCGTCTCGTAACTACCTGTATATGCTGTCACATCAACAAGAGAAGTATTCCCACACGCTCATTCAGTCAGATGTTACATTCAAAGCCTACCACCACCCATTACACCGAAGCTAGCACAATCTCAAAGGCTTAAAAGGTAACGTAGAAGATTTTCCCCCTTACTTACTTAAATGTGTGTATATACTACATTATTTCATGTTTTCATTCCCTTTTCAATTCTTCCTTTCCATCTTCTTTCAGAAAGACCATTACATTTCACTACAATCACGAGAAAAGCAATTTTTCCAGAGTTTCACAGATTCTAAGCTTCTAGAATCGAACCCGGTAATAGTTTAATAAATGTATTTTTAGTAATTTAGCTCCCTCGCATCAGCACCTACCATTTAATCTTTACTCGAACCTGATAGGATTCATAGGCTTGAAGATATATGAAATCACCCCTTCGGGATTCGATCTGAGTACTTTAAAGTACGTTTTGTCATGATAACGATATTTAGGAACTAGGTACTCTGTTTACGGTTTACTTGACGTGTCTATATAAATTAGATTACGAGTTATTAAATTTGAAAGTAAATTTCATTAAATCGGTATTCGAACCCAGAACACTAGGAACAAAATATTTTATAATATTAGCTTTACATGTTAAACAAAGCTGTGTGCAGTTACGCTATCAATCTAAGTGATATATTCTAGTGTACAGAGGAAAATTAAGGAACTCATTAAAAGATGGGGGAATCGAACCAAGCACAACTGATTGACAATTATATACAGCATTAATTACCCAGTACAGAACCTATCAAACATGCTTTAGCCCACTCCTCTACCTCATTTAGTTCCAGAGATAATGAAGATTTAAAATTAAGAATCGAACTCAGGACACCAGATCCCCAAATATAGATCCGCAAGAAACTACCTATTGATATAAATGTAATAAAGTTTATTTGACGTCTTTATCTTAATTAGTCTCTGAGTTATTAGAAGTTGAATTTGTAATTACTCGTGGGATTCGAACCCAGGCATCCCGGCCAACTCGGATTAATATCTCAAGGACGCGGCGCATTCCAAAGAATTGACTAGTTTTTATCCCATTGTTCTATCTCTTTTCATTCAGGAGATATAAGCGATTAAAAAGTAGGGGGGATTTAGCGGTTCTGGCGCAATTAATTTATGCATGGAATGCAATTAATATACTAATTAGCCCCACCCCCACTAATTATCCCACCGCTAAATCCCCCCTACTGTTTAATCGCTTATATCTCCTGAATGAAAAGAGATAGAACAATGGGATAAAAACTAATCAATTCTTTGGAATGCGCCGCGTCCTTGAGACATTAATCCGAGTTGGCCGGGATGCCTGGGTTCGAATCCCACGAGTAATTACAAATTCAACTTCTAATAACTCAGAGACTAATTAAGATAAAGACGCCAAATAAATTTTATTACATTTATATTATTAGGTAGGTTCTTCTAAATGTATATTTGGATACCTGGTGTCCCGGGTTCGATCCTTAATTTTAAATCTCCATTATCTCGGAAACTAAGAGAGGTAGAGGGATCAACCAAAGCATGTTTGATAGCTGTTATAATGTGTAATTAATACTGTATATAATTTTCAATCAGTTGTCCCTAGTTCGAATCTCGATTTTTAAATGATTTCCTTAATTTTTCTCTGTACACTAGAATATATCACTTAGATTGATGCTGTAACTGCATACAGCTCTTTTTAACATAGCAAACTAATTTTATAAATAATTTTGTTTCTGGTGTTCTGGGTTCGAATACCGATAAAATGTAATTTAATTATAAATTTAATAACTCCTAAACTACTTCAGATAAAGACGTCAAATAAACTTTATTACATTTATATCAATAGGTAGTTTCTTGCGGATCTATATTTGGGGATCTGGTGTCCTGAGTTCGATTCTTAATTTTAAATCTTCATTATCTCTGGAACTAAATGAGGTAGAGGAGTGGGCTAAAGCATGTTTGATAGGTTCTGTACTGGGTAATTAATGCTGTATATAATTGTCAATCAGTTGTGCTTGGTTCGATTCCCCCATCTTTTAATGAGTTCCTTAATTTTCCTCTGTACACTAGAATATATCACTTAGATTGATAGCGTAACTGCACACAGCTTTGTTTAACATGTAAAGCTAATATTATAAAATATTTTGTTCCTGGTGTTCTGGGTTCGAATACCGATTTAATGAAATTTACTTTCAAATTTAATAACTCGTAATCTAATTTATATAGACACGTCAAGTAAACCGTAAACAGAGTACCTAGTTCCTAAATATCGTTATCATGACAAAACGTACTTTAAAGTACTCAGATCGAATCCCGAAGGGGTGATTTCATATATCTTCAAGCCTATGAATCCTATCAGGTTCGAGTAAAGATTAAATGGTAGGTGCTGATGCGAGGGAGCTAAATTACTAAAAATACATTTATTAAACTATTACCGGGTTCGATTCTAGAAGCTTAGAATCTGTGAAACTCTGGAAAAATTGCTTTTCTCGTGATTGTAGTGAAATGTAATGGTCTTTCTGAAAGAAGATGGAAAGGAAGAATTGAAAAGGGAATGAAAACATGAAATAATGTAGTATATACACACATTTAAGTAAGTAAGGGGGAAAATCTTCTACGTTACCTTTTAAGCCTTTGAGATTGTGCTAGCTTCGGTGTAATGGGTGGTGGTAGGCTTTGAATGTAACATCTGACTGAATGAGCGTGTGGGAATACTTCTCTTGTTGATGTGACAGCATATACAGGTAGTTACGAGACGAGTTTAAACGTGTTTGATACTGGCAGACATCCTGTCTCTGGGTGTGACGTCACAGACATCGAGCATCCTATAGAACTTAACGATCTACCTTTCCTGTCTGAGTGTATGAAACCATTGAAATCATATACAAAGAAACTGATACCTCGTCTTGGACCTCGAAAGAAGTATGTAGTACATTACATAGCTTTGAATCAAGCTCTTAATCATGGGTTACGACTAAAAAATCCATCGTGTGCTGCAATTCCAACAGACACAGTGGTTAAAACCTTATGCGGAATTTAACAACAGGCTACTACAATAAGCTGCAAATGATTTCGATAAGGACGTCTACAGCTCTTTAACAACGTCATGTTTGGAAAAGCTATGGAGAATCTGCCTGATCGTATGGATATACGACTGGTGATAAATGAGAAGACTCTAGAGAAGCTGATCGCCAAGCCTACGTTTATTGATAGGTCGATATATGCTGCTGTTCTAGCTGTTGTATTTATGGTCTCTCGACAAGCCTGTATACATTGGTATGAGTGTGTTGGACATCTCCGAGACAATGTATCACCATCATTACGATGTGCTGTTATCATATTATGGAGCTTATGTATATGGATACTTATTCATTCATTCATCGTGTAACAACTGGAGATGTGGAACAGGATAAGTTACGTTTACTTGAACACCTGATTACTGCTGATTACCCTGTCAGCTATATATGCTATTCAGCTCTAAACAAATTGCTTGGGAAATCTAAAGATGAGGCTAATGATAAAATCATCCAGCGCTTTGTCGGACTACGAGCTAAGATGTATGCCTTAGATATCCACGGCTCAATGGTAAAAAAGATTAAGGGTAAAAACGTAGTGCTATTAAGCATTACATTACATTTGAGAGTTATACTGATTGTCCTAAAACCTGTGAAATCATGAGAACACCTATGAATCTTATCATGAAAGCATGCTGATACTACTGTGCAAGTGGACAAAATTACATTGAATCCCTTTGATGATCTCCGCGAATCTACAATGTTAAAAAAATTAATGTTTACTCATGTGCTGTGTATGCACATAGCATACAAATGGTGAAGAAAGGAGAAGATGGAAGGGGAGGCGGTAACCATTGTCATTAGGAGCAAATACTAGTGTTAGTCTCAGGCCTATATAAAGGGAAGAGACGTCTACCCTTACAATCCTTGTTTAATGAAGCAATGATTTAACTGATAAAGCTGTTACATTTGAACAAAAAATGGATTAGCTGCTGCTACATCTGTAATGTAACCGGTTGTTGTCTCTGCTATTATTGTATCAGATGTTGCTACAGCTGTAGGATGTGTTACATCTATTGTTGTACAGCTGCTGTATCTGCTACGATAGTAATTGTATTTGCTTTTGCTACAGCTATTGTGCTGATTGTGTCTAATGCTGCTACAGCTGCAGGATCTATTGCTGTTATCGTTGTAGCTGCTGTTGCTATAGATGCTGTATCTGATACTACATCTGTCGTATTTACTGTTGATGTTGTGATGACTGCTTTTGCTGTGGTAGGGGAATCTACAGCTGGAATATCATTGCTGTGATGCTTGCTATTGCTAAACACTGCTAAATCTCTAGCTGCTGCTGCAGTTGTTATGTAATGCGACGGCTACTGCTATTGTTATAGCAGATGCTGCTACAGCTGTGGGGTCTGTTACAGCTATTGTTGTACAGTCTCTGTATCTGCTACGATAGCTGCTGTATTTGCTTCTGCTATAGGTATTGTGCTGACTATGTCTAATGCTGTTACAGCTACCTGATCTGATACTGTTATTGCTGTAGCTGATGTTACAGTGTTGTATCTACTACTTCAGCTCCATATTTGATGTTACATCTGGAGTGATGACTGCTGTTGCTGTGGTGGGTGAAGCTATAGCTGGAATATCTTTGCTGTGATGCTTGCTATTGCTAAGAGTGCTAAATCTTTCCTGCTGCTGCCCCTACAGCTGTTATGTAACTGGTGTTTGTCGCTGCTGTTATTGTAGCAGATGTTGCTACAGCTGTAAGATCTGTTACATCTATTGTCGTACAGCTGCTGTATCTGCTACGGTAGCTATTGTATTTGCTTCTGTTACAGCTATTGTCCAGGCTGCGGGTGATGTTTCTGTAGCTGCAGGATCTATTGCTGCTATCATTGTAGCTGCTGTACATATGGCCTCTCGTCAGATTGTATTCAACAAGTCTATATTCATTGGTATGAGTGTGTTGGACATCTCCAAGACATTAATGTATCACTATCATTACGACGTGTTGTTGCCTTATTATGGAGCTGAAAACCTGAAGCTTATGTATATGGACACTGATTCATTCATTCATCGTGTAACAACTGAAGATGTGTACCAGGACAAGCTACGTTTTCTTGAGCACCTCGATACAGCTGATTACCCTGCCAACCATATATGTTACTCTACTCAGAACAAGAAGGTATTGGGGAAATTTAAAGATGAGGCTAATAGCAAAATCATCCTGCGCTTTGTTGGACTACGTCCTAAGATGTATGCCTTAGATATTCAAGGATCAATGATAAAAAGATTAAAGGTATAAAACGTAGCGCTATTAAGCAGTACATTTCGTTTGACAGCTATACAGACTGTCTTAAAACCTGTGAAATCATCTGAACGCCCATGAATCTAATCCTATCACGAAAGCATGCTGTTACCACAGTGCAAGTGAATAAAATTACATTGAATCCCTTTGATGATAAAAGAATTATTGCTGAGGATGGAATAACTACCTATGCGTATGGACATTACAGTATTACAAACAGTACTTAAGAGAATGAAACCCGAAGATGAAGATTTTCTCAGCGAGTCTACAATTTAAATAATTAAAGTTTACTCATGTGCTGTGTATGTAACTAGCAGACAAATGGTGAAGAAAGGGTAAGATGGAAGGGACGGTGGTAACCCTGCCATTAGGAGCAAATACTAGTGTTAGTCTGAAGCCTAGATAAAGGGGAGAGGTACCTACAACGAACTTAAATAAAGGTATGTTGACGCAAAGCTTTTTAATTTGTGAGCCATATGCAGTTTATCTCTGCAGTTTATAACTGTTTAACATATAATAAGTTTGTAAGATTTAGAAAAAAGTATATAAATTGTTGTAACGTTGGATGAGAAATGTTTATGATCTAATTACTCTCTATATTACCACGAGTACCTGTGATACTAGTTGAATTACCTGCTAAAATGACTTAAATACCTGTGATACTAGTCGAATCATGTGAAATTACCTTAACTAGCTCTGATACGAATTCCTGTTCCAAATTAGCACGATCACCTGTGACACTATCTGGTTTGTCTTAAATACCAATGATACTAGATGAATTACCTGTTAAAATGACTCAAATACCATTGATACAACCTGAATCACCTGCATTTACCTTAAATAGCTGTGATACAAATCTCTGATCTAAATTATCACGAGTATCTGTGAAACTATGCTGATTACCCAAATACTTACGATATTACCTGAACTATCTGTAAAATACCAAAACTACGTTATAACCAACCCTGGAACCTACCCTCCTGTAATGCTAGCTTAATTACTCTAAACACCTATGACGCTTGAATTATGCTACATACCTACGATACTAGCTGAGTTACCTGTGAAATACGAAACTATGCTATACCCAACCCCTGGAATCTATCCTCCTGTGATACTAGATGAATTAGCCTAAATACCTACAATACTAACTGAATTACCTGTGAAATCATACACTGCTATGATGCAGTCAGCCTCTTGTAATACTAGCTGAATTAGCTTAAATGCCCTCCGATACTAACTGAATTGCCTGTGCAAAATATGCAGCTATGATACGTCCTGCTCCAGGAAACTATCCTCCTGTGATACTAACTGAGTGACTCTAAACACTTATGTTACTTGAATTATCCTAAATACCTACGATACTCTCTGAATTAGCTGCAACATCATACGGAACTATGCTATATCCGCTTCCTTGGGATATGTCCTACCCTGTGATACTAACTGAATTACTTACCTGTTAGTGTGAGTGGGTTAGCTTTTCCCTTTGCTGGTCACCTTTTTCCCTTTCCTGGTCACCTTTTTCCCTTTCCTGGTCACCTTTTTCCCTTTGCTGGTCACCTTTTTCCCTTTCCTGGTCACCTTTTTCCCTTTGCTGGTCACCTTTTTCCCTTTCCTGGTCACCTTTTTCCCTTTGCTGGTCACCTTTTTCCCTTTCCTGGTCACCTTTTTCCCTATCCTGGTCACCTTTTTCCCTTTGCTGGTCACCTTTTTCCCTTTGCTGGTCACCTTTTTCCCTTTGCTGGTCACGTTTTTCCCTTTGATGCTCACCTTTTTCCCTTTGCTGGTCACCTTTTTCCCTTTGCTGGTCACCTTTTTCCCTTTCCTGGTCACCTTTTTCCCTTTGCTGGTCACCTTTTTCCCTTTGCTGGTCACGTTTTTCCCGTTGCTGGACACCTTTTTCCCTTTGCTGGTCACCTTTTTCCCTTTGCTGGTCACCTTTTTCCCTTTGCTGGTCACCTTTTTCCCTTTGCTGATCACCTTTTTCCCTTTGCTGGTCACCTTTTTCCCTTTGCTGGTCACCTTTTTCCCTTTGCTGGTCACCTTTTTCCCTTTGCTGGTCACCTTTTCCCCTTTGCTGGTCACCTTTTTCCCTTTCCTGGTCACCTTTTTCCCTTTTCTGGTCACCTTTTTCCCTTTGCTGGTCACCTTTTTCCCTTTCCTGGTCACCTTTTTCCCTTTGCTGGTCACCTTTTTCCCTTTCCTGGTCACCTTTTTCCCTATCCTGGTCACCTTTTTCCCTTTGCTGGTCACCTTTTTCCCTTTGCTGGTCACCTTTTTCCCTTTGCTGGTCACGTTTTTCCCTTTGATGGTCACCTTTTTCCCTTTGCTGGTCACCTTTTTCCCTTTCCTGGTCACCTTTTTCCCTTTGCTGGTCACCTTTTTCCCTTTGCTGGTCACGTTTTTCCCGTTGCTGGACACCTTTTTCCCTTTGCTGGTCACCTTTTTCCCTTTGCTGGTCACCTTTTTCCCTTTCCTGGTCACCTTTTTCCCTTTCCTGGTCACCTTTTTCCCTTTGCTGGTCACCTTTTCCCTGAATAGGTTACATGATGAGAATGTCTAGAATTAGCGCTCTAACATTGACATGAAACATATTTGCATGAAGTTCTCGCCTAAAGTCGATTTCAAAGTCTAGCCCCTATCTCTCCTGTATATAAGTCCATATTCCTACTGCTTCACTATCTGTCTAGCCTACCGATTCTCCTCGTTTTCCGTATACCTCTCATATAAACCATACTCTACTCCTCTACCTCTGTCTAGCCTAACACCACTCCCGTATCCCCTACCTCTCATAAGCGCATTCCCTCCTGCCCTTCTCTTGCTGAGTATCACTCCTTGGTTTGCTATCTAACCTAACTTTAACACCTGTCTATCCTAGCATAGGATCTCTTTCCGTTTTCTCATCTCTCCTTATAAACACATACTCAATTCTCCTAAGCTAATAGCTCTCCGCATTTTCCTATACCTCTCATATAAGCCATACTCTACTCCTCGACCTCTGTCTAGCCTAAAACCTCGCCTCGTTTTTCCTATATTTCTCGTATAAACCATACTCTACTCCTAACCCTCTGTCTAGCCTAACACCTCTCCTCCTGTTCCCTACCTCTCTCATATAACCCATACTCTACTCAACCTCTGTCTAGCCTAGCACCTCTCCTCCTGCTCCTATACCTCTCATACATATAAACGCATACTCTACTCTCAGCCTGTGTCTAGCCTAACACCCCTCCTCCTGTTCTATACTTCTCATACATATAAACGCCTACTCTACTCTCAACCTCTGTCTAGCCTAACACCACTCCCCGTATCCCCTACCTCTCATAAAGCGCATTCCTCCTGCCCCCCTCTAGCTGAGTATCACTCCTTGGTTTCCTATCTAACCTAACTTTAACACCTGTCTATCCTAGCATAGGGTCTCTCTCCGTTTTCTCGTCTCTCCTTATAAACACATACTCAATTCTCCTAACCTAACACCCCTCCTCCTGTTCCCAACCTCTCTCATATAAAGGACATACTCTACCCTTCAACTCTGTCTAGCCTAACAGCCCACCTCGTTTTCCTATACCATTCATATAAACCATACTCTACTTCTTGACCTCTATCTAGCCTAACACCCCTGCTCCTGTTCCCTACCTCTCTCATATACAAGACATGCTCTACCCTTCAACTCTGTCTAGCCTAACACCCCTCCTCGTTTTCCTATACCTTTCATATAAACCATACTCTACTTCTTGACCTCTGCCTAGCCTAACACCCCTGCTCCTGTTCCCTACCTCTCTCATATACAAGACATGCTCTGCCCTTCAACTCTGTCTAGCCTAACACCCCTCCTCGTTTTCCTATACCTTTCATATAAACCATACTCTACTTCTTGACCTCTGCCTAGCCTAACACCCCTGCTCCTGTTCCCTACCTCTCTCATAAACAAGACATGCTCTGCCCTTCAACTCTGTCTAGCCTAACACCCCTCCTCGTTTTCCTATACCTTTCATATAAACCCTACTCTACTTCTTGACCTCTGTCTAGCCTAACACCCCTGCTCCTGTTCACTACCTCTCTCATATAAAAGACATACTCTACCCTTCAACTCTGTCTAGTGTAATACCTCTCCTCGTTTTTCCTATACCTTTCATATAAACCATACTCTACTCCTCAGCCTCTGTCTAGCCTAACAGCTCTCTACTATCTCTTCCATATAAACGTATTTCCCTCCTTCAACCCTGTCTAGCATAGTATTGGTCGTCGTATTCCCTATCTCTCCCATATAAACCCATTTTCCTCCTTGAACCGCCCCATCTATCCTCGTTTTCCCTATCCTTTCCCATACATGCCCAAAAAAGTGGCCTCGCTCTGTCCTTAATAACCTACTCGGATGGATTGGATGCATGCACATTGGGAAGCTTTCTCCCCGAGTACATCAGAGTGCGCAGTTCCGCTAGTGAAGATTGTTGCGTCTCCCTCTTGAGAATTCCTCGCTCACTGGTGCGCGGATGTTCAAACTGGAAGTATTGGACTTATGCGCGTCTCTGTAGGCCTGTCTGCCTGCGGACCTGGGACCTCCTCCGGCTCCTTCGCCTCATTCCTGGGGGTGGCCACAACAGATCAAGCTGGTCGCAGTGTGCGAGTTGTCCCCCTCCGATGAACACATCCTACACCTAAATATTGCTCCGAGGAACAAAGCACTCCGGCACATGATTTTATTACTTCTTGGCAGTTTCACCTGTGTGCAGAGGGCAGACGACTCCACTGCTTGGGACCTGGAATTCTTCGTCAGATATCTCTATGAAGCAGATGGTCTCTGTTACAGAAGAAACAACTGAAAACATATATCATGGCGTTTTACTGCAAACTACTTTCAATTCATTATGTGCTCATGGACATCTGTGGTCGCGATATAACCATAAGAACTCACCAGTGCATTAGTGTGATGTGTGATCCATTGTTTAAATGATCAAATGTTGTAATACAACAGTCACGCATGAATGTAACAGTTAAGTGTTAACAAAAAAGAAAGAAGGAAAAAAAGTTCTTCCGAGCACCAAATATTCATGCTGCTTTTTCGTATCTGCAATTTCACACAGGAAATAAATAATTCCTTCCACTTCCAGCACAGTCATTCCTTCAAATTGCTAGGCGAGGGGTCCCAGTTCGATTACCGGCTGGGTGGGAATTGTACAACTGTATATGGGTCAACACCACTGCCGATGGGCATTTTTTTTAGTAGGTAGTGTTTAAGGCCCGTTCCTACTATATATGGCACCACAGGCGGTTGACAGTAACGATACATACAATGAAACGATATTTGGGAAAGGGAGTTTTGGAAGGAAACGTACTGGGCTAAAGTTTATGATACCTCCCCGACATTTAACAGTATAAGGACTGAAAAAAATCTGGAATAAGCGTCCCTCAGGAAGGACGGTCCTGGCAGGATTTAAACACAGACCTCCAGTTTACAAGTCCTTGTCTTAATGACTTCGGCTTAGAGTATTTCAAAATTTGTATTGTTTGTAGTTATTTAATAAAAGATTTAATTTTACTTTACGAACTTAAGGGGAGAACAGAATTTTATCCCATTACCATTAAATTTAGAAACTTCAGAAATTCTTCATGGCTTATTTTGAACATTTCTTTTTTTCATAGCTATTGTTGTACAATCAGATCTACATAAAGAAATATATTCTGAAAAACATGTATTCCGTGCCTTGGCGCATTGGGTTGGAGCGCGTTCCTCTGATTGTCGGCCACGAAATGCGCCTATTTTGAGTCCACCCATACAACAATGTATAGAATCGTTGTCTATACAGCATCAAGCATAACATGAGGTGTTATGCTTGATAATCTATGGTCATAAAAACCAATATTCCGACTATGGGACAAGTGCGCTGACCGCATCACCTTCCTATGTCACCTCCTCCTCACATGCCATGCACATTGTGAGGTCGGCGACTTTATGGTTGTCGCACCACAGATTATTATTATTATTATTATTATTATTATTATTATTATAAATAAAAAAATTAAATGAACCGTGTGGATTATTAACGATTTTATAAGTTAATTTTTCGACGTATTTTTAAACTTTTTCGTTAATTTAATTGTCATACTGTTAGAAATGATGAGTATTACGCGAAGTAAAATCAGCAGCAAAATCAGTGTATTTAAATAACAAAGAAAGAAAAATATCGTGAAAATAGCTTTTCTGACTCCTCTTAATACGCTTTTCATATACTTATACTAGTACAAACTGGTTTAGTCCAATGATCCGACACGAATACTAATTTGATAAACGGTATGCAACAATAAACTGGGGCAAAGAAAATTTAATATAAGTAAATAATAATGGAAACTGATTTCTTTGGAATCAATAATAGATTAATTGAAGTTCTCCTACAATTCGCCAAAACATATGCTGATATAATTAACACTTCGAGCCATAAAGGATTGCGGGCCTCCAGTTGATAAGCGAGGGTTTTGAGTGAAGCCTCCTTGCAAACAAAGTGGGCAGGATTTACGAGAGCAATAAATTGATGTCTTGAGGCTAGGAATAAAGTTGTAGCTTGCTCAGGATGTTGTGCAACAAACATGTCTAGTATCTCTCCAGGACATGGTAATATTCTGCCCTCAGCATCTTTCTACTTGTAGCACGCCATTTTTTACAGTAAACAGCTTCATCAGGCTGCTTCTTCTGTTTTTTCGTTATTTTATCATGTTCCTCTTATTATTCTCCTTTCTCTTAATGATCAGACTTTCCGCATACTTCTCTTATTATATACATTGTTCTGTAATTTTTTTTCTTCTTGTTTGTGCGTATTTGCCCTTTTGATGTTCAATTATTTTCATTCATTTTGCGGTATGCCCCTCTTGTACTCTCTATGGGCCCTGTTTATGTGAGATTTCTTTCAAGTGTGTCTAAGTCGAAAACCAAATATATCATGCGCATGTGGAATATAGCTGTCACTAAATGTGTTTAAATTTCTTAAGTGTGTTTAAAGGTATTCGTATTATACAGAAAAATAAACGTCATACCAAAAAACAAGATCACTATATCCTTATTTAGGAAAATTTACATTATGAATAAAATCATTACATTAAGAAAACCAAATTAGATGTTTAGTCTAGGACAATTTGATTGTTATCTATATTACTGATCAATGATCTCATACTATCCACATACAATAGCTACCAAGAAAAATTAATTTCCTTTTCAGGAAAACGTAGTTGTGTTTGTGTGTGTATGTGTGTGTGTGTGTGTGCGCGTATGTCTGTGTGAGTGTGAATTTGAGTGTAAGTGTAAGTTTGAGTATCTGTTAATGTGAGTTTGAATGTGTGCGTGAGTATGAGAGTGTGGTGAGTGTGTGTGTGTGTGTGTTTGTGTGTGAGTGTGTGAGGTGGCTGTATTTGTGAGTTCGTGTGTGAGTGAGAGTGTGTATGCCTATGTTTGTGTGAATGTGAGTGTGAATGAGAGTGTATGTGAGCGACTGTGTGTGTGTCGGTGTATGTGTGAGTGTGTGTGAGTGGTTAAGTGAGTGTGTGTTTGTGTGTTGAGTGCACGAGCACTTATGTGTGAATATCATGTCGCATCTTTCCTTGCTGCGTAGTTTAAGTTGGCAATAGCAGCGATCGGTTCGTGGAGCGATCTCCAACTGGCCAGCCAGTGAACTTTGCACGGTACATCATGCTGGGTTTGAGAGCTGCCTGGAGTATAAAAACCGGAGTCTGGAAGCTGGAAGCAGACCTAGACACGCCATTCTGCATCCTGGAGCCGAAGAAGCAGCGCCACCTATGAGTATTCAGCGGTCTTCTCGGGCTACGCAGAACCATCCTGAGCAAGGTCAATGCCATCTTACGCCGGAGCTGGCATACCTCAGTGGAACCTAACGACTACTCCTGCGACTAAACCAGCAGCCCTCAACATAGCGACAAGCAATGGGCAGTGCATCCTCTTCTAGCTTGCCGCTCGACCGCGAGAGTGAGAGCCGCCTTCACCACCCCCAAGGTGGGCAATGAACTTCATCCCCTTCTAGGCCGCCAGGAAAATGCCCAGCCAGACAATCATCGAGCGGAGCTGGATAAGCAGTGGACCTAGCATCCCCTGTTAGCTTGTCTCCGGTCTAACGCTAAGGTTCTGCGGTATTATTGGAGAGCAATTTGACCCCTTCTTTCGCACTACTCTCTGACTGCCATCTTTCTTTCATAGACTTTTGACTGACTGACTGACTGACTGACAGACTACGTGGCAGCAGGTTCCCAAGACCACAGCCAAAGGTCAGGACCCCTGGTCCGGTACTCAGGACCAGCATGACTCCTGTTGAGCCTCCTTGGTGCTACATGGCGCCTCCTTAGAGGAGGTTCAGTCAATTGCGGGCAGCCGAAGGGCAACCGCGTAGACGCTTGACCCTAATGACAGGCAGATATCTCGACCTAGCACTTTTACCTGTCTTATATTGGCAGATCCAGACAGGAGGAAGAACACCGGCTAGATGAGGAAGGCTACGCCCCTCAACGCGTTGTAACCCGTACAGCACCAGCTATCCTCTCTCCCTTCCCTCACCTCTCTACCTGATACGGAGGGGGAAGATTCCGACGGTTTCATTGTCGTCGGGGGAAAGAGAAACGTGTCCCCGAGTTCCAAAAACTCGGGTAGAAGCATGCAGCCACCACATCCAGAAGAGGAGCCAAACTATGGCCGCTATAACGGACTCCTTTAGGAACTACGTAGGAGCTATGCAACGGCTGTCGGCTAAGCTGACAGGCAGCTTTCAGGTCAAGAGGAAGGCGCACAAGGTTCACCTATAGACTTTTACACCTGCGGATTTTGAGGACGCAAAATAGGTGTGAGGGATCTAAGCATCCCCTTCTATTCATACTCGCCACAGTATACACATGCCCCGG
The DNA here is from genome assembly GCA_030765065.1 of Deroplatys truncata. Lineage (NCBI taxonomy): Eukaryota > Metazoa > Arthropoda > Insecta > Mantodea > Mantidae > Deroplatys > Deroplatys truncata. Next base: position 205,016,913 of record CM060981.1, read on the forward strand.
GTTATTCGGGGGCTCGATTCCGACGACCCCAACGACGTCAGAGCCGTCGTTTGTGGTCTGTGAGGGAGTATTAGGATTATCAATTTTAGTTTCAATAATTCGAACTCATTGTAATGTTCTTCTGGAATAACACAATATAACTGTCTCGGCTGTGGCAAAGCTCAGGAAAACAGTTGTAACTGGAAGTCCGGTCAGCGTCCCAATGTCTCTCTACCTCGTTGTGGACAAGGTTTCTGGCGAGGTTGCTCAGCCCATTAATGCTTTTTGGTGCTTTTCCACACAGTCGTAACAGTTGAACCCTTCCATGGCCAGGGTGGACCTGTGCAGTGCCACAGATGTATGGGTTTCCCACTCGAGTATGGCGTGTGCGCGTAAGCTAACATGCCTGCACTGTTCTGGCCCCCATCTTTTGCGGGACTGCGACAAATCGCACGAAGAGAACAAATGAGCCAACCGACGCCAGGGCTACGTCATGTCAACAAGGGTTGCGTGGCGAAACAGAGGATAATCGAGAGCCGCCGACAAAGAGCCCCGGCAACGACGACAGCCGGGAGTCTCCTTCGTGGCCGCTCTCAAAACGGCCAGGAGACACTGCAGCAAATGGGAGGAGCTTCGGTCCCGAATGTGGCCTACAACAACGACTGAATGGGAGACAACGGCAGCAACACCGGCCGAGGAGGTGCCACAGCCGCTTCAACATAAACGGCAGCCAAACTAGCAGCAGGAAAAGCAGCAGAAGAAGAAGAGCAGTAGAAAACTCCTGCAACTATCACGGGCCCCGGTCACTCAAAAGCCACAAGCCCCGCTCACAGAGACGTAACAAAAATTACCGCCGGCTACTGCAGTTGGAGAATCACCGGCGCTCCAGCCGGCACGGCCGGATCCTCTGGCAGCCTTCGGTGATACCATCCTCAGCAATATTTGTAAGAATTCCGGTCCCTATCGCTGTGGATCGGTGACCTATTCAAAAGGGCCATTCCTGCACTCCGCAATTGCCACTTATAGCTCGCTAACCCCCAGTTGAATCTCATACAAAAACACAATGTCATGCTTGAAACGCTGGAGCATCGGTTCCCAAGCTCGGCATTGTAATGGCCAGACTTGCCCGAGACCCTTACAGCTACGTTCTGGAACAAAAACGGAATAAAGGGACATTACCCTGGCGTACTTGACTTGTACATTCCTACGGAATTGACATTCTGATGGTTTGTGAAACACACCTGATTCCCGGTATTAACTTCTCGCTGCGTAGTTACGCCACCCATCGGTCAGATCGGATCAACCGACTAGGGGGCGGTACAGCTATTTTCCTCAAAACTCACATCGCACTCACACCCTTTCTTCCCCCGCCGCTTCAGAATGTGGAGGCCTGCGCCATTTGACTTGCTATTGGGGGGTTCGACATAGTACTGCTAGCGGCATATGACCCTCCGGACCATCGCTTCTATGAAGCAGAATACCGCACTCTACTGAACACACACCCAGTATTCGCATTGTACAAGATCTCAACGCGAAGCTCGGGCACTGGCATAGTCTCAAGTCTAACCAGAAAGGACACGGCTCTAACGCATCATCAGCGGAGACACGAGCCTAATCACGCACGAACCGAGAAGGCCTACGTTTCTTCAGACACACGGCAGGCCAGATTTTCTCGACATCATAATCACCAAAAGCATACTTTCCATATAGACCTCTCGGCGCACAACGAGCTGGACTCCGACCACGATCTTGTCCTGGTAGACCACATGTTGCGATGCCAGCACTAGTCAGCCCAGACTTGATAAATGAGGTAGACTGGGATGCAGCGCTGGAGTCCCGGAAGGCAGTGTATTGTCGCCGCTGCTCTTCGCGGCTTACATGTAGGGCTTCCCTACGGAACCCAGGATGTTGCCAGTATGCGGACAATATCCTCTTAATGGCACAGAACAGGAATGCCCGATTTTTTCCCCTCCACTACAGCGACGGCTTCGAGCCATAGTGGAGAATGGCCATCAGACCTGGAAAGAGATCTGCACTTCCGCTGGCGAAGGTCCGTCGCTTGCAGCCGGAGTGGTCTCTGAGGTTGTAGCGGAGGAGAATCCTTTGGGTTACTTCGGTCAGATACGCTTGAGTCTTCCTCGATCGCGGGCTCACTTTCGTTTCACATATCAGGGCAAAGGTCGGTCTCCTCCACGAAGAGTTATACCCTGTATTCAGATCCACCATGCCCAAATACCTCAATCTACGTCTGTATCAGGCGATTATTCCGCCCTTAATCTTGTATGGTTATGATGTCTGGGGATCGGCGAAAGCGACCACCATCCACAGGCTGCAGACCTTCCAAAACAGGTCGCTATGGATGATCTAGGATACCGGATGTAGATTCCCGTCACATATCCTACACACCTATTCCCATACATTGTGGCCTGTTTAGCCGGCAGCCTGACCAAGCAAGCAGCCGCCCAAGTTAATCAGTATTGGTCTTGGTCACCACTTGGACACATGACCGCCCAAGTGGTTCGCTGATATCCCGACACTGGCAGCGCAGGAAGCTAAACTCCGCCCATAGACCAAATACGTAAACGCTTGCGAAAATATATATTGTCGTAACCTCTTTATTATTTTAGCTCAATGGGGGGTAGAGCAGGTACCGCGAAGAGATCGATTATGCTATCACATAATATGCGAGGTCCGATGGGGGATGTAGCTAAATGAAATTATGAAAAATATCCTAAATGTCCCTAGCAATATCAGTAGTTCATGATGGGGATGAGGTGAGGGTCTATCTACTATAGAAATTCACAACAGAATGACCCGGATGACAAATATATTCTAGGATAAAGAGAAATTTCAATACCTCCTTGCCTCCTTGCCTGTTGGTGGGGACGCCATGCTTCCGCATAGATAGCGCACACGCTACGACCTTGCCCTTAGCAGTAACTCAACTCGACTGTCTAACCCACGCTCAACTTTGGGTACCCACGCTACGTTAGAACTGGTTTCCTTATCCCCTCCACTCTTGCGCAATATATGATCTGGGCAACCAGGTCACATACGCAATAATGCTGATATTATAAACGTCACAATATTAACCCTCTATATCGCACAGGTAAAGCCACCTTTGTGGCTAGGTACTGTGGCGATTAACGTCCTGCCTAGGCAAACTTCGGCGGCCTGCTCTGGATTGCTGGATTGCTGGACACCTCACTTCGAGACTCCGCAGAAGCAACATGTGTAAGAAGAAGCCAATTGACCTTACTTTCCTTCCCAAGGGGAAGGAAGTCAATATAGACAACGTCTCGTTAATTGCTTCATCATCACAGTCCATCGAAGCAGTTAGCGCCTCCTCGCCGACCATCTGCGCCATTCAACCTTCGTCAACACGCCTGACACCCTGCATCTAGGCAGTCAGGGAAGTTCATCGTCAGCTCCCGGTCTCGTTACTTCTCCGCGCCACTCTGCACCTCCGGCCCTCTGTGTCCAGACCAATTAGGATCAAGAATCAACGAGGATCCACGCCGCTTGTCAGCAATGAATTCTTGGATACGGATGAGTAGTTGACAAACCTGGGCGCAGGAATGGCCATGTTAAGGCAAACCCTTTCACTCAAGGCCAGTCGGTGTTCGTCTAGTTTAGCGCCAGTGCTGCTGCCAATATGGCCACCTCGCTGACAGCTATGACACCGCTCCCCACTGCCATTATAGTGGGAACCACTCGCTGACTACCGACTGCCATGCACATGACCTGAAGCAACGCAGGCTCCTGTGCAGGCACGGAGCAGTTCATCGGCCAGGGTGTTTGCGCATTATACCTAAGCGAGACTTCCCGGATCATAACTCCGCCGGTCATAGCTCTAGCACAACCACACATCGACGCATCTCACCGCTCCGGTTCGTCGTCTCACATCGCCACCGATGCTGCGCCTGTGGTCCTTCAAAAGCTGGAGGGCATACAGGCGGAAATTCTTAATCTCAATCAAAGACTAAACTATTTCGAAGAAGCCATAGCCGACTTCAGAATTAACATCCACCCTCGACGCGACTAGGACGCCACCAGGTTTCCGATGGCGACCAGTCGACCTCTTACGTCACATGCCAAAAACCTATCGCTAACAAAAGGCTAGTCCAGAAGGAAGATCTATGCTACTACTGCCCAGACCAGCAGAGCACCAATCTCCGCCCAATTGAGTGGACACTAATGGACCACCACCATCCGGCAAGAATCGTCACAGATACAATAAGGACTCCGAGAACATCTCACTTTCTTCCTAAACACTCACACCCCAATCGCTTGAGTTTATTACTCCGAATTCTTTTGGGTGTAAGCGTACTGGCGAATCCCACACTCTCAGTCTCCGAAAGGGCTGATGTAAGTATGTAACCATATTTTCTCCTCCACCCGAAAAAGATAACAGACCTGAACAGTCTTCGCCAGTAACAACCAGACCGCACATCAAACCATCCTTCAACAACGATCAGGCAATCTTCTACATCTATCGGCCAGTAATTCAATTAACACCCAGCAAGTTGATAACAGGCAGTACGTTCTAACCAACAGAAACAGAAACTTCGTTAGCAGCAAGTCTTCACAATCAAAGCAATATTTTATCAGCAAGCTTGCGAGATCAGCCAAGCCAGAAAGATGCACACCACAGCGAATAAACAACAGCCAACTAGGATGGGACAAAATGGAATACTTTGAAATCTAAAGAATAATACCTCTCTGTTATTATTTTAGGCTAAAACTTTTATTGCTAGTAATGTGTATTTTAAATCCAGGTTTAATTACCGTTTCTAATACGTTTTAGCAAATTCAAAATTGATCGTGGAAAGAGAAAGTAAGAACACAACTCAAGCATTCAACCAAAGTATATTGTATTTAAATGCTTTTTTATGTCCTATATAGTAAATTTTATTGATTGTGAAAATTTAAAGTAATGGATTAGTGAAACTTAAACTTAAATACGTCGCATCGTATGTTATGATAGTATACCAGCTATTTTGAGGACTGAATTCGTTTGTAATATTTAATTATTGGCAACGTTAGCTTTGAGGAGGTTAACTTAGTTGTTTTATAATAAACCAGAAGTATTGCTTATTGTGATGTTGTATGATACTTAAAATTTGAGTTGGAAAATATTAATTCACATCACATAAATGCTACTACGGTAGCAACTAGGGCATTTATGTGATGTGAATTAATATTTTCCAACTCAAATTTTAAGTAAGTTAGTTGTGTTTGAAATCCATTGTTTAAAGTGATATTTAATTCATATTAAATTTTAAGTTAAACTTCAATAAATTGTTAAACAAAGCAGCAATGACAGGCATACACACCATTTCATCTAACCATTCACGTCCTCAGTTTAGTTTATGCTACGATTTTGATCTGCTAGACGAGTAAAGTAATGTAAACTGGAGGATTTAAACCGAATCTTGAAAATTCAAGGTGCAATGTGTCGATAAATATTGTTCAAACCTTGTGTATAATATTTAAACACCAAATGTGCAGTGTATCACTTAAGAATTGAAAACACCCTTAAGTTTGTACCGATTTCGTCAATTTCAAATCTGTCTACTAATTTTCTTAAAAGTCTCAGCTCCCATCTTTCAGCGGTTAACAAGATGTTTCATTCCTACGGACGACGTTACTAAGTGCTTCGCAGTAGCGTAACGCACCCAAACATGTCTTCTCTGGACCCTTGAAGAAAGAATTAGCATAGCGATTAGTGAAGGACTTTTGCGCGGAGTGTAGCAGTGTGTGGTGTGGAAACTTTGACTTTGCGGCGAGAGGTCATTATCATTGAAGTACTCTTAAACTGAATGTATGTGTAAGAATAGGGCGTGTAAAGTGAACAGACAAAGTAAAATTTAAGCGGATTTAGAAAATAGGGGGAACAATTCTGAGCTTCATCAGGAAGAGTAGGGTAAATTGTCTGTCACATTTGTTAAGAAATAATGATTGGGAAAAGAGTTCGAGCCAGAAGAGGGTATCTTTTGATAGAGATAAATGGTTCATATGCGAAGGCTAAGAAGAAAGTGGGAAAGAGGAAGAATGGAGGAAGTTGCGTTTGCAGAAAAGACCTGCCCTTGGGCACAAAGCTGTAAGTACCTGATTGCTTGATTTCTATTCCACAGTCTTTTAATTAATCTTTAATACATTTTAGCACAATCTGTTAACATGCTCATTTCCATTATGACCTCTGATTCATAGCATAAACAACGTGGCCCACATAAAGTGTTACAGGTGAATATCTCTTTAGGGACACTGGGAGTGAATTTTTAGGTGAAAATGACAATTTCTGTAACAAATGCTGGTCAGAATTCAATATAGGGTACTCAGCTACAGAAGAAATGAAATCTACAATAAATAATTCTACAATTTCCAGTGTATCAGTTGTGATTATGAAGAAGGACAACAGAAGAAAATAGAGTGTGCTCGATCTTCAACTGAGAAGAAGAAAACAGCTCCCAGGAAGAGTAAATTACCAAAAATGAAAAGGGCGGAAGCCAAATAGAAAAAGGATGAGAAAACATATGCTTCAGGGCAGTTATAAGTACCTGATAAGCTGTAAATTTAAAACGAATGTGCATTCTTTAGAAATCTGTATTTTTTTCTCAGTTTTTCACTTTTGCACATGAAATTGATTCCTTGCATTTCAGTTTTGCTCTGATTTGTATGTAAATTTGCACACAGCTTTTCAAATATAATATACAAGATTTAAGGATGAATTTTTATGATTGCTTTACTCATTGGCTCACAAAAAATTAATTTATACTAAAAATTGGGACATCAACTTCATAAAAAGAAAATTTTATTACTATACAAATAATAACATCAACTTCAATAAAATACTTAGATCTCTTTTAATTGTACTAAAGTATAGGAAAATGTCACTATCATACTTCTCAGACAAATGTGAATGTGCATGGTAGTTTGAAAAGTTTTTATTTGCTAATGAAAAATATTCAATTGTATTATCTGGGAAACTGTTTGAGCTAGAGCTTTGAACTTTTGCATAGTCATTTCTCTATTTACCCATTAATTAAATGTACCAATTTTTCAATAAATAGCTTTCAAAAAAGTTACAAAATTCAGTCCCAGTGTCCCTTAAAGATCAGTCACACCTTGATACAACTCGACTCTATGAGAAGAGGAGGTTTGCTGCTACAGACAGGAAAGGATCTGCAGGTGGCAAAAAGGGCACAAAAGAACAGAAAAAGGACACAAAGGGACTACAAACACACAGGATTATAAATCAGGAGAGTTCTGAATTGCAAAGCATGCAATTCACGTTTTCCCAGCATAATATTTTATAAATCAGTGTTTTTCTCAAAACTTTATTTTCACACATTTAAAATGAACCTCGCGCATGAGGTTTTGTTTAAATACAACTAATATTTCTCAGAATATGCAGAATTATCCATTGTAACATCCTATGTGACAAAAATATGCCTAACACTAATAATATTATTTAAAAAATATACTTTTTATGAAAAACTGGTGAATTTTAGAGATTCAAATTTCTAAAGTATTAAAAATATTATCATAATTCACTCATCAAAATTTATTGAACTTTTAAATCATAATTTTTTGTAATTGATTCAAAGCTTCAATTCCAAAAATTTCAACAAATTTTCTGAACTTTTGATGCGCGTGGTTAATTTTGATTATGCGATTCATTTACATAATAAAATTTATGAAATCATTAATAACTCCCAAAGTATTTATCCAAATTGAATGAAATTTAGTGTTCAAATTAATCTAACGGCAATAGACTCAAGTAAAATTTTCCAAAATATCCATACAATAATATGGAAATTTGAAAATTCACTCCCAGTCCCTTAAACGTATAGAAAACAAAAGCAAATGTCAGGAATTCCAAATCTGATAGGAGTAAAGAGCCTTCCAAACTATGATATGGTAAATATTTCTATGGAACACAACGATAGAATTTTGAATGAAGGCATGATAACTTTTTCTAATATTCTGGTTCCCCTTAATAAACTAAGCATTCATTCATTCATTCATTCATTATCTGTTTACCCTCCTCTTATGTAGGACTTACACCCCCCAGGACTTACAAGCGGGTGCCTGGGAAATAAACTAAGCAACCCTTATTAAAGCTTTATTTTTCTAAAATGAATTGTTGAGCTCTTAAGCGTGTTTTCGTTGAAGTATATAATACTAAAAAATGGTACTAAACGATAAGCAATTAATAAGTCAATAAATACCCTGGTGATTACTTTAAATTACTTTACTCAAAGTAGCCTCCATTAACATCCAAACACTTGGCAGCTCTTTTGGAAAGATTTTCTATTGACAACATACAGGGGCTAATAGTGCGACAAGCTTCACGTATTCTAAATTTCATATTCTCTATGGTTGTAGGTACGTTAAACATGACTTTCTGTTTTATGTATCCCCATAAAAAGTAGTCCAAGGGCGTTATGTCGGGTGAACAAGGAGGTCAGGTGATAGGTCCAGCTTGTCCAATCCACCTATCACCATATTTCTCGTTTAGCAGTTGACGTGTGCATATTTCAAAATGTGGTGATGCACCATTCTGCTAGTAACACATTTCTCTTCTCACATTGAAGGACACGTTTTCCTATAAGGGAGGTAATTCATGGTTGAAAAAAATGGCAATATGATTTACCAGTAATTTTGCCTTCAAAGAAAAGCCGATGACAGGGTTAACAAGAATTCAACACCAAACATTTAGTGGCCTAAGATGCTGAAAAGACACAATTCTCATTCATTTGGAGCTTTCAGATGTCCAACAACGCATATTATGCCTATTGACTTGTCCAATATTTGAGAATGTTGGTTCATCCGAAAATAATATGTTTGCCAAAAATGATCCATTTTCTGTAATGGTATTGCAATCACTCGCAAAAAACAACTAGAAACTGAAAACCTCTTTGAGTTCTTGATGCAAACACATATGATGTATGATAAGGATGGTATTTCTGCTGCTTTAGAATCCGCTGTACTGAAGTACAGCTAATCCTACTGTCTTTGGACAATTCACGTTGACTTAACTGTGGATTTACTTCTACAGCAGCAAGAATATTGATAGCATTTTCACCAATCAGTTTTGATTTCACCTTCAAGCGATTCTTGTTCTTTAGACTTCCATACTTACATAGTTGTGTTTCCAGTCGTTTGAATTTCATATGTGACATGTTCATCCCGTATCTCTCATAGAACACTGCCGATGCAGTTCGGTCATTTCTCCTGCATTCACCAGTACTAAAATCACATCCACCTCTACATCAAAATCTTCGATATTTTTTTAATTTTGAAGTGCCACAGTAAATGATCAACATGACTAACTACATACAGTGTTGTATTTTAGGAGTTCAGGTGGCTATGCAACCACAATACCCATGTTCTTTCATTTGATAAATTTATTTCCTCCCCGAGTTTATGCGATGTAACAACTTCAATGAAAACACTATAAGAGCTCAAAAATTAATTTTAGAAAAGAAAAGTTTTAATAAAGGTTGCTTAGTTAATTGAACGGAAACCATAATATAAAAAATATCATTGTTCCATTTAAAATTCTGAGCTTGGGCCCCGTATACTTCATAAGAGGTCCCATTAAATGTTTTTCATATCAGAATCTGGAAGGCGTCTTGCTCCTATAAGATTTGGAATTCTTGGAATTTGTTTTTTTTTGTATTAGTTTAAGAGATATTTACCTGTAACACTTTAAGTGGGCCACCCCGTGTATATATAGTTAACAACATACGTGTACAGTTTTGAAGGAAAAATACTATGATTGGAAATTCTTTCATTTATAGGACATTTCGGAAACAATTCCTTCACATTCTGAGAAAAAGCTTCAGCGTACCTAAATACCTGATCCCTGGCCTTTACCATTAATTAATTGCCTGCCGAGAAAATTGCCTTAAGAAGGGCCAAAAATACGAGAACTGAAAGCGGCAAGGAAATGGCTATTATCGACCGTGCCTCGAGGCGAGAAGCACTTCCTGTCAAACTTGTAAGAAGTTAATGAGAAGGGTTAACATCGCAAAACGTTCTTAAAAAGCCGAAAATTGTGGGCTGTCAACTCTACAATTGGTTAGCCGGTCACTCATTCCCGTTGAAACACTAATGTTTAGAGAAAAAGTAAAAATAACATTAGAGAAAATCTTGTTGTACTGCCTTGGTGTTTTTGCTATGGAAATATAAATGTTATCAGTAATTGCTAGTACAAGCTATGAATCGTTGTTCATAGATAACACGCACTCACAGTGTGATTATGCTCGACATCTGCAGTGCATAAGCATACACTGAAATATCGGCACAAGTGGCCGAGTGCGGCGATCACCTCCTCATCCGTTGCTGTAGCTTACCTTGATGCTTCTCCCGTGGCTTCCAGAAGTTCTCAGCGTGTTGGTTCTTCAATTTATCCTCGGCTAGCTGCAGTAATTTTCCTTAAATTATATGGGAGCATGGACTTATTCTCGGTAAAGGAAAACGTAGATCTCGGGTGGTGATATAGGAAGACATAGACCTGCTTTGTTATGAAAAGATGACACTGCCGTTTCTTTTTATTTAATTAACACTCGTAGTATACAAAACTGGTATTGCCGCTGTAAAATACTGTCCACTGCTGTTAAACTATGGCGTGGATATGGCACGAAATATCTCCCTGACCACACATTACGAAAACTCTCGAGTAAAATGCAATACTAAGCTGACATGACGAATTTAACTTGATTCCCTTTTTGGCGCGATATCTCACACATCCTGCAGCATCTCTCCCTGACCACACATGACATAAACTGTCGAATAAAATGCAATACTAAGCTGACATGACAAATTTGACTTGATTCCCTTTTTGGCGCGATATCTCACACATCCTGCAGCATCTCTCCCTGACCACACATGACATAAACTGCCCCGAATTTTCCCCAAACAGATCCATTTATAGTCTCAGGCTCCTGAGGCTGCTTCCTTTCCTATTGGTACATTTTTAGCGCGACTCGACGCGTCTAACTATTTCGAATAAACTTCCAGGGATTTCATTGGTCCAATTTTAATATATATCGCGGCTTTTCCTACATTTACCGTTAAGGTTGTCTGTCTCACTCACTTGGTCACGGCGAATTATCAAATAATGGGACAAAGGCTCTACACCCTCGCTGTAGGAATAATAGCACGGCGACCGGAGAGAGGTAATAAAACTAGGTTTTCTGCCTTCGAAAGCACTATTCCTGTAGCTAAAACATTCCACCGTGGACAGTATTTTAACATAGCGCTTAAATTATTCACATTAAACCATTTATAACTCTACTAATATTAATAACCTAGATAGATACATAACGTTAAATCACCCTTCTTAAAATATACAAGCAGTATGAGAAAAAGATATTTACATAATACGATTTAACATCACTAAAAGTTAATTAATAAGTTATCTAGAATTACTGTTCTCGGGCCCGGCCTAGAGTTGCCGTTTCACGAGGTCGTCAAGACTCGTGGGAGGCCCAAGCCTCAAATCTCGTCAGAACTGTCCACCATGACAGATTCTTTTGTAGATTTCCTTTAGTCTCAATAACAGGTAAATGCCGCGGAGGTATCCTAAGCTTAGGCCTGGACCGTTTCCTTCCCAAATTACCTTTCCCAGTTATTACGAGTATTTAATGTATCATCAGTGTCCAGCGCCTGCGTAGTAGCAACGCGTGTTAAACATTTACTAACATCAAACGCTAGAACTAGATGAAAAAAAAATGTAGGTTAATTTACTTAGAACTGCCGATTCAGTAGGCGACAAATACAGTTAGAAAATGCAGTGTTTCTTAGCATTATGATTGATGTTTTCTTAAATTAAAGTGGGTGAGCGGTTTCATTAATGATAGCCAGTGTGTAAACATACAGTAGTATAGTACTTAATCGAAACATTATACTGATTTTTATTTTGGAATAACAACCGATATTTAGGGGTAAATATTCCAAAAAATACAAATATGATAAAGAATTAATTACCTAAATTGCCTTCTTTTGCTTTAAGTTATTTCTTAGATTCAAATGCCGTTCATTAGTAGTAGGATAGGTTGATTAAAATTACCAATAAGTGGTACAACTGAAACTAATAAAAAGGTAAATCGTTTACAACTCTTGTATAGGTATTTCAAACGGGGATTCTAAAGTCCCTTAGTTACGGCGTTCTACTGAGATATTTTGTAATTATTTTGAAAGTGCTTGTACTCTAGACTTCTTGTTTCTCTGTTTACCCTCCCCGTTTGGAGGAATTACACCCCACAGGACTTACAAGCCTAAAGCCACCGCCAATGCTTATTTGGATCGGATAGAAGAACCAGGATGAGTGATCAGCCCGAAACCTCGTATGAGAGCGAGGAAGGAGATGATATGAGATGACGGTAAAATTGATGAAAGGAAACGTGATGATGGAGCAGTTGGTGGAATGAATGGGGAGGGAAACCGAAGAACCCAGAGGAAACCCGCCCAGACGCCGCTTCGTCCACTATAAATCCCACATACGGGACATTCCATTTCAAATCGTCCGAAATAGAAGGAAAACTGACCTTGCATTTTTGAAACGAAACGAAATTTTTTGTATTTGTAGACAAGTCCGATACACTACTTTATGCAAACTCTTAAAATTTAGAACATCATAGTTTGGCAATTAAAATTGTTTAAATGTATCGTATCTTCCTAAAATTCACAACTTGAAGCTGTTATAACTCTGAAACCTTTAATTCTAATTATTTAAATCGAGTTTTATTTTGATTCCCTAAACTTTAATTTCATACTGATAAGTAAACATGTTCTTATTTTTATTTAAGTGAAGAAATCTTTTATTTTTTTCAAGTGTAGGCTGCTACGGATTAAGAAAAATAACTTTATTATATATGGTAAGATTCCGTAATTTAAACATAATCAAACATGTATTTTACTGTGATGCTGATAAGGTTTCGTCTAAAATAAACAAAGAAGTAAATTACTACTTTACGCGCTCATGGTCGCTGTCGCACGTTTGTGATGAACTGAAGGCCAAACAAGCTGCTGTGCATGGTTAAACAAATGAGAACTTTTACTAAGCAGTATGCGGTTCTGAGTATTTCCTTACAGCTTCACAGAGCGCTTGGTGATCATCGTGCATCCACCGGTAAATCGCTGCGTTTATTCACTTTTTGTGTCATAACTACGAACACCCAAACATAACCACTTTACTAACATTACAACTTACCGACTTCTCTTAATGACAATATGGATTATTCTCAATCTAGAATTTTAGTTTTATAAAAATTCGGAGACACTTTAAACAAGTAAAAATTGTATATAGATTTTTGTGAATATTATAAAAATTAGTATATGCTGTAATGAAATGCAGACTTTTATCTACAAAATGAGATTTGGTATAATATTCTGAAGTAAAGACCTCCGGAGCTATCCGCACCTAAAGTGCGACAAAATGAATTAATACGATACATTTTTCGTTCAATAACGTGACAACCTTTGGATTTTAAATGCTAGTATTTTATAAATATGCTTTCCTTAGCACCCCTTATCAATAAGATAAATTACAACGCAAACAAATAATTCGAATGTTTTTTTTTTTTGTTTTTTTTTTTTGAGGGGGGGCCGTTCCATTTCACACGAAATGTCTCATACACTTCGCTGGGATCGACCCCGGGTCGCCTTGGTGAAAGGCCAGCGGTCTAACCACTTGGTCATGGCGCCACTTGTATCCTAGACGTTCCATAGAATTTAAAACATGTAAATTATTGGCATTTATACGACTAAAAGGCCTGGATATTAGAATGCGAACATGTTGAAGTCATAATAAAAGATATTCACTAAACAGTCTTTGGGCATTCGTCGAGGTTGTCGTTACTCCACAGAAAAAAGCGCGTAAAACAAAAACCGAGTATATCTTACTCCAAGAAATATAGGTAGATGACCACGATAGCACAATTAGGCCATATAGTAATGCTCTTGGAGAAGTATGAAATTTATTCCTCCGTTGCAATGCTAAGCAACCAGAAGACAGAGCATAGCAAGACAATGGGATTCTGCTTATCGGTACACTATTTATGCTATACTTATTTCTTTAATAGGAATTTTATAAAATACTTCAGTGAAGTTATTATCAATATTTTTGAGTAACCTTTATTCTAACTTCACTGTTGTGTGTAATGAAGTTTCAGGATGCAAGAACCTGTTCATACCCCTCTGTGAGTAAGTTATGCTGTAGGTATTTAATTTGTGTTTTGTAATCAAACAACCAGGTATAATAAAAAATATAAAAAGAGAAAATTGCATCTAGCTAACATCAGAAGCTACTCCATCAATATTTATAATCTAATGGAGAGGATTATTTTTCTTTATGATTATTAGCCTTATGCTAAGTCCAAATGTTTAAATTGTTGGTTATCTTCATACTCGTAGGAAATGTTCTGTCCGACGTTTAAGTTTTATTAACATTACAGAAAAATAGTTTTAATACCGATTTTCAAAATACCATATGACCTGTGCGTTGAACAGAGATTGAGAGAGTGAGACAAGTAGCAGGAGAGGAAGGTAAGTAGGGGGAAATAGCGAGAGAGAAGGAGAGGAGAGAAGCGGAGATAAAGGAAGAAAGAAGAATATCCGCATTTAAGGGAAACAATGGAGCGAAACTACGGGTTCTATAAGTAATGCACGCTTAAGATGATAAATATCAAATGGGATCTGGGATGGAGACGATTACTTACGCCGTAAAACAGTATATGAAGCTGTTTTGGTAGTAGAACGCGGGATACAGAAGAGTTGTTTTCAACACTGTGTACCATAGGGTGTGATGCAAAAAGGTACTGATAGTCCTTAATTGAATTACCGATATTTTATTTAAATCCTCTGCAGAGTAAATGCCGAGGTTAAATTACTTTGCAGCCCCCCCCCAGTAAGGAATCATTTGAAATACACAACTATTGGTTTTGTAAGGGTACCAGATTTCGCCAGATATCGAAATAGAGAAAATGTATCTATTCTTTGCAATTTATCAAAGATAAACACATTCTTTATTTCTATTTTTAAAAGTTTTTGTAACATAAAGGGGTAATTTTAATTATGTAATGAATTAGGTTGTAATATGTTATTTATAATCGCTGAATAATAATGAACAGAGTAGAAAATTATTTTTACCCAGTAGAGCTTAAACGTTTTGTCCTTATATCAGGTGCCTTACTAAAACCTATTTTGAATTTATACATTACAGTTGTATAGGATAACCTTGCTGATTTGTACATCAAACTAGAATATTTCAAAGTTAAATTTATAGTTAAATTATTGGCTTTATTTTGTTTTATTATACAATTCTTATACAATTTTATAACGGAGTAAAGCAGCAACAAACTATATAGCTTCGCATAAAGCGTTTTGTTATTCACTGAGGGGTTGAGAGGCAAAGTGGAGGCGCACTTTGGCTACCTGTGCTTTGTATATTCCACTGTCAGGTAACTGAATGCTGTGTGACGTCATCAAAAAAAATCTCATCTCGCTCCCGGATCTCAGCGAGAAGTATAGGCCAAATGAGGTAAGGAGAAAGACGAAATTACTGCAGGAAGGATTAGCGGGGTTATTGGAATGTTCATTCTGCTTTGTACTCACGTGATTGTAAGATATAAAGCCTCCATTCCCTCCCCTTCAAACCCTTGCCTATTAGTCACGAAACGGTATTACGTCACATGACTGTGATACGTCATATATAATTGAGTTCGCTTACTGGCAATGCTATAAATTCAGTATTTGCTTAAAAGAAGCCAGAATCCAGCACTTTACAACTTCCGGATGCTGAAAGATAGTAAAACACATAATATTATGAAAAAGTACCACAACGTTTATGCATGTGCTGGTACTTATCACTTTACTTCTACAGATTCAATAAGTACCTTGGACATACTATTTATCATGAACTTATTTTCAATAGCAACGTGTTTTAATTTATATTTAAATATCAGATTATTACAGTGTAAACGTAATGCATATCAGGATGAAACAGAAACAGTTTTTCTTCATTTCATACATGGAGTCCAAGAAGGGTTCATCAGCTGTATTAGTTTCCTGAATCTCATACAGCCATACATTGAAAGACATTACTGTAAAGCTAATTAATACAGAGACAAGGAGATTAACTGCATTTATACCTCTTCTTCTGACAATTTCATACTATTTTTAAGCTGTTCTCCCGTAGTTACTAATTTACAGTATGGATTGGGATCCCACTTGCAGAGTTGAGTTTTATGGACGTTTATGTAAGTACATATTTTATGAATAAGCTACGATGTTCAATGCTTTTTACTCACGACTAGGTGATTCAAAGCACAAATATTAATTTTTACTAACTCTTACATGTAATTAAATATTTTATTTAAGTTATTTATAGTTGTATCTTCAAAACAGAATACCTAAGGAGATAAGTTATGACTGAGTTGCAGGGTCGTTAGTAGAATACCATCAATAGGGCTTAATGATTTGGATAGCAGGTAAATCTCTAAGGGAGTACAGAAATATCCAGAAATCATCAACATTTATGTAATTCTTCTTCCTGTTTCATGGATTAGATCAAATCTATTCTGGTGTCATGGTACCATTCCTTTTACTAGGTGTAACCAGGTCTTCCTTTCAGTTTACACCCAACAATTTTGTTTGGAACCCTTTCATGTGTTGTTCTTTCCAAATGCTATCTATTTGTCTCTAATTTGTTCTATTTAATCTTATCTGATTCCATGCAAATATTCTCTAGTAAATTAAATTTTAGTCTATCCTCACTGTACGGTTCTAGAAAATTTTATTTCTGCGGAATGCATTTGACTCATTTGGTTTCTCACGGTTGTCCGGGATTCACTTCCATGAGAACACCAGATCACTTAAGCACTTTTTCTAATCCATGTGCAATATTATGTCTAAGGTATTTAAAGTCTAAGAATGGTTCTAATATATTACTATCATCTATATTTCTCTTCTTATGATCTTTGCAGTAAATTGCCATAATCTTTGTTTTATTCATGGGGATCTTCATATTACAGTATTCATTAGTAACATCTAGGTCATATCATAACAGTTGCCTTTTTCTTTATGCTTATATAGGTATACCTGCATTATTCAACGCGCGGTAGTCCGACGGCCTCATATGTAGTCGTCTTCCTTTAGCATCAACATGTGCTGCTAGATAGCCAAGAGTCGCCTTCCTGGGCCATCCATTTTTAAGTATTGATTTTATCGGAAATTGGACTTTTGTGATTGTGTGAATGTTGCTGTGTGGGTACATATAGGTAGTGAGGGTGCGCCGAACTGATGGCTTTAGTTGCGTAATCTATTTCCTGTACAATATGTTTTATTTATTATTTTTTTTCTGTGGATAGAATTCTAGGCAATGGAAGAAAATATCCAATTCAGTATTTATCTGCCTAAAGGAAACCAAATGACATTCAAGTTGGCCGATACAGGAGATTTCAACCCGCGACCTACGTAATGCGAACCACAGACACTGCTGCCAGAATCATCTCACTCTATTCTTTCTTTATACTTAAAAAGTGATCTTTTGTAGTCTCCTTTATCAAACATTACAACTAAATAATCTGCAAATACAAGCGTATTAAAAAACGTTGTCCTACATTGAATACCATATCTACTCTAAGCTTGGGTTTTTGTATATTGTCTAAGTGTTAATACTGGAGAGAGGCTACAGCATTGTCCGCCCTTTGAATTATTTGAATTTACTCTGATAATTTACTGTTATTTTCAATAATAGGTTTTGTGTATACGATTTCCTAATAATTTTTATTAAATGCCTTAGACATTCCTTCTATTCTAAGTTCTCCACACTATTTGACGATTTACTCTATAGAAAGCTTTTTCAATACCGCTAAATTCTCTGTGTCTCTGCCCTATTAATTCCTTAATGTAAATATGTTGCCTTGACCTGGTCGACCTGCTCTAAAACCCTTTTCTCTACTGCTAATCTGCTAATAAGGTTTCAGATATTGTTTTCATCCTGTTATTATTATTATTATTATTATTATTATTATTATTATTATTATTATTATTATTATTATTATTATTATTATTATTATTATTATTATTATTATTATTATTATTATTATTGTGAATGTAGTAGTATTCAAAATACACTCATTTCTATGATTTTCACATTAATTTAATCGATTTTAAATACTGAGACACTAATACTGTTTCTTGTTTTGGGGTTACATTTTGTTTTCTAGAAATATTGAAATAAATCAATGATTTAATAATAATGATAATAAGTACGTCCATTTAATTAACTCTGTCAGCATGTTATCTATTTCCAGTACTTTGCCAGGTTTAGATTTTTTGAATAAATGTTATATTTCATGCAACTTAAAGAAGTCAAATCAACTTTTTACTTGTTCCACACGTTCTCATACTTCTGTGTTTATTGTCTTTTCTACTCACAGTTCCCAGTAATGTAATTTTCTTCAACTGGTGTACATGTTAAATTCCCTTTATATTACTTTGTTTTCCTATTTTAATTTACGTGCTATACGAAGCCGTCATTTTCTATTAATCTATAGATGAAAATGTATTATAATCAGTATTATACACTGTTATATTACAGACAAAGCTTTCTGCACGTGTGTTATGTAGCAGCGATCTGTTTTCTTTTACAGTTTTTAATTATCGTTTACGTAGGAGCAGGCGTAAAATAAGACTCGGTAATGTTGGTCCTTGGTAAAATGTAAAACAATAATTGGGGGCTAGGTGGTTAGGCAGGTGTCTAAAGGAGGACGGAGACATTTCAGTTTCAGCATCATCATGTTTGACTATCCGAGAACGTCATGGCACCATTCGATTGGCCCATGGAAACAAGGAAAGGTTTCTAGTTCGACCATGTACCTACCAAACATCCCGTGTTTACAATTAGTTTACACGAAGGCTATGCTTAAAGTTATCCACAGACAGAAATCAGGAGATCACTTGATCTTCATTTTACAATTACTGGCAAATTACGGACTTATCAAAAGATCATCTTTGACATTAATCTCACAAAATCTTTTATTTATAGTCAATTTCTGCAAAATTCTGTGATTTAATTTTGTAATTTTCCACATCAAGTATGCCTTTTTTCAAATTAATTTCTTTAGGTATAATTACGTGTACTTCCATGCTTAAATTAACATGTGAAAGGTTGAAAAATATTGGAAACGTGTGCGTTATAAAAACTTTTGTACACACAATACACCAGACCTTTCATTCACTGGTATTAGTGATGCAAACTCCAATGTAAAGGCGACTTCAGTTTGTGTGAGACAGAGAAAGATAATCTAAAGTAATGTTAAAAGCTGGTCATCTAATCATACCTACCTTTTTCGATGTTGTCCTCCCTAAAACTACTACTACTTGCGCACATGATTTCTCCGCGCATTAATAAGTACACTGTAACAAACAAGAAAGTGAGAAAGGCAACCAACAGTGCTTGAAATTACCCCTATGTTTCTCGATTTGACCTTTGAGCGACTGTACTGAGCAGGATGGAGATAGATAGGATAAACCTAGATGTCTTGCTCAGATTTATCGGCAGGACTTACTTCTTCGATCAAGATTAAAATTAATCAAAATATTGTTAGTTTCATTTATCCATCTTGTAATACAACCATGATTTAGCAAGGCTCCTAATAGCACATTTTTTAATTTTTCCAAACTCAAATCGTATAGATGAAAACTGACTTAGAGATTTCTTCATTTGGCATACTTTTAAAGAAAAACATTCCGATGTGTTACTTTCACATGATTTTCCCTACCCACTATCACTTCTTTATTTTTCCTGTTAACCGTTAGTCTTTTGCAAAACTAATTTTATTACACATTTTGTGGTTGGTGCAAAATGGATACAGGAAACCGAAGCGATAGTCAAATGTATTAAAGTGAGTCACTAAATACTGACCTTGAAATTCCATACTCTTTCTATTATCGAGAGACACAACTGACTAACACAACACTTTAAAACATTCACAAACTATTGAAAAATTCAAACCCGTAACAACAACGGAATATTTCGGAAATGGCAGATGGCACAAACAGCTATAAATGAATAAATGGTGTGTTTCAAAGAGATCTAAATATTTTTTGTGTTGTAGGCTTTGGTCTATCTCTTATTGTATATCAGTTATACATTGGATTTTTGAGTTGTGATGTTCTCTGTCTTTCTCTCAAACACACGCACAAATGTGGTGCTTTCTTTGTTCTTTTTGGATTCAGGGAACTTCCAAAAACGTTTTTCGGTAAAATCTCGATATGGAAATCTTTAATGGAGTGCAATCCTTCCTCTAACTACTGCTGTGGTAGTAGTGTTTAACGTCCGTTTTTCCTCATACGGCACCTTCCTTCATTGCTTGTTCTGGTACAAGAAGAAGAGATTAAGAAGCTGAATAATAATAATAATAATAATAATAATAATAATAAAAAGGAGTGTAAACTATTCACTATTGTGGAAATGATTCAAATCGAATGAGTAGTTTCCAAGGTAATTTCCCAAAAAGAATTACACCCTTCACTGCTCATATATTAATATATATTTATAAGAATTTCCACCGAGCGAGATGGCTCTGCGATAACATGCAAGGCTTGAATTCGTGAGGTTCCAGTTCGATTCCCGTCAGGCCGGCACTCTGACCATAGTTTCTTTCGTGGTTTCCCGGGGTCGGTAGGCGAATGCTGGGGTATTTTTCCATCTACCACGAATTTTCTGTCCCCATAATTTCCTTTCATTCCATCTGTTTCAGGACTGTAGGACCAGGCGACGGTGGTTAGTGTGTTGCGTAGGACGGTGAAATTTGCATTCTGGAAAGATTTCTCCTGGGGTTTAGCGGGACTGTTGGGGCCCCATTCCTCCTAGGGTGTCTCGTCTGCTCGCGGGATCCCCAGGTAGCAGGTGGCTCAGGTAGGGCTAGTCGATATCAGGATTGATGACAATTTGGAATGGTTAGAGACTCCGTTCTTACAGCGCACATCGCCGTCCGGATCTCCCCTTTATCCCTTCCTCCCAGGGGTCATATTGGAAGCACAAAGGAGCTAGTACGGCCTAACTGCGGTGCAGTGCTCCAATTGCTGTCCCCTTCTATCTGGCTACTCCTAACTCTTCCTATAAGTATAAATTAATAACTTATAACCTCAAAAACAGAACAGATATCCTTTCCAAATATCGGGTTGACATACCTACTAGCTAAGGTTGTAAGTTTTCAATGGGACACTTCAGATTCCGAATTACACAGTAAGTAATAAAATTACTTTTACAATAAGCATCAAATATTTTGAGCTTATTTACGTATTATTTGCATTTTGTTTCCAAACTTGTCCTGTACATGGCGTGTGTAAAAAACCAATGAATTATCATTGATTGACCTAATCATGGTTAACTATAAAGCCCGGGTCCTAAAATATTTGTAACATTCTAAGTCGCATTGGAGTAGGTGTGTCATCTCAAAATGAATTTGGGTTTTTCTTGTGGTTTACTGCAAAAATGAAACTCATTGTAGAATTTAACATCATGTTGCCATGGTATCTCAGTTGGTTAGAGCAACCGCACGGAAGGTGGAAGATCCGTGCTTCAAATCCCGGCTATGGTATTGAATCTTTCAGTCTGATTTTACCTTTCCCGCAAGAGAGATTGTTTTTATACTCTAACAAGAGAAGTATCTGAGATGGAGGGTTATTCGAAAATGTAACATATCTGCAATGAAAACTATTTACTGCATTTAAAATATCAGAAAATAAAACTTTTTTGTTTGTAATGATGTGGCTTGTAAAGTGTGGAGTCGGTAATCCAAACAAAAATGATACAGAAGACTAGAAACAGTGATGTGATTATAATTCAGTGGCAATGATTCGATAACAGTGACATTAATATCACCCAAAGTTTTAAACTTGCTTGAACATGCTTCAGAGACAGTTCATCTCCATCATCAGCAACTTGACCAGTTAGATCTGCCATGTGGTGTAGTTCGGCTGTATGTGGTCACATCATATGGCTGAGAGGTGAACTTACAGAAAGACAATGTTGAGCAAAGGTCTACCAGGGTAAGAGCCAAAGCCCAAACCCCCCTTCTAAATCCAGGGATAGCGCCAGCCAGTGGCTCTCCGTTCGTGGGAGTTTCCCATGAGGCCAATATCCGGATCCTAAAAAGGCCCCCTGCTTACGCGGAGATGGAAGTGGATACGCCACTTACTCGCGTCAACCCCGAAGGGCGACTACCGATAACCTCGGTGTGGCCAACAGCAATATAGCATGCCGTCTACCGGTCCCGGAGGACATTGAGGCGTCTCACAATCCCGGCTGTATGAAAAACCCATACAGTCGTACCCAATCTCACACGGATATCGGGAACCACTGCCCCATCGAGACCAACCCAATCCGAACAGCTCCCAGACGGGAGGGGCTCAGACGTTCGGCCCGACGTACTTCTAGTAACGTCAGAAGTACTACCAGTGCTAAGGGTCCGCAGCGCCCACACCACGGCAGCTGAAGGGGTCGGAATCCCTTCCCTACGAGACTTACAGAAATACACAGAAAACAGACTTAAACAAAAAAAAAAAAAAAAATCTGCAGTAGTGCAATACTTCTGGTCTGCCAACCATGAAATTGTACCAAATATTAAACTGATGAAATCATCCAGATACACAGCCTAGCTCGACACGTGTTGCTTCCGTTGCACTTTGTGATATTTGTAAACATATTGATTTATCATAAAATTTTTGTTGCATCACAGTTCTTGCTGCTTTGTACATCTAGGAAGGGAACCACTCTTTAATTATCATGGAAGGGAGATAAGTTGCAGGTACAGAGCTAATTGTCCAGAAGTAAGGGTTATTAATATCCCTTCGAAATTCTCGCGTTTGAAACAGCTATTCATGCACATAACAGATCATTATCGGAATACTTTACTACCTATTTAGTGAAATTTCTGTGCACATTGTACTAACAGCTTTGGGCTAGAATGATAAAGGAAGGAATTTGTAGAAGCATGAACAAATTATTTCTGCAGCGCTTTTAGGCAAACCATTAATTAAATTATGTGTTTCTTTATTTATTTTCTGAATGACATTTGTAACTAAAAAATAAACAAGTACAGTAAGCAACATGTTGTTTTCTACCAAATATGCAATTGTGTCACTCTTCTATAAAAAAAATGTATGACAGAGAGTACAGGGCAGGTGTGTCCAAACATTCTGCAAACACTATAAGTATTTGTAGAATTAAATTATTGACGGACCCCTCCATCTTAATAATCGTGTAATCTGCAACGTGACCATTTAACTACATGCACTTCTTTCTATAAATGACTAGCTGTTTTGTTCGGCATTGGAAAAATGAAACTTGGATGCACAATATACAGACAACATTGGTAGAAATGGGAATGGGGGAAATCTGGGCAGTAAGAAACAACAAAAGAGAGGGTTTCTGGAAAGAAATTAGAACAAGAGTGGAGGATATTGAAAAGCAAGAAATTATGAGTGATTTCAAGGGAAAAATGTCATTGATAGATTATAGATATTTTAAAACGGAATAGGGGAGATAAAGATATCTACATCGAAGTATGCCACAAACAGGCCAGAATGGGGTATGCAAGGGCGAGGACAAGCGTAAAGATTATAAGTGGTCTAACAGGGAGAAAAAGGGGGGGAGATGTATTAAATGTAATGAATTACAAGATAATTGGCATTATATTCTGGAATGTGAGGACACGGATAAAGGAAGAGAGAATTTAATACTAGAGAAATGGAAAAATGTATCAATAGAGCTAAAAGTTAAGAAGATCTTTAATACTAGATCAAATGAATATATGGAGAAAGCAGGAAAATATTTAGGAAAAATTAGGTTAAAGTGGTTAAAAGAGATGCGAAGCAATTTGGAGAAAATGCGGGAAAAGGGTAACAAAGCAAAAAAGCAAATAGTGGAATATTATACTTCCCCATTATATAGGTATACAACAGAATGTTAAATAAGGCAAAGAGAAATAATAAGCAATTCCATTGTATTGTAAAAATTGTATAAACTGCATGTAAGTACAAAGGACAATAAATCATTCATTCATGCTCGGCATTGGACAAATGCATTTGTAAGTAAAGGATTTAAACTAGGTATAGAAATGATTTTTGAAAGTCATGAACAATTTTCACTCCTACTTAAAGCTAACTACCCAATGCTTTTACCAGATTGTTAAAATTTGCCAGTTAGGTATTTCCATAAGGTATGGAAAAGAATTAGTTTGAGTACATTGGTCATATTACAATTCAAGTCAAAATTGTTGTTATAAATATACCTATACCTACACATGTAGTCACTTTACACATTGATCATTGATAACTAACATTATTTTAGAAATAGTACGAGTATATAACTACGCAGTCTATTAGTTCTGACCATACCTAGTCTTAGTACTATTTTTAATACAACCTTCATTATCAAATGTTCCTTCAGTTTGGTTTTAAACAGATTTCCGTTGTGCTGGTTTAATTTAAGAAGCTTTGATGCAGCCGAGTTCCTGTCATATGTGGATTCGTATTAACTCATTTTGTATTAGACACTCTTGGTGTAAATTTTATTTGATAATACCTAGCATATATTTATGCACATCATTATTCCTTGCGAATATAGTCAAATTTGATTTGATTAACAGTATTACGCTGTAGGTATGTTATTAAAATACAGTAAATGTCTCTCTACAGTTTTCTTGATCTAATTTGTACATTATTTTTAAACTTCTCTTTTGGAATGTTGATAACCTATTCATAACAGAGCGAGATGGCTATGCAGTAATGTGTGAAGCTCCCATTCGGGAGATCCCGGGTTCGGTTCCCGTCGACCGTCCACTCTGACCTTGGGTTTTTCGTGGTTTTATCTCATCTGTAGGCGAGTTCTGGGTGGTTTCTCATCTACAACGTTTTCCTTTCATTCTGTTTCCCTCTCATTTTTCATGTTTCGAGGGTATGGCAGTGTCGGGCAGATGCTTGCTCAAAGGAACACTAGAGGGCTGTTTGGTCTACATGTCGTTCATCCCTCTCTAGACAGCTCAAGCAGTGAGAGGGTCTGCTATGGACTTCCGCAAGTGTCTGTGGTCTGTCTGCCTACGACCTCTCCTTTGGTTCCTTCACTTCCTCCCTTCCTCTTAGAGGGTGATAATCACAATATATCTGTATAGGTCAGTGCACGAGGTGTCCTACTCCATTGTATAACCTAACCTAACCTTCTTATATTGTTAACAATTTATCCAAAATTTGGTTGAACGTGTGTTCAGAATAGCTTACTATAAGATAATACTTCGCACTTGGAATCGAGTATGAGGCTGAAGTGCTCATGCACATATGAATACAATACTTCTAAAAATATGTGCATATTACTTTCGTTACTTCACTATTATGCTTGTAAAGTATTTCTGTGTATTACAGTCTATTTGAGAGATATAATGCAATGATTTTTACTTCCACTACTACTTACATATTTTATTAAGTAGGGGAAGTATTGCATTCCACCCAAAAATTCGCTACCGAGAAATACATGGGCATTTTCGCACTTTTTTTAAAGTCCGCGCGCGTGTGTGAGAACAGTATAACTAAAACTCCGATGTGTTGCTTTCACATGACTTTCTCTACACTCTATCGTGGCACATTTCTAAGTTATACTTATGAAAGCTAATTTCCCTATCTGCTTCATATTAATCGAACTAAACCTTTCCAGAAATAGCTGCATTACACTTTCATTATAGATACACAGAGAATAGTGATACTCAAATATTCTAGAACTGGATGCAAATGCTGGCCTTAAAATTCTATACTCTTTCCTTGACATCGCGAGAAACAACTGAAAATCGACAGGACTAAAAGAATGGCTGTTTTGAACAATTATAACCATTAATAATGGATTTCTCGGAAACGGCTGATGCAACAAAAAAGTTATTTGAAATAAATTGTGTGTTTTAAAGAGATCCACACCATTTTGTGTAGTGCGTCTTCGTCTATCCTTAAACCGAATGAAGAGGACTTCACAGCCTATTCCCAGAAAATTCAATATATATCTACATTTTATTTGACATAGGTACATCTTGAATTTTCTGCGACCACCATCATCAGTACTACCATCATCGCCATCACCATCATTGTTGTCGTTACCACCATCGCCACTATCATCATAATCATCACTAGCATCGTCATCGTCACCACCACAACTACCATCATCATCACCATCACCGTCTTCGTTACCACCATCGGCGCCATCATCATCACCATCGTCTTCGTCGCCACCACCGTCATCACCATCATCGTTATCATCATTATCATCATCACTATCACCGTCATCGTCATCACTACATCCACCATCATCATCAATATCTGCCATCGTCGCTACCACAATCACCACCACCATCACCTTCACTATCAGCGTCACCACCACAACCTCCATCATCATTGTCATCATCATTATCGTCTTCGTTACCAATACCGGTATCGTCTTCGCGTCACCACCGCCGCCACCATCATCACCATCATCAGAAACTGAATCCTTTCAGATTCTATTATACAACTTTTATTTTTGACTCATATATGTAACGAATAAAATAGTTTTCTTCTCATAACAATCTGATATACAAATCAAGAACTTAATGCTTCCAGAGCAACCGAACCTTCTTTATAAAACTGAAATTTTGCGTGCAACAAAACAATTACCTTTCAGAAAATAAGAATACCTAGGTTAAAATTTTAAAAAGATTATTTATGATGCCACGTTCTGTAGAACAATTCTTGACTTTTTTGTTTGTATTTTATAAGATGTTCTCAAAATACTAAAAATAATCTGCAGTTAATTTTAGTTTTATTGGTTCTAGATGTTACAGGAATATCTTAATGTATCCCATTATCATTTAAACGATTACTTGGCGGAATTTGAATTTCTAATTACCAATTACACTAGTTTGCATGATATCGGATGACTGAAAACTAATAAGTGATTCTGACTCACTTTTTATGCTGATTTCAGAACTGCTTTTAGTTTTTTTTCTATCACGTACAGCTTTTCACAATTTCACTTCAAAAATATAGAGTTGAGCCAGTAGATGATGAGTATTTTTGAAGGGAAATTTATCACTTCTTGGAGGGAAATTTCTCAATACAGACTTTAAGTCTTTAGGTTGTTACACCTGTAGATGCTGGTTGCTATTTGTAATTAGGCATTGTTGTTAATATCAGAGGCTTGTATTACCAGTGCTACATAGTACCAGTTGCGTTCAAGTTAACTTACCACTGCATACCTTCATCAGATTGTTCGTTGTTGTGATCAAGGTTCGATGTATTGTCATTTGAGGATGGGGTATGTAAATAAAGAGAAAAAAATAAGAAAAATCAATGTGTTGCAATCAAATGACTTTCTCTACTGACTCTTTTACAAAATATTCTTAAAAGAGCTTATTATTGCTTTTACTTCTTTTGAATATTAATAACGCTTCGTTACTCATTTAATTTCTTGTAGGTATAAGAAGAATACAATAAGCTAAAACAATAATCAAGTCTTTTCAAAACCGGTCACAAGTAATGGCTTCGAAATTCTGTTCTCTTTGCATGAACACGAAAAGAAAAGAAAGAAAAATAGAATAGCGTTTTTAGTTGAGAAATATAAAAGTATCTGAAAATTCAAACCAATAATAAAGAATATCTGGAAATGGTTATCGCCTCAAAAACTTTTATTTGACGTAAAATGTGTGCTTTGAATAGATCTACAATTTTTGTGCAGTAACATTTTGTCTATCACTTATGGTTTACCAGTTATGCAAAAGTCATTCAAAGTACAGAAGAATTTAGAGGCTATTCCAAGAAAATTCAAGATATACATTTATTTACCATGTAGGTGTCTCAAACATATGCTATTATAATCCTGATCATTAGAGCCATTTTTGAGAAAATCAACAATTTTGAAAACGTTCCGTCTAAAGAGTAGTTTAGGGTCGAGGGATTTTCTTGAAGATATTCGTGACGCATCTTTGGAAAATATTAAACTTAAATACCACGTTTGGTATTCATCTGACTTTTCCTTTTTGAGTTATGCTCTTCACAGACACACACAACCTGGGGATTCAGGAGGACCTAAAACATGCATTTTCGATGAAATCTGGGTATCGAATTTTTGTGTGGAATGCAATAGATACTTTTACTTACTAAAAATATGTAGTAGAGAAAGTAAAAATAAATAGATAAAAGGTTAAATAATAAAGAAGCAAAAAAATAAATGTACCCAAAAACAAATACACATACTGTTATGTTTATCAACTGTTTCTATGCCTAACCTACTCTTAAGAAGGATGAATTAAAATAAACTACAAAGACAAATCTGCCAGTATCTATCTATTCGCACTTGGTTTCACGCGCCTTCGGTTGGCGTCGCTCTTGTGGAGGAACAAGTGCGTATTGTTGAAGATCTGGTAATTTGTTTACATTTCCTTTGACGATCAATTGCTGCTGCCGCCAACTCCCTCGTTCTCTTTCTGGGGCTACGTCGCGGTGGATGACTCTTGTAGTTTATTCTGCTGTAAGAAATAAAGTGATGACCTCGGGAAGTTAGTTTGGTGGAACATGAGTTTCACGGAGATCCAGGGTGGCGGTAACGCATTATTATTATTATTATTATTATTATTATTATTATTATTATTATTATTATTATTATTAAATAATTACACAGTATGTGACATGTTAAAGAGACGTAATTTTATTGTCTTTGTGAAATTAGGTAGATACACTTGTTTGGAAAGTATGACGTAATTTGTGCTTGTAACAATTTTAAGTCTTACTAGGAAACTTCCACACGACTATAGAATTTCTAGGTCCTCTTATTCAAGAGAGTGCTATCGATTTTATATATCAATCATTAAATCACTTGATTGATTAACGCGCACTTATTAACGACACTTTGTCAGCGCGAATTTATTATCAAGACTGGCGCGGAGTACGCCGCTGAAGCAATTTGAGATCTGACTAAAATTGCATTGTGACACTGGGTTTATATAGATAGTATTCCTTCTTGGCTCACTTATTTGATTTCCAGTTTTCTCATTGTTTACTTTTCACCGCGTTTTCCAACAGTGTTAAAAGTTTAGACGCTAACTGTTCAAATCTTATTCGTCGATACTGTGTCACATGATTGAGTATAATACAAAAATCTCCTGCTTGCTTACTTCTTGGTGAAAAACAGCGAGTCTAAATTTGGGGTTTTCTTGCTCGTACATAGCAAAATTAGGCTTTTGTGTCGAGCGTCTGTAGCAACTTTCTCCCTCACAATTAAACTTGTGACTGTGGAAGTATTCCTTCAAAATTTGTTGTACAATATATATATATAAGCCTTTTCTTATTAATAACAGATAATGTCATAAATAAATGATCAAACATAACAAATGGTAGTATAAGAAGATCTTCATAGATATCGTAATGAGTGGCGAATAATACCAACTCAAGTTTCTATATACCTATGACCGCACTATAGATGCTACTTGACATAGCTACCGACAAAGTGTACCTATAGGAAGGTATAGGTCGCGCCACGCATTTTGGCGTGTGAAAATTTTAATGGAAAGCTACGATGCGAGTCATTTACCGTATAGATGTATGGTACATCCGGGGCTGCAGCGCTAAGAATGGTGCAAGTTGAGACGGAGCGCCGGCCAGGGCTCGCCATGACTTGCGCCGGTAAACCCAACCTGACACGCTTGCATGTTCTGCATGCTCGCAACAGTAGCTTAACTTTACTAACCGGGGTGCTTCCGCGGAACCCAACATCTAACTTACTTCATCCAAAACACGCACCAGCACTTCACTACTAACAAAGCACCCCCCCCTTAGCTGCATGTTAGATACTAACAGCATGGGGAGACGATGTAGCCTCTGAGGATGATCGTCACCGGGGGCGGCGGGTGTGGGGCCGCCCCCAGAAAAAAAACGGAAGTTGTATACAGTGGAAGGAACTGGACAGAAGGAACCATGTGCTACTTGCAAGGGAGGTACTGAAACATCAGGGGGCTGGCTGACTGGGCTATATACGCCAGCATCCCTGGCAAGGCTATTACGCATAAACCTGGCAGTGTTTACTATCCTCGCTCTTCCTGGAAGCGTAAGATTGCCAGTGTTATGCGACCTTTCCGATACATGCTCGCCTGTCGAGTACTACCGTCTGTAATACACAAGCGCGGGGATAGTGTGTACCTGCTGCGTGGCTGAGAGGTGTAGGATATTTCATAGGTTGTATAGCACTTGTTCACAGCCTTCGTGTATCTACCATGATTCATATTCACATTTATTGTCGTTTCAACAGTTCATTTGTTTCTAACATTCAATTCAAATTCCTACTAATGATTATTGTTATCTAGATCTTTGGTCCAAGCAATCACCTAAGGTCTTTTCCATATAACTTTGCTCCCTATCTCTTAACTGCCACGCGTACTAGTCACCTCTAATTGGACGCTGTCGTGGAATAGTTTTTCTGCAATACAAAATAATTCTTTATTTAACATGATTATTTATCTTAATCTGTTGAAGAGAATTGCCAAATTTACATGAATCAAATGCATTATGTAACAGTTAATGCATCTGGAACACATGTCATTACTTATCAAAATAGATAAGCGGATCCTTCCTCTCTGGATCTGTCATGATAGAGTGCTTATTTATACCTATCGTTTTTATCGTTGACCTTGCATTGTATAGGGCTTATTTGTCATCTTCATCGCCATTCAAAGGTGTAGATACATTAGCCAATCAGGGGTAAAGGGAAGGATATGGAGCGCGGAAGGATACCTGTCAACGAAGCAAGGTTCTAAGAAGACGGGTTTTAGTTCTGTTAACACCGAACAGAGCCTGAGACTAATATGTAGGTTGTAGGTAATAAACAGTGGGATGCATAAAATAAAATTATAAGACATTAGTGAGCCAGGTGGTGTTGTGAATATAAATTAAAATTAATCGATTTTTAAATTTCTTTTGGCATAGTTAGTTTCCTGTCACGCCATTGGCGTAGGTATAGGGGCATCCTAGCTGGGTTTTCTGGAATCAATTGAATTTATACAATCACTGGTTCTGCCACTAGGCCCTCGTGGTGGCAGGTGACCTATCATAGATAGCGCTAAATGGCCGACAATGGCGCTTATCTGAGGTTCTTTTATGTGTAAATGAACTTATACGAAACCAACGACTTTACTTCTCTACCGAAGGAAGCCACACTAAGGATTTTTACGCCCGATAAATCCATCACCCTCCATCGGGTTTGAACCGGTATAGCATAACATATGACCAAATACCTAAAAATGTTTTGTTGCATTCCTGCACAGAACAGAAGAATTAGAAATACTTAAGCTTAACCGTGCTTACACTTGATTTGGATTCTGACCTGGCGAGCCAAAGAAACTGTAGGGATTAAACATAAACTTGAAATATCCAATCTTGGGCACCAAAATGCATCTGAATAGATTGCAAGAGCCGGGAGATTTTATTTTTATTCTTATTATGATTAATAATGCTGTTGTGTAACTTAGAATTTGCTTAACATTTGTACTTACGCAACCCTTCTTAGCTGCTACGTTTACTGACATATTTGGCTCAGTAAGCAAGAAATTTAAAGATCAGATTGGGAGTCAAAACATGACATAACATTATGGTAGTAATAGAAATCTGTAAAAACTTCAGCAAACTGACATATTTTAAGGATAGTGTTAGCCTACTTAAAATATGATGTGGTCATTCCCAAGAATTTCTCTACTTACGACAACTTATCATCCTTTCATTATATATTACCTACTGTAGTATTAATATAGAAAGGGATTCTTCTATTTACTTTAAATTATTCACAATAGATATACAGGCGTTTTACCGATGTATGATTTCAAATTAAGCAATAACTTACCTAATTACCTAACTGAAGCATGCGGAAATATCATTGCATGTTTTAGTCGTGCTGTATTCACATGACTTTCTCTACCACTATGGTTTAATTTTATAAAGCTTCTTCAAATTGTTCTTGCAAATGCTTGTTTTCTGTCTACTTCAGTTAGTTGACATAAAAGTTTACATAAATAGTTGGATTAAACATTCGGTTGTAAGTATTGTCTGTTCAGTGATGTTTTAGCTAGCGAGTTGGCTTACCTCTCAGGTAAAACTTGAGCTGGTGGGAGAGGTACACAGTTGCTGAACTCCTGCCGCGCATGGCGCGTACAGTGGAAAACAGCCAACAGTCTTTCACCATCGCGCGTCTTTACCCCTCACCTGCCTCATACCACGTAAACACCCCCTCTCTCCCTCCTACAAGGTGTTAAACCCCCACCTGCCCCGAAGGGCTCCCCACACACTAGCTAAAATGTCGCTGAACAGACACTAGACACATAACGATAGACAAATGCTTAAAAACGTTCCGTGATAGCGCGCGAAACAACTGAAGGTTGGGAGTACTGAAAGAAAATGAAATGACAAATTATTAAACAAATTCAAGACAATAACAACGGATCTTAGGAATGGCTGACGCCACAAAATTTATTTGAAATCAGTTGTGTGTTTTAAAGTTATTTACATTTTTTGTTTAGTACTGCCGGCCTTAGTAGTCGTGATCGCCGGAGCGCATAGCTTGGGCACTCCGCCAAGTAGAAGGTCGCTGGTTCGAATCCGGTTGGTTTATATGTATATCTATGAGTGTATGTGTAACAGTAATTGCGGTAATAAGCGGTAGATGGTAAAAACAATAAAAATAAACTTATAAAATAAAAATAAAACAGCTGCGTGTTTGTCTATCTCTTATAGTTCACCAGTTATACCTACAAAATTACTAACATTATTTCCGAATGAAGAAGACTTCGCAGGGTATTCCCAAAAGGTTTAAGATATATTGCCTACACTTTGTCATGTAAATATCTTACAGTATTTTAATCAAAATCTTTAGTAGGTATATCCGTTTTTGAGAAAATGCAAAATTTCGAAAAGTTTTCTATGTAAATTGTAGTTTGAAGTGGACGGATTTTTTTGAAATTCTTCATGTCGCATATTTGGAAAATACTGAACCGAAATATCAACTTTGATGCTCATCCGACATTTCGTTTTCTAGTTACACTGTTTACTTACACACACGTGCACACGCACATACTGTAGGGACCTTTTACATAAAGCGCTTTTCTTGAATTCAAAGGGCCTCAAAATTATTCGAGGCCAAATCTCGAAACTGAACTTTTGGATGGAATGAAATGCTTCCTTTTTCTCCTACTAGGTACCTGGTACTGGAAGTAAAAATAATTTCTAACTTTTAAGCAGCCTGTCATGACGTAGATACATGGCAATGTGTGACATGCAACATGGATTATTTCGAAAATGGTAAAGCGTGAAAAAATAAATAAATAAAATTAAAGAAACATTACAATAAACTGTGAGATTTAAATAGTTTTAAACTTTCTCTGTGGTAAGTTCCTTTTAATATCTTATGCTTTCTCTATTGCACACACGAAATTATATGGGAGTGAACAATTTTCGCAGAAAATTCAATACTCTAGGTATTCATTTAATTAATCTATAGGTATTACAATCTCAAATATACATTAAAAATATTATAGGATATCACTAGGACTTATACAATGGACTTATACCTATACTAATATAGCTTTTTAATATTCTCATTATTATTACCCATTATTTTCTGAATTGCAATATTTTTGTATAGGTAGATATTGTTGCATTGTATTACTTTTCGTTCTATCTTCTTTTGTACTATTACCTATTTGTATTTTTGATGATGTGGAAGAGAAGACCTAATGGCATTATCTCCGCTGAAATAAATAAATAAACCAATAACTAAATACCATTCATGAGAAATAAAACTCTTAAGACTGCGTATGAACATAATCTAAATGCACAGACAATCTCCCTAATAGTTTCTGAGAAAAATGTGTCAGTATTATAGGTATATTGTGTATTTGTGTATATTTTAAGCTTTTAAAGTGTTTCATCTGGTTTTAAAAAACTTGAAACTAACTGAAAATTAGGTTGACTTAAAAACCATCAGTAGGTACATTTACAAGGGGCAATGAAATCGGTTTGGGCCAACTTTCCACCACTGGGGATCGGCTAGAACTGGATTCCACATTAATCCAGAAACGGATAGGATCGATTACAAGCACTTGCATGTAAACATGGATAAAATCGTCTTGAAAATATACAACCATTAGCAAATAAATAAGGCTCATTTCTCTCCTTTGATAATGACACTTAAAAATTCAGCCTATGAGCTAATGAATCCAAAATATTTTCACAGCCTGCATACCTGCGTCGTTTGCGTAATTCTGCGTAAGAATTTGGTGAAAGACATCGGAATCCAAATCGATCTCAAGTGGTTTTGAATTTTTATATAAACGTGGATCGCACACGTGCGCCCAGAAAGCGGACTTAAAGTGTTCCAATAATCATACTATTACTGTTTAACTTCTGAAAGAATTTTTAACGACACAAAAATCTGGTGAGAATAGAAAATTGTATAGGTATCTAATTTTAATAACACATCGTTATTCTTAATGGAGATTTTAAGCACGAAAATGCTCATATACCCTATCGTCGTTAATGATTATTTACGATATAATTATTTAATTAATCGTGGGAACATGTTAAGTTTTTAATGTCGAATGTTATACGATGTTTTATGACGTTTTGAATCCTAAATTTTAAAAAGAAAATAATTCCATTTCCCTTGTGTTCAGAATAGTAACTGAAAAAAACTTTTTATTAAGTTGTACTGTAGCGGAATGCAACGGAGTTCTATTTTCATTGACAACATTATGTTGAAAACAAAACACTGTATTAAATTGGTTGACTATGTACATCGTTTTAATTCAGGTTGACTATAGTTTGCGATGGAATCCTTGCAGAATTTGTATGTGTAGTAACGACATAATTATTACATATAAAATAATTAATATGTAGTAATAGGTAGTAGTAGGAGGAGGAGAGAGCGACAGTGACATCTAGTGACATCCCAATAATTAATATAGGTAATATAACAGCTATCTATCATCTCACCCCGTAAAATTTAAATTTACATATCTGCATGTAGAGAGAGTTCTGTTAAACAATGTTTACGATTCAAAATAACAAATTAACTAAACTACATTTGTAGCGGAAAGAGAAAGGTTGTAAGCATATATTCTCCAATTCCGCATGCCAGACTTAACACACTAAACACTTTATAAGCTGATAAAACTTTCAATTTAGACAGTTCCCACTTCACACTAACTTTCTATAAAATGTGAACATTTATAGGAAATCGAACTGAGGACTCACGAAGGCACGGAGATACTAAAGTCGGAAGCACATATTTTATGGCAATCATTAATTAAGAGTGACTTTACTACAACGGTAATTAGCACACTAGTCTGCCAGTTAACTTGATACGTGTGTGCGTGCAGATGTCAGAATCTGTTGCATTATGGATGTTGGAGGAATGGACGCCATATTTGTTCTCCCAACTTTAATTCCTCGCCTCTTGTAGCACAAGTGTTATAGCCTACATGAAAGCGTGTGCAAGTGTGAAAGAGACAAAAAATAAAACAAGCTGGAGGATTAGGAGGGGGGAAGGTTTTCAACAAAAGAGCACAAGTGATTGAACGTTCCTGACACACAGTAATTTGTGGACAAATGTGCACGTTGGCGCATACAAAGTGTACACAGCACCACGGCACCAACTTTGGAGAGGACGAAAATTTCACGAAAAATATTTCTTTCGTTAGAGAACACTGTGGGATTTTGTTGCACTAAAGCCGACCACTTTAATAATCAATGAGGTCTACATTTACAATGTGGTGGTATCCGCTACTTTACTTATTGGATATGCAAGTTATTCAGTATAGTTTCCTTTAGCGAATATTTGTTACCTACCAAAATGTTATCATGTTCCCCCCGATGGGAGTGGTGAAACAGACACTTGTTAAGCTACGATCAACCAATGGGAGCCCGCCATTAGAATCTCATCACACCCAGCTGTCTTCCTAATGACCCAATCAGAACCTGTTCGTTGGGAACTAGAGAGCAGCGGAGGGGATAAAGGGGAAGGTGTAATGGCTAGATCCCACCCACCAACTTAGGGGAAGTGGGGAGCGGAAACTTGAGGCGTTTCGACGTCCCAAACAGTTTGAGATCGTTTAGTGAGAGCCCAGAGTGGGAATTGTGCCACTTTAAACCAAGAAAATCTGTGTAAACTAACCTAAAAAAGAAAGAAAAAAAAGACGAAAAGGGAAAAAAAGAACGGGGAAACAATACTGCTAACTGGTAGGTTCAGATAGTGTTGTGCCGTGTGAGACAATGTGATGCAACAAATGAACATCCTCGTGTTGCTGTGTAACTGTAGTGCAGCATTATTGTGCAGTGAGATGACAATTACTTGTTGAGAGAGTGTATCAGCAGTCAACAATGATGCCTCTGGCACCGACTCCGATAGTAGCCGTGCCATCCAAGCCCAAGATCGGCTTCTCTATAGACTCGATAGTCGGTGGTGGTACGTCGCCCGCTCCCAGCCGTTCTCAGTCTCCGGAGTGCGATGTCATCGGCACCGACAACGGCCCGTCGCCCTTGCCCAGGAACCCGGAGCCTGCAACCTCCTCGCCGGCGTCCTCGCCAGCCTCCACGCATAACTATCACAACAGTAATAACCTCCGCACGGCCTCGTGTTCACCGGATCTGAGACAGCATTCCGGTACCTCGCCCTCGCCGTCCATATCCCCGACGTCGTCTCCACCTCCAGTTCCGGCAACGTCCTCGTCAGCGACGCACGTGCCGGCACCTCCTCAGCCTCCCTTAGTGCGGCCTTCGGCCATCCCGCCTTCTTCGGGGTTCGGGGCACCTTCAGAGGGTGGACTCAAGGGTTTGTACCTGCCTGAACCTCTGGTGCATCCTCACCACCATGCGCCACATCCGCACCATCACCACCAGCTGGCTCTAGCAGCAGCTGCCGCGGCTCAACATTTCCAGGCAGCGGGACTAGCGGCAGCGCTTGCCCAGCAAGCTGGAGGCCACCATGCGGGCTTTCCCCCCGGGTCCGGGCCAGGAGGAGCTCCTGGACACCTCCCGCCGCCACCTCATCATCATCCTGCAGCGGCTGCATCCTCCATGCCACGGGACACCTACCCGCTGTATCCTTGGCTCCTTTCGAGGCACGGCCGCATCTTTCCTCACAGGTTCCCTGCAGGTAAGACTAACCTAACCTCTACATTTACATCGAGTATGCAACTTGAGACTCGGTTAGAAATTAATCACAACTGACATGCTACTAGAAAGCATTCAACAACGAAATCTTGCATATAAATTCAGGTCGTATTCATTTCTTATTGAAATTGCATTAACCCTTTAGGAATTAACACAATTCGATTTATAAGTGGAGGCCGTAAAATTCATACCATAGGAAGTCAAATTAAGATAATAGTTAGAGTCAGTTTACTTCAGTTATTATTTAATGCAGGAGAGAACTTTTTTACTTAATGGATATTTCTTTCCTGGTTTTGGTGATAAAATACTTATTCTTCCATACCGGGTGTTTTGTTTTGTCGTGGCATTAAGCCCTGTCCACTGACCTCAGGTGTTAGCTTATGCACCTGGTGGAGGCTCAAACTCAATGTTGACACAAAAAAGTATTATTTTACCATATTGCATTAATATTTTAATTGCTACTTAATTAAATAATTACAAGTTTTAGCTTTAAGATAAAGTAAATTTAAACCCCAAAGTTTCCACAAAATTTAAATATTCCATGTGTACTGGTTATCAGTGTAAGAAATTCCTGCTCTTTATAGACGCTCTTATTTATTAAGGTGTTAAAATCATTAAATTATTAATAAATTGTTTAAACACAAAATCTGACAATTTTCATATTTGGGAAAAGCATCCGTTGAAGAATTTTTATATGACCTTGAAAGTATGTTAATTTTTTCATTAAATTTGATAAAAGTTGCATGCACTTGAAATACTTTAAATACTCGTAATGTAGTTGTTGAAAATGGTACAAACACAATTAGGTATCTACAGCAATGCCTTTTCAAACTCTGGGCCTAAATGACGAACCAGAACATAAAAATTGAATGGCAACCGCTTGCTAAGAAGTTTGGGGTAATACATATTATAAAAACAGTAAAAAATCTGCCAATTTATCCATTTTCATTAAAAATCCAGAACTTGTGAAAACAGTGCGACAAAATATGTTATAGAGTTGTGACAGCACAATTTGAGGGGTTTTTCCCAGTGTGCAGTGGCAGTGGAAAGTCCACACGAACGCGCACGCGCACCCACAAACACACCACACAAAAAGAAAATATTAAATTATATGTATTTACCTGTGACGGTTGTTTTGTCACCGAATGTTAAAACAGTAAAATTGACAAGAAAATCATGAGAGTGGTATCCCAATCTAATGTAAAAAAGAAAGAACAAAAGCTTGAAAAATAAGCAAATGAATAAATAAAGTTGTCCAGACTAAATCGGAGGTCATCTTATAACACAGTTTTGCAAGTTCGCCTTTCACAATGGTTCGCTAAAAATAAATACAACAACAACAACAACAACAACAACAATAATAATAATAACGTTTGTCCCGTGCGTCTAATTTTAGATACTATGCGCCTTGGACCCCAGTAATTATTTTATAACTTTATGCCCACAAATTAAGGCATCACCTTTTAATTTCCCCATTTTGCGAAAACTTTATACAGGAGTCATTCGGCTCTGCGCGCGGGACAATCATTTAGTGTTTGTTAGATGAATTACTGATTACACAAAGGTTCATGAAGTTCATGCTTGTTAATGCTAAACATTGCATTAAGAAGCTGGTCGTTTTTCATTTAACTTCTCATTAACACTTTAAGAAAGAAAAAGATAGAGCTTTCCGTATATGACACACTAGTTATACCACGTGCACCGAACATAGAATATTGTAAACTGATTTCAGTTACTAAACGGTCCTTTTAGCTACAAATGAATGAGTTTATCCGTAAGCTTTAATATCTTCATAATATATGAGAAAATAAGTTCCCTACAAGACATGTTATTTCGCCGTCCTTAATATTAATTTTAATTCCGTAAAATTAAAATTACAATTGAATCTTACGTTCTGCATTACTTATACGATTAAAATTATAGATGATGTCAAGAAATTTTTGCATAAAAGCTTCTATAGGCGTTCACAGTTCCTTGTTTTTAATTGAATCTATTACTATAAATCATGCTTTTCGAGTAATCTCGTGTTAGTTTACTATATTTGAAATTTATTTTGTTTATTAAAGATGTGTCTATGCCTAAAACATAAGCCCATAAAGTTCAGTATTAACAAAAACAGAGAATGCAATGTTTTGTTCCTTTCGTTTTTCAGGTTTCGTTATTCTACAATGGCAACTACGTAAATCAAGAAAGCAAATTTATTATGATTTTTTATTTATTTTATTTTGGTTGATTAGAGAGAAATATCGGCTAATTTTCATGCAGCGACGCTATTAAGCGTTAGATAATTTTAAAATAATAAAAAAGAAATTATAATTCTTTCTATAGGATATTCTTTAACTTATGTTAAGTAAGCAGATCTATGTTTTTGCTCATCCAATTTAAAAACCAGTTCACAGTCATCCAGTCGCGGCCGCTTTTATCCTGCAATCTTATAGAATTAATCTAGAGACACCTAATGTGCACTTGCTTGCAAACTGGCTCCTGGATATGCAATTGTTCCTGGTCACTTAAGCGTAGGTAATAAATTATTTCAACATACGACATTTTATAAGAAAGTAATATAAATGAATTAAGAACATGTTGATATACTGTTTTATGTTGTAAATACAGTTAATTAACACTCTTTTCTTGAAACAGGATTAGCAGATACTGTCTAATTATTTGCATAATTTTCTTCGCATTTAAAATTCTGCACTCCTGGTGTCAGTTACAATGTTAGGACATATTTGAAAAGGGAGTCGAATGTGAGATTGACTTCATTTGTAACCAATCGCGGTCGTCTGTCTCTATAAATCTGTCGAAATGAGATTGTCGCACCTGAGTTTAGGCTCTATACATTGTCGCATCTGATTTTCAAGTGTTTCTCGTTGGTACACTGAAATGAAGGAAAGGCGTTTCTATGTACGATATTACATTCTAGTGTATTATTCGCATTAAGTAAAACAAACTACTTAGATAATAATACAGAGTAAATGTTAACACCCTTTTTACATTCACTGAAATCTTAAAATGAAAGTACTTATCTACCACTCGTGGATTCATCTCTAAGATAAATTGAGGCATACTAAGTTTATATGTAAAATACTTATGCTAGTTAATTAAACTTCAGAGCTGTATTGAAAAGTAATATAGTATAATGCTATAAAAGAGAATTTCAACCTGGAAATAGGGAAAAATCCTCACTTTGTTTGTTTGGAGTTAGGTTTGCCGGAATTCTCTGACCACGAAACCGAGGACAACCAAAAAAGAGTGCTTCCTTAACATTTAACACTTGTGCCTCCCCAATATTCAACACTAGTGCCTCCTTAATGTTTAATACTTCATTAAATCAGCTAGTCCCTATGAGAAAAACAAAAGAAAAGAAAAAAGCCACACACTTTGCAACCCGTAAAAGATTTTATATAATAATAATCCTTTCCTTTTGTGAAATTCTTCTTTCGGTAAATATTTGAAGAAAAATTTTGCATTAAATGATTTATTAGTCGCTCTGTTTAACTGTATTTTTCCAAACATTTATGCCTGCATCAAAACATCTAATCATATGCGCTTTGAGATGCTTGAAAGCTGTATTTTACAATAAAACTTAAATGTAGCTACGTTCTTTTATAAGTTAAAACGTAATCAATTTTAATCCTAAAAAATTGAACGAAAAAGGAGTTTATTTATTCTACCTATAATATTTGTTGTTTATCTTTGGAACTATACAATTACAAGATACCTAGAGAGAGTATTGGTCCATTGTATTAGGAATGTAACACTTTTCACCCCGTCTTCTGTTGAATAATTTAATCAGAACCTTTTTCTCCAAAACCTCGCCCTCTGTAGAGATATTGGAGATGCTTGTGCCCCTTAAAACTATTGTTATCTGACCCTGGGTTCGTGTTTGAAGTTCAGCTGAGTAAAACTCTGAACATGGCTAGCCAAATTTCAGTGCTCCGTAAGCTGGAATCCTCAGTGCTTCTGCGGTAAAGGACGGAGTGGGCAAAAGAAACGGCGTGAATGCGGATAGAACTTCGCTGTGTGGTAGAACGCGTTTTATTTAAAAAACTAGCTATGAACGAAAGTTTTATTTTCGTTTATAAGAGAATTATTTTCGGACGTGAGCCGTATTTTGTTTACAAGTCCATTACAAAGGGACATGGTCTGAAACGGCTTTTGCGACCCTGAAACTTAACGGTAAACGCACCCCTGGGAAGAATGTCAATGGCATTTAAACAAAAGGTCTTCATCTTCTCTTCACCCTGATCCCCAAAACAAAAAAGGAATGTCTGAAAGACCTGGTTTTGGTGAAGGGTCATTGCTTGTAGACTAATGTTACCTGGGCTGGAAGAGGCTCATTAGTGTCTGTATTCTTCGCGTAGCTACTTCCCTGAGCGTTGACCACATTGTCATGAAACAGTCATGATCAAAAGCACACCTACAAACAAGTCCAAAACCACATTGCAATAAACCAGTGCTGCCAATTATTCAATCAGAAGCGCACACCATTTCTCTTCCAGCTCCACCGGGCATAGGACTGAGTAGTAGTGTATACAGTAGTTTATTATTTTTAGCTGAGTATTTGTGTGAATTGTTAAAACTGGTTCAAACGTGCGCAAGTTATTGTTTTCAATTAAACAGCTGTATGTTAAAACAAGATAATTTATGCCAACTGTGTTAAGCACTGCGCTATTTATTTGTCCAATGACGGATGTTTCCTACATGGTTTATATAGTTCATCATCATAATTATTATTCATCTCAAAACAGATTTGGATTTCCCATGCTCTGGCCTCATGTTTCTTGCCTAAGAACTTCCAATATTTCTTCTGCTTATCGACTGGTAATTGTAGGGTAACTTAGGAATGCGGATTTTATCCATCTGCTATACCTAAGCATCTACGTCTATGTCCCCCTTAATATATTTCGGTACTTTTTATTTTTTCAGTAACAGGAAATATAGTTCTCTTCTTATAGCTTCGTTTTAGATATTTTCTCTACCACGTACCTAGAGGAAGTCTTGCATCCCACTCAAAAATTCAATCGATAAATAGTACATGTTTTGAGGCCACAAAGGATCACGTGTGTGACTGTGAACAGCATAACTAAAAATAAACAAACAAACTTACTTGGTATGTAAGTTCAGCATCCTTACGACACAACATTTTCAAAGAAATTCTTTCGCCCCAAACATCCTTTGCGTGGATAATTTTTCGAAATGTTTTTAGTTTCTCAAAAATGGCTGTAGCGATGTTGGTTAAAATGCCTTATACTTAAGGTTGGTATTAATACAACAAATAAAGTGTATCTATGTAT
Source organism: Deroplatys truncata (assembly GCA_030765065.1). Taxonomy (NCBI): domain Eukaryota; kingdom Metazoa; phylum Arthropoda; class Insecta; order Mantodea; family Mantidae; genus Deroplatys; species Deroplatys truncata. The sequence continues at coordinate 205,059,434 of CM060981.1, forward strand.
ATTTTTATTTTCTTTTTTTAGTTTCCTGCAAAGTTCCCTTCCTTCGAAAGGAATGATGTATAATTTTGCATAACTAGTAAAAGGTAAGATATAGACAAAAGGCTTACCATACAGAAACTGTAGACTTCCTAAAAGCATATACTAAGTATATTTATTTCAAATACTTTTTTATTGTTATTAGTTTGATTTTTTCGGTACTATATCTAGTCATTTTTTGAAGTAGTCAGTATTCAGATACTTTTTACTCATGGAAAGAGTACAGAGTTTCAAGGCCAGCTTATAGGGACCCGTTTTTAAACACTTGAGTGTCGTTTCGGTCTCCTGTGTCCACCATGTGCTACAACGAAACTATTTCTACAAACACTTAAGTGGATTAATATAAAGAAGACAGATTAAATAAGCTTTTGTAAGAATAAGCAGTTTGCAGACACTATAAGAACTAACTAAGATCATGGGTAGAAAAAGCCATGTGAATGTAATAGGTAATTTTATGAACTATCCTGTATCCCTTAATTGTTCTTAACACTTTATTACTTCTAAATATGCTCTTGCAAGAATTCTGAAACTTTTTTTGGGGGGTGAGGCTTTATTATTTGAATCTTCGTTCTAATGAAATGTAATACTGCATCCTAAATAGTTAAATTGTTTCACTTATTCTAATGCATTATTATTGTTAGTTATTTTTATCTCAGAGCTTTATAATACGCCAATCTTTTCAATGTATTTACAGACGGCCGAAGTTCATATTCTTATATTTTCCTCTTCAATTAAATATTTACTTTTTTCTTGGGCAAAATAGCATACTTACACTAGTAGTACGGATAACTGGGGATATTATGTTATAGTTCTCTAAGAACACCGTCCATATAATATATGTTTAAAAATAGCAGGGAGAGCACCCTTATCTTAAACTCCTATTGTTTTTTTCGTTTGAAAATCGCCCATTTCCTAATTATATTTTTGTTTCATTATATGCACATATTTCGTAAGACTTCATTAAATGAGTGCGTATCCCTTTTATAAATACCTACCTATACTCCAACATTTATTTCATTCCTTTATCAAAAGATTTTTCTAAAATATGCAAAAAAGCTATTATTTAGTTGGAGATAGTTTCACTCTGGGCCTTCTACAATACATCTGCTGCTAATGAATGGCTTAATGGGTTTGGTAAAATAACTATTGTTTTGAAACGGCTGCTCCATTAGTAGAACGAATCATGGAAAGATATAGGTATGTGAACTGTTGTAGATTCTTTTTGATTCCTTTATAAATCTCCAGCCGTTATCAAATATTAATTTGATTGTATCTAAAACTAAAACTATTGTAAAAGCACATTCTTTCCTTTATTCGTATCACTTCTCACTAGGCACATTGTTGGAAAGAAGTTTTGTAGTTTATAATTTGTAACCAGTAGCACTCAGAATTCAGTATGGGGCCTGTGAAAGATAACAGGATTTATAATTCTCGGAACAGAATCCATGCGTTAGTGAGGCGTTAGTTGGTCAGGTCATAAGCAACAGACCCAAATTGCACAACGATTTGGCTGCAGCTCTGACAGAAAACGTCGCACAGAAATGAATAGCCTTGCCTTGAACCCCCTACCCCAGTATTTTTCTTTTGGTGTTCTTTTGATACCGAGACAAAAGCAGTTTTATAAAACGCCCATGCGTGTATAAACAGCGTAACTGAGAAACGATAAATCGGATAAATACCAAACTTGGATTTAACTTCCGCATGTTTCAGTCATGCAATATGAAGATATTTATAAATTCTCCCCAACGAAAAATACCCTCTGTAAGGAACGATGTGCGCCTTGTTTATATTTTCTCAAAAAGAACTAACGATTTTGATTAAGATGTCATATGTTTGACAAATTGACATGAGAAATAATATACATATTGTGAATTTTCTGTGAATAGGGTATGCAGTCCGTTTCATTTTGATTGACTTTTGCATAATTTTGCATCCTAAGAGAGAAACAAAAACCTTTTCCAGAAAATATGTAGGACTCATTAGACCACACAAATTGTGTGAAATGAATTTTCTGCTTAGCGTTAGTCGTCTTCAAAATATTTCATTATTACATTTTCCCAATTACATACCTATCCTTCATCTGACGGGAGATGCCTGAAAGTTTCCAATTCTTCTCTTTTCATTCGCAAGAGCTTGTTATCCTGGATGGGGAATTTATTCCTCCAATGGCTACAGCTTCTGAATTTATTCCTCTTTGCTTCTAATAAACATTTAACATAATATATTTCACAATATTTGTTTTACCAAGTGCTTTGAAATCACTACCGAGCAGAAATGCATCGTGAATAACTGAACGCGTGTAGAAGAATGCTATAGGTAGAAAGGTGTGTAAGTATGTGAATTTGCAATATGCAACTCTATATACCACATAAGAAGTTTTTCGTCCCCCCTTGAGTTTATCTCCAATTCTCTATTGATTAACGGGAAATCATTGTTTGTCACAAAGTATCATATGTTTCATTTAACAATTGCTCACATCAACATTAATATTTAACGCGCGTAGTGATTACCATACTATTCTGTAATTCATGTTCATTTTTTATTGTTTTCCCGTCTATACTTAGATACTTAAAGAAAGTAGGGGAAGTACTGTATTCTACCCAAAAATTCGATACCGAGGTCTCACCAGAAATCTTCGCTTTGAGGCCCCTAAATATAAAATGAAAATGTATAAAAACACCCTGTGTCTGTGAACAGCATAATCCAGGAGGTTGTCTAAATATCAGACTTGGTATTTCCTAAGTTCAGAGTCCTCGAAGAATACGACACGAAGATTATCAAGAAAATTCCCCACACTAACCTACCGAACTATGGAAACATTTTCATTATTTTTGATTTTCTCAAAAATGGCTGTAAAGGTTTTGATTAAAATACCACATGTTTATGATATTTACACAACAAATAAAATGTATACCTATCTTAAATTTTTTGCGGATATCCTGTGAAGTTCTCTTCGTTGTGAATTAACTTTTTAGGGAGTAATTTGTAAACCGTAAGGGATAGACAAAAACTTACTACATAAAAATGTATATCTCGTTAAAACACAATTTCTGTCAAATGCCTACATTTTTGTGGAATTTACTATTTCTGAAAATTCTATTATTGGTTTGAATTGTCAAATACGTTATAAATTTTCAATTTCTAAGTCTTTATTCTTTTCTTCCCCTTTCTTTCTTCTATCTCTCTCTCTCTCTCTCTCTCTCTCTCTCTCTCTCTCGTGGTCGTACAAGGAACATGGAATTTCAAAGCCATCACATAGAGACCCGCTTTTAAAAGTTTTGAGTATCACTTAAGTCTACTGTATCTCACGAAATATGTTATGAAAACATTTCTGCATAATATATCTTTCTTAATTAACATGAAGCAGATATAATAATAAGCCTTTGTAAAAACAGTTTGTAGAAGAGTGCGCAGAGAAAGTAATGTGACATAAGATTCTTTCTAACATGCATTTAGCATTGTCATTGGTTTTAAACGCCGTACATTACTCCTTAATATAACTCCTAAACTAAAGCGCGGTTTTAAGTTCTTGGAAACATCTAAATTTGAAAGTTTTCTTAGGTACCTACCTATATTAAACAGTTTCCAAATTGGTCACTTTAAAATTATTTCACTCGATCTCCGTAACATTATCATAACTCACTTTAAAAAGGAAGCTAAGATTTGAGGTTTTCATCAAATGACCTCGGCTGCCAGCTCATACGCGGTACTGATTACACGAGTCGAATTATACCTACTTCTCTGTTATTCGACACACTACGGAGGCTACCTGACAGCTATTGTATTTCTGTTTACAGATCACTTATTTAAACCGTGTGTTGCTCTTAATGCCGTCGTGCAGAGACATTTAGTCCGTAAACATTTGGGTCTACCATGCGGTTTTGGTCATAGAATGGGATCTATGGACTCCTCCGTGGTTTGGGGGTACCGTAGCCCCAGGGTTCCGATGTCGTGGGTTCAAACCCGGCGGAGAACGATGGATTTTTTTTTCGGGCGTAAAAATCCTTAGCTTGGCTTCCTTCGGAAGGATAGTAAATCCGGTGGTCCCATGTCATAAGTTTATGGCACGTAAAAGAACCTCAGGCCTGATAAACAGGTCTCTAGCAAAATTTCCGGTCTTTCATGCCCAATATAGAATGGGATACTAAGGAAATGCATTTCAACCAAACATTTCACCGAAAATACGTGTTTTGAAGTTCCTGAGTAGGGTATATTCTTTCCTGAATAAGCAATAATAATAATAATAATAATAATAATAATAATAATAATAATAATAATAATAATAATAATAATAATAATAATAATAGCATAGAAAAACGTCCGCGTGTGTGTGTATGTGCGTGCATACCCACGTGTGTGTCTGTGAACTCCATACTCCAAAAACTAAAAGTCTATGAAATACTAAACTTGGCATTTATGTTCAGTATCTTCCAAAGATGCGACAGGAAGATTTTCCAGAGTATCCCCTCTTTACTTTTGATTTCCTCAAAATGGTTCTAACGAGTTTGATTAAAATACTACTTACTACGCATATGCATTAGATATCTGCGTAACAAATAATATGTACAATTTTCAGAGAATAGTCTGTGAAGTCCCTTTTATTTGATTGAACTTTACATAATTTTGCATTACAAGTGTTACATTCTCATGACTTGCTCTATCAATTAACGTTTGTTTATATAGATATACCTAGCTTCTACAAACTACTCTTACGGAAACTTATTTTTCTGTTTACTTCAAGTTAATCGAGTTAAACCTTTGTAGAAATAGTTTCGTTGCACATTTCGTTGTAGGTACAAGAGGGGTAAGGGTAGGCAGAAAAACCGAATTGATAGACAGATGTTTAAAAAGCGAGTAGCTATAAGCTGGCCTTGAAATTTCATACCCTTTCCTGATTCGCGAGAAAAACTGAATGGCGATAGGCACTTTTAAAAAATTACAAAGTATTGAAAAATAACGGGTAGCTTGGAAATAGCTGATTCAACAAAAAAGTTACTTGAAATAAACTGCGTTTTAAGCAGACCTGTGTAGTGCTTAATGTCTATCTCTTATAGTTTACTCAGTATACAACATTTCTTCCGAATGAAGAGGACTCACTGGATATTCGCAGAAAACTCAAAATGTAAATTATATTTATCATGTAGATTTGTTAAATACATGGTGTTTTATTAAACAAAATAGTTAGAGGTAAATACATTTGATTCTGAATGAAGAGGACCTCACAGGCTATTCCCAGAAAATTCAAGATATAAATTCTATTTATCATGAAAATGTCTTGAATGCATAATGTTTTATTCAAAATCGTTAAAAATATTTTTGAGAAAATAAAAAATATCGAAAATTTCGAAAAATATTCCATGTAAAGGATATTTGGGGCGAGAGTGGATTTTCTTGAAAATCTTCGTGTTGCCTCTTCAGAAGGTACTGAACTTAAATAACAAATTTGGTAAGCATTTATCGAGTTTTCATGTTTGAGTTATACTGTTTTCACAATCACAAACACACACACGAACGTTTTGCTAAAAATGCTTTTTATTTACTCCTCAAAACACGAATTTCTGGTTATATTGTGGCATAATTAAAAAACGAAAATTCGGATAAGTACCAAACTTTGTATTTAAGTTTAGTACCTACCTTCCAAAGTTGCGATACGAAGATTTTCAGTAGAATCCCCCCACCCAAACTACCCTTAACATGAAATATTTTTGGAAATTTTTATTTTCTAAAAAATGGCCCTAACGATTTTGATTAAATACTATATATTAAAGATATTTACATCAGAAATAAAATGTATATTTTGAATTTTCTGGGAATAGCGTTTGGTCCTGTTCATTCGGAAGGAATTTTGTATCTATAATCTTGTATAGCTTGTAAACGTTAAACGATAGACGAAAACGTACATCACGTAGATGTCCTTGAGACACACGATTTATTTCAAATAATTTTTTGTGGCATAAGCCATTATGAGATATTCGTTATTGATGGTTCGAATTGTTCAATTCTTAGCCATTCTTTTAAAGTCCTCTCCATTTTCAATTGTATGGAAAGAATAAGGAATTTTAAGGCCAGCGTATAGCGTGCAGTTTTAAAACATTTGACTATCGCTATTTCCTAAGTATCTAAACGAAATGTGCAATGCAGCTATTCCCGGAAAGGTTTAGCTGGATTAAAATGAAGTAGATAGGAAAATAAACTTTCGTAAGAGTAGTTTGTACAGGTACCCACCAATAAACGACTGGGGACAGGGAATGTCATGTGAATGTAATACATCACAATTTTTTTCAATTGCAATTGTTACCACGGTTAAACATTTTAATACTGTTTCTGCATGTTGTACTTCTTCCTTAATTTTAAATCACTCCTAAGGAAAAATACATGACTGAAAGAATCACTTTTGATATAAATACTTAGATTTACTATACAGTGGATATAATTATGTGAATTTGTTTTTGGTAGAGAAAGTTCGTATGAATATTGGTATCATATTTGTGTTTTCGAAGCATATAGAATGTTTAAATTAATCCAAATGAAACATAAAATGCAGCTGTTCGTTGACAAATTTTATTTCAAAAAAAAAAAAAAAAAAACAGGATATACGATGCTTTCGAGCGCCGTTTTTCATATGCATCCACCAAAAGCAGACTCGTTCAGGAACTTTACCTTATCTTTATGTGATCCAGTTTGAAAGGAAAAGGTCGAAAAGATTCGCGCTTCTGAATCTAATGCCATTGCTGCAATCGTCTATTTTGAAGGAGTAAGGAAAAAAAACAACGAAAACAGAAATTTGCAAATTATTCTTGCACGTTAGGTTACATATTAATAACGAACTATTTTATTTTAATATTCATTTTAACCTATTAAACATAGCATAAACGAACCGTAAAGGTATGTCGGTGGAGTGCACTGCGAGATAAGACTTGTATAATAAAATGGAAAGATTATGATGATGGTTATAATAATAATAATAATAATAATAATAATAATAATAATAATAATAATAATAATATGGCTTGGTGCAATATTTTTTGACGCGATAGAGTCCTGGTATCGTTTTCCCTAGTTTTATTTCACAAATTATATGTTTTAACGATATTTGTTTTTCCTACAGTAAATTTTAATGTATCCCACTAGTTTTCCACTAAAAGAAAGTCCACTCAGATTGACGATAAATTTACAGACTATTTACAGATGTATACCTACTAATATCTAATGTTGCTAGTTATTAGAGCCTTTTTTTGAGAAAATAAAATATGGGAAATAATTTTGCATGTAAAGAGTTGTATAGCTTAGTGCGGATTCTTTGAAAACCTTCGCCTTACGTCCTTAAACGATGCTATAGGTACTTACCTGATTACCAAATTTGACATTTATACATCATTTTCTTTTTTATGCTGTCCATAGATTAATATATATGTGCGTAAGCGTACCTTTTTCTGAAATCCATTTTTTTATAGCTCATGGTTTTTGAAATGCATGCGTCTGTATTTCCGGTGTAATCTCGATATCGAAATATTAGGTCGAATGCAATATTTCGTCTGCAGTAAGCAAGCGATGCTGCATTCCCAAAGTACAACAGAAAATAACTCCTGAACACCTAAATGTTAAAATTGTATTGTATTTAGTTTTCATGTCAAGAGAATATTAAGTTATCCTTGTATAATTAAGGTAATAAAATCTAGGTTTTGTCAAAACTACATAATTTTGTACGCTAAATATCCTTTTCGTATTTATAAGAATATTTTCGCAGTACTAATACAAAGGGTTTGTAACAGACTTTTCAGCGCTGGTGACCATAGTAGTTTTGCGCCACTCAAACAGCTATTACTACTACTAATTTGCTTTTTCTGATATAAAACGCATGGGCTGAACGACGGATCCTTGTATAACCAGAAAGACAGCATTCGGGAGGATTTAAGTTCAAAATCGGTGTTCCGATCATTCTGACTAGGGTCCTGTGGTTTTCCTCAACAAAGTGAACGTTAGGAAACTCTAATGCTGGTCAACATAAAAAAAAACAAGATTAGACAATTTCTAAGATCAATTTGTGTTGTAAACGCATTCTAAAGATATCGCGATACAAGCTTAAAGTATAAATGAAAATGAATAAGCGCCAGAAAAATCATGAACAGAATGGATTAATTCAACCTAAAGTATTGTGTAAATTGTAGTTTAGAAGTTTGCAATAAAATTATAGTTAATTGCACCTTTTTTCGAAATAGGCACAGAGAATCAATTAGTGGAAACAAAACATTGGAAAGAGATGAGGGTTGTCTGGTATACCGGCGTAAAGTTCAGAACACTATCTACTGAAATTTGTAGTAACATTTCATCCAATCTAAGCACCCTTAAAATACTCAGTTTCCTTAAGTTAGCTATTGTTGCATCTTACATTTTCAGACTGTCACACAAACTGCGGCATTAAACCTATACTTTCCTACCTACTCTCATACTTTAGGTACTAACTTTTCTATTGAGGTTTGAAGCGTAGGTATTTCACCTCAAAATTGTGAATAGAAATTACAATAACAATAATAATTATTATTATCTGATACAAAACTGCATATTTTGCATATGCAAGAGCGTCATTCCAAAGTGATGCTCCGACCGTCCACGAGGTTTTGTAGTCCGGATGTCTGACTATCATGTCAGAGTATTTGATCGCAAACCTGTAGATCTCGGTTCTGATCCAATCAGGTCACTTGTCCGGACAGTTAAAGGTTTTCGTGTTTTACGATACCCTAAATGAATTACTAGGTAATGGATAATTGCATTTCCACCTATATGTCGAATCAAGATTTGTGTCCCGTTTACTTCGCTTATATAAACAGACCTTTTGAGATCATTAGCGCATTAGGCAAAACATATTTTGTAAATTCATTTTAAAAACAGCGTACACAAACATACCTTTACTTTGCTTGACTTAATTTTATTTGTGTGAATATATCTGTCTTTGCTAAGTTTTACAGGACGTAATATAGCAACATTTGTCTCAAAATCACGTTATATGGCGCCGTAATAATAATAATAATAATAATAATAATAATAATAATAATACCACTCTATCAAAATTTAACAGAATCTGCTGAAATACAGCGAGAGGAATTTAATGTGACATTCATATTAGTATATCCACACATAAAAACTTCACATATAACCGTTTTATCTTACAGTATCTATTCCTATAAAAACTTATTCTTCTGCCCACGTTGCATTATTCACCATATATATTTTACTTGATGATTTCAAATTAAGCAATAATTATTTATTTACACACATAATGTGCAAACAAATTCAAATATTTAGTCTTAATAAGTAGACATGCAATGGAAAGAAATAAAAACGGAATTGTAAGACTTGTAGCGTGTTGGTCAGTGACTTCGGAACTGTAAATATAAATGGAATATGTCGATAACAATACCGAGCTATTTTTGAGAAAATAAAAATAACCAAAATTTTTCTATGTAAAGGGTAGTATGACTGGGGTAGATTTTATCCTCATCTAGCATTCTTAAATATCCTACTTTTCGCTGTTTATTTATATTATTCTCTCTCTGACTGCCTCTCTCTCTCTCTCTCTTTCTCTCTCTCTCTCTCATGAGCACACGGGTTTCAGTGAACCTTAAAACCTGTACCTCCGGTTAAATCTCCGTATCGTATTTTTGGGTGGTATACGATAGATACTTCCTCTGCCTTTTATGGGTAGGTGATAGAGAAAGTAAACGTATCTCCACCTTAAATAAGTAGCCTTTCATGACACTAATAGAGAGTTGTATTCAAAAAGAATTGTGCTCAGAGCATTACCTACTTCAGAAAGAACTGACCTTGTCTCACCGTGAGAATTTACATGCGGCATAACTGCAGAAAATGCCAAATGAGAGAAATAAGCTCACCATTTGAATACGAGCATTAAAATTAGCATTTAGATTATTAATTTCCATTGAAAAAATACCGCGCGATTGTTAAACCTTCCTCAGACGTTTTAAGACCAAAATGTAAAATTGAAGAAATGTATTTTTTTCCCCGACAGTTCAATCACCTTAACATCCTCCATATATAAACGTAACTAACTGTTCGAATAATTCAGACATGCCTGCACTTGTGTATGTTCATTATGGAGTCCATACCGCTTTAAAATCGGAAGTTGTGATCGGCAATCATGCCAATGCGTCCATCTCTTGGGCTGTCACTCACATTTAACCGCCTGTGTTTGCTGTTATGAATGATGTATGTTCGACAATGAAAAAGAAAACAGTAATAAGAATAATAAAAACTATCGGCTTGCCTTTTCATCTCACTTGCTGCGAACAATGAATGGAATAAAATTCCTGTAGAGAACTTATCAAAATTTGTTTTGATTAAATCCATTAATGTTAAATAATATTCTTTGTAGATGATTCGGCAACGACTCCATCCTTAATTCGGTAACAAGCTCTAGAGCTCTAGGATGTTTGAACTGACTACCGTTTCACTGCAAATAGAACCCCGGATCATAAGGACATTCTTGCTAATTAGCCTTTTTTTCAAGCGATAAGTTCTAGCTGTTTCACTTCAATTGGTATTAATTTGGTATGGTGTGTAGTAGTAGCTGGAAGATGTATTTGGTGTTCTGGGCTGTACAGTCCAGATAGTATGCACCAGAGCGTTTTATTGTGCTAGTGCTACAAACTTACTTACAAAATACAAGAATGGAAAGTCTCACGAAAACGCACGTGACTTCTATAGTTTCTACGATCTATAGCAAGAATTGGCAATAACTTTACTTTATTTGTTTATTTGTTACTTTATTTTAAATCGTTTGAACTCGCTGGTCATATCGCGACTCCATAAGGATACAAATCATCATATAATAAATTACATTGTAAATGTACATTAGTCAGGCAACATTATAATTTGGTGTATATCTTAGTTTGTTTAATAGCTTAAGTATCATTTCTTTAAACACTGGAATTCTGATGGGTCACCCATGTCCGAAACTTCACAATCTCGTCTTGCTCTGGTACGGTGATGACAATCCAGAATCATATGAGGTATACAGTAAGTGGACAATTACAGAAGTTACAAAGTGGAGGAGGATCATGAGATATAAGGTAGGAGTGAGTGATGTCTGTGTGTCCTGTGCGTAATCGCGTGAAAGCAATTTGGTCCTTGCGAGGAAGGGAAATCACTGCGTATTTAGGAGAGCGAGGAGGGTAGATCTACTTGTAGATGAGCTGTTCCATTCCTGCTTCCATATCTGAGTGGTCTTCTTGTGGATGTATCTGAAAAAGTCACAGTATGGTATTCCACAATTCTTTGGAGGATGTTTGGTGGGCGCTTTGACTGTAGCATCAGCTTCCTCGTTCCCTTGAAAGTCGCTGTGAGACGTGGTCCAGATAACTTTGATAATTTGCTAGAATGAATTGTTGTACCTATTTTATAACATTAATAGTTCTGCAACAAGAGGGTGATACAAAGAGTGTTTGTGATGTAATGCTAACAAGGCACTCATAGAGTCCGTGAATATGACAAAGGAGTCGTACTGTATGCTGTTTAGGATGTATTCCAGAGCAAAGCATAATAAAGCTAGTGATTGCACATGTAGACGCTTGGGTAATTAGTTAGATTGTGAAGCATACTGTTTAATCCCTTCATATCTCCTTTTTGTTCGTTTTCCGAACTAAAATGATCAACCTTTATAAACGTTACCTAAAATCGTGGGAATTTCAGAAAATGTAACAGTTCTTATTTCGTGAAGAAATACAATATCCTCATTTTAAAACAGATTTCTTTGTTCTCAAACTGGTATCTCATATTTACTAACTACAAGGTCCCAACTGGGCCTGAGCCTTCCCTCCTTAACGCCCACCCGAACCTAGGGCTCACACTCCCCAGGACGTACTACAGCGTCCGGGGCAGATGCCTGACGGCGGGCAGAGGACCTATGGATCAGAGAGTGAAAGACCAGGGTGGGTGATTAGCCACACGCCCGCAATGGGAGCGAGGAAGTGGATGAGAAATGCAGATGAGAGATGAATGATAGAAAAGGTGATGATGGAACACCGGTGGAATAAAACAAGGCGGGGGAAACCGGAGAACCCGGAGAAAACCCACCCAGGCGCTTTGTCCTCCACAAACCCCACATGCGGGTCCCTTGGATTGAACCTGGGCCGCCTTGGTGAGAGCCGAGCGGTCTAACCACTCAATCGCGGCGTCGCCTCTTATATTTACATTACTTTATTTGCTGGGGAACTGCAAAGAGGTTTTTCCTTTCTATCTTGTTTGTAATCACAATACCCATATGGGGTTTTTATTTCAAAACTTCCCAGTCTAAACAAGTGTAGATACTTCATTTTGGTTTAATTTAAACAAACAACACGTGAATTTAAATATTAAGGGAAGTTTAAAACCAGGGTTAATAATTTGTAGGTGCTATAAATTTGACCTTACCCTTTTTGAAATTTCGAATGACACGCACCCCCTGTATTTTTTATAGTTACCTTTGAGATAGCATTCATGTGTTGGTACATCTTATTAAAAACATTTCTCACATGTCTTGTTTCCTATTGATTTGGAAACCTGAAACAAAGAATGAATAAGTCAGTTGGATAAAAACGTGATTTGTTTTGGGACGTTTCCTGGATATATTTAATTAAATTTTGGCTAATTAAATGTTCAAAATGCGCATCATTGTTTGCTAGACAGCAATACAGCCTATTTCGGAACGTTTCTTATAACTATTCTAATAAATAATGCTCAATAGTTGGTTTTATTTTAATGCAGCTCTGGTCAACAAGAATGATAATATGGTTTGCCAAAGCGATAGCACACTATATATAAACAAATACCAACAAATTAATACTCTTTCAAAAATAAATATCAAGATAAGCGGTGTCATTTTAAATTACAAAGAGGATGACGGCGTGAAACCTAAAATGCAATTAGATAACCCTGAGCGCCCAAATTGAGTATTTTTTTATTTCATTGAAATTAAGAATAAATAAATACTTGTCTAGACTGGGGAATCACTGGTATGACAAATCTGCATAATATGGTGTAAATATGTATATTAAGCGACTAGTAGTAAAAAATGTCGTATAGAAGCCGTAGGAGTTTATTAACATTCAGTATGGCTAAATTACGGGATATCTACTATAGTTTGCTTCTATTATTATCCTATATGTATTATTTCTTATTATTGCGACTTCTAACGCTGCCCATGATTAACTCTAAGCATGATTTTAGAAATAGTCAATTTACTATTGCTTTGATTTAATTGCTATTACAGGAATATTTATTTACACAGTACTTACGCTTGCGCATCTTTCGACCCTGTTTATGTGTGTACTGATTTACCAATAGAGTTAGTTATCTACTCTTCATTATGTAATGTCTGTACTATTCATAATTCAGATAGTATTTTAAACAGGAGCTTTCTAAAAACGGTTTATTTAGTGTCATTGTGAGGCTTTATTTTCTCAATCTATTGTGACATTTGTTTCTAGTTCGAGGAACTACTTAGAAGGCACACTTATGTGGTTTAATGAAGAGATGTTGTGCATTAGAAGCTATTTATCGTGTTTAAAACAACTACATTAAATGCGAGTGAGTTGTATATATGGTGATGTTTGAACTAAGAGCCAAACCGTTTTGAAACATCTAAAAATCCTCCTGTGTTTAAGAAGGACCCAGTAAATAAAGAATCTCTAGAATCTGCATCTAAAATGCACAGGATATGACTTGGCGTTTTAAATACGATATTAAGATAGAAGATCAATAAGAATTAAAGTAAGTTCCTTCTCTAAAAATAAACTTGATAACAAACTAAGTGTTTGTGCCGAACTGCCATGAGGACAATAGGCACCTAAAACTTAATTTTTTGTACACTATGAAAATTATAAACAACGTTTATTGATAGAAAAATCCTTAATAATTTGCTAAATTATGATATTAGTTTAATAAAATTACCATAGTAACACTCTCTAGATACAACGATATGCTAAAAACGATCACAGTAATTCTTTATACAATATTTTTTATTTAAGTTTTATGATTCTGATTTATAGAATGTAGCATATAAAATTCGTTTATAATGTTATGAAATTCAGTGCGTTCTTCCAGAATTATTACATATAAACTTATTTCATAATACCTATATTATCCCAGGCTGTTATAAGTTAAAATTTTTTATGTCTTTTAAGCTATTGGATTGATGTTTAATATCTTATAGATGTACTTGAAATACGGCTTTACTTGACTTTTAAATTTTAGTTAATCGGACGCAGATCATTAAAGCAATTTACGATGTCGTGCTTTTTCTTGAAGCAAAAGCGTTTCTACTCCTAGCAACTCAATTTTACTAAGAAGATGAGAAACTTACGATGCGGTTGCAGTGCTAGGTGTTTTGGAACGCTCCTGTGCAGATGTAGAAGAGTCTTTCGGAAAACAATACCCACTAGGAATTGCAGCATGACGAAGAAAGTTTCGAAAAACAACCACGTGGCGTAACAGTCCGAGTAAATCGCTGCACTTTGTGCCTCCGTCCTCATAAGACAATAATATCTATGTGCAGAGGTTAGTAATGGGGGTGGTAGACAGCCAGTATGCCGCCTCTCCTAGCCACTTAATAATGTGTTTTTCGAGACCGTACATTTGTTAACGGACTTCCCAACGGGGGGAAATCCCCATGCTGGTATCAGGGATCGAGCCGGGACCTCCTCGCACCGTAGACAGCTGCTGCAGCTTTAAGAGTTGTTTAGGGGAGAAAAATAAGCGGAGATACCAACTTCCTTGGCCATGTTTTTTCAGAGGTTTGCTCTAACATGTTTCAATTTATGCCCCATTTACACTTAATTATACAAAACAAGTCTCTCGTCTTATTAAAACATTAAACTTTTCAGCGTCTATTTTCATACTTAAGCCGAAAGAGTGGTTATCACTTTCACGTTCTGGAGATAAACCTACCTATTATAAACTGGCACATGAATACATCTTATAGGCCAAAGGAATATGCTTACAACATAATGCTTCGTCAACCAGCAACAATTTGGCTACACGCAACAGCGAATGGTTTCTGCTACGATAAATATGCACGATAGGTGTGCGCCATTCATGACATACTCGTGAAAACAAGTGTTGTTGAAAAATCAACTTTGTAATTTTGTAACAACTGTCGGCAAATCAAACATCCCATTCAGTTGTTTACCCCTTTTCCTCGATTGCATGTGAAAGTGAAATGTGGCTATCAAAGCTTTACAGATGTTAAGCAAAGAAAAACCAAAAAAGAGAAAAACGTGTAGGATGCATTATAATCACACAACGTTTTACCTTCTTTCATTTAGTTTCATACCAAACAAATTATCCAAACAAGCCTATTGTTCATTTATTTCATGTTACTCCAAAAAATACTGGCAGCAACGGTTTCACTATTCATTTTGTTGTAGGTACATATGTAAGGTATAGAAGGCTGATACGACGGTCAAATGTTTGACATATGCCTACAATGATGTTTTATAACTCTTTGCACGAGCTCACAAGAAACATAAGAAGGGTTTTGTAACACTCCAAAGGCATTGTTTAAAATATTGGGAATTCAAACAAACTACTGAAATTTGGGAAATGGTTAGTTACACAGCATTCTTATTTACCATAAATGGCGTTCTTTAATGATAGCTCCATTTTATGCAATAGGTTTTTGTGTATCTCTGCTGGTTTTACTTTTATATAAAAGGCAATACGAATAAAAAGTTCAAGATTTTATTTGTGTATTCACTTTCTCAAGCATATTACATTTTGAACGAAATCGTAATAGCTATTTTTGAGAAGGCAAACCTAATATAACCAACATTTCTCTATAAAAAGGCTTATTAGCTGTAGTAGGAAATTTTCGCTTGGTATCATTGTAAGGCAAAATTAAATACGAGTTTTGGTTTCATTCGACTTTTCGTTTTTGGTTTATCCTGTTCACACTGCTTGATACGGAAATTTCGAGTGAAACCAATGCTTCCTTTGCCTATCTTAAGTAGTGAAGAGAAAGAGAAAGGAAAGATTTTCTTATCGTTCTTATATTAAAAAAGCCTTTTTTCGCCGAAAGTAAAAACTCTGGATTTCAGTGCTTTCTGCCCTAACTAAAAGTTAGAGAATAGTGGTATTACTTTTAGTGGCTGCTAATGATCGCTCGTATTTCACGAGTTGATATGAAGATTTAAATATAAACATGGAATATGTCTCTTTAGGTCCATTCTAAGTTCGGCGTTACTTAGGAACCAGGCACACTTTCCCAAAATTAAATTAAACTGAGTCTTATTTATGGACGCTCTTTAACTACTATGGTTCAGCGTTCCGTTCTATATTGGGCGTGAAAGACCGGAAATTTTGTTCAAAGGCCTCTTTATCGGACTTGAGGTTCCTTTACGTGCCGTAAATTTTCGACACGAGACGAGACCTTTTCTTCCTAAGGAAGCCATGTTAAGGATTTTTATGCCCGAAAAAATCCATCGCCCTCCGCCGGGTTTGAACCCGCGACCTCGGAAACTAGAGACTAACATAGTACCCCCTAAATCACGGAGGACGAATAAACTTATCTAAGGACACTTCTCTGAGAGAACCTCTTTTGTATGCTTATAAAGGCAATTTTCGTTGTATTTGTTTCCTTTCTGCTTCATATTACTAATTCTTCTTTACCTATCAAACAATACGTAACATAAAGCTAAATACATAATACGTATATGGTGCTAAGTTACAAAATAGGGTTGAAGGTGCACTAATGCATTAACTTTTTAGGTAAGGTTGTTTAGTTAGCTAACGAAAAGTTTCATAATTTTTTAAAGAATTTTGGTAAAAATATATGGTGTTTAAATCACATTTTTAGACATGTTTTTGTGTAATCTTAGGTTTTCATAACAAAATACTAAAGATATTACTATAAACAACAGAATATTTCGTCACCATTGTTTCCTTATAATTATGATTTACTTTTTCTGTTTTTTTTGTCTAAACGGTGGGTTTATAAGGTACTAACAAGGAAACTTCTATCCTTTATGATATATTTAACGTTCTGTTATGAAAGCTTAAAAACACTCAAATACTTATTAAAAAGTGGGATTCAAATGCATGCATACTTTTTTATCTAAGCCCTTAAACGAATAGAAAAAAACTTGTTACTTTCTTGAACCTATGTTCCGAGCACTTCCCTTAATATGCATGTCGTAATGCTCCCTGCATATTGTAGCGACTCAAAGACAGAGCTGTAAATTAGAAATGACAGCGCAGAATACACAAATTTTGAACCAAAAAGGGTGGTAAAATGGTGACTTAGAACTGACGTACAACGTTTAATAATGCTACTCATACTACCCCTGCTAATAAATGCCTTTTTAGTTCGGAATCGAGGACAGAACGCTACGAAAGAGGCGAGAATATATCTTTTAAACACAACCACTGTTCTAACGATCTTAATCTCCAATACTTATATGTTCGCTTGCAATAAGCAATGTTAATGTAGTGATACTATTTTACATTTATTACGTACCACGTTTATCAGACATCATTGCTATCAACTTGTTGATAAAAGCATTATCTAATGCACATGTTTGCTGACTTACGAAAATCTCAGCGTTGACTCTGTAAGCTGTAAGGATGTTATGCTAAGGATGCTTTTTTGGTAGGTTCATCACTTTTGGTGTAGTTATTAGCATTGGTGTAGTTATTATTTATGCGCTTCATGCAGGAAGTACTGTAGTTCTATGCTGATCACCGAGGCACCATGTTTACCTAAAATCTGCGATTAAATTACTTTAAACGTTGAAACCCTGCTATTTCTTGACTCTAAAACGCAGTGTTCAGTAACGAGAAGAACCTAAAGGTGCACTTCAGCATCACTGCTGCTTGAGAAGAGAAGCAAATAAGGTTCTACAGCGCGCAGTTCACGCAGATAGCAAACGCTGTCATGTCTTGATTTTTACCCTACAGTCACCCAAATTTGGAATTAACATGGTTAGTGGATTAAATACTTCATCTGAATAATTAAGAAACATCCCGTATCATGCCGTTTCTCTTATACTTCCTAGAATAAGCAACCTTCTTGTGATGACTGGATAACTGCAGTGATTAAGTAGATGCTGAAAGTAAATTTCACTATTGAAGAAAGGAACACGAGAAACAAGAATAAAGAGGGGGGATATGAAATAAAATGTGATTGCAGCAGAGGAGATATCTGTATTATTGTTACTATTATTGCTATTATTGTTGTTATTATGTTATTATACCAGCCGATCAGAAAAAAAGTTTAAATCAGAAATCGTTTCGTTTACTTCCACTATTTATAGAAGCTTCTTTTGGTGTAACTCGAGTCTACAACAATATTAATGACCAAAAGGTAACAAATGGCGTGCTTAACTGTACCTCAACGGTGAATTTGAAGAATAAGACTGGCTTTCATTTTTAATATCGATATAATTACATAGGTTTACCTAAGTATTATTTCCCGGGCTAATTAATTCACTACTGATAATATATTAGATAGCACCTTAATGGAGGAAAAAAAAAACTGAACGCATTGTGGCTTCCTTAATTCCAAATATTCTCGGTTGGAGATATGCGTGTTTAACAAGAGCGGGAAACCCTGAAATGACAGCAATTTGTCTAATACATAGTTCCAAATTGCCATCTAGCTCCGGAAGTTATACGACACGCACTTCATCAGGTGCTAAACATCTGAAGGTCCACTTCCGGAGAAGTTACACGCATACAGATGCTCTCTTTCTACTTGAATGATTATACCTCCCGTCAACTGTATTACTTTTCAATAAACGGTTTCTGGCGACTAAATGTTTGGTGTTATAGAAGATTACTTTCTCTTGTTCTCACATGTGCACACATAATTAGAAAACGTATCCCAGTCTTCTTCAAAACTGCATATGATAAGAAGTTTAATTAAATACTTAATGTAATTTTTATACAATGTTTCCTAACAGCTGGCAGCATGAACACTTTAGAATGCCTAGCAGTATAATACCTACTATGCAGTACCCGGCAAAAGTGCCTCATTTTAAGACAACAAATGATGATGATATAATAATAATAATAGTAATAATAATAATAGGTAATAACTCGTTCAGGAAGACAATGATCAATTAGAACGCCAGAAAAATATGTGTAACATTATGTGACTTTTTTTATCCCTACTATTTATTTTTGCAGTAATTCTACAATATAATTATTTATATAAAAGATAACTCTTTACATGCCTTCTTCGTATTAACCATGACAAATATTCGCAGGAAATAGTTTCAGTTAGAATCGGGTAATGCAGGCTGAGGCAACGCTAAACTTACAGCAATAATTATGCATTAACCATGGTATCACGTACTTTTTGCTTGAGATCATGCACACAAAAGAAGAGCCACTTATCTTATCAAAATACAATGCTTAAAATATGGAGAAATTCAAACGAACAACAGCGAATACTTCGGAAATAGTTAACGGTACTAAATATATTTTTAACATTAATTATTAGTATATAGAAACCCACCTATATCGTATCGAAATCTATATTTTTCCTGAAGCAAGTATTTACGTATCTCCTAAGATTTCGCAATTATATAAACTTCACTATGAATGATGAGGACTTTAGAGGCTACTCCTAGATATGTTTTTATTCAACATTCCAATGTCTAAAACATAAGTTTGACACAAGTCGTTAGCTATTTTTTGTGGAAATAAAATAGAACGAAAATGTGTTCATCTAAATCAATGATAGGAAGGTAGGATTTTTTTTCCCTTGCGTCTTAAAAAGTCCTTGAATGAAGTATGGAATTTGGTTTCGTAATTTTCGTTTAAGAGTTGTTGCCCACACGAGACGCGCGCGCGCACACCCACATACACACGCACACAAACTCGAGCGTTCTTTTTAAAACGTTGTTTTCTGGATTGTGGATCTAAAAAGTATATTTTCGGTGAATTCTTGTTATCTCTGTTTAGACAGAATACGATACTTCCCTTAGGTGTCTTAGTAACTTAACTTAAGGTATAGAAAAATCAAATTGGTAAAATTTCAGGGATAAAGCTTTCTGGTGGTCTAATATCGTATGAGTAGGTAATAATAATAATAATAATAATAATAATAATAATAATAATAATAATGGCAGTGTAGCTAAATTCAGCGTTTTCAACTCCGAGTATAAACAGAAACCATTGCACTACATTTGCATTAAATAGCTTATTATTGGCAATGTTTTGACACTTTGAAGAAACTTGACGGGCTGACCATAAATCAATGCTTTGAAAAGTCGCAAAATAGATGGGTAGGAAGATAGATAATTCTGAATAGAGGAAATGCTGCAGTGTTTTTAAGGCTGTTAACATGAATTCGGGCAGTGATGAAAGCAGTGATATTTTAGACTAAGACTTACCGGCTTCCCAAAGTTACACACTTGCGTTCAATAATATAAAGCACTCATCATGAATTTATTTAACACAACCAAGAATAACCGCACACACTTTATATGCAGATACATTACACGATTTTTTTTGCAAGCGTGCTTTTAAAAGTAATACTACCTATTATACCTACCTGTGAGGCTTTGGAAGCCAAGCATTAGTTAGAAAGATTCTCTAATGTGAGAAGAATGTGCCGGAAACTTGTCTTGTAAGTGCTCGGCTCATTTCTAGTCCAGTTCGTTTTCATGTACAGGATTGCATTAATTAACATAAGCTAATGTAAACAACGTAATGTAAATAGTCTAAATGAACAAGATAAGGTACATACCTATGGTGTTTACCAAATGGTTTGCAAGCAGAAATTATTTAAAAATACCTTTCATGCAATGGATTTTTATGTAAGTTATTTCATCATATCCAAAACGGTTTTAACATATTTAAGTATCCTTTGGTTCAAAATTAGTTGTACAAACTTCCTGAACCTTGTAATGCATTACACATTAGGTTTTTATTTAGCACACAGTAATCAATAACCAAAGAGCTGTAGCTACATATACAAACATGCTTAAAGTTTTTACTGTCGTTTTAATAACATGCGTATAGTATTAAGAATTAATACTATGTAGGTATTTCATTTTTACAATGTAAGCTGTGTTCACAGGGTAAGCTATTGTTAATCCAGAATAATAAATGAAAACAAGGGACTGTATATCTAATGCTTAAAGAAAAATCTAAACATATTATAATGCTTTTTCTGCTGTATTGTGCAGAAAATACATTCTGTTTGGTTTAATAGTTAAATAACTAACTAAATATAGTATTTTAACCCAGTCGCATTAATAACTATATATAGTTGACTTTTAGTAAGTTTAGTCATACGAAGTTTGTGTGTCGAAAGATAGTGAATAAAAGTTGAGATTTTCACCTCTAACGGAGAAGCTGTTTACCTTTCTCTCAACCCTTTATTCCAAAAACAAAACAAAAATCTTCAGCTGCTCCCCTTGTTAAAATGCTTGAAGCATAAACATTGATTGAAAACACACCGCGATAGTAAAGGAGATCTTTTTGTCTTGGGTTTCCGTAAAAGACGAGCGAGAGTTTCGAATAACGTATTTTCTTGATAAGGTAAGCAACGCCGGAGTATTCGGAGGAAATGAGAGTTTCCTGTAATTCAATTTCCAGTCCCTCAAGTTCATGGTTGATGCACGCGTATTTAGCATGGTTAACATTGACTTTCTTTCCACGCAAGATGCAACCAATGCCAGAACAGTTGCCTATGGGATCTATCAAAATAAAATTAGTAAGTTAAATTCAAATATAAGCCTCTTTCAAAACGGAGAAATTAATTTATAGAATATCTTTCCATGTTTAGTAACTGACACTAACAAAAAAATCCCATGAATTACAACCACACGACTTTCTCTACCCACTATAATTTCCGTTCATATTTATTTTGTAAATTATTCGTCAAAAAGCTTGTTTTTCTACTTCTTGTTAACTAAGATAAATATTTTTCAAAATGGTTTCAAAACGTATACCTATTTTTTTAAGCTACATAGAAACATCAGGACGATAGTACATAGTCAAACGCTTAAAAAGAAGCGCACTATATGCGTGCTGTACTTGATATTTTGAATAGGTACTCTTTGCATAACCTGATGAACACAAGAATGGCTATAACATTACAGAAGTGTGGGGCTTGAAATTGAAAAATTTGGAACAACGGAAAATACTTCGTAAACGGATAACGAACGCTACGAAAGATTGATTTTACACAAATGTGTATTTTAAAAAGTTTTACATGTTTTTTTGAAGTAAGCTTTCCTCTATCGTTAATGGTTTCATAGTTATAAAAAAATCAATCAAAATGAAGGGAGCTTCACAGGTTAGTTATAGAAAATTCAAGATACTTATATATTTTATTCCTCGTGTCAGATATTGAAATATATTTTAAGAAAAATCGTTAGAGCCATTTTTGAGGAAATAAAATATACCTAACAAAACGTTTACCATGTAAAGGGTAGTTTATGGGAGAGAATTTTCTTGAAAATCTTTACCGTGTCATTGAAAGATGAGTGCCAAGAGTGCTATTTATCCCACATTCTCTAATTATTGGATAAAAGTTCCAATCATATGAGAATTTTTATTATTAGTTTCCTATTTGGTATCGTTCTGTTGAAAATTCCACCTTATAAATTGCACAGTTTAGCCAATGTCTTCAACTAATTCTTTTAAACGATTTTTAATTTATTCTTACGCAATTACCTCTTTATTTTCTCTTTTGTATTTATTATCAAATTTATGAGTTTTATTTACTATCTATTTTTTTTATTTTTGAATAACCGTTTTTTTCTACTGCATCTTACAGTGTCTTCTACGAGAGTTAATATACGCAAGGTTCAACGTGGATTAGCGATTAAATAACAGACTCCTATTCTTTTCGTTTATTTTATTATGTTTTGTGAGGGGATTTTAATTCAATATCTATATCTCATAATATGCTTTGAAATTTTAAGTTTTCATATGCTTTCAGATGCAAGCATCCTGTCAATTAATCCCTGTTAGAAACCTATAAGTTTGTTTCTGCAAGAGAAATACTAGCACTTTTGCACACTTATCGAATCATTTGTACAGTCGCATGCACAATAGCTGCTGTCTATGAATGCAAATCGCAGATTTCCCTTAGACTTCGGACACTCGTATTTACCATAGCACCGACTTACTTTTGCGATTGTCTTCACTCAGCTGTTCTTGATAAGTCAAATTAAGTTTTAAGGATTTATCCTCGGCTCAATATGGATTATTAAAAGCCCATAAAGCTCAAGTTTTTCGCTTTCACTTATTTACTTATTTTGGTTTCGTTTGTATAACCCCCTTTAACTTCTATAGCCATATAGAAGGCTCTTATTTGAAAAAATATTTATTGATGGTGTTAAGTGCGGTGGTATTTGGTGTGAAAATATAAAATAGTATTTTATATTTTCTAAAAATGCGGTACAATACGATTGTGGAGTTCTATACAGATCTTCCAAATGAAGCAAAACTCTGTTCGCTCGTTTTTAAAACCTTTTCATTGGTCTATAAAACCTACTTTCTAATCTCGTATTGCAATATTGGTTACAGTTACAGTTTTTGAACGCCCTGGGTTTTCTAGTTTCCAATAAAAATTAGATTTATTACAACATACTTGTAACAGCTCACGCGTATTTTGTGCATGCTTTTCAAGAAAGCACAATATCTATCAATCCATCACAGATTTTATGCAACAATAATCAAATAAATTTCAAGCTATTTTCAAATAATATGATACAAGTGTTTTAAAAGACCGTTTAAGAATTTTACTGTCCAAAAAAACAGAACTTGATTAATATTTTCAGTTTATCATTTCTATTTGGGTTTTACGACAATTGCAGAGTTCTCTCACGAGATTTCAACACGATTCAGTTTTAAGGGACCTGGATCGAAAACAATTGTGTTCAGGGAAAGTGCATACGTGTGTCTATATGTGTAGGCAGCAAAGTTGGATAAATTAACATTTTTTTACTTAACTCTAAGTTCACTGTCAGACGATTTCCTCAAGAAAACAATTTACAATGAAAAAAATTCATACTTTTTATTTTCTAAATTCTAAATTGTAGTGATCCTCATTAAAACACCCTATGTCTGAAATATTACCATAGTGAATAAAATTTTGAGTTTGTTTACACATAGTCTGTAAAGTCCTCTTCATTCAAGTTGAATTTTCTATAACTGAGAAATCATATACTAGTACAGTTCATAGTTAATAACTTTATTTCTTGCGTTAACTATTCAGCAAATATTTGCTGTGTCTTTTATTCCTCATATTATGTACAAAGTGTGTTTAATATAAAGATTAGCATTTAATAACTTACTTTTTAAATATTCAGCGTCTTCTCAGTTTCCTGCACGCTTTTCTGTACATACCTACAAAAAATGTGTGTTAAAATATTTCAGGGAACCTTTTATCCAGATCAATAGAAAAGGCAGAAAAAAATCTTTTGTATGAATAATTTCTAGTATAGCTATGAAAAATAAATGATTCAAGGTAGCGAATATTGTGTGATTTTATCTATATATCAGTTTTTTTGTAAATTAATTATGTAAGGTTACACGACAGGAATTATAACCAGAAATATATTCTGGCTTGAGGAGCAGTTGTTTGCTGAAATCCACTAGTTCAGACATTTCAACCAAAACTGCGGTAGACATTCTCAGTGGCGTGTTCGAAGGTGCTCAGAGCTTTCAAGGGAATTGTGTAAAAATAAGTTTCTACTCTGTGTACTAAGAACCATAAATGAATGTTTCTCATTGCTTGGCTTCAGAATATGAGTTTTTGTTTAATCAGATGACTACAATAAAACAATGTTTTCTGGTAAGCTTTTGCGATATCTTAAACATTCTCATAAATTAGAAGCGAAACAAGTTGTATTGTTGCTGATATAATGGAAATTAACTCCACGAGTTAATGTAAAGAGATAATCAAGTGAAACCTCCGGTTATTTATTAGTTGCCGTAGTTTCCTCATGCTGAAAAATAGAAACGATGTTGCATAACCTTGCTACGTTGACCGAGGTTTTATGATGCAGATTATATTTATAGCAGTGGGATTATCGCACGTTCCATTTTTCATTTTTGTTCAAGTTTTATTACGGCAACTAGAAGACTAGATAAATGTAAACACCCTGTCTTATCAGAGCATTTTATACGTCTGAATTTCGATCATAAACCGTTAATATGGCTTCAGCATTTTGCAAACATTTTCCAATGGTTCTTAGAAGCGCATTGTCACTTAAAGGAATCAACTACATTATTGCAAAACATTTCCAGTTTCCGCACGATATATCAAAGAAAAAGCCATTTACCGGAAGTGATATCCCCATAAAGCAAGGTAAAAGAATATGATGTATAAAGTCACATGACTTTTCTTACTCATTACCATTTCGTGCCGATCCAGCAAATGAAACAAAACATAATTATTGTTCTATATACTTTGTACTAATCGTGATAAACACCTATAGTGAGGTAGCCTCAGTTATGTTAAATACAAAATTTCCAATGCTCAGAGTGTGAGACGAGAGTAAGCTGAAAATTGAAAGAAGCCTGTTACACGCCAGTTACGTGAAGTAAGCAAAAGAATGGATGCAAGCAGCGGCTAAAGCTTCACCAAAATTAAATTAAATTGAGTTTTGTTTATGGGCGCTCTTTAACTACTGTGGCTCTTAGCGTCCCATTCTATATTGGACGTTAAAGACTGAGAATTTTGCTCAGCGGCCTCTTTAGCAGGCTTGAGGTTCTTTTACGTGCCCTAAATCTACGACAAGGGACCACCGAGGAGGTTTTAACCCCGCTACTGAAGATGTCTACCACAATTATGGAACGAAACGTGGACAGGAAACTATCTGACCCCGGCTCCTTAGCTCGGAAATAGTAACTTTTAGTTATAATTCTAACTCCGGCCATGAAAGAAAAATAAAATTGAGTTTTATTTATGGACACTGTTTAACTACTATGGTCCTTAGCGTCCCATTGTATACTGGGCGTGAAAGACCGGAAAATTTGCTCAGAGGTCTCTATCAGGCTTGAGGTTCTTTAACGCGCCGTAAAT
Source organism: Deroplatys truncata (assembly GCA_030765065.1). Taxonomy (NCBI): domain Eukaryota; kingdom Metazoa; phylum Arthropoda; class Insecta; order Mantodea; family Mantidae; genus Deroplatys; species Deroplatys truncata. The sequence continues at coordinate 205,085,511 of CM060981.1, forward strand.
CTACCACACGGGTCCGTCGGCTCTACTTTCCTTCGGAAGGAAGCCATGCTAAGGATTTTTACGCCTCCCCCCCAAAAAAAAATATCGCCCTCCGCGGTTTGAACCCGCACCTGCCGTGAAAGTCTTCCCTTACTCAAAAGAATGGGTGCCTAATGTTTAAAAATATGCAAGACGTAAAATTTGAGAAGATTTTTAAGCACAGCTGTGAAAATTGTGGGATTATCTAATCTTATGAAAAACACTATTTAACCTTAATTGCATGTTTTAATGACCTACCCTTCTCTTGTGATACTTTCCTCTAACCATTATGCTTAATAAATGAGGAGAACCTCATCGCTTATTTTACAGAAAATTAAAAATCATACTACCTCCGTTCCAAAATATGGTATAGAAATGACTTCAAAGCGTGGGATTATTGCGTTGTGTGAGGCTTTTATGTTCCCAATGTTTTCATTAGTGAACGTGGATCTCTCGTACATGGACGTGGCTGTTGTTCGTGTACTGTGAAGTGAAAACAAAAATATTGAAATAGCTAATAATGAACGGGAATCAGTGGAAGTTCAAAGACTAGCAACAGAGTCACATGTAAGTAGAATGTCCAAATCACAACGGTTGATAGAATGCGGTATATGTACTCGTAGCAGTACAGTATCGTATGTTTGTGTACTGTATACTACTCGTATTTTGGAACAATATAGATTGCATGTATACATTACATATATGTGACTTATTTTTGTCTATGTAGTAAACATAGGCTATAGTAATTGTTAATAAAATAAATAATAGATTCATGTTGCTTATTCTGGAATATTTTGCATATCTATACCATATATTGGAACAACATAAATGACACGTTTCTATATCATATTTTGGAAGGGAGGTAGTGCATTTTAATTCTTTTGCTAATATCTCAAAAGTTCGATGAAGCAATCGAAACCTATATGGCCATTTTAAGCGAAAAAAGAAAACAAACAAAAAAAAAGTTTATCTTGTAAGGGATTAATTGTTGTGTCGAAAGGAATTCAATGAAAATTTTCGCGTTGCATTTTGAAAATGAGTGAGACTTAGAAAATCAAAATACCTACACACACTCACGTACTTGGAACTGCTTTAAAAAAATAAAATATTATGTGTTAGATTCAAATGACTTCCTCTATTCACTCTTCTACAAACTATACTTAAAGGAGCTTATGCTTCTAAGTACTTATTGTTAATCGATATAAACTTTCATTACATGTTTCGTTATAGGTAAGGATATAGTAGGCTAAAGCAATAGTCAGATTTTTAAAAACCGCGTCACTATGCGATGGCTTTAAAATTCCATTTTTTTTAATTCTTTATTGTCGCTTCAACTATAAAGTCATATCGCGACTATTTTAGTATACAGAACATGCATTCTAAAGTAGCCACGATAGGACTACGGGAAAAAACGAAGAGCAACTGATCACTTGAAAAAAATAGAAGTATTTGAATATTCAACAAATAACAAGGAATATCTTGATAATGGTTAACTCCCCCCTCCCCCCAGAAAAGAAGACAAATTGTGTGCTTTAACGAGATTGCTAGTAAGATTTTGTCTATCTCCTACAATTTTACAATTATGCATGTCATTCAGAGGACTTCTGAGGCTGTTCCCAGAAAATTCAAGATATACATTTCATTTGCTATGAAAATTTCTTCTCATATGGCTCTTTAATGAGAATTTTAGAGCCTTTTTTGAGAAAATAAAAAATAAGCAAACAATTTCCTATGAAGGATATTTGGGATGGATTCTTGGAAATCTTGGAAGACATTGAGCTCAATTATCAACTTTGCTATTTAACCAACTTTTAGTTTTTGAGTTAAATTGCTCTCTCACATACACAGAAACTTTTCTTTCTAAAAATGCATTTTTCTGGATTCAGGGAGTATCAAAACTGTATTTCCGGTTAAATCCCGGTATCGAATTTTTTGGTGTAATGCAATATTTTCCCTACCTATTAGGTATAGGTTAAGTAGTAGGGAAGCCTAACTGCTGAGGGGGTCTTAGCACTTCGAACTACAAGATCTTTTGTGCCTGAAGCCCCTGATGGGGTCTCCCCGGGAAGGAGGAATGAGATGTGAGGAGACAGAGGTTGGCCTGACCACGAGGCACGACAGGCAGAGGGCAGGGTCCCTACCTCTTATAGATTGAAACTCCCCCGGTTTGCAGCTGGTGCAACCGGCTGCCCTCCTCCCTGCGAGTTTACAAATATCCTGGGGGGTATGGGACTCATGGTCCACCCCATTCCGGGACGAAGCGTTGCAGAGAGTATCCTTTTCCCTGCCATGCAACGTCGAGGCTCCCGCCGATACTTTCAACCCTGAAACAGACCAAGCAGATGAAGGTGAAGTGAAATGGAGGGACAGGAAACTCGGGTGATGTAATAGACCTTCCTAGCATTCGCCTAGCGACCGGGAAAATCCCGAAAAAACCCATGGGTCAGGAAGGTCGGCCGCGGAAATCGAACCCACGACCTCCCGAATGCGGGCCACAGACGTTACCGCCTGATCCATCCCGCTCGGTAAGTAGTAGGGAAAGTAACAGGTAGAAAGATGCTTTTAAATTTCTAAAACCATATATATACAGGATGGACCGTTTAGTTAAGACTGTACAATATATTCAAAACTGTCTTTAATAAAAGTTGCTAGATATTATGGGGGAAAGTAAACACTGTTAGTCGTATTTTTGTATGGAGGACGTTATGATGATCATTTTGGGTCAATTTTTGTTTAAATAGGAAACTTCAATTAGGTTCAAATTAAATTGTCCCTAAAATTACCATCACAACGTCCTCCAAATAAAACACGACTAATGGCATTTGCTATCCCCCATAATATCAAGTAACTTTTATTCAAGACATTTCTTTCTACAACTCTTAGTTTTGGAGATATTGTAGTCTCAACTTAAATGGTCCCCGCGGTGTAGATATATACTTCTTATTTTTGTTATTCACCTAGTTAAGTCAGTTTCACTTTCTGATGTGGCAATTATTGTTTCAATTATATAGCCACTTTTAGCTCCTATTTATGAAACAAACGGCAAGCTATGGGAACAGAAGTCATTTCGACTAAAATATGGTAAAATGTCTACTTATTCTGCATTTTTAGGTTAAGAAACCCCAAAGGGATCTAAACTGTGTTATTTTCAAGAGTTCCTGTAAATCGTTCCTTTGGAAGGGGCTAAGAATAGATACATCATCTGCTTCGTGTTATAGCATTTCAAGGAGATGATGGATTGATTAATAGTGGGTAAATTAAATGGGATATGGTTTAAGGAACGCTAGTTTTTAAACAATCTGATAATAGGTTCTCGATAAAGGAGCATAAAATATACTGAAAATCTAAAATATACAAAACTAATATTAATCTTTCACGTATTATAACGCTCGCCGTGTTTTGTTGTGGCCTGTGGCCATCTCACCTGCGCAAATGGGACAAATGGCCTACACTTTTCCGGGATAGTTGGCCAGCCTTCCCGGAGACATATTTTCATTGTATTTTGTATTTTTAAAGACATATCCTCTATTTCATTTGTTTTTATTCTGATACACCGTTTCGTCATCATTACTACTTTTTATCACTATGGTGTGTAACCAGGTGTAGTAAACTAAATAATTTGAATGTCTTTTTATATTTGCACGTCTTTCTTGTGCTTTTCGGATGCCGACAAAATACAAAAGAAAGCCAGTCAGTGTTCGCGGTATTTAGAAAGATGAAGAGTTGAACAAAGATATTGAAGCTATTGCTTATGCAGCCTCAGTGCGTCATGCATCTATAATATTCAATATCCCAAGAAAAACTTTGAAACGAAGGTGAAAACTGGCTATGTCCCAAAAGGACCCATGGGAACAAGCGGTTGTTTGGGCAATGAAAATGAAGAGAAGTTGGTGCGACATACTAAGAAAATGCAAGAAGCATGGATGAGATGGTATTCCTCCTCTAGCATACGGTTTCGCCTTGGCTTCATGAAACATGCACTTAATTCATTGACGTTTGTTTGTTCTAACAAAGAACAATTAATATAATATTTATTATATACCTTTTCCTAAACGTTTTCTGCAGGGAGTATTACTAATGATAAACAAAAGTGTACAAATGCATTACATAATTATTATTACTTCAATAAGTCACTAAATATGATCTTGGAGTACAAAAATGTGTGGCCATCTGTCCCTGTACAGCATGGCCATCTCATCCGCACTCATAGGGAGAGGTGGCCAACGTATACGTTTTTAAAATTCGGGACTTTTTCATTCAAAATAAATTTGTGTGAGTATGATCACTTACTATAACAAAGATTAATCTTCAAGGAATGCATTTAACTGCTTAAACACATTTTTCTTTCAAAATTCTTGTATAATACAAAATTTTAAAATCTATGGCCATCTCACCCGGACTTACCGCGTATTAATAAAATAATTGTAAAGTTTTCAGATCTTAAAAGAGATTATAGTGAAGAACGTGGCAAATACAATCCGTATAAACTGAACTGCACTGTAATACTCATCGTTTGTGTTTACATATCCTTTACTGCCTTGTCCTTTGTTTTTGTATGTTTGTTTTTTTTTGTTCCTTCCCCTTTTTTCGCAATATTGTTTCCAATAATCGTAATTTAATATCATCATTATTATCCTTTCTTTCATTCATATTAGGTTGTGGTACCAAACAAAGAACAGAGTAATTTTAATGTTACCTACTTCTTAGGAAGCTACTTGGAACTTAGGTACACTTCAGATAATCGTGATAATTATGAGCACTTAAGGATTTTTATAAACGCCCTTCTGTCTTGGTCTTACGGTTTCCTATCAGTTATAGAAGATCGTAAATTATTTGTTAAGGAAACATTTCCGGCTTAATTTTCCATTTATGAAGACCGAGAAAAACACAGGGTAGGCGATGCTGACGGGATTTGAACAACGGAACTCCCATTCACAATTGAGTGATGAAAGAATAATCGGAATGGTCGTCACTTTTATATAATCACGATAGATGGAGTTTTGAACTTCTGTACCTTCTCTTCAGTTCCGTAGTTATTTAATAACTTAAAGGTTACACAGTTTTTATATAATACAGAAAACCCGCTATCAGTATTGTAAGAACTAGGACCAAAACTGGTGAATATGAAGATACCATACTCTCAAGGAATCCATTAAAACATTTGGGAAGTGACATATATTGTCTGTAACCATTCAGAAACATAATCTTCCCAACTGTTAATTATAAATATCGGTTGAGATCTTCTGACGCTTTTCTGGACATACGATTAATTAGTATACTTGATTATAACATGCAGAGGAAACAAAGAAAAACATTCTTAAGTGCTATTAAAAGGGTTTGGCATCAGAAACTTCATTGCATACCTCTATAGAATTAAATAGAAGTGCATCTCAATATTTGAATAAAACGAAAAAAAGTGTCGTACCAGTATAACCAGAATCCGACTGTTTGTTGTTCTGCTGCGTCTTGTTTTCTTAGTTGCTTGCTTCGCAGCTCTTGTCTTTATTTTTACTTTCTTTACATTTACCTATAGTAAGCATTGTGTTCCACCAAAAATTCGAAATGGAGATTTTACTGGAAATACCTTTGTTGAGGTCCCTGAATTAAAAACATTTTTTAGAGAAATGTCTTGTGTGTGTGAACGGCATAAGACAAAAACAAGATTTCGCATAAATATCAAACCTGATGTTTAATAAGTTCAGCACCTTTCAAGGATGCGACACGAAGATTTTCAAGAACCCTCCCCCACTCCGAACTACCCTTTAAGTATAATTGGAAAATTGTTTTTTAGTTTCTATTTTTTAAAAAATGGCTCTAATGATTTGATTAAAATGCTACATTAAGACATTTGCATGACAAAATGCATATCATGACTTTTCTGCGAATAACTTCTGAAAACTTCTTTCTGAATGAATTTTGCATAGTTTTATTAACTGTAGAGCGTAAGAGATGGATAATAATACTATTATAACTTACGAACCATGTGCTTTGATTTTTATATAGTGGAACAGGGGTACGTAGCCCCGAACACTTACTGACTCCGTTTTTTACTTCCTGGATCTACTTTGTTTTAGAATTATTGCTGGAAATATGTCTTTTGAGTCTATGTTTGTATGTTGTTTATGTCCTACATTAGTTCCAGTCGTCATCAAATGTTTCGCGGTAGATTGTGCATTTATTTTACCATCGGTAATCCTTTCTTTTTACCTTTTGGCTTGGAATTGTAGTTTCTTGTTCCATTTGTTTTTAACACTACCAACTGGTCTTGTTTGTCTTCTGTAATTGTGCATTCTTATAGAAGAGGTTAACATCTAACTTCGCTGAGTTCGTTTTCGCGACATCAGAGAGAGAGAGAGAGATAGAGAGAGATATGTCGCAAAAAGAGATCGACATCTCTTGTGCGAAGCATCAGGCATTGGTGAAGCAGCAATCTCTGCAGGACTCCATTATGCGGAGGATTCTTGGGCTCAGATGATGTAGAAGCATTCTCAACAGTTGTATCACTGAGCCCACAAACAGTATGGTTCGCATTGGCCGACGTTTCTGCAGATGAAGAATCAGTCAAATTTGCGTATCTCCATTCACCGCGGTAAGCTGACTTGGCAGATAATCCAACTCAGAAAGTCTCAGATTAAATGACTGTTAAAACCGGAAACAACCTCTATTGAATTAGAGTTACTATGGACTCACGCATGTTCTATAAATCAGCATATTTAGAATTTAAAACGCAACGCATACATGACAGGGGCTATCCGCTGCATGTATGTCTAGGGCTAAGGGCCGTGCAGATGTACATTGAAACAACATATGCGTGACATGTTATGGTATTATTGACCATTAACACACAAAGAATAAACCATTTTAACACGTGATTGATATACACTTAAGATAACTTACCGGTTATTTAGTAATTTTTGTTAGGAATTTAGCGCGGGAAAAATGCGCTTCAAGTCCGGCACAAATCAGCAACAGCTTTCTCCTTTCAGCACATAAACTCAACTGATGCCAAATCTTTCCTGTTTGTAATTGCGTCTTCAGCCACTGCACAAAACGAAACTAAGCAGTTTGTGCAGTCTATCCCGAATCTTGTAAACTAATTAGTGTCCGGGGCTACCAACCGTCCCGAGGTATGAGCTTTTCTCCTAGTGCTCGCTAAGATATAACTGTAGGTACTTATATAAAATAGAGTTTTTGTGGTATTAACTATTTCTGAAATATTGTTTTGTTATTGGTTTGAATGTTGAAATGATTTATACTTTTTTCAAGCACTAAGTGTGTATTGATTTTTTTTTCATGGACATGCAAAGAACATGGATTTTCAGCGCCATCACATAACGAAACTTTTAAAAGATTTTTTGTTTTATTTTTATTCCATTTATACCCCGCCTTTACCCACATATAGTCTTTTCGGTGGCTTTAAAACATTCGACTTTCGCTTCAGCCTACTATACTTCCCTTGAATATGCTACGAAATGTGTAGTAAAAGTATTTCTGCGAGCGTTTTACATGAAGTAGACAGAAGAACACACTTTTTCAAAAATAGTTTGTAGAAGAGTGGTAAGAGACACATGTGAATGTAACAGATCAGATTTTTACATGCATTTTCTGTAGATTAACGACTATTTTCTACTCTATGTCTTTCTCAAGGATAAGACAAAGCCATATCCGCAAATACATAGTAAAGCACTACGATTTGTTTCAGCTAAGCAAGATACAAATCATACATTACATGGGTATAACTATAAAAAAAATATAATGAAAGCATGAGCAGTAACAATGAATTATAAATTTGATCATCTCCAATTAAAGATCCAGCCTTTGTAAATCCTTTTTAGTATTTTAGTAATTCAGAAGTTGAAATTAGACTTATAGACTCTGTCAGAAAGACGGTGGTTTTCAGTGATGAAAGAATTTTCAAACTCGGTTGCGTAGTTTCCTTGCTTAACCTATAAACAAAGAGGCACACATTTTCTCCCTTTATAAATAGAATATAAATTAGTGAAATTACACAAAATTTAATTTACTTTACATAAAATAAACAAAATATTATAAAAATAATTTCATTGAATATCCATAACTTCAATGTCATTGATGCCCGATAGTTTTTAAGGTTAGTGTTGGATTTGTATTTTCCATCTTTTAGGTAATAACCTTATTAGGTAATACAGGAAAAAGAAGAATTAATTTACATGTACCTTATTCCACTTGCGTATAGTTGTAGTTTATCAATATTTTGTTAAAATATAAAAATAAACAAAAAAGTGTTACCTATAGAATGTTTGAACTGTAGATGGCGCTGCAGGTTAAACGGCTGAGATGACATGGGAAATATCATCTCTATGAGACTTTGTATAATAATCTGGTTTTATGTATTTTAAGTGTTCCAACTGGAGGAATCTGTTGTTAGTTTAGATGCTTTTTGATTTTTCTTATACTTGATGTGACCTATGGCGATGTGGAGTGACTGTACTGTGGTTAATCGTCCTGAATCTTCAGCATTTAGTCGAGCGAACCGTTTTCTTCCCTCCTCCTGGAAGAATATCGCGCCTGTCAACATAAATAATCGATGTGCCCTTCTCTGTGGGCGGTACGCTGGTGTTTCTGTGTAAACAGAGATGGCGCCGCGTTTCACACGAAATCTTACCCGAAACAAATGAATCACGACTATCGCGATCGCTGAGTCCACCAACCGGAGAAAGTTTCATGGCCCGATAGCCTGCCAATGTTAATTGTAAAGGCATAATTGGTTGCAACAATGAGAAAATTAACAAGATTTCTCTTTTCGTATCCCGATAAAAAGGATGACGTGTTCATATGACATAATTATTAATTTTCAGATTATGTTATTCTCCCTTTTCTTTATTAGCATTTTCAAAGCTAGTCCTTGATATAACCACCAAAGGCACAATAAAATGAATTTTAAATTAAACTTCGGCACTGAAGTATGTAAAGTTTATAAAATTCGTATCCGTTATCAACGGACGCGTCTCCCACGGCCGACTAGACACAACAGTGTATCGAGTTAGAGTACAATACATTATTCCGGGAGTATCTTGTGCATTACAGCACTGATTTCGATGACAAGTTAACAGCCAAGCTCGAAACTATAGACTTTGCCATTGTGTGCAACATGTGGTCACTTGAGATGTGTATATGAGAAGTAATCTTACAAACCCTCAAGTAAGACAATAAAAGTTTAACAAATGGCACAGAGATAACAGAAAACAGCAAAAATAAAATAAAACTGCAAATTAATGCTAAGAGAGTAACGCGAAGAATGGACACATGGAATGACCAGGGGTAATGTAGCAACACTAACTCCGGCTATACATCCATATTGATATTATTAAGAGAGAAAGTGTGTGTGTGTGTGTGTGTGTGTGTGTGTGTGTGTGTGGGCGTGGGTGTGTGAATGTAAGGTTATCAACCGATTTTGATGCCTTTCACTTCTGAATTTTCAACCAATTCATTCTAACGCACATGGGGCTGTAAAATACCTCATAATTTCATTTCATAAATTACTTAAAGATTAAAAAGGATTTACAAAGCCCTTGTACTTGAATACGAAAACACATCGGAGTTATAAAAGAACATACTTGTGAGGAAGGTCTTGATTATTAGGCTATGGAGTAAAAACAAGTTGTCACTGCGCCACAGAATATGCATGTAAAATAAGACATCTCACGGATATATCATTCCAAGCAATATATATGTAGACGCTCACGATTTAGCAATTAAGACACAGCAAAACAAAAGAGAATCAGATATGTTTATAATGCATACGATACCAATGCCAAAATATTTTAATAACCTTCACGTAAAAACGGTTTGCTTTATTTCCCTTACACTTACGGTGTAATCAACTTCATTAGCAGGGTATTTTACTCGTAAATAATTTTATAGGGACATAACATTAGAAATCAATGAACAAATATTAATTTAACGAACAACTGAGAAGATTATTTTTCTCGATGGTCGCAGACCGTCCAAAGAGGTTAACTTCGTATCATAGGAGTGCGGAATCTACATATTCACCAGCTTCAGCTATATTTAGTTGTATATATTAAGAGTTCCTGTATTGTGTGAAAACTGTGTACCTTTTATGTTATTAAATAACTGCGTAACCAATGAGAAGGCACAAAAAGTTTAAAACTTCATCTACTGTAATTATCCAACATGGTCTATAAAAATCGTGTAGATCATCGTCCAATAATTTCATAAAGAACTGGGGAGATAAACAAAATTCATTCATCATTTGACTTTAAAAATCTATCCGTGCAACGTCTGGGAGCCAACTAGTTTATAATCAAATCGTAATCGGAAATTGTTTGGTAATTTTCGACTTTAGACAAATAATTAATACTACACAGGCGGATTCATGAAGTAAAAAGTAGCATTTTTAAAATGTTTGTCTGCCTGTTCGTAGGAACTCTATATAGATATGTGTTATGTTTTCCCGCAAGAATGGCCAAATGGGTTGTCATGGAATTTAGTATATAACATAGCTTAGGCCCTACTTAAGAATAGGCTAATATGGCAGTTTAATTACTTTGCCCAAAGGGATGGGAGATTGTAATGAGGGTGCAAAGCGAAAAAAAATCGATATCTCACTTTTTATTCAGTTTTTAACGCTAAGGTTTGTACGTACATTATTTCTGACAATCTTTATTTGCAAAACTTGAATACGGTGAATACTTATTACTTTCTCTGCTACGTATAGTAATTAGGGGAAGTATTGTATTCCACCCAAAAATTCGATACCGAGATTTCACCGGAAATACATGTTTTGAGACCCCCTGAATCCAAAAAAGCATTTTTGGAAACATGTCCGTGTGTGTGTCTGTGTGTGTGTCTGTGTGTCTGTGAACAGCATAACTCAGAAACGAACAGTCGGATAAACACCAAACTTGGTATTTAGGTTCAATATCTTCCAGGGATGCGACACGAAGGTTTTCAACAAAATCCCCCCACCCCAGGATACCCTTTACATGGAAGATTTTTCGAAAATTTTAATTTTCTCAAAAATGGCTCTAACGATTTTGATTAAAATATCACAGGTTTAATATATTGTCATGACAAATAAAACGTATACCTTGAATTTTCTGGGAATGTCTCCAAAAGTGTTCTTCATTGTGAATGACATTTGCATAACCGGTAAACCGTAAGAGATAGAGAAAATTTTACTACACAAGAAATATAGATCGCGTTAAAATACACAATTCATGTCATATACATTTTTTTTGTTGAGTGAACCATTTTCGAGATATTGCTTGTTATTCTCTTATATTTTTCAATACTTATTTTCTTAAAAGGGAATTCGTTATTCATTTTTTTGTCTTTGATATGCAAAGAGTATTAATCTGTGGCAAAGGGAGTGGTGCTGCACCTAGCAACCAGCTATTAAGAGATATGTATGTGCTTAAAGGCTACTGTATTTCCAAATTGCCCTTTAAATATATTATCCCCTTACATCTACAAGAAAATTAGCAATAAGATAAAGTCTGCAAATGTTTATCTCGATTAACATGAAGTAGATGGAGAATAAGCGTTTGTAAAAATAGTTTGTACAAGAGTAGAGAAAGTCATGTGAGTGTAACACATCAGAATTTTTTGTCTTGGATATGCAAAGAGTTATAATCTGTGGCAAAGGGAATGGTGCTGCACCTAGCAACCAACTATTAAGAGATATGTATGTGCTTAAAAGCTACTGTTTTTCTATATTGCCCTTACATCTACAAGAAAATTAGCAATAAGATAGAGTCTGCAAATGTTTATCTCGATTAACATGAAGTAGATGGAGAATAAGCGTTTGTAAAAATAGTTTGTACAAGAGTAGAGAAAGTCATGTGAGTGTAACACATCAGATTTTTTTTCTTTGCTCTCATTGTATTTGTAAACCGTTACCATGAGAAACGGTAGATATACTCTACTTTTGATTAGCACTGCAAACAAGGAGAAGTCACAAGTTTCTGTGTTGTTTAACCTTTTATTTGTGTTTTAATTTCTATTAGTGCCACAAAAAAGAAAAAAAAAAGTATTCAAAACATCACACAATATATACCTAAGATGCACAGAGATGAAAGGATGAGAGTAGAAAGCGAGAGATAGAGGGATAAAGAAGAAGGAATATCGAGGAGAAAGTGAAGGAAAGAGACGGAGATGTAAGGAGAGCGAGTAAAAAGGGAAGAGAGGAAACATTGAAAGAGAGAGAGAGAGAGAGAGAGAGAGAGAGAGAGAGAGAGAGAGAAGATTATTCGCTTTTAGCGCAATTATGCGAGCAGAGCTGCCGGTTCTGCTAGTACATGTTTAAATATATGTTTCTCTCCTATGAAATAGAAAAACAGAAAACGTGGAAAATAAGAAATGAAAGAAGGAAATGGCTCCTTTAAATGTTAGACATTGCGTGCACTTAAGTGCCTCAAATTCAGAAAAAAATATTTTTATTATTGGTCTAACTCGTCTTTCAGTATTTTCAATTTTGGAAAATTTTGGTAGTGTTATGATCTTTTCAAACAAAATTGTAATATTGAAAGTGTTAATGATACGTGGTTGAGTTCTCGTATCTTGTGAAATAATATCTATAGTAATTTTGTTAAACTACTATTTTGTTTGTACTAGCCTCTTATTTCCTACAATATTAATTTTATTGTTACAATATTTATATAAGTGCATTCTAACATTATTTATTGTTGTCGTAATCAACAATTTTTTTCCATTAATTTATTTTGCATTTGGTTGCTACAGTTCTTATTTAACTTCGCTTATTATTGTAGATGCATTTTGTGAAAGCCTTGGACCTATTTCATCCACCTGTTTCGTGAAGGTTGATAAGATACATATAAATCAGGCATGCATATTAAGCGAGTAAGATTATAATAAACCTAATGAAAGGAGTAAACAAAAGACGGGAAGGATGCGCTCGTGGCCGGAAGGAACTTGACAGTGGACTGATAAGATAATACTAACCTACATAACGGAGGCTGCGCACGAGATGATAAGAGCTGTCGCCATATTCTGTCAGTCTGCACGCCAGTTATTGTTTTGTTTTCAACTCCATTCATGATAAACAAGAGAGCGCAGGTCACACTGTAACGCGGGTTTCTCGATCTTTAATTGACTCTAATTGCTAAATAGAATAACAAACTTGGCAAAGCTCCCGTCCTTTGACATGATATATTTTTTAAACAACATACTGTTGAAGTGTAAATAAATAGTGCTTGTTATGCAATTATTAATAACGTCACTTCTTCAATAAGTTTTAAATATAATCTGGCAATAAACACACAACTCTCATTGTAATTATTTTAAATGCAACTATTAGAGAAGAATACTTTTAAAAATAAATTTCTTGTGAAGTATTGTATTGCATGCTGTAATAGATATTGTCTTTACGTTGTTTGCACCACGCTTTGGGCGTCAATTTGAAGAAGGTGTTTTGTTGTATTGTTGCCGCTACGTATGGAGAGTCAGTTTGAAGATGGGGAACCGAACTTTGCGATGGTAAATTTATAATGTTATTTGTGTATGTGTGTTTACTCCACGTGTTGAAGCCATTTTGTGACGTGATTCTTTGATAAGTTTGTAGCTCCATCTGGTGTTAGCAATTTGCTGTAGTATTAGTGTTTGTTTGAAAGAATGCTACTGTTATTTTATTTAATTTTGGTTTACTGTCCTCCGGCTAGCTATGATCTTTTTGGTCGAGCACATCTCTTTATACAGGTTGTGTAAACGGAAAGGAATCTTTTATCCAAAGATAACACTGATGAAAGAATTTCTTTTATACTTTTATTGTCGAACACTTTCACTATCACATTTGCACATTGATCTAGACACTCGCCAAACTGAAACTGTTATAATAACTTCATTGCTGATCATTCTTAATTCGCGTACTTCAACTTTTTGTATAATTAACTTTACAATACTTGAGATTTTTCATAACTCTGATACGCGTAACTTGCGAATCGATAATCGAAGTGTACTTTACAAATATTTTCGGTGAACTGACGGGGTCTATCTCTAACCTAGCCCTTTTTATACTCCTACACCCCGATATGCCTAAAGATTATAACTGAGCTGCAATTGGCTAATAAAACGCGCCAACATTAGCGTCTATTTTTATATCCAATGAAAATTATGAATACATATGCTCTAGGTATAATGTTCCAGAAGATTCTAAAGAAAAAACGCGCCAACATTACGTAACTTCCTCGTCTCTAATAATGATAAACAGCTCACCCCCTCGCTGCATTATTGCACGCTATTATTGTCAGTTTCAGTAAGGCAGTATAAACTTACTTCTCAACAATAATTACAATAAACAAAACATCTCAAATCAATGTCACACAAAAATGCATATTCATACTATAATCACTCTTTACATTTAAATAATTTGTAATACAAATTACTGCATCAACTTGTAGTAGTTGCAACCGCACGTATGGTAAAAAGTTTCCGGTAGCCTTCACCCCAATTTTTAAAAATATTAACTTTGTAATTTGACTGTTTCTTTAAGTATTAAATATTTATGTTTGCCTCGGCTGCGTCAGTATTTATTTTTGAGATACGTTTCTCTTAGCAGGGTTGTGATGCGACAAGAATGTAGGCTTACACAGATTATAATTTACTTGACTACATTTATTAATCCTTGACACAATTTAAATAACACTTCACTGATAGAGAGCTGTGAGATTCTTTTTATTAATTAATTACACTTTTTAACACATAAAACTATTTTCGTCTCACATGAATACGTATTAAATCTCTCGAGGATGTGTCTCGCGTCCCGTTAGGAACACTGTTTGCAGGCAACTGAATTGATTTCAACCGTCTAAACTTGTAAATTTCTGTATTTAAAGTCTCTGATTGGCTATTGCTAATCTAATAGAACACCTTCATTTAAATAAGCATTTTCTGGTTGTTGATTGGCTATTTTATAAACTGTCACTAAAATTACATTATTGTTACTCCAAGAATCACAAGTAGTACTGTTAAACTTTCTTACTCATTGACTCAAGGTTACCTCATCGTTACCTCATTGTTAGCAAGTTTTAACTTATTATTTTCACAGCTCCTACATTATTAAATTGCGTAATATATTCACATAACATTATTATACACGGATACAATAACATAAGCATATATAATGACTGTAATATACACGTTTTACATATTGTTACATACAAATATTAGTTTAAGGCGGGCTGTTATTGAATTTATATATTATATAATTAGACTGAAATCATTTAAATGTTAAAAACACTGCCTCAATGTATTCATGGCGAGATAACATCCTTGACCGTTTGCACACGGCATTTAGGGCTAAGATCGTATATTTTCTCTTATCAAAGAAAAACGTGCAAATTCACCACGACTTTGAGAACTACATTTTATAAAATCAAGGAAAAGTATTCAAAAACGAGAAAAGCGAGATTCATTTTATTTCTAATATAAAACTGTAAAGTTCTTCACTGACGTGTTTTGTACGATATTTTTGCACAGTATTTTAATAATATAAATACTTAAAATTAACCTGGTATAATGAAAACAGTTAAGGGACGATAAACTTGCTAAGGGTCGCCAATATAAATTGATGTTAGGATGAATTCAATTGAGCGGATTCCTTCACAAGACCATGGTAATTTAATTAGCAACACAAGAGTAGGAGTGGGCGATGTGGAATTTAGGATGCGTTCAAAGAGGGGGACACTTCGTGCACTCCGACCATCTTGGTCTATTGTGGCTACACTCCCCGGGAGGCAGGGGTGAGGTGAAAGTAGCATAGGAGGTCCAGGTTCATAGGCAGACAGGTCCACAGAGATGCACAGCAGTCCCTAACGTTTCCAGTCTGAACACCCGCACACCAGTGCGGGACAGCTCACTTTAGTGTTCACGGAGAGAAATAATTCCAACGCGATCCAAACCATTTTCCGGTACGTCAGCGCCGAAGGACCTGAAAGTGTGAAAGCCAGAGATGAAATAAGACGAAATGAGGGAAAGGAGAAATCGTAGTAGAATACACCACCCCGGAAAAACCCATGGTCTGAGTGAGCAGTTACCGGGAATCGAACCCGGGACCTCCCGAATGCGAGCTTCACACGATACTCGGAACCGTCTAAGAGTGATAAGAGTGGGCAATATAGCAGCATCGTTAAATAAATTAACAATCTGTTTCCTGTTTAATAGTATATAATATAATTTGTAAAATCCCCTACAGGCCAAGAAAGCCACAACCTGCTAAAAGCTGATTATACGCATTTAGTTCTTCATTCTTCGCGAATATAATGTTGGGGTTTCTCTATTTAATAATTCAACTTACAGTAAATATTTTCCGCCATTACACAAGCTGTATTTAGTTTGTAATTTGGTTTCATTCAACAGCACAAATTGCGCATCGATTGTCATTTAGTTTCAACCACAGTGCATATATATATATATATATATATATATATATATATATATATATATATATATACTAGTTCTCCTGTTACCATTATTTTGCAACTGCTGAGAAATTGAAAATGGCATTCCTTTTTCGAACTGTGTAGTTTGTGTTTACTTTGAGCATTAATAACCCTCAGATAAGGGTTGTATGAAGAACAAAATTGGCAACAATCAAAGCTTTTTTGGGGGGGGGGGGTCAGCTCCATCAGTATACCGCCTTTAGCATCTCTGTTCTTTTTTTAATTTTTTTTGAAGTTCCCTTATTTTACCAGTTTATGATACTGTGTTTTTACTGTTTTCGTTACCACTTATTACCTCAACACACATACACACACAAACACCCATGCTCATGGCGGGAGTCCTACCCGCGACCCTCAGCTTGGCGGAGCGCCGGAGCTATACACTCCAGCGACCACGGCTACGAGGGCCGGCTCTGTTCATATATGCGGCGTTTTACCTTTGGCAATGATGTTCACTCGCTTACAGTGACATTAATCTTTGAGTGGTTTTTACTTTTGGCTATTGCGTTAAATTCACCCACACATTTACAATTTAATTCATACCTCCAGACTATAGGAAGCATAAGGAATAATCCTAGCTAAAGAAAAATTCACATCTTCAAGCCGGGAATCAACCTAATATCTCTGGATTTGGAGATTTAAAGTATTCTAACTAGCAGGCCACAGAGTCTATCCAATCAAGTGTTATTTTATAACAAAAGTCTTAGGAATACACGACTTCAAATTTGAGCACTTTTGATTTTGACTTTACTACTGCTGGCTAAAATGTTTATTTTTCTCTTCACGTCCTATTAATAAAATTAAAATAAATATTCACCGAAAATGGTTTCAGTGAGTAACACTGCGATAATATACACTTTTTGGCGAAAGTAACGCTCACTCGTTTAAAGAGCAGCCGATAATTATGTAATAGCCATGACATTACGTATTCTTTGGAGGATCTTATGACAAACGAAACAAAGTCCTTTAAATATTGTAAGGCGTAGGTGCTTAAAGTGTGAAAATATTCAAAGATCGATATTTCTAAAATAGTTGATACTGCAAAGCATTCTTTTGAAATAAACATGTCTTAACGAGATCTAAATTTAGACTGGAGCAATATTTTGTCTCTCTGTACAGTTGATTAAATTTAATAGCAATTAAGAAAACCTTAAGGTACACAAAATTTGAGATATACATTTCATTTGTCATGGTAATACCTCAGAGAGGCTACACTATTTTAATCAAAATTCTTGGAGCAGTTTTTTTAGAGAAAATAAACAACAGCTAAATTTTTCTAAGAGGTTATTTTGGTTGGAGAAAATGCCCTTAAATTCTTCATTTTTCGTGCTTATGTATGAAATTTGATATTTATTCCACTTTGCATTTGATTCGTGCTATTTTACAGACCAATACCAACATATACCTAAGTCCTTGTGCTCGGATCTTTTCCTAAGAATGTTTTCTTTCTTTCTTTCTTTTTTTTTTTTTTATCATTCAGTGGACTCAAAAACGCACAGTGAAATATGAGTTTTTGGAGTTTCTCTATCTTAAATATCTAAATGTTAGAAAAAGTAAAACAGGTACAGTACTGTACTTAAATTAAAAAAAAAAAGAAAACAAAAGCTTTAAGTAACAACATTTGGATGGCTTACCTTGGGCTTAAGAAATTCAAGGAATGTGTGCGCACTATAGTGATTTCCTCAATTGTACTGTGAAATACAGCGACCATTTTCAGGCTTGAATAATACTCTGACAGATAACAAAAAACAGGTTAGACTTTTATGGTGCATATAAATCCTATTCATATTTGGAACACAGCAATAGGTGTGAATGAGATTTATGCAGCTACAGCAAAATAAATCGTTTTTCTCAAATTTCCTAGCAATAAATTACTTATAGGTATCTTCTTTCAGTAGGATAGTTTTGCCCATAAAATGTATATAAATCATTTCCAGCTGACTTAATGTTCAACTTCACTTCTCACTCTGACAATTCTGTTATCACCAATATATTTGTCATTTATTTACGTTTTAGAAAACATAGCTATATGTGTAACAAATGTCATATGTTTTCGTTTTATTCTCACTCAGCTGACGTCAGACAATGGCCAAACCAAATGGTTATCTTGAAAGTAAAATATTTAAATATTCCTCTAGGTTTTATATGCCTAAGAAAACTTGGCATATATTAGCCCAAACTAAAACAAAAGTACAGTTATACTTTCGTGTTAATCGCAATTGTATTTTACTCATGTAATGATAGCATCTAAAGTGATTTATACAGGATGTCCCAAAATCACGTCCGGCTCTTAAAATTTATACCTACATGAGTAAACTATTATATCTACTGGGTGTATTCTCCAGGGATTTAAGGGGCGCATGTATCAGGTAACTATGGTGCCTCCCAAAAGTAAAAATACATCCTTTCAAAGCGGCTATATCAATATAGCCTTTCTAGAGTTGGAGACTTGGGAAATTTGGGTAATTATTTTTATAATATATTCTAAATGTCTAAAAACATCATATGCAGCTAAATAAGTAGTATATTAATCATATTAGAATAATTTTACTACAATAATCTGTGTATTATACTCTCATGAAAACGGCGATAAACTAGATTATTTTGGCGGCATTACTGGTGATTTCAATATCCGTTAATTTAAACACCATTAATTAAAATGAACTTAATTGCTAATTAAACATTCTTTTTTTTCGGAAAGAATCATTGCAGTCAGCACTTAATTAACTAATGGAATTAATTGTTCTTCCATACAAGCCATGTGTAGGACAAGGTTGGAAAGATAGAATCAGACGATTGAAAAATACAGTGAATAGCCGGGATTTGAACCACGGATATTCCGAGTCAGCTGGGAAATTTAGTGTCCTACCGGAATGTTGACATGGTAGCTCAGCTGGTTAGCAATCGGATGGAACCTAGAAGATCCGTGATTCAAATCCCGACTATGGCACTGAGTTTTTCAGTCGTCTGATTTTACCTTCCCAACTTTATTTAAAATCAATAAAATATCACATAATAACCATATAAGCTAGTTATTAATTTATTCATTGTGTTTGAAATCATTTGAAGAACATATCATTGCTAAAAAGACGAACAGACGTAAGCGTCATGAGTGTAATTTTACGGGAGAGCAGTTTAAAGAAAAGTGTTTTTACTTAGGGACCTACGGCTCAAAAGCACAAAATGACACATCAAATATAATACAGTGATTCAAATCTTTAATAGTTGTTCTTAATAAGGACTAATGTTTAACTCTAGAATTTGTTTACCATATGGGCCAAAAAGGCCTAAATTGGAGATACGTCGGTTTGAAAGATTTCACCCATGATAGTAAGGCGCTTACACCATACACATGATCAATACATTATGCTGATTTTTGCTATCGTTTTGGGTTGTATCATTATTTATTTCTTTTTATGCATATTTTTCAAGTATATATTTGTATTCTAAGTACATATTACAATATAAAGCGTTGGAAGTCAATAAAATAAATCTACCTATTTAACAACAGTAACATAAAGTATTTAAGTGTATTTTATTTATTTTTAATTCCTGCAATAATTTAGCAAATAATATATTTCTTTGTTTACATATCTTTAAAGAATCACAACTTCTGAACTTATTTTAAGAATAGAAAAAATCAAGCGTATAGGTATGCTATTTTGAATGACAATCTTTGATGAATAATGTACAATAAGTTTACAAATGCTTTCGGAAAACAAACAGATAGGAAGTTCTCTTTAACCGTAGCAATATCAAGTATTAATATATATGCTATTGCTTTTTTTTTCCAAATTACATACAATAACGTTTTGTTTACAAATGCTTCTAGGAAACGCAAACAAGTATTAAAAATGCCCATAGTTAATACAACTTAGAGGTGTGGCAGTTCCTTGTAGAACGTTTTGTAAACAGCATCTCATATTACTGGTGTTGGCTCTTTGCATAACCTCTGTAGATCGATGTATCTACTTCTCAGCCGAAAGCTTTGGATAGGTAGTATTAAGTCGAGGCAGAGGAAGCTTCAAAACCCGTGAAGTGTTCTTGGATTTCAGCGATAGCCGCTCATAATGTTTGGCCAAATGACTGTTTTTTTACAAAGACGCAAGCGGCATCGTCTGTGGTCACTTTGACTTCTCTGAATGCAGTCCAATTCACGTTGTTTCCAGATTGAAATCCTCGGGCATCGGATCTGTAGTCTCTCTGAAATGCTTTTGCAGTCCAAGAAATCTTCTACCCTCATAGAATGTGTTTCATACGGAGCAGCACTCCAGGATGTCTCGCAATAGGTACCAGCTGGCAAGGTATGAAGATGTTCCATGCCTGAGTCAGGGCTCTTGAAATAGAGCTGTGGGCAGAATCACCTTCGTTTTGACCATACTTAGGTTCGAAGAAACACAAGTTGATAGACAGTGAATTCTTTTGTGTTGCTTAGAATGTACAAAAACATGGTCATTGCGGTGGTAGTCTGGCTACTGCAGGTATCAGCAAACAGCCTGACATCCTATACACCGTGGACAACAAGGTGTTGAAGGTAGATTCCCACACAGGTTGCAATCTCAGATGATCCCCTTTTGCTGATAGTCTCGCTTCACAGAAAGCAAAGACACTCTTTGATTAAAATGCTGTAAACCGTGAAATTATGTGCTAACAAACACATTCGATAGAATACAGTACTTTCTTTGGAAAGGGGCAGCTGAATCACTTGCTGAAGATCAAATACCGTAGAGGAATATTATCTTGGGTTTTCTTCGACAGCTACTTTAGCATTGTTTTTCTTATTTCTTATACCATTCTTTTCTTCAGTGTGTTTGTCGTACATATTCTGCAACTCCATTTTCTTTGCAGCATCACATGACGGTAAGTTGCACACAAACTGCTCTAGTCCTCTTTAGGATACTGAATGATAGACTCATTGATTTGTATACTCTGGAGTAAGTTTTTGATAACTGGCTTTGGGCTGTGAGATGTTATCTTCATTATGCATAGAATACATCTTAGACAGTGTCAGGACTGGATGTAAATAATCTTAAGAAAACTCTTCTGGACGATGGTAAGAGCATTCGTTATTGTTATTTGAATTCTTTGTACATAGAAAACATAAACAAAGTGGGCAAATGCCAGAACCTTCATTTTTGCAATTGAGAAACTGATAGTTTTCACTATATAGTGGATCATAGTTACTATTATTACAGATAATTAAATGGCTACTCCAGCTGGCGCATTTCCTTTTCTTGATGACAACACTGTTCCCTTGTATTAGTACTGTCTGCAGATGTGGCATTAACATTTTCAAAACTGTCTTTTGTGTGTATCTTTAAAACGCTGAGAGCAACATCCATAGACTCCGTTTCTGATATTTCGTTGCGATTTTCCTTTGAACGATCGATCTGAATCACTTTCCCATAATAATACTTCTTGCCTGATAACCATTATACTTAATTTCAGCACCTACTTTTAACACATCACTTTCAATGCATTAAATTTCGTTGCATTATACCACATTTCGTAGATCCATCTCTCCGCTTTACTAATAAGTCCATGTTCATAACAGACTGCTGCTTTACTGAGACTGTATTAGTTTGTTGCAGGTGTATTCAGACCAATCAATATTGTTGAAGCTGGTTTTCTTGTGAAAATTTATAAACACATGTTAATTGTTGGTGTGAGGTGGCAAAAATTGGTCTAGAGTGGCTAGCATTACACTGCGCGCATAGACGTATCGACCAATTTTAATAATGGTAGTAACTAACGAAGAGACATAAGCGACTTGCGAGTATCATACGCCTGTTCGTCTGAAAAAGAATGAGTGACCGGTGGCGTTTACGACGATAACACGATGTTTACTGCCAGGTAACCATTAGAGATGGAGGTACGCCAGTTTGTCAGAATATAGATACGGCCAAATGGAGTATGCAGGCGAAATATCTCCATTTTTTTTCGATTTTGGCGCTTAGGCCACTTCGTCAGATGAGCGACGATATCACTGTCCTCTAAAGGTGGCATTCTTTCCTGGGGAGTGAAAAAATATTTTTATCGTGGTTTGGTAAAAATTGGAAATATTATACTACAGATTTACCCTTGCTGCCGAATTAGCCGAATCTTCCCCACAATTATAATCTTCTGTCTTTCGTCAACTACACTGAACAGTGCAATAAATGCTCTTCCTTTGGTTAAAATTGACGAAACTGCTATCTTAAAACACTATCTTATCACACATTTTTAGTTTTTATGCATCTGGCCAAACACACAATTTTTTAGTTAAAATTCCCAAATTAGGTTGTTCATATCTATCTTAAAAGTAAACCCACTCTGAGGAATTTTGGAAAAATAATAAGTGTTGAAGAAGTATTAGTGCATTAATTTTGAAAGAAGTATTTTTATGATTGGTATGTATAAGTGAGAAAAAGTTATTAAACAATATTTTATCCCAATTAAGCTTACAGACGATAACGAGGATGCTAATGATAATATAATAATAATAATAATAATAATAATACTGAAGAAGAAGGTATGTTTAATGTATCAAACTCATTTATGGACGCATGTTTCTAATACTTTTAGATTCTCGCAACAGAATATGAAAGAGAATCTAAAAGGTATTCCCTAATCAGTTTTCATAATGCTCACCATTATCGTGTGTAATTGCCATATTACAATATGCACAATGAAGATAGTTAATAATTCCTGGTGCATGGTAGCTTAATTTCTATTAATTAAACTATGACTTATTTGAACAAAATCTGCTAACATATTCCCTGAGTTTCCCCCGAGCGTGTTTTGGTCACCCCCGTAATGCTTTAGAAACCCCGACAGAACGATTTATTGGTCAAGGGTGGGTTGTGAACTAACAAGCCTGTGTTTCTTTTCAGAGGGAAGGGGACGGGGCGCAATTATGCAAGGGCTGTGTTTTATTCGATTCACGTAATTACAGGGTTGCAATGGAGAAGGATGATAATAGGTTAAGTATCTGGGTAGGGTAGTTTGTCCATCATTTAACAGAGGGTTAACGAGACTCATCGCTCGACCCTAATTAATATTCCGGGAGTCTCAACTGACTGATGCTACCGTAAAATCACAGCACTATTGCTTTCTTTCTCTCTTGCTGTTTCGTACCGTGGTTCTAAAGCCTTCGTTTCTGTTTTTGTTTATTATTAAATATTACTTTCTCTACCAATTCCCAATAGAAGGTAAGGTATTGCATTCCACCTAAGAATTCGATATAGTTTCACTTAAAATGCACGTTTTGAGGTTCCATGAACAAAAAAGCTATTTCTAAACAAAGATCCGTGTGCATGTGCCTGTATGCAAACAACATAAACCTTAAACGAAGAATAGGGTGCATGTTTAACTTCTTATTAAAGTCCGACATATTTATAGGACGCAACATAAGGATTTTTCCTTATTCCCCATCTCAAACTACCCTTTACATGGGGAATTATTCGTTATTTTTTATTCTCTAAAGTGGCTCTAACAATTTTTAATGTCATATATTTGAAGTATTGGTATTAAAAATAACAGGAAAGGTCGAGGAAAGCCAGTTAATTGCAAAATGGTCAGGGAAAGTCATGGGAATATTTAAAAATAATTTTTTATTGGCTTGTGTGAAAAACTGCATATTAAGGATTACAACATTTTTATCACCCCCCCCCCCAAAAAAAAAGAACTTTCGACCATGAGTGGCTGGATTGATCGCTTAATCCAGAGTTTGTAGTACGGCTTGGTAATGTGGTAAAGATAAAATATTTTGTTTGTTAACGACGCTGTCAATTCCAGGATCATATCAGCGCTGACGGTGTGCCGAGGTTTCGTCCCACAGAAGTTCTTTTACATGCTAGTAAATCTAATGACATGGGGCTGTCGCTTTTAAGCACACAAAAATCATCAATCTGGGCCGGCTTGAGCCCGCGACCGGGAACAGAAAGCCTGCGCCTAACCAGCTGAGCCACCCAGACCAATGGTGATGTGCTGGGCAATCAATTTGAAGCCTACTGTAAAGCGTGCAGAAAGAAGTTTAAACTCAGGGATTTGCTCCTAGTCTACTTCCAGAAATTAGTTCACGATCGGCTGGTAGCTGCCGCTTTGTGGCTGTGTTGTTCATACGAAGGAGCGCAACTTTTGAACGAAAAGCACAGCAGTCTTACGCAAATGGCGATTTAGGGTCCTAAGCCGCAAAGTGTTGCCCAGGGTTAAGTACGTAGATGAGTGAAGCAGTTGCGGCCTAACTGCGGAACGACGAGTGCGTATCCGTAGGATCTGTGAGGCTAAACCCCAATGAAGAATTATGACACATTATTTGATGGGACAGATACGGAAGGTAACAGGTAGCTATGTTTGGAAGAACTAAAAAGATTTCGCTAATATTCATGGGTTGGCACTTTCTTCCGCGCATGCGCAGTATTGAAGAAATGGAGCAGGTACTTTGTTGAAATTTAGCAATTTATTTCGTTTACAAGGAAGTGTCTTAAAATGGTGGGTCGGGTGTGCCACAGGTATTTTGATGTTCACATCTCTTTTTACTTTCTCTACTACGTATAGTAAGTAGGGGAAGTATTGTATTCCACCCAAAAATCCGATACCGAGATTTCACCGGAAATATGTTTTGAGACCCCCTGAATCCAAAAAAAAAGCATTTTTGGAAACATGTCCGTGTGTGTCTGTGAACAGCATAACTCAGAAACGAACAGTCGGATAAACACCAAACTTGGTGTTAGGTTTAGTATCTTCCAGAGATGCGACACGAAGGTTTTCAAGAAAATCCCCCCATTCCAGATTACCCATTACATGGAACATTTCTCAAAAATGGCTCTAATATCATATCTTTAAGATATTTTCATTCATTCATTTATTATCTGTTTACCCTCCTCTTATGTAGGACTTACAGGCGGGTGCCTGGGGTCAGAGGCCCGTCGAGGAGCAGACACTTATGGATCAGACAGAATATCCAGGATGGGTGATCAGCCCGATGCCTGGTATGGGAGGAAGTAGATGAAACGAAATGTGGGTGAAATGGATGAAAGGAAAGGTGATGATGGAGCAGTTGGTGGAATGAATGGCGGGGGAAACCGGAGAACCCGGAGAAAACCCGCCCAGACGCCGCTTCGTCCACTACAAATCCCACATGCGTCCCTGGGATTGAACCCGGGCCGCCTCGGTGGGAGGCGAGCGGTCTAACCACTCGCCCACGGCGCCGCCTTTTAAGATATTTTCATGACAAATAAAATGTATATCTTGAATTTTTTGGGAATGTCTCCAAAAGTATTCTTCATTGTGAACGACTTTTGCATAACTGGTAAACCATAAGAGATAGACAAAATTTTACTACACAAAAATGTAGATCGCGTTAAAATACACAATTTATGTTGTATACAGTTTTTTTTTATGAATGTGAACCATTTTCGAGATATTGCTTGTTATTTCCTTAAATTTTCAATACTTATTTTCTCAAATGGGAATTCGTTATTCATTTTTTTTGTCTTGGATATGCAGAGAGCATTAATCCGTGGCAAAGAGAATGGTGCTGCACCTAGCATATTAAGAGATATGTCTATGCTTAAAGGCTACTGTGTTTCTATATTGCCTTGCAAATACAAAACAAGGGGAACATGGTACGCCTTAAGCGATAGTCAAATATTTTTAGAACTGGTCGCTATGTGTAAAATGTAATTCTCTTTGCATGCCAAAAGATCGTTTCCGCAAATGTTTATCTCGATTAATATGAAATAGATGGAGAATAAGAGTTTGTAAAAATAGTTTGTACAAGAGTAGAGAAAGTCATGTGAGTGTAACACATCAGATTTTTTGGTCTTGGATATGCAAAGAGTATTAATCTGTGGCAAAGAGAATGGTGCTGCACGTAGCAACCAGTTTTTAAGATATATGTCGATGCTTAAAGGCTACTGTATTTCTATATTTCCCTTGCAATTACAAAACAAGGGGAACCTACGCCTTATGCGATAGTCAAATATTTTTAGAACTGGTCGCTATGTGTAAAATGTAATTCTCTTTGCATGTCAAAAGATCGTTTCTGCCAATGCTTATCTCGATTAATATGAAATAGATAGAGAACAAGAGTTTGTGAAAATAGTTTGTACAAAAGTAGAGAAAGTCATGTGAGTGTAACACGTCAGATTTTTAAAGTATGTAATGTGCGATTTTCCTACTTTAGATTATCTTTCTTCTATATTTGAATTCGAGAATATTTACGGAACCATTACTAAACTCGGTAATATGGGGCACTGAGCATTACATAGGAGTGGAGGAGGCTGTTAAAAATTGCACAAATATAATATTTTGGTCAGGGAAATCAGGGAAATTATGTTCACATTTTTATTGGGAACCCTGAAGTAAATTTCATCTAAAATAGCCTAAGAAGTCCTCTTCATTCTCATTGACTTTTAAAGAATTTTATATGCCTGGAAACCATAAGAAATGGGCAGAGCTTATTATAGGAAAATGCAGACCTCGTTAAAATATGTCAGTTGTGGCATTAACCATTTCGGAGTTTGAATTTTCCAGTATTTTAGGACATTCATATTTTCAAATGTTAAGTACCATTCTTTTGTTTCTGAGCTCATGCAAAGAGTATGCAATAACAAACCTCCCATATCGCTGCCTACATTTTAAACATTTGGCTGTCGTTCTAACATCCTGTATGCTGCTGTGTAACTATAACAAAATGTGTATTTGACAAATTTATCCTTTAGCAGGAAATATATGGAAAACAAGATTCTTTAACGAATAATTTGTAGACTAGCTACGAAAATAAATTACAGTGAGTATATCGTGTGATTTTAGCACAACAGTTATTCGTTTCTTCTGAAAAAACTTTTTTTACATTTTTTTCTAGCGCCTACTTAAGGTGGAGGAAGCACGTTGTTCATCTCAAAAATCTGCTGTATTGATTTCATCGGAAATTCACATTTTCTGGTATGCATGTGTGCGTAAATATCAATCTGCAAACAGCATGGTTTAAAAACGAAGTGTCAAACCTCTATCTAAGCCCTATGTCTAAAATGGATCTAAGGTGAAGATTTTCATGGAGTTCCCCCACCACAAAAAATCTCTGAAAGGAAAAAGAATTCATACGTTTTAATTTCCTAAGATGCTGATTGTGATTAAAATATGTTTGATATATGGGCATAACAAATAAAATTTATGTATATCCTTCTTGATTGTTTTTTGTAAATGGTTGTGAAGTTCCCTTCGTTTTATTGTACTATGAGAGTTACATATATTGTAACAAAACTGCGAAGGGTGCACTAAACTGAGAAATTTATGTGAAATAACGAATAACCTTTTTAGAATAGCTGTTATCAAAACATTTATGCTTAAATTAAGTGTACTATGGTGCGTCAATATAACATTTCTGAAAATGTATAATTCTCCTTTTATGTGATCTAAACGGTTCAAAGTGATATGTGCATCCTACGCTTTAACAAATCCGTATTGCCTAATTTGAAACTATATCTGGGTGAATATGTATAGAGATGAATGTAAAATGGGTAGAAGAATCACTATTTATATGAGTATTTTACAAATATGGTATGCCTATGAATTGACAGTAGGAAAGAAATTCACCTGTTACCACAAACTTGTTTGCGAGCTTTTCCTGAAAGGCAAGCGTTTCATTGTCGGTGTGGTAACGAAGAGTTATTTCAATGGTGCACATTGTTTGGCTGCTGGAAATACATGTTTGGTCTAGGTAAGTTCTCTTTTTACGTTCTTTACTACTTACTTATAGTAAGTAGATGTAATATTGCATTGCATAAAAATGTCATTATTATTGTTATTATATTTGTTCTACCATCAAGTGTTAGTAAGTCAATAATTAAAGATTGCAGCTTTATAAACTAAAGTTTAACGAAATAAATGTGATTCTTACTTTCTCTAGTACCTACCTACAGCTACGAATGAAATCCGTGAAGTGATGTTCAAATGAACCCGGCGACCATAGAGCTATAAAGTTAACCGACATTCGTATTTTCAGGATAAGGGAAAACCCCGGAAGAAACCTTATCCGGGGAACTCACCCTAACCGAGATTCGAGCTCGGGACTTCTTGAATGTAAGGCAGAAGGTTTGACAGATCCACCCCATGACATTTTGGCGCTGGTAGAATTTAGCGACATTTCCGCTCGGGTGCTATTAATACTAATGTTTTCGGGAAATGGTGAAGTATATATACTACCCCTCAATATCTCCACTTCGCCTGGTCAATACCTGGTTGTAGCATTCACTGCCGCCTAATGAGTAATTCTAATGAACATCGCCCTTCTCCTTGCTCCCTGGAAACTGAATTCAAGTCGGCTAAGAGTCTCTAAATATTTATGAAATCACTAAAACACATCGACGCTCCACTCGAATTATTTATTTTACTTTCTCTGCACCTAGAGTATACGTTTTAAATAAAAAAATTAGTAAAAGATGCGTGTGTTTGTGTGCAAACAGCATAAGCCAGAAATGAAAAGTCGAATGAATGCCAAAGCTTATACAAAGTCCCGCACAAACTACCCTTTACATGAAAGAATTTTCGTTAATTTTCTTTTTCTCCAAAACTGCTCTAACGATTTTGATTAAAATGACAAATGATTGTGACAATAACATCACAAATAAAATGTATGTCATGAACTGTCTGGGAATGCACTGTGAGCTCCGCTTTACACTCAGTGAATATTAGAAAATGGAAGCCATAAGAGATAGGAAGAGATGTGTTTCAGAAAAAACATTAAAATACACAACTTTTCTTAAATAATTTTTCCTAGCTTCAAACCATTTCGATATATTTCATGCTATATATTTACATTTTCCCAAGATTAAGTGAATCTCAAAATTCGTTTTTCTTTTTACCGTAATGATCTCATGAAAAGGTGCAAAACCCCACCGTCGTTAAATGACAACACATTATCATTTATTATATGACATATGTTCTGGTTCCGTGTTTGAATTCTGCTTAGGCTTATCGGTATAGATCCGCTGGCTCTTTTGTCATTCATTATCTAATATTACATGTCCTATTAAAATAAATTGAAAATTAATAACAATAATAATAACAATAATAATATAAAGTAGTAATACGCAGTAGCAATACAAATAATAATATGTAATAATATTAATAGTTACTGTACTAATAATGATAATAATAAATGGACTGCTGATAAATAATAAAACAAAGGGAAAATAGATTAATATATGTATTAAAGCACAAAACTAATCCCTATTTATATCAAAGTTATGCTGTTGATTATAGTAAGCAGAACTGACAATGATCTAGGTGTACAATAATACAAATGATTGTTACACATTAGCTAAGTTCTACACACAAAAGTATACATACGAACGTTAATGCAGTATTTATATAATTGCTAAATAATGATTTCAATTGAAGAGTAATAAAGAACAAAACGCGAGGGAAAAATTATGCTTCAATCCTGGGTTTCCTCAAATACTCATCCATTAATAAGACAATTTGCACCCATCTACTTGGTGCTTATTTTAGCCCTTCTCTCATAAAGAATTGGAATACCGTTTTATAATATGTAGATAATTTAAATGGGTGCATATTCATGGTTCATACCGAGTTCATGTATAATAAGTTTATAAAACAAACAAAAAAGCAACATTTTGGTAATTATATTTTTATTCCAGGCATATATTTTCTACACAACTCCGTGTTTTATCGTAAACGAATACTGCTAGAAAAATTCTTTTTATTTTACTGTATGTATACATTACTCTTTAGATTTTCTCGTGGAGGAGGGAGAGGGGAAAATACATTTAGTTAAAGTGAGGCTACCTGAAACCTGTTTTCGTCCAAACTAATTAAAAAATGATGGTTGGGCGCGGAAATGTCACGGTGCGTAAGTGTCCTTCACCGGAGGCAGACACGCTACCCCTACACCACAAGGGCGGGCGAGGAAGTATTGCATTTCACCCTAAAACTTAATATCGAGATTTCACTGAGAATACATCTTTGGAGATTACCTGAAACCCCCCCCCCAAAATAGTAGAAGGTGCGCGCGTGTGTGTGGTGTATGCCTACAAACAGCATGATTAAAAAACCAAAAATATTTATGTTCAACATCTTCCACGGATGAGACACGAAGATTTTCAAGAAAATCCCCCACCCCAACTACTCTTTACATGGAAATTTTTTTGGATAGTCTCGAAAATTGCTCTACCGCTTGAATTAAAATTTAGATAACATTATTTTGTATATGTTTGTATTTGTTAGCCCCACATTCGGGAGCCAATTTGAAGGTGGTTTCATGTTATTTATTTATTTATTGATTGTAGCCCCACGTTGTGGTAGCCAATTTGCGAGTGTTTTACTTGTAATGTTATTTGTATATATTGTTGTTTATTGAGCCCCACGTTTGGGAGCCAATTTGCGATGGTAAATTTATAATGTTATTTGTGTATGTGTGTTTACTCCACGTGGTGAATCCATCTTGTGACGTGATTCATTTGTTAGGCTTGTTAGCTCCATCTGGTGTTAGCAATTTGCGGCAGTATTAGTGTTCGTTTGAAAGAATGCTACTGTTATTTTATTTAATTTTGGTTCACTGTCCTCCGGCTAGCTATGATCTTTTGGTCAAGCACTTCTCTTTATACAGGTTGTGTAAACGGAAGGGAGTCTCTTATCCAAAGATAACACCGATGAAAGAATTTCTTTTATACTTTTATTGTCGAACACTGTCACTATCACATTTACACATTGATCTTGACACTCGCCAAGCTGAAACTGTTATAATAACTTCATTACTGATCACTCTTAATTCGCGTACTTCAACTTTTTGTATAATTAACTTTACCATACTTGAGATTTTTCATAACTCTTATACGCGTAACTTGCAAATCGATAGCCGACGTGTAATATTTCTGCTGGACTGACGGCGATGTGTATCATACAAATATTTTCGACGAACTGACGGGAATGCGACGTGTATTGTACAAAGAATTTTGATGAACTGACGGAGTCTTTACCTCTAACCTACCTTTTATACTCCTACACCCAGATATGCCTAAAGATTATAACTGAGCTGCAATTGGCTAATAAAACGCGCCAACATTAGCGTCTATTTTTATATCCAATGAAAATTATGAATACATATGCTCTAGGGAAATGTTCCAGAAGATTCTAAAAGAAAAACGCGCCAACATTACGTAACTTTCTCGTTTCCAATAATGATAAACAGCTCACCCCCTCGCTGCATTATTGCACGCTATTATTGTCAGTTTCAGTAAGGCAGTATAAACTTACTTCTCAACAATAATTACAATCAATAAACATCTCAAATCAATGTCACATAAAAATGCATATTCATATTACAATCATTATTTACATTTAAGTAATTTGTGATACAAATTACTGCATCAAAATACCATATGCTTAAGGAAGTTACAGAATAATAAACTGTATATTTTGAATTTTCTGGGAATAACCTGTGAAACCCTCTTCATCCCCATTGAATTTTGTGTAATTGTTTACAAATGATTGATCATAAAAGATGGAGAAAACGGTGCTCACATAAAATAGATCGCTTTAAAACACGCAATTTATTGAACATTATTTTGGTGTGCGTGTTTGCATCAGCCATTTCTTAGATATTGTTTGTTATTGTTTTGAATTTTTCGGAACGTTTGTATTCTCGTGATTTAATGGAAAGAATGTGTCATTTCAGCGCCAGCATATAACAATGTAAGTACCGTTTTAGTCTCTTGTATTCTCTTTGTACCTATAACCAGGCGGGGCGCGTCCTATATGTTCAATGGTTCAGTGAACCCCCGGAAAAAAAGTTGCATTTTAAAATATATAAACTTATAATTTACATAATTATTCTTCGTTTCTTTCTCGTATTAGCTCATTTTATTTGCATTTTTAAATTATTCTATCGTATAATAAACGTTCAAGTCTTTGAGATAGCGTGCATGCGTTCCAACGCGCTGCCCAGGTTCAATCTCTCTTCTGAACCTCCGAGAATAAGTTTATAGCGGTGTTTCTTGCGGCAGGGAGGTGTAAGGGGAAACGTCGCTAACAATGTGAATTTGAGCTGATGGGACAACCAGCTCCGCTGCGAGTCGGACTCGAGCGGAAACGCACGAATTAATCCAAACCGAAAGGGCTACAGAACCGGAGCATTAGCGCGTGCGTTTTCATTGTAACAGAGTGATTTTCTTACAATCGTTAAACCATTGTTTACTGAATAATACATTTAAAAGTATATTCAACTATACACTTTTGTCTTAGTGTTCATATGCATATTCATCTGTTCGAGTTTGTTTTCAAAGAAGAATGAACAACGTTCAATATCTTTTAAAAACAAACCTCACAGCTTTAAGCTTGGAAGGGAAATGTAAAATTAAGAAGCTTGGCAGGCCAATACCTCAGCTCGAATTAAAACAAGCGCACACCAGCCGAGGTAAGACATTCTGCAGGTCTTTTAATGTAAATATATACAAAAGAAATAGTTGGATTTACGGTTGCATTTCTACAAATAAGCTATTTTGTTTTCGGTGCTTACTGTTTGCTAAGGGTAAAGATACAAACTGGACATACCATGGCGTGTCAGATCTAAGTCATCTAACACAGAAAATTAAGAAGCACGAGGAATCCATTGCACATAAAATGCTTATTTAGATTTATCAGTCCTTGGAAAAGCGGAAATTAGGCAACAGCTTTCAGACAGAACATAGAAAGGCACAATGACAATGTAAGGAAAAATCGCTAGGTTCTTTCGAAAATAATTGATTGTATTAAATTCTGCGATGAGTTTGAACTTGCCTTATGTGGACATGATGAAACAGCAGAATCTAACAATCCTGGAATATTCAGAGGGCTAATAAATTTTACTTCAGTTTTAGATGCAGTGGTAAAAGAGCACATGAACAGTGCTACAGTCTTTAAGGGCACATCCAAAGATATGCAAAATGATTTGTTAGAATGTATGTTATATGTGTGTCATGAGGAAATTAATGCTGAAATAGCCAAGGCAGATTTCGTGTCTGTGATAGCAGATGAAATTTCTGATGTATCTTCTAAATTTCAATTGGTTTTAGTATTTCGTTATCTGATATCTACTGGAGAGCCTGTTTAAAGATTTTGGACATTTTTAAATCCACCTCCTTAGCAGCTTGCATTAAAAATTGCGGCAGTAATTTGTATCACAATAATGTAAATGCCAGAGTGATTGTAGTGTAAATAAGCATTATTGTATGACATTGATTTGAGATGTTTGTTAATTATAAGCATTGTTAGGAAATAAGTTTACACGGCCTCACTGAAACTGACAACAGGAGCGGATAACAATGTGCGAGGGGGTGAGTTGAATATTAATTAGAAGAGACAAACAAATGACGTCAGATTGGCGCGCTTTTCTTAGAAATAGCGGGAATATTTTCCCTAGAGCATATGTTTTCGTAATTTTTGATTGGATATAAAAATAGACGCTAATGTTGGCGCGCTTTATTAACCAATAGCAGCTCGGTTATAATCTTTAGGCATATCGGGGTGTGGGAGTATAAAAAGCTAAAGTCAGAGGCAGATTTCGTCAGTCCAACAGAAGCATTCACGCGTTATACGTCGCACAGTTAGTTCATCAGAATCGTTCGCGGGTTACACGTCGCGTAGTTCAACGGAAGCATAAATAAAGTACACGTCGTAATTCTACAGAATCTCTCGCGTCTTAAAGTTTGTTATAAATGTGAAACGCGAATTAATAATGTGCAGTAAATAAGTGATTATAGTGATATTAGAAAATATAACAGTTTCAGTTTGGCGTGTATCACGAATCAATATGTGAACTTAATTGTGACAGTAATAAAAGTGTAAAAACAAATTCTTTTATCAGTGTTATCTTTGAGTAACAAATCCTTTCCGTTTACACACCTGTTCAAGAGATGTGCTCGACCGAGAAATAATAGCTAACCGGAGCACAATGAACCCAAAATGCAAAATAATAAAACAATAACAGGCGCTCAGCAATAGATAACACGAAATGACCGCGACAAATTGGCTTCCATACGTTGTGCAGATAAACATGAAGCATCTTCCAACTACTAACAAATATACTGCTTCAAAATGTCCTCGCCGATGTACAAGAACAGAAAGAAAAGGTAACATCTCAAAGTTATGATGACGCTTCTGTCATGCGCGGCCAACGTGCAGGAGTACAAACAATCGTAAGAGAAGAGTATCATTTCGTGTATTATGTGCATTGTTATGCTCACCAATTGAACTTGATTCTTGCCCAAGCCACCAGTCAAAATAAACAAGTAATACTGTTTTTCAATACTATTGCAGAGATTCCAATGTTCTCTCATTCACCTTAAAGAGTGGATGTTTTAGATGCAATTGTGAAGCAAAAAGTCCCTCAGGGATCAGCCACAAGATGGAAGTTTAAATCCAGAACGGTTCTTACAGTTCATGAAAATAAAGAGACCATTCTGGAATTCTCCAATAAATTGAAGACACCAGCAACCAGAAAACAATTAAGAATCAAGCTTATGGACTAAGGCCGAAACTGCAACAGCCAAAATTTCCCTTTTGGTTAGAGGTATTTTATAAAATAATGCCCCACGTGGATATCTTGTAGGTACAGTCAATTACAAAAGCGCACCACTGATCCTGTATAAATAAAGCAAGCAATAGCATCATTCGAATGTGAAATTTTGAAAATTAGAGACAACGTTGATAACATCATAATCGAGGAAGAACCAAATGTAACAAAAAGAAGATGCGAAGGTGTGTATATAACAAGGAATGTAGCAGCAAAGGAAGTATGTGACATAATAGTGCAGCAGAGCAAACAAAGGTTTGAATTCTCCAGCCACCTATTGGTCTTTAATTTACTTGACCAGCCATTCTTCCCTTCATTGAAGAATAAATTTCCTGAAAAAGGGCATTCTGCTGTTGTGCAGTCTTATCCATTTTTAAATACATCTAAGTTAAAAACGGAACTGCAGATCATTTATTCTCGAGATGATTTTCAAGAAATGAAAAGTTCAATAGCACTTCTCAAGTTTTTAAATGAAAATAACCTTCAAGAACCCTTTGGAGAGGTTATGAAATTGTTGAAATTGGTAGCTACTATCCCAATGACAACGTGTGACTCAGAGAGGTGTTTCTCCACTTTGAAGAGGATCAAAACGTTTCTTAGAAGCACCATGGATGAAGCGCCATGCTATCCATTGAAAACGAAATGATCCACAAGTTTCCAGATTTCAACGAGAGAGTCGTAGACAGATTTGCCACGAAAAAGGAAAGGAGGATGGACTTTCTCTATAAACATACCTCTACAGGAGATTCAATCCCATCAACATCTTCAGGATCATTTTAAGGTAATTTTAGAACTACAGTATATTTTAAATAATTTAGAAAATAGAATAATTTGGAAAGGTAAATATCATAATGCAGTAAAAGTGGTGAACCCCCTGTCATTTTAGGCACCAGCCGTCACTGCCTATAACGAAATGTTAATGAAACTATTTCAACGTAATCTCCATTGACATAAAGTAGATGGATTAATAGTGTTTTTTCAAGAATTAGTTGTACATTTAGAGGCTATACAAAAATAAATGATAATGGCTAGAGAAAGTCACTTCAATGTAAACCATCAAATCTTTTTATCTCGATTCTTCAATGATTGTAATTTCATCTCCTGCTTTCTTGTAGCACTGAAAACCTATTATCAGCTACAAATATGCTCTTGAACCTTAGTTCTACAAACCGGTATTATTCATGAAAGTTTCGCAAAACTCACTGCTCCACGTTAAACTTGCTTCAGCATGTATGAAGCTTAGAAGACTCCTGCAGTTACATTATACCGGTTGGGTTCAAGTCAACTGTAGTGCTAGCTTGACACATTGCAGTTTGCTCCGACAAATAGGCAGAACCATTCAAGTGTCCGCTGTTCACATGTAACAAAGAGGAAGCTTTCTTCAGAAGCATCTGCTACAGAACTACGCCTCTTAAGGTAATTTGCCACTAAGAAAGCAGTTCCAATGTGGCACTGAAAGAGGGAATAAATCCTTCCAATGAAAGTCCTTAAGATTTGCACTGCACTTGATACTTTATCTATCACATTGAATCAGTTATTATTTCCACTTGTGTGGAAATTCGTTTTGAACCTTGCATTTATTGATGAAATGCACTGGTTCCCCATCCTGTGGATCAAGAAATTTTGGGTGCCTTGGGGATTTGATCAAGAAGTTCCCTACGATCCAATATAGGGCTTAGTGAGCTCGTTTACTTAATGAAGATTCATTATTCTAAGATTTAGTTGGACTCATCAGTCAATGTTTAATGTGTCATCTGCAGGAGTAAGCGTGCTTTTGTTTCCTCTGAAATTGTCACACATTCCCTCGCAAAAACTTTGATGAAACGCGAAACTGCTTAACTCATTAGCAATGATGATTAAATCAAACTATTTTCTGGCAGTGGAATGGGTGAGGTAGAAAAGTCAGATCATTATCAGTGAAGTTAGCTGTACAAAATGTTGGTTTATGTCATGGCAAGGTGAAGGATTAGTCCCTACTTAGAAAGAAAAGAAAACAAAGACATTCCTTATGTCGAATAAAGAAGGATTCGCAAGGAATTGTACATAGCTTAGGTACATTTAAATACGTCTGGACATTAGATAGAAAGGCCCTATTTTACTGAAGAATAAGAAATTCTTATCTAAACAATGGAAATGCAAGAACTATTAATAAGATTTAATCGCATTATTACCTATACTTTCAGCGTTATCGTAGAGGTAGTGTTACCCTCTAGAGACCCGAGATCAAATACAGACAGTTGTACTTATGTTTATGTGCTAAATGAGTTTCTCAGGGTCGAAATATAAAAATGTGCCACAAAAAATTATTTTTTGAAAATTATGGGAGCATTTTGGGGATCTAAAGTGAGTTTTAGACATCCGTTAGTTTTATTCTGTGGATCATATTGTGTTCTTAAGTACCAAAATAGCACGAATATTCACGGGATCAAATGTGGTTTTAGGAGCTGTATCATATATGATACATCGATACAGAGCAAATAGAGATAGAAGAAAAATATGATTGAAAAGCGCTCAATGCTTATATTAAATATGATACAGTCGGCCGTCATGACTTTGAACTCGTTCCAGAAAAAAAATACGAAATCCAATGGATGTATCATAGGTATATAGTACACTGGGACGCTAGAGATTAAACTTCATTCAAAAATTCTACATCATTGTTTCATCTGAAAATATATATTCTAAGACTCCCTGACTCCCCCAAAAGGAATTCCAGAAAATTGTGGCCCAATGACACCCACTTTGAACGTGTGTGCATGAATAAAATCGTGTTATTGTTTCCTACACATCATAATTTATTTACAGCGTGGCTGTTGTAGATGCATAATGACTTTTTGATCTAAAACAGCAGTTTTAAGACTCTATACCTTATAAAATAGTTTTGAAAAAACAGTATCAATAGAGGATTTTTAGCTTGCTTTACGAAGCAGTGCAACTTGCGTTCTTAATGTAATATCAAAATAACAATATTTTTATATACTCCCTATAGTACGTAATGAAGACGAAACTTCGGTACGTCGGCCTTGAATAAGGTGGAACAGTGCCAGTTGGCCGCGCAGCCGTGCATAGTAAACTGCCCCTCAGATGTTTATACTGGACACATGTATGGTACAATATAATGTAATATTAATGCAGATATTCTTACAAAAGAAAACACCAAGAAGCATACACAATTAAGTGAGAGCTATCTTTAGCAACCATTCGGCACATAACACAAGAACCGAAAAAAATATCTGATACATTTTGCCTGGCAAGTATGTATTTATCACTCAGGTCTGACAGAAATACGGAACTCAAAGGATATGGAAAGCTACTAATTAGTATGTCCTTCGCTTCTCTATCGTTTTATTGTACTACCGGTTAGCAGGATATATGTAAACACCTAACATAATATAATGCATTTATAACAACTCACAATTAAACAGATTATTTTGTATACTGCTTACCTAATCCAGAAGTGTTAATTGCGGTGGTTTCACTGCAGATGCACGTTTTGAGTTTTCATCAATCCAATAAAGGGACTTATGTAGAAAACTGTGTCCTTATGAATCGATTTTAAGACCACAAAACTCGAAAACAAAAACTCGGATGTATAATAGATGTCATACTTAAGTCGGGCAATGCATGTATATTTGAGATATTTGCTGATGAATAAAAGACGAAATTTGACTTTTTACATAAGTATATGTTGAGGTCCGCTTTATTCCCGGTGAATTTTATATAACTGGAAAATTATGAAATACCTAGTGACAAAAATTACTACAAGAAAGTATAGTTCTCGTAAACAATTAAGCTTTATAACAAATAAAAATATTTGTTGTGATCTTAATAATTCAATATTTATTATATGTACCACATTAATTGTATTTATTATATTAATTTATAATAAATTATTTAGAAAAACAGGTCCAAAAACAGCGAGCCATGCATTCCATTCCTGCCTGTGAAGTTTAATAGCCCAAGAGAGGAATGGACTAACAGAGGTGTTTTAGAAAACCCGGCTTTTAAATTTAAATTCCACGATTAAAGAAGATTCTTCTACAGATACTAAGAAGCTCACTACAAATATTGCATTTCTATTTAGAGCTGAAGAAAAACAAATATGTAAGATAATTATTTCCAATAAACCCTATAACATAAACATTTTAATAGAAATAACTAATATATAATTATTTTAAAAAACAGCTGTTAATAGCTAGGATCTGTATTTTCTATATCAACGGTAAACAATTTTAAAAATTTGTCTAATGTCTATGTATTCTGAAATCATGTGGTCAACCTCGCTGAAGGACAGACGATTTATTTATTAATAAATCTTTCTCTCTTCGAAAACATTTGCTACTTTTCGTTGTATCATTCTATTTAAATATACCCTTTGAAATCTTAAGCGGCCTTGATTTTGTTTTACATAAGCTCTTGGCTATCATGATGTCTGTATACTGATTAAGCACCTGACTATCGTTTCAGCTTCCTGCGTTAACAAAATAGTTGTTTGTATTACTGTTTAGAAAGGGAGCTTCTTCAGATGACTAAGGTATTTACGGCCGAAGCGAAGACTGATAGGTGGTTTGGATAGGTGCTAGAGAGCAGCGTTGTAACTTGCAACATTGAATGCTTTCATTAAAGGGGTGGGTAACGCAGTTTCATTGTGATAGGCACTATTTTATTTTATGGCGCAAACAAACCATGGTTACAAACTTTGGGAAATACAGACTGTATTTCACAGTGCGAACTAAAATCTTTTAAAGTACTTGATAACAGAAGCAGAAGGATCTGAGTAAACATCGGTCCACAAATTAGCCCTTTGCAAAATAGCAGCGAACTACTGAGCCACTACTGACTAAATAGGTTGTTAATGCTGTACGCTCTTCTCGAGCACAAGAAGCTATTCGAGATTAACTTTTCGCATACGTTGTCGAGAGGTGGAGTTGTAATCAAACCACACATTCTCTATACGACCGGATGCAGTATACATTCATTCTGAAAAATTACATCAAGCTCGTTACTTGTCTGAGGAAAGTAAGGTCTGCTGTATGAAGAAAAGTAACGAAGTTTGTGGATGTGTCCATGTGAATAAACAACGAAGTCATTGAGTGAGATAAATCACAGAAAAGCAGTGCTCTGGACGATATCAACAGAATCCTTTTGTTTGCTCTTAGATGTAACATTTATATTCAACTAATATCATATTAATATAATATATTGTATAATTTATAATATAGGTAAATTTTATGTGTTTTAAATTATAAACCAAAATTAATAAAACTATTTTTATTGCGGACTGTTAGAGGGGATCGTAAGCATACATTCACGACTGTCACACAAATGGCTCTTTTGCGGATAGGTTGTGTTTGCTCAGCCTTTGATTACGATGCAAGCAGTAAACCTGCTTTTCACCAATAACGGCATTAAATAGAACATGTGAAAATACCCACTATCAGCTATCACTAGGTATTCAACAAAAAGTACT
Organism: Deroplatys truncata; assembly: GCA_030765065.1. Taxonomy (NCBI): domain Eukaryota; kingdom Metazoa; phylum Arthropoda; class Insecta; order Mantodea; family Mantidae; genus Deroplatys; species Deroplatys truncata. The sequence goes on from CM060981.1 coordinate 205,126,015, forward strand.
TCAGAGTGCGAATTCATAACGGTTCTAAGTTTTGACGGTTTGTATTACTGTCAACAAGAGGAGTATTAGAGACTCTTTGTATCAGAAATCAGTAGGAAGAATATGAATACCAAGTTGAAAAATAATGAAAATAAAAAATAATGCAAAGAGAATGTAATGCGAGCACGATTTAAAATACCTCAACAGAAACCTTCAGGCGTGTAAACGTGTTCACAGAGGAGCATTTTAGGAGAGAGAGAGAGAGAGAGAGAGAGAGAGAGAGAGAGAGAGAGCTGACTTGTCATGTAGATGGTTGCTGAAAGCAAATAGTTCACAACTGTAAACTCTAATAATAATTAGAGTGTGAGAGACGACCGAACTTCTGGTCGTGTAAATGGTTCAATAAAAGAAGTACGCACCGTCAACTCTAAATGATTCAGGCGAGTTGAACTTTTCACAGACATCACAGCTAAGTCATTGAGAAATGATATAGCTGTCAGAAAATAATGGAATGGACCGTGGAGCGTCAAAAAGTGATAGATAATACTTCAACAGGTAATTTGGATCTCCCACTAAGATAACAAATCATATTTTCTAAGAAAAGGGCAGGGAAGTATCGCCTCTTTCCATTTTATATTACCTCGAATTACTAACTAGATCCTAAATAAAAATAATTTAAAATTATTTTTAGCATTTCATATAAAAATGCTAAAAATAGTGCAAACTTATATCTAATGAAATTCTGAATTGCCGCCTAGAATGTAGTTTTGACACTGAGTCTTTAAAATCTGGCTTTTATATGAAATAGCGGATGTCAATTAACAGAAATATTTATAAACTAACTTTACACAGTTCTAATTTTAAGCAATAAAATATTTTAAATTAGTCTACAATTTTTAGTTTTCTTGGTGGACATAAAGAGGAAAAGCGAAACCTTTAATTAAAAAATACCTTTTTTTGTGTTGTTGTACCTAGTGAAGAATATCGTCACTAGACAGTACGGAGTTAGTGGCACAAATGTAAGAAGGCATGTGGATCATGCATGCCCTCGAATCTGTGAAAAACTAAAAATCCACAATTTTTTTTAACTTCAAATATTTATCACATACTGCCTAGAACATGAAGCAGTGCGTGGTAAAGGGTCGTTATAAATTAGTTAAATCAAAAGGAACTTAAATTTTGAAGAAAGCATAAACCAGATTTAATTGAATAATGAAGCAAACACGTGAATACAACTTCAAGTTTCATGTACAAGTATTGCAAATGTTGAATATGATTTCACTTTGTAGCACGCTATAGGTATATCTAATCTGTAGACGAGATCATCCCAAATTCTATGGATCATATCACGGTCGAACGTTGCTACTGAACTCGCAATTTACTTAGATTTAGTTCTGACTTTCCTTCGAACAGATGTGACTGATCACGATTCATGAAATAGCGTTCCGCACCTGTGTACGTTTCCATGCTGACTGACGGTAATGCGATTATTATCCCAACAAGCGCGCTGCATTGCACTCTAACGTACTCTAGCGGGTACTCTTGAGGAAATGGTGGAAGTTTTTAAATGCATTAAAGTTGGCCACTACTCTCGGTTTATCAGCACTGGAAGCATAGGGTTGTATAAATAATTTGTAATGACTCTGTATAATGAATTATGTCAACCCACTTATAAGATATTCATTTTTGTACTTATAGTTACAACTAATAAATGTTGATGAGCTAATACGAAATGTTTTTATCAAACGGTTTGTTATATATATATATATATATATATATATATCCTACATTTTTATTTTGAATCTATAAAAGTGATTTAAAAACAATTAAATTTTTTTTTTCAATTCTTCAAACCTACCACCTTAGTTATGGAAAATATTTAATTACAAATCACTGAATGTTTCTAATAATAACTGCACAAACGGTTTTACATGTTTAATATATGTATCTCTCCCAAAACGTGCAAGAATTTAAATGAAAAACAGTGCCACGCAGGTCATTTCGAATAGTGAAAATCATAAATAAAGAGACCTGGATTCCAAATGGATTCCAAATTCTCTCATCATCTGTGATTCTCTGATTCGAACAACTGGTCTAAAGACAGCATTGCAGGTTCAAATAACCCTCTCTCTCTCTCTCTCTCTCTCTCTCTCTCTCTCTCTCTCCGAAGACTTAAATCGCCATAGTGGCTATAATAGTTTATCTGCTTTGTCTATTCACACAGTGATCTGTCTGTTGTTCTCTAAATGTAATCTAATAACAGATCCCTTTCATTCTTAGCACTCTTCAAGACGCAAACGGTCAAGAGAGTAGTTTTAGATTTTACTAATGATCCATTCAGAAGCTGACAGCACATAAACACTTGCTTAGTTTTTGCTTTCTCTACCAGTATCTAGTAGTTAGTGAAGGAATTGTATTCCCTCCAAAAATTTGATATGGAGATTTGACGGGAAATATTTTTGGGGCCCCCTGAATCCAAAAACAGCATTTTTAGAAAACGGTCCATATGCATGTGTATGTGTCTGTGAACAGCATAACCCAAAAACGAAATGTCCCCTAAATGCCAAACTTGGTTATATAAATTCAGGTTCTTTCAAAGATACAATACGAAGATTTTCAAGAAAATCTCCACCCTAAACTTCACTTCCCTTTACATGGAATATTTTTCAAAATTTTCGATTTTCTCAAAAATGACTCTGACGATTTTGAGTAAAGTACCACAATTTTAAGACATTTTAATGGCAAATAAAATGTTCAACTTAAATTTTCTGGGAATAGTTCCTGTAAACTTCTCTTCATTCCAAAGAGATTTTGTATAATTTAGTATAACTCGTAAACTATAAGAGATAGACAAAAATGTACTGCACAAAAACTTAGATACATCGCTTTAAACTACACAATATATTTCAAATAACTTTTTCTGTGGCATTAGTTATTTCCGAGGTATTCGTTATTATTGGTTTGAAATTTTCAATACTTAAGTCTTTTTCGAAGTGCTGTCACTATTCACTTGTTTCTCGCAATGTAATGGAAAGACTGGAATTTTAAGGCATTAAAGACATTAGAGACAGGCATTTAAAAACATCTATGGATTCGGTTTCCTCTACCCCTCCCCCCTGTACCTGCAACGAAATGTGTAATTCTACTTCAGCAAAGGTTTATCTCGATTAACACTAAACAAATAGAAGAATAAGCTTTTGTAAAATTATTTTTAGAAGCTATTTAAAAATATAGGACAGTGGTTAGAGAAAGTCATATGAATGTCCCTTAATATTTTAGAGCTTCTCTGACTGTGTCATCCTGTGAACGCAGCAACTAGAGCTGTTCAGATGTCTATGTTACTGGCATAGTGGATGGAAAACAAAAGACGGTATGAGCGAGCGCACCAAATGCCGTGACAAGCGAAGGCTCGCGTGTTGCGGGGGTGCGCTAACAACACTCTTCACGCGTCACAACGACTAAATAATAGACTCGTTCCTTCCTCCCTTGCAGGGGGGTGCAAGATTTTAAGGGATGATTAGTCTCCAGAACAAAACCACACGAACGCAGGTGTAGCAAGCTCACTAATAACCGCTCTTAACCCTTAATGAAGCTACTCTGCGTGCAACACTGCAACAAGTAGCCTCATTTCTAACTCCAATTTTGTATACCACAGAAATTTGGGAAATTTTAACATTTATCTGTATATTCAGAACTAATTTAAAATGGCGTCCCTTAAACTTGCCTGATTGTGCTTTACAATTGCATCGACATTACACGTAAGACCAGAGGTAATATTTTCCTTTAAAGTCAATGTAATTTTTTAAGGAACAGATGGCTGGCAATGAACGAGAGGACAGGATTTTATTGCAAACTTAATTCTCACCCATAACAACCAGACTATGATACGCGCATAAGGTTTGTATTGCTAACATGGAAACATACATTTAGCTTAGCAATGCATTGTTTTCTCAATAAATTACAGCACAAACTCCTGTATGAGCATGTTTCATATCATGGCATCAGCTTGAAAATCATGGAAATCTCAAGTTCATCATATTGCTTAGTTAACGATTTTCCAACGCCCAGTAGCAGAGTAGCTGCATTTATCACCTTAATAATGCTAAAACTGTTTCCCACAGATTTACAATTTTAATTGGTCTCTTCTGGGAAGATGCCTTATTGAGTGACTGGTGTGTGGAGTTGGGAAAATATCGTGTAGCTTGCTGGTTGATGTGTCATTTCAGTGTTTTGGCAGAGCATGCTTCGTTTGATGTGGATAAGTAAATCGTTATATAGAGACTTAAGATTCTGAAAACTAAATGGTTGTCTTATGGCTTCTTTACCGACTGTGTTGGCTAATTCATTTCCTGGTATTCCGGTGTGGAAAGGAACCCAAATGGGAATAACCTGAACTCCGGAAGCTGCAATCTTATAGCATAGGATCCTGATTTCATAGACTAGCATACTGTCAGTTGATGATGGGTGTTGAAGGACTAACAGTGCACTCATAGAATCGGTGACTGTTGTGTAGCCGTGGTGATGCGTTTTGCCAAGAATATGTTGCAGAGCGAACTTAATGGCGAAGAGTTCGCAAGAGAAGATGGTAAGATGATTTGGTAGTTTGTAAAGCATTACATGGTAAGGAAAAACTAACGCACTTCCGCAGCCGGCTTCGCCCTTAGAGCCATCTGTGTAGATGCGTTTGAAGTCCTGGTGTACACTACATATTTCTATGAATATACAGCGGTAGAGGGAATTATTCGTGTCAGGTTTGTGGAACGCAGCTAGAGAGAGGTCGATGGTGGCGACTTGCGGTTTCCAGGGTGGAGAATCAGAATTTAAGGAAGGTATGGAGAATGGAGGAAGAGTCAGATTGAACTCTTCTAAGCAACCGAAAATTTTAAGTAATAGAAAAGGTAACTTATTTCTTCGGATTATTCCGAGTTTTGGGAAAGATAGAGGGAAGACTATGGAATCAGGTCTTGTGGCGACTTTTGTAGCGTGTGCTAAACTCATGGCTCTCCTCCTAATTGCAATAAGCGGTACGTTTGCTTCAATTTGTAAACTCTGTACTGGACTAGTTGGGAAAGCTCCTAGTGCTGTGGATTGAATAGTGTCCAGCATTTCAAGTACTGTGGCACTTGCGGAGTTGTATATTATGGATCCAGCTTAGAACGGATGATTGCTTTGTAGGTGCATAAAAGTACGCCGTAATCGGCTTCCCAGGATTTAGTGGATAAGATTTTTAGGATATTGAGACGGCGTATGCAGTCGGCTCGAAGAACTTTGAGATGGTGGATCCAGTTAAGCTTGTTGTCAAAATGCATGCCGAGAATAACAGTTCTGGTGACTATCGGAATTCTGTGATTGTTCATAATAAACTCGGGAGGTGTAGAAACTTTTCTCGATCTGGAGCATACGACACTTTGATTGTTGTGTGGCGAGAATCGAAAGCCTGTTTTGTAACTCCATTTCTCGAGACCGATAAGGTGCGTTTGTAGTAGTTCTTGGGTAGTTACAATCTTCTTTCCCTTGCAGAAGAGTGTTAAGTCGTCTGAAAATAAGCAGGCCTTGACGGGAGACTGTAGGCACGAGATAATAATATTAATTGCGACTAGAAACAATGTCTCACTCAGAATCGATCTCTGTGGGATGCCATTGTCTACACTGGCACAGTGTGATATAAACCCGTTTGCCTTAACATATTTGGCAGTCCTGAAGAAAACTGTATATAAATGCCAGCGTGTTACCTCGGATTCCATTTTCCATTAGTGTGTTGACGTGATGATGCCAAACAATGTCGTAGGTCTTTTCAATGTCAAGACTATTGGAGATTAGGTGTTGGTGATTGGCGAAGGCATCTAGAATTTCTGCCTCGCGTATAATCAAAATATCAACAGTAGTATAGACAATAATGGCGGAAACAGCATTATGGATTTGTGAAAAAATTCTTTTTCTCCAGGAAACCATCTTAAACGCCTGTTGATTATCTTCTCCAGTATCTTGCACTTTGTACAGATAAGAGAAATGGTTCGGAAATTTTCAGCAAGTGTGGGAATCCTTGTTTGGCTTAGGAATAGGAACAATTATTAAAGTGTGCCATTAATTGGAGAAGCATTTATTAGACCATATGTGACCGAAGATTTTCAGGTTTTCATCAAAGTTCTAGGTTTCATTTGTTTGAAAAACTCTTAAGGAATATTGTCAATTCCTCAGCTTTTGCTATTGCAGGTGCGAAGTGCTGTCTGGAGCTGAATTGGACATACCGCTTAGTCATAGCCACCTACTAGCTAAAGAACCTCCCTCTTTATATGGCCATTATCATACTCAACTAACAGTCGAACATCTGATTACAACCTGCCTATTATATAATGAAGAGAGAAGACGCTGCAGAGTTCTGGATTGCGTCCAGACAGCTTTAGGAAACCTATCCAACATCAGAAAACATTCTTTATATGAAACTCACAAATATGTACACAAAAGTTTAATTCTGCCAACACAATGTAACTCTTCCTTTCCATGTAACAATATCTGTTGCGCATACTAGCAATGTTATGCTGTTAATTTTGTATGGTCGCTATAAGATTAAATTGTTCAAGAGACCTTAAATAAATAATATTAAAAACATTGCATTTGTAAGGCATGTCATGAAAAAAGCGGTCGGTAAAAAATACGTCTGTGATAAAAGCGGTCAACCTCCTAGAGCAGATACATGAAGAGGGACGGGAGTGACGCGTCGCGTGGCGAAAAAGAAGTTGGTCCCGTCGTTCATTCTCAGCATTTATACATCAGGGATCGTTTCTTCACGGCTCCTAGGTTCCTTCTGGTTACAAGGAATTTTGCTTCTCTGATGATACATGTTTGTTTTCATTGACAGCTGGTTTGGCATTTTTGTAACAAATTCTGATCCTTTATTGTGTATTTCTCCCATTTCCCTGTAGCGCTGAGTTATGAAGAATTCTCCCGAGTTGTCTTCTTCGTCTGATATGTATACGGCGTGCATAATATTTGGCCCGTAATGGAACGGAGCTGTTTATGTTGGTGCGGACAAAATCTAGGCACACCCCCTACTAGCGTGATCACCTTTGTTTTTCGAGGATAATTGTAGCCATTGAATTGGCAGAGGAGTTCGCCTCTCCAAACGTAGGTGTGGCCGGACTGCTGAAGGGTAAAACCATAACTTAAACCTTATATTTCATGCTAGATTTCCGTTTTCTTAATGCCGTTTAGTAGCAACAAAAGCTTCTCCTTCGTCTCCATGCTGATGAAAGATCTCATATAAATGTCGTGGCTGTCTTTCAATTTCACCACACATGCAAATGATTCTTCAATCCTTTCTCTAGAAGACCGAATTATTTGTAATTGATTTAACCTTTCCTTGTATTCCAATCGTAGCGAAACTCTTTCATAGAGGGGTATCCGAACCACCCTTTCATTCCACATTGATTATAAGCATCAGTCATTGGTTAGCTTTATACCCTTGAATTGTTTTTCAGGCGGGTCACATACCGGCCTGGTGGAGTCAAAAGTTTTTACCTTAAGGTAAAAAGCTTACGGAGAGAAAAACACTATGGCAATCTAGAGGAATGGGCCACTTTTTATGCACGACAGTATACGTTTCTTCACATCTAATGGACTACATCGAGTGCTCCACACTGTTACTCCGATACTAACAGAATATCATTACTCCTACTCGTTTAATCTTCCGCCACATTTCTTCGACATTTTTTTTTTTTTTTTTTACACAGACCCATATTATAACGTCACCTAACGCCATTCTCTGTACTTTCGGAATGCACAACCGTTGTGAAGCGCACAGAGCTTCCCCTACTTAGTAGTAATAATTGATGCAGTAATTTGTATCATAAATTATTTAAATGTAAAGAATGATTATAGTATGAATATGCATTTTTATGTGACATTGATTTGAGATGTTTATTGATTGTAATTATTGTTGAGAAGTAAGTTTATACGGCCTTACTGAAACTGACAATAATAGCGTGCAATAATGCAGCGAGGGGGTGAGCTGTTTATCATTATTAGAGACGAGGAAGTTACATAATATTGGCGCGTTTTTCTTTAGAATTTTCTGGAACATTTTCCCTAGAGCATATGTATTCATAATTTTCATTGGATATGAAAATAGACGCTAATGTTGGCGCGTTTTATTAGCCAATAGCAATTCAGTTATAATCTTTAGGCATATTGGGGTGTAGGAGTATAAAAAGGGCTAGGTTAGAGATAGACCCCGTCAGTTCACCGAAAATATTTGTATGCTACACGTCGCCTTCAGTCCGTCAGTTCATCGAAAATATTTGTACGTTACACGTCGCCTTCAGTCCAGCAGAGTTATGAAAAATCTCAAGTGTTGTAAAGTTAATTACACAGAAAGTTGAAGTACTCGAATTAAGAATGATCAGTAATGAAGTTATTGTAACAGTTTCAGTTTGGCGAGTGTCAAGATCAATGTGTAAATGTGATAGTGAATGTGTTCGACAATAAAAGTGTAAAACAAATTCCTTCATCGGTGTTATCTTTGGATAAAAAAGTCCTTTCCGTTTACACAACCTGTATAAAGAAATGTGCGACCAAAAAGATCATAGCTAGCCGGAGGACAGTGAACCAAAATTAAATAAAATAACAGTAGCATTCTTTCTAACAAACACTAATACTGCTGCAAATTGCTAACACCAGATGGAGCTAAGAAACCTAACAAAGAATCACGTCACAAAATGGCTTCACCACGTGGAGTAAACACAAATACACAAACATTATAAATAATACCGTCGCAAATTGGCTCCCAAACGTGGGGTTCAACAAATTAAATAATATTACAAGTATACCACTTCATAATTTCCCACAAATACTGGATCATTCTTATTGAATCGCAAGCAGACAGTTCTTTGGTCGAAACAGTAATGATATGAGATTTCATACATGTGCTACCATCGCACAGGCAGTGTGCGATACCTGATTATTATTTTTTAAATTACATTTTTGAATTTTCCTTAAATCCAAATCAGTCACATTCAGCTACCAAACAATCCTCTGACACTTATTTCGCAGCATTACTTTATTTTGCTAAGCTGTTTTCTCATATATTGTTTGTATTTGCGGTCAAGCTCATTTGCTAAACTGATTTTCATGAAGTAGTTAAAAGCGCAAGGAAGTGAACTATGAGCTAGGTGGAAACGAAATCTGTTTCATTTGTTGATTGAATGTAGAACAATCCTGGATTTTATAGTTGTACAGGTTAAACAAAATCCACATAGCGATACATTTCAAGTACTTTCGCGAAAAATTGCGAATGTAGTTTGATATTTAGCGCAAATTTTGAGTTAAAATACTAAAATTCTAAATTTTTAAGAGGCTATTCTAAATGTGAATAGAGCTCAAACCAATTTGAAACGTTTTATAAATAATTGTATCATTAAAAAGAATGCCAACAAAAACAACGCATTGTCGTTTCATTATAATATGCATAACTTGCCTTTCCAATAGCACAAAGTAACCGAAATTCCAGTGAACAATTTTAAGGAGAAGCCTAAAGAATCTTGATATAAAATCCTATTCATAGCTCACGAGCCCAAAGATGTTTTATGCGTAATGGCCTACAAATGGCTCATATAAATTCAAAAAATAATTATTTAAAGAAATATTTTGTAAATAGGGTCTTAAATACGCTAATAATTACAAACCCTTGTATAAAATTTAAATATTGTTCGTGCATTGGTACCTTAAAAATTGAACATTTTAGGAAAGCTTCATCTAAGCTGCTCTTAATTCTGAAAAGATTTCAACTGAACTTGAGATGTATCGACACATTTTCTTTAAATTCTGAAATATAAATTTCAAGGCCGTGTGAGGAATGGTTCGTCTTAAATCATAAAATGCTTAGGAGCTCTTCATATAAACTACCTACTTTTAATTTTATACAAATGTCAATCAAATCTGAAATGTTTCGATAAATGTACCTCCAGTTCTCATATAATAAATGGAATATATAATATGTATTTATTATATATTACACTATTAACCTGTAGGTATATTGAAGTGTATTTTCCCATCAACGAAAAAAAAAATTAACCGAGAGAGAATACGGCATTGTTAGAAATATGGAGACAACATGACCCACCATTACCTAAAATATGGTCAACTTGGACAGATAAAATTCTGATTATTTGTGGATACTTGCTACCAGATACATTTCATATTTTCATATTTCCTTCATAAAAATCTTTAGTTAGTTACGGTCATATTATAAAATATTTCTAAAGTTTGATTTTACTTTCCTTGCAACTCTGAACTCTGTATAGAAAAGAAGAGAAATATGTTTGCAAAACGTAAGCTGACATGAGTCAGTCTTGTCCGCATGGAACAAGGCTAATGAAATGCACCCTTGTATCTTGAGATGCTTCATCATTACCATCTATGGAGAGCGTCTCATAAATAAATTAAGTGCGATAAAACGTAATACTCGTGTATTTCTAACGTAATGAGGCCAATTAAAAATAAGTTAAAGCCCAAAACTGTGCTAAACGAATTTTAATTGCAAATTTCACCACACGTATTTGCTGTCGTATTGTGTTTATCACTATAATTAAGATACAACAATGTCTTAAGGCACGGAAGGTTCTCGCTTAGCCAATCTGAACGGGAAATTCACTCATGTCTCCAAGGTTGGATTCACAAGGCGGCAATCATCAAGATAAAAGTGGCATCAAAAATGTATTTTGGTTTGCATCCATTTCAGAATAAGGAGCGAAATATAACTTGATGAATTTCAGTTTGATTTACTTGCGATTATCTAGGGACAAAATATCTACATTAATTTTCATGCATTTATAGTTTTAAGCAAGAACCTATTGTTAAATGTGAAGAATTTTGAAATACCTACCGATCATTCCAAAAAGACTTAGTGTAATTCAGTTACCTACGTGAATATCTGGAGGAACTAACGACGGACATCGCGTTGCCACACATTACATTGGAACCATTATCAAGTTGAAAAAAAAACAAACAAACAACAAAACGCTTGAAATGAGAATAAGGCATTTAGATGGCAGTTATCCTCTGGAAGAGGACTTTTTTTGTTGTAAACCATGCTGTGAAAGTAGGTTATCAAGCAATAATGTACATGACATTACCGAAAATTGAACAAATGTAAAAGACTATGTGACAGAGTAATAATTACTTATATGCAATTTGATGCCTGGTTTCTAATCTGACTTAGTTTCAAAACACCTTATTAATTTTCCTATGTGCTGGATGGGAGCACACAACCATTACTTTATTAAAGGCAAGGACAAAATTCTTGCAAAATTTTTTAAATATTTTAATTAAGTTTTCATAGGTTAATTCTCAGTTAAAACGTGAAATAGCGAATTCAAATAGGAGAAAAAATGTATCCTGCTCCCAGTGCAATAAACAAACCAGGGTTAGTTTCAATTTTATGGAGTTAAAAAAAGCATTAAGAAAGGCAAGAGTTCACAATAATCCCATATGAAATCAAACCCGCCCCATAAAGAGTTTCAAGTTGTTTGTGCATGTTTAGAAAACATTAAAGGTTGCGCTCATAAAATCGATCACCATGAAAAATCTGTTTTTATATGTCGTCCAGAAAGCCATGATCCTCAAATTTGCTCTTGATGCTAATTTATTTTCAGCACATCTCCCTTATACATGCTACATTATTGCATGCAGCAGATACACTGCATTTATCCAGGTAAGTAAATATAATCGAAAATTAATCTTAAACGTGTGCAGTAGGTGTGTAAACGCGTGACATCGAGCAGAGACATGCAAAAGCGAGTTATTTCTACAGTAAAACATAGTTTAAGAGATGCATCAGAAAAAGTGCACATATAAGCCTCTCGCAACTCATAAAGGAATATGCGTATCAGCGGCTGCCTTTCTTAAAAACTATTTATCTACACAATGATTCCTGAGGACACTTAATGAGACGCTGTGGTCCTGTAGTGAACAGATAAACTGACGCAACTGCGATATTACTTTTCGTTAAAGTAGTACTAAATTTCGTTGTTATAAAAGTTATACGCCGGACATTAATAGGAGCCGCATACAAAGCATAATATGAGTACAAGGAAAGTATGTGCTTTGTCCATTTTATTGATTTTACAAGAGAAACCACTGAAAGCTTTAACTCAAAATTCGATGCTAATAGTATCATTTCCTTCCTATTCTGTTCCTCAATATATCTCTATCGGTCATTGTTAATTTATATCCTACGTTTTGAATGAGTGCAGTATAGTCTAAATAAATAAAATTAAAACATCACAGGATGTACAATTTAGTTGCTCCAGTTCAGTGTCTTCACCTGGACATTTATCCGCCGAAGCAAGCGGATAGCGTTCTTCCAGTAGTATTACGGATGAACGACCGTTTGAAGGCACAATACCTATAATATAAATTAAACGTTGGCTTAAAGCACAATTCTGTGTTCAGTATTAATATTTAGACTTTCTATGGATATTGTAATATATAATTATGTATATCTGTGATGCGGACATTCTAACCCTTTGATACGTCAGTTGAATACATAAGTAAATAATAAGTTTAGATGAACAACACAAATTGAAGAATGGCCTGGTTTCTTTGGGGAGTATTGTAAAGCATGTTCAAAACCAATAGGATGTATTGCTAACCATTACTTAATAGCATTATTTCTGTTTTAGAGTATTAGTTATCTGCTGAATTATTCTCTTGTAGTGTTGATATGATCACCTCCCTTGTGAAATTTTCAGCTTACCTAACACTATAGGTATAGTAGCCGTATGCATAAGTTAAAATGTCTATAACGATTGAAGATTTTATTTACACACAATATCATAGATTATTTGCTTGTTTGAGCTACAATATGTATATATATATATATATATATATATATAGAGAGAGAGAGAGAGAGAGAGAGACCCTCAAATAATGCACAAACTTGACGCAGGTCCTTAGTACGTCTTCTTAGTGTGGCAATCACAATGCTTCATGATGTCTTTGCTTTTTCTGGTGTTATTGAAACCAAAACATGTTTCTTATCTCAGAGCCAGTCATGCCGTATACTAGTGAAATTACTCGTGGACGTGTCGTGGGTATGTGGGAGGCTGTTCGCACTGTTACAGCAATTGCAACGGCAGTGCATAAACATGTTTTTATAGTAAATTACTGGATAACATATTCCAGTAAAGTGGGGAAGACGGTCTACATTCTCGTCAGAAAGTGGGCACTCGCCGTAAAACATCTGCAGATGATGATATTCGTTTACTAAATGCAAATTACTCTTTTGTTATAATTGACTGATCATGTTTAGAAACTAGAGATAAATATGTATGTGTATATGGTTTACGAATATGACATACATACTGTGGCAATAAAATTGGGTTATACTTTTGTCTACACTCCTGTTGTATTCCTATGATCACCATTGTTAGTAAAGGTTATTAACCAATTATAGTTTGAATTAGAGGGAAAGTATCCTGCTTTATTTATTTATGTTTGCTTCTATGCAGCAACGAACATTGATATCACTGTGAGAATACAGTTCTGTTTATTTTTTTTGTTATAAAGTGCTGCCTTGCTATGTATTTAATGAATACCATTCAAACTTTAATTTGCATCCCCTGAAAATCTTCTCACACTACACATTCTACATTTCGCTAACCTGGGCGCTCATCAAGTTTTCCCCTTAGCTTTTAACCCTTTCAAAGCGTGTCCTGCACTAGCCGTAAGGTATGGGCTACCAATCACTATAAGAGGTCTGTATGGCAAACTGAATGCACTCACTCTACCTCTTTCTCTTTCAGCCAATATGATCGAGAGCTAAACATATATTTCGTTTCTACGCCATTTTGTAACCTTTGTTGTGGTTATTGGTGTAACTATTTAGCAGAAGGAGTGGCGCACCCTTGTCCCGTGGCCTAAAGCAACCAATGAAATGGCCATGGCTTCGCAAGGCCACGCACAACGATAAATAATGTGACAAATATACGAGGTACAGTGAGATTTTCTTTGGCGCTCTTTGTACGTATTGTCACTCTAGTTTCCCTTTCCGAATGCAGCGGTTATTGTTTTGTAGACTTTAGAAGCAAACAGATGGGCAAGTAGAAACGTTTGCATGTAAGCTTTTTGTTTTAGCAGTCGATGTTGGAAGACCTAGTACTTCGTCTCTCGGTTTGATAGACACAATATATTGTTGCGCTTGAAGGATTTCGTGCCCAGCGTCCATGCTTTCTGAGCTATCACCTATTCGTGGCACTTACCGTATATATTAGAAAACACCTACAGATGTTGAAAGGCAACAATTCCGGTATGTATACCTCTGACGACAACCATCAGCGTCAGGTCTTCACCGATTACTAAAGCAAAGTGCTCTAAAAGATTTTTGCCTGAGCATCTGTCAACTCCGGCTGTAAAAATATTCGTAGGTATTGAGAAACAAACTTTATTGCAAACAACACGTTTCTTCACTAATATCATACTCATTACCACGTTAATTGCTTGTACATAAAATAAAGATTTGCAATGCAATGGGTATACTGTTTTCCTGTAACATAATTGTTTCAATTCGACAAATTCGCTTCAAAGAGGCTAGAAATATCAGCTTACCTCAATGGGCAAAGTAGGCTTATATTTTGTAAATATATAAAGGCTACAAAAGTCGATTAACCTTTGCTTGTATTTTAATATTAATGCACTGACAAATGCTCGTAGTACGATAGAAACGAACATATGTCTTGAAATTTGTATAAAAATGTATTATAATATCTTATCACTCAGACAGTTACTGATAATATTCTGCATACGTTCGTTTCTGCTTGTTCCTGAAAGCACTGGCTATAAAGAACAACGATAAGGCCAAGTTAACAACCCATAGCTATCGGATTTTAAGAGGTCGTGGCGTTTGATCTTTCTCAAACTGTTCATTCACGAGACGTTACAGTTCTTCAATAAATAGGATACAAGCCAAGGTTCATATTGAGAGAAAATAAATTATAATTTAGGTTAGTAAGCGATTTTTCTGTCAGAATCGATCATGCTAACTACATAACACCATAATAATAAAACAATCTGATGTTATGTTGCCATGGTAGCTCAGTGGTTAGAGCAACCGGACGGAGACCGGGAGATCCGTGGTTCAAATCCCGGCTATGGTATTGAATTTTTCAGTCATCTGATTCTACCTTTCCAACCCTGTCCAACACACGGCTTGTGTGAAAGAACATTAATTCCAATCTGATGTTATATTCACATTACTTTCTCACTTAATGTTCTACAAACTAGTTTTACAAAAGTTTATTCTTCTATCTGCTTCATGTTAATCCAGATAAATATTTGCAGAAATGCTTTTGTTACATAATTCGTTATAGGTATAAAGGGAATACATACAGCAAGCTTATGCTATGGTAAAGTCCTTTGAAAGCGGGTAGCTATGTGATGCCTTTGAAATTTCCTTTTCTTTGGAAGACCATGAGAATAAAAGTGAATAGCTTTTAGCAGTTGAAAAAAAGAAGACATTTTGACGATTCAAACCAATAAAGAATATCTAGAAATGATCAATGCCACAAAAGATTTATGACATTGATTGTTTGAGTTAACGAGATCTATATTTTGTGTAGTAGTTAGGTTTTTGACTATCCCTTGCGGTTTAGGGCTATACAAAATCCATTCAGAATGAAGAGCAATTCACAGCTATTCACAGAAAATTCACAACATGCATGTCATTTGTCATGTAAATATCTTAAACTTACAGCATTTTAATCAAAATTCCATGAGCCATTTTTGAGAAAATAAAAAATATCGAAAAATGTTCATGCAAAGAGACGTTTGGGGTAGGAGAATTTTCTTGAAAATCTTCATGTTTCATCCTTGAGAGATGTTAACCTTAAATACAAGTTTTGTATTTAACTGACTTTTCGTTTTTGAGTTATGTTGTTTACACACATACATACATGTAGAGGTAAGGATATAATAATAATAATAATAATAATAATAATAATAATAATAATAATAATAATAAAAATAATAATAATATTAATAATCCCCTAACTCAAATGTCCCTTTATGTTTAAAAATCTATATTTTTATTTATAATAATAAGAATAATAATGTTTATTATTAGTATTACTTAGCTATTCTGATGGAATGGCTTAAATTCACACTAATATAAAGGTGCATCCTGTTGTTTAATAAAGGCAATTTTTTTATCTGACGTAACATACTTTGGTAAGGTAGAATCAGACGACTGAAAAATTCAATGTCATCGCCGGGATTTGAACAACGGATTTCGCGGTTTCCGTCCGGGTTCTAACTATTGAGCTACCATCTCAACGTCCCGGTATGACGTTAATTCCCCAACTGATTGGCATTTTTTCCCCCGGTAAACCACGAGGAGATCTCCACTTCTATTGAGATGACATACTCTAATAGCGACTTACAATGCTGTAAGTACTTTTAAGTCCAGGGCTTCAAGGTTTCGACCATCATTAGGTCAATTAATGGAATTAATTGTTATTTCATACAAGCCGAGTGCTGGACAAGGTTGGCAAACAAATGCGAATCAGTTGAGAATTTAATGACGACGATTTAATGACGATCGTCCGCTCTCTTTCGCAGCCATCATGCGTTGCTGTATCAACGATTGCTCGCTGTTCCTGTGATACTCGACAAATATTGTTTTTTTTTCAGATTTTTTTCTTTAACTCAAGGTATCTTCAAAGTTTATAGCTATAACATACGTTTAGTATACCCAATATTTTACATTTTCATTAAATGAACCTTATAATTCAAAGCATACCAGGTCCATCATCAATTGCTAATCCTTTAAATTAGCTATAATATACCGATGTCAGCGATGTACGGTGACGTAGACTTAATATTGCCTTATCATTACCGTTCGTGCTCGTAAAGTCTCATTATTTAACTATATTTAACTATACTAAATCACACTAAAATACTCTTCGTGATTTGTCAGTAATTCTATGAAGGCCCATAGTCTTTCCTTAGTAAAGCTAATAGGAAAAGATCAACAATTCAAAAATATGTTTAAATGCCTCTTTTGAAACTTTTAATGACGATTTTATTTTATTACTTTTTGTGAAAGCCAAATGAATTAAGAGATGTTTAGAATGGTTGCACAACGGATCATGATGGGTGTTAGTGTAAGGCAAATCTCGCTTCTGCACGCCACTGAATGCATCGCATCATCAGTACCAGGGAGGGAGGAGGCCTTGGTGGTAACGGAAGGAAGATATAGGAGGCCATGTCTGGCCCCATGCAGTTATATCTCGCGATAAAACTCAACTTCCCTGATACATATATCAAGCGTAGCGTGATTAAATTAATTGCCCTACAAATAGAGAGCCATTACGTTATGGACGCACAACCATTTGGAAAGTTCAGTGCTACGCTCGTAAAACAAATGAATATCGCAGACCGTGTGTGCCCAATTTGCGAAACGTGGCGCCCTGGCGCCCTCCTGGGGTAATTTTGCGTGAAAATGTTGGTATAAATGCCCCATTCACCCATTGTTGTACCCGCATGGAGTAATGGTCGGGAAATGTTAATTCTCTGTTTTTGTCGAATTTATGTGACGGGAGTTCCGGTGCCGAGTGTTGGATCTGCTTCCGGTCGTCCTTCCATTGTTTTCGTGTTTTGTCGCAGCGTTATTCAACAATTGTCAACTGTTCCGTCGTCTTTGTGCAGTGTGGGAAGAGAGCTTTTAACCTTGTATTGTTGTATCCCTCATTGTTACCTACTTCATTTTTCAGCAGTTAAATAAACTGACAAAACTCCACACGAATTATTGCTCCTGCATTATAGAGAAGGGTTCACCGAATTGACTTCGTGATCCTGGTGCTGAATTTCGTTTGAGGAAGAACACGAAGGAGAAACCTGGATATATTCACAAACCTGAAATATACCTATATTGATTATCAGGATATATCAATATCCTGAAATTTGATTTTTAAATCGAAAATTACTTTTCTGTCTTCTATCTCTAAATCATTCTGAAACGTATTGTGTTGCCTTCTGCCTAAACGTTGCTGTCTATTGAGAGGAACAGTGTTGAAATGAAGCATTCTTCAGTCACGTTTGAGCGCAAATAACAATTAAAATAACATTATTTTCGATCTGCTTTAAACCGCCTGAAACCCATGTAGTAATTCACTGCCTTTGACTTTTATTTTAATGTTTAACGTCCTTTAACTGGATTGGTCGTTTTGGATGTTGAATGAAATGCGTGAAATGATGCCGTATAGAGGCGAGGTACATAGAATTTAGGGTTATTCGAAATTAGTCGTCTCAGGATAAGAGAAAGCTTATAGATTCGAACTCGGAAAACTCCTGAATGTGAGACAGATGTAGCCATGAAAGTGGGCCTTACAAATTCCTTGCTTTAGTCAACTGTCTACTCTGCCTTAAGGTCCGATCTCACAGTTTAAGCTTAAGCTTCGAATCGGTCTTAAGTTATGTACAATAGAGTTTTACAGTGCGTAATTCAAGCGATAAGCTGAGGTTATACATGGCTTAACTTAAACCGTACTGAACTGTGCTTTAAGCTAGGGAACACGATGTTATCTGAAGAAGATATTGATAATGAGGAAATGCAAATTATTTTAACGCATATGCACAACAGAAGACGATCTAGAATGTTTAGAATGTGTTCAAACCATTTTTACATGTGGAATAAACGAGAATTCTACGAGAGATTTCGATAAGCAAACAGTTGGAAATTATGGTACAGAAATTATTGATGACACGATTAAAGATAAAACCGACTCTTTGGAATGCCCTTAATTTTAAATTTATACTTTATACCTTTTTGTATGCATTGTCGCACTCATTGAAGTCACATCTACACATAACTAATTTCAGTAACAAGGCCATCTCGTCAGAAACAGTGCTACTCTTATCTAATATTGAGGTTATAATTATGCAAGTGAAAGCATGCTAATTTCAGCTGGAGATTTTGCCTGCATCTTCAAACTTACAGCACTCAGAGCTCTCAAAAATTTTTACACATTCCAACCCACCCTTTGTATCACATTTTTTTCCCTTTTGATTTTCTTACTGTAAAGTAATTTATCCGTTTGCTTGCATTCTATTACAGTCATATGCTGCTTCACAATTTCTAGGAGAATACTAACTTCTTGAAAAGTAAAAGTTCTAAGTTTTGACTGTGATGTTTTCGGTCATTTTAACTTTATATCGCTAGATAATCTACAAAAGGTTGTTTTAGAAACAACGTCGCCATAAACAAACAGGGAATTCACTTGATGCGCATGCCCAAGCGTTATCAACTTTGTTGTTCAGCCTAGCAAAGCCGTACATGGTTGCCCTACTGTAAAACTCGCAAAGCTTAAATCAAAGCTTAAACCTTGCTTAAGTGGCATCCGTAGCTTACTAAAGCTTCGCTTAAGCTTAAATTGTGAAACCGGCCCTAAGAGTAATAATTCGCTCTGCTTCTGGTGGTTCCCCTGAACGCTAGGCAAGTTGTAAAAACTGCACGCCACATTTATAGAAAGTTTACTCCCATAATATTTCTGATCAAAGTTAATCTCGTTGCTCAGTTTTATAAACCTTTTGTAAGTGATGGGTCAGATTGAAACTCTTTGCAGGTCGCATTTTGGAGACTGCAAGTCTAGAATAATAATAAGATTTAGAGAATATAATACCTACGCAAATCACTATAAATGAGTAATCTAGAAAGTATTTTAGTTTAATTCTGCTTCTGTCTATCGCAAACCAACAATCCTAAACCCTGCTAAAATTGGCATTTCACTTTATTTTCTTTGTAACAACAAATTTACTACCTTCTTTCAATTCGAAACAGTACAATCGATTAGCTCATAGCTCATTCAGGCGGTAATTAAAAACGCATTACGCATGCCCACTCGGCCTGTCGCAGCCCACTTTTATGACGTCTAATTGCCACTTTAAAAAAAAGGGCAGTTGAACTGTAAGTTTCTAAGCAACCAAGGAAGATGTTCGTTTACGTCCTTGTCGCACCCACAAGAACTACATCCTCTGTCTCTATCTTATTATTAATGTGCTAATTGACCTACCGTTTGTGCATCGTGGCTCATCAACGTTGATTCCTAAGACTGTGTAAGAGAGTGGCACAAGTGAGGTTTTACCTTCCCACAAACTGTGGAGATCCACACTCTCTGAAATTTCGGTACACCTATATTTACACTTGCACACCATTATTATGTGGATTAGGTAAAATTTGCCACAGTTCAACACAATTACTTGAGTCGCACTTGTTAAGAACATTTCGTGAACAGAATTACGAAAAGTCTGAACTACTCACTCTTCTAAAAATATTCTTTCAAAACCGTATTCTTCTATCTACTTCTTGTCAATCCACATAAACATATGCACATTTTGTTGCAGGATACAGTAAGTAAAACGGCAGTCAGAATTTTAAAAAGTTATCGCTATGTGATTGCTTTGAGATTCCACACTAGACTACGAGAAAAAGAAAGAAAGAAAAAAGAAACAAAAAAGAATAGCGACTGGCCAGTTTAGAAAAGAATTATATGAATTTGAAAATTCAAAGCAATAATAAGGTACATGTCTTGGTTAACTACACAAAAAATGATATTTGGCATAAATTATGCAGGCTTAACGAAATCTAAACATTGTGTAATAAATTTTGTAATCTCTTACGGTTTACGAGTTCTATAAAAGTCATTCATAATTAAGATTGAGTCCCGCCATGGACATGGGTGTTTGTGTGTGTATGTGTGTTGTGTAATACGGTAATAAGCGGTAGCGAAAAAACAGTAAAAACACAGTATCATGAACTGGGAAAAACAAGGGAACTTTATCAAAAAAAAAGAAAAAAAAAAGAGGATTTCACCGTATTCAAGATTCAAGAAAATTCAAACATGTATTTTAATCCAAATCGTTAGAACCAGTTTTTAGGAAATAAAAAATAACAAATATTTTCCGTGTAAGGGGTTTTTTGGGGATGGGAAATTTTCTTGAATATCTTCGTGTCGCATCCTTGGAAGATGCTGAACCTAAAAACCAAGTATGGTATTTCACCAAATTTTCGTTTTTGAGTTATGATGTTCACAGTCATATACACACATAGATACAAACGAACCTTTTTCTATAATTTTTTTTTACTCACGCGGTGTCAAAACATGTATTTGCTGTGAAATCTTCGCATCGAATTTTTGGGTGGAGTACAGTGCTTCCTCTACTAAAGGTAGTAGTAGAAAAGCAAATAGCTTACTTATTTTGAAGCACTTACGGTTCTAATTTCGTACATCGTAATGGGCTTTCGTCCATTTTAGCTTACCGACTAAATAACCGAAATGACAAGAGAGAGAGAGAGAGAGAGAGAGAGAGAGAGAGAGGAACACCAAGTGCGATAAATTTATTTGGTCAACTTTAAAGTGAAAAGTGGCCTTCCTGATTTGAGTTTGAAGCCGCTTGAATCGATGAATAACAAATGTCTGGCACATGAACACTTGTAATAGTCCGTGCAACTTTATGGTTACATAGATTGTTTCATGTTCGTTCTCTCCGCATGCAAATGTTAAATGAATATATTGCAAAGTAAGTACTTGTTAAAATTATTGTTTAACGTGATTAACTTTTGACAAATTGTTACAGGAAACAGAAACAATATAGAAATGTTAAGATCTGTGGTAGAAATAATGAAATATTGTATAACTTTGGCAGTCCTTTTAAATTAACGTCTAAAACACAAACACTATGAACAGGTGCACGTTCATAGTGACTATTTAAAATAGTGTTTACAGACTTCACATGTTTCTAGCACTGGCTGTTCAGAGTCTGCTCAGTCAATGTAGATACATATGGTTCACTTAGTTGTTTTGCCTGAAGCGTTCACTTAGTTGTTTTGCCTGAAGCTATGTGTACCTACTTTAGAGAATCATATTTGCCATCTTAAACCTGATACGCCCGCAGCTTCTCTGCTTTAACTGTACAGAAGGACAATTTACATTGCAAATAATTGTTGCGCCTTTGATATCAGTTGGCAATACGATTATCAGCTTCAAGAAATCGAATACTCTAAGGAATTAAAATATTATGAGTAATTACATATGAGTTATGTTCAATATAACTAAAATCTGAAATTCATTACTTCAGCACATTTTATAGTATTTATGATTACCACAAGCTCATGTTGAAGTGTCTGCATCGCGTTCAATAATTTAATTACCTTGAGCAGAAGAGAACGTCTCGTCGCACAGACAACGCAGGAAGGCTGCTACTTTATCAAAGGGTTTAAGTTACAAACCTAATTCTCCAAAGCACGCGTTGCTTTAGGTTACATAACAAGGCTATGCTGTATGTCTCTGCAGGCGAACTTTTTGCGACCAATCTATAGCCCGCAACTTTCTTTCATGGCACTCTACCTTGATATAACGCTCAGTAGCAATGAACTGGTTCTGCGTTTCTCCCCTAATAATTGCTCAAATTAAACAAAAGCAATATAAATTTATCAACTGTAGCCCTAAGTACAAAGGGTGTGGGTGCTTTCTCTAGACATATCTGGTGAACATATACTTTTATTATTATTATTATTATTATTATTATTACTTATTTATTTTTCCGTGCTGTTTGCTGATTTTTTGGGGGGGGGATATTCGTGTTCACACACACGAGCACAAACAATTTACCATAAAAGTCCATGCACGGGATGAGAAATGAAACCGAAGTCCCCTGCGTCAAGGAGAGTGTGTTAAGCGCATTGGAGAACGCGGCCTGAGGATCTAAATTGAACGACTAAAGAGTTTCTGTAGCCGAAAATTATTCAACATTTGGACACCTCCAACTTTAAATAATGCATGAGATTATCGGAACACACTTCCCAATGCGTGGGGCAGTGCGCCTGCTTCACATTCGTGTTCGAATGTGTACTGTGATGAGTTACTTGGTTGATGGTTTTTCCCGAAATTTTCCTTACTCTCAGAAGACAAGAGTAATTCTAAGCTCTATGTATTCTGGTCCGAGCAATCATTTCATATTCATTCAGAGTTGAATATGGCCTGACATTAAACTTCAACAATGTTTGTAGTTTCCTTATTGAGGGATTTGTTGGAGCTTGTTATGAAAATCACGGGAGCATCTCGAAATCACAGTAATGTGTGAAAAATGAGTATTCCAGATGAAAATTTTGATATTAATGGGCATAAATTCCAAGTTTATATGGTGTAATGAAGCAGTAAAAGCATCTCGAGGTTCACTCAGACAACGCGCATAAAATAGCTAACATGTAAATAAAATACATGAAAACGGATGTTTGGAGAGATTCCACTTTTGCACAAACGGGTAGAGTTTTGGAGTGTGGTCATGCATAGGTAATGCTAATGTGAACTGGGGTATTTTGGTAATTATTATAACATTATGACAGATTACCTCCCTTTTCCCCATCCGGAACATTAACAAAGTATTAGCAGGCCAACTAAAGGGTCATTATGAAGGAGCTCCACCTCGTGTTATACAGCTGTTCTCTTGTGGCCTCTTATCTCATTTCAACACTCAAAGAATAATATACTCTTTTCCTGCTAATCTAATACAAGATTGACTTTTAAATAAAAATCATTGAGCAAACGAAAACCATAGATGTTCCAAAATACAAAACTATCCTTAAAAATTAGGTATTAAATGCTTATTTAAGTGTCATATTTTAAACGTTCTTCTAAAATGTAGGTACAAATTTACAAGATATGGTTTATAAACTATTTTTTCTCCTAATATGTGACATTTTTATATTGTTTTTGTTTTCTGCAACATATTGAACACAGACTTGCAGGGCTTAATTTCTCCGTATTATAAATTAAATCAGACGCTATATAGCGCTACACCCTGAACTGATTATTTTACTTAAATACTGGAAGAAACAATAATTGTAAAATTAATCTTCACCATATTCAGGAAACGATTGATGAATATTGACATAATTGTTTTATTCAAACGATACCTTGCTCTGTTTCGAGCAAGAGGTATCCTCCCTAAATACACTAAAACTATTTTTAAAATCCGCCTTTAAATTTAAATTTCACGAATTAAAGATTCCACATAGAGATACTACGATACTCAATACAAATATTAACTGCATTTTTCATTTATATCTGAAGCAAAATATAAACATCTAATATAATTATTTCCAAACAATCTCTGTAAAAACATAAAAATGTTAATACCAATAACTAGAAGAATAACTAGAAGTAGTGTTAATAACTGGGATGATTTATTTTCAAAGTAAATTGTAAACAATATTAAAATATTTTCTGATTTCTATGTATTATGGGTCCATGTAGTCAACCTCATTGTAGACAGATTTGTTAATAAATCTTTCTCTCCATCTAGCAAGGCTTGGTATTATGTTTTACCAGTTATATATCATTAATTTGAATGAAGAGGACTTCTCGACGACTTATGCTGATTTTAATATACACATTTATTTACCACCAACATTTTGTATCGATTTGTCAATGGAAATTCAAAAGGCGCAATAGTACCTACATTTAAGGAAATTGCTACTGTCCTCAAGATGCTCCAGTATTTAATTACGAAATATAAATAAATAAACACTAAATATTTCAGAGTAATAATGCAATTGTGAATAAAACAAAAACGAACAGATTGTGCGTTAGAAGAAAAATTAAATCGTAAAATAGATAATTAATGAGCAAGAACATTTGAATGCACGTGAATGAAATAGCATACAACGACTGCACTGATGTTTTAAATTAAACGCGCCTTTAAAACTCTTCAGAATGTTTTTACTTTCTCTTCGGTGTACTTAGGTACCTACAAAGTAGTTAGAGAAGATATTACATTCCACCCAAAACTTCGATACCGAGATTTCACCAAAATATGTTTTCAGGACCCTTGAACCAAATACTAAACATTTTCTCTACCACGTGCATAGTAGGTAGAAAAGATATTGCGTTCCGCCCAAAAATTAGATACCTACACGCTCTTCATTGGAAATACATGTTTTGAGACCCCGAATAAAAAAAAACATTTTTAGTAAAACGTCTGCTTGTGTGTGTGTGTGTGTGTGTGTGTGTGTGTGTGTGTGTGTGCATGTGCATGTATGTGAACAGTATAACTCAAAAAAGAAGCATAAAAACGAATAAATACCAAACTTGGTATTTAAATTCCGCATCTTCCAAAGATGATACACGAAGATTTTCAAGAAACCCCTGACCCCCAACTGCCCTTTACATGGATAATTTTTTAACTTTTTATTTTTTAAAAAACGGCTCTAACAATTTTGATTAACATACCATATATTAAAGATATTTATATGACAAATAGAAAGTATATCTTGAATTTTTTGAGAATAGCCCGTGAAGTCCTGTTCATTCAGAAGAAATTTTATATAGTCTCGTATAACTGGTAAGCGTTAAGCGATAGAGAAAATGTAGGTACTACACAAAAATGAGGATGTCTTTAAAACACAATTTATTTTAAACAACTTTTGCTGTGGCATAAGCCATTTCCGAAGTATCCGTTATTAATGGTTCGAATTGTTTAATATTCTTATTCTTTAAAGTCCATTTGTTTCTCTCGTTTGCGGAAAGAGTATTTTAAGGCCAGCATATAGCCTCCAGACAAATAAGAATAATTTGTATACCCACTAATAACAGATAAAAGCCTGAGAAACTCATGTGAATGTAATACATCAGATTTTTACTTTATCTACCACGTTCATAGTAGGTAAAGAAACTATTGCATTCCACCCAAAAATTCTATACCAAGATTATACATGTTTTTTGAGGCCCTCTAAATCCAAATAATGCATTTTTAGAAAATGGTCTGCGCGCGTGTGTATGTATTTGTGAACAGTATGACTCAAAAACGAAAAGTTCAGTACCTACCAAAGTTGCGGCAAGATTTGCAAGAAAATTCCGCATCCCAAACTGTCTTTTCAGGAAAGATTTTTTCGAAATTTTTTATTTTTTAAAAACTGGCTATAACGATTTTAATTAAAATGCCATACATTAAAGATATTTACATGAAAATAAAATGTATATCCTGAATTTTCTGAGAATGGCGTATGAGGCCGTCTTCATTCGGAAGGAATTTGGTATAATTTTGTATAACTGGTAAACGTTAAGCGATAGACGAAAACGTACCTTTAACCCTTTTTGTGGCATAAGTAATTTCTGAGACATCTGTTAGTAATAGTTCGAATTGTTCATTACTTGGTCATTCTTTAAAGTCCTCTCAACATTCAGGTATTTCTCGCGACTGGATGGAAACATTATGACATTTTAAGGCCAGCATATAGCGTTCAATTCTTAAACATTTGATTGTCTCTATTCCCTTTGTATCTATGCCGAAATGTGTAATGTAGCTATTTCTGCAGAGGTTTATCTCGATTAAAATGAAGTAGATAGAAAAATCAGCTTTAGTAAAATTAGTTTGTATACCATTAATAAACGATAGAGAGTAGAGAAAGTCATGAGAGTCCGTGGGTATGTGTATGTGTGTGTGTGTGTGTGTGTGTGCGCGCGCGCGTGCAGTGAACAGCATACCCCAAAAACGAAAAACTAGAAAAAGTGCTAAAATCCATACAGTTAAATACTACGTATTTAAGCATACATAAGCATAAGCATTTAAGATTTTCAACAAAATCTCACACCAAAATACGGGTTCGGGTTGTATGAAAACATTTGACTTATTTTTAATTTTCTTAAAAGTGATTCTAACTATTTTAATCAAAATACACTATATTTAAGCTATTTAGAGTACTAATAAAAGCTACATTTTGAATTTACTGTGAATTTAGTATACAGCAGAGATAAAACTGAAAATTCTAGAGGCCATTAAAACTTACAAATATTATCAAATAATCTTTCCCTTAGCGATAATCTTTTTTCCGAAATATTCTTGCTGTTTGTTTCAAAAGCAACGTATTTGAAAGTTGTTAATTCTTATTTTTAGCTTCCGTTCACAAGGGATCCTTACAACGATTTCTGAATTTATTCCTTTGTGCTTCCGATAAATACTTGAAAGTTGTTTCCACATGTTATGTGCTCTTACTTTGAAATCACTTCTATAAAAATAACCTATACCCTGAATAATGCATCGTGGATAGACACATTGTTTTTAATGAACATTGGGTGTAATACATAAGATAACCGTAAGGAATGTCTCAGGTGGTTACGTCTTTGGCCCGTATTCGGGAGGTCCAGAGATCGACCTCCGGCGACCGCCCACAATGGCCCATGGATTTCCTCGGGTCGCCAGGCGAATGCTGCGGTGGTTTATCTTCTACCATGCCTCTCCGTCTCATTTCCTGTACCCATCATCTTCCTTGTCATCTGTATCAAGGTTGTAGGACCAGGCAACGGTGTTCGGCGGGTTGTGGCTTGGCAGTGGCTTGCGCTCTGTAAAGTTTCTTCCCTAGTGTCTCTGCGGCACTGCTCAGTTAGGTCTCTCCTCAGCGTGGGCTCCGCTCCGGAGGACCCTGGAGGATGGTGGATTGTGGGCAGGGACGTGCGGCAACGGATGCGTTCTATCTGGAAATGTTAGGGAGCCCGCCCATGCTTGCGCCTATCAGCATCTGGATCTGGTCGTCCTTAGGATCTCTCCCCTCAGCCTTCCCTTCCAGGGGCCACGTTGGAAGCATAAGGGGTCGACTGGTCTGCGTGCGGTGCTCTGTCTAACCTGGAGGCCCCTCCGTGATACGTACCTTTAAAATACATAAGCTATACCTGCGAACTTGCAATAGGTAGAGAAAGTTATTGACTGTGTCACTTCAGAATTAGTTTTATTCAGGAGGCTTAAAAATCTGTATCACTGCTAGACATAGAGCTTTTTTTAACCAAGCATATTTCCCCTACCTTAGACATGGGATAAAGAAAATACAAGAAAGTGACACACAAACCTGCTACATTACAGTGAATGATTCTGTTCTATGTTATACGAAGATTTAATGTTTCAAATCCGAAAACGGATGAACACGGTGACTGGGGTCGTTAATGCACGCACTCGTGAACTAGTGATCTGTGATCAAACCCCTTAGCGGGGATTTGACTGTCTTTTCTAACTGTGGTTTTCTCCGGGAAGTAGTCTAAACTTAGGCCTGGAACGTTTCCATCCCATGTTTCCTTTCTTAATTATCATTTCAATTCATGTATCATCATTGCCCATCACCTGTGGTAAGAACGAGCATTAAACAGTTTTAAAAAGAACAAGCCAAAGACCCTGTGAAAATGGATCTCTAGGCTTCTATAGCTATTTTTATAGTACATGTTTGCCAACTTATACAGGAGTATATTTAATATCGGAATATTTCAAATTTTAGCAGGATTCAAGTTTACAATAGAAATAAAACTGTAAGCTGTAGAGCAATATTCATTACGTTCCACTTCGTATTATTCGGTTGATTATATAATTGTGCAATGAGGGATAAGCCTATATACACTTCAGCCTTTAATCAAAATAAGGCGATTTCTGCACGCTGTGGAACAATAGCAGATACAAGGGGTAAAAGTAGGGTTTTATTTCGCAGTCCTAAAGGAAAATAAAACCACTTTTAATATGTGTGACATATACTATTTTTTAGACAGCGCTCGAATTTGTAAAATATCAATAATATTATACTGACTCCTGAAACCAGCAGAGATCACATTTAGAACGCGGTTCTTGAAACAAGAGGAATGACATTAAAAAGCGAGATGTCAGACGTTTTGATGTTTTGCTCATTCACTTGCAGTCATTTTCAGCGAAATTGTTTTCAACATGTTTGGCCCTACGCCAGTCAGTCAAGCGATTAAATGCTTTCTGGATTCATATTGCTTTCTAGATTTTTTGTTTAGGACTTCTAGTCTTATTTTTTCTGCTGCTTCTGTAATTTCACCTGGCTCTTCCATTTCAGTTTCTTCTGAACTCATAATTTCCGCCATTTAATCTTTATGTAGGTTATGCTAGATGAAAGAATAACGTTTTAGATCAAAGAAAGTAGAAGGCTGGCACTATAACGTATAGGTTAACTATATAATGAATTGCGATAAATTGAAGTATGTCGATTTGTATTATGAACAGATAATGCGAGCGAGTGCCTTGAGAAATTAATTATGTAAAAAGACAATCAAAAGTAAAACATAATCAAACCAAGTCGAGTTATTAAACATGCAAACACAAAGAATAATTGCCATGTAATTGGACTTGAAACCAAAGTACTACTGCGATAATCTAAAGCTTTAAGCTTGTGTGCACTGTGGAAGTTCTACTTTTAGGCTACGCTGCCTAAAAATCATATTAAAACATGTCTTTCCTTATCAGTATTGAAATTCCACACGGAAGGAAATGCAGGACTTCATTTAGCGGTTGTATGAAATACTACAATAGCTTGAATGCAACAGACAGAATAGACGAGGGATTCACAGTGGCCAGACAACCAGCAACAGCTGTCCAAGACAACTTAATTCAGAGAGAACTTATTGTCTGTGTCTCTTTCTTCGTGTATGCGTGTTTGTAAAGTTATACCTCGGTGAAAAAAGCTGGGTTGGGGAGTAATAAAGAACATTTAGAAGCGGTTTCTGTGATGGATGTCTCCGTCATGAAGACAAATGTCATACTTCGTTCACTCGATACAAAACATGTCCTCAAGACCCGGTGGCAAAGTAAGAATATCCACCCCTACATCGTGATTAGTTAGTGTATAATACCTTCATTTATTAGGGCTATGAAAATAAACACATTTTTCTTTATAACAATGAATGCAGAATGAAGCATATCTCTTTGCTTATCTTGATTTGTATTTATAGGGATGCAGTGCTTAAAGTGAACGATCCCGGATACAAGGTTACACACCAGTGTGTTTCCAAAACAAATGACGGTCCAGACCCCACAGTGTTTAATGCAGTCGACACTCTGGTCACCACTGTCGTATTTGTCTTCGTCACCTCAGCTGTGAAGGTGCCTAGCATTTGGGAGTTCTGCACAGAGGGGCATTCGGATCACGTCCCTGGGAGGACATTGTGGTTCAGTGGCCAGATTGTCGGTATGCTCAAATTTTATGGCATGCTTTAACACCTCTTGCAACATTCCCTTGGAGTTGAAAAGAATTGTTTGTAACGATATTTTAGTCTTCTTTGAAATGTATTTAAAGTTTACACAAAACTGTTGCAACCGACTTGCAGAAATGGGAAAAATAGGTTTTGAACAGGTAGAAGTCAATAATACCTACTTCTAGTTTAAATTAATAGTTAAGCAACTAGAGAATTTAACATAAACATATTTTATTTAATACTTAATAACACAGAAAGTATGGTCCGTTTTACATAAAATTCAGGTAGAAAATATATGAAATATATATGAAAAAAATAAGATCAAAATAAAAAATAAGAGGTAAATAAAATTCAAATTCATAATGAAAATAAAAAGTCCAATATTATAGACCGTCACCAGCGCTTTTTATTCCTAAGATGATCACTGAAATTTTCATTTTCTTTAATCCAAAATTTGGGGTTGTTATCAACTAGACAATTACCCACTTCACCAATCTTGAACCTTATATTTTAAATGGTGTTTAATTAATAAAACGTTATTCAATTAGTTTAATTCTCTATAAAATTGTTATTTTAACAAAACATTAAGGAAGTAAGAAGTAAATAAATGTGAAATAGTAATAGAATTAAAGCATTTAAAAATTCAAAAGTGTTTTTTTAATTCTGTTTTTTTTTCATTCGTGGGGAAATTTATATAGCTTTAATTACAAAACTTCATCTAAAATTTGTGATGTAGATCAAATGTTCAAAACTGATTTGTGAAAGATGTGCAAAGAGCAGGTTAGCGACATATATAATTTTTTACTTTCTCTAGCACCTACGGATTATAGGTAGAGGAAGTATTGCATTCTATCCAAAAATTTTATGTCGAGATTTTACCAGAAATGCACGTTTTGAAATTCCATGAATACCTCCCGTCATAAAACATTTCAGAAAAAGATCTACGTGTGAGCAAGTGTGTGTCTATTTGTGAACAGCATAAATGAAAAACAACGTTATTGATAAATACCAAACTAAGTTTGGGATCTTCCAAGAGTGCGACGCGGAGGTTTTCAAGAAAATTCCCCGCCTCACCCCGCCTTTTACATGGACAAAATTTCTAATTTTTTATTTATCTAAAGTAGCTCTAACGATTTTGTTTAAAATACCATATGTTTAATAGATCTGCATGGTAAATAAATTTATATTTTGAATTTCCTTTGAATAGCCTGTACTGTGCATTTTGATTGAGTTTTTGTGCAGTTTTGTATAACTTTTAATGCGTAAGAGATAGACAAAAAGTTACTACACAAAATGTTGATCTCGTTAAAACACACAGTTACTGTTAAATATACGTATTTTGTGGGACATTTAGTGGGACCATTTCCTAAAGTTAAGTCGCCAGTTGTTTTTTTCCTTCTGTTTTCTCATGGTCATAGGAAGAGTGAAATTTCAAAGACGGCACATAGCGACCCTCTTTTTAAAGATTTGACTATCGCTCAAGCCTTCTATATTTCCCTTGTACTAAACCGAAGTGTGTACCTAATAAAACTATTACTGCAAATGTTTATATCGATTAACAGGAAAGTTAGGAGAATAACCTTTAGTAAGAATAATTTTTATTAGAGTTGGTAGAGAAATTCTTGTGAAATATCTAATGTAAGATATCGCCTCTTTTCTTTAAAGAAAAAATAAGGAAATCGAAATTGTTAAAAATGTTTCGCTTTTTTTTCCAATGCCCCCTCGCATGACGGGGGAGTGAGCTTTAAATGAATGAACTTTAAAATTACAGATTTTATTTAATTAGTCAGTCAAAGAGTTCTGCACAAAAAGTTTCTTTTAATTTATCTTATTTGTGCAATATGTTTACTGTTTTATTTGCGGGAGCTACTACTTCTTTCTTTCTTTTCTTTCTTTTTTTGCGTGGACATCTAGTATTTGTCTTAAAAAAGGTAAATATCTTAATACTGAACAACATTTTTAATTACAACGGTGCTATTGTTAAACGGAATGTTTGTCACATTTTAAAGTTAAGTTAACGATCCACAGGATGCTGATACGAAAATGAACCAAGCAGAAAATATATTTCTTTTGAAGAGGGCGTTCCATCTCGCTAACCATATGTTAGGTATCATGAACTGATGTGGGAAAATCGTCACTTTTTGACAAAGATCCCGATCACGCATCTTGTTTACCCTGAGTTTGAACAAGCTCTCTCTCCCCTCAGACCGCTTCGAACCGGTTTCTTGGCAGTAAAAACCATCCGACACACGTTGTTATCTGAAGGGACCAAGTTTATCGTTTGGTTTTAGTTGAACATTATCTTGTTATGTCCGTTTAACAAATGTCCCTCAGATTTACATGTCTCACCTTGGGTACAGGACTAGTACTGCAGGCGTCATCTGAATTATAGTGGACCTCTATACAAAGTAGCGCCTCACCCAGGGAAACCAATTTCTTCAATAGAATTTAATACAAAGTAGCTTCGCTAGTTAATTGCCGAAAATGTCCAACAGAATATTAATCTCAACGTTTCTTGTCTCTTTGAATCGTAGAGCGATTCTATTTCTTTCTGTCTAATCTCTCTTTCTTTCGTTCTAACATTACACTATTTTAAAATATTTCATTATATAGTTTCTACATGGCTTAAATTACTTCCCTCAATAACTTTCACCATTTTATGCCACTTATAATATCCAGGAAGCAATTTCTATATAATTATACCATAGTTAGTGTCTCTTTAATTCTTCTTTGAGATCGTCATCTTACCAAAATGCTTCCCATTAAGGAATTAAAATGAAATAGTAGTAAGTCACCAGATTAGGGCAGTAAGTTGGATGCTCATCTTGTTTCCAAATAAATACACAAATAATCGAACATGAATTCTATGCAGAATATTTTGTATACATATTCAAGATTGCTGAAAATTAGGAAGCAAACAGTTAACATTTAGTTAATTATTAACTACATTTTTCGGACAGTCGTAACTGTTTCAAAATGGCGTTCATATACTTGTTGAACATAATACTCATAATTAATATTGAAATGCAATGCTCAAGTCATAATAAAATGATTTATTTTAATGCTCAAAGCAGTTTTCGAAATCATGTTTGGCAATGCCCCTTGAGTTGTGTTCTATTTTAATTAAAACTAAGATAGGGGAGAGCTAATCTAACTTCGAAGTTCAAAACCATAATGCTAATAATAATAATAATAATAATAATAATAATAATAATAATAATAATAATAGAAGTAATTGTCATATACCCTTCAGAGATAAGGCGTATTCTTATTTGTCATTGCATTCTGTCCCTTATTAGCATTTCTTTTAGAACGTTCAAAATCTCTTATTGATTTATATTTGTTTATTTATTAAACTGATGTCTTTTTTTTCATTTTTGCAGTTCATGTATTCTGTCCAATTATGCATATGTCCGTTGTAAATGTTTAATTTGTCTATAATACTTTCATTTCTTATTTGATCATTTTAATTACAGCACTGCCTCCTGTGTTTGTTTTACTTTTTTTTCCCTATAGGTACACGAGTTATCACCATATAGAGGAGCAATGATATTGCCAAGGTTTTGTAACATCTTAACCAGGTTTCTTTAATCGTATGGTTTTATAGAATTATCACTGCAGTTCTACATTCTTTTTTAAATTAGTTTATCTCATATTCTATGTATTTATTATTTTCAAAACTCACATCTCAGCCCAGTGAGTGAAATGAACAACTTTTCTCAGGTATTTATTTTCGAAATACTACTACTACTACTACTACTACTACTACTACTACTACTACTACTACTACTACTACTACTACTACTTACTACTACTACTACTACTACTACTACTACTACTACTAGTTCTTGTATTATTATTATTATTATTATTATTATTATTGTTTTCATCTTATTGCTTTCTGCATATAGGTTTACACAGAGGGTTCGGAAAGTCGCTGTGCACTTAGACTATGATATAGATCATGTTCTAGGTTTGAACCAAAAGGTTGTTTGTTCTTAACGCAAGTTGGTGTGACTGTTTATTGAGTTGTTACATGATTTGCATGTTACTTGATTATTCAATTGGTAAAATCTATTTAAATCAATACATATTGTGTTCTATTGCTCTAATTAACTTTAAATTATGGTGCTTTCAATCGAGGAACGTACTTTTTTTGTTTAACATGTCTTTCAACAAGGCGATAAATACACAGATTTAGAGCTGGAGGCATTTTCTGAAAAAATTCCCGAAAGAGCATACCTCATCGTCTTCACAATAAAGTTCATCGACTTATTGAGAAAGTTCTATAGATAGGCTTAGCGTTAGATGCCGAACGAAGTGGTAGGTCATCTACTCTTAAACGAAGAGAAATTGGATATTTATGACACTGTGCTGCGTACCGTATCTAAAATTGCTCAGATTAGCATCTCAGAAAGATATCGGCCTTTCAACAGCGCATAAAGTGGTTGGGATAACATTGAAATTGTTCCTGTATAAAATAACAGCAGTGCAACAACTGAAAAACGCGAATAATGAAAACCGAATCCGTTACTGTGAATGATTAACGGTTTATTCAAAGGAAAACTATTCATTTCTTAATGTCACCTTTATACACACAAAACACATGATTATGGTTCATGGAGAATCTTCGTGCTTTGCATGGAATATTGTATGTTCAAAAAATTGGAGTGTGTTTTGCAATATCCAGACATTGATCTTTTATTCTTTGAAGAAAAAGTGGATAGTAAGCGTTATTGTTTAGTAATCAAAAACTTCATGGGCCAGCTAGAGCTAATTTCAACTAGATGGCGCTATAGCGCACACAACTAACAATACTATGCAACAGCTTTTCTGGGGAACTTGACATCTCTAGAGGCTTATAGATCCCTTGCTCATCGGACCTTACTCCACCCGACTCTTTTCTTTGGAGAGCAGCAATATCTGTAGAACCCGCAATCTCCACACACGCTTTGTGATTTAAAAGCTGAAATAACTTAAGAAGCATAGCACAACCAAAACCGCAGAAAGTATTTTCCAATAAAATGATGCGGGTTCAGACTTGTATCTTCTCTCGTAGACATTTCTATCATACGTTGTAAGCTCCCAATGAATTTCCGAACATTCTGCACTTGCCTTCTTTGCAGAAACATTTAAATTGTATTTTTCCCTAGCTCGGAACGTTGGAGGTTCCCATTTTATTATATTAACTTAAAAAAATAAAGAAGAAAATTATCTTATCAAAGAAAATTACACTCACAGAGTGCATTTTAATAAAACAAGACTGTTTTAAATCGGAAGAAAGGAACACTGTTATAAAGCAAGATGTTTCACAAAGCGTGGAAAACGTAGCCCAACCTCCTCTATTAGCTGGTGTTTTAGAAAAAAAAAACATTCAGAGGGGATAGTCGGTGACAATGGAACATCAAAGCTTTGATTGACACCAACTATTGTGTTAAAAAGAGCAGTTAAAAAGGCGTTGGGCACAACTGGTTCTTTTTTATGTCGGGCGTGATCAGGAAGCGTGACTCGTGTGGTGGGGGCTAGGAGTGTGAAGAGTCATTCTGGTTTTCTTTATAAGCTGTTAAATCGCAGCGCGTAACCTTCTCCTTTGTTATTATTGTAGGTTATACTACAAACTGTCCATCAGCAAGCTGTGTTCACACCAGAGTTATATTTTAAATACAATTTAATATTTAGACAGACTGGCGCTAACGTTACGTTGGAGTCTGTTATATCTAATAATAACTGAAGGGGTCAGACCCAAGGACTATAAGAGTACTTAGTTATTTTTGTGTTTTAGGAAACGTTTATGTGAAAGAGTTTTAGGGGTTTTACATCACCTATAACAAAATGAGAAAGTATATGTTGTGTTCTACTCACACATTCGATATAGAGATTTCGCCGGAGATAGACGCTTTGAGGTCCCCTGAACACAAAAATAAGCACTTTTACTTTCTCTGCCACCTACCTATAGTAGAATAGGGAGCACTAAAATTCACCCAAAAATTCGATGTCAAAATTTCATCGAAAATCTAAAGAGAATTAAAAAAATCAGCTTTAGGAAAAGGTCTGTGTGTGTGTGTGTGTGTGTGTGTGCGCGCGCGCGCGCGTTTGTGTGTGTGTGTGTGCTGTGAACAGCACAACTCTAACACGAAATGTTCCATAAATAACAAACTTTGTATTTATGTTCCTTTTTCAAAGATGCGATACGTAGATTTTCAAGAAAATCTCCTCACCCCAAACTAATAAATATAAATACTCTCTCCCACTCTCTCTCTCTCTCTCTCTATATATATATATATATATATATATATATATATATATATATATGACTATATAGCTATATATATGACTTTCATTAAAAATACCACATATTTAAGATATTTACATAGGTAGGTATATTATTTCATAAGAGATAGACAAAAACATATCTACTATACAAAAAAATGTAGATCTGTTTATAACACAATTATAATACAATTTACTTGAAATTGCTTTTTTGTGGCATCAGCCATGTCCGAGATATCCGCTATTATTGGTTTGAATTTTTAGATGCGTACTTTGTCATTTTTTAAAATGTTGTCGCTATTTAGTTGTTTCTTGGGATATCATGAAAACATAGAATTTTAAAACCAACGCTTTTAAAAATCGGTTCAATTTGTTCTGTCTCCTTTTTTTTTTAAATCTATTTGTTCCATTTACCTTTATGCCGCCTTTAACATCTAAGGTCATATCGGGAGCATTGCCTTTGGAACAGCTGCTCATCGGCAATGACGTTCATTCGTTTTACTATGCTGTTATCTTTGGGTTTGTTTACTTTGGGTTGTCTATTTTAAACGTTAATTTTACACACACATTTCACTCATACTTCCAGACTCTAGGAAGGACGGAAATTATCCTGGCTAAAGAAAAATTCCTATCCTCCAGCCAGCAATCGAACGCGGGACCTCTGAATTTGGAAGCTAACATGCTAACCACTCTGTCCCTCTTGTACCCACAACGAAATAAGTATTGTCTGTTCAGTCTTTCGAGACAGCAGTAGGCACAGGGAGAAAACCTATTATTCGCGACAAGGTCGAGTTCGTTGGCGGCTCTTTGTGATTGCTACCATGCCGCAATTCCTTACCTCCCTTTTCCATTGTCTCAAAAGCCTCTGAACAGACTATAATGACATTGCTTCTGCAAATGTTTATTTCGATTAACATTAAGTAGACAGAAAAATTAGTTTTCGTGAGAATAGTTTATAGAAGCTATATAGAAATAAACGATAGTGGGTAGAGAAAATCATTTTAATATAACACATCAGATTTTTAGACAAATAAACGTGCGCGCGCATGTGTGAACATCATTAACTAAATATAAAGTGTCGTATAAAGTGAAGATTCTCGAGAAAAATCCCCCATCCCAAACTACCCTTCATATAGACCATTTATTATTATTATTATTATTATTATTATTGTTATTATTATTATTATTATTATGTAATTTCTCAAAATTGGGTTTAAGATTTTGATTAAGTAGGTAAGCTTAAGCTATTTACATGACAAAATGTGTTCTTGAATTTTCTGAGAATAACTTGTGAAGTCCTCTTCATTCTAAATTAATTTCTTATAATCACTAAACCATTAGAGATGGGCAAAAGCTTAGTGCGCAATAACCTAGCATTGTTAAAAGACAATTTGTGTCAAATCATTATTTTCTGATATTAAGCATTTACAAGATATTCGTAGTTATTGCTTTAAATATTAATTATTTTATAACTTTTGAAGTAATAAGAAGCCATTAAATTGTTTTTCGTGATCATGCAAAGCGAGAAGTTTCAAAGCCAGCATACTTATAGCGACCCGCTTTTTAAACATTTAACTGTCGTTTCAGCCTCCTGCATCACTCTTTCACCTACAACGAAATGTGTAATGAAACCATTTCTGCAAATGTTTATCTCGAATAACAAGAAGTGGACAGAAGAACAAGCTTTTGTAAGAATAGTTTGTTAGGAGTAGTTAAAGAATACCATATAAATGTAACACATCAGATATATTAAACACTATGAAGTTTCACTGTTAATTTAAAGCGAGGTTTGGTTCAAAGAAGCACTAAATTAATTTATCAATAAAAATAAATCCTGTGGCGCAAGGTCCACTAAGGGCTTGGGTCTGCCAACACGATTTCAGACCTCACGCCTACGTACACACGACAGAGGTGGGCGATCATCCAACTGATACAGGCAGGTGATGTGATCAGCATTACGCATACCCCAGCCGGAAAATTGGCTTACGAGACCTGGATCGCTCCCTATTGCAGTTTCTCACTTTCCTCACGATGCTGTGTGAGCACCTGTAATTTATCAATAGGTATGTATGCATACCTATATACACAACACTTTTCAAATATGGAATGTTAGTGAAAAATACCTTGTTCAAAAAGTTGTCATGAACAAATATATGCTTTCTCCGTTCTTAGTAGTATATTAGTAATGCTTTAATATGAGTTCATTGTCAGTAGGTTTTACAAGAAGAGTAAAATTTGCTTTCAATTTAAAGAATCAAATCATTACAATGTAATCATTACCTATATTGTTACACTCTTAAATCTGCACATGACTCTGTATTACCGCACTTCCAGTTTGATTAGTTTCTAGTTTGTTAAAACAAAGACGTCAATATTCTATGTCTCTATGTAAGCCATAGGGCGCAGTTTCACAAACCGCATGTGTTACAATTTTGCTAACTTTTGATTTACCTAACTTTAAAAGAATGCACGTTTAATTTATATTTTACATCTGTCCCCTCCATTGAAACAGAAAAACTTCAGACCGTCCGACCATGTTACAAAAGTAGCCTTAAGCTACCGTTAAACAGCTGTAATAAAAACAAGTTTGCCAACTTTCAGTTAATTAAAGCAAACTGTTATTGAACCACTTAGTTTTTATAACGTGTTCTTAGTCATCATCCTTCATAAATCATGTTTAATGTCTTTAAAGATCACAGACCTTCAGAAGTGGTTATTCGCATCTTTATCCAAAATTCTTTCTTATTTTGGATTAAAACTGTTTCTTAAAATGTTAGTAAACGAGGGACAATAAAACATTCCATAACTGTCTGAGGAGCAAAACACAGTTAATAGATCGGTTCTGTTGCCAGCGGGTTTTTCATGTACATATCTGCATTTTTCATAGTAGGTATGTAAAGTTTCAATTTTTAATCATGCCTACTTCCTTAGTTCAAAATATATGAATTTTAAATACTTATAAGGTAATTCATATGTATTTAAAGATGCATTAAATATTGCTGTAGAGTTCTTTCACACACCAACATCGGATTTTAATTAAGATACGAAATAAAGAATATATATAAAGGAAAATCACCACTTAGTGTCATATGCAGTGTTCTTTCTAGTTTTAATTACAAGGTATTAAAAGCTGCATTAAGAAGATGGTAAATAAATGCATAGCGTTATATTTTAGGTGGATTCTTCTTGTGTCGGAAGTATGCACTAGCATCGATAATATGTAATACTCTGAACGTTTTGGGCAATAATGCATATACATGTTTACATGGTCGTAGATAGTGATGATGGATTTTTGCCACAAGTCGGGTCCTATTCCTTAAGCTACGGCACGTAAAAGAACTCAAGCCTGATGAAGAGGTCTCTGAGCAAAATTTCCGGTCTTTCACGCCCAATATAGAATGGGACGTTAAGAACCATAACAGTTAAAGAGTGTTTAATAAATAAAACTAAATTTAATTTCTTTCCTTAAGCTTGGAGCGGCGAAAACGGGATTGGTGACCATTTGAACTCCCTCAGTCGGCTCCCAGAACGGCAAGTCACATAGATTTCCATTAGTGCAGCATGTGCTGTGCAGGATGTGTTATTCCTAAGGCTCGGAAAAGGAAGGCAACACCGTGAGTGGTAGCGGCAACTTGCCCAAGGTCGTACTTGGCAAGCTAATATGCTGTACTTTGCCATTGCATTACGCAAAATGTGTAATTTCAACTTCGTATATAAGTATTCATCTAACAATCGTACATTTTTGAAAAATTTCAACGATTTTGAAACAAATTTGAAATGTGTCGACAAATGTTCTTCGGGCTATATTACTATTTGTATACGAGGGCTGTCCCAGAAGTACCCGACCTAACAGAGAAAACACAAAAATGTTGGGGAAAAGCATCTTTATTCCTCCCTTTCAGTTCGATACACTTTTCCCAGTGGTGCTCAATAGCTTCGATACCCTGTTTATACTGAGAACCATCGAGTTCTGCAAAATAACCATCAACTGTAGACTCCAGCTCTTCACTGTTGGATTCCTTCGGAAGGGAAATAAAGCCGGTGATCCCGTGTCGTAGATTTAGGGCACGTAAAAGAACCTCAAACCTAATAAAGAGGCCTCTGAGCAAAATTACCGATCTTTCACTCCCAATATGGAATGGGATTCTAAAGGCCACAACAGTTATAGAGCGTCCATAAATAAAACTCAATTTAATTTAATTTCACTGTTGGCAAATCTTTTAGCACCAAGCTATTTCTTCAACTTTGGAAATAGAAAAAATCAGAGAGGGCTAAATCTGGCAAATAGGGTGCATGAGGAAGAAATTCGAACTTTAATTCGCTGATTTTGGCTATGGCGATAATGGATGTGTGAACTGGTGCATTGTCTTTATGAAAAAAAAGTTTCTTTTCACTAAATGCGGCCGTTTTTGCTTGATTTCATCATTCAAATGCTGCAATAAGTTTGCACAATACTCGCCATTGATTTATTTTACTTTTTGAAGATAATCAATGAAACTTATTCCACACATACTCCAAAAAACTGACATCATCACCTTGCATGCAATTGGAACTGTCCCACCATTTTTGGAGCCGATTCTCCCCTTTCAATCCTCTGTTTTGACTGTTCCTTCGTCTCAGGTGTGAGGTGATGGACCCATATTTCATCCATGGTTATGAATCGACACAAAAACTCGGCTTTATTGCAGCAAAACATCGCCAAACATTCAACTGAAACATCCCCACAACGCTGCTTTTGTTCCATTGTGAGTAAACGCGGCACCCAACTTGCGCATAGCTTTCTCATGTCTAAATTTTCAGTCAGTATGCAATGTGCAGCACTTTTTGAAATGCCTACGATGTCTGCTAGCTCGCGCACTCAGTCGACGGTCATCCAATACCATTTTATGGATTTTCCTCACAATTTCTGGCGTGCTCACCTCATTTGGTCGACCACTGCGATGTTCGTCTTGGCAGCTCGTACGGCCTCGCTTAAACTCTGCCACCCAATATTTTACTGTTGTAAACAAAGGAGCAGACTCCCCCCAGAGTAGAATCTAGCTCAGCTTTAATATTAGTTGGACCAAGAGCTTTCAAATGAAAGTATTGTGTCACATAACGATGGCCAGTTTTATCCATGTTTACAAATTTGCCAAGAGCGTTCAATATTGATGGCTGCCAAACAATTATTAAACAACGTAGCATCGTCAAACTTCAAACTTAAGCTTTATAAGGTTGGTACTTTCTACCACAGTCATTTGTTTGAAACAACCACTAT
Organism: Deroplatys truncata; assembly: GCA_030765065.1. Lineage (NCBI taxonomy): Eukaryota > Metazoa > Arthropoda > Insecta > Mantodea > Mantidae > Deroplatys > Deroplatys truncata. The sequence goes on from CM060981.1 coordinate 205,167,535, forward strand.
CTATACATTCGGGTCGGGTACTTCTGGGACTGCCCTTGTAACTTAAGTCCAGTACTTACAGAGATTTATGAATTGCTTTCATTGACAAAGCGTTGCTAATAGATCCTCCGCAGAACAAACGCATCTGGGTTCTCATGAATACTGTGCAGAACTTCAGCTTTTCGACTACACATATTTAAACTACAAAATTGTGCAAATGTTTTGTTTTTGCAGGAATTGGTCCGGAAATGGGCTATTAATAAACAACAAAACAACAAAAAAGACATTGTAAATTCACTGAACCCTACACTTGCAGCTTAGAATGGAGTTTCACTCACTTGATCCCAGAACCTTCAACACAGGCTTGATACATTCTGTTAGACAGGTCACATTGACTGCTCATTTCAAAATACGCCGTTAGACTTGTAAACTGCTGTCAGCCCTATCGACTAATTTATCGCTTTTAACAATAGCTAATTGAGACTGAGCTGCGGACATTAAAATACGCCAGCTCATCCTCCTTTGTGGCCCATAAACGGCCAAGTAAAACTTTAATGGTCACCATCAAAGATTAATATTTTATTAAAGCGTGATGAGTGAGGAAGTGTGTTACTACAGGCTGTTTTAAAACGCTCGTCACTTTTTGGATATAATAGTTTACCAGTTGTTCCTGGCCAACATACGCTACTCTCTTTGGTGTGTTCAGTGAAACATACCATCCAAATGTACCTATATGACGGTAACCTAGTAACTTGTGTTAGTGTTATCAAATATCTTATATAAAGATTGAGACTGAGAGTGTGTAAGAGCATAGTTGTGGAAGCAATGGAATTTTGCATATGGATTTGTGGACGCCTCCATATGTCAGGAAGTCGTTTGGTCTCGGCTGTGTAACTAGGCCTACGGTTATTTTTTGGAACGGCTTCATTTAACCATTTCAAAATAACAGTTTTTTGCTACTTTTTCCCTGTCTCTACTTAACAGTAATGCTGAGGCTCACATTAGGAGTACATACCTACGTATCTGACTGAGGCATCTCCTTGCATTTTCTAGCCAGACAGTGACTGCTAGGTTGGTATACAGTTTCCCAGAACACCAAAGTACACGTGACAACAAAATGGCAATAAAACTAACGTGGTAGTACAACTGGCTATCATCAGCTGCAACAAATCAGATGGTACAGTAAGCAACTAAGTCCATCTATCAGGCATAAGCGTGGTACCTCCCAAAAGTTGGTACAAATATTGGAAAAAAGTTTAATATTGATTTCATAATGTATCCACAGAAATTACGAGTACATTAAACAACCTCCCCCACGCCCACCCTCCAAATGAATCTCGTTAAATGCTGCATGTCAGCTTTCAACTGTGACAGCATTCAGACATGCCTGTAGTTTTCACTTTATTTGGTATTGTCATTACTAGGGTTAAGTTTTTTAGGTGTTCACGTTTTTTCTTAGGGTAAGTTAAAGCTGTGCGGAAAGATACCACTGTGTGAAATTTTGTTTCTAGTTGCGAAAAGAGGCATTTTTCTCGCACATTTTTTCCTTTTTTGGGACCTTTACGCCTTTTTGGCACCTTTATCCCATTTTCCCCCAACCATACCCATAATCCCCTTTTCTCCCTTTTTTCTTTTTAAGTTTCATTCCAATTTACTATTTAACTTTCAATTAACGTCTCCTCAGCTTACTGTGTACGTGCGAATAGTAAGCCTACCTCTTTCAGTAAAAGCTGCGCGGGAATTGAAGGCACACCCGCAACAATGGAAAATAATTGTGTATTCGACGAAAACCTCTTTCTCTCGCTTTACTGCTATAAAGTAGCCCGCAATAATGCAATTGACAAGGAGTGATTCTATGACACCAGAATCAGGGCCTGCTGTTCGTGAATGTGAGTTTGTTACTGTGAGAGACGTCATCTGTTTGCGTGGAGGCGAAGGCTGGGCACGCAGTTTCATGAATTGTTAAGACTGGGTTCTGCTCGAAACTACTAGAAATCGCTGAGACTGAAGTTCCAGCATGAATGAGAACATTCTGGTAATTGCCGCGGTGTTATAAGAGAATGTGGACAGCGAATGGGCGCAAGAGTGAGTTGTGTGAAAGTCGCATTGTGTTAGCAAGTGAACTAGTGTTAGCTCTATGTTACAATTACCAAACGAGTGTACTAGTACTAGATTTTACCATGCCAAAGGTGTCCAGTGCTGCATTTATTGTTCTGGCTGAGGAATTCAAAAAAGATTTCATAGACACTGATGGAAACTCTTATGCGATGTACTATTTGTGATTCAGGAATTTTGTTAGATGAAAAACACCAGCAAGATCGCATCAACAACACATTTCTAGCTCTAAGCATCAAATGAACAACACTCTTCAAGCAACAAATCACGGCAACCTCTATTACGAAATGCGTTTCAACAGAGTTCTTCAAGCCAAAATTTGAAGGAATTAAACATTGATTTGTCTGCTGCTCTTACACAAGCCGGAATTCCACTCACTAAGGTGAACCATCCAGCCTTCTAGGGATTTCTTGAAAAATACACAAAGATGTCAATGCCCGATGAGAGTACTTTAAGAAAAAACTACCCTGGAGCCTGTTTACCAAGAAACTATACAAAGAATCAATGAGAAATTATCTGATTGCGATGTGGGAATCATTGTGGATGGAACCTAGACTCAATGGAACGATACGTTTTTGAACATTTTAGTTTTTCCCTTAGCAGGGGAGAAACTTAAGCCCATGTTGTTAAAAATGTACAAGCTGCAAAAAACCAATGCCAGTACGGTAATGCAAGCCATTATGGACTTCTGCCAAAAACTCTGGCCTACTGGTATCGAGTTTGAAAAACTTCTTGTGGTTACGGACCAGGCTCCATACATGGTTTCAGCTGTTAACCAATTGAAACCTTTATTTCCTGACTTGAAGCATGTGACATGCTTGGCTCATGCCCTTCACAGGGTTTTTGAATCCATAAGGAACGAATACGACATCGCAAATCAATTCATCTCTGCCCTGAAGAAGATTCTACTGAAAGCTCCGAGCCGTGTTGTTTACTACAGGCCTGCCCGTTCCAAATTTCCCGGTCATTACTCGCTGGGGATCTTGGATTGAGTGTGCTGCTATGTTGTGTGAGAATTTTAACAAAATTAAAGAGTTTGTGCTTTCTTTGGATCCATCCGACGCAATTGCAATTTTCAAGGCACAACAGCTTCTGTTACCGGAGAAAATACATAATTTGCAGACAGAACTATATTGTGTCCATAGTTACAAGTATCTGCCTGCAGCTATTAAATGATTTGGAAGAACAAAGTCTGGAAAAGGAAAAACAATGGGATATTTTTACTTCCTTGAGAGAGCAGTTAGATGACTTTGCCAAAGACAAACTTGAATCTAGTCTTCAGAAGAATCCAGACATTAAGGAATTCGCCACATCTGTAGAGTTGCCATTCCGAGTGAATACAAGGTTTGCCCCACTAGTTTCTGTGGATGTTGAAAGAAGTTTTAGCATCTACAAAGACATTCTCCTAATAGAAACAGACTTACTTTTAAAAATGTGGAGGTGCTTAATGTCTTGAAGTACAACAGCTTCATGTTTTTTCCTTCTTTTGATGAGTGATAATTTGTTGTACCTACTTGTTTGTAGTTCAATAAATTAGAATAGAGGAAAGAGAAATCGTTGAATTAGCTAAGGGAATGCACAACTGAAATTAACCCAAAATGTAAAAAAAACATTATGTTCTCAAAAAATTCTCCATTGCTTGTAGTTTTAGAATTCACGTTTATTTTTGACCTAGCGAACGCTTCAGGATCATTACGAGACTTTTTAAATACCCTTACGCATTTGGTTGCTAGCTGTTTATATTTTTAAAACTTGATTTTAAGGCGTTTCTTATTTTCAGTATTTCTGCATATTCAAAATGTTCCACACAATGTAGTTTTCATCCATTCATATTGACATTTTTTATGCTTATTTCAAAAACCCAAATAAATAAAACTGTCTAATAATTTTTCTGTGTAATGAATAGTTTTTGCGCTACTAATGTTTGAAGATAACAATGTATACAATAAAACCTAAAAAGAAATGCAAATTCAAAACTGCAAAACTTTTTTTCCTCTTAAACTAAAAATGGTAAAAAAAAATATATGACAGATTTGTAGTTCTATGACATTGCAGCAACATAAGATTCTTTTTTTTTAAATGCATCATGTGTTGCATTTTGCATATACCCATAATTTTTTATTTTTAAAAGAATAACTGGAAAACTAATCAAGATTTTGGATTGAAGTTCACAAAACAATTATATCTAAAAAAGACTGACATGTTAAAATTTCAGTCCAATTGAATGGATAGTTTAGAAAATAGCAATTTCAGTTGTGCATCCCCTTAAATAAACCAGCTCTTTATTGTCCCTTTTTTCAGCTTATTTGAGCACCTTTTCCCCTGCTTTTTTCATCTGAAATTTGCGCCTAAAAATCCTAACCCTGATCATTACGTCTAATGCTGATAATAACTATATTTGACTAAAGAATTTTTAAAAATAAATCATTTGTCCTTACTAATTTGATTGCTTAGCTGTTGAAACGTCATTGTTATTTTTGCTGATATGAGGTAAGCTTAGGTTTGTTCTATAGAACAGTGGAACTAATTATTGCAGTTTCCCTTGCACGATTCAGAACGCTGTATTTATTCTTCCTTCATGCTTATTGCTGATACTTTAAATACAGATCGTTTAATATTATTCATTTATTGGCATTTTTGTTAAGAATTTTCAGAATCGCCGTTTAAAAGTAGGATAATGCTTTCACACCATGTCTTTTGCTCTCTCTTCCCTTTTAGGTACAGAAATATCTGTTTCATTCAATCCAAAAATTCCATATCGAGATTAATCGTAAATATACTTACGTTTTGCATCTCTTAAATAAAGAAAACCGAAATAGTGTGTTACGTCAGCGCGTCTATGTATAACTAAAAAGAAAGAAAGAAAAAACAGAAGTCGTCGGATCAATACTAAAATGTGTATTCCAGCTAGGCAGCTCCTCCCCAAAAATAGAAAATGTAAAACTCAATTGATGTGTTAAAGATATAAATTTCATAAATAAAAAATTATCTTAAATTTCTAGTAAGCAACTATTTGTATTGAACCCCATTAACTTGGAAACCTCAAAACACAGACAAAAAATTACCATTAAAAAACTTCTGTGTTAAATTTATATTGCTTTTTGCACCCGCTATCATTTAGTATCATGCAGCTTCTACTAAGTAGGTATTCTTCGAAACTTCATTTTTATATCTAATTCACTAATCGAATTAAACGTTTGACACCTTATCTTGCAGGCACAGAGGGATACAGGATAGCGAAGCAATAGTCACATATTTAAAAGCGGGTTGCTGTATGATGGTGTTGAAATTTAATACGCTTTTGAGAAACACTTAAGGACGAAGAGTTAAAAAATGACAAAAGCATTCAGAAATACAAACCAATATTACGAGTAACGGATATCTTTGAAATGACTAATGCCTTAAAACATTTATTGGAAATAAATAGTTTGTTTTAAAGATTTTTACATTTTCTGTGAAGCAACATTTGTTCCTCTTATGGTTTATTAGGTAGATATACAAAATTATACAGAATTATTTTCCAGTAAAGACGACTTCACAGGCTTTTCCCGGTAAATTCAAGATATACATTCTGTCATATGTAGCTTAAATACATGGATTTTAATCAAAATTGTGAGAGCCATTTTTGAGAAAAATAAAGAGTCGAAAACATTTTCCTGTAAAGATAGTTTGTGGTGGGAGATTTTCTTCAAAAGTATCGCGCCCTTGAAAAGTACAGAACTTAAATACCAATCTTGGTATTTATCCGATACCATATTGTGGTATTATGGTGTTGAAAATATAAAAACAGCAATCAGAAATGACTGATCCTATTGATGATAAAATATTCCAACTTATTTATTTTTTAAAAATAAAGAATATTGTCTCATGAATAGCTTTTAATTAAAAAAATAAAAGATAATAAAATTAATGCCAATCACACACACACATACACACATTCAGACCTTTTTCTTCCCAAAATGCTTTTTTTAGTTTCACTTAGCCTCAATTTCCATTGAAATATCGATATCGAATTTTTGGTTGAACGCAATACTTCCTCTACTTACTATAAGTGAGCAGTAGGGGAAGTAAAAATATACATCGAGTTAAAATATAAAATTTGTGTTAAGCAGAAATCGCTGTGGTATTAACCATTTCCGAATGTTGGCGGTTGCTTGTTGCAACTTTCCCACGTTGCACTTTAAAATGTGAGTGGTCTTCTTGTTTCCTATGAACCAATGGCTACTATTTACCTAGTGTTAAATAGCCGACTGTTGTCACAGCCTCTACCTACAACAAAATGTGTATTATCGTGGTTCACACACTATAGTGCCTAGCTCAGCAGTGCTTATTACAATTAATTGGGAATAGATAAAAGTATAACTATGATTAATTTGTAGAATAGGTATGAGGGAAATTGCGTGATTACTACAAACCAGTCCAAAAAGGAAGCATTATTGAGAAATCCTGTGTACTGGATTTAGAATAGGTAGACACGTTTGTGGAATAGATGAAGAAATTGCGTGATTGTTACTAATCAGTCCAAAAATGAGTATTATTGATAAATCCTGTTCTGGTTGTAAATTATAATCCTTCCGGCCTTTGGTCCTAACATAAACAATAAACATAGTACATATCACTCCACGCTTGACGTCTCGTGAACGCATGGAGGAGCTTCCTTTCAACAGCTGCTCAGCAGTTTACGTTGGGTAGACCAAGAAAATTACTTCGTTACCTCACAATGTTATCTCAACCACGTGCTACCTTTCACTTTCCCAGCACTTCATATCCTGTACTAAATGTACTAACTAAAGAATGGGTGAAAAATGTTATGAAATATATTTTATTAGTAAAAGCTATTATGTCAATCGGAGTCTTCAACACCTAGCTTGGAATCAGTGATACCCCTTAAGTCGTCCACCAGATTTATAATGAGCACAACCGTTGCTTTCCTCCAATAAACAACTCGGGAATACCGATATCTGCATAGCCTTGATAATAAATATACGCTAGCTATTCAAGGTAAGTTTAAATGAAGCGATTATTAAAATACTATTGTTATTTACCGTCTTTATTACTGAAGTACTAAATGTGTGATAATACTTACTTGCATCGCAGTAATGAATTATTTTCTTTCGCTTGTAAGGTGTCCTCCGGCAGTAACACTTGCATTTGTTTACACCAGGGCACTTTCTTGTGCTGGATGGTGTACAGTGCCAAAATGTTTCGGATTTCAAAAGAATAAAAATATCAGCAATAACTGAATTAACTTCTGAACATTACCATATTTAAGGAAGGTACGCTCCTGCTAGAAGAATCCTTGGCCTTGAACGTGTTTCCTCAGCTAATTACCCGCAGCGTCATGTTCAAGAGATGGATAATAGAATTGCTAACGAGTCCTGCAAACATATCCGTCACTGTCCGTATGATCAGCTCGGAGTAACAATGAAATTGTAGATGTTCATTAAAGTCATTGTTAAATTACCGTACCTATGTTGTCAAGTTAATTGTCAGATAAGATGACTGTGATGGATAGGTTTTGTCAGCATGTCCATGAGAAACATCATTAATAAAGCAACCTAAATAATCTTTTATTTTTGTTATAATTATGCTTTATCTTCTTGATGATTATGTTTTATTATGCTTTATATTTTATAATGCATTTCTTTCATACAAATAAACTTTAGTATCTTAAATGAATTATTTTTTGTGACAGTAAAGCAAGTTGTCTTTCAATAATAATACAACAATACTAAAGAATGAAGATCTAGTCATCTATGTCACTTTCACTTTCTGTAACAACTCTTGAGGTTGATTAATTGCAAGTTTTAGGTGAGATTCAGACTTTCTGCTGTCAGACACGACCGTTTAGAATTTAAAATTGCTTAGATAAGCTTCTCTCGGAGCTTTTACCGTTACTGCCTTCATTGCTGGCTTACTTAGGCATCTTAGAGGAATGTTTCTGCCAGAAGGACAAAGCAGTAATAGAAGACAAATGTTCTTCTTGTACCATTGCTGCATATGTTGATATTTCTCCCACTAGAACATCAGTGTTAGAGAAGCGTTTCAGTCACCTGAAGTGAAGATGGAATAAACCTGCTCAGGAATGGCTAATGTTGATCTATATTGTGAGCTTCCTTCCAGAAGCTTTTTGCAGGATGGTGTTCATTCATATATGTCTCAACTTATTTACATGCTACATTAGAACTTTGAAGCATATGAAGAACTGGTAATAGAATAAGCCAGGCATGTGTTACACCAGTATTATCTGATTCCAAAACCTGTATTTGTTTACAAATACCATCGGAGATTTCAGATATAATTCTGAGTTGAAGGCGAGGGTTTCATTTTAAACCAATCGTTTTAAATTTTTTAGAGCAGCACTACCTTCGTCATCTTCTACATCGATTCAACGTTTAATTGCATTGAAATTCATGCTGTAATATTTTCCTGCCTTCAGCCATGTGCGCCAATGAGTAATTACTGGAACTGGAGGTAGATTAAATGTTTCTGATTCCTTTAAGCAGTTCAGTAATCTCTCCCTTATGGCCGGAATTTTCACTAAAACAGTCTTAACAGCTGTAATGAATTTATCAGCAACTTTGAGTGAAAATATAACCTCTTCAGCACAAAGACGCAATACATGAGCCCAACAGGTAGAATGTAAGAGCTTGAGATGCAATTCCAGTCAATCGCCTGCCAGCAGAAAGTATGTATGTTGCACTGTCCGATATTAAAACAATGAAATTAGGCCTGTGAACACCAATAAAATCTATTGTGTCAAGTATTAAATTTACTATAACATCAGCACTGAAATTTTACAATTTTGGTTTTGACGCAGTAATTTGTATCACAAAAATGTAAATGTCAGAGTGATTGTAGTGTGAATATGCATTGTTGTGTGACATTGATTTGAGATGTTTGTTGATTGTAATCATTGTTGAGAAGTGGGTTTATACGGCCTTACTGAAACTGACAATAATAGCGTGTAACAATGTAGCGAGGGGGTGAGCTGTTTATCATTATTAGAGACGAGCAAATGACGTCAGAGTGGCGTGTTTTTCTTAGAATTTGCGGGAACATTTTCCCTAGAGCATATGTTTTCGTAATTTTCATTGGATATAAATATAGACGCTAATGTTGGCGCGTTTTATTAACCAATAGCAGCTCGGTTATAAATCTTTAGGCATATCGGGCGAAGGAGTATAAATTCGTGTCAGAGTCAAGTTTCACGGAGTCCAACAGAAGCATTCGCGTATAAGACATCGATGAGTTCAACAGAAGCAGTCATGGTGAATACATCACACAGTTTATCGATTTGCAGGTTACGCGTAGCAAATTTATGAAAAATCTCTCGTGTCGTAAAGTTAATTACACAAAAAGTTGAAGTACGCGAATTAATAATGGGCAGTAAAGAAGTTATTATAACAGTTTCAGTTTGGCGAGTGTCAAGATTAATAGGTGAAAGTGAATAATGTGTTACGACAATAAAAGTGTAAAACAAATTCTTTCATCAGTGTTATCTTTGGATAAAAACTCCTTTCCGTTTACACACCCTGTACAAGAGAAGTGCTTGACCGAGAAATCATAGCTAGCCGGAGGACAGTGAACTCAAAATTAAATACAATAACAGGCGCTCAGTAAAAGATAACACAAAGTGACCGCAACAAATTGTATTCCATACGTGCGGCAGATAAACAGTAGCATCTTTCGAACACAAACATTAATACCGTCACAGTTTTCACAAGACGGAGTTTCTCGCTCAAAACACCCAATGGAGCAACAAGAATATTCATCGCCTTACGATTTTGTACCTGTCGTTTCATCAACCATTAGATATACAGATTTCCCCTCATATTTTGACTTAGTTTTTCTTGAGGTCTTCTTCAGCACACTTGACAAGCTATCTTCTCAAGAGTGGTTTCGCTGGGAGGCGGTTTCATGCTTATAGCTGTTGCTAGCCACTGACGAAACTGTTTATTGTGGAAGACATAGAATGGAATACCAGCAGAAGTAAGTGCTTTGACCATTTCTTTCATATTTTTGAACTTTCCACGCTGCCATACTTGAAGTATAGTATTGGTATGTGTGCTGTTAGGACCACCTGAAGGTGAACCATGTCCATCATTCTGTTTCCGAGATCTATGACGAAAAACTTTCCACATGTCTTTTTTGCAGAACAGACTTCTTTTTAAAATTAATACTTTGAGCATAAAGTTCATAAAATAATCTGTTGGCAACTCACAAACCCTTTGAATTACATTTACAGCAATTTTTGGCCTGCTGATGTTCAATAGATGTGAACTGCTTTGATTCACCATAAAACCGTTAAACTTAGGCACAAGATGATCATTGCTGAAATTCTAGCTTTTCATTGTTGCTGGGAATATTGTTAATTTTTGTATTAAATGCAAAGTTAGATTTTAAACAAGTACCTAGTTAATTTCCAAGAATTATGGTTTATATTACATAATTTTTTAAAATTTCAAAACTTATTTTCCCCAGATCCTTGGATCTCCAAAATCATGTTTTGGGTAGCAACCATATGTGTAAAACCCTGTTATACTTTTTATGCTTATTATGCTTTTGGGTTGCTCTGATCATTATAAAGGCCGTTTCTGAATACCCGAATTTCAACACCTCCATCGTTTCTTAAGAATAGACGTAGTGTTTATGTCATTATCGGATGTAGTATTACAGAATCAGTAATTTCAAAAGATGACAACGTTATTGTGTTTCATATGTCAACACATGAACCTTGTAAAATTTAATTACTTCCACAATTACGTTCGTATTATAAGTTGTATTAATTTGTTACAAGTCCAGAATAAGAATTATTTTCTATTAAACATACATGTAATTACTCTCTGCTCAGGGCAACCCATGGAAGGAATTTTCGTAACATAAATTTTCTTAATGCATTACTGTACTTTCTAAACACTGAGTGAAACAAAGCAAAAAACTTCGATGTTTTATGTTATTGGTCTTATGGAGCAGTTGGTAGAACGCCTACTTTTCAAAAATCCTGTGTTCGATTCCCGTCTGTGTTCGATAAATGTTTCTTTGATGAAGAAGCTTCCTGGATAATCCAGAGACTGGCCAATAAATGTGAGTGTGCCTGTGTGCGTGTTCAGCTACTTAATAATCAGACATATCAGGATTACCACTGGGCAGATGCCTAAATATAACTGTTTGATAGTCATTCTGTGTTACCCAAGCAAAATTATATGCCACAAAGAGTGTACCGCAAAGTTACTTGAAATTACAAAAGATGTGTTTTTCTTCATTAGTTTTGAAAATATTAATTTGATAGTTATATTTCCAATTAAAAGGAATTAAATACTGAAACTTTTTCATTGAAGACGGCGTTGTACACAAGATCTATAAAAAAAATTAACATATGTAGAACTGACTTCATTTTAGAAATCTAAAGGCACTGGTTTTTAAATATATATGTTATAACTTTTTTCTAAAACTATCGTTAAAACCAGCAGAAAAACTCATGCAAGAGCATTTTATGTCTCAGCAATTATGAAAATGAAACGGCTGCATGAGGTTTAAAGTGTTTTTCGCTTAACTTAAGAATACATATATGACATTTAAACCAGTAATATTGTTAATTTAAATATACTATAAAAGCTAGTTCACAGAGAACAAATATGTGTAAATATTTAAAAAAATATTTTTTATTTTATCCATCTTATCTTAAGGATTTTGTGGTATCTAATACAATATAAAAACAGAAAGGTGAAGGAAAAGGGGAAGAGCTTGGTAAAATAGAAACTAATGTTATATTTTATTTAATTATTTTAAACTTTAGCTATAATTATGGTTTTACGAAAGGGTCACAAGAGTGTACATTACAGTTCCTTTGGCTCTTTCTTATAGCAATTCTGAAGGATTACTATGTTTTGTGGCTTAAAATAATAATAATAATAATAATAATAATAATAATAAAATAATAATAATAATAATAATAATAATAGTGGTAATACATAGTGGTAATAGGCTAAAAAATGATTTCTTGCGGGTGCCCTTGATCATAATACTTCTCATTACATATTTCCTGCTGAGTAAAACGACATTTTTATGGAAGTCTGCATGCTTAACAATTCCCCAAATAAGCACATAAATTCCCCTTTTTTTTTCTTAGACATTAAGGACAAAACTTTTGTTATAAAACAAGCCAAACCTACCGTACAGTTACACTAAAATAAATCAAGTGCACTTGACAGTTTTGGCCAGTGTGAACGCCGAGAATATCTTACTTGCGCCGTTTTGCTTATGTCGCCGTATGTGGTCGTGCGTTATCATGCATGAAATCGCACAGTGCTCGTCTCTACGCAACGTTTGTGGCCCGTGGGTCGGATTACACAGTCCCACAGGCACGCACAAGTAGTCACTATAGCGTGCCTCAAGGGAGCAAACCTAAACTTAACAGCAGCCAGAAAGGTTACTTATTGTGTGCAATATCAAATGCAGACTTAAAGACAGTGAAGTTTCAGTACATGTAAAATGGAAGACAATAATATTTCTGAGAGCTGAAATTGATCTTTTACGCTAGTCTGTACAGTATGCAATATCATGTTTGCCGTAAACTCTTTATGGGATCACAGAATTATGGTATCTTTATAAAATCATCACTTGTGAAATCGGAATACGTGAATTCCAATGCTTTTCTAGTTTGATGAATTTGCCGAAATAACGACAACAGTCAATGGCCTTTGCAAAGAGAATACTAGTATGTACTTTGCTCTTGGCTCAGACTTGTTTCAGAAAAATTCAAAATCGCGTCTTTTAAAGAATTTTTACAGATGCTAGAATAACAGAATCGGTGATATATATATCGGCAGCGCTGCCTTGCTGAAATGTTTCTATGCGGCACCGACCAAAACAAGTTTCTATTTAAGAGCTTTGTCATTTTTTGTCTCACGGAATTTGTGGTTTATCTCAAGGAAACAGGTTACGGGAGAAAATGAAGCCAATAACGCGTTTTATTCTTCTTTCTTCCGTGACTGCATGTCACAGATGTTGCCAGTTCCAATAGGGTTTAATGTCTCTCTCTCTGTGTTTGTTTTCGATTACTACTTCTTTATTTCGTGAGTGAATGCTTTGTTGAGTGCAGACGTCTCTGAAAACTTCGACAAAGTTTGTATTCACTAGCATGTTTACCCCTTCTGATCTAAGAAAGCCTGTGAAATTTTCCATGTTGACTTGTGCTAATGTTACCAAACGAGGTGGCGCAGGTGGTAGCGCGTGTGACTCGCATTCGGGAGGTCGAGGATTCGATTCCCGCGGCCAATATTCTTGTCCCACTGGCTTTTTCGGGTTTTCCCCGGGTCGCTAGGAGAATACTGGGAAGGTTAATTAAATTCCCGAATTTTCTATCACTCCATTCCACCTACTTTCTCATTCCACTTCACCTTTCATCTGTTTGGTTGTTTCAGGGTTGCAAGTGTCAGTGGGGAAACTTGGCATTGCATGCAGGGAAAAAGCATGCTCTCTGTAACAATTCATCCCCTGGAATGGGAGCGGTCTCCGAACCCGGGTCCCCCAACGGGATGTGCAAGCCTGCAGGAGGAGGGGAGCCGGTTGTACCAGCTGCCACCGTGGAGTTTCAACCCGGAAAATGTAGGGACCTGTCCTCTGCTATGTTGTGCCCCTGATCCGGGCAACTCTGTCTCCCCTAACCTCAACTCTCCCTTACCGAGGGCACAAAAGATCTCCTTAGGTCGAGATGCTAAGTCCCCCTCCGCTCCTGGTCATACGTCATACGCTGATGTTTATCATAATTCATAACGCACCCCATGTACTTACATGTTTAAAGATACTGGAGGAAACCCCGGCAGTACTGAAGAATATAGTTTCTACAAGGGGGCATATATGAATATTTAAGTGAACGTTTTGCAGCCTAAGAGGGATTAAAAATATAATTTTGTATTTTTTCTGCTTACATCAACGTGATTCAGAATAATCATGACTGTTTATGACTGAATTTTAGCATTTCTGTTGGATTCCCTTTATTTCTGTTTAGCTCTCGGATGCTTTGGGACACACTATTCAGGTCATTTAACGTTGTAAATCGCTGTTCCGGAAATGGATTTTTCAGAGATATTCAAATGGAGTCATGTCCGATTTTAGACCGGACCAAAAAATGCATTAGTCTATCTCACCGGCTCACTTATAATGTATTCTGCATTATCGTGGAGAAGTAACCATCTTTCTCTATTGAAGGTGCTCTTACTTTGACATACTTATGATTTGGGCATAGTACATTCATTGGATGTCTCTTTAAAAGATTTCGTTCATATGTTTCCAAAGCATTGACGACAATAGTCTCTGCAATGAAGATCCTGATTGAACTCGGTATTCCGGGGCGTTGATTATATAGTGACATGAACTTCTCGACGAGGTTAAGACAGTCGGTAAACGGTTCACTCTAATCTAAAGTCACCCACTTCACAAAACGGGTTGGTGTACGTCTATTTAAAATTATATTTTTAACTAAATGCCTTTGATCTAAGATTGAACTGACTGTTGTCGTTTATTTCAATAGCTTGCAGACAAGGAAGGCTTAGCAACTGAATATCTAATTTGTGGCAATGTCTTAGTTTTTCAAAACTTTAGAATGACTAGTTAGTTGTTTGCGTTTTGACGGATACTGTATTTCCCCAGGTCCAGATATACCAGGATTCCTGCTACAGCCCTTCAGGAAGCCGAAGCGAATAAGGACCGCTTTCAGCCCGAGCCAACTCCTCAAGTTGGAACACGCCTTTGAGAAGAACCACTACGTAGTCGGCGCAGAGAGAAAACAACTGGCACAATCCCTCAGCCTCACGGAGACTCAGGTAATCAACAGAATCCAACAAGAATTACAAATGTGTATATTTTACCTGAAATGCGATCTGGATTACCTTTGGCAGTAAGGGCATATTTCATGAACTGTTGAGGTATCCTGAAGCATTTACACAAAATGACGGAAAGAAAGAGAGGGAGAGAAACTCAGTACCCAATACCTACAAAAAAGAAAAAAAGAAAAAAAAACTTAACGCTAGGAGATTTATAGTTAAGTGCATTCTTTAAATGAAAGGACTTTCACAAACTTTGATGCATTACGTATGGATCAGCTAATGATGGTTAATATGCACTATTGGTTAGCTCTCAGAAACAGGTGATTTACTGATAAGATAACACTTCAAAGGTAGCTTCTCACACTGCACAGTTTAATTTTACTTTAGCCAGTAAGTTGTCCATGGTTTTATTACACCCTTGTGACGCAGCAGTAGCCGAATATTGCCGCCGCATTTTTCGGTTTTTTCATCAAGATTATAATTATTTCTAGCGTAGATTTAGGATAGAACAGAAATGGAATCTCAATAAAATTTGTCTCTGGACAAATTTGATAGCTCCCAGGTATCTAAAATATTTTGTTACCCTTGTTATTTACTTAGCCGCAAGAATTACATACGATTTCAACTAAGCCCATATTTGTGGTAAACTGTACAACGTTTATAAATACAAAAGTTGGTTTATAGGATTCAGAATTCTTTAAAATTTTGCTTTGAGCCGATAAGAAATTGTAGCACACTGCTATCATTAGGAGCCATATTGCTGAATACCTTTTACTTCAAGCGAACCACATTCTGATCGGCCATGCATCTAAATTACACAGTGCAATTGCTGAAATCCATTATGACCTGGGCATGACAAAGAGTTTGCAAACAACAGCAACAATAATAATAAGAAGAAGAAGAATAGAGGGGCAGTCTGAATGGGAACGTACCTACACTGTACAGTACTGCAAGTAGGTACCTGGTTAATTTTCTGCTCGGAGTTTCGTAAAAAAGGAAAAGGTCGTTATGCTAAGACAAAATAAATGTGACTCGGACCACTTATTCGTACGCACCGACAAATTATTGTATGACAGGTTCTTTGGCAGACCATTTTTCCGAAGCCTGCTGATGACGTTAAACTTTAAGCAAGGATGTTTAATGCTTGCATCCCATTTCTTTCACAGCAGCAGGGAAACTGAGGCAGCGAGGTTGGTATGTAGAGCAAACCTAAATTCGGCTAGGATATCAGAAGTAACCCATAGTGATAGGTCCTATATCTTGCGAGTTTAGTGGTACCCACCTGGCTTTTACTTTATGTGTCGCTTACTTAAGGTAGAGGAAATATTGCATTCGGCCCAGACATTCGATACCGAGAAATGTATGCTGGAGCTTCCCTCAACATAGATATAAAAACGTTCTTTTGTGTGTATTGCGCATTATATCTGTTTTTATTGGTTTGTTTATGTGTGTCTCTTTATTATCTAAAAAAAATACTCGAAAGAGAAACGCAATAAATACTGTCTCATATTGAGAATGGGGAGACAATTTTAGATGCGCAAGTCGAAGATTCCCATGGAATTCCCTCACATGATCCCGCACTTTAAATAGAAACACTTTAGTTATTTGTCTTACTTTTTAAAAACTGCTATAGCGATTTTAATCAAACTGTTTAAATTTTGAAATACTGATATAATAAGTAAAATTGCATACAAGAATTTTATTCGTACGTAATTTAATTTTTTGCAAAATGAAGCTCATTTTTAAGCATGCAATAACCCACAAATAAAAATGTATTGACACTAATCACTCTAAATATCTACTCTATGTTGTTCATTTAAATTTTCCTACATATATTTTTGGAATGATAAAGAAGTTGTTTTTCTTTCGTTTCTCATGAACCTATGAAGGAAGTGATAGAGTGGTTTCCTTTTTAAATAGCTTCCTATGTACCTACAGAAACAGCGTGCAACATTAGAAATTTTACAGTAATTGCATAGTGGCGGATATTTAAAGCCGTTTTGAAATAAGATTCTTAAGAATTACTTAATTTGGACCGTGTTGAAGAAAAATCTGAGAAATAGCTTATTAAATAATATACTCTAAGCAATGGAAAACATTCCAAATGAATCTGCTAAAAACTACAGTTTTATTATGCTTTTACAAATGTTTGACAATCAGCCTAAAATAAACTAATAGTTTTGACTGATACGATTAACACATATCTCAACCTAAAAGAAAGATAACTGGACTATTATTGCCAGAATGGAAGGTCCGACAGGCGAAGCTATTGACGGTGAAGTGCAGATTGCATCCTCCTCATCAAGAACGCAAACGGCGAATCCTGACAAGCGGTTTCTCCAGTTTTTTTTCGTCGATGTTGTCACAGTAAATTGCCGGTTATTGATGTGCCGGGTGATGAGAATGTCACGTGACGACAATGTCGCCCTTTTTGTGTACCAGACGCTCTCTAATCGGTCTTTTGTTTCCCCTTTGCTGAATAAGCCGTCTTTTTCAAAGCTGATCAAGTATTCTCAGTGCAGAGGCAAATTGCTTGATATCGTCGTGTCATGGATCATTCACCGGCCTTGATTTCGACAGTTTGTAATGCTTGCAGAAGTTTTGGGATTCTTGTCGTTGCAGATGATGCAGCAACTTTGAGGCATATGTCAGAAGCAAAAGTTTTGGGAAATGAGAAATGGTCGATGCCAGTAAACACATTTATACCTAAAACTTGATTGTGGAGCCCTTGGAATCGTCAGAATAAGTATAAAAATATATCACTTCTAATCATTATACTTTCAGGCATTTTCCACCAGAGTGGGTTTTTTATGAAACAAAGGATATCCTGCAAGTTCCTACTTTATTTTAGAATCATTATAACTCTGCACACACAAACGCACGCACACACACACATATAGATGTAAAACTTTATCGCAAAATTCTAGTTTCGGATACTTTATTATTAGATTCTTGTAGATTTGAGCCAAATGGTGACAACGCAGTATCCTCTGCAACTTATAAGTATTGGAAGAGTGTATTTTTGAGAATATAATTACGTTAATAGCAATTAACCACATGTGAGGCGCTAAGAGATAAAACAATTCACATGTCTTTCTCTACCCATTCTTCAACAAACTATTCTTACAAAAGATTATTGTTCTATCTACTTCATGTTAATCGATATAAAGACCCCTAGAAATGGTTTTATTACATGTTTCCTTCTAGATACAATGGAAATAGGGGAATATAGTAGGTATAAAAGATAGTCAGATTTTATAAGAGCCAGTTGTTATGTGATGGCTTTCAAATTGCATTCTCTACAGGACCAGGAGAAAAAAATTATAATGCATTACATTCACATGACTTTCTCTGCTCTCTTTTATTTATTAGTGGGTATACAAACTATGTTTACGAAAGCTTATTTATCGATGTACCTAATTTAACCTGAAATAAACTTTTGTAGAAATAACTACATTACATATTTCATTACAGATATAAAGGGAAAAACCATAGTCGGATGCTTAAGAACTGGTCCATTCTCTTCCCATGACAAGTGAATATCGACAGGAGAATGATAAAATGTCAAAAGCATTGAACAATTCAGGCCAATTATAACGGATATCTCAGAAATGGCTTATTCCACAAGAAACATTATTTGAAATAAATCGTGAATTTTAAAGGAATCTACATTTTTTTGTGAAGTACGTTTTCGTCTATTGCTTCAGGTTTACCGGTTATACCAGTTTACCAGTTATACCAATATCATACAAAATTCCTACCGAATGAACACTTAACAGCTTATTCCAAAGAAAATTCAAGATATACATTTCATTTTTCATGTAAATGTATCTTTAATATATGGCACTTTAATTGAAAGCTTAGAGCCTTTTTGAGAAAACCAAACATTTTGAAAAATGTTCCATGTAAAGAGTATTCGGGTGCGGAGGAAATTTCTTGAAAATCTTCTTGTGACATCTTTGGTTAAGAAAGATTCCTTAAAATTTAATTCAACTTCACAGCTGTTACACAATTCCTTAAACTTAAGATCTCATAGGTCAGCTATTAAATACAGAATCCTTTAAAACTGCTCCTTTCTTGAGGTGCTGGCCCTCGTGGTCGCCCGAGTGTGCAGCTTCGGCGCTGCACCAAGCTGAGGGTTCGCGGGTTCTAGTCTCGACATGAGTATGGGTGTTTGTGTGTGTGTGTTGTAATTGTGGTAATAAGCGGTAAAGAAAACAGTAATCATAAATTGGGTAAGCAAGGGAACTTTATTTCAAAAAAAAAAAAGGACTACGCATTAGTTTTACGCCGAGCCGCATCAGTATGTTGAATGTGATACTCTAAATTAGGTAACAGAAATTCCTTTCGCAAGAAAGAAAGAAAGAAAGAAAGAAAGAAAGAAAGAAAGAAAGAAGGGGAAAAATTACGCTCTATCCTATTCAGCGAGGAATGCTGCAGAGGAATCTTAAGTCTGTCATACACAGCTGACCTTAAAATGGTCAATCATTTTTAGTAGGCAGTAACTTGTATGTAATGCCACGAGTTTAATTTTCAAAATATCGACGAAGCGAGGAGAACATTTATCTAGAGAATTTGAAAATTACGAGTTGCTGGGGCTAGCAAAAGTGATAAAATCCTTAAAGTATAGTTATATTGAAATGCTTACAATAAATTATACAAATTGGTCACTGCAGGTTATGCACATCAACATACCTACTAAACATAAATGAAAGAGGGCGCTTCTTATTGTAATTAATTATTTATAATCTTCTACGTTTACCTTTCTCATATTAACTGCCTAGTGTGTTGAACTATTTCCGATCTGCTGTGTTGGTGTTTTCTTTACTAGTTCATAACTTTCACTTGATATTTTCTCCCTGTTTCGTAGCTTGATTAAATCTTTCAGATATAATTTTGACGTTTGAATTTGGCACTTGTTTTCACTGCACACGTGTTCATTAAGCCTAATTGTAAAGGAACATGGGATAATTACCCAGAGATAGAGATATGCACGAATTTGGCAAAAGCAATTGAAATACCATTCAGTATTTCATTTTGACATTTTGGCGTTTATATACAGATTTTAATTAGCAATTCTATTCTCAATATTTCATTTAATTCGTTTATCATTGTTTAACCATAGAAGCTAAATAATTTTCACTCTTGCACATTACCGCAGGACAGAAAAAATTAAAATTCAACGAATTCAAATGAAAAAGGAGTGCTTTTTGGATTAATAAACGATAAACGCGGATAACAAAGAAAACACAGTGTGCGATTTACTGCTTCAAGTAGAAGTCTGAGCCTTTGATTTTTAAACTATTTTCAACAGCGTTTTCACTTCGTAGGAAATTACTTCTTAGATAGACCTGAGCGGTATTTATTTCGCGTAGAAGATGATTAACCTAATAAATATTTCAGGTAACTTAGAATTTTCACGCCAAGTCCAAATTATATTATTAAAATCAAACGAGTTGACTTATTTGCAAACTGCAGTGCTGCAGAGTGGCGTTTTAAGACTATCCGATACAGAAGGCAAGCTTATAGCTATAGCATTATGGGATGCCGAAGGAATGTCAATTGGTGGGTATCTGTACGTAGATCACGATTACTGTGCAACACTACTCAGCATTAATCACTCGCCTACGCAACTGCATCAAACACGAAAGAGTAGGGATGCCCCTTCATTAAGACGACGCTACAACACACGAATATTTTAAAGTCGTGAATGTCTGCAACTGTCTTACTGGGGGATTTCTTCCTCTGTTATACAGGTAGACAACTGGTTTATTATTTAAGAGGATTATTTCCAAAAGATTTTAAGGTTTGACTCGGCTGTGAAGATAAAGATGAGTTTTGGCTTCTCCAGCAATTTTCTTCTCTAGGATTTTGTTTGTTACTCACCATTTCTATAATACTTTTTATAATATCCATCTAATCCATTACATACTTCCCACCTATACACACCTTTTTTCACAAAAGTCTCTACATTAGAGTGTGCTCTCTCATTTTCCATGTGTTACTGAACTGCGTCAAACTTCATATGGAAAAACATTTAAACCAGAGTTTTAAACCGTTCGCTACTGAAGGGTCATAGTTAAGTTAGAGAAAAATTTGAGAGTCACATGTAAGAATGAGAACGTTCTTTCAACCCCTTCATACCCATTTATATATACCTAGGTATATCTTAAGTTAACCCAATAGAATTAGAGTTAGATAATGTAAAAAAATGTAACCATAAAAGAGAACATTACATTATTATCAAAATCAACGTAGGATGTTTACAAAAATATTATTTTTTAAGAAACACGCTAATCTTGGTTTATTATTTGGCTTTATGTGTAGCAATTCCTAGTGAATTTTTTAAAAGATGTGTCATCGGTCATTCGGATTGCAGTTTTGTATTCAACAGTCTTCTTCTTCTTCTTCTTCACTTCAAGGATTAGGCATTCCACCTGTTCTGTCTTCGCATTCCGAAAAGTGACAGCATGCATCTTAAGCTCATGAGAGTGAATGAATAGAAAGCAGGTTCTATTCCAAGCATCTGAAATGGAAGTGAATGCGTCCAATATCATCATTTTTAACACACGCTTACACACATTATTTCCGCAGGTTGTCACCAGGAATATCATCAATAGCAACCGAAGGGAGTAGAGAACGTACAAAGTTAATTTCAACCTGATCTAAATCCAAACTTATTACTGAGTACTATTTTTTGCTTAGCAACTTCTGAATTGTATTTTGCAGTGTTATGAATAGCGTCAGGTGACTAGCCACTAGCTGATAGACTCACTCTCGCCAGGTATGGTACCTAGACTTAGGTACATGATATAACAGGTCTAGACGGAACGTAGTTTTCTACGAAACGTTTCCTTTAGCGAAACGGGCCATTGCCTAACATATTATCTTAAATTTTGATATTAATGCAGAGAGTTAAATTAAATGTATCAGTGGACCACATGCGGTCTGGGAACCACGCATTGATTATTTAGAATTAAACACATAAATAAATTAAAAAATTAAAATTGCTGTCCTGCACATTATTCCAAAGAAAAAACTCTCTTTGTGGACAATTTTGCTCTTATGATTGAATTGCGTTTTATTTCACATTACTACACACCTTTTTATTGAAAGTTTATATAAACACACATTTTCAAAAATCGTAAATAGTTATATGAATACATTAATTTTTTATATTTTACTAATAATATACACATGTATGTATATACTGTGTACCGGAATCATCGTCCACTTTGTTCGAATAGGCAACCCATCAGGGACGGTAAAATATTTCTACTGTTTTATCACTAATTCCTAGACCTTCTTGCTTCTGTGTCCGTTATTTTATTTAAAAGCATTCTGGTATTGCTAACATTCTCATCGCTTACGAGACAAATGTATTTGGTATACCAACATTTAGCTTTGATTGCTATATCTATCTAACCAACATACCTAATGTTAATGTATTATTAACTGTATACTTCTTACAGTATTATAGTATTTATAATATGAATACTACTGTGATATTCTGAAGTACATTGCACTATAATAAAATAATAATAATAATACGTCCCGTCCGTTATAATTTATACATCTAAGATTAGCTGTTAGGTAACTGCTTTGATCTATATATCCGCAGATGTACTTTGTGTATGAGTGGTTAGGGCGGCGGATTTTTAATGCAGAGATTCCGAGTTGAAATCCCAGTCGCTGTGCAGAGTTTGTAGTGCATACTATACTTTATATATATATATATATATATATGTACATGCACGTATATTATTAATAGAGTTGCATGGATGTTAAGTGTTGAAAGACGAAGTAACCAGAAGAGACGCCGAGCGAGTTGATTCCGCGATAACATGTAAGGACGTGTAAGGACCAGGTTTGATTTCTGTCGCCCACGATTCTGACCGCCCTCTCGGACTTTGGGATTGTTGCGGTTTTCCTTGGTCGTTAGGCGAATACTGGGGTGGCTTCTCATTTACCACCATTGCTTTCTCTCATTTCTCTTTCATTCCGCTTCTTTCTCATGCTTCCGGTATACTTCTAGGTTTTATGGCGTAAGGTGGTGTCGGACATATGTCCCGGATGCTTACTTCGAGGAAAGAGTATTCCCCATGGACACTAGAGGGCTGTAGGTGTCGTTCATCGTCCTCTCTGAGCAATTCCAGCAGTGGGTCCGGTCTTCGAGCTAGGAAAAGTTACACTGTGTGCGTCTTTGAGGTCTGTAGTCTCTTGTGTTTCCTTCACTTCATCCCTTCCTCCTGGAGGTAGTAGCAGCAATAGATCACTGTAGGCCGCAGTCCACGATTTACCTACCCCATACTCTAATCAGGACAGAGGAACATAATTAAAATAAGCTCATGCAGCGACTAAATCGGAACATTAAGAGGGCATCTCTTGAGCTTTCTGGTTAGGACATAATTATTGCAGTAGCGGTAAGTGCTTTTGCATACGAGTCTTGTACATACCTCATTGCAGATAAGATGGTATCCAAAGAAGCCGGGAAATGCATTTCTTAGTGTGATCAAGAAAAAACAAGGGAAAAAAGGCTTGGGGAAAAAATAAGAAAAGAAAAAAGAAGAAAAAAAAAGGATGTATTGAAAACATTAATCTAAACTACAATTTGACATTTGTATCGGCAAATATCTTTTCTTTTGTACGATACCATTAATGAATTCGAAACTTTGGTTTAGAAACCTCTGATACAAAATAAATTATTTTAGTAGAATTCAGTTTTCTTTGCACTAAACATTCAATTAGCAGATGCGTGCCACTGAAAATAAACTGAAAACTTTATCTGTCTAACAAATGAAGGTAACAAGGGATAAACTTGAAAACGTCTTCGAGTAAGAATGTTCGACTCTACTAAAGTGTTTCAGGATATATACCTCTTGTCTAATTTATAGTGCACCTTTCCAAAATTGTGCCTTTTACAACCTGAAATGTGGAACGAGCGTTCTCACAATTGAAGTGGCATCATATGTCATGGACAATGCGTTCTCGATTGTGCCCAATTTTTTTCAATAATACAAAGTATTTTAAAATGTTGTAAACACCTGCTCTACCTCTCATCTATGTTAGATAGAGTAGATAGGTATTGTAACCCACTCAAAAGTGATATAGAGCATTCACATAAATACATGTTTTGAGGTGCTTTGAACCCAAAAATAACATTCTACGTGCCTGAACTTCATAACTGAAAATCGAAAATATAAATAGCACCAAAAATTGGTAATTAAGTCGAGCACGCTTCAAGATTTCATGAAATTCCTTTCAGTCCAAGCTATCGCTCATATGGAACATGCGTCGGACCCGTCCTCTAATTGTTTCGAAGACTGCGCCGTTGGTGGCATTCCCGGGTTCGATGCCCTCTCGGGTTGGAGTCGAGCGTGGTGTAGTGGTAGAGATAGAAGTAATGCTAAAATTCACTGTACCTGTTTTCTTCATCAGACGTGGCTTCGTCTTGTGGTTCTGGCTGGTTGATTTAATCTCGCTGTTACCCTGGCTAGTTGGTTCTCAGCGGTGATGTTTGCAAGGACTCTGCCTATCATGATTGTTAATAAGCTCGTCGATCTCAGTGGCGGTATTAGGAGCTCAGAGGAGAATTTACTACTCACTGTAATGTTTGGTTTATGGCTTTTTATTGTTGCTTCCTCACTTTAACACTACATAATTTTCCTGTTCACTTATCACCATTTGCGCGCCAATTTCGTTTGATGGAGTATCGTGGATTCCTCGTCAGTGTCTAAAAGTGAACTGTTTTCAACTGTTCAACTGTGTAATCAAAAGTCAACTGTGAACTGTTTTATATAAAGTGAACTGCTTTATTTTGGGGTGAATCTCGACTATTTAAAGAACACAATCTCCCACCTAAAATTTTGGTATCGGATTTCTTATTGGTCAGTTTGTATATATCATGTGACCTTTTTCCCGGGCTTCTCTTGGTAAACTGCCGTACTGTGTTATATTTGCCTCGCTCCATATTTCCGGAGAGGAAACAAATAGAGTCATAAAACCTTACCCTAGACTAAAAGATTATACAAAAATTACTATTTATATGGTTTTCACATTGTACACATATATCATTTACATATCAAACTATACACTGAAAAATTTAGCACATAATAAAATTACTTCGGGCACATTCTGTCTCAAACATTTGTTTATTTTTTACTTTCTGAAGGACGTTTGCAACGGTTTGATTGAAACATAAAATGTTTGGCATATTGGCGTGAGAAATAAAATTTACATAGTATGTCTTGACTTTTCTATGAATAAGCTATTAGGTTCCCTTCATTCTAATTGGATTTTATTGAATTTTGTAAGTTTTGTACAACTAGTAAGCTACGAGAGAACGGTAATACTTTAGAGGAAACGTAGAACTAATTAAAATATACCTATAACTTATGACAAATTTACCTTTTTCTTACTTTTTGGCAGCGTCGCCGTTTTCATACTGTGCTGTATGACTGTACCTCCCAAAGATAACTGGGTCATCTGAACGTAAGATACTTCTTCTTCTTCTTCTTCGTCTGTTTTCTTTTTTTTCGTAAGAGTTCGTTACTATTTTCATGGAGGAGTAGTTTATTCCTCCATGACTACGACTTCTGAATTTATTGTTCCGTGCGTAGATACACAATCTAACGCTGTTGTCGCATAGTGCATGTAATTAAGCAAGTAGGAGTAGGAGTACACAAACGGAGGGGCGTCCAGAAATTGCAGCACAGCACCGCAAATAGGCCATAGTGGCCCTTTCTGCTTCCAACGTGATCCCAGGGAGGGATGAGGGAGAAGGGCGACCAGATCAGGACAACGATGTGCGCTAGTAAGAACGAGGTCCCTAACGATTCCAGATGTAGCACATTCCGGCTAGCCACGCTTTAGCCCCGTGTCCCCTACCGGTCCGGTTGGTCCGAGACACGCGACCAGGAAGGGGGCCTACTAGACCGCCAGGGAGAAACGTTTCCAAAATGCACAATCCACCGTCCCTTCGCAACACACCGAACGCCATTGTTTGGTCCTTTAACCCTGAATCAGAAGAAAGATAATGATGGAGGCAGGGAAAAAGGAAACCAGCCGAACATTCCGCTACTGACCAGGGAAAATCACAAAGAACCCCATGGTCAGAGTGACCGCCCGATGGGAATCGAACCCGGGACCTCCCGAATACGAGTATAAGTACTTATTGCTTAATTTGAAATAATTTCTAGGCAAAAATGCATTGTGAATAACGCAAAGTGAATAGAAGAGTCCCTTTGATGAATGCTGTAATACATAGGCCTGAATACGAATTTGTAATGAGGTGAGATAGCTATGTGACTACAACTTCAGATACTTTAAATATTAGCAAACTTCAAAATCATTTTAGCATATATGAATAGCCATTTTAAACAGTTTCTCATATAGAAGTCCGCTTCCAAGTTACATAGCCCTGCAGTGGTGAAAATCATTTGCCACTAAGGCGATTAGCCATTTCACTCAGACTGCCAACGCTTCCATAACAGCTTTAACCGCCACTGTCTCTATGTTACTGCCCTCAGGGTTGTTTATGTGCTCAGAGCACGAAGTCCGCCAGAGACGAAATCTTTGCCGCCATTTGTCTAAATGCCGCGCCGCGAGTAGGGGAGGCAAAAAGAGACATTATGATCCGGGTGTCGTGGGAGGGAAGGAGGGGTGTAAGAATAAAGGGCGAATTAGCATTTGAATTTCGAACACGTTTATGAAAGAGCATTTCAGAAGCTGTTTGAATTCAAACAAAAGAAAGACGTAGTGACTCTATCTCCATAGGGGGCAGTATTATAATGAAGGGTAATATTTCGTTGTAGATCGTCTCTTGTTTTTATTTTCTCTTTATCTCTCTGCACTGATAGTCTTTTGTTCACAAACAGAGCTGAGCGTTGTTTCCGTAGGCGTCGTACGACACGTCCGCCTTATTTAACTATGTACATATGTATCTCAGCTTAATGCTGTTTGTAGATATCAACAGAGAATCTTTCTCGTCGTTTCTCAGGAGGTTATTATAAGTCTTAAGAACCTCGGCCAGCAAACAATGAAATGCTTAAACATGTTTTGTTAATCTGCGTTTAGTTGCTTTCATAATTACGCATAAGCGGATTATAAAGGATGGCGATATTTCACCTTCGAAAGAAATAAAATAAAAGCGTGTCTTTAACTGTTGTTCGATTTGGAAATACAGAAAAATACGGATATACAGAAAATTAATAAGCAGCTCAAACTGAATATTACAACCATGATGATCCTAGAAATAGAACACACTACACGTGCACTCTCGTTTTCAAGTCTACTATACAGTTTTAGCTATATTACTTAAAAACTTCTGTGTATGCAAGCGGCTAAAACGGACGGTGAAAATAAATCAAGTCATGTAATGTCTTAGAGCAAGGACCTTTCATTAAAGCTAAAGGTTTATGTGATCGTGTCCTGGCAGAAATGTATGAATTATTAAAACATGTCTTGTGATTCTACAGTAAACCGTAGCACCCTTTCCCGATTGTCTAAAACATTTTCGAGGTGGTTGTAAAACAATGAAGGCAATCAAACTTCTCGGAAGACCAAAATCGTCTACAGACTTCCGCCAAGATCATTATTTACAATATTTTGGAAGAAGCTAGAAGGAAGACCTCTTGAAGAAATTGCCCGCGAAGCAGAGCAACTTCAGAAGACAATCTCTGATCAGTTTGATTACCTAGCCAATATATTGAAGGTATTCTTCTTTCCCTTCATGTCTAGTTTTGAAAATGCTCTCTAGGTGTCTGGAATCATAATTTTGGTTATTCACTAACGGCACTGAAATATTTATTGCTAAAAATCTAGCGATGTGAATAACTCAAAAAAGTAAAAGAAAGCAAAGAGAGAAAGAAAGAAGAAAAGCCGAATGGTAATAGCCCCAAGATAATTTTCACGGATTTATTTCTTCTTAAGTATGGACATTTCTTTAATTACATCACACATAATATTCTCTTATATATTTATTTAATGTAACAACCTAAAAAGAGTCATATACTTTAAATGATAAAAAAATCCCTGATAACAGCGACTATTTATGATAATTTTATTTTAATTACGATATTAAACAACCAATCTACATAAGCTCTCCTCCCAAATTAAAAAAAGGTAAAAGCTATTAGCCATCATAATATAATATGAAATGCGCGATTCAGGTACAGGTTAAATTTTATGAAATTAAAACGAGCACTAAGAAAACACTCCCATATGTTCTTGTAGCCACCGTACTTACATTTAGTTCCAGGTTGAAGGGCAGAATTTTTCTTCAAATAGAATTATTCCCTACTCTCCAATAAGTCTGGAAAGTATGATTGTGAGAATGAGTCCCAGTATCTTTCAAGGCATACAAAGAGTAAACTGAAAGTTTCAGGACCTAACGAAGTAAAACTAAATAATAGTAGTAACTGCTCCTAAAGATGCCGATTTGCCCAGAAATTAAAGATGACTAATATAAATGATGAATAAACAGAATGACTGAAAGACAGTTTTATTTACCTATGTTTAAAATAGATAGAGGCTTAAGCAAATTATTCGATTATTTTTACTTAAATGGCTAGTTTTGTAACCTTCATGTTTGGCTTAAAACATAATTTCAAAAGTGAATATTTAGCTTAATGAAAGTAACCCTTTTCCACTCCTTAAAAACTAAGTATAACGTTCCCAACATGACTCTAAATTGGTAATTAATCAAAATATTTCCATCTTCAAATTAATGACGAAATTCAAATATTGCACTACATGAAATTAAAAAGTTTATAAGTGCACAGAAATGGCGGCTTTTAATCAGAAACGTGTGATCTAGTCCCTAATTACGTTCACACGGAGGCAAGATTTGCACGACTGGGTTTTTATTGTTCAAAAGAAATTTCGCTGATGTACCTAGACCTGCTCTTATATGTAATGGTTTTAAAAATACTACAGCAGAAACATTCTGTGACAAACTCTTTGTTGTTCCCGTTGTTTGTCACTTCTGGTCCCCCAGTATATATATTTCTTGTTTTTCCAGGCAATTAACCTCTTTGTGTTCCTAATACTTTGCCTGTTAAAAGTAAACCTCAAGAACCGTTAGTCTATTGTGCTTCAGGTCCTTAACCTTTATTTCCGACCCTTTCTGAAACGGCGGCATAAACTAATAATTCAGACTAAGATAGAAAACGTACTGAAAATGAGCTGTGAAATGTGTATATAAAGAATACAAAGAAAGAAAGAAAAGCGAAAGGTGGTCTTCATAATCGTATACATCGGTGAAAAGGAACCGCGTGTTTTCTAGTTTTCAACACAGCGATATCACTCAACAATATAACAATTCACATTTTGCAAATAGTGTCAGTCTCGCATTCCAAAGATTTCAAGTTTCAACTTCTTTAAATTATATTTTAGAGTTTGTTCTAAGGCAAATAAGAACCAAGCTTTGAACGTACTTACGCATTCATTGAATTCAAGTTTGATTATTTATAATTATTTGAGGAAGTTAGGACGCCAAAATAATGGCCAAGAGGGTGGTACTGAGGGAGGGATTAGTTAATGATTAACCAGTACGTGGCCATATTCCCATAACTAGCATCCACAACACTTAAAAAATGAAATTATGGAATTTAAGAGCCTGCTAGGTGTTTTAGTATTCAATATAACCTTTTTACTTTCGCTACTACGTATAGTAAGCAGGGGAAGTATTGCATTCCACCCAAAAATTCGATATCGAGATTTCACCGGAAATACGTGTTTTAAGGACCCCTGAATTCAAGAAAACCAGAATTTTGATTTTCTGCAAAACGGCTCTAACGATTTTGATTAAAGTATCATATGTTTAAGATATTTTCATGACAAATGAAATGTATATCATGAATTTTCTGGGAATGTCCCCAAAAGTCCTCTTCATTCTGAATGACTTTTGCGTAACTGGTAAACCTAAGAGATACACCAAAGTTTACTACACAAACAATGTAGATCTCGTTAAAACACACAATTTATGTCATATACATTTTTTTTGTCGAGTGAACCATTTCCGAGATATTCATTGTTATTTGTTTGAATTTTCCAATACGTAACACTTTTTCTCAAATGGGAATTCGTTAAGGTTTTTTTCCTTTTTTTTTAATGTCCTGGACATGCAAGGAGAAGGAAATGCTTCGCATAGACACAAGCTCTTAAAGGATTTGACGCTTAAAGCTTAAAGCCTGCCACATTCCCCTTGCACCTATAAGAAAATTAGCAATACGTTAGTTTCTGCAAACTTTTATATCGATTAAGATGAAGTAGATAGAGAATACGCATTTGTAAAAATAGTTCGTACAAAAGTAGAGAATGTCATGTGAGTGTAACATAGATTTTTCTATAATGTTCTTAGTCTATTGATGGTGGATCAGTATTCCCTGATTGTAATGATATTAAGAGGATCCTTTATCATTTTAGAACAATTTGATCACAATGTATATTGACATTTTCATGATACCCGCATCTTCTCTGTAGAACACCTATCCTGTCGCAGTTCAGCCAGTGAGTAAGTTTTATATTTTGCGTCAGCTGAGAAAGCAGTATTGCAATTATAGCACATAATTCATTTGCTAATAAGCAGGTGTGTTTATTTGTATTTTAATGCCTTTATTCCAAAGAAAGTTTTAGGCTCATTAATGTCATTAAACGTAATTACGAGCTAAATTGGCACAAACTTGGTGTAATGACTGTGTTTCGATAACATAATTCATGAAGTAAATTACATACAGGTATGTGTTACATACCTTAGCTTTTTTCCTTTGGTGAGTAAATAAAGCGTTTTATTTTCCAGTAGAAACTTTAATTGGAACCAGTTTCGAAACGTTTATTCATACACGTTCACCTTCGGAAGATTTTGCTCAGCATTGAGCATTTTAGTAACATATTCTTTCAGTAGGTAATTGATATGTTCAGATAATTGACTTAAAAAAAGTTTAGTCTTCCAATGAAAACAATCGTTTTCTTTTCTTGGAAATACTGCTATCGAGGCTAAGGCTGTGGTGATTTATAAAGATTTAAGGATACATATCATGGAATTAAAATTGTAATTATATTGATGGCTTGATTATACATTTTTAATAACAACATTTGGCAAGAAAATTTAACTTAACTCTTATTTTCTATTTGGCTAGGTGGTCGTTTAATTCTACTAATGCTTTATTAGGAGGCTTACAGGCAATGGCTGTCGCCTACAAGTGATCAAACACGCCGCCCCCACTTTTTAGTTTCTTTACAATCTATCTGTTGTAGGTCAGGCAGTACCGCATACCACCCAAAACGTGGAAAGAGAGACTTGTTTGTGTGTGTCTTCGTTTTATCTGTGCGTGCGTTTGTCTTCGTGTCTGTGTGTGTACACCATAATTCAACAACGAAAAGTCGAGTACGCATCAAACTTAGTATTTTAAGTTCAACAACTTTCTAGGGTGCGACACGAAGATTTTCAAGAAAATCCACCCATCCACTTTACATAGAAAACTTTCGTTATTTTTAATTTTATCAAAATGAGATGTTTACACTAGAATAAAAGGATACATTGAGTTTTCTGCGAAGAGACTGTGAAGACCTCTTCATTTTAAGCGAATTTTGTATGATTTTGGGTAACTGGTATACAGACCAAAAGAAAGAAAGAAAATATATAAAAGAAAGGCAAAGCCTTACTATACGTGGCACACATTTTACACACTTACTACACATCTCATTAAAACACAATTTATGTAAAATCATTTTTTTGTGGCGTTGACCACATATTTGCTGCTGTTGGAAGAATTTTCCAATACTTAACATACTTTTTTGGAGTGCTGGGTCTTTTGTCTCTCACGGTGTCATACAAAAAGTGAAACTTCCAAGGCAGCTTATGGCAACGCACTGTTTAAAGATTTGACCATCCCTACAGCCTCCTGTAAACCTTATATCCACAACGAAATGCACAATGAAATTATTTCTGCCAATATGTAGGTAACTTAATCAACATGCACTAAACAGAAAAACAAAACAAAATTCTGATGTGTTACATCGCATTACTTTCCCTACTCTTGTACAAACTATTTTTACAAACGCTTATTCTCCGTCTACTTAATGTTAATCAAGATAAACATCTGCAGATATTATATTATTGCTAATTTTCTTGTACTTGCAAGGGGAATATGGCAGGCTTTAAACGATAGTCAAATCTTTTAAGAGCTGGTCGCTATGTGAAGCATTCTATTTTCATTACATGTCCATAACAACATAACATAACAAAACACAAAAAAAGTAAATAAATAAACAAATAAAAAATGAAAATAACGAATTCCCATTTAAGAAAAAGTATAAGTATTAGAAAATGCAAACAAATAACAAGGAATATCTCTGAAATGGTTCACTCCACACAAACAAAAAACAAAACAAAACAATGCTAACATAAACTTTGTGTTTTAGCGAGATCTATATTTTTGCGTCGTAACAATTTGTCTATCTGTTACGGTTTACCAGTTATGGGGACATTTTGGGGACAGTTTTCATTTGCCATAAAAATATCTTGAACATATGGCATTTTAATCAAGATTGTTAGAGCCATGTTTGAGAAAATCAATATTTTCTAAAAAGTTTCCATGTAAAGGGTAGTTTGGGGTGGAGGTATTTTCTTGAAAATCTAATCTTCGTGTCGCTTCTTGGGAATATATAGAACCTAAATATCAAGTCTGGTATTTATCCGATTTTTGGTTTTTGTGTTATTATGTTCCAGACACACACGGACATGTTTCCAAAAATGCTTTATTTGGATTCAAGGAGCCTCAAAACATGTATTTCCGGTGAAATCCTGGTATCGATTTTTTGGGTGGAATACAATACTTTCCCTACTTACTATATCTAGAGAAAGTAAAGTAGCAGAGAAAGTAAAAATCTCATGTGATACATTCACATGACTTTCTCTACCCTCTATCTTTATTAATGGGTATACAAACTATTCTTAATAAAGTTTATTTTTATATCGACTACATTTTTATTCAAATAAACCTTTGCAGAAAGAGCCACCTTACATATTTTGTTAGACACAAAGAGTACAGCGATGGTCAAATATTTAAGAACTGGACCCTATATGCTGGTCTTAAAATTCCATACTGTTTCCATGCAATCGCGAGAAATAACTGAATGCTGAAAGGATTTTAAACAATGAGCAAGTAATGAACGATTCGAACCTTTAATAACGTATATCTCAGAAATGGGTTACGTCACAAAAGAACTTATTTGAAGTAAATTGTGTGTTTTAAAGGGATCTACATTTCTTGTGTAGTATGTTTTCGTTTAGCGCTTAACGTTTAGCAGTTGTACGAGGTTTTAAAGAATGCTTTTTCTAACTGAAATGCACTTTATAGGTTATTTCCAGTTAATTCAAGATATGCATACATTTTATTTGTCAGGTAAATATCTTTAATATGTGGTATTTTTATTAAAATTGTTAAGGCCATCTTTTTAGAAAATAAAAAATGTCGAAAAATGTTCCATGTAAGTGTTTGGGGTGGGGTATTTTCTTGAAAATCTTCGTCATTGGAAGGTACTGAATCTAAATAGCAGTTTTAGTATTTATCCGACTTTTCGTTTTTGAGATATGCTGTTCACAGATACACACACCGCACGCACACACACAATGCGCGCGCGGTTCCTGTTTCTAAAAAGGCTTTTTTGGGATTCAGGGGGCCTCAAAATGTGTATTTCCGGTGAAATCTCGGTATCGAATTTTTGTGTGGAATACAATACTTCCCCTACTTACTATGAGAAGTAGAGAAGGTAATAAACACTTGTAATATTACTGGGCGTAAGAGACATAACAATGAACGATAGTGGATAGAGAATGTAATGCAACACATCGGATTTTCTTAACTTAACTTTGACTAAAACGTAATTAGAAAACATCGGTAATAAACGATGTATATCGTGTAAATACTTATGTTTCTACTTAATTGACTAAAAAGAAAGGAATTTTAAGGTGCAAGAATAAATAAAATTATTGGTAAACGTTATCACTATTTTATTACAGCTCTAAAAGCTCCTGATACACGACGAGTGTGTTCAACTCACTACAATTTTCACCCAAGTTTCATTCAAATGGGTAGGTCTTCAGTATAACATTTCAATTAGAATTCCTGGCTTGAGTAGTTATGCTTCAACAACGTACCATCATTAACTTTTACAAGGCTGTAGATATAAACCATACTCAATTTTCTACCGTTTTCAATCAATGTTCAACAGCAAATACTTTTTGTGTACTTACATATAAAATGTCAACTCTACAAGTGCAGCGGTTCGTCTAGAAGTCATGTTTTTAGGAGAATTTCCATGTAAGCTACTATAAATTGTATCTATATTATCTAAATTTAAACGTGTCAATAGATGCTACTCAAACTTCAGTTGTCAATCATAGTTAGAAAGAATATTGATTAGCTTCAATTTCTTAAAGTTTTAGGTGACTCTTTATATAAACTACTCTTAATTTTGCATCAAATTTTAACCAATTTGGAATATGTTAACAACTTTTCTTCAAACTGTTATATAAGTTACAACTCTGTATGTGCAATAGTATTTCAACCCCGTATGTGTAATAGTTCGAGAGTTGTTCCATAGGACAGACAAAATAAGGCTAATACAGTAACGAATGCAATTACAAATAGGCTTAGGTATACATCCGGTATTCAGATAGCTATTATTTTAATATAACTGAGTGTTTTAATTTACAAGATGTAGCTAAATTATAGGCATTGTTCTTTTACAAATCTAAGTGAATTCCCTTGTTTCCGCAAAAGATGCAATTAAAAATTTACCTACTAATTCGTATTTAACACGGATATGATTGACGCAGAAAATTACAAGATACAGGGAGTGTATTGAAAATGTATTGATAAATGTTCTGTGTCAGGCTTTTTCTGATGAAACTCATAAACTATTTTGAACAAATGCAGTCCAAAATGGCTAACGAATTGAAAAGATCCCCAGTATGGCCGGAGGCAGAAAACAATGAAAAATTTACTTTGTAAATAATGCGAGCTTTATATAAATACTTGGCACCCCTGAATTACCACCTCAAAGACCAGCCTACTCTGCCTATGTTGTAACACCCACGCCAGTGTCAGTTTCGAAACGGCGACCTGTTGAGCGGTAATTGTTGCCGATATCATTATAACACCCCTTGGCAATACGTGAGATTAATTCCCGCATCATAACCTCAAATTATGCAGCCGACACTCATTCACAGCGTGATTTTTGCGTAACTTACCTAGATGGATGTCTAGGGATAGAGTTTCAAAAGCGGAGGTTGGTAATTTTTCCTGACATATGCTCTCCATTAAGAAAATTGTTACTGCGCAACTCGGATTGCTTTGAATAGATCATTACCGCTATGATTTCTTAATGAGCAAACGCCCGCCTGCCTGTGATAGATTAATGCATGACGCATGACTACAAATTATGCTCATTTGTTTACAAAGGTCATCTGTCATGCTATCAGTGGCGAGCTACATCGTAACCATGGTAACAACACGACAATAATTAACATGAGCCCCCACCACTCCAAAAAAAGTATACTGGAACAAACATCGTAGTGCGTCGTTGTCT
This sequence comes from Deroplatys truncata, assembly GCA_030765065.1. Classification (NCBI taxonomy): domain Eukaryota; kingdom Metazoa; phylum Arthropoda; class Insecta; order Mantodea; family Mantidae; genus Deroplatys; species Deroplatys truncata. Next base: position 205,203,054 of record CM060981.1, read on the forward strand.
GGTGTAAAATAAGAAAGCAACTTCCGTGAGCAAAGTTGTGTACTTAGGGAAAATATACCTCAATGTGTTGGTGCTGTCTTTTATGCGAATTCTTGAATTAAATATAGAGGAACGTGGAATAGATGGGGTTAATAATAATAATCATAATAATAATAATAATAATAATAATATTATTATTATTATTATTATTATTATTATTATTATTATTATTATTATGAAGCAAAATCATTCTTTTCCTGTGGTCACAGTGCAAATGCTCGAGATTGACTCCAAGGATCTTAAACGCATAGCAATCCAAACTGTTACCAACTTGACGGAAAATTGCCGTGACGTAAGGGTCTAATGATAGTAATCTGTTATTTAATACGCAGTCAGGACTCGCACCGCTTCTACATGGTCTGACAGTAATCCGATTTGGAGTCACGTAGCTACAATGACTCCATCTCTTAAGGAGAGGGAAAAGTAATACCTAGGCCTTATTGTTGTGCAATCCATTTTATTCAACAAATGCGCAGCGTTCTTAAAAGGATACTGCAAATCCCTGGAGCCTTTCTATTTTCTTTTTTTTTTCGCCCTTCTCTGTAAATGAGAAACAGTCAGAATGATTATGTCAGATCTTAGAATGTTACTTCCATTCCTTTATGTCATGTATGTTTTCATCTAATCCATTGCTTATTTGGTTTTAAAGCGTTCTTTCTCTTTCCCCCTCCTAAGGTAGATGAAGTATAGTATTCGATTAAAAATTCCGTATCACTATTTCATCGCAGGCATTTATTTAGAGACCTCCTGAACAAAACCTTTTTATATGTTTTTTCTTAACCGAATGCTTCCGTTTACTTTTTCAGGTTATTTACAGAGGTAAATTTAACGCAGGTATTGACTTCGTTACTTTTTCTACTACGTATGGTATGTAGGGGAAGTATTTTGAATTCCACCAAAACTTCGATGCTGTTATTTACCTAAAAACACACATTTGAGGTCCCCTCAATCCAAATAAAACATTTTTGGAAACGCGTCCGTGTGTGTGTCTGTCTCTGTGTCTGTGAACTGTATAACTCAAAAACGAAAAGTCGGATAAATATCATACTTGGTATTTAGGTTCAATATCTTCCAAAGCAGCAACGTGAAGATTTTCAACAAAATCTTTCGACCCCAAACTACCCTTTACATGGCACATTTTTCGAAATGGCTAAAGATTTTGATTAAAATGCCATATATGAAAGATATTTGCATGACAAATAAGATGTATAACTTGAGTTTTCGCGGAATAGTGTATGAAATCCTGTTCATTCGAAAGGAATTTTGTATGATCTTGTATAACTGGTAAACGTTAAAAGACAGACGAAAACGTACTATACAAAATTGTAGATCTCTTTAAAACACATAATTTATTTCAAAAAAGTTTTTTTTATGGCACAAGCTGTTTCTCAGATATCCGTTATTAAAGGTTCCAATTATTCAATACCTATCATTCTTTTAAAGACTCGTCGATTTTCAGTTGTTTCTCGCGATCGCATGGAAACAGTATGGAATTTAGGCCGGCATACAGCGTCCAGTTCTTAAACATTTGACTATCGCTGTTCTTTTTATATCTATAACGAAATGTGTAATGTAACTTTTTTGCAAAGGTTTATTTGGATTAAAATGTAGTAGATAGAAAAATAAGCTTTAGTAAGAATAGTTTGTATACGCATTAATAGAAATAGAGGGTAGAGAAAGTCATGTGAATGTATCATATTAGAACTTTTTTTTAGAGATCTACGTTCCTTGTGCAACACGCTCTCGTCTATCGCTTAACATTTACCAGTCAAACAAGATTATAGAAAATTCCTACCGAATGAAGTGAACTTTACGGCTATACCTAGAAAATTCAAGATATATATTTTATTTTAATGTGAATATCTTTAGTATATGATATTCTATTAAAAATCGCCGTTTTTTTAGAAAATAAAAAGTTTGGAAAAATGTTCCACGTAAAGGTAGTTTTGGGTGGGTGGATTTTGTGAAAATCTTCGTGCCGCGTCTTTGGAAGGTGTGAACTTATATACCAATTATCTGAGTTTTTATTTTTGAGTTATGCTGTCCACAGTCAGATACAGTCAGACACAGTCAGACACACACACATACACACACACACACACACACACACACACACACACACACACACACACAAACGGGCGGACCTTTTCGTATTTTTACTTTCTCTACTACGTATAGTAAGTAGGGGAAGTATTGCATTCCACCCAAAAATTCGATACCGAGATTTCACCGGAAATACATGTTTTGAGACCTCCTGAATCCAAAAAAAGCATTTTTGGAAACATGTCCGTGTGTGTGTCTGTGTGTGTGTCTGTGTGTGTGTCTGTGTGTGTGTGTGTCTGTGAACAGCATAACTCAAAAACGAACAGTCGGATAAGCACCAAACTTGGTATTTAGGTTCAGTATCTTCCAGAGATGCGACACGAAGGTTTTCAAGAAAATCCCCCCACCCCAGACTACCCTTTACATGGAACATTTTTCGAAAATTTTAATTTTCTCAAAAATGGCTCTAACGATTTTGATGAAAATATCATATGTTTAAGATAATGTCATGAGAAATGAAATGTATATCTCGAATTTTCTGGGAATGTCTCCAAAAGTATTCTTCATTGTGAACGACTTTTGCATAACTGGTAAACCATAAGAGATAGACAAAATTTTACTACACAAAAAATGTAGATCGCGTTAAAATACACAACTTATGTCATATACATTTCTTTTGTTGAGTGAACCGTTTTCGAGATATTGCTTGTTATTTCCTTAAATTTTACAATACTTATACTTTTTCTCACATTCGTTATTCATTTTTTTTATGTCCTGGACATGCAAAGAGAATGGAATGCGCCACATAGCAACCAGCGTTAAAATATTTGACTATCGCTTAAAAGCTACCATATTTCCCTTGCATCTACAAGAAAATTACCAATAAGATTGAAATCTCGATATCTCGATTAACATGAAGCATATGGAGAATAGGCGTTTGTAAAAATAGATTGTACAAGATTAGAGAAAGTCATGTGAGTGTAACACATCAGATTTTTTTTTCTGTTTTAGGGGACCTCAAAACATGTATTTTCGGTGAAATATCGATTTCGAATTTTTGGGTGGAATGCAATACCTTCTCTAACTACTATGTACGTGGTAGAGAAAGTAAAAATGTTGCTGCACTAAGGAAGGGCTCTCTTGTTGCTTATTTAATTTTTGTACATCATACTAAAGTTGAATAAATTATAGTGCTTCTATAAAATCTTCTCGATTTTCGTTCAGACGTGGTATAGTTAATTAAAATTACTTGAATTTCGAATTGCCTTGTTCTTTATTCATATAGTTATATTCATATAGTAAGGTTTATGCCACATCTATAATATTTGCTTAAGTCAGTGATTTAGCACTGTTAATGTAAAAGGCATTTGTGTTTCTTACACTTCATACGAGTTACACGAAACATAATATACATAAAATATTTACGACTACGGTGCAAATAGCTGTCTTTTTTGAATGAATCTGTACTCAGATATCATACGCTGACGGAGTCTCTTTTGTTTGCATACAGATTTATTATTTACATAGCTTCGGTATTATCATACTGATGATGGTTCCGGATAACATGTAAATGAGGAGGATAATTGAAAATTTTATACGAAATTCTGTAATTAATGGTGGCATGCAACAACCGAAATTAATTACACGCATGAAACATGACGGGTGTTTTATTTATTGTTGGCAATTAATAATAAACGCACTGAGACATAACTTGTTCCAACAATGCGCTCGGTCGGTAATGGCACGTGGAAACTTGCCGGCTGCGAACAAAATGATACTTGAGATGTTTTGAAAGGGAAAAGATTTTTCTTAGGATTAAGTTGTGCTGAAATAATTGCTAGAAGGATAGATATTATTTAAATAGAAAAATATTTCATTTGAGACTAGTCTAGTAACGTAGATAAATAGGACTAATATTGATCCTAAGTAAACTAAAAGTAGTACATAGGGGAATCAAAATCTTAATGATATAAATCCTCTAATTAAACATACTCCCTTCCAAACCCCACACCTTGTTTCAGTCTTCCGAGAAAATAAGTACAACAGCACTTCAATCTAGATCTACTAACATAAACACGAAGCTATGTTTGTGTATGCTTTTCACTGCATAAATAAGCTTCAAAACTGCTTAATGAACCTTTTTTAATATATATTTTTTGTTTAGAAATTTTGTATGCTTTTATTCTGTACCATTATGGCTAACCCATTTTAGATCAGATTCTTAAATAAAAGTTGTTACTATCAGAACCCCAGCTTCGCTTGCGTTATCCATTTAAATGATGAGATGTTCCCTCGCTCTCTTCTCTGACTCATTTTAAGCAATATTTGCAAAACTGAATATATTTCTGTGGTAGAAATTAAACACGCCAAGTGGTTTAATATCCACCAATCATTAAACCCTGCAGTAAAAACTAAGAGAGAAGATGTCATAAAATACAGCGAGTATTTGAATGTGCGAAATGCACCACATAGATGGAATTTTATGTAAGTATTCCAAATATCTTGAAACAAAAAACACCAAAGCTTTTATCTTTCGTCCAACATTAAGGAGGAAGGAAATGAAAACATAAAACCTTTAAGCACTTATTCTTCCTTTGGAACTGTACTGTGCTGATGACTATACTGGACAATAATGATATAGTTATTAGTTCGTTTTACAGGTACCGACAAATAACAACGAAACTAATCAAGTATTATATATTCTCTTTTACAACACTCAGTAATAAGTGAGAAACTGATTTATGGTCTTTCTGCCTATTGCAATTCTTCTTTAGAGAAACTAATTAAGATGCCCTAATTGTAATCTTTTATTTCACTAAGAGCGACAACTGCTGAGTTTCATTCTATCGATCCAGACTTTCTCCCCTGTCTTTTTCGTGAGTTTCACGTCCTTTAATCGGTCATATAAACGAAATGTTGTTCAAATGAACCCAGATCCATAGAAGTTAGATTACCCGACATTCATCTTGAAGATAAGAGAGAACCCAGTGAAAAAAAAGAAAAAATAAAGACATCTAGGCAACCCACTCCAACCGAGTTCGAACTCGGATTTCTTCAATGTGAGGGAGACACAAAGACACACTATCCCACACCATGGAGGAGGGAGAACATTTCTTGAGTTATTTGTGAGGTAAAACAAATAATAATTACACAAATATACACAAATACATAATATGTACATGAAAACAAACATTTTTGACTTTATTATAGTTAATTACACAGGTTAGTATTAGTTATTTATTAAATATGAAGCATCACCACAAACATTTGCTACATGTTTATTTTAGGTGTATAAAAGGAATGTTTCACCTAATTTCCTATAAAATATTTCAAATAACGCCACCGCAAATGGGATGTGTTAAGGTGTATTACAAAGCGAATGCCTGCAGTCCATATAGCTGTAATCACCAAGTTCATAGTCACTGTTAAACACATAGAGAAGACGAAACAATATCCAAAGCAATCATTTGCCAGTTCCGCATCGCCCATGTAATTAACCTTTCACCACTAACGCGGCCTTAATTACCTACGGGATATAATCAGCTGTAATCAAGGTTACGTATTGTGTAAGCTAATTAGGTTTTCTTATCCGGCAACTAACTACACGCTCATCTATCGAGTACAGATTTAGTACATACTTATATCTTACTAAATAATTTATGACTCTGTTTTCTTCAATTATTGGAAATAAATCAAGTTATTTCAGCAATTTATAATATGCTGACTATTGTGTCACAGAAAAATAAGAGAAAGACCAAAAAAAGAAGAAGAAGAAAAAAAAGTGATTCCCCCAATGTTTGAATGTCACAAATTTCTATCCAAGCGGAATTTAAAGAGCAGGCATTTACATTATATTGCACACACATATATGTTCCCCCCCACATATTCACTTCATCTCTAAAGATCTTGAGATTCATAAAAGTTTAGAAAAACAAGAAGGCAAATGTGGTACTGAAACCGTATTAAAATCATCCTAACTACGATTTGTAATACATCAAAATGCTAAATTGTGGTGAAACAGGTGCTTAGAGAAGAAAATGAAGATTAGTTGCTGTTCTGTCGCACACTTCAGTAAGACTTGCCGTAAGGTTTTCTTCTGTAAATATTTGTAATGGGAGGAAAATTGCGGAAAACTTTTTTCTTTGTTGAAATGAATTCGGTTTTGTGCATAGAATAAAATCCTAAGACTGCTATACCTCATATTAGGTTGGTTAACAGGGCCAGTTTTTCTAATTGTTACATAGCAAATGAAACCTGAACGTTTCAAATTTTGAATTTTAAATTCCATTATGATTTGTTCAAAATAAATGAAAGACTAAGAAGGGAAGGAATTTACGCAAGCATTATTTTTATAGTCTTCAGTGAAGAAACCTAATCAGAAGCCGGTTTTAAATCATTCAGCATTCACTGATTACTTACATTGAGTTAGGACAGCTGTAAAAGTCTACAGTTTTTACAGAACAAACAAAATTGTAAATCGACAAACACAATGTTACAGTCTTCATTGCAGAGTGAGCAAAACCCAATCGGTATATAATACGGTCAACTCCACGACATCAATTACGAATGTCATCGTACTAGCATGTTGCCGTACGAAGCAATCTCGGCTGTTATTGTAGACTATAATTCTGTTCATTGGCATGGCTCTGAAAAACTTTTATGAACTCACTGTTTTATATGCAAAAGAAATAAAACATTTACCACCAATTTTACTCTGATCAAACAGCTGCCAGAAAAACAACACTAACGTAAGGGTTATTGCAGGAAAGATTGACAATACTTCTGACATTTGTAAGTTCTGTTACATATAACTATGGCAGCCAAGGCCGACCCCTGTAGAAGACAGAGAGTGAGGGCAGTGACTTGCACTGTTTCAGCCAAAATACGCCCCTAAGCTGTTATTTCTTTTAAGGCCATTCAATTGCTTGTAGCTAATAGTGCAGAGTAGGGTCGGAATTTTTTGATTGAGAGATAAGTAGCTTTTCCTCTCGATGACAGCATGCCATCCAGAGAACACCATGATGGGAAGCATTAAGTGAAGAAAGCAAAGCTCTACGGATCTGGATTTGACGAGTTCACCTACCCAAGCGTCTTTACAATTAGTAACCACAACCTAACAGGATACTGTAATTATTGTGCTTTACGTAGCAGTTATTGGGCAAGTATAGTCCTACTATGACATTAAAAGCAATTTATAAGAATCTACAATTAAGGGTGCGTTAACGTCTTTACCCTAATGCCACTCATTGCATTTGCGAAGTACACACATAGCGCTGGTGAAACGTTTTTAAACTTTATGTCCCTCTTTAGTGATTTTCAAAATGAAACTGAAAGATACCGAATAGGAGGCGCAATATTTAACCAGAGTTTGATTTGTTTAGTACAACAGTTTATCGTCATTATATTTTACTCTTTGCCACATGTTTCTATCCATACTGAGCCGATGGTCATAATGCTGTACCAATGCTGCTTATATCCCTATGTTATACTGTCCATGATGAAAACCATATCTGATACTTCTCTGAAATCCTCTTCTTTCTTCAACATGCTTTCCACCAGAAACTTCCCAACAGGTAGAAAGGGATGAAGAATCACATGGTGCCAATTCGGATTGTTGTTCGGAAAAAATGAGTACCTATATAAAGTCTATAATTTAAGCGTGGTCTTAGTCAAGAAAAACACTTCAAAATTTTGCTTTTAATCATGTACTGAATGAAACTCTGGGATGCATTTTTCTGAAAACAACCTTTTGGTTTTATGGTGACTTTCTCTACCACCTACATATCTGTACAGAGAGTAAGCATTGTATTCCAGCCAAAACTTCACCGTAGGTCCAACAAACTCTCCAAAGAAAGCGCTTTCTAAAAAGTGTTGTGTGTGTGAACAGCATAACTCGAAAATGAAAACTTGCATAAGTAACAAGTTTCATATTTGAATCAGAGACTATTTAAGCATGCATGGATGAAGATTTATAAGCCAATTCCTCCACCTCTAACTTAACATTTACATGAAAAAATTGCGTTATTTTTCGTTTTCTCAAGAATGGCTCTAATAATTTTGATTAAAGTAAGCATAGGTTATTTGAAACATCAATGTGAAAAATTAAACTATGTGGTGTATTTTCTGTGAATAGTTTGTGAAACACCTACTCTTTATATTGATTGAATTTTGTACAACTCTGTGTAATTGTAAAATCATAAGAGGTAAACAAAATCTCTACAGGAAAACGTGCGTGTGTCTGTAGTTTGGTAGTATCTAACGCGCGTTCGTATTACGTGCGCATCAAAGGCGATGGATACTAATGATGCGCGCAATGAAACGTATTTTAAAAAGGAATTTTCGGAAAAAAAGTCTCCAGGTCTAAATTTAGAGGATACCTCCGGGCATTTGCCGGTTATGAGGACTGAGGATAACCTAGAAAGGAAAAAAACCTCAATCCGGGAGAACAGTCCTGGCAGGATATGAACCGTGGAACTCCCGTTCACGAATTCATACCATAACGACTTCGGCCACATGTGTTGGTATGTATGCCCGCACGCGCCTGTGTGTAATCCTAGGGACTGATAATGAAATCATTTTCCTTCTTTCTTCCCTGTATTTTGAAACAATATCTTCATAAGTTTTCAGTATTCGACATATTAATTGGTTCATATTCCATTTCTCCTTCTTGACTGCATAAAGAGAACATGGAGATTGGAGAATTTCAGTTCTATGAAGCAATGTTGGCCTATTACAAGCCTGAAATCCATTACAACTCTATGACAAGTTACTGCTGATTTGCTTGGTCAATTCTGGATTAATTGAGTTTTTTTTTTCAGAAGACTCATTCTCTTTTGTTTTTGTTTTTTTTAAACTCAAACGTTTCATTATACATGTTTTTGTATATGCTTTATTCATTAGTATGAAGATGTTTGCTTCGCTTTTTTAATAATTCTGATTCACTTTATTATCAGTAATAACAAATTGTGTTCGAATCCATTGGTACACCAATGATTTGCTTAATTTTTGTATCTGCTTATTCATGTTCTGGATTTATTTAATTTTTATGATTTTTTTGAACAAGCAGTTAAACCAATAGCTTGGATAGAAATTCCAGATTCTAATAACATAAACTATATCAATTTATCACAAAGTAAATAATTTTTTGTGAGATGTATGTATGGCTTCAATCTCACCATCAACATCTGTTGTATGTGAACCCAAGTTCACATAAAAGGAGAAGAACTGGCAGGTTCCACCAGCTCCAACTCCTATTTCAGGATCTAGTAATGAGTCATCTGTATAAATGTCCAGAAAAAGTTGCTGCCTAGTTTATATTAATTATAATATTTCAAGAACAAGAGCCTTTACTTCTTCATTGTATACATCATTTTAGTAATGTATACAACGATTTAAATAAAGACAATGATGTACCACTACATTATCGATAGACTTATTAGCAGGTATAAAATCTTCTATTCCAGACGGATAATTTTTAATCTCTTTCAATTTTATATTTCTGTATGAATCCAACATGGGTTTTCATGGTATGTGTTATACTGTAACCGCTTATTATTTTGGAGTCAAACTTTTTGTATGAAAATTGGTCTCTTTGGTGTTAAATTTTGCATTGCTCCAATCTTCGAGCTTGGTTATGTGCACGTTTAAGGATATTTTTGTTTGAGGGTGTTGCAGTTATAATAACTTCACAGCAATATTTCAGGAGAGGCTCTAATATCATGAATAACGTAACTTGAATAGAACTACTTTATATACTATAAAACATAACGGATATGTGATTTTGTCATAGGAAGGGAAAGTTGTGTGAGTGCTCACATCAGATTATGCTCAACACTCCGTAGTAAAAGTTTGTTTATCTCTTATGATATTTTCCAGATGTACTAAATCTTACAATGTTCATCCAGCTTAAAGAAAATCTTTAGAACCATTTTTGGAAAAATGAAAAGTAACGAAACCTTTTTCCATATTAATGGTAGGTTAGATGGGTAAATTTCTTGAAAATATTCGCCTGGTGTGCTTAAAGAGCGTCTCACTCAAGTACAAACCTTTTTTATTTTTCCGACCTTAATTTTTAATTATGCTCTTCACAGATGGGCACTTAACGGAAAATTTTTCTAAAAATGCTTTTAGAGGGTTTAGTGAATTTCAAAAATTGTATTTCTGGTGAAATCTGGACGTTGAATTTTGAGTGAAATACAATGCTTTATTTTATAACTGTACAGAAGGTAAAGTTGAGATATTACAGAATAACCGTTTAAAATAGTAACCCTGGGTTTTCAACAGAATTTGGAAAACTAAATCTAATTTTTAAATGGTGTAATACCCTTACAACATACCGCACCACAGACGGTGGACACTAATAATACAAAAATGAAATTGCAATTGGAAAGGACAATTTTGGAAAAACACGTTCCAAAGTTGGGCTTCGGCTATCTCCTCGGCATTTGCCATTTATGAGGATAAGAAAAACTGGAAAAAAAACTCCTGGGGTAGACAACCTTACCGGGATTTGAACAGCAGAATTCCGTTTACAAGTCCGTGCTTTGACATCTATGTGTTATTCCAGTGAATTCGTTCGTGCTCTTTAATACCAATAAAACTTATCATACTGCAAAAATAACATCTTAAAAGATTCGTTTCTATGAACCTGTACGTCCAGGAAAAGTATGTAATTGCTAAGCGCTATTAAAGAAAAGTGGAAATCTAGTTACATGTGCACTGAATTTCTTGCACTCTCGCACTCTTCTACCCAAGCTATCTATCTGAAGCTAAATGTCTCGGTTGATGTTACAATTGGCTTTGGCAAGTACCTGAGATGTTGCAAGTTCTGAGTTATCGACTTTATTCTTGGATTTCTACAGGGTATTTAACGCTGCTTTTCTTGTGTAAAGATTCACCAGTACATGTCTTGAATTAACTCAACATATGGCGTTGATAGGTATATAAACGAGCAACTGTGTGAGCGGAATCGTCGAAGCGTAGTAGCTACTGACGTAACTAATGACTTAGTGATCTATTCACTTTTCCTCAGTTTTATAGAGCCTGTGCAGCGATCTAAGAAATGCTATATGCTCCCATATGAGCAATTACTTTCTCTTCAGCAGATCTCTAACCGTCGAGCAAGCTTTGAATTACAAAAGGCGACCACCATATGTACATCCCTGAAGGCATTTGCTGCAGCCAATAAAATCCGTTCTTCTCACCCCTTTTAACTTAAATTATCGATGCAATTCTCCATGGAAAACAACCCCCCTCCATGTTCGCCATTAACCAAAGTAAAGTTTAATGATGCTCGGTTACTGATGATGATGATGATGATGATGATGATGTTTGTGATGGAGTGTTCTGCCTTTTGATTGGTCCGGCTCCCTTGCTTCCTAATCCCAACCCTCCCTGCATTTAATCCCCTTAGCATCGCACCCCTTAGCGACAAAGGCTTTTGATTACAGCATCCCCCTGCCTGGAGGGGAAGAGGGAACCTGCACCCGCCAATCAGCTCTCGTAACGGTAGCCTTTATTTGTCTTATTTTCAGCCAATCGTCTGGCAGCTTTGTTCACAATGCAACGTTTTTAATGGAGTGGTCTGTTGAAAGGACAAACCACAGTGAACATTTGTTAGTTAACACTTCCCTAGAGTTCACAGTAGACCATTGTTTCTCCCCATATTGCCAAAAACCTTTATGTATACATTTCTTCAAGCTCTTCTGTAACACACGACTGACAAAAGAAATACAAAGTTACAGAATATACCAAGCTCGGCATTGTCATCATTCATACTCAAGTTAGAATCTACTACTAGAGTTAACTACTACGGTATATTTGAAGAATCACTCAAAATAAATCTATAATGCAATGCCTTACCAGACATGTAGATAAGGTCACACCTCATAAACTAATCCTACTTTTATATTACCCTTACACTTTTGTAATTTACTGTCTTTAGTCAACAACTGTTAAATACATAAGATAATTCTCACTTATGCTGGAAAAAGTAATAGCCTAACTTAGAGAATGGGAGTTCTATTGAAAGATTTTAACTCTACAACACCTTACTGTTAACAAAATTAATGTTCATATTTAAGACTATGAAAAGCAGTTATTTTGAAGTCATACATATTTTGAAATAAATAGTCAAAGTGAAAATCATATCCCCAATTATTAGATAAAAGAAAGGGAAAAATGTTTCCCCCCCTTAAATTAACCACCAAAACTAAAACTTGATGGCCCAGCGTTTCTCACTCAAATTAGGGAGGTTAGTAATAACTATGGCACCTCAGAATGATATTTGTTCTCAAGGTACAACATATAATATAAATACTATTGCTATAACTAGGAGCTTGAACTAATAATTTTAGTATGACATTCTAATGCTAGTTTTAACTTCTTATCAGGAGAAATAATCGCTATAAATGGTTCACTTCAATGTTTCTGAGAATTCTTAATGTCAGATGAATGTTACATCACAAGAAGTTTTAATATGTCAAAAAAATATAGTTCTCCTTTTGCTGTGTCAAAACTCTCTTTGAATCTTCGCCGATTTATCTTACACATGTTTTATCAATTACATATCCATATTTTTCCGAAAAGCTCTTACATACAATTTGGACAACTTAGCTTTAGTAATTTTAAATCTATAATTTATTTACTTAATTTTAGATTCTTTTACCGCATTTATCAATACCTAAAATTTGTAACACCTCATATTTTAAACCAAAATGCTTATATATATGCTTAAAAATGAGAAGTAAATGATGGGGGCCAGCATCAATATTTGCGTTTGGGAAGAATACAATTTTGGTAGGTACTGTATATCTATAAATTCTGTTCACATTCTCTGGCAGTAGATTAATTACGTTATTTATACAGTAAATTGCTTTTTAATTCCTCTTGTTTATCACTCTGAAACAGCGCATAAGTTTTATGCATTAGCCATAAATCAAATTGCAATTAACGAAGTTAACCCACTGAATATTAGTTTACAGTCATAATATACTCTATGAATCGAGACAAATACGAAAATCATAAACTATAATTGGTTTTGAAGTTTCTCGTACTACAAATTTTCCTTTTATATATGCATATTTTATTAATTTGCATGTATAATTTTCTTGTGTGGTACACGGATTCTTTTTCTTGTTTATTACTCAGAAGCAGCAATCTAAGGAAATGGAAGCATACAATAAGTATAGAAAAACAGTTAATAAAAGTCAATATCAGAAGAAAAAGCCACCCTATATCAAAGGATTGGCTAATTTAACAAAGCGTTCTTATGAAATATTACAACAAATTACGTAAATGTATATTCTCAAATAACAAATAAGGACAGTAAAACCTGAAGTTAGTTTCCTGGCACGGCTTGGGATGTAGGGACATCATAGTGGTGTTTTCTGTAATCATGGGAGTTTTCTGCAGTCATTGATTTCGCCAATAGTCTGGTAACAGTTGATTGGCCCACCGCCAATAGATAGCTCCGCGGAGAGAAGCAGGACGCTCATGCGTGAAATGGCCGACAGTTTGGTCAGGGAACTTCTATTTGAAGGTATGAAGTTCTTTTGCGTGTAAATAAACATTACGTGGGGCCAACGGCTTACTTCCCTTCCGAAGGAAGCCATGCCAAGAATTTTTACCCTTGTAAAAATCCACCGCCGGATTTGTATGCACGATCTCGGGAAGAGAATAGCATAATTACTAGCGCACTGGGGACAAAATCCATAAACCGTCTAAAAGTAATTCATAATATTTGTATATCTATAGGAAGTGGTGCTAAATAAATAAATAATTTAAATGATATTCTAATGCACATCTAATTAGTAAACATGTATGCAACATTTTGGTTTATTTTATTTTACTTTAAATTTGATCCCTGGTTAAGATGGAAATGAAATCTTTCGAACATATGACAGCAACTGTACTATAGTTTCAATTATCTTGTCATTTGTAATGGAAAAACTTTTGAAAAAAGGAGAAAATATCGTGCCTTGGGACCTGCCATCAAATCTACAGCTTAGTTTCTTCGAAGTTATTAGGAGCTATTGGTTGTTATATTGTTTCTCTTTTTGTCTTTCTTTTTATCCTTTTTGCACCAACTTCCATTTATCGTTCCGATGGCAGGTAACAGTAATAATGATGATTTGTTTTTATTTGTAATAATGTCTATTCGCCTATTATTACACTGTGCAACTAAACCTTAAAGCTCTTCATGCATGGTAAACACAACTTACATCAATTGCCTCAGCCATAACAGTTGTCATGTTTATTTATTTTTAGAGAGAGTTTATAAGAGATGGAAAATGAAATAAGTGAACCTAATTACCGAATTAGTCCGGGGTTCACAGAGCTGAGAGTTACCCGAAAGAAACCTAATTGAGGCATTTATCCTAACCGAGATTGAGCTGAAACGGCAGATTATAAAGCACACACATTATTTATACAATGACAAAGGATATTCTCTAAAATTAATTTTACGTACCTAAGATACACTAAACAGAAGCTTGTAATATCAATGCCTAAAATGATTTTTCAACAAAATTATTTTCGTTTAAATGGCAGCTATTTGCTCCAGAACTTACAAACCTTTTTCATAATTAAGAAATATAAAGAAAAGGTTTCTTTTTGTTTCTACTATTTCCTAGTCAAAGTAGTTTTCTTTGTTGTTTTACCAAGTCTTCAAACAGTTTATGTCTGTACTTGAAATAATGCAATGTTTTGTGCAAGTTTTAAGCGGCATTCAATGAATACTTTACCCTGACACAGAACCTAAACGCATGACGTGAATTTAAGAAAGCAAAGGGCTATTTAAAATTAAAAATAATGTGAATATGCGGAAGACATGAAAGCTCACCAATAATGCATTCCTGCGTATAAAACCGTGACGTAACCGGACGTATATTATTTACTTTTTCATGAACAATACTCTCCTTTTTCTTCAAGAATTCCCTATCAATTTCAGTTTTCTTTTAACTGCTTTTCGGTTCTGCTTTGTTTTGTAATTAAATTTATGCGAATTTACAAAGTTCTAAGCTCGCACATGCGTTAATCTGTTTCGTTAAGATTATTAAAAGAAACATTATGCTTTGCATTCACATGACTTTGTCTACTCACTCTTCTATAACTCATTCTTTAAAAGTGTTTTTTCTCTTAAATCTACTTCTTGTTAATCTTCTTCTTTACTTACATGTATTAGACCCTTACGATCTGTTACGAGGTTCTTGAAACTGTTCTATCCATCGTTTTCATGGTGTCCTACATATGTCCGTCCATGTGGCTTATATAATAATACGTGCCTAAGAAATCTGTTAGGTGGCATCCTTTGCACATGATCCTTCCACTGCCGCTGATATTGTATTTCGTCTGTTACATACTGTTCACCCAATCGCTCCACTATATCAGCATTTCTAATTCTATTTGCTCCTGTTACTTCCAATATTGATATTGAGATAAACTTTCATCACTATTTACGCATTTTCTTGTAGTCATAAAGAGAATATAGTAGGCAAAAGCGATAGTCAGATTTTTAAAAAGCTGGTCGCTATGTGATGTCTTTGCATAACCACCAGAAAAAACGAATAGCGACTTACCACTTGAAAAGTTATAAGTATAATGAAAATTTAGACAATTGCGAAACAAAGGACATCTCGTAAACGGTTAATTCTTTTTTGCAGTAAGATTTTGTCTTTCTCTTACGGTTTATTATTATGCAAAGGTTATTGAGAATACAGAGGGCTTCAAAAGCCTATTCCCAGAAACTTTAATATATAACTTTTTAGTAATGCAAATATCTTAAACATAAATGCTGTTTTAATAAAAATAGTTTTTTTAGAAAATAAAAAATAACGAAGATTTCTTTTTTCATGTAAAGGGAAGTTTGGGGTGAGGGATTTTCTTGAAAATCTTCGGTCGCATCCTTCGAAGACGAACTTAATTTCCAGGTTTGATATTTTTTTCGTTTTGAGTTATGTTACTCACAGGCACTCGGACATACACAAGAAACATTTTCTAAATATTATTTTTGTTTTGGATCCAGGGGACCGCAAAACGTACATTTCCAGTGAAATCTCCAGATAGAATTTTTAGTTGAATGCAATACTTGTTCTACTTACTATAGGTAAGTAATAGAGAAGATAAAAAGCAATGTTCATTGTTTCCTTAGATAACATGAACACAAAGTTTTGTTTGCACCATGTTTATGGATAAAAAATTCATTGTAAATATTCATTGTAAATTAACCTTATTTCTCTTTTTTACCGATCGTGTCCGCCATATTATCAAAAAACTCTGCAATTGGTCTTTTTCAAGAGTGATATTGCTTTAGCTTAGAAGCATAACCATTATTACAGCAAACCAGACGTAGGTATAACCAGTATTTTCTCTTTATCCTTTGTTCGCGGAAAGCTTCCGTTCTGATGTTATTTGAAAGCACGAACGCAACTAAAGCATTCCGCTTCTACCTCCATTTCGATAAAAACCCATCACCTATTCAAAACGGATAAATTAACAAGCCCCTCTTCAGATATAAAAACTGCCTCCCCTCCATACACTAAGCTAATAAAAACTCCCTTTTGATTATAATCGTTGCGAGCTTAGGGCAACAGATGAGCAGCGGCGAGCGAGCGTGGGATTGAAAAATAATATTGATACAGCCAGCTCGGGCTCCAGAAGATGCTGCTGTGATCATCATCGCAATTTCACAAGGATAAACGTCGGGCCCGGAATATCCTTGCACAAACATCGAGGGGAACACTCCTGGAGGCAGATTCTCCAGCTTGCCTGCTGCGGAGTTACTACTGCCTGCGACACTCGCCATTTTATATCCTTAACCAGAAAAATAAATCATGTGTTTCAGTCATGTGTCGCATATTATTCTCTTTTCCCCCGTTTATGTGACGCTTAACATCTAAGGTCATATCGGAGGCTTTGCCTCTGGAACAATTGCTCATCGGTAATGATGTTCATTTGTCTACTATTGTGTACTCTTGGTTTGTTTACGTTGGGTTTTCCTTATAAATATTAAATTCACTCACTCACACACACACACACACACACACACACACACACACACACTCTCTCACTCATATTTCCAGACTCTCGGGAGGACTGGGAATAATCCTAGCTAAAGAGAAGTTCCCTTCCTCCAGTCGGGAATCGAAACCGGGACCTCTGGATTTGGAAGCTAGCACACTAACCACCAGATCACAGAGACAGCCGTCTTGTATTCTTGTAGTTTGCAAAAACGACATTGAGTGATGCCCATGTAATACGTGCTTTTCAACTTCCGTCCATCGAACCTTCCAAAATATTTGTGTATAATCTGTTGCTGCTTCGGTGAAATGCTTCGTAAATGAATAATATTAATACATCTATCTGCCATTAATTTTCTTAAATATCTCTTCTTTTTTTTAAATCGCTGCACCCATTTATAAAATGCATATCGTAATATCAAAATATTTGTCATTAGAATGCTACATACATTTTCATATGGTACCCATTATTGTTTTTGTTTTCCTACATCACAGAAGGTGCTTATGAGATAAAAACCATTTATGTGTTTTTTCTTTGGGATCTTCTATATTACAATACCACCAACAAATTTCTTCACATGAAGGTAAATATCACTTGGTCCCAAGTTAGGTCTTTAAATGAACATCCCAGAGCTTATCGTTTTCAGACTTTATCCCTGATTTTATTTTAAGGCCCTAACGTTTTGTATACAGAAATATTTGCTGTGGAATAAGTAGGTATAAACACTCACATCCCCTCGTTGAGATACAACTATTTGCAGGAGCGTTTACATTTACACAGCGAGGAAAAACAATTTCTGTTTTTAATTGTGAAAGGCAATAATTAGCCCGGAATATTGAACATAGATAAGGTTCGTCTTTGTTATTACTGTATTTACCATTTGTCTGTAGTAGGTAGAGGGAGAATAGATTGAATAACAATATTTCACCGGAAATATATGTTTTGAGGACCACTAAACCCCCAAAAAGCGTTTTTATAAGAGTGGGTGGGTGTCATGAATATATGACTCAAAAATGAAAAGTAAAATTAAGACTAAATTTTATTTTTTAGTCAGACACTGTTTAAGCATACCAGTCGAATATTCTCAAAAAATTCACCCACTCCAAATTACTCTGTAGGTGGATACGGTTTTGTTCAAAATACTACATGTTTAAGATACTTGCATGACTAATAAAATGCATTCTCGATTAATCTGTGACTAGACTGTGAAATCCTCTTGTTTTTGAATAAACCTTATATAATTTTGTTTAACTGGAAAACCAGAAGAAATAGACAAAAGCATGCCCAAGAAAAAATGTGGAAACTCATAAAAATATAGAATTTAGTCAAATAAGTTCTTTTGTAAGAATAGCCGTTCCCGAAATATTCGTCGTTGCATCTTTAAGTTTGCCAAAGTTGAACTGGCATGCATTATCTATATTTCTTTTCTTCCCGCATGGTTTCATTTGTAATGGTATGCAAACAATTGTTTTCCGTACCATTGTTTTCCATAATATGCACGCAATCAAGTCTATTTGCTTAATTTGAGGTTATTTATAGTCAAACATGTATCGTGAGTAAAGTAGCCTGAACAGAAGATTGGCTCTTTATATGATTACTATAATACTTAAAGGAATTATGTGAAATTATAATGAGTAAAGGAAATTGTGTCCTAATGGTCCTTGTACGGCTTATGTTGGGCCGCCTTTAAAATGCTGCTACGTTAGCACGAAATGAGAATTAAAATAAGAGTGAAGATGATAGGGCCCTCCCTTCCCCTGTTTCGGAGTGGGTCCTTACCAATTGCTCAGAAATGACAAAAACTGACAACGTGATTCTTGAAAGATCGGCTTGGTCTTCCTCTGTTGGTTCTTGCTGAACTTAGGTCGCGTACTAGGTAGATTTATCTATCTTGGCATACTTTTCTGCTTGAGAAACGAAGAGTCGACTGTTACTGTACTGCTAGTTTTAAATGTGTAATACTAAGAATTATATTTAAGATACGCAATAACGGACATTCAGTGTATTGCAGATTAACAGTATAAAACTGTATGAACAAAGAATCAAATTCATTTTCTTTGTTATTACCATCCATATTTTTAGGAATTTATATCAGTTTTATAGTAATGTACTAATGAAAATATGGAACACGGAAGAAGAAAGAAAACAATATATTTTTATTAACAGGGAGCAGGGACAGAAAATACAGATGTATTTAAAGGTGCAAATTACTGCATTGCGCAGAAAAGCGATACAGTCACTTGTCTTTCACTCGTTTTCATGAAACATTTCTCATACCGCTTTCACAGCCCTCTACAATTGAAACACGAAACAGCTATGTAATTAAAAGGCAAAGCACCTCACGATCAGTTACTTGTGCTAAGCGATCATGCACGTTTAATTAAAGCCAGCGGGCAATTATCGCGGGGACACTCGTTAATTAACAAGCTTATCGATTTCACGTCCTTAGCTGGCAATTTGAGGTTTAATGTAATGTAAACGCAAGGAGGATTAACGACAGTTTCTTTCCTGGGAAACATAATAGATGGCCCTAGTGCTGCCTCGTTTGTTACGAGAATAATGACGTGGTAATGGTGGGAGTGATTTGTTTGTTGCGTGGGTACCTTATGAGCCATAGAAACTTTTAATTTGTCGGTGTCCCACATTGGAAATAATTGCCAAGTATTACGCACAAAACTAATATAATTTCTATTGATATTATCGTTATTATTCACCCATTGCCGTATGCAGAACAGTTTATATTGGCATCTAATGATTTATGTCAAATGCAAATGCACATTTTTCGCTGGCAATTGAAAGTCGTAATACATTTTTGTAGGTGCATGTTTAGTATTTCATTGTTAAGGAACACCAAGTACATATTTTATATTTTAGCATAGATTAGGCATTTAGCCGTATCGCAGACTATCGTGTATATAAAGCTTAAACCTCAAATTTGCAAATCTTTAAAATTTTATTAAAACATGTGACGTATAGCATTCACATCACTTTCTTTGTCCTTTATTATTTATTTTCATACCTATTATAAAATTATTGATATAAAGCTTACCGGGCTATAAAACGAATTATGCTCCTTGGAAATGCCAAAACTCTTCATTTAATTTCAATTTATATGAATTTAGTCCACAGAAAAGAAAATATATCCGAGCTCATGAGCGAATGTTTCGGAAATGGTTTCTGGAACAGCATTTTTATTTGGAAAAAATTCCATATCTACATTTGTCCTGAAGTAAGCTTCAAATTATCTAGATTTCACAGTTATACAAAACATGGAGAGCACTTCAAACCTTGTTTTGAGAAAATGCAGGATATTCATTTCGTTGATCGTTGATTCATATGATATATTAATTAAAATTATTTAGAGCCATTTTTTTATAAAATAACTAGTATTGGTAATCTCTCTAGCTGTCTCTTAATCTTACATTCCTTATTTATGCATATTTGTGTCTGGCTAAATTAAACCTGGCTAGTTTGCTTTTTACTGTAAAGGGCTTTGATAAGGTCTCTATTTTGTTTTTATAGAATAATATTTTCTATTTATTGCTTTCATGTTAAGATAGATATTAGGTAGTTTACTCAAAGCTACATTCGTGGCTGTATATAAATATAATTTTAAAATCGTATTTTTTCATTAATATAATTTGTTATAGGCTTTTCCATTACATAGTCCAATTTTGACTATTATAGACATGCCATCAATTTTTCCTCTAACATTCTAGTCTTGTATTCTCATTTTCTCCTTCTTTCTTTTTTCAATGACTTTTCTACTTTTTGCATCTAGCTTTTAAAACTATACTAACCATTACTACTAAATGTTTCACTAATATTGCTGCCTTTTGATTGATTTTGACGTAATCTATATTTGATCAGAAACCACTATTATTCCTTGTATTCTTTTACATCATTCTTGTATATACTGTATTTAAGATTAAAACCAAAATGTTCATAGAATCTTGATAGAAACTGTTTGTTTTCGTGCACAGGACTTAAAATATTTTTTTAATACGTCGATGACGCAATGGCTTGATTGAAGGGCCGTTTGTAAATGATCTTTACAGCCTCCCTTACAAGTTCATTTCCCCTCTTCCGGAAACAGTGCATTTATTATGATATTCTTTCTTCTTTGTCCGAAACGGTAAGGGGAGGAAGCGAGTAAAAAAAGAAGCGAGACGCAAGGAACATAACAATTTGGCGCGTTGACAGTAGAGAAAAATGCCCATTATAAGGCGCTGAGCTGGGAATTTTATTGTAACTTTGTTCTTCGAAAGCCAACATGGCAGGCCCGCACTTTGCTTTATCCTTGAGGGCAAACACGCGCATTTCCGGCATCATTTGTTTGAAATATGCCCACCATAGTAACAGAGGAGACTTCTGCAACGAGTTGTACAGTTTTATTCTATTATCTTCTCTGCCACAGCCGGAAAATAAAAATTAAAGAACTTGTCAGTAAACCTAGAAAATGTATAAGGAGGTTAGTTTTTATAGCATTTAATTGCAACACCAAAAAGAATTTCGGTAAGCCAAGCACTGTTTATATATTCTTGTTCAGTATTAAGCACTATTGGGTAGAAGGTATTGACGGAGGAGGATTTCAGCACTGTAGTCGTCTTGATCTATTGCACCTACTTAACCTCCGGGAGAAAGGGATGAAGTGAGGCAGTAGGTAGGGTGGTTAACGCTATCTGATAGCGTCAGGCACAGCGCACCGAGGTCCCTAACGTTTCTAGATTATTCATCCCGGGAGTATCCCTCTAATATCACCGAGCCAGATGGCTCCGCAGTAACGTGTGAGGCTCGCGTGCGGATGGTCCCAGGTTCGAATCCCATCGGGCCGGCCACTCTGACCGTGGGTTTTTCTCGTGGCTTCCCCGAATCGGTAGGCGAATGCGAATTTCCTATCCCTCATTTTCTTTCACTGTTTCAGGGTTGAAGGATTAGGAGATGGCGGGGCGGTGAATTATGCTCTTTGGAAAGGTTTCTCCTTGAAGTTTGGCGGGTGTGCTTAGGGCTTCCTTCCTGAAGCTGGTTCGAGTACCTGAGACCACCCTGGCGGATGGGACTAACGCGTGGCTATTCGGCACCAGGATGTGTTTCATCTGGAATCGTTAGGGACCTCGACCTTGCTAACGCAATCGTCGTCCGGATCTGATCCCCTCGGGTCTCTCCCCTCATCTCTCCAAGGGGCCACGGCAGCTGCAGCCTACTTGCGGTTCTCTGCCTCGGTTTCTGAAGGCCCCTCCTAATATGTACTCGTATTCCTTGTGATACCAGCCTTAGTCGCAAGTATAGGTATAGTTTGGAGGTCTCCACAATAGAGTATCCCAGCAGAGCATTTCTCCGATAACACGCCAAGGAAGGTACAGGTTGTAGGTAGAAATAATTCTCTTTTTTAGCACATCTATCGCCTACGCCTACGCCTTCTGAATTAAATTGCTTTTTATTTATGGACACTCTTTAACTACTATGGGTCTTAGCGTGAGTGTGGGCGTGATAGACCGGAAATGTTGCTCAGAGGCCTCTTTATCAGGCTTGTGGCTTTTTTATGTATCGTAAATCTACGATACGGGACCACCGACTTTACTTCCCTTCTATAGGAAGCCATACTAAGGATTTTTACGCCTGAAAAAAATCCATCGCCCTCCGCCAGGTTCGAACCTTGAAAGATGAGAAAAATGAAAAATAGAGAATGAGGGACAGGAAAATTCAAGATGCGCAAGAATCCATCCCAGACCAGGGAACCCCCGAAAAAAAACTAGTCAGGAGCTGAGTTTCTTTGGGATTTGAAACTGGGATCTCTCGAATGCTAACTTCAGACGACACTGTCATGAGTGCAAAAAGAAAATATCTTATACTAAGTAAACATTTCATTTAAATTGTATGTCTTGACGAGAGCTAGCTCTTTGTTCCAGTAGGTTTTCATCTATCGTTATCGTTGAAATAACAATACAGAAGACTTAGAACCATTTTTGAGATTTTATATTTGAGTTTCGATATGGAATGTTTCGAATGTGTACCTTTAGCTCAGGCAAGCAGCAAAGAACGTCTTGTTGGTGACGATGCTAACAACAACGAAGATGATAATGATGATGATAATAATAATGATAATAACACTAACATAATAATAATAATAATAATAATAATAATAATAATAATAATAATGATAATAATAGATGTGCAATGATTTTAATGGCCACGAAAGCTGTGTTTGAATTTGAAAACATAAAGAACGTTTTAGTCAATATCTTGCATATTATATACTACTAAGAAAGTTTTATAAATGTTTAAAGTAACTTATTGGTGCTATCCCTTATATTGTACCTAGGATTTTTTAAAATGTTTTTATTTATCGCTATTAAACTAGAAGTGGTAATAGTAATAATAGTAGTGTATAACATTTTCAGTATAATAATTATATTTCGATTGGAATCATGAAATAATCGATATGCGGTCGGTTCTCAACTTGTTCTCCAGCCGTCACCAAACAATGCGGCCATGTTTCGAAGTAGAATTAAGCTCAGTCTGTATTAATAGGTAGCTTATCATTTTACATTCAAAATCATCAGGGATCCATTCTTGTGGCCTCTTATTGAAGCTAACCCACATTTCCAATTAATGTTACCTGCATTAATATCGTTTCCAGAGCTTATCACTTCATAATCACCTGAAGGCATGTAATAAAATGTACATTATCCATAATTTCAGTTTTAAAATGCTTAAGGTTACTTTGAGGATGTAGTGATATAATGAAAAATTGGCGTGATTTGCTCGCTAACAAAACCTTTTTATTAACCCGTTTAACATTTCCTAAAGATGTATAAGAGTATAGTTATTCGGATACAAAAGTGTCCGCAAAGTTTTAATCGATTAATACTTAAAATATAGCGCTGAACTGACGATATATTTTGTACTTGTACACGTAGCAAACATAAATAAGTATAATACAAATAACAAATAAGAGAATATATAAAACTAAAATAAAATTACCATATAGCATCGGGCGATTTGTGTGGATAATGATATGTGTAGCTTAGGTAATTCTAGCCACTTGATTTACAGGTTGCCTATATCATAACAAAGGCTGCGCGGAGAATATCATTGCCAATGAATTGTCAATGGTCTTGCTAGTTGACCACTAAATTAATAAGTATGATAATATTAATAAGTACGACGATAACAATACGTTTGTATAACGATACTGTTTAATTAGTCATATTATTGTCGTCATTGTGCAATAATAATAATAATAATAATAATAATAATAATAATAATAATAATAATATATAATATTTAATGTGATTATTATTTAAATGACTGTGAACCATATAATAGTTTCTGACATTGTCAAATACATCAATAATAGCCTATTGATACATTTTTCACCAACGGGATTTTGGTATAGCCCTTGCATCAGCACATTCCTTTTCGATGGCGGCAATAATTTAAATAAATCCATATGTGCCAAGAAACATTAATTAAACCATCCAGATAAAGATTTATTAAGCGAGTGTATTACTTAGTTTCACACACAACATAATATCACTCATTGGTTCATGCTTGTTTCTTGGAATTTGTTTTAAGCCAGTCAGAGAGAGAAAAAGTGTTGATGAACCAGGTTGTAATCAAGCGATTGTTAAATAAGAAAGAAACGTAGGAAAGAACTATTACGATTTAGGGGAATGGTACTTTTCGGGGGGCACTCGAGTGTACACAAATTTTTTTTGACAAGTTTCAAATGCATTGGAGATATATACCCAATTGTAAATTTTCCAGATAACCGATCTCCGTGACAAAGGATTTCCAAATCGATGCTTTAATGTATATCAAAGAATATATTGCTTCCTTACAAAGAACTCCGATTGCCGCGGAGAGTTATTATAAAAACTGGACTGTCTATTAGCAACGTGCAGTTTTTTAAAATGTTCATGTAGAACGATAATAAGCAAATGCAGCATGCTGCGCTTTGAACGCTGCTGCTTTGATGTAATGTCACTCTGGCTTGCCGTTTTTGGCAGGAGCAAATCAGCGTGTGCTCCTTATTTTTTCTCCATTTCTTTCTATGTGCTATACCTTGAAGCCGGTCTCTGTGTGACAACCTTGATGCTGCTCCCTGTTTCAAATTTTTATAATATTTAATGTTATCTGCTCTATTGATGAGTTTTATGATGTCAGTCATCTCGTAGCTCGTTCCGCGTTGTCTCGTACGCCAGCTGCTCTAGTGGTATAGCTATGAATTCTTTATCTAGGGTATGCATGAGTGTATTGTGAAAGGACAACACCGGTTTAGTTAGCTGAGAAATTTTTAATGTTAACTTAAACTGTTCGATTTGAGAAGAGTCGCCGACTGTTGAATTAACGAATTAATTACTTCTGTAACAATAATTAAGCGAAGCGTCAGTTGTGAAGATGTATTTATCTTTACGTTATTTGCCCCACGTTTAGGCGCCAATTTGAAGGTGTTGTATAGTATTGCTGCAGTTGGAGAGCCAAACTTGATGAAGTAACTGCCCCACGTATGGTACAAAATTTCCGGTGGCCTTCGCCCCAACTTTACTTTCCGGTGGTCTTCGCCCCAAGTTTACTTTTCGTTGGCCTTCGACCCAACGATTAGGAATCAACTTTGTATTTTATGTTTCTTTAAATATTATATATATTTAGGTTTGCCTCGGCTGCGTCAGTATTAATTTGTAGAAACATGTGTCTCTTTGCAGGGGGTGATGCGGCTAAAGAATGTAGACTTACATAAATTATAATTTTTACTTCACTATTTATATTAATCCTTCACACGACTAAATAACACTTTACTGATATAGAGAGCTGTGAGATTATTTATTAATTACTTGCACTTTTTAACACGTAAACTTTATAATATTCTCGCCGTAATGAATCTTTGTCTCACACTGGATACGTATTAAACTTCTCGAGGACGCGTCTCGCGTCCAGTTAAGAACGCTGTCTGCTAGCAACTGACTTCTACCGCCTGAATTTGCAAATTTCATCTATTTCAAGTCTCTGATTGGCTAATCCTACTCCAATAGAACACTTTTATTTAACTTCTAGCCTTTCTAGTTATTGATTGAGTATTTATAAACTGTTTTAAAGTATTACAATATTGTTTCCAAGAATTACTAGTAGCATTATTGAACTTTCTAATTCATTATTGCCTCAAGGTTACCTCATTGTTAGAAACTTTTGACCTATATTCTCACAGCTCCTACATTATTAAATGACGTAATACATTAACCTAACATTATTATACATGTACATAATAAAAACAAACATAATACAATGACTGCTACATATATTTTATATATTATATTATACACATATTGCTTTAAGGCTGGCTGTTATTGAATTTATATATTATATAATTAGACTGAAATCATTTAAATGTTAAAAATACTGCCTCAGTTGCCGTAAGAAAATTAAGAAATTTAACCTGCCCACTGAAATTATTTTAAAGGGCCGCAGAATTTTGACTCGTAGAAATATTACTAGGAAAGATTCCTCGCATTAGTCGCTAAATCTTGCTCACTCAAGCGCGTCACCAGGCGCTACACTACTTAAAATGAAGCTCGCATTCACAAGGGCCATCACACGAATAAGTCGGTGTGCGTATCTGACACTGTTCCTATGCGGAACCCCCTCGAATCTCAAATTTTATTCCCCTTTCTAATTTACAAAATTGTTGCCGTCGTGGCTTTGCAAACGTACTGTACCCAATGTTTAACTGCATTCCAGGAGCATTTATACTAACCTTTCATTAGTCGGCTGTTACTGATGACTCTGTTTAACATGACTCGCTAATTACCTTTCTCTTCGCGGACAATCCTTTCAATTCAAGCCTATTTCATTATACATTGATTTAATATACAGAAATTAT
Source organism: Deroplatys truncata (assembly GCA_030765065.1). NCBI lineage: Eukaryota > Metazoa > Arthropoda > Insecta > Mantodea > Mantidae > Deroplatys > Deroplatys truncata. Next base: position 205,230,034 of record CM060981.1, read on the forward strand.
TTATTGCACTTATTTCTTTATCTTACTATCATTTTTTTATGTAAATATTTAATTCTTCTCGTCAATAATTACGGTATCAAACTATAAAAATGCATACGTTCTGCTAACATTACTTACCACTACAGATCTAAAGAGAAATCAAGAAAATAATTATTGCGATAACAAACTTAACACAGTAAGCCAAACTAACATTAAACTTTTTAGCTCCTCCGCATTAACCTGCTTATATACTATATATTTGTCTTTCTCTTTAAGTTCACACCAAAGGACAAAAACGCATTTAGAAGAAAGGAAAAGAAATGGAGTTTATGGTGGCCATATTGTGCTGCGAACTTCCGGCAGAGGGCAATGGCAGAAATCGAACCGTCTTGGGTCGGAGGCAAAAGACATTTCCGGAAACGGATTTTCATCTTTCTTATGTTTAATGGTTTGTAAACGGCGCGTCGCCATGACGCTTTGTCGGAAACAAACGAGGCTCGGAAAACGATGCCAACTCCCCTCCCTAGAATCACACTATAAAATAAAAATCCTAACTTTAACAAAGCATTATTTCTCAATAGAAAGATCGTTCTGAATGCCGTCCTGAGACATTTGTTATAACTTTACTTTCTTTTGTATTCAGTATTATTTCCGGCTCTGCTTTGTTATGTTTGCTATTGTCAAGAACAGAAAAAATGATAAGACCTTTTCGTTCCGATTAAACTGCCATGTAACCTGTTCGACAGAATTCAAAGTAACTGGGAATCTGGGTAAATAATAAAAAGGGAATTTCCATATGACATCCGTTCGGCAAAGACATCTTTTCCAGTAATTTATTGGTTAATTTATTTTCTCCTTTTAACGAGAATGCTTATTACGTAAAATGTGATTATTCAACATGTTTGTGGTAACAGTTATCCGTAGAGACCCGCTACAAACTAGATATGGATAGTTCTGATGCACAAACAGAAATAAGTTAGAGCTGACAAACTACTATGGTAAATATGAAGAGGATAGGAATACAATATTTGCAATAATTATAGGTACTTCGCATAGCTATGTGACAAGAAACACGAGAAAAGTTTCAACAAGTTAAACCAATTAGGAATTTGGTCTTTGAAAGACCAAAATTATTAACAATATGTGGAGACAGAACAGGCCACATGGCCTAAATTGTATTTTTATTGACAGCTTTTAGTTTGGTTTCATCATCTATACAGATAAGCCTACCAATCAGTATAAAAATATCTCTCCCTCTCTCTCTCTCTCTCTCTCTCTCTCCTCCCACCATAGTTATAGCTCATGAGTCAAACACAGCTTTCATTACAGAAAGCATACATTGCAGACATCCTTGGATTGAATGTGTATTGTAAATGTGTTTAATCAATAGATATAAAGACGATGGTAGATCTGTGGAAAGAAACTTACACTGCTTCTTCTTGCATTGAAGAAATGGCGTAAGGTGCAGGCAGAGGCTGAAGACAATGCTGTGACAATAGTGGAGTTAATGGGAAAGTTGATGAAGTATGGGTTGTAATAATAATAATAATAATAATAATAATAATAATAATAATAATAATAATAATATAGAAACTGCAAGACTCATCTCTACTTGGACACGGAAGAATTGGGCGATCATCCTTCCAATCGTCCGGAAAGCAATGTATGTGGTCAGCATCACATGGCCTTTAGCCGGAATGTTGGTTTTCGAGATCCACAGATAGCTACAAATCATAGCTCCTGCTATTTCTATTGATGCTCAGGATGTCAGGTCTATCGGGCTAAAAAGTTCCACCTCCAAAAAGGGTTCGAACTTAAGCGCATTCCCTGGTCCTCTTAGTATAATAGTCCACATATGTTCGGGTTTATAATTTTGGCCAAACAATAAAATCCCTAGTATACTCGGCGTAACATTTCTGAGCGGCAAATATTTAAAAAGGCTGAATTTGCTCGTTCTATCTATTTTTTTGGGTAGTTCCTCGATATTTCATTTATATTTTGCTGTAATCTCATTTTTTCACATTATATATATTTCTGCCAGAATATGTATGTGAAAAGTTCAGTGGAATTTTCTTTCCGCGTATTTTATTGACACTAAAGCTTTCTGTTTCAACCGACTCTTACAGGCTTTGGGCTTCCTCGCACTTTATGAAAATGGAGAGTGACAAGTTCAGTATTGAATTTAGTATTTGGTAGTGGTAGTGAGGCTTTAGGCGCACAATGCTTTTAGATCATTTTCACCCTGAATATTTATTGTATCAGGTCATTTCTTTTTAATTTCTTAGTGTCTCAATGCCCATTAGCATGTTTTTATGTTATGTTCAGAAAAACAAATTTAAGCAGGACAGGTAAACTCGAGATTTTAATCTAGGTGATATTCAGAGACTAAAATCTCCTTGTTAAGTTCTTAAAAATGACTTGTATTATTATATATGAATATTATCTATACCTAAGTGAATATTTCATTTTGACAATAAAATAATAATGGTGAAAAGAGAAACATCACGTTGTAAATAATGTGTATGTTAAAAGGTTAAAATCCATTCATAAAACACAAATTAGACAATATATAATTGTTTTCTAATGCACAGAGGAAGCTAAATAAATGTAGACTACTTGCCTTACTTCTACAGTTGCCTAACATGCTCAAAATATTGACCACTATTTTCCAGACATTTCTGTTTCCCAGAATTGCTGCATCAACATTGAGCAGGTGTGCTGTCCATAGGGACTACTCTGGTATTTGCTCATTTTCATCATGGTTACAAACTCTATAGTAATTCCTTACTATCTTTTTTGAGAATTATTACACTACATATTGATGCCACAATTCAATACGAATATAAATATTACACTTTGGGTCCTTCCTGTAAATAGGTGTGAGCACGATATAGATAGGAGTGTTTTGGCGAGGGTTACGCTTTTCCTATCTCGAAAGTTTCTTCCTGTAACAGTCCATAGTGTACCAATACGCGCAATTGAACACCATATTCATTTTACTGTGTGTGTGTTGCAGGTGAAGGTGTGGTTCCAGAATCGGCGAACGAAACACAAACGAATGCAGCAGGAAGAAGAAGCCAAGGCGCAACAGGCGGCTGCAGCCAACAACAAGAACAGCCATCACGTCAATAAATGGAAGCAGGAGACGCAGGGACAGACTCCTGAGGATAATAAGACTCAACAATACAGAGACCATCACAACAGTCACCATCAGGATGCCAGAGACGTGGACAGCTGTAGTTCTGGCTCCGAGACCTGAGTCACGGAGCCGCCGGACGTCTGACTCTCGTACCTGGGTCCGTCGGGACGCCGCGGCTATCCCTGAGGAGACGGCATCTGAGGCTGAACACTGATTTCCAAGCAAGATGCCAAAGAAATGCTCAGAGTATGTTGATTCGTAAATGTTTGAACTTCTTGGCGAGTTTGCTGCAACGTTCAGTTTGGAGGCCTTTTTAATGCAGTTTCAAGGTGATAAACGTGCCACCTTAAAAAAATAATAATAACAATACAAAACAACAAAGTCGTTCTCTCGTTGGTTATTTCACCAAGAAAGTATAAAACTATTCCCAGCGGCAAACGCTTCTTCAGGAAAAATGTGGGATTCTTAGGGGCCTATTTCATAAACATACAGTTTGGAAATTGAAAGGTTGTAGGTCGTAACCAAGCCTGTAACGATTAAAAACGTTTCATAAAATGCAAGTTGCAACCAACTTGACGTCAGAGGTGTCGACCTAGAATAGGAAGTACCTTCAATCCCCTATTTATGAACGCAATTCTGCACTCGGTAAACTGGGAAATATTTGAAATTCTATTTATTTTATTAACAATACATGCACTACAAATATGTTATTGATAAGATAAAATATAGAATCACTATTAATTGTTTAATATTATTTTATTAAATTAATCTTAAAAGCAAACAGAGTTTCACTTTTCATTATTACACTTCACCCAAATAATAATTGGTAGAACTATCGTTTCTATCTAGAAACTATGGGTTACTTATTCTCTTTATTCATCGACATATTCTTCCGCAAAGTGTTAACAGACATAACTGGGGTTTATCTCACAAGAATATCAGAAAATAACTCCGCCCCTCTCAAACAAATGTCAAAGTTAATCATTAAGCTAATATAATCTTCATTTCAGTTGAGAACTAATTTCAAGAGTTGGGTAAGACCTGTGCGTGATGTAAGTGGCAGCTTAGAAGGTTTACAAACTCCGATTAAATATATTTACAAACTAAAAAACGCCAGTAAATTGTTGTTTGATTCACCTGTAACTTGTATCTTTATGAAATGGTCCCCAAGTGCTAAGAATTGTTCGTTCGTTTGGTAGGAGAAGACTGCAGCGCTTATCAGATTTCTGACGAACGTGTGTACCAAAGTGTGAGAATCGAACGTTTTACCGACAAGGAAATACTCAAACGAGCTTTAACCTCTAAGTGAAAAGTATTCTAGTATGGTTATTTATTCAACATAACCATTTTAAAAACAATGACAAGTGTATATACCTCTGTATTTATAATTCAAAGAACAGAAATGTCTTAATTTATTATCATGACAATGCCGATTCTTGCTCTGTGTTTCGTGTTTGTGTGTGTGTGTGTAAGAGAGAGGGAGAGAGAGAAGAGAGAGAGAGAGAGAGTCAGTGCGCAAGCGTGATTGTGAGCGTAGGTTTGAAACAAAGGAAGAACGATGTAACCAAGTAGGCGCAGACACTTGAACACTAGTCGTAGACTAAAATCGTCATTATGTACATACAAAACAGTTGTGTGGAGTGGTCTTTATAGCACTTTAAACCTTCAACAAATAAATAAAGACGAAATAAAGAGAAAGGCCAATGTTGTGCCAAAACTTAAATAATGTTTTGGTTTCTGATACTGTATAAAAGTATTCTTGTCTCATTTACTGTACTACTTCGAATCTGACCTCGATACCACATTTCTTGGAGTTAATCACTATATAAAACAAAGTTCGTTTTTTTGGTTCACTGTTTGTTTTGTACACATTTTACCGTGTTGTACTACCCCCAAGAAAAAATACGGCGGTGTTCTATAGTTGGAAGTTAATTCCTGGCCAAAAATGCTATTATCCATAGTTTCTCGTGGTTTCCTGGATTATCTGATGTTTTCATTTTCCTTTAATCAAATCTGAAAAAAAATGTTATCATCCAAAGGGACCTGCTTCATTGAAAAATGGACAAATCCTTTGAAATTTTATTACATTTAAAACCGATATTACTGTTTCTTTATATTTATGTTTCATGTTTGTTCAAGATACCTGCCATATGCTTTTCATCTATGCAAAACCTGATCAGTCGTCAATATTGCAGTTTTTCAGTTTTTGAGATTACATCGAGTTTCAATAAAAATGAATATATGGACTTCCTAATTTGTTCGAGGGTCACATAGCTTTTAGGGGAACTGTTTCAGAGGAATGTGAACTTAAAAAATATTTTTTTGTGTAAATCATTAAATGTCGCTTTCAAGAATTAATAGTAAGTTGCATTTTGTTTAAAAAATTAAAAGCACCACATATAAATTCAATCGGCTGACTTGACATAAAATCCAATTTATGGCAACCAAAACTAAACCGGACATTTCGACTGTCAGAATATTACATTTTTACAACTTTTAAACTTTAGTATTCAGTATTATCGATACATGTTTGATACCTTACTCTTCAAGTCGCACTCATTACGCGTATTTTATCGCGGATATTTTATTGTTTTCTAATTTCAATGAAACTATTACCTTTCTAAGTCAAAATGATCGCCTGAATTGCAAGATATTTCCTAACACAAATAAAACGGACAATTTAACTCACAATTTAACACCGCAGTTGGGATTACGTTGCAGTGGAATAAAACTTTTAGTGACTAAAATATATGCAGAATTTACTGTGCAAATAAAAAGGGTGGCAGTGTAATAATTAAAAGAAATATTAGCGTCGTGCCACCATATTTAGAAACACGAAACTATAGCCACTGTCCAGCCGAGCTTTGTTGGACTCAGCGCACATAAAGCTTGTAATGCATTTTATTGTTAAAAATAATCAGAATATATTTTAAGCTGGAATCTTAGCGACTCTATCAAAATAAAATAAACAAACATTTATGAAAATAAATACTTAATTGTAATTTCCTGCTTTCTAAAACGGCTGAAATGATTCCAAACATTGCGTTAAATTAAAATAAAAGCTTTGTAAAAGCAGATTTTAAAAATGTAGATAATTTACCATAAGTTTTTAAAAATCTATTATTATCTCTAATTAATTCTTAAGGGTTTTTAAATCCTTTTTTTATTCCCGGGAGAGTAGTGTCTGGATTTTCCCTGTTTCGAGCGCCCCTCCAACATATAAAAATATTCATTCAAACTGCCATGGCATCAGACATGATAAGCCAGTTTTGCTTGAAAAAGGGGAAACCAAGAGAAAAGTGTAGACTGTGAAACCTGGCTGGTTTTGTGAGAGTGGGACGGAACATGTCACAAATTACACCTGCCCCATGCCATTATACTCCGTTTTCATGCCATAAAATTATAGACTACGTAGTAAATTGTTTAGCAAAATCTTTCATTCTTAGCTTTCATGATATTTCTAGTTTGCTAACACAGGTATTCGTGCATAAAAAGCATATGACACATGCAAATTTGTGGTTTACAAATCTCACTTTAATCTGCAACGTAAGGAAGAAATTCTGGGAAAATAGCATTTTTATTACACCGTTCTCATTCTTGGATTTGAACGGTGTTGTTTATGAGGAAAGCTTAGGAAGTATTTAATTTTGCAATGCTAGCAGCCCAACAAAAAAGTGCCAAGAATACAGTTTCATATAAATGTACCAACAAAATCCTATGAAAGCACTTGTGCATGAACATCAAGAGTACTGAACTTGAAAAGTAAGGCATAGTTTTCTAGAAAATTTTAATATTTCTTGAATATTGACAGAATGCATGTTGAAAAACAATGTTAATATTAGTTTTGTGTATATAATATCAACATTTCACCCCTATTAGTGGGGGTCTAAAGATTAAAATATCCATTAAAACTAGTAAGGTATAAAATTCGAAATCTACTGTTGATTTTATTTGAATCCTTTGCTGCTGTATTACCATAAACATCTTCACAAATTAGTTCATTTTCGTAATACACTATCCTGTCTTTGGTGCAAGGCATATTTTATGAAACATAACGCACAATACATTTCATTATGCTTTTTATACAAATTGAATTCTCTGGAACACTTTCGATTGCTCTACAGTCGATTTCTCGAAAGTTACAATTTGCCCATTTTAACTCTGAAATATTTTATAGTGTATTACACAAATAAACATAATGATTTACCAAACTGAAGTTTTAATATTTAAAAATGCCGTATTTCCAATTACCGCGTTTGGAACAGAGACAATAGATTATAGAATTTAGTGCATCCGATTTGCTAAGTTCTGTAGCTATCCAGTTATTTCTGCCATGTCATGAGAAGAGTATGGACTTTCAAGGCCAAAATTTAGTGACCCGCTTTTAAAATTGGAGTATCGCTTCGGTTTCCTGTATCCCCTTTGTTAAAGATCTGACCATCGCTTCAGCCCAATCTCCTCCTTGTATCTACAACGAATGTACAGTGAAACAATTTCAGCAAACGCTTGTCTCCATTAACAAGAGATAGAAGAAAAAGTGTTTTTAAAATCATTTTGTTGGAGAATTGATACAGAAATAATGTGAATGTAAAACATATTACCTTTTTGGCACTGCTGTTAGTTTGAAATGAAATGTGGAATACATTTTTTTTTCCAGATTAACTTCTCTTATCGCTGAAGAAATAAAATTGCAAAAATAACATATTTTAAATTAAATTGTATTAGGAAAATTATTTATTTACATATACCTATATGTTCAATTATAAATTCAGTAATATATTGAAATATTTCAGCCGCAAAGTTCTCCCAGACTTTATATTGGAAAACCAGAGGGAAAATGATGCAGATCAATTAATCCCAGTGCCATTGGTGAACAACAACAACAGTCCTCCTTGTTGAAGACCCAGGTCCTCCAATATAGGGATTATTCCTGGTGATTGGAAGGAATGTATAGCAATTAGCCTATCATATCATTTCTTTGAGTTTTTATGTACCGTTGTACTTCTACAGAGAGAGTTAAAAAACTACGAACCGGCTGCGCGGTGTTTTTCCTGTCCACTTCCTCCGCGCTCGTTGCCGTCTACCGCTGTCAAAGAAAGGCGTGGATGAAACCATACAACATTTTTAAAACTACTTTTAAAGGCTTTACTTACCAACTTTATGAAAGGAGATGCTGAAACTGGCCACGGTCATTGTTCATACATTTTTGGCACCTCTTTAGGAAACTACCCATCACTCGCCGTAGTTCACGTTGAGAAATGCTGGCAATTTCCTGGCGGATGTTTTGTTTTAATTCTTCCAGGGTGTGTGGGTTTGTCTTGTACACTTTATGTTTTAAGTTACCCCAGAGATAGAAAGCGCAGGGGGGTAGGTCGGGGGACCGAGGGGGCCACAAATCTCTACTAATAATTCTGTCCTCAAACACAGTTTCAATTGTTCTCATCGAAATATTGGCCGTATGAGCTGTTGCAGAGTCTTGTTGAAAAAAGGCAAAATCACGTTCCCTGTCTGTTAATTCTCTAAAAACGGGGAAAAATTGTATTCACATATGCACGGGCTTCAAGTATTGACTCGAAAAATATTGGCTGACAGAAAAACACCGCGTAGCCGGTTCGTAGTTTTTTGGCTCTCACTGTATATCTCCTAGTGATTTTGCATTGTAAATTCGTTACGAGGACATTTTATAGGCATTTTATGCAATCTATATTCTATTAGTAGGTAAATATCACATTCAAAATCATTCAAAATCGATCGACTAATTATGGCACATGCGCTATCATGGTTGCTATGGAAATACCTCAACAAATTTCGACATATCTTCATATAGGTTATCTTTAAGGAAAAACTAAAATCTTCAGTATTCATATACAAGATTTGCCTTATTAAAAGACTATTCATTAAGAAACAAAACGTTGTCAATCATTTTAAATTACATAAAAACAAAACGCTTCTATATTTTACAAGACGAATACTTTTCAACATAACAAAAGCAGGTTATTTTTGTCCATAGGCATTAAAGTCAATTTGTTACGTTTGGAAAGTTATCGACATTTATCTGCTGATTTAACCTGTGGCTTGCCCGTTGTTATTTGTTTCGCGATCTGAATTTTATTTTTAATTGACTGCTCCATAAGTCTTCGACTCAAAATTTCTCATATTCCCTTTTGCACAAATTTCTCGATTTTTCAGAAATTTATAACGATTCCGTTACATCTGCCTGGTCAATAATTTCTTGCGGAATACCATCCGTCTCCACGAAGCATTTCATTTCCTGCATCATGGCAACCATTTTACCATAAGTTTACTTACGATCCATATACACCGCTAACAAAAACAAATAAATGTCGCCTTCTGAACGACAAAAGAATTGATTGCTGAAATGATGCCGTCATAACATACGCGGAATCATTAGCCAGATTTTAATATCAGTTATTAAATGACAATTTAAGAATTAGAACTGCATAACTTATTGTTTATAACCCGTGTTTAATCTTGATCATATACTTGTTATATAAATATTACCTTACTGGAGCATAGTAGACGACTGACTCAGTGCTGCTTACAACAGAATAACGAAAGCACTCTTCACACCTTCAATCTTATGCCACCTAGCGTCAGTTTATGTGGATATAGTAACTGTTATTTTAAATACATAAAAGAAAGTGAATTCCATAACTCAAAATATATGAGTTGTGCCATTGTTGCTTCGAATCCCTCCAATGTACGAGCATAAGGAAACTACGCTTACTTCTCTCGAATGTACAAAATACCAAGCTTCTGCTGCAAACACAGTGTTTTGTTTTACACTCCAACTGAAGCTGTACAAATGATGGAGCAGTTTTGTCAGTATGTGTGTGTATGTGTGTGTGTCCTTGTAAACAGTGTACATATTCGTCATTGTCACTATAAATCTGTCACGAGAGTGCTGTATATAAAACATGAAACATCAACAATGTGCAGAATAAATGTAAACGAGTAATCATGACAAAGTGTTGTGTTATTAACATTTAATTATTTTCCTTACTGTAGTAACCTGGGCAGTTATTGTAAGATTTTCCTGCTGTGGAGGAAATTACTTCATGAGTGATTAGTGGCTTCTATGACATTAGACTGTTGGTTAATAATTATACTTTTAAACCGGTAATAAATTACTTGTTATAGAATAAGTGAAGGACATTACGCTAGACTTTTTAGAACGGAAAATAGATTACTGTTCCTGCTCCACACTTCCTTGCGATTTTGTAGCGATATTTTGCGCATAATTTATTGACATGAAAAATGCTATACCTGTGTGGTATTTTACAAATGAAATCCAACACAAAACACATAACATGTTTTAAATATGAGATGTACAAACCAGGAAGAGGTTAAAACAATTTTCACTCTCGACTATTTAGTAATCAGCCGGATTTACTAGTATAATTCCCAACTACTATTTGTTCTAGTCCCTCTAAGCAAGTTTAAATGTCCCGGTTTTTGCCAAAAAATATAATGTTAAAAACTGTGTGTATGATCAGTTGAACTGGATTATATAATTTATACTACAGCGTATCATACATTTTATCAGAAGGGAAGTTTAGAAAAGATACTAAAGATGTTATAATCACTTCATCTACCAAACAAAGATCTCTAAACCTTTGTTTACTGGAATATTTTTCATGGTTGTCCAGCGTTTTCCTTTTTTTTCTGTTGCTATTTCTAATTGTACTCATTTTTAATGCAGTATGACCTGTATAATGTTTAAAAAACTCACAGTATGCACCCTCGTTATAAACGCAGTTGTCATTGTTGCTGCAGAAAATTTCTTTCAGGCCTATTTCTTTCTTGACACATTTGTCACTGTGGGAGGAATGAATAAAATTAACGTACATGGTTATGAATGCATTTATTTATTGCGAAACATTACAGCTAAATGAATAATTCCGTTAATTACTAAAATTTACAATTAATTATAATCCTTTAACTTTAAAGTTCCTACATGTTCTGCCAATTTGTGATATTCGACCTCCACCTTCCTGTTAAAATAATAAATGTGTCTACAATTGGCAATGCTTATATTTGTGAAGACAAATGAACATTATGATCGTGCAAAAACAATTATCATGCAGCATAATACATTAAAACGTAATTATTAAACTACTTCTCTTCAAATTATTATATACCTATTTATCCAATTTTCAACAATATTCAATAAGTTGCCAAATATCAAGTGCTGAGAGTGTGGTAACTTTGTTCATTAAGCACAATATCGGCGAATACTTGACTTTCAATAACGGCAAGTAAAATCACAGTATTAGGGGACAGTTGTAGACTCATGGAGTTGTTTGTAATGCGGTACAGTTCTTGGTGAATCCAAGAGACGTCGCTGCGTTCGCTTTAGCTATTTCTTGGACCAGTTAATTAATGCAGTAAAATAGCAATATACAAAAACACGAAACTATAACTTTTACCCACGGCTTTGCCTGCGTGGATAGACATTCTCCCATGACTAACTTTTACAGATGGTGCAAACCGATTTTTCTCGCACAGGTACTTTTAGAGGCAAAGTTGTTCAACTTCCAAAATAAAATAAATTTGTGAGGCCTCTTTGTCTTCTATTTCTGAGATTAAACTACAAATCGTATGGTAAATGGGATCTTGAGCTTCAAAAGTAGGCCTTAAAGTTGGAATCACGAACTTCTTTGGCGTCAAATGACGTATTCTGAAATAACATGTGCTTTCTGACTTAGAAAATAATAGAAAATGACGACTGTCAACAAGTCTTTTTTTTTATTTACAAGCAACATTTAACATCTAATATATCGGCGGCTTTTGTCTTTGAATTTTCCTATTGCTATTATTATTTCTCATTTACTGTTATGCATCTTTCTTTGCAATTGATTGCGGTGAGTTATTCTTTAAAAAAACATTTAATTCACACACCATTTTCACTTTCTCTCACACTTTCAGACTCTAGAGAGGATGGGGAATAATCCTGGCTATAATCCCTATGAAAAATTCGCATCCTCCAGTTGAAAATCAAATCCGGGACCTACGGATTTAGAAGCAACAAGTCTTGATGCGGTGGGATTCTGGTATGTGCCGATGACCTTTGCTGGCGGCAAATTAAATCCTATTAATTGACTTCTCACTCCACCTTTTGCGTTACCTTTCGGACGCATGTTATTCATAAGACCTATTTGTATGCATATCTTATTAACATAATCAATATCTAGGCCTACCTGATGAGCTACTGGCCTATTATTACAGGCCAGTAATTCCTTTTTATTTCTCTGCTCTGCAATAGGCCATTTTGTTGAAGCCGTTGAATTAATAAACGTCTTACTTCTTTGGCATAACCTTAACTGCTTAATGGTTCCTCAGGTAGCTATAGATAATGTCGGAACATTTCTGCAGCAATATTCTTCAATTTGATATAATTTAATTGCACTTTTAGCTGGGACAGTTACGAAAAAAAAAAAAGAAACTCAATAACACTAAGATGGGAATCCTTGAAATAAGTGAGGTGAAAAAAGAAGTTTTTTTTCGTTTCAAAGACGGAGATCGGTTGTTTATACCAGCTGTCATGGTCACATCAGACAGAAGGTAGTTACCTCAAATAAAACAATTTTAACAACGAAGGCCAAACAGCACAGGAAAATTAAGACTTGACGTTCAGAAGCGTTATATGGACGGTACGCTTTAATATTGAATTTTCTTTTTAAATAATAAGATATTAATTACAAAGCGATAGGTATTTTATGCCAGACACAAGTATTTAATCTATCTATGTTGGAGAAATGCTTCAAATCAGATGAATGCTTCCAAAACATCTTCGAAAAATACTATTACACTTCCTCTTTATCAGTATAAATACAAGGGTTAATTATGAAATTAAAATTTCAATTGCAGCATAGCTTTGCGTACAGAGGATATCACTGTGTTATGTAGCAATGGAATCCGATGCGTTGTTTGAAGATAAATATACTCGTATATCGAACTATAACGTTCTAATTCACAATATGAAACACATGAACCATTGTAAAAGTTCTAGCTTTCGTATTTATTGTATTCATATCCATGTGTATGTGTACATATACAAATTCGATATTAACTAAATAATTGACACTTAATCGCTTTTACCTGGGACAAGGATGATTTTCAACAATCTGTTTACTTCTAGATATATCGAAATCATATTCTAGTCCTCAGTGGGCATTGTAGTTCATTGAAATTACGTTTCATAAATCGAGGAAAGGATGGGGAAGGAAAAAGTAAAGAAAGAAAGAAGGAAAGAAAGAAAGAAAAAATGGCGAGCTAGTATTTCCATTTCCGAAATTCTACAGAATACCCACAAAATATATTTTAAAAAATAATTTTTAAGGTCATACGTCTTAAAATAAACTGCATAAATTCGAAAATAGCCTAGCTTATGGAAATGCCTAAGACGGTATAGCGAACGGAGTCATTACGAGGGTTGTTTATGATTATCATATTTAGAAGTCTGCGGTTTTACTTACAACATAACAAAGTTATGAAATATCGCAACCGCGTTATAAGTTGACAACCTGTGTTATCCCTCAGCGTTTATAAAATCCGTTTTTAGTGTTTATTTTCGTACACTGTAATTCCAAGAAAACGCATAGTTTGCAAAAAAGAAGTTTTTAGTACGCGCTTTCTAAAACAGCTGCTTGTCGTACTGTTTTTTTTTAAAGCTCCCTTGTTTACCCAGTTTATGATTACTGAGTTTTACTGTTTACTTTACCGGTTATTACCGCAATACACTCACACACAAACACCCATGCCCATGGCGGGACTCGAGCCCACGACCCTCAGCTTGGCGGACGCCGAAGCTACACGCTCCAGCGGTTGTGAGAGCCGGCGACTGTTAACACGCCGAAAAATAGTAGTTTAGCGGCCTAGGCCTAGGCCGTTAAAGACGTCATGGAAACCTTTAGGTGGCGCATTAAACAAAAATCCAGATGGCAGTGACCAGTTGTACCAACTTTGAAATGGTTTTAAACAAAATGCTTGATCATAAAACAAGAAATACAAGGAACGTTGTCTTTTATGTTAATCATAAACTTTACCAGCATTTTTCATAAAACAATCATTTATGGGATGGGACGATACCATTATTTCTCGATACTCGATACCGATATTGATCTTTGAGCACCGATATTCGATACTTTATAAAAAAACTGTAAAAGCGATAGCTTGTTCTCTGAATTATGTTCTTATTAGTGGTTTTCTGTGTATAAACACGTTTAACCAATTTTGTAATGCTTATTCCGAAATTGTCCTTGCTGGACATTCTTCAAATGGTAGCAATTTTTTTTCTTGATAATGCCACAGGTTATATATTCCCCATTGTTAAGCAAGGTTAATAATAATAATAATAATAATAATAATTTATTTACTTTCCTTTTATGTAAATATATTTTGTGCTAAAGACTTTATAAAGGGATTTTCTATCCATAGAGAAACAAATACTAGCAATTATTCTTTATTGTGCAATCTTGACAATATACATAATGTATATTTTACATGAAAACCAAACAATTCAAAATAATGTTTGTCTTACACCATTCTACCACTATTCAGAACTACCACATAACATATGTATTTTTCTGTTCCGGTAATAAATAATTAGCCATATAATACTCGGAAACATAATAAGTTTGTGGATTAAACCTCTCGACTACACACCCTCATACATTAATATATACATGTTTAATACAAAGGTTTGACTTAAGAAAACACAAACTAACAGATGGAAGGAAAGAACAAATTTTTCCATGCGCTCTGCTATCCCGTGTCTAAGGTTCTGATTTGTTTCTGCTGGATTCACAGATTTTGGTCACCGGAGCAGGTAAATATAATGGCTGAGAGTGAGTCACTAAGCCAGACTATTGCAGAAACTTGATTGGCTAAATAAGCTTCATTCGCAACTCAATTAACGCTGCATGCTACACACTGTGGTTGACTCAGGAGAATGGCTTTGTCCTCGAACTGCAAGCGTGCAGTGAACTGGGGAGCTTCTTAGCTTATTAAGCAAGGTTAATAAGAAGAAGAACAGAAAGAAGACAGAAGAATAACTACCCCATAATGTCCTAACCTATGAAATGAGTTATTCAAAGTAAAATACTTCTTACCTCTCCTGAAAGTTTATTTATGAAACTGTTTTTTTTCAGTGTACTTTAATTTTAATTTGTATCCCGTTGTATGTTTTTGATGCCTTTAGTGCCATGCGGACTGCATTATGCATTTATAATTAAATACGCCACCTGGTTTGCATGTCCAGTAACCCCGTTCTTCCACCACTTCGGCACCGTTCTTGGAGATACTCCATAGCTCCGCAGCCCTGCCGCGCTATAACCTTGCGCATTAAAGGGCAATAATTTAACGGTATGTTGTCCATACCCTTTGTAACTTTCAAATGACGCATGTAATAAACAGAACATTATTTGCAAGGCAATTTCATTCAACCACTCCATATAATGTTTGTGTTACTTCCTCCCCAAGGCTTCCTTCACTCCTGGGCCGGAAATCGACCTCTGTTCATTGATTAGGGTTTGAGTGCCAGGCATCAAAACAATAAGAGACGGACAGATCTGGTGAGTGACTGGCAAGTGCCTTCTAACCACCCAGGTAAAATGCTTCCGTTTCCCTTTCATGGTTAACTTTGCTCAAACCAATAAGTGATTAGCATAACCGTATAAGTGTGGAACACAACTGATAAGGGGATTCTGCCAACATTAAATGAAAAACACTATAGGGAACTAAAAGCATCGGCACGTTTTCTTTTTACACCGGACTGTACACGTAGTCAGTGTGATGATAAACAGTGGAGCTTAATTTCGTTCACCTTCCTTTTGGGTAATTTGTTAATTCCTGAATAATTAATTTAATGTTTTTACGTTTCCTTTAATATGTGGGCTGAACTATGGATCTTGGTATTGTATAACTGAAAGTACGAAAAAAGAGTAGTCGGATTAACGGTTACATGGATTGGAACCGGCGACTTCAAGAATGCAAGCCACAAACGCTTGATGATATTACCCTTTTTGCATTTGTATAGCCTCCCTCCTAAGTTATATCGGAGGTTTTGACATGACAAATACCTAACTAAACATTGAAGCTGGTTTTTTTTATCCATTTTTGCTTCGAAACATTCACATGCACAGACTCTCTCAGAGAGTAGGAAAGAATTCCAGATAGAACTGGGTATTTTCGGATTGATAAACCAGAACGCTGATCACAAAGGCACTTCCTATTGTTCAGAGCTTTCTGATAATTTGCTTCCTGCACGATGCTGGATAATTTGATATAGGACGTAGTGCCGTCAAAAAGAAGGATATCAAAGCCAGTAAAACAGAAAAGACTATGATCCCTAAGCGACTTTATGTTAGGTCAGAGTGCAGCTGCTAGCAGTGTATTTGCCTACAGTGACGTTCTGTAACAGATACCTACCTTCTGTAAGATCTGCCCGGAAATTCTTCTTTTTTTCAAGGATTACGTTTAACCAAACCTGCTTCCGTGTCCATTTCCTTCTCGGTAATTTCACATTCCTTCTTTCTTTCCTGACATATCTCATAACTACAGGTATTATGTTTACACCCTATCTTGTGTTACTTATTATTATTTTCAGAAGAAGCTAACGTTGTATAGGGTAGTAAACTGAGTATAAAATAAGGGAACTTTAAAGAAATTGTCCTATGTAACGTACAAACTAAATAAACTTTTTATTAAAATAGTCTCTGAAATCTTCTTAGACATTTTAAGCAATACTAGTAATTTAAAATATAAATATTTGCCTAATCACTTGTTGAACAGAAACGCAAAGAGTACCAATCTTAAGAGAAAAGGCTAATAATGTCAGATGTACTAACGGCCATTATATAAGCAGTGGAACAGTGCAGTTAAATAATTTCTTTCGCAAATAAACTGCTACAATTTTCCCTTCCTTTCCTCCTGCTTTCTAACAAAAACTACATAAAACTGATCATTACATGCTTTCACACACTCTCTGTGATACCAACGTGGAAATAATAATAATAAGAAGAAGAAGAAAATCTCAGCAGAGATTTTGATTTTATCGATAAATCTCCGATTAAAACCCGAGTAAATTTATCTAAAGAAAATCAAAACTCGGGTGGAATTTAATTCATTACCTGCTTCAGCATTAGAAGAAAGTATGCAATATATAGATTAGAATAAATAAATACATTAATTATTAATTGACCTATAAACTACTACACTGTCATGAGAGTGTATTATTGTACATCTTATCATTGCAAATACTCCGCTAGACGGCAGTAGTGCGTTATGATCAGCTGTTCTCTTGTTACCTGCAGTTGTGCCAACTATTCTTCAGGAAGGCCTTGTTGACTCAGTTTCAGGTTTATTAAAACAGTTGCATTCTATATGTGACTATCCATAAGCTCATACAGCAGAAGCTATGAATAACCTAAATAATATACAAAAAAAAAAATACTATGGAGCTGATAAAAGCTGTGGAGATAAGAAGCTACAATTGCTTGAAACTCGGTTTTATTGGTACGAGGAAAAAGAAGGATGATGTAGTGAGAGTGAAATAGGTACCAAAATCCCGAGAAATATACACCTTCTTTTGTTTGTTTATCACTAATGGTTGGAAATTTACAACGTAATTCTGCTTTTCTCTCAGTTGTTTTTCAACATCACTGTAAAAGTTCTACACAATGGAGCTTTCACTAGTATGTTTAAATTTTTTGTATAAACTCTTTAAAGATCTACAAATAAATTTAAGGATTTTTGTTTTCTACTTAGGTTAGTTCGCCGTTTATGGCTTTATTTTAAAATTGTTTCTTTAAACTTATAAAATGGAGTATATGCTTAGTTTTTTCTGGAAAACTGTAAGTAATATATGAAACTAATGCTAGGTATTGAAGAAGGGAGCTTTAGAAATAGATTCTTATATTTGAAATATAACATTATAAATAGTTTGTTTGAAAACTAATATATCATAATGAATGGAATTTTAAGCTCGTCATAAGTGTATGGAATATAAGTATGGCATAAATTTCAAGCAAATTCTATTATTATAGTGTAATGAAATATTGCTTTGTCTGATACGGAACTGGGAGATCGTTGACTTTAAGCATTATTTAGGACAAAATTGAAACGTTGTTCATAATCCATACTTTATGCTTATATTATTTGAATCATAGTGAAGATTGCAACAAATATGGTATGAAATACAGGCTATTTCATACACAAATTTGTGCCACTATGAATTTCTACAACACCACGCCAAATAGCATACTACGTTCAGCACCTAATATAAATAGGAGACTATTTTTAAATTTACACTAAAATACGCTGGTTATGAGAGAGCCAAATAGTATAAAACGCCCTTTATAAGATCAAATGAATACAGGTGGTAAAGAACTAGAAACTGGGTATTTTGATTTGGAATCAATTGGGGCAAATACCATTTCAAATCTCACGAGTTGAACGATTATTGAGATTGAAGGACATTCATCAGTTTTTACAAGAAACAACTTGTTGCTGCGATATTTTATGTATGCAACTTTAGCAGAAATGAAAGAGGAACCGATCCCAGGATCTGCTTATCTTGTTATACAATACATACTAGGGATACTTGACAGAGTGCTGCAAAATGTCATACACATTTATCGAGATTGGTGGTTACCATTTTGAGAAATTATCTGCCAGATATATACGATAATTACATGTCAAATTGTTAATCTCAATAAGTGTAATCAGTTTGCGATACTTTTGCTCGGATAAGAGTGCAATTAAGTGTATTATAATTGAATTTAGTATAGAGTATTTTATATTAAGACAAGAAAGCTGTCATTAGAAACCAAGTTTCGCGTTTAAAATTAGACAGCAAGCGAGAAAACTTGCAGTTTTACAACACTTACTAGCTGTATCGCTTTTGTTATTTCTGATAGAGTAATTTAGTCTTCTGTACCATTGCGTCTTAACAAGCGTAACATAATTCAAGTGGGAGGACTAGCCAAAGCATAGGGGAAATACCGTCGCATTGTTGTAATGTCATGTGATGTAGCATTAAGCCAGTCAAAGTACAAGAGAGAATTGCATAGGCTAAGGACGCGAGCGAGGCGCGAAGTTTTCATCCAATGAGGGAGTAGGAAGTCCAATGGTAAAATTCGAAAAAATAGCTAACAGAATGCAAGATTCGGAGCGTTTCTTAAATCATCAGCGTACGGTGAACATGTAACTCACGTGTTAAAAATTATCCGGGGAAACGTTTAAAATACCAGTGTCAAGTGAATGCGTTAAAATACGCCGACGGCCTTCTTAAACTTATCACAGCAAAGAAAATAGGTAATTCATATGTGGAAGATTTTTCCGGAAAACTTAGTGAGAAGAGATATTATTCTTTGCAATGATTGTGATTTATAATGTCATCACAAGTGTAACTCTAAAATATTCCGCCTCAAAATTGCCGCCACAACATGGGACCTATAATCCGCCCTAAATTTTCAATCATTCAAGATTATTAATCATTCAACATTTCCTAGAGCTTGAGGCAAGAATTTCTGAGAAGTGATTCACCATTTAAAAATACTATATGTAGACTTCTATATCTTCGGTAGTAACTTGACACGAAAACATCTGAGATATTCTCATTTTGACCATTTATGACTTACGCTTATGCATAAAACAAACAGATTTGTTGACATTTTGGTGGCTACAAACGTGAAGGCAACTTTTTGCACGTCCCTCCTTGGATATTTTGTCCCAACAACATCCACGTAAAGATGTGAAGGAAAGTGCTTTACCAAAGGAAGAGTACATTCACGTGGAGAAATAAATCGGCCGTGGAGACTGTTACCCAGTGTTCTGCATACTAATGTCCACATTACCAAGATAATGTAGCAACCCGACAATGTTAATAAATTGTCGGTACCAAATTTAAACATACATATCTGAAAGGTGCTGGGACACCTTAAATCAGTTATTCTCAAGCATGACTACTTCTTTCGGAAAGAACTGTATATTACAGCTTTCTTGTGCTCAAATCCTTCCTTTGCAGTTACGAAATGCCAGAAAGGAAATCTTAACGAACGATCTAACAAAGGAAAAGATTTTGGCTTGAAGAGATGTTTTTATTAAAATTGTGTGCACTTGCACACCTCACAACGACAGACTGAAAAACAGATAGGAGACAGAGAGGTTGGCAGACAGAGTTACAGAGAGGCAACCCAGCTCTGTTGTCTGTATTCCCTTCAGTATGCACAATACAGACACATTCTGTGGTTACAATAGGTATTACAAAACGACGCAACCAGTATTATTATTATTATTATTATTATTGGAAGTGATAACATGTTGGATAAATATGATTTTATTCTGTTTTTTGTTAAATTAAGGTTGCTTACAATTTCGAAGTCGATGGTTAACATTCTTTAATAAGCAAATAAACGATTTAGAAATACTAGCTGTGTAACATATAGGTATCTTCTCCTGTTTTGATAACGATACGTGCTGTTACTTCATGTACGTAAATGACTAAAGGTTTTAATGTATAAAATCATTATATCATCACCCTCCTTCACTAACCGACACGGGTAGTCGACGTCGTTAATGTAAGGTCTCGTGAACTGGATATTTGCGGTTCAAATCCCGCAGGATCGTCCTCAGTCCTCATAACTGGCAAATGCCGGGAGGTACCCTAAACTTAAGCTTGAGCGGTTTCATTTTCAAATTCCCTTTCCAATTATCATTTCATTTCACGTATCACGTGTCCACCGCCTGTGGTGTTGTATACAGTAAGAGTGGGCGTTAAACACTATTAAAAAAATCATCATCCTTCACACCTTAGTCAGTATTATTTTTGTAGCAGTTCATATTTCTTGGTACTTCCGACGTTTCTTAGGATATACAATGTTTCTTCTCCCTTTATAGTTAACAATTTTATATGGAAGTCTAATAGTGTCCATTCTTCGTACTTCTATATTCTTTTATTTTACCATTTAAATTAAATATGTTTAATTCATTCCGTATATCTCTATTTCTTAAGTGTTCCATTTTTTATGCTCTTAACATCTCATTTCATTTAATTTCTGGTAATACCCATGTCTCATTCCTATAAAATAATTTTACAGTGCATAACCTTGTAAAATTGTAATACTACAGCTTTATTATTCGTTTAGAGTGTTAAATGCTTTCAGTTCTTTTTTTTATGTTGTAAGTACTTGTTTGGTGACACTGTGTATCGTAAGTATTAAATTCATCAACCAAAAAGTGTCAAATACATGAAGAATTTGGTGCTGTTTAAAATATTGTCTCTCGGAAACCCTAGACTTAAGATTAAACATAATCCTCAGTATCATTTTGTGAATAACAAAATATGCTTTGGGGACCAAATGCATAACCGCAAATAATTACATTATAATATAAAACGGAATGAACAAGTGCATCTTACAGATTTACTGAATTGTTCATAATTAAGGAACTCTTCAAACATTTAAGAGCAAGGCCAAGCTAATTTAACATACAATAAATGAACGATGCAGTTAACCTGAAGATTTATTTGTTTGTTTAGAACAAATCCAGGTCGTTGCACAAAATTCGAGTACATTTGTCGGGGTGGTACATAGAACCACCCTTAACGGGAGAGGGTGGAAAGTGTTCAAACGGAAGACAATTTTGAGGCTTTTCGGCACAAACGGTCTGTTTTTCAATAGTTTTAATAAATAAAGAATGAAAATTCTCTGTATTCTCTAAGGGTGGAAACATAAAAACTACCCCTAACGGTGAGTTGGTTGAAAAATGTTTCCAGGTAGGCAACCTGGATGCTTTTCAACTCGACAAGACAAAAAGACAAAACCTTGTTCTCTTCATTCTTTTTAAGAATGGTAAGACAAAAGCAAACCTAATGGAAGGGAGGAGGAAAAGTTTTCGAGGGAGGTAATTTTGAGGTTTTTGGTAATGAATGAGGCTGTTTTTTCATTCGTTTTTGTCAGATGAAAAGACAAAAGGTTGTTCTACTCATTCTTTTGCAAAATATATATGCGAATTTTTAAATAGTTGATAAACAGATGTTCCGAGAAAATTTTGAGGCTTTTGAGAGGCTTGATTGGACTCCTACGGAATTTTCCTTCATATTCAATGTGAAATGAACAAATTAAAAGAATTGAATACCAGGAATATTGTAATTGGGTTAAATTCATTTGAACCGTAAATAAAGAAATAAAGGAAAAATTAATTTTTCTTTTTACTTATCCAAAACTAACAGAGCCCCTGGTAACATGGTTAACCCTAATACTTTTAAAATATTCAAAATAAATTTCTAGAAAATAACCTTAGTAATTTATAATAAATATCACTGTCGCACTTAAAATACACCTGAATACAGCCCTTAGTGTTGTGAAAGAGTGAAAAAATAGCTTTAACCTTAGCATTTAATAACAATAATAATGGTTATGATGATGATGATGATAATAATAATAATAATAATAATAATAGTTTTAAACAGTCACTTTAGAGCTATTAGATACTTGTTCGATTACTCATATACGTATATTACTGTAACTGGTTATTAGCGAATTCTGGTCACACGTTTTTATCATAAAATCAGACTTTCTACGGTTTACCAAATAAAGTAAAGCAAGGACGACGATTTAGATTATAATGGCAATATGTAACGTATGTCTTCTAAAATGTGCATATTGCATTTGTTTACAAAATAAAAAGTTTTTACATTTTTTAAAATATTTTATGGTAATATATCTTGAAGTTTTGATAAAGTTTAAAACATCTTGAAGTTTCACGCTTGTGAGATAGACGGTCCTCGTAGCCGTGATCACTGGAGCGTATAGCTTCGGCGCTCCCCTAAGCTGAGGGTCGCGGGTTCGAGTCTCGCCATGGGCATGTGTGTTTATGTGTGTGTGTGTGTAATTGCGGTAATAAGCGTGAAGTAAACACAGTACTCATAAAATGGGTAGCCAAGGGGAAAAAACAGGAACTTTTCGCATTTTCAGAAATGTTTATACTTATAGTAATATGTACAAATCATGCAGGTTTCCACTTTTTTCCAAGATAAAGAGTTTTCAAATTTTCTGTAATGTTCATATTTTATAGTAATAAGTTTAAATCTCGAAGATTCTCATTGTTTTCAGACAAAAACCCTCCCCCTTTTTTAAAATGTTATATATATATTGAAGTACTTAGGTCTTAAACCGCATAAATAAAGATTAACAAAATAAATACTAATATTTTCACCATACCTTGCTACTAGACGACACATAATATAGCATGACTTTTCGGGAGAGCTTTCATTAATATTTTATAACTGGCATAACTAAACGTTTATATGTATTAATTACCAATATGCCATCTGAATTGTACAGCTCATAACACCAAAGAGAACAGGTATTTCACGTCGAGAGCAACCAGTAGTTCAGAAGTTTCACAAGAGATTGCGCCAATCCTGGACAAATTTGACGGCATTTTAATCAGCATCGGCATTTGACAATCCCCTATCTTGTTTTAAGGCTTAGGGTACACTGTTATCACTTCTACAAGATAAAAGCCATTGCGTCTAATTTTCCATGTATTTTAAGGATAACACGAAGATAACCAACTCGCAGCTTAGTAAAGGAAAGAGCAATAATCATCCAATTTTGCCATCAACTGTAAAACTTGTAAAGTGACTTACGTAAGCGACCTGAGCGGTCAAAGGAATGAGGAGGAGTACAAAATTTAGACTCATATGTCAGTTTATGGTGATTGTTCATACCATCCGGGGTTTTTCGAGGAAGTGTAATTTTTTCGGCAATTTCGTTAAATGTAATGAGTTCCACACTTTGTTGGTTTAGAAAATGCCTAGAATCTTGGAGAACGTGCATCTGTTCTAATAGCTACTTGTTTTCATAATTCCATATTCCCTCTTTTGTTTCCTCAGAGAGAACAAATTACGTATGCTGATTCAAATAACTGGTTAGGGACGACATGCCTTGAAAAAGTGTTCAAGTTGTGTTATTACGCCGCCATTGTGGAAACGCTGGGTGTTGATCACATCTGGTAGCTGAGTGTGCATCAAATCGTTGCTGCGAACATTTTTATGCATGCTAAAATCGCCATTTAGATCATGAAAAACATCTCAAGAAGAGGAATGCCTCATAGTTAATGATGATGACTGGGATTACGAAGGGGGAGTAGTTTATATTTGCCCTCGTCTATCTCGATCAAAAGGTAACATTCGGAAAGGAGAATGCAAATATTGTTCATTGCAATCATATACAGTCCAAGACAGAGAACATGGTTTACTTTCAACAAACATTGTAGCACTTTCTTGGACTTCATTTATACTTCATTTATTAGGACAGCTGGGAAAGTATCCCCTCATCCCGCGAGTGCAGTTGTTATTCTCTCGGCGGTGATTTCAACATGGTCTGCATGCAAACCGCTTCTCTGATGTTATTTCTGTTTTTCTGCCTCTTTAAATCCTCCTTTCATGTCAATACGACATACTTCATACAACTATGGGTAGGTACTGAATAATTTGCTTTTTTTACAAGCCAAAACATCTTATTACGAAATTCCTGAGGCTGGTGTTACCACCTCAGGTAACACCAGGTGATTCTGACCGAAGTAGAAGAAGAAGAAGAAGAAGCGAATCGTCGATACATAGTCGGTACGTAGAGTACATGGTAGATATGATATACTGGTGTTCGGCAACACAATCTGCTATTATATAGGTATACAGCGAATTTCTTTACACCGTACTTGCGTTTTAATGCATTTTATATGTAATTCTGGGGTATAACAGCTTAGCCAGTTTGTTATCGATATACAAAATACGAGACTTCCCAAGTATAAGGTTGGAACCTATAGCATTTGTTTCTTATTTTATTATCTTATCTCAATTAACAGCAAGAGTAGTGACAATTCATGTATACTCTTCTCAAACTTTGATTTTATTTTGGGCATTTAACTTCACAGAAACAAACAAGGTATATTTTATTTTATAGATAATATTAAATACCCCTTCTTGCTGTGTGTATAAATAAATAATTAAACTTAAAATTTCATATTACAGCTAATTTGCGGAGCCATAATTTTTTCTTGGAAGAAAGAAAAAGAAGCTCGTTTCTCTAACACACAAAGACATAGGAGGGGTGTAACAATGCACGCGCATAATTGTCTAACACGCTCTAAGGTGAAAATCAACTAACTGAATGAATGAAATGTAAGGACATGGAAGTTAACCCTCCTTTTCGCATAAGTTATAATGTATTCTAATTGGGCAAAGGCCACAAAAACCTAGACACCTGCAAAGTCGTCTCCTTCTACAATTTGCCAAATCAGGTGCTGTGTTGCACAGTGACGAAAGGATAAGCTTCTACCAAGCGTCAGAACTGAAGTTAATATATACAGTGATTTCAGAAATTCTTAATCTCCACTTTAAAGATATTGTAGCCGCCAAATTAGTGGAGAGAAAATTATAACTTTTAATATGCAGAAACAGCAAACGATGTTATAGTTGAAGTGTTCTGCCTTAATTACATATTAATTTTATTAGTAATATAGTTTTCAAACTACACCAATTTTACAAGTGTTTTGTGTGTCATGTTTACACAATTGCTTCATAAATTTAATAGAGCAAATTGTTTGGTATAGCCATGAAATTGTGTTTTAATTTGATGGAGGAAAAAGCAAAACTTTTGTCAGGAATTATCAAACTTTGATTTAACTTTCTTAATAATCCTTTAGTTTTTACGACTTCAAGCATTTATTTTTCCGTCAGTTTAAGTCGTATGTGGTGGCACTGTCATACATTAAAAAATTGCATATAAAATAATTTTGTAAACACTATACCTACCACTATACATAAAAATTACCGAACGAGGTGGTGCCGCGGTAACGTGTGCAACTCGCATTCGGGAGGTCCCGGTTCGATACCCAATCACCACCCACTCTGACCATGGGTTTTTCATGGTTTCCTCGAGGTCGACAGGTGAATGCTGAGGTGGTTTCTTCTCTACCATGATTTCCTTTCCATCATTTTCCTTTCACTGTGTATCCTTCTCGTATTTCAGGTGTGCTTCTAGGTTTCGTGGTGTATGGCGTGGTCGCACAGATGGCAAGGATGCATACTCAATGGAAAGAGTATTCCCCGTGAGAGGACTGCTTGATTGGTGGGTGGCCCATCGCTCTCTCTCGGCGGCTCCAGCAGTGAGACGGTCTACAAGCTTGGAAATATTAGAGACTTCCGCACGTCTTTGTGGCTTGTCTGCCTACGCCTGTATCCTCCTGTGGTTTCTTCACCTCATCCCTTCCTCCTGGAGACCGCAGTATCCCCCTCCGTTATATAACATATATCTATACATGAAAATTTTGGAAAATCTGTTTAATTTTCAAAAACGTTACAAAGCTCTCAATGAAAAATCTCGAAAATGTAAAATTGTAAACCGTAATATCGTTTGTTCTTTCTGCATTTTAAAAATCAGACTTTTCTCATCGTTATTTTGATTGATAAGACTTTATAGTGGAGACGAATATTTTTTGGATTCACCATCTCTCTCTCTCTCTCTCTCCCTCTATATTATATATATATATATATTGTAGCGTATGTGTGTGCATTGTCGCGTCGGATACATTATTGCTGTGTATAATGATATTGTTGAACCTATTATTTCGATTGTGAGTTGAATTATTATCCGGCGCGGTAATTCTCTCCAGTTTCTAGTCAGGGTGGGGTGAAGGAAGTTGAGGGAAGAGCCTCTTTGTTTGATAGCGTGGCGTGAGTCTAGTGTATCTCCTCAGAGTGTGTGGTTGTATGTAGAGTGCGTGGTGTGTGTGTGCGTAGGGCATCTCCCGCAGTGTTTGCCTGTAACCTTATGTAGCAGCACCAAGGTAACTTTATAATAAACCAGAGCTAAATGTGAATTTATATGCATTATTTATAAATATCCCACGCCCACTTTAGCTTTGTGCAGCAAGTTGCTGATATCTCTCGTATGCCTCTGTAGTTACGACCCCCCAATGTTTATGCCGGGACAACTAAATTTAATATTTTAGCTGCAAACCTTTTGGCCTCACCCCGGTGTATAACAATATATATAATATAATATAATATAATATAATATAATATAATATAATATAATATAATATAATATAATATAATATAATATAATATAATATAATATAATATAATATAATATAATATAATATAATACAATATAATATAATATAGGATGCCCATGAAAGCTCGCATCACAAACTGGAAGTAAAAATGTTTGTGGTGCATATGTTCTAGGTGTAGTAGTTTTTAAATTATGACCATAAAAGGTTAACCAATGAGAACACGGATATTGTATTACAACATTATGCACTCGTCAGTCTACTACTGATATAATACATGCAGAAATAGAAACAGCGATCAAAACAAAAGAATTAAAATAACATGCAGTTATCTCGTACAACATCATGCAACAAATTTCTTACACTATACCTAGCATCTGTTGTACTCCTACAAGGAAACTTCTACTCAAGCCTATAAAATGATTGGTATACATATTTGGTGAACGGTGACTTGGGTACATTCAGGCTTCAAAAGACGATCTGTTTTTTCTGTATTAAACTGTACATGAAATGGGAAACGGCAACAAAATTAAAATATATTCAATCCACGAACTTGCTTCTACATTGTTTATTCAAATTTCCAAATTGAGCTGGTAATCGACACCTATGCTACCGGGAAAGATGCAACCTTCTTCCATCGCAAACTGGTTCTCCATTTCCTAAGGCAATAGTAAGTAAAAGCCGAATGAGGAAATAGGAACTGTAATTGTCACATTTTCCATTTGACCCGAGGATGCAATTTCGGAACATTTACATTTTAGAATGCTACCAGAAAGTTCTCCGCGGCTATCAGTTGATCTACAGTGCAGGTAAAGGTTAACTTGTGCTTACCTGGTGGCTTTCTTCCCTTTGTGCACTGAGAAAAATGGAAAAATGAAACTCATGCAAAGTATTCCTTTTGCTTCAAGAAAAGTACACACTAAGCTTGAACCTACATGATCTCATAGCATTAATAAACAGATGCCGACAGCAATATTGATCATGTGTGGATTGGAAGTGTTGAATCACGTGATGGATATAGGACATTCGAGAATAATGCAAATCATTGGATTTGCTTATTACAATCTTGCAAGTAAACCAAACCAACATAAGATATAAATGATATTGGCATAGAACGCACCATTGAATATGGTTGAGTACAAAATAGACCAACTCAAAAATTCCAGCGTTTACAGAATGCAGTTTAGGTTGCTTTCCTCCTTACGTGACAACAGTCAATATTAGGCATATACTATTCATTTAATTTGTATTGTCTTATTATTTGACCAATAAATTACAGCATTTATATTTGCAAAATACTGTTTTGTTCTTTTTCACTGCATAAAAGAAATTGGATTTTTACATTTTTGTTCATATATTGTTTATTATATTATTCTACATTAACTGGAGAACTGCAAACAATTATATATATATATATATATTATATCTGCAGAGGTTAATATTTATACATAGAGAAGTCGAATGTAGAACCGACAGGTCGAAGTAATTCTTGTACTGATAAACCCCGACCACTCTAGATTCTCGGAACCTGAAACAAAAACCGGAAAACGAAATTAGTATAAGTGGTGTTTCCGGATTCGCCGCCATATTGTTCGAATAGGC
Organism: Deroplatys truncata; assembly: GCA_030765065.1. Classification (NCBI taxonomy): domain Eukaryota; kingdom Metazoa; phylum Arthropoda; class Insecta; order Mantodea; family Mantidae; genus Deroplatys; species Deroplatys truncata. The sequence goes on from CM060981.1 coordinate 205,258,859, forward strand.
AAGTCAAATGATAACACAGGGATGATAAAATATCTCTACTCATTTATTATTAATTCATTACATTACGTAGGACTGCTTGCTTTTGTTTCAATTGTAATTAAAAGCGTTCTGTTATTGCTAACATTGTCACTGTACGAGGCAAGTGTATTTGGAAGCGATAACATTTAACCACAATTGTGACATCGATCTAACCGATATACTGTTTGTGTATTATTAATTGCATTCTTCTTATGGTATTATTATGTTTATAATATGACTGCTAGTGCAATACTCCATAATACTTTACATAATAATAATAATAATAATAATAATAATAATAATAATAATAGTCTCCTTCCACCATGAATCAGACATATGGATATTGCTTTCTGGGAGCTACTTTGACCTAAAAATCCACAGCTGTGCTTTGTGTACAAGTATTAGGGCGGCGGGTTTCTAAGGAAGAGGTTCCGAGTTGGAATCCCGTTTCCATCTGTAGAGTTTTATATCTGTAATACATATCACGAATACATATATGTACAGAGCAACAACTCGTAACTAATTAAAATGTGTACCACCCCTGAAACCCTGCAACATACAACCAATATTACTGGCGAACCGTGGTGTAACTTCAAGAAGCGAACGGGGATTTGAGAACACCAGTATGAGACTCCTGGACCCAAAGAAAAGGAAAGAATGAAAAAAACACCTTAAGCAAATTAATGAATATAACTCCTTTAAAAATATCACACAAGTGATGATCTCTTATGCTATGCAAAACGAGTGTGCTTATCACATGAGGAACTAACAGGCAGGAAGTTTAGAAATAGGAGTTAAAACGAAAATTTGAATAGTGAAGTTGAATTATACAATCATTATAACTGAAGCTTTTCTTATTCTTATTCTCCTTCCCCTCCTCTTCCAGCCTTTCAGAGGCCCTAATGGTCTGTTTCAGTTACATACTATATTTTTCACCTATTGCCTGAATCTCGTCGACCTCTAGAATTATACGGCATGGCAGTTCTTGGGATTATCTTCTGAACCTTTTTAAAACATAGGTACAGGATCTGTATATTGTTGTATTTTATCAGAAATTCCTAAACTTTCGCTTTTTATTTTATTTTATTTCACATCTTGATTTCCTATTCTGTACAATTTTGCAAGTCCTAGTGTACATGCAGTTTGATTAGGGATGTAATCACTCTTTTCTGTAGTCAAAAACCGGAACTGCCTTATTTTGCCTTTAGGTGTTAGTTTTCATGTTTACCGAATAGTTCCATACATCATCTGATATCTGTTTGTTTTTACTTCCCATGTCTGTGTCGAAATCAAAAGACATATAACAACTTAAACAAACAAAATTTGTAGTTTTGATCATTTTTTAAATATCATTTTCTTCAACTTTTGAAAATAAAAGTGTAAAATTATCTTTCAATCCAAATCTAACTTTTTAAATTTATCTCTGAGTTCTTGTATAATTACAAGGTGTTTGGATATACTAAACAACTGAAATTATTCCTCTTATTCTAATCTTACAGATTGCTTCTTCTTTCCACCACCTGCTTAAGATCATTTACTTAAACTTTAAAAGGAATGAATGATAATATGCACCCTTGTCTTACATATTGATTTATTATTGCATTTTCAGTAATACAATTGGGTTTTCTAAGTATAAAACTAATACTATTATAGTCTGTACAGGATAATCTTGACTTCCTTTATTTCTCATAGTTTATGCATTTTTATTTTTACAAAGACCATTTCTGAATCTATAAATACCTGTAAGAGTGCAAGTGATAATATATTCTCTTGAAAATTAGTTTTATAATTATGAAATTAATAAAACGTTATGGACAAAATTGTGACTAACCATGAAATAATCAGTAGCAAAATATTGGGACTTTTACCTTACAGCTCTCACTAGACACCAAGTAATTTTGGTCTATTTCTTCATTGTAAAAATGTTCTTTGTGAAAGGCAGTATTTCTAGTGTTTTGACGAGAAATACTTGAAAGAAGAAGGAAAACCTATAGCTATTATCTTAGACGACATCATTTTATGACGAAGGATGGAAGAAGTGATAACCAATTATGACAAATGCTTGAATTATGTTCAAAACAACGCGAGGAAGTAGATTAAGCTTTGTGGAACCCAATGACAATAAGGTTTTTAAAACTAATGCCAGTACTTACCTCATACACATAACACACACAAAAGAGCGTGCATGCACTTACATACATATATACACACAGATATACATATACACATACATACACACACCTCTACTCATGAATTTCGATGGTTAGAATACAATTTATCCGAACTTCAGGTCACAATAAGTAATGGGTTGAAAATTAGGAATGGGGTGGTTTTTGAAAGTCATGAGTAGTCCATAATTTTTACTCGTGCCTAAAACGTAAAGTCCAAAGTTTTAACAGATGGTGCAAATTTGAAATAACAAAATTCGATGAGATATTTCAGATTTTAAAACTTTTGGAAGCATAGGCCTATTTCCTTCCGGAAGAACTTCCTTTACAGCTGCGAAGAAGCAGCAAATTCGGTTGAGTTATTTCCCTACACACGCGCGCGCGCGCGCGCGCGCACACACACACACACACACACACACACACACACACATGTTCTGTCTTTATAATATGAGCCACGGAGGCTCCTCCCTTGCAGTAATAATCTTCTTGTCTGGCCGATGTATGATACACCCAGGTGTACATTACCGGCCAAGGCAACTGTTCAACTTTCGCCTGGCCGATATACGATACAGCCAGCTGCACATTACCTACATTATCGGCCAAAGCAGCTCTTCACGTAGAGTCTATTATAGATGCCGTACTATGAAGGATTGGTGGTGCTGTGGGCTGAGGAGTTATGTCAGCTCACATGGTCCCCGCAGGTGACTAAGCTAGCACGGGGAGGATAAGAGAAGTCGAGTTTCGGCCTGCCACACTGAGTGAATTCTTAGCTCGATGTATAGGGAAGCAGCCACGCTCAATATCTTTTGGTTTTGTCAAAATTTCATTATACAATCGTTTTCAGTAAGTAAAGTATCTAAATTTTAATTCTCTAATACGTGTGGCGTAGCTTATGATTTTCCGGAATAGAACAAGTTCAGCAATAGAAAAAAACAAAAAAAAAAAAAACAAAAAAAACATGTAATTAAATGTACGTGTTCAAATTGTGCAAGAGGAACATAGACTTGAAATGCTTGTAGAGAATGTAATGAACCAAGTATACGATTTGTAAAGTTTATCTTGAGAGAACATATATTTATATAGCTGGAAGATATGGAATGTTTAATTCTTTAAGGGTAATGTTTCTTTAAATATTTTATATATTTTTTCTTTCGTTCATTGCGACAAAGTCACAGCGGTTTCACCACCTCTGGGGGTATTTTCGCTTTCTGAAATATTTACAGTTAAATGGTCCCAGCACTTAATCAAGTTGTACTGTTGAACGAGTAGTGGTTACTAGTATGTTACTGTAGTGGAATTTTACTACCTTTTACAAATGGTAATGTTATGAAGTAAACCATGACAAATATTAACACAGATTTAAATAGTTTATATTCATATGCAGGCGGAATCAAGTTCCTAACACGCTATCCAACTTCTACACCAAACAAATGTAAACAATATGATTGTCTAGAGCTGATATTAATACTAGCCAGTACCTCAGAGTGTTGGAATGTTGAATATTACATGGAGTAATTTGGCTGGGTATTAAGTAAATGATAAGTACAGCCAAAATTTAATGCAGACAAGTTATGATTTGTATCTTTGATGAGGAAAAAGTATTTGCAATGATCTATATAAAAGTGTTGCCGTTAACTTTTAAATGTATAGGTAAACATAGAACAAGGTTACACGTTAACACAAAGTGATATTATTCAATAATAATCAACTAAATACAGTTTGAGGAAATAAAGCACAAATTCCAAAATGAAGGTAGTTACGTTTATGTTATTTAGTGATTGCATCGTGGTAGAAAGGACTGTCGTAGCGGCAATATCTTGAAGCAGATTGTCTTGATAAATAAAAATGACGTCTCTCCAAGATTCGGACAAGCGGTCATTGATTTGAACCTTTAGTATAGGCAAGAAAAGCTTTTGGATTTTCTGTTTGCATGACAAATTAGGCCAGATTTTCATTCATGTAAATTTATCCCATGTCCACTTCGTTAAATTTAGGTTAATGTACAGTTTTATAGAATGACTTATCCCACTATTTCCAGGATCCAAATGGTTTTCTCTATCTGTAATTACATTATTACATACTGAAAGAAACCCTTTAACTTACATTATACTGAACGGTCGTTTTGTGGCCCGGCCACGATCGGGTGATTTGCTTGCACGGCAGTGACGTCGGTATTGTTCCGCTAATTCACTAGCAGTGAATGACCTGCTCAAGGCTATGCTTATCGACTATGAAACTGTCAGTTGTTGCCTTCTGTTGGCGCTACAAAGGTTGTGCATCTCAAAAGTAAAAGCATATTCAAACATCTGTGTTGTGCGTGAAGTACTTTAGACAATTTATTATTATTGTTATTATTATTGTTATTATTTCTGTTGTTCTTGTCTTGCTAGTATTCCACCAAAATGCCTACCAAAGAATGCCTGAAGACGGAATGTTTATGTATGACACATACGTAAAAACTGCATCATGTAGACCGGTGTACTGATAATTTCAGGAGACATTTCTGGTATTCCAATTCCAAATAGAGATACTGTCATATGTCGGGTTATAATGATGACGGGTTTATGATGACGCTATACCTAAGAAGCGAAAAAGACGTGTTCTAACGGAGGAAGAAAAAAAATTGACAACGTTGGTGCAACATTCGAACGCTCTCCAAAGACGTCTTTAAGAAATGTTGCACAGCAAGTGGATGTTTCAAAACCTCTGTTCATACAACTGTTAAATTTTTAAAATTGAAACCCTCAGTGACTGAACAACCTCGTGAGTAATGCCAGGAATGTCGTAATGCAAATGGACACCACTGATGACAAGGTTAGTACTCATTATAGTGCATGTTACTATTTCTTATGAGTATGTAACGCGGGAGTTTTATAATGGAAATGTAGTAAACAGCGGAACACGCATACACGCGATCCGGACCGGGCCATAAAACAACTACTCGTTATAAGTAGTTTCAGTTTAAATTCTTCTCTGTCACTTGCTGCCTTTAATGGCGGGTAAGTGTTCTTGTTTTTCATTCTTCAATGACAGTATGAGTTTTAATTATCCTGAATCATCAAGAAAGAGTATCGTAGTATTTGATGAAGTAAAGACGTGGTACATGTTCTTCTAGGCTCTGCGGAAATCTTAAACTATATAGGATGTATCCAATAAATAATAACATTTGAGGTATGTAACGAGCAACTATATGTAAATAGTTTGAATACATCCTGACTCATGTAATTACTAAGATTTATTAAGATATCCACTAAGGGTCGTAAGCTTAGATTCATAATTTTTTCAACTGCAAAAGTTATTTATTATAACTGCGTATAGTATTTAATATCATCTCAGTGCGATTTAATGCCTCTATCTCTTACGGTTTCGCAATATTCCCCTTTTAGTGGTATTTTTTTAGCTTCTGCGTATTATTTTTATCACTACTTAATGTTTATGAATTGTAATTTTAAAACTTACGAAATATAAACACATTAAATTATTAATATTTTGCTATTGTGTTTTTTTTTGTTTAGTTTAAGTTTCTGGCAACTACATTATTTCTAGGTACTTTTCAACAGAACTAAGTTACATTTTATTAGAAATTTATCCTTAAAAGTTTTAAGAATACACTCTAAAATATCATGCCTATAGCTATAATATCTATATAAGCTGCGAGTGCTAAGCAAGCAGTGGAAGAGAGTGGACGTGTGAGGAGGAAGCTCCTGGAGTGGATGAAAGAGGGGCTTAAGTAACCATGAGAATTGGTACTGAGGTGTATAGAGCAAGAATTGGAACATTTAACAAGTTAAAGTGGAAGGATTCTAAAACAAACAAAGGTGTAGAAGAGATGGCAAACATGTTTCTTCTCACATGTATAATAGGTATACTATTGGTAAATGGAGAGAGCTCTTAAATATTGGTACAGACTATTAAATTTAGAAGAGAAGAACTTGTTGAGGCAGTGTTTGGAATTCCAAGAAAGGAGCTTAAAGAAGAATGGGTGGAGTTATAGTATACAAACTAATTTGGAAAATAGTGGTCTAGGGGAAATCTGGAGAAGGAGGGAAAATAATGCTAAGGGATTTGGAAAGAAGCTAGGCAGAGGTTTGAAGATATAGAGATACAAAATTTATTTAGCAACATTGGGAACAAAAGTTCCTTGGAATCATATATATTAATAAAAAATGTATGGGCTAGAGAACAGTATGTGGATAACTCAAATAAGGAACAAAGAGAAAGTATTGCCTGGGCACGAGCAGGTGTATGGAGATTAATAGGAATGAGAAATGGGTTCCCACAGAATCAGTGCCCAATATGTGGGGAAAGAGAAGATTTAGAACATATCTTTTTTGACTGTAAAGGTACACAGCATTGGAGAAAGGTAGCTATAAATGGGAAATGGTTAAAACGGGACAGGAAAGTAGCTTTAAGCAAGATTTTTAACAAGGATAGTAAAAGGGTAGGAGAATACTTGTCCAACGTTAAAAAGAAATGGTTATGGACAATAAAAAGAGATGTAACTTAATTTCATCAAGTGATGTTAAGTTATGTAATTATGTTATTACTATTATTAGTATATTATTATTATTATATATTATTACTATAAGATTATTATTTTGGTATCACAACTATTATTTTTGCTACTATTTGTATTATTATCATCATTTTTTATGTTATAATAAGAGTGTAATATGGGTAGAATATGGCAAGATAACAGCTTGGGCTGATGTATAGCCATATTCTAAGGAAGATTGCTAGCACAAATAAATAAATAAATAAATATAAGCTGCAGCCTTTATGATGCAAAATGTATAAGAAATATTATATCCAAGATAAAGAGCTCTAAAGTTGGAATTAACGTATCCAGAAACCAATACAGTACATTAAAACAACAGTCTGATGAGAATTAGCCGGCCCTCGTAGCCGTTGTCGCTGGAGTGGTTGCTCAGGCGCTCCGCCAAGCTGAGGGTAGTGAGTTCGAGTCCCGCCACGGGCATGGGTATTTGTTTGTGTGTGTGTGTGTGTGTGTGTGTTGCGGAAATAAGCGGTATGAAAACAGTAAAACACAATAGCATAAACTGGGTACAAGAAGGGAACTTTTATAAAAAAAATGAGATGTTACAGTATTAGAGGAGCTTTAAATATTTTGTTTAAAGTTTCTAAATATCAAGGAACAATTTAAAGACAAAACAAATAAAAATGTGAATATGTCATCTTTTATCAATTTTGGAGTAAACACAATTGCAAATATGCGTTTTTATATATTCCTAAACAATGATTACATATGCCCTATTCATTTCCATGTTTAATTCGGCGTTAACCGGTGAGTAATGGGGCAGCGTAGTTCTGCTTCTTCCAACGAGACGTATCTGTATACTGCTACTTCATTACGTTGTAAGGGCCTACTACGATAAATGTGCTGTAATTATTTGGTAAGGCTTTTTGCTGGTTTCTGCCACAACACGTTTAAGGGGTTGTGACATTTGCTGGAGTTTACAGTTTGCTTCACCGCAGGCAGTCTATGCCGCAGATGCCCCCATTTACAAATCTGTTAATTTATAACCTCGGAAGCGCAAAAAACAAAACCTCCAAGTATCTACCTGGGTTTAACAGCGCATAATTTGAAGCAATAGGGCGTGACGCGGCAGAAGAGAAAAAGAAAAGAAAAAACAGTGTAGCGCTAATAAGGATCCGTGAGATGCGCTTGACTGATCGGCTGGATGGTAAAACATACATAGCAGCACTGCGTTATTACGCATGCAGCGGGTAAAAAACTAAAACACGGGTTTACTCACAACGGGTTCTTTAATGTTTCCTGCTTCAAAACTCACCTTTTGCAAACACATTGGGCAAATCTATGGTTTACCTGGCCATAAAATGGAGTAGGTTTAAAAACAAGCCCCAAATGTATATCAGTATTGTTTTCTGTGTACTTGGCATTTGTGTGAACAGATGTTGCAACAATAATAATCCAATGAAGGTTAGCAACAGGTGTCGAGGAAGCTAATGGTTTTAATTAGACTAAATACAAATGGTTTTAAAAAGTTTTATTTATACGGTGTACACCACAGAAAAGGAATTAATAAATGAATACCAAAAGATTGCGAGTAGGAGTTCCAGCTAGTACGGAATGGAAGGAGGTGGTTCTATGCACATAGATGAACGAAGAATTTTAATTTGTGAAGGTTAATAGAATATAAAAAATAAGTTTATGGCACATTTTGTCTGTTTATAATCCACATATTAAGGCCAGTCTTATTGAAGTAAACAGCAACTAATTTACATATTTTGTTTTCTTCACTTTCTTCTTAAGCTTCATGTTTTGGTACAATTAGTGTTTTTATTAAGTACAGAATACCATAATCTGAGCTGAAATTATGAAGTGGCAACAGCGGTTGAATAATTAGCCCCCCCCTCACACACACAGCTCTGTTACCTTCTCCCGCTCGGTTTCGGCATATCTTCGGTATAAAGAGCGTTGCCAGTTTTGTCACTCGGTCAACTTAAAACTGACTGCGTCTTAGAGAGGGAGCTCAAATCGGGTATTTCCATGCACGCCTGAGACATCCAGTCTTTGTTCACAAGACTGCGGTATTCTTGTAGTACTTATAATGGGAACACAACCATAATCATAAAAGTCTTCGAGAAACTAATTCATACACGAGATTTCAAACAGACAAACGTTTCAGTGTTTCAGACTGAATTATTGCAACCAAAACACACTTTAGTAATTTATGGTTCCCAATTGGAATGTGACTAAAGTTCATTACAACATTACTGCGCTTATTGCAGCACTCTTAACTCAGAGGTAGCCAGTTAGCTTGCTGTTCCTGAAGTTGCAAGTTCAACGTACACGGATATATACCGGTTGTCCCAGAGCTCTTTGGCTAAGTTAGAATAGGTGGTACTGGAATCCAAAATGAGTATTTTAAAACCGGGAACCACTGGCCATAGACGCCTATTTTTCAAGTTTCACAATATCTAAAAGCACGACATCAACAATACACATCAACTTTCATCGTCTACCTCGAATTTGAGAGGTTGCGACGTACTGGCCAATCTGATTGAGACCTTTTGTGGTTTTCCTTAATTTTTTTCAGTTGAATTGGACGTTTCAATTACTTATTTATTTAAATTCACCATTTTATTTCAATACAGAAATATTGTCTTCGTTAACAATGCAATTATTACTACAAAAACAACAGGTATAATTAGAAGTAATGCACAAATACAGAAATTCTAATCTCTTACATGAGTAGGTGCCTAAACTAAATTTTAGAATTGTAAAACATAGTATATTCCATAAGAAAGCTTATAAACTAAATCATTTTGCAATACCACAATCCGAAAGTTCCACTATGGAATAAAGAAAACAAAAATAAAACGAATGGAAGAAGAAAGCGAGTGCGCAATTAAAGCCGTATTTAAACAAGCAATTCAAGCAGATGGTACAAAGTAGCGAGTAAGCGCCTAAGGATATGTTTACAGTACATAAAGACTACGAGAGTAGTGTATGTTCCTTCTTAGACAAATGGATTAACGCTAATTCTGCCGTTAGTGGCGCTAGTGTCGCTTTTAATCCGCTCGAGTGGCTGGAAATTTGAAGCGGCAGGATTACGGTCGATCCAGATGCCTAAGGGGAGACATTGTTTTCTTTATGTTTTCTGATACATGTTTTATTATTTATGGATAAAATACAAACATAATGTGATGGATAAATTAAATATGTTAGAAAATGTCCATGATGTGGCAAACTTAGGAGCTAAATGGATGTGGTTTAATTGTTTGACGTATGGAACAACACTGATTGGCAAACTTAACGAACTAAAATGGTGTTTTTTCGACAGCGCGATGCTGGCATAGCGGCGAACTTTGGAACTAAGCGGTAAAAAACCACGGCGCCAATGCTAAGAAGGTGTAAGTACTAAGGAGGGTAGGTCTTCAGGAAGTGTACGTACTGAGGAGGTGTAAGTATTGAAAAGTGTGTGTGAGAGGTGTGAGGGATTGGGTTGTAGGCGAAGTAGAGTTCTTTTCGTCGGTGTTTGGGACGTGGGCTGCGGGCGCGCGCGTGCGTTGGTTTTTAGCACAGTGCGATGCTGTCATAGCAGTGATCTTTGGAACTAAGCCGAAAGCACTAAGATATTTACATGTTGCACCTAGTGGTGACCTTTGGAACTGTTTCACTCGCGCACGAAAATGATTTTGAAGTGCGTGGTGCACGATGTTTATGTCACGTGATCACTATCTTCCTCGCTACTGCTGCCGATGCTGAACTTTGGAACATCTTCCTTGGTGACACAGGTGATGAGTAGGTGAGAGAAGTTGTCGTGTAGCTCGCGGCTGAAGCTGGGTATGTAGATGGGTACGGCAAATTCGTTGATGTGGCTGATGGGGAAGCATCCTTCATTGGTGACTCTGTGGCATAGGGCGGGTGTTTTGGAGGTACCCAAATAGACGGTGCACAGTGCGTCTGCTTGGTGGCGATGGACATGGAAAGGCTGTAGGTGACGTTGACGACGTCGACGTCTTTGACGTCTAGTTTAACGGTGACGGTTTTGATGCTGTCGAAGAAGGAGGTGAGGGTAGAGAGGACGTTTGTGTGGAAGGGTAACCCTCCGGATTTGGAGAGCTGAGCTTGAAAAATGAGTTTGAAATATAGGTTATTTCCTACATTGAAGGGGTCGGTTTGGTAGGTTATTGGAGACGTACGGCGTGAACTTGACAGCGCATCTTTTGAAGCCGTTTTGAGAGTTTCTTCTCCTTGGTAGACGATGCAGAAGTTGGCCGTGTTGAGCTGCTGCACGAGCTCGGGAGATGCCTTGCCGTATCTTGAGGGTAGAAATACCTCTGTTTCGTTGTCGAGCTTGACAACGGTCTTCTGTGTCGTACTTGGTGTCCACGGACTTGACTTGTCGAACAAGGTACGGCACGTTTAATTGTAGTGCGGACACACTGCTGGTTAGGTTGTCGAAGAGCGTCTTGGGACATGGTCTGCAATTTTTTTTCACAAAATGGAGCCGGTGTGTCTAGGTGATGTGGCAGATTGTTTGCACCTGCGATATGGAGCGTAGACTTTTTTCGTGCTGAAAGCTGATGCCACACGACTCTGCTTAGCGTTTTTGCAGAAGAACTTGGTGTAGAACCTCGATGCGGCGTGCGTTTTCTAGGTGCAGTACGATAAAACAGACACAGGTCATGTACTCTTCCTGCTGTTGTACTTGCGCAGAAAGCACTGAATGCGGTGAGCAAGTTGGACGAGATTTTCGTAGAATCCTTGTTGGCACCTGGTACACGAGTACGTGAGTGGGCCTCGCAGATTGCAGCTGCACGTTGGATGAAAGCAGTTGGTGCATTGTACACGCTAGGTCTAATATGCCACGCCTGAGCAAACCACAGCAACTGAGCCTGAGAGCGTCGTGTATGCGTACATGACCGTTGGAAAAAAACACAGGAAGTACGTCATAGTGGTCCAATGGAGGGAGGAGTTACATCCGGTGGTTTAATGGTTCGACCACCATAGGTTGCTTTTGACGTAGCTTATTCCTATGCCTTCGTCTTCATCTTGCACGAGAACACTGTTTTTCTCGGCGCTGAACATCCAATCCCCGTGGATATGATCGGGTAGGATATAAAGCGAGAAATTGCCCAAATGCACGGCCAAACATTTACCGTAGCAGGTGAGTCCTTCGTTTCTCATGTGCAGCATTTTATCCGGTGAGATGTATTGTTCGTAGAATACGATGTATAGGCCCCTCTTGAAACAAATTGGAACGGATCTGGTTCGTCATCTTCGTCGTTTTTGTGACTCTCGTCGAGTTCACGGGAGCTTACTTTAAAATCAATATATTACAAACTGATATTGGATATGACGCAGCTATGGCACTTGACGGTGATGGATTTACCTTCGGAGCGGTCATCGACGAAGCGCAATGCGTAAGGCGTATTCTTTTTGGGGTGTCCTTGTCACACGTAATTCTTAATCACCTTGAATCCATCGTAGTACACGGATACGTAGTTGCGGTAACTCATGACGTGCGCTTGCTCAGACGTGTTTGAAGAGACTGATTTGCAGATCCGTCGTACCCTTTCCTATATGCGACCTCTTGCATGTGCTGCAAGTAGTAGGCTTTGAGATAATGTTCCACTTCCAGGTAGGTTCTGAAAACGGCGCTGCGTGTCCACTTTGTGAACCTGGAGAAATTCATGGTTTCCTCGTGGTGAACATGCGCAGAACATAAGTACCGCTTGCAAGCCAAGATCTGATTTTGCACGTCCGTCTCCTCTTTCTTTTTGTGATGCAGGATGTCGCAAACGACCTTCTGCATGGCGCTAAGCACGTACCATTCCTCCAGACTAAGTGAAACGGCATGCCTTTCTGCGCCTGTGATGCAGAGTGCTAGCATTCCGAAGCGGTTCCTAAAGACGATGGTGAGTTTCCGTCGAGCTGGAGGTCCTGCAAAGGATGCTCGGCGCCGCTCATGCGACGACGAATCACAGGTGCTGCTTTGACAAGCTTGAGCCACTGTGCAGGGCTCATGACCACCGCTTGGCGCATGCCGCACCTGGTGACGGTGACGACCAGTGGGTGCGGCGGCAGAGGCGAAAATTCCACGCACACGAATTTGGTTTGAGCGTGGTTGAGGAAGTAAATGTCCGATAATGGTCCCACGCTAAGCGGTCGTTTGGACGCGTACGCGCTGCGGAACGACTCCGTTCTGGCTCACGGCACCCGATGGTCGCGAATCTCGGACGGTTGGGCGAGAACTGGAGGGACCTCGAGGACCTCTGGTTACGGAACGTTGTTGCTGGTGTGTGCTGAGTCCAACTCGGGCTGCTGCTGTGTGTTGATGAAGTACGGATCAAACGCACCTTCCGTGGTTACCTTTGGCTTCTTCTTTACAGGCGTCTGCATGGAACTGCAACAAGAACATACGTCTTAAGCCCTTAGAGACAAAACAAAAGGAGTAACGCGCACTGACCTAGGTGCAGAAACCTTACCTGTGTTGCATGTGTTGAGACATCACGGCGTACTGTCGTCTGAAGGTAGTGGTGCACGACTTGTACGAGCCGAAGCGCTTTCTGAAAAGCATAGGACACAAAACATTAAGCATATTGGAAAGTACCAATTTGTGGACGCATAGTTGAAGCCTATGTTTTCGGTACTCACATTCAAAGACTGGCAATTTTGATAAGGATGCGAGCACTGAGAGAGACACACGCCTTTGTGGGTATAGAGAATGTTGACGTCATTATGGTGGTAGTTGATGGCGTTAAATTTGGAAAAGAAGCTCTCTTTGGATAGGTCGGAGCAGCGGTGAGACAGGTAAGCGATGACGTAGTGACCGCAGGTGGCGCTGTCGTAGCCTTGCTGCCCTCTAATATTGTGCTACCATTTGAGGCCGCAGGTACGATTCAAACATTTTAGATGATGAGCCGAAATTGGGCCTATACCGTAACTGTCAAAGAACTCTCCACGTCCGTTCTTGCCGACAAGGATACAGACCCAATGTTTACCCACTTTAGTGCTAGGGTCGGTATTGGCGACAAGGGCCAACGGCAGCTTTTCATCTTTGAGGGGTAGTCTATCGCAGGGATAAACCGCAAAAAAGTATGGACGCGTAGAGGGACAGTCGGAGAGAAACCTGTGTATCTGAAACGTGTTCATGATACCAAAATGGATCGATTGGCATCGATTTTCGCGGTGCACGGTATCTCCGCTAACCAGAACGATAATGGACTCTGTAAGCTGTTTGTGAAAGCCTATACTTATAGACACCGTGCCATGTCTAAGTCCAGAGATATACGAATCGTTTGCGATCATGTGTGCAGTGAGATCAAAGGCCATGACCGTGTATCCCTGTGGGTATTGTTTTCTATAAATGGAGTGGTCTTCATCATTAAAATGTATTCAGAGACCATCTTGCAGAGTTTGAAAGCACTCGATGAAATGCCCATCGTCAAAGTTGGGTCCCATGGGTTGGGAGGGGAAGAGTTGGCCATTGATGTACATTTGAAACGAATTCATGATAAAGTGCTGAAGATGGTACGGGTTTTTAGTATAGTCGCCGTTGTATGCTTAGTCCGTCATCATGGCAACGATCACTATTCTGGGAATGTGTCCTACGAAAACGTCGTTAAACGCCATGTTACTGCTTTCCTTGGGAATGCTAACGTCCTTGAGATGGTACTTGGCAATGCTGTTTTCAAGACCGCCTGATGAGCAAGTTTAATGGTGGAAGACGGCCTAACAGCTTTCAGATTCAGGATGGCGGATTCAATTTCCGCGGACCCATTGAAATCCTTATTTTCGGTAAACAGATAAAACTGAGTAGAGGAGGGAGCCAACTTTATGGTGAGGCTGACGTTGTTGAGGAGCAGGTTTTTCTGCCTAAAAAGTGCGTTGGAGAGGCACCCAATGAGTTGTACGACTTTACTTCCCTTGGTAAACCCCTGCCACCACAGAAAACCTTGATTGGCTACAAACGTGAGTAGAAATATAATAGCGACTTGAGAACAATGGGCTATTGTTCTGGTGAGAACAAAGGAATTAATGACCTATTGCTCTGACTTCAAGCCCCGCCCCCTCCCTTTGTGTGCTACTATTTGCCGCCCGGTCGCGTGCCGCTAGCTCCGCCCCCTTCCCTTTGTGCGCTTACCTAATGCCGACAGTGTCTGTGCCGGCAGGTCCTCCCCCCTCCCCCCTGTGGTCACGTGCCGGTGACCCGCCGCCCTCCCTCCCCCATACGCGTGTCCTCCCTCCCCTTTGTGTTCTGGTTGGTTCCCTGTGGATAGGTGGGAGAGTGTGTATTGATCCTATACGTCGGTCGCGTACCTTCCCTAGGTCTAAATCCCTGCCGTGTGATTGGCTTGGGGTAGGGGATGTGCCGCTCGGGTGATGGGGTATAAGGGAATGGGGTTCTCGGTGCGTGACGTTGGCTTGGAAATCCACCCTGGCGATGTGGGAATGCGATTCTCGATGCCTGCCGCACATCGGCAAATCGTTTGAGTACATAATTGTGTCAATCAATTAGGTAATGTGTGTTATTGAAAAAAAAAGAATACCCATCATATAACTACTAATGCAATTAAGCGCTGTTCGTCGAGCAATTAAGTATTTTTGATTGAATCGCGCGCACCTGTCCCTAAACCGTCATTTATAACCTACTATTGTCAATAAATTACACGACTAATGAAACACGGCTAGTCTGTCGATGAAAACAATTAAGTATATTTGAATGATTAATTGACTCGCACGCAACTGTTCGTTATCGTATATGTGTGGTAGCATGTGTATAATTATTACGAGTAATAACATTTATTTAATTCTACTTTTGAGGGAAAATATATTTCGGATTTATAAGAATATTACAACACTTAGATGAAAGGACAGAGTTGACGTAACAGTCGTTATCGCGTGATAATTGCGGTGGAACACCGACCGCAACCTTCCGCCCCGAGACGTTTCACTGGAATGACTGACTCACTGTGCTTTCAAGGGACAAGTCGACTAGCGCACCCCCTCCACTCACGCTTCAGTTCGCTACCTACATGAGCGCGCCAGGTGGTAATATGAGTGAAACTCCAGCGAGTGTTCCCTCACAGCGCCCCTGGCGGTCATACCCGAAAGTTGTGAATTCACCATATTTAAACTCATTATGGGTGCAAGACGGCCATCTTAACTCTATATAATTCTGCGAAATATGATTCCGGAAAAAAATAAAGGTGAATTAACATGCGAGGTGCGTTCATGTTGGCTCCGGAGGAATTGATTATGAAATAAATAAAAAATAAATAAGACTCTCGCTGATCGATGAATACAATGAATAATTAATGTAATTGACTCGCGCTCCTAGAGATATCTCACCCAATTATTCATCTACCATGAATATCTCACTTCTAATGAAACGACGCAGTCTATCGATTAAAAACAATTAAGTTTTTTTTGATTGATTAATGTAATTGACTCGCGCGCAACTGTTCGTTATCGTATATGCGCGATTATTACGAGTAATAACGTTTGTTTAATTCTTCTTTTGACTGGAGGGTTTATAAAAAAATATTACATTGCTTAGATGAATTAAAAAGCAACTTAAAGCGAAATTGCAAATAGCTTGTATGAGACGTTAACACGAGAACCCTTTACGAAAAAACAAGACGCAATGTGACAGCAATGCCCCGTCCATCATGAGAAGCGGTTAAACCAGGACGCTTGGGTTTTCCCCCAGTACCTGCCCTTAATGGCTAGGGGTATCCAGCACATCGGAGTATGCTTCAACTGATGTTAAAAATAAAAGCCCGCTATGTCTCTTCTCACACGAGAGAAGTAATAATTACAATTCAAAACAGGCGTACCTGTAAGTAACACGCACGAAGACTACAAATATAAATTTTATATTCGTTTTAAATGTTCTTTCTAAAGACGTAGCGAACTTTGAGAAATTCAACGAATTATTCACTTGCGTACACTGCATGAAAGAAATATGGTGTACACCCCTGAAGAATGCATATGTAGACACATTAGCAGACGACAGTCCCTTCCGCACCATTAATTATCTTCAGACGAAGGTAAAACCAAAAGTCTTGTATAGAGCTCTTAGTGAACAATGACAGTCGTTTCCAGCTGATTAAACAGCCTAAGTGCTCTGAAAAACCACAGACCCTCGGGGTAAATAACTATTAGCGACACAAAAGATTTCCTTAAGAGCTTCCCCTGTGCAGAAATTCCATCATAGACAGTGGAAAACCAAGTCTAGACATGTTTTAAGCTTACCACAAAAAAAATGTTTTCCCGATAATTAATATAATTCTACATGAAGAATATTAATGATTAAGTTTTCAATTAAACGTATACTGTATAGATTCTGTACTTAAACATTCGATTGTATCTTTGTCATTATTTAAATACTCGCATACAAGAATTGCAAACATGATATCAAAAAATTAAATTGATTTTTTTTCTCGGAATGTTAAACAAAGAAATATGATTTGGCGAGAGTGATATGAAGAATAAAAAGTATTCGGAATGATAGATATTACATACGTTATTAAAAATAAATAAGGCTCTCGCTGATCGATGAAAACAATTAAATATTTTTTATTAATTAATTGTATATGAATTGACTTGCGCATCTGATTGGTAACGCATGTGCATGACTCTTACGACTAATAGCATTTGTTTAATTCTAAATAAATAATGAAATATGGTGCCTAGCCTAAACAATCCTCGTTACTCTTAATTTATTCCATTTTTAAAAAGATTGGGCTTAGTAAACATAGGACGAGTACGATTTTAAATACCCCGTCCATTCGAGAGATATTTTTTTCGAATATTCCAACATGTTAATATAAACTTAATACACACACACACAAATTCATTTCAAGCAATCTAACGATATTGAATAAAATATTAAATGTTTAAGATATTGTAATGAGAAATGAAATGTATATCTCGAATTTTCTGGGCCGCAGGCTGCAGGATCGCTCATCAAATACCGTAATGACACCCGAATGGTAAGCATTCTTCAGAGTTTTTAAATAAGTAATGTAACAATTCATATTAACTTCTTGTTCATATTCTTTATTATTATTTGTATTATTATTTCCAGGAAGTGGACTTTATTTTGGTATCGACCATCCATCGAGCGCTGCACAGGCACCGCCAGGCTTCCAAACCTTCCTGGTACCAAATCATCATGGAGGCGGCTCTGCCACCCGTACATGCAGCAACACTCGTAAGGTAAGAATTTACAGACTGGTGTTTGAGCATTTGTAACTAAAAATTACATAATAGTAGACATACATTGGCGATTCTAGCACACAAGCCCTACCTCCGACAGCATAGAGTTCTGGATTGTATAAGGAGAAAAGGATATATTTAAGGGGAGTTTCTCACCCATATGCAGTCACATAACTCTATCGATCTCCCAGAATGCCATGTATTTTTAACGCAGGTGTTTAAAACATGTATTCTTTTCACGTATAGAGTGTAGATTCTTTAGAACTCTATACTTAAACATGCTATACTATTATTATTATTTATTTTTCCAGGAAATGGACTTTATTTCGGAGGCGGTATCGGTCAACATGCGAGCGCTGCACCGGTACCATCAGGCTTCGCGACCGTTGCACCAGTAGGCTTCGCGACCGCTGCACCGCGACCCCCAGGCTTCCAGACCTACCTGGTACCAAATCAGCAGGGATGGGGGCCCTGCCCCATACATGCAGCAAGCACCGAACGGTAAGAATTGTTTCAATATTTTACGAAGTTCTTTTACACATTCTATATTATTATTAATATTGTTATTATTTTCAGGAAGTGGACTTTATTTCGGAGGCGGGTTTTTCTGGGAATGTCTCCAAAAGTATTCTTCATTCTGAACGACTTTTGCAAAATTGATAAACCATAAGAGATAGACAAAATTTTACTACACAAAAAATGGAGATCGCGTTAAAATACATAATTTATATCATATACATTCTTGTTGTTGAGTAAATCGTTTTCGAGATATTGCTTGTTATTACCTTTAAAATTTTCCAATACTTATACTTTTTCTCAAATTCATTATTCTTGTTTTATGTCCTCGATATGCAAAGAGAATGGAATGCACCACATAGCAACCAGCGTTAAAATATTTGACTATCGCTTAAAACCTACCATATTCACCTTGTATCGACATGAAAATTACCAATAACATTGACATCTCGATATCTCGATTAACATGAAGCATATAGGAAATAAGTGCTTGTAGAAATAGTTTGTGCAAGAGTAGAGAAAGTCATGTGAGTGTATCACATCAGATTTTTTGATATTGGTTTAAATTTTCAAATACTTTTAACTTTTCTCAAGCGGTAACTCGCTATTCGTTTTTCCCGTGGTAATGCATAGAGAATAGAATTCTAAAGCCATCACATAGCATCAGACGTTTTTTAAACATCTGTAACGTGTCTATTCACAATCGAAAGGTTGCTGGTTCGAGGAAAATTATATCTACAGAAACAATACATTATTTTCGCTCTGTGATTAATTTGGTAATGTAACAATAATTAACAATGAATTTTTAGCGGTAAATGTAAAAAATAAAATATATTATTTATTTCCTAGCGTCATACGCAGAAGCATTCCCCTTAAGGAACGCTGGCGTGAGCGATGGTTTCCCCCATAACAGGTTTAGACTTGCTTACGAAATGTCCCTGTGCGAGGCTAGCATTTCCCTCTCCTTCTCGAATTTTTGGAGTAGCCAATCAAAATTGCTGTATTATATACCGTCACACCTCTCACCCCTTCAGATTTTATCAGGCGAAGCGATATAAAAGCAATAGCTTCTCCGGCGATTTCACTGTATTGTGACAACACAGCGAGCTAAGATCTCTGCAAACTTTTCTCATTCAAAGTGAAATTTCAACGAACATCATGTCTGGTAAGTTGTAACAAAACACATCATTTACTTTAAAAGTTAAATTATTGCTCTGTACATTTAACTTATATTCGCGTTCTTGTTTTTAATGCATGGCATTTATATGCGAATAGCTGAGTATTCTAAAAGTTAATAGCTAGACAAGTGAATTTTCTGAAATGTGAACAGTTTAGTTAAGTATTCATTTTAGGCAAGCTTATTCTACATTTAATAGCTAACTGCGCGAATTCTCAAAATGGGAACAATTTAGTTAAGTATTCACCTTGTTGAGTAATTATTGTTCCAGATATTTAAATACAGGATTTCACAGAGTGAATTATATTCCTTTTTGGAGAAAATACAATTATTTGAATACCTTATTAACGTTTTTGCTTTAGAGTATTACAAAAAGTCTGTTGCGCGAATCATTCGCTCTAACAAAGTAAATATCTACATTATATTAAAACATTTAAATTGAAAAATACAGTACTTAATGAACTTCATTAGTGAATCAGAACCTCAATTATATTTACACATATTATCATTTTCAGAAAAAAGTTAATAAGTTTGTAACTTTCAAATAAATGAAATTTTGTTATGCAACACATTCTCTAATAAAGAATATGTTTTTTTCTCTTCCTAATGCAGAAAGTTTGACATCTCAACTTAACACATTGTCTGAGGGTAGCATTTACCCAACCGTTCAAAGACTACAAGATCTTCAGCCAGAGGAGCCTTATAATATAAAATCCTTAAGAAAAATTGATACTCGATACGGTGCTAGAGTCGTTGCACTTTTAGAGAATAAGCAAGTGTTTCTCCCGACAAGATATTCAACCCTAACAAGCCAACAGTTGGAGGAAATGCCTGGGAAGTTTCAAATGGTATATCATGGAGTAGTACCAGCCGGCAAGTTTAAGACATGTAAATTGTCTTTTCTTCCTATTAAGGTTTGTAGAAATAATTCAGCTATCCTTTCAAAGCTTCATTTAGAGTTACATTCGTTGAGTTTATAAATTCGCACTTCAGTAGGATAACATTTGTCTAAAGTATACATCAATATGTAAAAAAATAACGTCCAGGATGTAGTCTGAGCGAGGATCTGCAGAAAGAAGTTTAATAGTCTATTCACTGATTCTTTACCTCAAAGCAGATACCTACAGCAAGTTTCAAATAATTTCCAGCAGGATAGCAGTTGTCAAAAGCAAGCATCACTGTATTAAAAAAAATATGTGTAAATAATGTCTAGATTGTACTCTGTGTGATTTCGTGCAGAAAGAACTTTAATACCCCTTGCAGTGATTCTCCACATCGAAGTATATACCTACAAGAAGTTGCAAATAATGTGAATGTGTGTTACAGGAATGCCCAGCTGAATGTAAATGAAGAGGAAGAACGAGATAGCTTAAAACATCATAAACAGAAATGTGATAGGAACATTCTCAACACCTCCCAGTAACCTCAATCAATGAAGAATTGCACCAGCGCGGAACATACATGGAAAAAACATCCGCGTGTGTAGAATATATCGCTTCGCCTGATAAAATCTGAAGGGGTGAGAGGTGTGACGGTATATAATACAGCAATTTTGATTGGCTACTCCAAAAATTCGAGAAGGAGAGGGAAATGCTAGCCTCGCACAGGGACATTTCGTAAGCAAGTCTAAACCTGTTATGGGGGAAACCATCGCTCACGCCAGCGTTCCTTAAGGGGAATGCTTCTGCGTATGACGCTAGGAAATAAATAATATATTTTATTTTTTACATTTACCGCTAAAAATTCATTGTTAATTATTGCTACATTACCAAATTAATCACAGAGCGAAAATAATGTATTGTTTCTGTAGATATAATTTTCCTCGAACCAGCAACCTTTCGATTGTGAATAGACACGTTACAGATGTTTAAAAAACGTCTGATGCTATGTGATGGCTTTAGAATTCTATTCTCTATGCATTACCACGGGAAAAACGAATAGCGAGTTACCGCTTGAGAAAAGTTAAAAGTATTTGAAAATTTAAACCAATATCAAAAAATCTGATGTGATACACTCACATGACTTTCTCTACTCTTGTACAAACTATTTGTACAAGCACTTATTCCCTATATGCTTCATGTTAATCGAGATATCGAGATGTCAATGTTATTGGTAATTTTCATGTCGATACAAGGTGAATATGGTAGGTTTTAAGCGATAGTCAAATATTTTAACGCTGGTTGCTATGTGGTGCATTCCATTCTCTTTGCATATCGAGGACATAAAACAAGAATAATGAATTTGAGAAAAAGTATAAGTATTGGAAAATTTTAAAGGTAATAACAAGCAATATCTCGAAAACGATTTACTCAACAACAAGAATGTATATGATATAAATTATGTATTTTAACGCGATCTCCATTTTTTGTGTAGTAAAATTTTGTCTATCTCTTATGGTTTATCAATTTTGCAAAAGTCGTTCAGAATGAAGAATACTTTTGGAGACATTCCCAGAAAAACCCGCCTCCGAAATAAAGTCCACTTCCTGAAAATAATAACAATATTAATAATAATATAGAATGTGTAAAAGAACTTCGTAAAATATTGAAAAAATTCTTACCGTTCGGTGCTTGCTGCATGTATGGGGCAGGGCCCCCATCCCTGCTGATTTGGTACCAGGTAGGTCTGGAAGCCTGGGGGTCGCGGTGCAGCGGTCGCGAAGCCTACTGGTGCAACGGTCGCGAAGCCTGATGGTACCGGTGCAGCGCTCGCATGTTGACCGATACCGCCTCCGAAATAAAGTCCATTTCCTGGAAAAATAAATAATAATAATAGTATAGCATGTTTAAGTATAGAGTTCTAAAGAATCTACACTCTATACGTGAAAAGAATACATGTTTTAAACACCTGCGTTAAAAATACATGGCATTCTGGGAGATCGATAGAGTTATGTGACTGCATATGGGTGAGAAACTCCCCTTAAATATATCCTTTTCTCCTTATACAATCCAGAACTCTATGCTGTCGGAGGTAGGGCTTGTGTGCTAGAATCGCCAATGTATGTCTACTATTATGTAATTTTTAGTTACAAATGCTCAAACACCAGTCTGTAAATTCTTACCTTACGAGTGTTGCTGCATGTACGGGTGGCAGAGCCGCCTCCATGATGATTTGGTACCAGGAAGGTTTGGAAGCCTGGCGGTGCCTGTGCAGCGCTCGATGGATGGTCGATACCAAAATAAAGTCCACTTCCTGGAAATAATAATACAAATAATAATAAAGAATATGAACAAGAAGTTAATATGAATTGTTACATTACTTATTTAAAAACTCTGAAGAATGCTTACCATTCGGGTGTCATTACGGTATTTGATGAGCGATCCTGCAGCCTGCGGCCCAGAAAATTCGAGATATACATTTCATTTCTCATTACAATATCTTAAACATTTAATATTTTATTCAATATCGTTAGATTACTTGAAATGAATTTGTGTGTGTGTGTATTAAGTTTATATTAACATGTTGGAATATTCGAAAAAAATATCTCTCGAATGGACGGGGTATTTAAAATCGTACTCGTCCTATGTTTACTAAGCCCAATCTTTTTAAAAATGGAATAAATTAAGAGTAACGAGGATTGTTTAGGCTAGGCACCATATTTCATTATTTATTTAGAATTAAACAAATGCTATTAGTCGTAAGAATCATGCACATGCGTTACCAATCAGATGCGCAAGTCAATTCATATACAATTAATTAATAAAAAATATTTAATTGTTTTCATCGATCAGCGAGAGCCTTATTTATTTTTAATAACGTATGTAATATCTATCATTCTGAATACTTTTTATTCTTCATATCACTCTCGCCAAATCATATTGCTTTGTTTAACATTCCGAAAAAAAAGTCAATTTAATTTTTTGATATCATGTTTGCAATTCTTGTATGCGAGTATTTAAATAATGACAAAGATACAATCGAATGTTTAAGTACAGAATCTATACAGTATACGTTTAATTGAAAACTTAGTCATTAATATTCTTCATGTAGAATTATATTAATTATCGGGAAAACATTTTTTGTGGTAAGCTTAAAACATGTCTAGACTTGGTTTTCCACTGTCTATGATGGAATTTCTGCACAGGGGAAGCTCTTAAGAAAATCTTTTGTGTCGCTAATAGTTATTTACCCCGAGGGTCTGTGGTTTTTCAGAGCACTTAGGCTGTTTAATCAGCTGGAAACGACTGTCATTGTTCACTAAGAGCTCTATACAAGACTTTTGGTTTTACCTTCGTCTGAAGATAATTAATGGTGCGGAAGGGACTGTCGTCTGCTAATGTGTCTACATATGCATTCTTCAGGGGTGTACACCATATTTCTTTCATGCAGTGTACGCAAGTGAATAATTCGTTGAATTTCTCAAAGTTCGCTACGTCTTTAGAAAGAACATTTAAAACGAATATAAAATTTATATTTGTAGTCTTCGTGCGTGTTACTTACAGGTACGCCTGTTTTGAATTGTAATTATTACTTCTCTCGTGTGAGAAGAGACATAGCGGGCTTTTATTTTTAACATCAGTTGAAGCATACTCCGATGTGCTGGATACCCCTAGCCATTAAGGGCAGGTACTGGGGGAAAACCCAAGCGTCCTGGTTTAACCGCTTCTCATGATGGACGGGGCATTGCTGTCACATTGCGTCTTGTTTTTTCGTAAAGGGTTCTCGTGTTAACGTCTCATACAAGCTATTTGCAATTTCGCTTTAAGTTGCTTTTAATTCATCTAAGCAATGTAATATTTTTTATAAACCCTCCAGTCAAAAGAAGAATTAAACAAACGTTATTACTCGTAATAATCGCGCATATACGATAACGAACAGTTGCGCGCGAGTCAATTACATTAATCAATCAAAAAAAACTTAATTGTTTTTAATCGATAGACTGCGTCGTTTCATTAGAAGTGAGATATTCATGGTAGATGAATAATTGGGTGAGATATCTCTAGGAGCGCGAGTCAATTACATTAATTATTCATTGTATTCATCGATCAGCGAGAGTCTTATTTATTTTTTATTTATTTCATAATCAATTCCTCCGGAGCCAACATGAACGCACCTCGCATGTTAATTCACCTTTATTTTTTTCCGGAATCATATTTCGCAGAATTATATAGAGTTAAGATGGCCGTCTTGCACCCATAATGAGTTTAAATATGGTGAATTCACAACTTTCGGGTATGACCGCCAGGGGCGCTGTGAGGGAACACTGGCTGGAGTTTCACTCATATTACCACCTGGCGCGCTCGTGTAGGTAGCGAACTGAAGCGTGAGTGGAGGGGGTGCGCTAGTCGACTTGTCCCTTGAAAGCACAGTGAGTCAGTCATTCCAGTGAAACGTCTCGGGGCGGAAGGTTGCGGTCGGTGTTCCACCGCAATTATCACGCGATAACGACTGTTACGTCAACTCTGTCCTTTCATCTAAGTGTTGTAATATTCTTATAAATCCGAAATATATTTTCCCTCAAAAGTAGAATTAAATAAATGTTATTACTCGTAATAATTATACACATGCTACCACACATATACGATAACGAACAGTTGCGTGCGAGTCAATTAATCATTCAAAAATACTTAATTGTTTTCATCGACAGACTAGCCGTGTTTCATTAGTCGTGTAATTTATTGACAATAGTAGGTTATAAATGACGGTTTAGGGACAGGTGCGCGCGATTCAATCAAAAATACTTAATTGCTCGACGAACAGCGTTTAATTGCATTAGTAGTTATATGATGGGTATTCTTTTTTTTTCAATAACACACATTACCTAATTGATTGACACAATTATGTACTCAAACGATTTGCCGATGTGCGGCAGGCATCGAGAATCGCATTCCCACATCGCCAGGGTGGATTTCCAAGCCAACGTCACGCACCGAGAACCCCATTCCCTTATACCCCATCACCCGAGCGGCACATCCCCTACCCCAAGCCAATCACACGGCAGGGATTTAGACCTAGGGAAGGTACGCGACCGACGTATAGGATCAATACACACTCTCCCACCTATCCACAGGGAACCAACCAGAACACAAAGGGGAGGGAGGACACGCGTATGGGGGTGGGAGGGGGGCGGGTCACCGGCACGTGACCACAGGGGGGAGGGGGGAGGACCTGCCGGCACAGACACTGTCGGCATTAGGTAAGCGCACAAAGGGAAGGGGGCGGAGCTAGCGGCACGCGACCGAGCGGCAAATAGTAGCACACAAAGGGAGGGCGCGGGGCTTGAAGTCAGAACAATAGGTCATTAATTCCTTTGTTCTCACCAGAACAATAGCCCATTGTTCTCAAGTCGCTGTTATATTTCTACTAACGTGTTCATGATGCCCGCGGTGTCCATCTTCCAAAGGGAGGCCTTCAGACGGGAGTTCATGGCATCGTTAGAATAATTGAGCAGAGTTTCGAGGTACGTTCTATAAGGGTAGCCGGGTTGCGGCATGGAAACGATGGCGTTGTTTAGCGACACTTCAACTTGCTGAAAGAGGGAACTGAGGGCGTTGTTGACCAAGGTGACATTATCCTATGTAGCGATCGCTTTTCCTTCGCCATCCACGATCTTCACGAACAGCTCCAGTTTCACATAGGTCATGTCCAGGTAATCGTCGGTACTGTCGAAATAATGGAAGGTGATGGGAGCATTCTTTATGATAGTATTTTGTGGATTCAGATGAATGAAGCCAACTCCTCTACGTTCATTTGAACAGGCAGGTCTCTAAAGAGGTCCAGCTCTAAGCTCATGTAAACGGTTGCTTCGGCCATTACGAAAATATGTCTTGCACCTTACGTCTACATCGTAGGCGCGAAGTATTGGATTTTGTGCGTTTTATTCTCTTGATGCGCCAATCCTCGAACCCAGCATAGAGTCGATCTTTTCGTCTGGTTTTCGGTTGAGATTCGAACCTGCCTCCTTAAGTCTCGCCGTAAGCGATTCCTTAGGAGATGTTTCGGAAGCGGCCGCGTCAGCAAGCACGTTTGCGCCTACTTTCAGTGCCAGTTTTCCTACGGTTTTTGCCCCACTTTTGAGAAATGGAAGAGTGGTTCTGAAAAGGCCGTCTAGGGCGGAAAACAGGCCGCTACCTTTTTGATAGCGCCTACGTCTGTAGAGAACGAAATTTCGGTCATCTAAACGCCACCCGCCTGATTGATATGGTACTGCGTGGCGGTGTGCACATCCATTACTGCGGTTTGGGGCGAAAGCTGAGAACTATAGTGGAGGAAAATTCGTCAGCAAATGGCAACAGATCGCCAAAAACCTTCGTTAAATCTATGTTGACGGTCTTGAAATCTTGCTGCATGAGAGGTATCAAATTCAGAGGAAAAATGACTTTTCATCGGCCGAGGTCGAAAAAAACACCATTTTTGTTCGACCGTAATCCTGCCACTTAAAATTTGCCGCCACTCGAGCGGATTAAAAGAGGCACTAATGCCCCTAGTGGCAGAATTATCATTAATCCATGCGCACAAGCAGGGACATACACTACTTACGAGTACTCAGAGAACAACTGCTGGTATTGCTGACATATCACGAGCACATACATTTACCTTCCGATTAAATCAAAATCACTTAAATGGAATGGGAAGGTGACTATACACCTATCAGTAAGTTAAAGAGATGACACAGGAGGGCGGGGACACAACTAGGTCTAGCAGGTTGAATCATTTGTTTGAAAAAGTCTAAAGATAAGCACCCCTAACAAGCTGCCTGCCCCGACATTTGAATGGATCAAGTTACCTGTAGTTTAAATAGGATTGCTGGAACTCATATGTTCTGATGTCCGTGAGAGAATATGCTTGTAACACGACTGAGCCGTACTCATTTATAAGTTGATGTTTGCACTCACCTGGATAATAGATTCCGTTAAGGATTGGATTGGAAAGGGCGCTCTAACTCTACTGCCGGCGTGAACTTTGGATGTACACTTCTGTTTATGGGCACATGAAACTGCAACAAAAGTAGATGAATAGCTGTTTTCCTCGATACACTGTCTAACTTGTACAACACAGCTCAGGGATATTTCAGAAGCGCAACTAAATCCGTATGCCATTGTCTGTATGGATCTAATTTGATGATCCCCATGTTTCTCAAATTTGATTATAATGTAAAAGTAAACGTTTACAGGTGTTTACTTTTTCTACTACTTACTTATAGTAAGTATGGAAAGTTTTGCATGCCACCCAAAAATTCGATATTTAGATTTCGCCGGAAACACACGTCTTTAATCCCTGAATAAAAATAGCATTTTTAGAAAAAGGACTGTGTGTATGTATGTGTATTTCATGTGTCACACTAAGATTTACAAGAAAATTCCCCCACTCTAGCTTTTCTTTACATTTTGGTTATATTTGATTTTCTCCCAATTGGCTAACGCTTTTTATTAAAATAACATACGTTAAAGATAGAAGTAATTGTTCTTTCACATAAGCCGTGTGTTGGACGAGGTTGGAAAGGTAGAATCAGACGACTGAAAAATTGGTTGAAAGTGGTTGAAACTATGAAGCCCGGGACTTAAAGTACTTACAACAACATTGTAGTTCATCATTGGGGTATATCATCTCAATACAACTTGAGATCTTCTTGTGATTTACCGGGAAAATGCGAATCAGTTGGGGAATTTAATGTCGTACCGGTATTCTGCCATTAAAACTCAGTGATTAGAGCACCCGGGTGGTGACCGGGAGGTCCGTGGTTTAAATCCCGGCTATGGCATTGAGTTTTTCTGTCGTCTGATTCTAACGAAGTTAAAGTTGTTTGAAAGAAAAATAACATGTATATTGTATTAATGTTTCTGCGAATATCTGTAAAGTTATGTTCATTCAGATTGCATTTTGTATACTTTTTTTACGACTGGTAAACCTCAAGAGATGGATGAGAACTTATTGCTCAATAAATATCATGTGTTACATGCATATGACTCTGTATTTTTGTGTTTATACATTTACTACGAACTAATGTTACAAAACCTTACTTTTTTGTTTACTTTTATTTACATTGTTAATCAAAATCTACCTTTGCATAAATAGTTTCATTGCACATTTCATTGTAGGTTCAAGGTGATAGAGGAAATCAAAACGAAAGTAAGATGTTTAAAAGCGGTCTCTATATACTAGCCTTGAAATTCCATACTCTTTGGAAGATAACGCGAAAAAGAACTGAATAGCGATTGAACTTTAAAAAATGTCAAAGTACTCAAACATCTAAACCAATAACAACGAATACGTCCGGAATGGTTAATGCCACAAAAAGCTTATTTGAAATTAATCGTTTTAAAGATATTTATATTTTTGTTGTGGTAAGTCCTTATCTATCTCTTTTGGATTACTTATACAAAATTATACATAATTCCTTCCAAACGAAGAGAAGTTCACAGGCTATTTCCAGAAAGTTCAAAATATACATTTTATTTGTTATGTAAATATATTAAGTATATTGCAATTTTAATTAAAATCGTTGGTGGCGTTTTTTGAAAATCAGAAATATGGAACTTTTTCCATGTAAAGGATTACTTGGGATGGGGATTTTCTTTTAAATGTTGATGTTATTAAAACAAAATTTCTGCGAAACAAAGTTTCTTGCTGTATTTGCCGTTTGTAAAGTATTCGATGCTAAGTGCCCTCTGACGGATATCTTTAAATGTTTGCAATTCTTGTTTCTCCGCGCTTTCTGTTCTTTCCACTGCAAGAGCTTGTTGCCAGGAATAAAAATTAATTTGAATACCGTTTGTGCATCTTGTAACTAAGCATGCCATGATTAATTTGAAATCGTTCTCAAGCAAAAATATGTGCGATATTTACATGCCTTTTATGCGCACTCTTCTACAAGTTATCCTTATAAATGAGTATTCTTTTATCTACTTCATATTAATAGCATAAATGCTATTACTACACATTTCATTTTAGGCACAAAAGAGATATAGGAGGCTAAAGCGATATTTAAATCTTTGAAGAGCTGATTGCTATGTCATGGCTATGTGATTCCAGTTCCTTGTGTGGCTACGAGAAAAAATGAATTGCAACATTAGCACTTGAAAAGCAGGCTTTAGCAACTAAACTGACGAAAGGTATTTTGGAAATTATTAATATCACAAAAATATTAACACAAATGTTATGTTTTAACCAGATCTACATTTCTAGTCTTTCTGTAGGTTACATTTTCATTTAAATACTATAGGCTAAAATACTTTTATGACTGATAAAATATATAGTTTGAATTCTGTGGGAATAGTCTTTGAAATCAACTTTATTCGATATGAATCTTGTATAATTTGTACAACGCTAAACCATTATCTTACTGTACAAAAAATATAGACCTATTTAAATCACACATTTTATTCTAATTAATATTGCTTTGTACTATTAGCAATTTTCCAGATATTCGTTGTCATTGGTTGCAATGTTTCAATACTTTTAGCATTATTTCAAATGGTCACCATTCAGTTATTTCTCAAAATGTCCTGGAAAGAGTATGTCATTTCAACGCCAGTATATGATTTGACTATCCCCTTAACCTCCTCCATCCTCTAGTTTGTAGTTTACAGCGAATTGTGCAATGAAACCATATCAATATTGTACTTTTGAGATAATTGAACTACTTAGAATATTAATGAGTTATGACGTTCCGCTATACACACATGAAAAATCATCACCTATAACGTAAATACTTCCGGGAACAGCTCCCCCGCAATCCCACGGATATGATATTAGTCCCAACCCCATAAGTTCTTTTTAGTAGACCGAAAGATGGATAGTATCTGCACGTATAGCATTGCATTCATGGGTGGTCTGTTTCCCCAACACCGGGAAACATTGAGTTTCCTATACGTCCTGTACAACGAGACTGCCCCGTGAGTCATTTTGATTGAAGGATTAAATTGGTACGTAAAATAAAAATTATTTGATACGTATTGTGCGTCTCTGACGCGGTTTAAAGGTATAGCGGCAATGAAAATTAGAGTGAATCTCGTAAACGTGAATCTCGTATTAAGTGAAGAATAATTGAATTCATCTTGGATTGGTAATGGAATTCTCGCGCAAACAATCGAACCGATGACCTAGCTCGATGATGATTTAACGACAGGATTTTCTATTCTAGATGTCAAACGTATACTTCATATAAATAAGCGACCGAATCTAAGTTGGTATGTGAAATCAAAATTGCTTGGTATGTATTCCAACTGATTTTTCCCGTTGAATCGAATGCTGTTATCATTGTACGCCTCTGACGTGGTTTAAAGGCATAGCGCCAATGAAAGTTAGCGTGCTATTGAATCTCGTAATATAATTAAGTGTATAATAATTGTTTCATCTTGGATTAGTGATGGAATTCTCGCGCAAAGAATCGAGCCATGGCCTATAGAAGCTGGGGTTTTGCTAGATAGCTAGCGCAATCCTACCTCGATGATGGATTTGCCTTAGGATTCCAAAGTTAACGATAGGATATTTTATTCCAGATGTCGAGCATATGATTCATATAAATAAGTGATTTATGAGTGATCGCATTTGTATATTCAAGAGGGTTACTTATGAAAGACGTTTAACTGAATGACGAGGAGGGAGTCAGAATATAGTACTATATTATAGAACTTGCTCCTGTCCAATAGCCTTACATTAGTATTCGAGAACCTTCCCTTGCATGGTTCGACATTAACGAGTAAGCTGGCGTCACTCTGTCGCTAAGGACAATGACAGGTTAGAACCTGTCAGCAACCCTTCGCCCTTGTCATCGAGAACCGGTAGCTGGTGCCTTTTTGGTGGGGTGTCAATAACAAGTTCCAACCTGCAATCTACCTCTACACTACCACCGAGGCGAGACGTCATTAACAGTTAAAGAGATCGGTGTGCATATAAATAGCAATATTACTCTTTGCAATCAATTATTGTTGATGCGCCATCATTCAGTGATATTCGAAATGACTAGTGATAACGCTACAGGTACTTCGGATCAGCATGATTACTGGAGTGAGTGCGGGGAGGATTCTCATCATTATGTATATTTTCATAGTAAAACTTCCAACGTCTTAAGGCATACAGTATTATGTAATCAGCCTTAGATTTTTTCATGTGTAGCCATTGGTTCTAAAAAGTAGTAACATTATTTGTGAAAAATAAACCCAAATAACGATCAGATGTCTACATTGGATGCGTGTACAGAGAACTGCGCAGCTTATCGAAGGACTCATGTGCAAGTAATATTTTACCTTAATACATTATGATGTAGTGCACGTGGTTTTAAACAAAAATTATTTTGAAATTCTTTCATTCTTTCAGACATC
The DNA here is from genome assembly GCA_030765065.1 of Deroplatys truncata. Classification (NCBI taxonomy): domain Eukaryota; kingdom Metazoa; phylum Arthropoda; class Insecta; order Mantodea; family Mantidae; genus Deroplatys; species Deroplatys truncata. The sequence goes on from CM060981.1 coordinate 205,290,719, forward strand.
CGATGGAAGGCGAACATCCTAGCGACACCGAGGAAAATTATGTGCCTGTAGCAAAGCATTTGTTCGATAGCGATATAGAATCTTGCGATGCATACCTACATTCTATATCATGCACTAATCCAGCACAGCACGATCCCATGGCATCTTTCTTCCTATGCAATGACAACTGTGAAGTCTACCAACCCAGTAAAAGAAAGCTTGAGTTAGTAAAAACACTAAGGTGATTACACATTCGTTTATTCCAGCTGTCTAAACCAAAACCCATTTTTTTCAGATTGAGAATGTGTGAATCTAGGACCCCCGAACCAGCAGAGGAACTGAGAGATAAGACGTCTATACAGTGGAATATCCAACCGCAGAGCGTGGTACTCTACCTATGGATGAGGGTGTCGTTTCAGCACCTCATGACAATGCTCCTGATGAGAATGTTAAGCGTGTTGAGGAGTTTCTAAATCAGAAGAATCCAGATTACTCTCTGCAAATACAGTCAAAAACGAACAAAACCTCAATGTGAGTATGCCACTCTTTAATCATATCTTTTGTTTCCTTTAACATTGGAGGAAATTTAAACTGACTTTATTTATGGACGCTCTTTAACTGCTGTGGTACTTAGCGTCCCATTCTATATTGTGCGTGAAAGACCGATAATTTTTCTCAGAAGCCTCTATCGGGCTTGAAGTTCTTTTAAGTCCGTAAACCTACGACACGGGACCACCGGTTTTACTTTCCTTCTGAAGGAAGCATGCTAAGGATATGATTTTACATCCGAAAAAATCCATCGCCCTCCACCTGGTTTGAACCCGTGACCTTGGGAACAACATGTAAAGGGAATTATCCAATACACACATTTGTCTTTCAAGTATATGAGATTATATTTGGGCTTGATTCTAGGAATACCTCGAATATATTTTAAGGGAGTACAAGGAGAAGGGGAAAGAAGAGGAAGAATGAGAAGGTTGAGAAAAGGCAGAAGCGCTCATGTAAGAGGAGGCTCCTCGACGACGGCCACGTGGTCTTCTTATTCTTGAAGATACCCAACAGATACCAGCAGAGAATGGAGAATCAACTCCTCATGCTTGACAATATCGGCATATCCCCATTGCACAGCGTCAACATTGGGCTATACTACGACACCCCCTCCCTCTACATAAAGTGTAAAAGTAATAATTCATTTGTTTATATTACAAAATCAGAATGGGACATCATATCAAAAGGATTCCTATAACTGAACTTTAACTACAAAAAGAAAAAAATTCGCGTACGTAGAATATTGTAGTAATGTAATTTATGCATAAATGTGATTGTACTTCTCGGTAATTCATTTCATTTCATAAACATTTATTTAAATAATGTATTAATATCTTTAAACTTTGATGCTATAGGAAATCTAAAACATATTTACCTTATATTGAAAGACACTTCAATAATTTTAAGTATTTCTACAAGTCAGGTACATCTAGTTTTTCGGAAAGTAGGAGGGGAGAAGGAAAATGTATAATAAGAACAATAAATGTGTTATATAAATTTATTATTTAAAAGATTATCCTAATATAATCCTTCACAAATAACCATACATATACATCCAAACATAATGGCGGTGATAGTCTTACTCGGTCAATTATATAATTGTTTGCCTCACATGGGAAAGAGGCCTGTAGGTAAATACTTTGTCATGTAGAATCAGGCAATACAGCGACGTCTGGGCTGGTATATTTGCAAAGGCGTGAATCTCAAGTCTGATGTTAACGCCTCCATTTATAGCCTCCAAGGGTTTATGGGAGCAGTCTATGACAAATAATAATGCGCACTGAAGAAAATCCTATTCTATTTGAGAAAGGGTAATTATATCTATCATAATAGGAGCTTTGGAATTTGCAGTACATATCATATAGTGAAGCAAACTTGGAGTTTCTAAGGTCCAAGTTCAAACCATGGTAGGGGTAGCATACAGTATTGAGGAATAATCTCAAATAAGTAATGCTGCAGTGATAAAACTCTAAGCTAATCTTGCTATAATCGCTCAGTCCTGCTGTTTGTGCACCCACTAAGACGAAGCGACGCTTCTCAAGTTTCGATGTTGTCGCTGCATTCCACATGAATGATCCCGTCTGTGGTACAGTGGGCTAGGTGTGAAGATACATGGAACGAAGTGTGATATGTAATGGTCTACCAGTTTTTACAATTTTTAGAATGAATCCTTTCAGCGTCGGAAAGGCGAATTACAGGTATCCTCCATTCAATTCTAGTCAACTTCACATTTGCCTCCTCTCCAGCTGAAGCCTGGATATAAGTTTTAGAATCTTTGTATCTCATGAGAATGTATTCAAAGTTACTGTTGGATATGAGCTCCCTGTGATCATAGGCAAACTCTAGCACTGCCGACAAAGCGACCATAGATAGCATCGAAAGTCTCATTCGTAGCATGCACTATATCCACCTCCTCTCCAGAATAAGCCCATCCGGCATTAAGCAAACGATTCGACTGCATCGGATTGGGAGCTACATAATTCCGTATAGTTGTAGTAATTCCAGAATTCCTCGTTCTGTCTATAGTTATAGCATTCATACCTAGAAAATTTCATCGAACATGAGGACTATGGCATTATTGGTGAGCTGTAGTAGGAGATCCATCTGGCTTGTTGAGAGCGCCTTCGATGTAAAGATAACCTCTGTGTGTACAAATATTCAGCTTGGCAGGGTATTCTAATTTCATAATTTACATCGAAAGCAGGTGTGTTGTATGGTGGAAAAACATGCTCATCCTCCTTGGTGATGTCATCAAGGACTGGAATCTCAGTAGTGTTTAAGATATCCATTATAGTACTTTGTAACCTAGCCTCTGGAGGAACCTTTGGTCAGCATATGATAACTCCTCGAGGGTTGGAGAAATAGTACTCCTAAAATGTGCTATACGAGGTCTATTATAGTATTTGTAATGTATTTTAAAATGTATTGCCATTGAGTCTTATGTGGAGTTGTGTAGTTATAATCTCGCTTCTGAAGTTGATCACGTTGCCGTGTTGGTCTACCACTCGAATAGTGACCTGATCTGTATAGTTTGTATCTATCACCGGTAGATATATCGGATTCGATGGCTCTTGAGAGATGTAATAACCCGGCGAAACAGAAACAAAAAACTCGTAGGGCGAATGCCCACTTTTACCGCCATGAAAGAACCTTTTGCAATACTGCACTCCAAAAGTGAGATTGAGGGTGGAAGATATCGAGAAACAAGAGATATGGGCTAGTTTTGAGGATAAAAGGTCAATGATCTTGTATAAATCAGTTAAAAGAGATTGGGGAAGGGAGAAGTATGTAGATATATGTAATCAATTTGGTAGAATAGGTCTTGCGTGGATGCGCACAGGAGTAATATTTTTAAAAAGGAATGGATATAATGGCTCGGGGAGATGTATTATGTGTGATGAATCGGGTAGTACTTTTCATTGTCTAATAGAATGTGATAAGGTTAAAAGGTGGAGAGAGGTTATATGGAATAAAAAATGGGACAAGTTAAACAAAGAAGCAGTAGCATTAAGAATGTTGGGAAGCACAAAAGTAGAAATAATTAAAATGATGGGGACATTTTTAGGCAACACAAGGGATAAGTGGATAAGGAGCTTAAGAAAGGTACAGCTGAACGAGCATAGTTTGTAAAGTGGAGAGATGGTATAGTAGCTTTATCCCATATATACAGCCTAGGGGCTAAATATGGGGGAGCTAGAAAACTGGTGCACTAGACATAAGTTTTAGATGTAAGCTTTATTTGTAATATTGTAATAATGATGAAATAAATATTGCTATTACTATTACTGCACTCCACGCGTATGATACTCACTTTAAATATATTCACAAGATCTTCAGATTCAGATGCGTTTCTAGCAGGTATTATTTTAATGTCGGTAAATCCTAGAAGATAGGCTAGAAATGTGTTGAATCTGTAGGAAAAATCTATTGTATAAGGGCATTTAGTTTCAGCTTTCTTCGTATTATTATTATTACTATTATTATTATTATTATTATTATTATTATTATTATTAGGTCTGATGAAGAAGACTTCGCCAACCAGCCCTAGTTTATCCCTTATAAATGTGTTGAAATCAGCAATCGCATAGCTACCACAAGGAATGATACTGGTTTCAGGCTTGCCATTATGGATATAATGAAATCGATTGCTACTTTCATCGATGTTCGGTATTAAATAGAATGTTTCGAAATTCAAGAGAGCAAATTCATAAGGGCTCTAAGGATCTAGCTTGTGACGATTATTTTATCATCACATAAATGAAATAAAGCCAAAATTACATCCCTGTGATAACAAATACAAAGCGTTGGTGCCGTCACTGACCCTCGAAGTGAATGGCTCCGCGGAGGGATATTAGAGTTGAAGAAAGCTAGCCCGTGGTGCCCTCCGACACGCGTGACAGCGAGTATATTTGAGTGTTCGTTTGCATTATGTACAGTTTGCTCTTCACTTCCATGCAGTACAGTTTGACCTTCGCTTGCATGTAGAGCAGTTTTGCCTTCGCTTACATGCCGCAAAGTATTCAACGACGGATATAATATTTTTGCCTGCAGATAGAACAGCATTACCATATATACTTTCTGGAATAACGCATGCAAAAGAACATTTTGAGACTTCGAGTAGAAACGGCCGCTGAGAGGAGAACACAGAGTTTAATACGTTCTATTGTGTTCATTACCGTAAAGTTGATCAACTCAGTATAGTTGATGCAACTGTGGTTTATTATCATCGCCGCAGCTTGCCTACACTACGTTAAGGACTTCTATGGCAATATTACGAAGAAAGGATTCTATCATTCTAGGAGCATTGTATATGTCTTGTCGAAGTTTTGGCTATATACAAGATCAGTTAAATATTCCCGCCGTGCAACGAGGGTATCGATAATGCTTCGATGTCATCATCAGTGAGGTCAATTTGCTGGCTTTACGTGGCTCACCAGATAGACACCCCCACACTGCACACTATCCGGTAAAAACGTTCCATTTGATTTAATTTATTCTAGAATTTCAGATGGTAGGCTTCCTCAGTTTAACCGGTAAATAAAATAGTTGGTAGGCGTTAATGTGAAATATTTTCGTAGTTATGTATGTAAAGCATGCTAAGAAATTGCTTGTTAAAGTCTCAAATGATAGTGTTCAATACTCAGTTATAAAAGGTGTGTGAAGTCGAAAAAGAATTTAAGGATATTATAAGGCATAGTGATAAGCGAGTGAAATTGGTGAAATTATAAGTTCAAAGTTAAGTAAATGTTAAACTATTGTATGCAGTTAAATTTAATTAGCAATCGCGGTTTTATGCCGGAAAGTGGTGATGAAATTTTAGAAAAGTTTAAATGTCAAGACAGCCATCCATCCATCCACCCACCCATCCATCCATTCTTCTTAAATGGTCAAACTTAAATGTGCTATCGAATTTCTACTCACAAGTCAAATCTCACGTCCTCTGGTGGTAGTAGTAGAAAGAAACACAACGTTCTTATGTGTCTCTTGTCAGAAAGTAAATACAAACAGAAAAAAGCTAAATGTTAAAAGCTCTAGAGCGGGGTCGAAACAATAGAGTCCGATCCGCTTGCTGTAGCTGTATAACTCATCTTGTCAATGCAGCAGCTGTTAGAGCAATAGAAACTGCAGGAAGAAGACGTATCCACAAATGGCGGAATAAAAGTTCAGATATCGCTGTATACTATAGAAGTTTTTAGCACCTTGTAGATATTTCTCGATCTCGGGAGTCGGTCTGAAGTCGCCAAAACAATCAAAGTATTATGCCTCATTACCTTCTTTCCTTATAGCATCCCAATGTGTTCCCTCATTATCCGATGTGTCGAGATTAATGATAATCCTCTCTTTGAAATGAGGCTTTAAGGGGTTTGGCAATCACATATACGTCTCTAAAATAAGTTACCTTTAAACGTCTAGCATACATCTCAATATCAATGCTACTCAGAGCTTTGTCCGGTATGTGTACAGCCCTCTTCCAGAGTTTTTTTACTTCTTCTTTAAACCATTGTCTTTAGATCCTTTTATTTGTTTTAACTCCTGGCAATTTTATATGCAGCACCTAAAGACTCATCATAGGTGCCATTGATAAACTACCTCCCTTATTTCTTTTCTTATTCCTTCCAATTCGAAGCCGCTTTCCTTTAGCCTCCATCGCCTTGTTATGCATAACAATTTCCGCCAACTGTCCATCAGCAACATTTTTTTCTATTTACTGCAGAAGCTGCTTGAGCAGCGCTCCAGACGCAGCACGGAAAGCAGCAATGATGGGTGTGAATGGTAAGAAGCCTTCTCCCTTCTTCTTCTTCTTCTTCTTCTTCTTCTTCTTTCCAGCTCCCACGGCAACTTCAACCTACGTGATTGCAGCCACTATCCTCGCTGTATCGTGTAACCGATCTGATGGATGAACGCGCTTCTGTGGCTCCTCTTCAAGAATCTTATCTTTCGAGTGTCTCAAAGAGGTATACTTCTTCTCAGCATATCCAATATCATGTTGATTAAAACCTTAGACTAATTGGTTAATTCCTGTGTCTCCTCTTTGCAGGCGTTTTTCCAACTTCGTGGCGGGTCCGTAATACCTATATTTTGGCAAGTGAGCTTCAAAGAGTAGGGCATTAATAATTAAATGAATAATTCCAAAGCCGCGCTTATGATGCAGCGACCTCACAATCATAGCTCCCATAATATATACTAAATGACTACATAGATGTAGTGCCCTTTTATGTTTTCTCTGTCGTCTAACCTAACCTAACCTTTTCAAATTGTATATAAGCATTGTGCATAATTATTTTATACGTTAGTTGTTAACATAGAGCTTGTTAAACAATAGTGCTCTCAGCCTGTCCAGCTATTACACTTTGAAACTGACTTTACATGTAACCGTCATGGAAAGTTGTTTCCTTCTAATGTCAGAGCTCTTATTTTAGGAAGTTCCAGTGCAAGGAAAAGGAGCACATTACTCCATATGCTACTTCATAAGCATGGATACGTTTTGAAAACTTGTATAGTTATTCAAAGTCAACAAAAGAGGGTCAATACCTTATTAAAGTAGTTGGAAATATTGACGGTATAGAGGTGAATACTTTCGACAATGGAGAAGATATTTTGTAGCTTTCTAAATTCGAAGAAAATTTCATTTTAAAATTCAACCAGTCACTATAGCTAGGGGTGATCGCGGTTTTTTCCAGCATTGGCACGCATCGAAATGTGGACTCTGTATATCTAGCGCAATCCTAAGCTAAACTGAAAGAAACGTTTAATTCGCGATAATATAAATATGATTATACTCCTCAGGCAAGATAAGTTAAACTTGTAGCATATTTACGAAGATTGTGTAAACAGAAGACATGAGCTGCAATGAATTTAAGGTCTGTGTAAAACTACTTGGGAGAGTGCATCAGAAGGAACACCCTTTGTCATGATAGTTCCTGAATTGCACACAATGATGGATGACATAGGATCGGACTTGATTGTATATTAATATTTGGTAAAAAAGATAATGTTAATTCAAAGTTATGAATGAGAATCGACAGGTTCGGTTCCCAGAGGAGCGCTCGGGCTATAACAGTACCTGATCGTTTTATCATGAACAGAGATGTCAAAGGAAACTTCCAATTCAACAACAAGAGATTGTGCAATGTTCACGATCTTGAAGATGATAATGGTGCATCCAATAAGAATTTCGTGGACACGCTTTAAAACAAGATGCGCGATTTCTTGATGCAAAATGTTAACAAAGTTGAGGTTATAGTTAAGGCTATGATCGATGAAATGATTTCGAGATGTATTCTCAAGAGAGATCCGGAAAATAATATCGTGATCGACAGAGTTAGTCTGCGAGTACTACTAGATTCGGTTCAGGTAGTGATGTGACGAATATGAAGTTCATCACCGAATATATCAATTCCCGTGTGCAGCCGATGGATGGAAATCATAACGTTTTATTTGGTAAAAAAGAATCACTGATATCATAGATATTCATGGAGATGTTGATGCAGTAATTAAAGGATATGCTAGAAGTATAATTATTAAGAACTCGAACGAGACGCGACGATCGTTAAGTAATTATTTGCCAAAGGAAATCGGGATACAAACAGACGAGAAACTGCAAAGCATCACAGGAAATTCGAATAAAGCTAAGTATACGGTGTATGGCCTAACAGATTTGGCAAAACTTTTTCTTAAAGCGTCTATTAAAATACTGGCAGAGACGCTGGATAGAGAGAAAATGGACATTCACAATAGGTGTAATGAGAAAAGGAATAGTCTGCAAAAGTTAACAATGAAACTTTCCAGTCTAGAGAATGCAATCAATCACTTAGTAACAAAGGATTTGAATACTCTCAAAAACGATACACAGCAGATAAAGAAAAAATTGCCAAATTAAATCGAAACACAAATGGGTAAGAAGCTGCAAGTCGTTACAGCAAATTTGAACACAATTATGAATAAGGTGGATACTCTGACAAATTCTACAAAACAAACAATGGATTCCTTGATGGATTTTATTCATTGCCTGGGGGAGACTCTTGATAGAAATAAGACAGAACTTTGTTATTTAGGTACTGAGAAAATGAAAACTTTGGAAAAACTGACAATGGATTACGTTTCGGGTCTAGAGGGTGCCATCAATTGGTTAAAGAATTTCAACACTCTCAAAACTAATTCCTGCAATGATAAAATGAAGACATTGGAAGTAAATGTGAATACGCTGATAGCGGAACTCAGCAAACAAAGCCAGCAAATTAAATGTCTAGAAGAATCGATCAGAAGCCAGTTTACCAATGTGGAAATCTTTGATGAAGCCTTCAAGAAACATACACAAGAATGATACTGAACCACTGAAATCGATCGGTATGATAGCTAAGGCTGCTGTTACATTGAGAACTCAAATTGAATGCAAGCTATAAATTAAATGCAATGTATTATTTCACATAATTTGCAAGATGGAGTCTGTAGCTAGACATTCGAAAGCTGAAGCTTTTAAGTCTGTAACCACGCCCCTCACGAATATTCTAGATGCTCAAAGCAAATCAGCTGTGGCGGTTGACAAGAACGAGGATGTAGAGGAGGATGAATTTACAAGTATTTCTACTTACCTACAAAAAGTTCGCTCAAAAGAGCAGGATCGCATTGATACATTATACTGCATGAGATATCATTATGGTAGTTGTATACTTTAAAATAAGTATATTCACTTTACAAATAATCAAATACTGATAGGAATAAAACTTATGAGTCTATTCGCGGTTCGAATGAACTCATCTTTAAGCGAATACCCTAGATATCTGCGTACACCAGCAAAGTCTTGGAAGCGTACGCTAGCATTATGAAAAGCGCAATTCCTTATAGAAATGGTTACAGCAAGCAGGAAGGTTTGAAATCTGGTAAATCGTGTAGATACAAGAATATAACACATCCTCTACGATTATATAATCACGGATAGAACTGGCGTGGAAGGAGCATCAGCCCCTGATAAGGAGCTCGACAACGTCTTATGGAGAAGTCCTAACACGTTAGTGAATAGACCGAAGCTACTCATTGTATCGAGAGACGCCGGTAATAATAGTAATACTCACGAGATTGATGAAATTATTTTAGAGTTGAAAGCATCTAAAATTATAGCATGATTGCTAAGCAAAATATTGCCAGAGACCTTCACAGTCCAGCGAGAAGGAACTATTTACGACGTAAAATTATCAGGGAAAGAGTCAAAGATTTCTTTCAAATTGATTTGGTAGAAAAGACACCGTATTCAAGGGTCAACAAACATTTTAAGTACATCCTCTTCGCCGTCAGCGTTTACTCTAAAATGGCCTGTGCAAGACCTTAAGGATAAGAGCGGAGTTAATGTTGCAAAGGCTATGGAAATATACTACAAGAATTGGAGGTCCCACCCATGTACATTCAAGGTGATAACGGGAAAGAATTTTATAACAAGTTCTTTAAAATTTCGATGCTAAAGTATAATATTAACCAATACAGCACCTATAGCAATGTGAAAGACGCATCTGTTCGAAGCTTAATTCGAACCTTGAAGAATATGATATACACGAGTTTTTAGTCCAGGGATCACACAATCGGTTATACCTGTTACCCAGGATCATTACAATATACAATGATACATTTAATTCAACTGTCCGCATAAAACCTAACGCAGTAAAAGCAAATGATCTTCTGACCGAGTACTACACTCAAGATCGAAGAGGGAAGAGGAGTGCAAGGAAGTTTGGTGTTGAGGATTATGTCAGGATATCTAAACATAAACGACATTTTGAAAACGGTTATGAATGTAATTGGAGTATTGTAATCTTTCAAGTAAGCGGTGTGAAGCGCTCTAGTTCTACCACATATACAATAAATGACAGCGATGATGAAGTGATAAAGGTGAATTCTTTGAACATGAACTGAAAAATACTAGCTACCCCAACATTTATTTAATGGAAAAATTTATACATAGACGAGGAGATAGGTTTTTTTTGTAAAGGGTATGGTTTTCCAGATGCAGAATGGATCAATAAACAGGATCTGGTGTAAGGTATTGAGAACGGATCAATAAAAAGAAATGCTTTATGTTTGCAGAACATTTGTCTTTTTATTTAGTTATTTATTTATAAAATAGCTACATATAATACAGGCTCTGTGGGAAGAATTCTAATAAACTGCTTTAAAACAACTTATTAAAGAAAACATATATAATATTAATAGACGTTTGAGGGAAAAGTATTAATATATTATTAAATACTCTCATTGATACAAATATGTATAATAATTATTAATATACATTCAGAGGAGGAACCCTCTATATATAAGAATAGCACAATACTGTTATGGTATAAAACAAGTGTATATTACGTAATTTACAGACATGTATATACATACATTATTTACAGGTTAGCATTAGTAATCGTCGGGTTTAAGGGCGACAGTATGGTATGATCCTCCAATCATATTTCTCTTGTCATCTCTTTCCGGCAATACTAATTCTTTCGTTTCAATGGCTGATATGTTGTGAATTTTGCTTCGAAAGGTTTTTTGTCGGGTAAAGTATCTCTTATCGAAATCTTTTAAACAATCAAAATATTTGCCTAAATCCAGCGATTGCATGCCTGCTCTAGCGATGCCCTTTGCTTTTTTAACTATGCGGCTAGAATGTTTATGTGCATATGATTTTGATTTCAATCCAATATACTCCTCCATAATCATGCCGCCCAATTAGTCTTTGAACAAATCATTCTTTTTCTCATTGACTTGCTGAATGCCATACGCATTATCTGTTGTGTAATTGAAGTATCAAAATAGTTTGGATTATCTTTAATCAAATTATAGGTATCAGTACACGTTTCAAAGATGAACGTGTCTGTATGCATATAATTCTGTACCTTGAATTTATGTTTCATGACATTATAACAGATATCATACATGACATATTTAGAATTGTCCAAAACCTCATGTGCAATATAGATTGGCTTGTTCATGTGCCCTTCTTTCTGGCAAGCTCAATATCTACAAGGCTCTCATCGAGGAGATCGAACTGAAATACGTGTTCCTGGCTGTAAGTTTCCTTGCCTGTTCACACGTGGAGACGATTTTAAAGTACGTGTGCTTAAGGACAATCTCAATTGATTTCACTTAGACAGCACGATCAGTTTTTCGGTAGGTATTGACCGAATTTTGAGTTTTCTTGGGTTCTCTTCTCCGTATTCAGGTCGCTGTAGATCTTTAAACAGTTAAACTGGTAATGCGATACCACTCATTGAATGTTTCACAGTTAGGCCTTGATCTAAACACTGCTGCATGAGTCTGTAGTTCCAGACTATTTGCTCGTGTGTTCTTAAATTGTTATCAGTTTCTTGTATTGCCCGTTTGGTGGTGTCGCACGTCGCAAATTAAGGAGCGTCATGAATATGAGGAGGATATTCAGTGTCAACGTCCAGCACGTATCCTCTATTTGAATCCGCAGCGATTTTTGTGAAATCAATTTCACTGATCTCATCACAGGTTAGCCATCGAAGTTTTGCAAAGGGTATCTCTGATATCATCGCGCTTCCATATAAGTTATGCATGTCTAAGTACGATAAATACTGGTCAAAGTTTAATATGTATCTGTGGTTGGACTTTGAGTAGTCCCTCACCACAGAGAACAGTCCGCCTCTAATTCCAGACTCGAGAAATTCTAACATGCTCTTGTCATGGATTAAGAAGACTATCGCCTTTTTCGACTTCAACATGAGGTGGAAAGCAAGTATTGGCATGTATAGTGCCACGCTGGGTCGAGGTTATACATCTCCAGCAAGAGATTTCGAAACTTCTCTAAAATATCTGCTAAGAGCAGTATAGCGATCTTGCGATTCAGATTGCTGTATTCTCCGAGATTCTGGATATTAAAGGTATCCTAGATTTTTTCTGCATACATTTAATCCTCGTACCCTGCAGCGTCCTTTGGGCGGCAGGTGTGTCTCGTTCAGCATCCCAATAGAGTTCACGTAGTCCTAAAGGAAAGTGTCTTTGCATGTTGCAAGCGTAAATGCTCTACATCAGAATATTCCCTCCTTTTAATTTTGAAATAATGTTCATCTAGCGTGTTGGAAAGTCTGGATAGCTCTTCATCGAATAATCTAAGGCTATCCAGATTCCTGAACTGATTGTTTCAGTACTTTTGGTGAATGCCAGATATATCTCTGAAGTTTGTGCTATGCATGAAAGTTGCTTGTCATCATATACATTGTAGCTTATCGGGAGGTGATTGTCACAATTCGACAGGCATGGAAAGAGATATGTACGAAGTCTGGGACAATTTTATTTGGGTTACACTTGTTATGCACAGCACCCAAATATTTCCGCCACGTGATATAGCATCTCGGCGTATTTCATCCATAGCAAAAACTGTAAGCCACATGTGACACTCGCAGGCATTATCTAAATTCTGTTGCTCTTCAAGAGTCAGCTCCATCGGTTTAGGATTGGAATATATATCGATGACATCACCAGCAATTGGATTTAATTGTTTGAAGAAGTCAACGATGGCATCACGATCTCTGAACAGGAAGAATTTCGGTAATGACTCATCATGTCTACCCACTACCTTTAAAGCTATCGACATTACCACTTGTTCTTGAATAACTCCGGTCAAACTCGTACTGCTAGAGGGTTCGCAAAAGTGTACCTTTGTCAAAACAGATTCAATATCGGCGCAAACAACAACATGTACAGAAGCGCTTTTAGAAAGTAATTTGAATTCAATATAGTCATGCTGTTATGACATGTTAACTTGCTAAACTTTAACTTGTGAGCCTCAAGAGCATTCTCATTGGCGCACCTTTTCATGCACTCTTCGCATGCCCACTTTATGCCATTATGCTTCGTAACCTGTACGCTTATCAATCTCGATAATTCTCGAATGAGGCCGAAGTGCGAATTCTCACCATTGTCTATATCTAAGAGATTCATGTGATGGTCTCCTTTTCCAGTGTTGGCATAGAGGAATAATGTTTTCATTCATCTATACTAAACACAGTAGTCGATACTCCTTTGTTCTGCTTTTTAAAGCGTTCAGTTTGATAGAGACACTGGATTTCAATACCTTCATAATTGTGTGCTTTGAAAAGCATTTCTTAGTAGGATATTTAGCCGCAAGCATACGCCAGACAAATTATACTTTATTTTTTATATTGATTACAGCATGTCTATTTAGTATTTTTTGAGCAAGGTGTATATGCGGCTACGTGTTATGTTTCACAAGATGAACAGCTAATCACCAGAGCAGGCATGGACAACAGGGATTTCAGTGAGCTTTCGCACACGAATTTAGAAATGTTTTACAAAATGTCCACGGCCACTGGAGTGAAGATCTGTTCAAGAACGCTTGATGCATGGATCGGATTGTTCTTGCAATTAAGGAAATATGAGCATTTCATCTCCTCATCATGTTTATGGATTAGATATGAAAGCTCTAGGTAGCAGTTCATTTTAAATCCAGACGTGCTTCTTTTCAAGATGTCTTTCATCTTCCTAAAAACAAGACCCTTACAATCGTTTAATAATGCTCTTGGTTTAAATATTTCTAATGTATTAGCTAATCTACTATTAAAATACATTACTTGAACACAGATTCGATGAACTTGCATTCTAGACCCTTACAATTATTAGCACTAACCTCCAGTCTTTTGCTAATGTGGGAGTCGTCCTATGATGCTTTTGATGTCGGCTGTCGCTGGGCTCTGACCTCAGGCTTCCACCGAAGTGAATGACCGATGGTTGGCACATGGTTGCCGAGATGCTACTGGAGGTGAAGGCTGATGCTGAGGCGGACTCTGGCCTCAGGCCTTTGCCGAAATATGTGACTGGGGGACGGTAAACAGTTGCTAATGTTTCTGCTTGAATAATAATGGTAATTATAATATTAATACTGATTTTGATGATAATGATCGTTGGGATAGTATATAATACTAATAATAATAATAATGAAAATAGGTACTTTTTTATAATAAATATTCTGTAAATAATCAAAGCGAATCCTTACCCTTCCGAGATGTGTCCATTTTCTCGTGTGTTGACGATCTGCTTCTGCTGTTAAAATTAAATTGAGTTTTATTTACGGACGTTCTTTAACTGCGTTGGTTCTTAGCGTTCCATTCTACATTGGGCGTGAAAGACCGGCAATCTTGTTCAGAGGCCTCTTTATCAGTCTTGAGGTTCTTTTACGTGCCATAAATCTACGACATGGGACCACCGGCTTTACTTCCCTTCCGAAGGAAGCCATGCTAAGTATATTTACACCCGAAAAATCTATCGCCCTCCGCTGGGTTTGAACCCGTAACCTTGGGCACTAGAGGCTAGCATGGTAACCACTACACCACGGAGGACGACTGCTACGGAAATCCCGGTGTCTATGTATCAGACTGAAGGCTTTAAAAAGCTTAACAAAGGAGTATCAACTACTGTGTTTGGTATAGATGTTGCAGGACTCTGGTCTCAACCCTGCGTCGAAATAGGTGACTAGCACCGGCACGGTGTAGAAGATGTTCCTGTGGAAATAACATTAATAATAACATTAATTGTAATTCAAATGCGTAATTTTGTTTAATAGAATACATGCAAGTGATGTAAACATATCCTCACCATTCGGGGCCGTAGGCATTTCTCGGATGTTGACGTTCTGCTGCTGGATGTTGATGTGGTCCCTTCAGAAGTCATTTCAGGACTCTAGTCTCAGCCCTCCAGCCAATGTGCAACTGGTAATCGGCACGCGATTGAAGAGGTCCCTCCTGAAATAATAATAATAATAATAATAATAATAATAATAATAATAATAATAATAATAATAATAATAATAATAATAATAATAATGCAGATAAGTGATTGTATATAATAGGGTATAGTGTAAATAGTGTAAGCATATCCTAACCTTTTACAGATGGATCCCCTACCCCCATCCAGTCTGGGAGAGGAATATAGGTGGCTGCGTAAGCTTCCGACCTCGTACTAGGTCCTTCATCAAAGTTTGGGTGTCTCGCCGACATGGAGTGACCCGTCTGGAGTAATAATAATAACAGAATTAATAATGCCAGTAATAGTAGTAGTAATAATAATAATAATAATAATAATAACAATAACTGCAATGTGAAGAAGAAGAGGGTGGAGAAGGAAAAGAAGAGGACATTAGTTGCTTTTGTATAATAGAATACGATGTTAATAATATATAATAATACCTGTTATTCGGAGACATCCATATCGATTGCATTAAGCGTATATAAGCCTCCAAGGATGAAAGTTTCACAGGCAAGCAATGATTCCCGGTCTGAAAGTATAATATTAGGCTGTAAGATTACAGTTGTATTAATATTTTATTCGGTATACATAGTATAAAAAGTGGAATTCTCGCCTCTATTCAGCCATGTCAGGTGTATATGCGTTATAGAAGATGTGGCTTGAATTTTAAAAGCTCATGATTCATTACGAGGATCGAACCGCGTCCTGTATAGTTGTAGTCCAGACGTCTGTGAGTGACTGAAAGGGGGATAGCATCACTGGTATTCCGCAAATGCTGGAAGAATAAGTAATTTTTCGATTATATTTTTAAGTACATACTAAGTTTTGCTTATATTCGTAGTAGATAAGTTGTTTTAAATTAAATTGAAACATTCTTTTTATTAGACAGACACGCTAATACACTATGTATTAAATGTCAGTCTTTTAAGGATATTTACGTGACAAATGAAATGTATATATTGAATTTTTCCGGAAATAGCCTGTAAACGATAATCGATAGTGGAGACAGCACTAAATAGTAAAAGATGATCTCTTTAAACATACAATATATTTCAAATAAGTTTTTGTGGTATAAGTTATTTCTGGGGTA
Organism: Deroplatys truncata; assembly: GCA_030765065.1. Lineage (NCBI taxonomy): Eukaryota > Metazoa > Arthropoda > Insecta > Mantodea > Mantidae > Deroplatys > Deroplatys truncata. The sequence goes on from CM060981.1 coordinate 205,307,100, forward strand.
TCCGCTATTAAAGTTTCGAATGGTTCATTTCCGAGTCATGCTCTTAAAGTTCTGAGGACTGTTGCTCGCGAATTTATGGAAACAGTATGGAATTTTAAGTCCGGAATATAATGTTCTAAAAACATTTAACTACCGCTGTTCTCTTTGTATCTACAACGAAATGTATAATGTAACTCTTTCAGTAAAACTGGATTCGGGTTAAAATGTAGTAGATAGAAAAATACGGTAGGGAATTGTAAGGTGATATAGTTATATTGTCAAATTGTAGACGTCTGACACATCAGAATTTAGACGCTTACGCAGAATCTTTCTTATTAACTGTATGTCACAGTGTTTAAGTCTTGTGGAGAACAAACGTATTATTCAGAGCAAATATTTTAAGAAATGACTAATATACAATAACTTTACTTTTAATATTGTATACACAGACATATTAACCAGGTTTCTCGAGCAATGTATGCCGTGTAGATAGAACGCATTTCACTAGAGACAAATGTGTACAGTCGTAATGTGATTTTTAAGTACAGTATTCAAAATATTTCAGCTGTTTTCCCGTTAGAAATGTGAGCTTATGTAGCATGATTCCTAAACTTAGTTAATTTTTCCGTTGAGATATAATATTACTTGTAAAAAGTTTATATATTTTAAATAATTATAAGCCAGCTTACCATGCATTCGCTAAGAAATGTCTTCTAAACTGAGAGTGAATATATTTTATATACTTACAAGACGTTTTAATGAGTTGTCCTGATGAGTTTCACAAAGCGGAAATGTAGTTCACTTTGATGCATGAGAGTACGATCAATCGCACGGTTTATATGGAAGTGTTTTCCCGGGCGCGGTTTCCTCTTCCGGTATTTTTTTGTTGATGTCATCGTGTCGCATAGTCATCTCGTGTGTTTAAGAGAGGGAGAGATTTTTTTAAGGATCGAGCAAGGTTATGCTTTTAAAAGAAGCGACTGTATTATATACTCCTCGTTGTTTATAATGGAGGGTTGAATATATTAGAAAGCAATTATATATAACGAACTGTATCTGTAAATAAAATGTAATAATTTGTCTTCCCAAAGTTTTGGGAAGGAATACTATGGTCAACATGTATAAAGGTTTAGTGTACATTTTTCTTTCTAGAACTTTATCATTCCACCAGGGTACTCCTCCATCCGTAGAATATAATATGATGGATTGCATAAAACGTCGGAGAAAGACCTGTCCTGCTTATACGATCTGGTCCGTATTAACTGAATCGAGCTCGGAACCCATCGCACAATATGCAAGGTCTGTAGGAACCCTAGCTACGGGGGGCAAACATTACAGTAATTAAAGCTCTGTAATTAGAATTATTTTTGGCTAGCGAAGCAATTCCATACTCTGGTAGTGACCAAAACGCCTCATAGATTGCGATTCTACCCTCTTTCCTATATCCTTCTGTGGAGCTGCGGGTAAAATAATGTGTTGGGGGAGCTATAGAGCTTCCAGTTGAACCTATAGAGACACTGCAGTGAAAGCTATGGTATATTTTACACCAGTGTTGGCAAAATGCGAAATAATATATATTCGTGTGTTGAACCAAGTCTACGTACTGCAATCCATGAGTAACACTCTTGCATATACAAATACGATCACTTATAAATCACTTATTTCTGTGAATCATACGCTACACAACTAGAATGGAAAATCCTATCGTTAAAATCCTGGAATCCTAAGGGAAAGTGATCATCAAGCTACGTCATCCGTTCGATTCTTTGCAAGAGAATTCCATCACCAAGATGAATTCAATGACCATTACTTAATTATGTTACGAGATTCAATTACACGCTAATTTTCACTGCCGGTATACCTTTAAACCGCTCCAGAGGCACACAATACATACCAAGACATTTTGATTACACGTACCAATTTAATCCTTTAATTAAATTACCTCGCGGGTCGGTCTCATTGTACAAGACGTATAGAAAACTCAATTTTTCCCGGTGTTGTGGAAACAGAGCACACCATTAGCGGAAGATACTTTACGTGTAGATACCCAAATTTCGTTCTGCTAAAAAGCACTTAGGAAGTTCGAACTAATATAACACCCGTGAGCTTGCGAGGGGTGTGTCCCTGGAAGTATTTACGACATAGATAGTTTGATTTAATATTCTAAAGTGACGCAGTTCTCTTAAAATCACACTACTCAGATGTAAAAACGTTTGTCTCAATAACGTGAATAATATTGATAAATGTGTCTTTGTAAGAATATTTTGTAGAAGAGTGTGTAGGGAATGTCATGTGAACGTAACACATCATATCACTTTTCTTTCTCATTCAGATTAATCTTCAATACTTCGAGACACTAGAAATAGTTATTTGTAACTAGTTATCCCGTTTCAAAATACTGAATTTAGACCTCCTACCATTTATATTCAGTTACTCGAGGAGATTTCTGTCATTGTACGTATGCATGCATGCACGTATGTATGTGTGCATGTGTGTATTGAGACGGTCCATCTGACCGATAATCTGTAAATTATCTATAATTTCAAACATAAAACATGAGTAAATTAACAGAGGCAAGGTAGCAGAATAATCATATTGTAACATTGTCCATTTTATAACCGTCACTTCTCTAATATTCTCAATGTTCATTATACTGTTTTTATCTGGTTCAACTTCACTGGCACATAGTTCACACTATCACTTCACTAATGTGAACTAGCTCAATATCCCTTTCCTTCTTGACGTAGCGACGTAATGCAATACATACACGTCATCAATTCTTCCGGACGATCCGTCACTGGGGAGTCGTGCACAAGACTTCTTCAGTCTCTCTCTCTTACAGCAGCAGCAGCTGCACACACTGCACGTTACAGTTGTCACAAACTCACTTGCAGAGCCACACTTGATGTCGCACTTGCTAACTTACTCACTAACAGACTGTAACAGCAGCTGCCACATTCACTGCACGTCACAGTTTTCGTCACAAATTCACTTGTAGAACCGCACTTGATATCGCACCAGAATCGCTAAATTGCTCACTAACTGACTGAATAACTCGCGAGGACACTCGCTTACATAGCCAGTGGAATCTGCCACATAACATTCCAGAACTATTTGGATCACGTTCTGGAAGGGGGAAAGAAACCTCCGGAAATTTTGGCCATCTGCCGATACGCTGGCAAAAGCCACTTATACTTGTTTATATCCGACTGCCTGGTGACGAGCTCCCGATAACCTTAAGCCATTGCTGCTGCGTCACACAGCTCCCTCCTCAGAGCTGGTCGACCCGAGCAGCTCCGCGATATGGGACAAGCCCATCAAGATGGACGGACCACCATCAGCTTTCTTCGAGGTTGACGCCGAAAGCATTAGGGTCCCTGGACCTTTGGCACAGATGATGCATTGCTGATACCACCTTTCCACGTCACTTCGAAGATGCAACCAACATAATCGGCGACGTATCTTCACCTTGTTCGCGTCCAGGTGACCCCCGGTACTACTGGCATAGATTTTCTCAAGGCCTTTCTTTACAGTTCGAAAGCAGCAGCTGTTTTCCCTAGTTCCTCCGTCTACGAACTCCCTCACCCTCTTCAATATACCATTATTGAACACCAGGGTGTCCCACCGCGTCCAACAGCTGTTAAAGGTCGGATCTCTGTAGGAATATACGCCCACGCGGGTCGTAGCCAAATTCTTTATCCTTCATGATCGGCCATATGTGTCGATCCTCCACTTGCGAGTAGAGGTCTTCTAATACCAACTGACTGCAGGTTGTACCGTGACTGGGTGTAGGACTTCAGCACTCTCCGTCACCTGCTGGTCCAGACGCTCGTCCATTGCGGCTCTATCATCCTTTTGCTTTCTTTCATCTGTCCATCTGGCAGTTTTTCTTGCTGATCTAGACGTTCTTTCACCGCATTAATTTTACCTTCCATATTCGATTTAATTTTCTTTAACTCCTTTGCAAGGTTGTCTTTCAGGGATTTCACTGTTTCACTTATCTCCGATTTTGCAGTGTTAATATAGTTGGGATTTCATTTTCGTATTTCAGTCTTCATTCTGTTTTAGAGCTCTTCATTTCACTTCTCATCTCCTCCATTCCGGATTTCATTTCCTCCATTTCGTTCTTAATCTTTACTTAACACTCTTCATTTCCGTCTCCATCTTCTCCATTTCAGATTTCATTTCCGTCTTGATTTCACTCTACATTTTATTTGGGATTCCATCTTCCACATTGCGGTCAATAAATGTTTAAGAATTTTCTCCATTATGGCCTTTATATCCCACTACTAACACCAGCGTGTACGGTTTTCACTGACATTTCTCTAAAGTTCTAAAGCCAACACTATTTTTATGTAGTTAAATTTCCCTCGGACTTCACACACGTTTACCCTGTCAGTTTATTAATGTGAACTAGTTCAATATCCTCGTCACTTCGCTTTCCATCTTCACCTAGCGGCGTAATGCAATACGCACGACGTAGCCAATTCTTATGGACGGTTCATTCGCTACGGAGTCGAACATAAGACTTCTTCAATCTCTCCTGTAACATCAAGCAGCAGCACTCACTACAAGTCACAGTTGTCATCACAGACTCACTTGTATCCGCCTGGGGCACAAGTGAGTCTGTGATGACAATGTGGTGTGGGGTTAGCATGTCTGCCTCTCATTAAAGAAGTCTCGAGTTTGAATCTAGTTTAGGTTGAGTTATCCGGATAAGGCTTAATTTGGAGTGTTTTCCCTTATGTTGAAAACGCGAATGTCGAGTAACTTTAAGCTTTATGGATACCGGGCTCATTTGAGCATCTTTTCACCTATTCCATTCATCGCCTAATATGACCTAACCGGTTTAAGGACTCTAAAAACCGTAATTGATGTCGCACCAGAATCGCACTCGCTAACTTGTTCACTAAATGACTAACTCGCGATAACGCTCACTTATGTAGCTAATAGAATCTGCCACAGAACATTCCAAAACTATCTGGATACACGTTGTGGAAGGGAGGAAAGAAACTTCCAGAAAATTCTGGTCATCTACCGATAACGCTTCCAGTGTTTACGTTGGCGAGCGTCACTTACCTTTGTTTATCTCTGACTGCCCGGCGCCGACTTCACGATAACCTTGAGCCATAGCTGCTGTGTCACAATACATGAAGAACAAGTAACAACAGTTGTAAAAATATCCAAGAGAAAAAGATATCTGTCCTAAACATTTAATGACTAAAGTATCGTAATATAAATGTCCGGCTGAGTATTGTGTCGAAACTCAAAGTTAAACGGAGGTTGTTGCACAACTGTGATACGCACGTTGCAAGAAATGTTCACTTTGTAAGACATTTCAGAGAATTCTCAATAACTAACTGCCCAGAATAATCAAGGTATAGCGTGTGGGCGACACGGAGGCAAACAGCTAGTACATTAATTGTTCGAGAATTGAGATGGAAGCCGGACCTCAACATCTGTGGACCAGAAAGTTGCTAAGCAGGTGTGTGTGTGACGCTCTTAAAGTACTGAGAAACTAAAAGATAAGGGACCCCACATATTACGCTAGTGGTGTTGGAGTCGGATCATTCTGCGATAAGGGACAAATGTGCACATAACACTCTTAAGCGTTCTCTACCACGGTACGTACAAAGAGTGTCAAAGCAAATCTCACTGCACCTAGCGTCTACGTTACATTATTTATCGTTGTACGAGTACGTGGCATTGCAAAGACATGCCCATTTCATTGGTTGCTTTAGGCCACGGCGCAAGGGTGTGCCACTCCTTCTGCTAAACAGTTACACCAATAACCACAACAAAGGTTACAGAAGGGCTTAGAAAGAAACATATGTTTAGGATCTCGATCGTATTGGCTAAAAGGGAAAGAGCTAGAGTGAGTGCATTCAGTTTGTCATACAGACCTCTTATCATGATTGGTAGTCCATACCTTATCGGTTAGCGCAGGACACGCCTTTGAAAGTGTTAAAAGCTACGGGGAAAACTTGATGAGCGCCCAGGTTAGCGAAATGTAGAATGTGTAGTGTGAGAAGATTTTCAGGGGGTGCAAATTAAAGGTTGATGGTATTCATTAAATATATAGCAAGACAGTACTTTATAACTAATCAGAACTGTATTCTTACAGTAATAGCAATGCTTGTTGCTGCATAGAAGCAAACATAACTAAATAAATAAAGCAGCATGCTTTCCCTCTAAATCAAACTGTAATTGGTTAATACATCTTTACTAATATATTGCTGATAATAGGTACACAACAGGATTATAGACAAAAAATATAATCCAATTTCATTGCCATAATACGTATCTAATTCGTAAACCATATACAGATACATATTTATCTCTAGTTTCTAGACATGATTAGTCAGTTATAACAAAAGAATAATTTGCATTTAGTAATCGAATATCATCATCTGCGGATGTTTTACGGTAGTGCTCACTTTCTAACGAGTATGTAGACCATCTTCCCACTTTCCTGAAATATTTTTATCCAGTAATTTACTATAAAAACTTTTATGGACTGCCATTGCAATTGCTGTAACAGTGTGACAAGCCTCCCACATACCCACGATACGTCCACGAGTAATTTCGCTGGTATACGACATGACTGGTTCTGAGAAACGGAACATGATTTGATTTCAATAACACCAGAAAAGCAAAAACATCAACCTTTTCCCCCTTATTGCTGTGTTATCAAGCCATCACGCTCTGCGATAGGTAAGGTGAAGGACACGCCTCAAAAGACCCCAGAAAACTATAAAAAATCCGCCAAAGATTTTCTTTGGTGCTCTTTATACGTGAATTGCGTGAATTATATGTGATTATTTTGCATAGTAAATGACTAAGTTGAACATTGTGACCGTTGGTCAGCATGACGTCATACTCATTGCAATTATAAACATAAGACGGGGTTTACCTAATTTTATGTGGTGGCGAGTGGGGCAGTACTGAAAGGAGAATTTTAATAAAGAGTAGATACAACCACAGACGCTGTACGCTTCATCCAACACATAGCTCAAGTTCGGGAAGTACCCAGGCCCTTGAGAAATCAAAGTAGAATCTCCTATACTCATAGTACATTCACAGCAGCAACGCCGAACAACTAGATGCAGAGGTGAAGTTCAGAAGCAACGGCACATCGAAGTCGCAGACGCCGAAAAGCTTTGATAGATCTGCGAGCCCGTTAAACATGCTGCATGTCCTTTGCCCTTTCCACTGTACACCACCGAGGCAACCTCAGTATGTATGTATGTATGTATGTATGTATGTATGTATGTATGTATGTACGTATGTATGTACGTATGTATGTATGTATGTATGTGCGTATGTATGTATGTATGTGCGTATGTATGTATGTATGTATGTGCGTATGTATGTTTGCATGCAGGTATGTATATATGTTAGTATGCATGTATGTATATGTATATACTTTGTTGTTCGACGCTATTTGTATGTTTGCATGCATGTGTGTATATATGTATGTATGCATGTTGTATATATGTAATACTACGCTATTAAGTTGCTTTTTGTGATATATTTGCAACATTAGAAATTTCGTCTAACTGTACAATAATTTTTAATCATGTACATTCAACTTAAATTTTCCTTTGTATTTATTTTAACTATATTGTTTACATCTCACTATGATTTCCTTTCGAACATTTATACTACTGGGATTATAGCAATTATTAATAATATATACAGAAACTCTGATTGGACGCAGAAGTTCTTCGTACTGTGGTAGGACTTGAAACAAATGCATACAGACCGAGCAGTTGGCATACCGCGTAGTCAACCTAAAAGGGCTCATAAGAAGTATGCAAACAACCATTATTTATTCATCAGATACTAAGTTTTATTCCCGGAATAACTATGTTCGGCATTCTTTCGTATTGTGACGAATACTCTACAATTCTACATGGTAAGTGGCAACGAATATGGAGTCTAATCAGTGTAGGGAAATTTAAAAGTTTTAGAGCTGACGAACTGAGATGGGGTAAGGACATTCAAGGAGCATTTATCTGCTTCACCACATGTCAGTAGTCTGTTTTCAAGAAAAGCTACTATTAGACTTCTTGACTGGAAATCAAAGATACTTATTATATTAAACACATGTTTGTTTACCTTCGAACAAAGTGACACAAAAGTTACCCAAGCACAAAACTGTTTATATTTTCAAAATTCAGTTGAACGTCACTTGTACGTTATACACTACTACTTTTTCCCAGATAAACGCTAAATTTTTAGGCATCAATTTTGTCCATTAATTTGAACCCAATTTACGTTCCTCGGTTAAACGTTCTCTTCGTTAATACATTGCATTATTCTGTTCCCTATGTACGAAATATATTAATTTATTTACTTGTTTATTAATGAGCGAGAAGGTCCGGGTAACACGTGAGGCTCGAATTCAGGAGTTCCAGGGTTCGATTCCCGTCGACCACCCACTCTGACGGTAGGTAGGCAAATGCTAAGGTGGTTTGTCATCTACCACGATTTCCTTTCCATAATTTTCCTTCCATTCCGTTTCCTTCTCATCTTTCAGTTGTGCTGCTAGGTTTTGTGCCATGTTTCGGTGCCAGATAGATGGCTCGGATGATTGCTGAAAGGAAAGAGTACTCCCCTTGGACACCAGAGGGATGCTTGATCGACGGGTCGTTCATCGCCCTCTGTAGGCAGTTCCAGCAGTGGGAGGGGCTTCGAGCCTGGAAAATTTTAGGGGCTTCCGCGCGTCTTTGTGACCTATCTACCTGCGAACTGCAGCTTTCTGCGATTTGAGGCCGGAACTTTCTGCCGTTATGCCGCAATTAGTATTGAATTAATACGCAACCATTGATAGCATTAATATCAGTTTATAACAGATGTATGTACCTTAACTTAATATAAACTTAAACAACTGAGAAAGCACAAAGACATTATGTTAATATTGATACACAGGACACCTAAATAAAGATGTAAGAGAGGTAAATCTCTAGACAGATTTTATAACTCAACGTGAAAGAACTGTCCGCAGTCAGATTTTAGACGCTTAAAAGGTGTCACAGGCTCACAGTCGAGTTTTACGACATGCGAGCAGTAGCAGTTTCATTGTATAAGACACGAAGTGTGCGTATGGTTTGTTCTTTTACGAGTAAATTTGGCATGACGAAAAGAGTGAGGTAGCAGGATTTAGGCGTGAGAAGCAGGGGAAGCCCCATATCCGAATTGGAAGTAGAATTGTGGGAATGAAAATGTGAGAAGGTAAACACGTAAACATAGGAGGCTTCGGCGAGCGCGAATTAATAGCCAATGAGGAAACGGTAAGAGAGAGAGAGAGAGAGAGAGAGAGAGAGAGAGAGAGAGAGGGTGGGAACTACAAAATGTGTTATTTTGGGTCAATAAGGGAGGTAGCTCCAGAACTTCCGACGGGTGAGCATGCTACGGGAAGTAATACGATTTACCACCTACAAAAAGAGATCGCTAAGTGCGAAAACGTATTCATTTGTGGACGCGCATGTAAGATTTGATTCAACTAACTGGTGGTCAAGAGACGCAAACCCGCTAGAAGTAGTACAAGTACAAGTAGAGAAGTTGGCCGAAATAAATCGTTTTGCTAAAAAAAGTGTCATGGGTGTGGGCAGTTCTTAATTTCACATATTGTGTAGGTGTCGTGATATATGTGAGAGGAAAATAAACTAGCGGTTAAGAGTGTTAATGTTTTTGTTATCACGACCCAAGAAAGCTTTTTTTCCCAAACGAAAATACCTTAGCCTTACCTACCACCTGTAAGCTAGCCGGAGACTAGACCGGAGGCACGACGAAGAGAAATAGTAGAAACCTCAAGTGAGCGGCTACGTCGGTGACTGCTCCTAAGGTAGTGCCAATCTATGACAACGTGTGTGCGCGCGCGTGTATGTGCCGTACAAAATAAGAATGGGGAAAATTCCTTGAATTTCCCTGATTTCAATTATATGTTTTTATATTTTATCAGAAGTATAATCTTGTCACTTTTCACCAAACTTCTGAATTTAATGAGGATAAAGCCACCATTTGAGATTTAAAATTCACTTCTGCAACTACAGGTAAGACTCTGAATTAAATTATAACGTTAAAAATTCATAACATATTCAAAGGTAGATAGAAGAACTTTGATGTGGAGTTTCTATTGGTCCAAAAGTAGGTAGAAATCTGTGATGTGCATCTCCAAAGATAGAGGCACTCTTTCAGTTGCTGGGTTGGCCTAAAGATCGAGTTTTGCCATGTTCTAAACAATCAATTGTAACCGAATATTTCGAATAGCAAGATATTGGACTAAGCAAAATTGACTGAAATCTTCGGTGCCTAGCTTTACAGAAGAAATGGTGCTCTATGGATAACAATAATTTACATACTCCTTTATGAAAACAATTCAATGTTTTTGTGCAACAATGCAGTGATTTTGCTTCTTTCTTATACCAAATGTTAAAATATTTGCAACGCTTAGCATTTTAAAATGACGTGTGAAGGACCGTACAGAACTCAAAACGGTTTTAATTAAATAAGGAAGAAAGAAAAATGAGTAAAAAGAATGAAAGGAAAAAGAAGAGCAGAGCAATGGTTGAAAGCTATAAAAACGTTTCTCTACGGAAAATATAGTAGGTTCAGAGAGAATGGAATGGTGTGAGTATTTAAGTCTAGATAATTTACGTTTAAAATTCTAACACATTCTCTCAGTTTTATGGAGGGGCCATAAAATGAAAGAAAGTAGGCATCAGAAGGATGTTAAGGCGCCGTGTTCTGTCGACTGCTGTCATTACGTATAATTAAACTCTCGATTGTTTATTAAAGGTTCCCACTTTTATCAGTAGTGGTTTGTTTTTTGTAATAACAGCTGACGTGAACAAAGCGTCTATTAAGGCCCGCCCTTTTCAGATTGTGAACATGAAGTTAAGTGTTATCCGCCAGAGGCCCAGACCATGGTGAGAGTATAGCGTGTCTCAAACCTATCTGAACGTTACTAACCTTATTTCAGAAATTCCTTATATGCTGCAAGCTTGTTCGAATAAGAAATGTTGATGACTATTTTATATGTTTATTCATGCTGGGGATGCAGAATTCAAAATATCTTAGTTATATTGAGTTATCTACCCATTAGAATTTCATAGCCACTCCACACAGTTCATATGAATGGTTATTTTCATTCGGCGGTGGTGTATATATATGTTGCATGTAGGGGCCTAAGAATATTAAAAAATTACGTCGATATACTATCTATCAAAACGTAAACCCATAGCTATAACTAAAATATGTTAATTAGAAATGTTTGAAATTCCGAGAACTTGCATTTAAATGTGTTCTATGAAACCTTCAAATGAAATTTTCTCTAAATAACTTGTTTAGCAGATATGAGGAACTCAAAAAACGAAAGAGTGGTCATGCAACATTTGAAACAGCACGACGAAGAAATGAGAAAAAATGCAACAAGTATTTCAGAAATATTTAGTTCCACAAACGTTTTATTACACAAATTAGCTGGCGGTAGAGATGGTCGGCTCTAGTTATCAAGGCTGTCGCAAACAATTATTATTATTATTACTAATTATTAATGTCATTACTATTTATTGGTGTTATCATCATCATGTAATGAGAATAAAGACTTCAGTGGAGTTTATGGAAAATTAAATAAATAGAGTAATTTTTATTCATCCATTCAATATCTATATTAAAGAAATAAAATGTTAATAAAACCTGAGACAGTATTGAAAAAAAAATATATAAAGAATTGCATGGGATGGGGAAATTTCATAAAAAAATAGAAAAGGAAAAGAAAGAAAGAAAAAAGAAAGGCGAAAAGCTGACCAAACAATACTATAGGAGTAGTCCCAACAGATAATGAAGTATCTCGGAAACATCAAACGGAATCTGCAAAATGCTTAACAGAGCATCGTGACAAGGAGACGGCCGCATTGTCGGACCTTTGTTGCTGCCGGCAGATGGGAAAATGGAAGTTTGGTTGCAGCCAGAAGGGAAGCTTCCAGAAGAATTGACTGGCGCTTTCGTAGCAGCTAAGGAAAACTTCTGAAAAGTAAGTTTTAAAAATAAAACGTTGTTTGGGGAACCTTTTGAATGTCGAAGTTCCCGTATCTAAGCACCTGGTGAGCAAGGAGATCTAGCGAACCAGTTAGTTCTTGCCTGCGAGTGCGGAAGATATGAGGCACTGCGGTCCTCAGTTCGAACCCTGTAAAATTGGGCTATTTGGATGTTATGGAGGAGACCCGGACGTGTGCAATGTAAATTAGCCGAAGTAACAACATCCTATAAAACCTTATAGTCAGCTGCAGTTTGAATATTTTCGCTAGAAATCCGATTTGGACAAATGGATTTAGACGATTTGGATTGTCTTCTTATGGACAAAAAATTACAGTAGTGCTATTCACAAATTTGAACATTCTTTTTGAATATAAAATCGGGTGTTTTTCTCATTTAATTGTTGTTTATTTATTGTATCCACTTCACACTTATTGCACTATATGTATATTGCTTAATTTATATTACGTGTAGGTCAGTAATGTAAAGAGTACATAAATCCAAATAAAAAATTATAAAATATATTCATGACTCCTTTTAAAACATCATAAAGCCACACTTTTCCCCTAAAAAGACACATTGTCAAATTATCCGGCGTAAAACAATATAGCACTTTTTGAGTACTTTCACTACTATGGGCACCTAGTAGTTTATGTCAACCTCTCGGTACGCATGAAACAATTTAAGAACCGCTGCACGTATGAAGTTAAAATTTTATATAATATATGAGCTTGAAGAAAAATTGTCGACTTCTAAATATGGTTAAAATGAGTGTAGATATATGAAACATTTGTAATTTAAAAGCTACAAGTACCAACTTTACATTTTATGTCTAGGATAGAAGACAACTGTCCATAGCTTAACTGGTGATTTTGCACCTTGAAATTAAGAATTATAGCAACCTTTAATTTTTTTTTTCCATTTGAGTACTACATTCACTGCAAAAAAAAGCTTTCTTTAAAACAAATATCATCTCATTGCTCTATGATGCATTTTAATATAAAATGTGGTGAAGGTTTTACGGACGGTTCGAAAGAAATGGACTCGATTTTTTTCTCGGCATCCTTTTTGTAGAAGCAATCTTTCCGCAAAATTCGCAGTTAAAGTTTCCTCAGAATTGCAATTCTCGTGCAGCACTACGTGCGTTAGGGTAGTTAGGTACCTGTTAAATGCGATCCAATTCGGATCTGCGTCACGCTGGTTATGTTTGAGATTAAACAGATAACACACTTTTATTATTTTGCACCAAGGCGAAACTAGGTCAGTTTTGAGATGCTAATTTTGTAGCAGAAAATACCATCTCTTCGTTTAATACAAAAACGCCAAATGCGAATCCTTACCCAAGAGAGAGGCCACCAAACGCCATCCTATTGATTCATAAAAAGTATTCTGCTGCTCAGAGAGTATTATGTGATAACGAATAACAGTGTAGATAGTTGAAGTTCCTTGCTGAGTGATTTAATGTGATGCAAACATTACAAGTTGTGCAATAGGGATTTTAACTGCAGTTACATTTGTCACTGAATACCACATACTAGTGCCAGATGAAATAAAAAAACTAAACTAAACCCCATGGCGCAATAGCCCTTTGCTAGGCAAGGACCTAACGTCCGCTGCTGCGTCCCTCACCTCCGCCCACAACAGCCTCATGAGTGGGGTGCAGTATTGGAGGATAGGATGTAGTTAGCATTCCGGGTGCCTCCCGGCCTGTTTATGGGGCCTTCTCAACCTGCGTTGCTACTTTTGAATCAAGTAGCTCTTGAATTAGTTTCCAGGAACTAACGAGGCTGAGTGCACCCGGGCAGGTCTCCCAGCGAGAGAAAATCCCTACGCTGGCGTCGGGAATCGAACCCGGCTCTCCCGCTTGGTAAGCAGCGGCGCTACCACCGCGCTAAGGAGACGACCGACAAACGAAATGTATTGTACAAAATGTCGTGTCTTCAATTTCCACAGCAATCTAATATGGTCAGATGAGAACGCATGCCTAAAGATGCGTACATTTTCAGGATTTATTTATCAACGACTAATGTCAGTGTTTCATTTCATTTCTCCCGCAGTATTCGTTAATATATATCTATCTTGCAAATTTATCCTGTTTTACAGCACACAGTTTACGTATACTTTTTGAGTTATTCAGATTAAATATAATAAAAAATACGTTTAAAATGCACAATTTTTTCGCGAGGACGTTGTTGTTTACTTCGCTCATAGCTGATCTCGATAACCAGGAAGTCATAGCAGGCGGTGCGGCACATGCTTCCTTATGTTGCCAAATGCAACATCGCAAATTATTCATTTTTGGCGAAAGGCTTAGAGATGGATCAAGGATTATAAAGGATTTTCTATTACTTTCTATACATTCTATTCCTAGGTGGGAAACTATCTCTATACAGCGTGAAGGAAATCTTTCGACATAAATGTGGAGAGCTGCAAAAACGATTTTTAAGGAAACTGCTACATGTATGGGCTAGAAACTTTACACATAAACTTTTAAATAAAATTCCTCGACACATCGCAGATTTGATAGAAATCAGTACAAATTTAGGCTAGTTGATGTGGATAGTATACTAAGAATTTCGATTTTATAAATTAATTTCTAAAAGTACAAATGACCAATGCCTGCGTATTATTTCTGCCACAAAACCAGAGCATCTGAAATGAAACACTATAGTACACTTAGGAAGTAACCGACAGGGGTAGCCGAGGTAGTTAAGGCACGAGCTCGTGAACGGGAGATCTGCGGTGCCAGGACTGTCCTCCCTAACTGTGGTTCTTTTCCAGGTTTTCTTCAGTACCCATAACTGTTAAATCCGCCGAAGTAACCTTAACTTAGGTCTGGAACGTTACCTTCCCACATTTCCTTTCCCAGTTATCATTTTATTTCATGCGATGTCAGCCTAATCGCCTGCGGTGCGGTATGCAGTAAAAACGGGCGTTAAATACTACTAAAAGAACAAAACAAATCTGCATTTGCCCAGAAATTCTGAGATTACGGTTTATCTATTATTAATATACAGAAGCCCCTGATTAAGAAAAAGAGAATAAAATAGTAAAAAGAACAATATATAATGTTAAAATATGTTAACCGTCAAAGAAGGCAAACACAAATTTACTCTGGTGAAATAATCAAAGGGGAAACTATGGGAAAGGTAAAGAGTGCAGTTTGTAAAACTATTTAAGGTGATTATAGCCCACTTATACTATACAATGATTTAGTTCTCTATTTCTCTCTTCGTGTCTTAATCTTTGTTACAATAGATAAATTATTCTTACAAGTCGAATGAAATTTGGACTATTAAATGTAAAGCTGTAACACTAATTTATACCAAAACAATTTATTACAATTTAATTTACCTTAAATTGTGTTGCAGTCTTACTGTCACTGGTTTCAATTGGAAGAGAATCCCGAATCGTTGACTGATAATGAATTGAGGTGCATTAGGGGGGGAGTGATAGATACAAAAAATATGTTCCGGATTTGAGGCATACAGGTCAAGGGTTCATATAACGGGCTATGAAAACGGATTATTTTATAATGAATTAAAGGAAGCCATGACAGCTGTCCATATATTGGCAAAATGTAAGTGTAGTCAAATTTTCTAGCGTTTTATCCGACGGATTATGGGCGTGTTGTAACTCTAAAGTAATTTAATTACATTAGAGTTAGGGACATCATAATAGTAAAAATTTCACATTACGAGCAATTGGATTATGTGCTTTTAGGCTTAAGGGATAGTTCCTTTACTGCTTTAATGAATGAAGTAAGGACACCATTTTGTTACTTGACTGTTTAATTCTAGGTCTGAGCCTACATGATAACTATTTTTCGTTTCCTTTAGTTGTTATGTTTTGTTGTTTTGCTGCAGTTAATTACATTTTCTCTTTTTATAACAGGCAACACGTTGTTCTTTAATACCAATACCTAGGATCTCTGCGGATATATTTAAGTTTAAGTTATATAATAATAATAATAATAATAATAATAATAATAATAATAATAATGATTTTAATAATAATAAACTCGGAAGTACGCACTCGGAATAACTGTCTATTTGAACGAACTTTTGGTTATCATTTAAGCTCTAGAAAAGCACGCACAATGTGTACAACACTAACACAGTTTTTTAGTTTTCTTTCTCGTATATGCTTAAAATCACAGTTTTAGAGCCGGAGTGTTGAAAGCTTTGCTGCTCAGACCCAGCCTCAAGATCAGGTGCACGTTGCCCGTCTCAACTGTTTTGAACAATGTGAAGTTTCGTGCTTACACCTTTGTTTTTATTTCCCAAAAAAGACTACAGAAAGCGCTGCTATAGCCCCGGTTACTTAAATACATAAAACGGCGAAATATAGCAGATAATTGGCTTTTGCTTTTCTTTTACCAAACCTCGGCGCCTAGGAAAAAAAGGGCAAGTAAACTGAACAAACAAGCAATAGTGGGAGCTATAATTAGGATTCATAATAAAGGCAGTAATGGTCCTGAATTAACTTAAACCGTCTTTGAATTATTAAACGATCGGTTATATTATGGTTAAGTGGCTTTGATTTTTATCCTTGCTGTTCTATAAAGTTGTGCCCATTAGAAAATAAATTATTTAGCTATAGGCTAGAGATTATTAAGGGTATCATTACAGGAAATCGTGCAGCAGTGGCGACAAGCGGAGGCCGCGGTCGACTAGAACATTAACCGCTTAAACAGCTTAGCCTACTCCTAATGGGAGGAGACGGAATTCCGTCCTCTTGTGCAAACTACTTTAAAGTTTTTTGCTTCTTATCACAAACTGACAGCTAATGTTGCGGTTGGTTATAACCACATCTGAAGACAGGGTTATCCAAGTGCAAGTGAGTACAATACCAGGGGCGCCCTTTGAATTTCTGAGACACAGTAGTGAGCAGAGGAAGTGCCGAATATTCTGCATTTGATATTTAATTCCGATTCAATTCTTCCGCTCAGAAGAGCAGTTGCCTCTTTTACTTTAGTTTGTGGCTGTATCACTTAAAGATACTATTCTAGGAGCACTGAACCGCACAAATGGGATGGTAAAGAAAACAGGCGAAAGTGTTGAGGTAGGGAAATCATAGTATCTGAGACTAAGTTAGAATTGCAAATTAAGACACTGAATGTAGTGGTAGCAATAGAGTATAGCTTCAATTTTTCCTACGTATTTCTCCTTAAATCGTCCCCCTCCCCCATGTTCCCCATGAGGAAATATTTCTTTTCATAATTATTAAGGCATTATCCAAAAATACCAACATTAATACCTCGGAAGCATTTTGCTTGGAACAGGGGGTATGCACACCACTGAAATCAACGTAGCGAAATTTTGGCTGCGTAAATTAAACAGAAAGCGCAGTACTCATTCTTGGTGTTGTCTTTGAGACCTCAACAAAGGCGGTTCAAGTCTCATGTCCCCACACAATTATTTTTCCTAACATCATTATCCAGCTTATGTGCCTATAACTTTAGCGTAGTTTTTTTGTTTTATTTTATCTTAATAAACATGTTCCAGCGTAACACGGCTGTTTCCTGTTACCAGATAAACTTGTGACACCAACTTGACAACGCGTTCCTTGTCCTCTGAAATGGAAGTCTGAGCACCTGCTCTCTTAATTTGGGGACATTCTGAGAGCGTATATTCGAAAAAGTTTGCTTATGAAATGGATGATTTTTATAAACATTCGAAAGGGTAGAAATAGGACTATTAGATTTCCAAAAGGAGAAGTATTAACACTTTCATAGACTATATGTGGTAGCCTATTATTAAAGAAAGGCTGCTTCAGTTGTAGATTTAATTGTTTTAATGACTATAAACATGATATTTTGGTATTCTATAATAATAGCTTTGATGTTAAGGCAACGCGGCTATGAAAGTACTAAAATGTGTATTTCTGAACACATCACATTCAAATATTTACTGAAACGAAGTGAAGTGTATGTTCTGAAGATAATCATGAACCTCGTTATTTTCCATGGTATTCTATATCACACGCAGCTCAAGTATAGACGAGAGTGGGGACGGGCGGAGATGAAGATATTTAAATTTTATTACCAGATTGTTTGAGGGGAATCAAATTCAATAGGAGTTTTAATATGGACCAACAGCGAATTTGTACCGAAAGGTTCATTTTTCTTTCACTCACCCCTTCCTTTCTCCCCTTTGGTCTCCTTCATTCTCGTGACATTTCTTTCATTGATCCATTTCTATAGCTATTTGCTATTCCTAATTAATTAAATGCTACCAACAGCTAATTCCGCATCGTGGTGCCCTACGACAAAAGCTTGTCCTTATTAATGAAACGCGAAGAAAAGCTACTAAGAAGCACATTTAATTTTGTTTTGTATGTTTGTAAACATCGTAGGGTTATTGTAATGTTAGTTCCTACTTTAAAATGGTTTTAGCTTCATTAAAGGTTTTATGTTATACAGAACATTCACGAATCTGCTTTTAAATACATGCAATTATATCAGAATTAGAAAAGCTTAGGTATAAACCCTACCATGCTCTTCAATAAGAAATAACATTTCTGTTGTTCTATGAACGGCATCAGTATGAGTATGATGAGTATGACCAAGAAACGGAGCGGACACCTCGCACCTCAACCCAACATGGATCTCTTTTACTTACCACCACCAAGAGAAATGGATGAAGCGAAGGAACCGCAGGGGGCTATTGGTTGCAGGAAGGCTGCTGACAAAGAGGCGCGGATGTCCCTAACGAATCGAAACTTGATGGCCCGGTCAAACCAGCGGACTACTCAGAGAGGATTTCCCTCAAGCTGAACCGGAGAGAACTCGACCCACCTAAGGAGCTCAAGAACTTTCCAACGAGCAAGCATCTGCTCCAACTGTCCGACACCGACCGACACTGCTCAGCCCTTAAGCCTACTGAAACATAAAAGGCGAAGCGAAATGATAAGAAATGAGGAAAGAAATTCCTGGTAGAAGAGAAACCACCCCAGAATTCGCCTTGCCAACCAGGATAACCACGAAAAAGTCATGGTCAGAGTGGCCGGTCTCAGGGATTGAACCCAGGACCTCCGGAATGCGAGCCTCGCACGTTACCGTGGAGCCATTCAGTAAGTAGTAAGTTTTATGTTTTCAATGACGTCCAACATTGATGGTTTGAGTTCTTCACGCGTAGCAGGTCTACTATGAACTGTCCTTATTGTGGGATAACCAGAGCTGCACTCACTTCTTTCTCTATCAATTTTGGTACACCCGATCGCTTTCTGCATCCAAAAACAGTTTCCTCGAATTTCTTCATGAGCTTACGGATTAGTTTTACAGAGCAAGGTACACTTCCCAATTTATGTATCGAGAAGTAAACCCTGAATCCCTCTACTCCAGACTAGCTTTTAAATGGACAAGGGGGAAATTTTTTATTTTTAAAAATAGTTCAAACGATTTTTGACATATATTAAAGATATTTTAACGAAACATAAAATGTACATCTTGAATCTTCTGGGAATAGCCTGTGAAGTTCACTTCATTTGGCGGAAATGTTGTGTATCTTGTATAACCAGTAAACGTTATGCGATAGACGAAAACGTACTACACGTACTAAAACTGTAGATCTCCTTAAAACACACAATTTATTTCAAATAAATTTTTTGTGGCATACCATTTCTGAGATATCTGTTATTAAATATTCGAATGGTTCATTCTTTGGACATAAGTTCTGTCAACATTCAGTTGTTTCTCGCGATTGCATGGAAATGGTATGGAATTTTAAGGCCAGCGCATAGCGTCCAGTTCTTAAGCATTTGACTATCGCTGCTCCCTTTGTATCTATAACTAAATGTGTAATGTAGGTATTTCTGCAAAGACTTATCTGGATTAAAATGTAGTAGATAGAAAAATAAGCTTTAGTAGAATAGTTTGTATACCCACTAATAATAATAGAGGTAGAGAAAGTCATGTGAACGTATCACACCAGATTTTTAGAATGTGTGTGTCTGTGAACAGCATAACTCAAAAACGAAAATTCAGATAAATAACACACCTGGAATTTAGGTTCAGCATCTTCCAAAAATGCGACACATGGAACATATTTCGAAAATTTTGATTTTTTAAAAACTGGCTCTAACGATTTTGATTAGAATATTTACATGGAAAATAAAATTATATCTTGAAATTTCTGGAAATAGGGAGGAATTTTGTATAATCTTGTGTAAATGCCAAATGTTTAGCGATAGTCGAAAACGTGCCATACTAAAAATGTATATCTCTTTAAAAACAATTTATTTAAAATAAGTTTTTCTGTGGCAGAAGCCCTTCTGAGATATCCGTTTTTAAATGTTAGATTTTTTCAAAACTTGCCATTCTTTTAAAGTCACGTCGATTTTCAGTTGTTTCTCGCGATTGCTTGGAAACAGTAGGGAATTTAAGGCCGGCATATAGCGTCCAGCTTCACTTTTGGCTTTTGCTGTTCTCTTTGTATCTATAACGAAATGTGTAATGTAGCTATTTTTCCAAAGCTTTATTTGGATTAAAATGTAGTAGTTAGAAACATAAGCTTTAGTAAGAATAGTTTGGATACCCAGATATAAAAATAGAGGGTAGAGAAAGTCATGTGGGTGTATCATATCAGATTTTTTGATCTGAAACCCTAACAATGAAGATGTCTACGAGATAACAGGATTGAACTATGCTGTTGTGAAAGAACCCTAAACCCAAACGTAGCTTCATTCGTGCAGTAATTGTCAAGAATATGGGCACAGCAAAAGCGATTGCCATATGCAATCTGGATGCGTTAAATATGAATATTGTAATTTCACTTCTGCAAGCACTAATACATAGCAAAGAGTAGTTATGGCACAAGAACATAACCTGAGATCACCCAGAAACAAGACAACAACGATAAAGTAAACAGTGTCATAAGTAAAATAGGTATGCTACTATCACTTTTACAACCGTTAATTTAAACTCTAACATAGACAATTCCTGCGTTATTATAACGGTAATGTTTGTTAATGCCAGTATAAAATTTCTTATTCGCACTTGGAATTATAAAGGGACAAGCAACAAATACCATGAATTGATTTTGTTAACGCTCATGAAATCGCAGTGAGATAAAATCAGCGCCCCATATACACTTCAATATGTCTGGTTTCAGAATATACAGATCTGATCACCCAAGTAACTATAGGAAAAGAGGTTCAACAATTTTTATTAAAGCATGCTTACCGCACAGTGAGCTGCACTACAGAATTGAATCTGAATTTCAAGTAACAAGAATCCATCTATATTCACTTAATAAAAAAACATAAATTAAGACTTTTTATTCAGAACTGCAAACAAAATGACCAATACTGACTTTTGGGATATTATACATAACACAGAAGCTTCATTTTTAATTGGAGGTGGCTTTAATAGTAAATATCCCAGATGTGCCTCCAATACTTCAAATCCTAGAGGAACAATACCTCACAGCGCTCTTTACCAACTTAGTAAGTATAGATGTTTACTCATGTGCCCTGGCGCAAATATTGAACAAATCTTATGTGCTACATTCACATGACTTTGTCTACCCGCCAGCGTTTATTTTATAAGCTTCTACAAATTTTTCTTACGGGCACTTATTTTTCTACTACACGTTAATCGAAATAAGCCTTTGGAGGAATTGCTTCATTACATATTTCAATGAAGCTGTCGCTACAAGGGAATGGAGGAAATGGAATCGATAGTCAGATGTTCAAAAGTGAGTGGTTATATGCTGGCCTTGAAATCCCATACTCTTTACATGATATCGCGAGAAACAGATGAATAACGAACAACACTTTAAAAAGGCATAGAAATATTGAAAAACTCAAATCAACAATAATGGATATTTCGGAAATGCCGATGCTATAAACATTTTTTTAAAAGTAAATTGTGTGTTTTTTAGGAGATCTAAATTTTTTGTGCAGTACGTTTTTGTCTATTTATTAACGTTTACCAGTTATACAAAACTATACAAAAATCGTTCCGAGTGAACATGACTTCACAGGCTATTTCCAGAAACTTCCAGATAGGTACACATTTTATTTGTCATATTAATAACTTAAATATATGGTATTTTAATCTGAATCATTAGAGGTTTTTCTGAGAAAATAAACAATTTCGAAAATGTTGCACGTAAGTAAATGATAATTTGGCGTGAGGTTTTCTTGTAAGTCTTTGCGCCCCCATCTTTGGAAGATACTGAACCAAGTTTGGTATTTACCCGAGTTTATAATTTTGAAATGTACTGTTTACAAACACACACACATACACGCGCGCACACACATACACATACAGACACATACGGACCTTCTTCTAAAAATGTTTTTTTTTATTCATGGGGCTTCAAAGTATGTATTTCCGGTGAAATATCGGTATCAAATTATTTCCTTTACCTAGATGCATGGTGGAGAAAGTAATAAAAGTTGAAGTGTCTAAATTACAGCTTGCAAGAATTTTGCTTTATTAATTTTTGGATTGGTGATGCAATGTTCATAACATGAAGTTATCGTTAGAATTTCTAATGGTACCTAAAGCGTCCAAATTTTATTATTAAAAAGAAATGAAAACGCAGTGTATTTCATTTGCTTATAGGATTTTAAAATCGTATTTATGTAAGTGATGGAGAGATATCTCACCATCTAATCCTAGCTTTATGCAACTTTAATCAGTTGCTCACTATTTAGTGTAGCTGATTATGGCCTTACATATTTTGAAAATCTGCAGGTTGGAACAAAACACAGTAAAAGTGTTATTTTAATGTGTAATTGTGCTGTTTTTTTTAAATTTATAATCATTTGTGGTGTTAAAATGCTATAAGCTGTATTTTAATTTGATGTAAAATGAACCAAACTGTATATTAAGTGAAATTTCTTAATAGGAAACCTTAAAAATCTTTCTAGACAAGTACGGTAACCTTAAGTACCAGATAATGTTTATGCGCTTTGTAAATTTCGCAGCATGTAACACAATTCTACCCCAATTTAGGAAGTTGGCCGACTTATTCATATTTGATAACTTGCAGCTACTTTCTGTTAACCTTTCTGGAAGTTAATTACTCCATAGGACAATAAAATGAACTTAATTATCGCATTTTATGTTTCTAAACAGCCCTGAAAATTCATTACAGATACGTTAAGCTGAAACGTGCTTGGTATTGTAATTACTGTGCTCATTTGATATTCAAAAGTCTCCTTACTAGTGCTCTAAAATATCTTCACAATAATAGAAGAAATAAACAAGGGCAATGGTCGTTTACGATTTTAAAACGTGTACGTAAGCACAAGAAGTAATCTACCTGGCTACAGTGATACGCTACAATTCATATCCTTCTACTGGTACTAAACGACAACATAGCCTCAGTTCAGCAAACTTGCAGGTGGTGTTACTCTTCCAGCTATGTGTACAGCTAATAAATATAAAATACTTGTAGAGTTTCGAATCGAAGTATAAGTTTTATGTTTTGTCAATGTATTGGTGGAGAGAATAACTTTATTTGCAACCTCCACTACTCGCAGTGAGGAGCTTCATGCTTAGGCAGAAACCTATGGACTTTGAGTGTTCTTTGGTAACATTTTACTTTTGTAAGTTTAAATCTTTGAGTCACTAAGGTCATGACTGCAATTTGAATCCCCAATCCACGTATCTGTTTTATTTTATCCGTAGGTACGTAACGACAGTGGGTTATAGTTCCTTCATTTGTTTATTATAAGTTTAATCTAATTAATATGCTACAACGAATAAATAATTGTCTAAGTTAAATGATTCTGTGGTTACCATGATAGCCTTAGTGCTCGAGGTCATGCTTGCAAACTTAGGGGAGGGCGGCGTATATGTGCGGTGTAAAAACTCATAGCATCCTTCGGATGGGAAGTAAAGCTGTTGGTATTTACTTGTAGGTGAAATAATCCTATATCCGGAGAAAAATTGCGCTGCTCTAGTAGGTGTTAGGCTAACCAGCAAATCACTCATCACTGTAGGTTCTAACGGTAGGTACTGCTGGAAAGTTGATTGATTAGCAAACTTCGGCAGATGTCCATAGGCCTCAAAGTGGTCGAAAGTGGAATGACGAAGAAGGAAAAGATAAAGAAATATAACAATAAATGAATGAAATTAATAAACGGATATGCAAGTGAGATGTGTCAGCTAACTTAGCAGATCCTAAAGTAGCAGAAAGAGGAGTTAAGTGTTACTCTTACGCACAGTTAACCCTTCATTCAATTGTCATTTTTATTTGAACATGCCAAAAGATCAGATAGATTATTATTATTATTATTATTATTATTATTATTATTATTATTATTATTATTATTATGTTATAGATGTGTTGGACTACAGGTTTCAAATCCATCTTTTTAAATGGCCTTCTTGGATTCCTCCTTCCAGCAGCTCTACAGTCACGAACTATCTTAGTAAACCTATTCTTATTGTACGTTCTTCCCATCCTTTAATGCTATTTTAAGAAATCTAACATTATTACTTTACTTTAAGTATATCGCTGTCTTACTTTTTCGTCTTTGCTCTTAATGTGTTCATTTCTACAGCGAGTAAGAGGTTGCGTAGTTCTACTGTATCAGTTTGTATTTCAATTGGTCACACTGTTGTTTTTGAACTTTACTACCAACATTCATAGTGTTTATTTTTCAATGTCTCGTCCCACAATACCCTGATATTTGTGCTCCTGTCATGATTTGCTGCTTGTGTTCTTTATGTGTTGTGTTCGCTTCATAATCCGGTTCCTAAATGATCGATAAAGCTTGTTCTACCATCTTTTCTACTACTTCTAATATTCATTTTATTGGTTCGTTGGAAATAAATACTGATTTTTTCCCGGTCGAGACATGTTATACCATTACTTCCCTACTACGTATTAGGGGGAGTATTACATTCAATTATAAAAGATGATACCGAAATTTCAGCGGAAATATACATGCTGTGGCCCCCTTATTCCAAATAAAACATTTTTGGAAAAATATCAGCGTGTGTGTCTGATCTGTGTGTCTTTGAACACCATAGCTCAAAAATGAAAAGTCGGCTAAATACCAAATACTAAAGATTCAACACAAAGATTTTCAACAAAATCTCCCATTCCAAAGAACCCTAACATTGAACATTTTTCGAAATTTTTGCTTTTCTAAAAAAATGACTATAACGATTTTGATTAAAATATCAAATATGGAATATATTTAATGATAAATAAAATGTATGCCTTGAATCGTCGGGAAGTAGTCTATGAAGTCCTCTTCATTCGAAAAGAATTTTGTATAACCTATCTAACTGGTAAGTGTTACGCGATAACGAAAGCGTACTACACAAAAAATGTGGATCTCTTTAAAACATACAATTTATTTAAAATAAAGTTTTTATGGCATAAACCGTTTCTGAGATGTCGTTATTAAACGTTCGAATTCCTCATTTCTTGGTCATTCTCTTAAAGTCCTTTTAACATTCAGTTGTTTCTCGCGGTTGCATGGAAACAGCAGGGAATTTTAAGCTAGCATATAGCGTCCAGTTCTTAAACATTTGATTGTCGCCGTTCCCTTTGTATCTATAAAATATATAATTTCTATCTATAAAGAAATGTTTATTTGTATTAAAATATAGCAGATAGAAAAATAAGCTTGTGTGAAAAAAAAATTTGTATGCCCATTACTACGCGATAGAAGATAAAGTAATGCGAATGTATCACATCAGACATTTTACCTTTGTCAACAAATCTACCTAGTGCTCGATGAAAGGCATCTCCACAGCACATAATACGAGGGCAGTCCCAGAAGTACCCGACGTGGTGTATATATAGCGGTTGTTGTTTAAAAAAATTACTATGGTAGAAAGTACCACCCTTATAAAGCTTAAGTTTGAAGTTTGACGATGCTACGTTGTTTAGTAATTGTTTGGCAGCCATTAATAGTGAACTCTCTCAGCGAATTTGTAAACGTGGATAAAACTGGCCATCGTTATGTGATACAATACTTTCATTTGAAAGGTCTTAGTCCAACTAATATTAAAGATGAGCTTGATTCTACTCTGGGAGAGTCTGCTCCTTCGTTTACAACAGTAAAATATTGCGTGGCAGAGTTTAAGCGAGGCCGTACGAGCTTCCGAGACGAACATCGCAGTGGTCGACTAAATGAGGTGACCACGCCAGAAATTGTGAAGAAAATCCACAATATGGTATTGGATGACCGTCGAATGAAAGTGCGCGAGCTAACAAACATCATAGGCATTTCAAAAAGTACTGTACATCGCACACTAATTGAAAATTTAGACATGAGAAAGCTGTGCACAAAATGGGTGCCACGTTTACTCACAATGGAACAAAAGCAGCGTCGTGACGATGTTTCAGTCGAGTGTTTGGCGATGTTTTGTTGCAATAAAGCCGATTTTTTTGCGTCGATTCATAACCAAGAATGAAACATGGGCCCATTACTTCACACCTGAGGCGAAGGAACAGTCAAAACAGTAGATTGAAAGGGGAGAATCGGCTCCAACGAAGGCGAAGACAGTTCCATCTGCCGGCAATGCCATGGCGTTAGTTGTTTTCAATTATTATCTTAAAAAAGGAAAAGCAATCAATGGGCGAGTATTATGCAAGCTTATTGCAGTGTTTGAATGATGAAATCAAGCAAAAACGACCGCGTTTAGCGAAAAACAAGGTTCTGTTTCATCAAAATAATGCACCATTCACACATCCATTATCGCCATGGCCAAAATTAATGAGTTAAAGTTCGAATTGCTTCCTCATGCATCCTATTCGCCAGACTTAGGCCCCTCTGATTATTTTCTGTTTCAAAAGTTGAAGAAATGGCTTGATGGTAAAAGATTTGCCAACAATGAAGAGGTGGAGTTTGCAGTTGATGGTTATTTTGCGGAACTCGAAGGTTCTCACTAAAAACAGGGTAGCGAAGCTATTGAACATCGCTGGGAAAAGTGTATCGAGCTGAAAGGAGACTATGTAGAGTGATAAAGATATTTTTCCTAAAATTTTTGTGTTTACTTTGTTAGGTCGGGTACTTCTGGGACAGACCTCGTATTATTGTTGTATTCTTATTTCCAGTTTTATAAACTTCCATATTTTACGCTATTCACTATCTAATCCATTACGGTATTAAACGGCACAGGGGTTAATGAATCACCTTGCTTTATTACAACTGTAGAGGTAAGTCATTTCATATGAATAGAGACCTCCGACTTACACTTTCTAACGATATTTCTGTTTATATTCCCTATAGTTACTATTAATTGCGGTGATACATTATTCTTTACTACCATAGAGAATGCGTCTGGTAGTCTTACCCGACCGAATACCATTAAGCAATAAAAATTCTGATGTGTTACATTCACATAACTTTCTCTACCCTCTACCGTTTAGAGGGTACTTTAGGTATTAGTGAGTATGCAAACCATTCTTACGAAAGTTTGGTATTTAGGTTCACTATCTTCCAAAGATGGCATACAAAGGTTTTTAAGACAATCTCGCCACTCCAAACTACTCTTTACATAGAAAGATTTTCGAAATTGTTTATTTTCTCAAAAATGGCTTTAATGATTTTGATAAAATACCACAAATTTAACACATTTACATGAAAACAAAATGTGTATCTTGAATTTTGTGGAAATAGCTTGTGGAGTCCGCCTTATTTACTGAATTTTGTATAAATTTGAATAACTACAAAACCATAACAGATAAGCAAAAAATTACGAGACATAAGAAATGTGGAGCTCATTAAAACACACATTTTATGTCTAATATTGTTTCTGTTTGTAACGTTAGCCATTTTCAAAACATTCCATGTTGTAATTTTACACTTTTCCTAATCGTGTCATTTCATGGACATGCATGAAGATTTGCGATCCTTCTTTTGTTTCTTCTCTCTCTCTCTCTCTCTCTCTCTCTCTCTCTTTCGTTTCATCGCAAGCGCTTGCTACCGCGAAAAAAAAATTGAATGCGATTCTCTTTTATTGTGTATACATTACACATTAATACTTGTGCAGTGCATTATTATACATTATACTTGTGCAAAGATTTATTTCGATTATAATGAATAGGGGTATAGAAAAAACTCGATGTGTTACATTCACATGACTTTCTGCACCCTCGTTTATTAGTGGGTATACAAATTACTCTTATTTCATCAGCATACTAAGAGAACAGGTGATAGTTAAATGTTTAAGAACTGAGTGCTATATGCTGGCCTTAAAATTCCTTACTGTTTCCATGCAATCGAGAGAAACAACTGAAAATTGATGGGACTTAAAAGAATGACAAAAGTATTGAACAAACCGAACCATTAATAATGGATATCTCGGAAATGACTGATGCTACAGAAAAGTTATTTGAAATAAATTGTGTGTTTTAAAGAGATCTACATTTTTCATGGTACATTTTCGTCTATCACTTAACGTATTCCAATTACACAGGATTATGTATACAAAATTCCTTTTGAATACAGATGACTCCCAGAAAATTTAGAATATACATTTTATATGTAAAAATCTTTAGTAAAATTGTTAGTCATTTTTTAGAAAATCAAGAATTTGGAAAACCATAACGAGTGAAGCGTAGTTTGGGGTGGGGGGATTTAATTGATACTCTTCCCTTCTCCCTTTGGAAGTATTGAAGCTAAATACCAAGTTTTTCGTTTTTGAGTTATGCTGTCCATAGACCCACACGCGCGAGCGCGCCTGGACCTTTTTCTAACAATGCTTTTCTTTATTCAAGAGGCCTCAAAACATTATTTCTGTTGTTATTTCGGTATGGAATATTTGGGTAGAATGTAATGCCTTCTCTACCTGACATGTATTTACGTGGTAGAGAAAGTAATAAGCTTTCGTAATACTAGTTTGCATATGCAGAAATTAAACGATAGAGGGTAGAGAAAGCATGTAAATGAAAACACATGAGACTTTTTCGAATGTAAACAATGTACTGCTTATTCTATAGTATTCCATAGCATATTATGCATACTATGCTATGGCATTCTGGAAAGTATACTTACCTGTATTTACGATTGTGATCAAAAAAGGTAACTAGCATATAGAGCCGAGCGGGATGGCTCAGTCGATAGTGTCTAAGGCTGGCATTCAGAAGGTCCTGGGTTCGGTTCCGTTTGAACTGCCAAACTAAGCTGTTTTTTTCGTAGGTTTCCTAGGTCGGTAGGCGAATCCTCGAGTGTTCTCGTCCCTCATTTCCTCTCATGTCATGCTTTGAGGAGAGAACTTTTTCTTCCACATTGGATATTCTGCCCGAACTTGTCCATGAAGAAAAAGGAGGGGGGCATCGAGGTGGCGGCCGGAGTTGTTGAACATGGAAACTTGGGGATCCCGCTGCGCTGCTCCTGTCGCCATCCGATCTGACCGCTCTGCGTTCTCTTTCGCCTCTCTTGCCGGATGTTTAGTAGGTGTTTAGCCTTGACCACAGTGCTGAAAACCTCCTCTGATTCTCATCCCTATCCCTAACTTCATATAGAATCGGTAATCTTATGTAGCTATTTCCTTGTGACTTGCGTGCAGCTACACTGTTCACTGCTATACCACTCAGGAGGAATTAGTCAGCTGAGCAGCGCTTTGGGATCGGTTTCATTCTGCGACGCAGTGTCTCAGGTGGCCACCCCGACAACTCATTCATAGAATCTAAAAAAGCATATTTACATGCTTTGTTCGTCAAAAGTTGTACATAATACTTTGAAATTATTACTCAAATAAGTTTTAACTTAGATATTGTTTAATATTAGGCATTGAATAAATTCAGACATTAATTTTTAAACAACCCTTTGGTGAAACTTCTTCAGATTTCCGTATTTCTTAGACGTGTACTTTGAAATTTTATCCACATTCTATGAGGGTTATCACATTACAGTAGACAAATTTTCATTATCGTAAACGTTGTTTATTATATAAGATATCGTATTATTTAAGCTTTTACGACAGCTGTTAGTGGTCTAAATTATTACTAAGGGACTTACATTGGTGTTTTTTTCCAAATTTATTTTACAGATTTATAAAATGAAGCTTTCTATGAAATATTAATATTTCTAAATTATTAAAATATTTATAGGTAATAAGGACTCTTTATTTTGGTTTTCTGTACTAGGCTTTAAAGTTTCAGAAAAGCGGGTTTTGTGCACGGAAAAATATGGAAAACATTGTTCTTTAGAAAATCAGGTTTAAAGACGGATATGGTATTTTTGTGTTACTGACTTTGATCAAAGATAAAATCACCTTCTACAATATGACGACAAGAATGGAATGCTGTATTAATATAAACTGCCATCAGGAAATGATAAAAAAATGCAAAGTGCTGAAATTTCGAATAAAATCTCACTATACTCTTACATTATTATGTAAACGTCAAGTTTGAAATAAAAGGAATGTATATAGTAAGTAAATGTATGTAGTGTATTCTTTCTTTGCATTTTATGGTTACAGTGCATGGCGTTAAATGAACAGTGAACTATTTAATGCGTATTGCAAATATATTAGTTCTTGCGGATTCGTTTGTCCCTTCAACTTTGTAGTAATTTTAAATATTTAGAACATTTACTTGTAAATTATTATCTTAAATATACTGATACAGGCTTTTAGTTTGTTATTGATAAGCTGTGCTATATGGGAGGAGTGATAGTATGAGGAATAATAATAATATTAATGTGATTTGAGGACTAGGTTATTCTCCTAGAAGGAGAAACAGTCCTATTGAATATGTTAATGCAGATAAATAGCAACTGTGGATTATGAACTTGAAGTAGGAGTGTTATAGCAACTGGACTGTTTTGAATATTTGAGGAGTATCATGAGATAAAAAGTATTACCGTAAGTATGCTGTTTTAAGAAGCCAAATAAAGCAGCAGTTGAAAAACTGATTTTAATAGTGAAAAAAACGTCTTCCGCGGGCCCTCGAAGAAAGAACTAAGAAAAGAAAATGCTACTGAAGTAGTTTGTTTCAAGCGTGGTATTTCACAGTGTGGAAAGGATTTTATTAAGAAATGAGGAAAACATTTGGAACGTTTTCAATAAATGTGTGTGTAGAATAAATGTAGCAAATGAAATGGTCAGAAAAAAAAATAATGCTGTGTTATGAGTCGGCGAAGGAAGAGTAATACTGAAAGTTACTAAGAAGGAGAAAAGAAATTAGCTGGAATACTGGATGTGAAAAAAGATATTGCTAAGCGATGCACTGAGAGGAAAGTGGAGGGGAAAAAGTTCAGGGCAGAGATAGACAATATTAACGTAACTGATTCACGTGCGGAGACGAAGGATAAGAAGAAAAGGATTGGAGAAAGATTGGAGAAGGTTGTGATTACATTGGATATCCTGCCCTTTGAGAGAACCACAGTGCTACTCACGTATGAGCTGGCTAGTCCCCTTAAAAATTCATATTTATTCTTTGAAGGTCTTAGCCCTTCTAATACTTCGATAATCGCTTGATAATGGTGGAGGAAATTAACCTTTTGGAAATCAGAAGCAGAACAGCGGTTTTCATTTGACAACTTTGCTCTTCAAGAATGATAGCTGTTCTATTTAGTTTAACCTATGTACGTAAGTAGCATGAAGAAGTCAAGAAGCCATTTTGAAATAGTATTTTATCCAGAGCACGTAAGAAACCTTAATGATCGTTAATGTATGAGGTGATTATGTTACTTAGCGAATTTTCTCGTGAAAGATTGTAGAAAAAGGGAAGCGTTAAATGCGCTTTAAAAGGAAAATTGGGAGCAAATTTATGTAAATAGGCGCAAATTATATGCCACTCAGGATGTTTTGTTTTACAAATTGTTCATGCAGATGGCGACAGCAGTGTAATCAAGCAGCGATGTTGCCGATAACTCCAAGCTAAATAGCTTAATTGTGGCAATATGTTATACGATCGCTGGGGGACAAGATGGTGAACAGTTGACTGCACAAACTGCTTGCCTTGATATTCATATTATGGATGCCGAACACATTTACCTCATTTTCTCTAATGTATTCCATATCTTACACGCAAAATCAATAATAGAGAGAACCGTAGGAGGAATTTGGTGCTGTTTAATGGTTTTTATGGGCGAATTTCCGAAAAGGATAGCTGGACGCCAAGGATATGTATAAGACAATTTTCAGCCTACTTTGTATGACATAATATCGATGTACGCAGTATATTGCTATGTTACACATCTAAATGTTAAGTGAACTTTTCTCGGAAGTAATATAAGATACATATGTGAAATTTCAGGAAACAAGGATACTTTAATGAAAATGTATTCACACTGTTTCATTTCTTAAGTATGCTAAAACGAACGGCGGGGAACAATTTTTATCTGAAAAGGTTCTAATTTATGTAACAGTGCAAAGTTACCAGATAAATGCTTGTTGAAGTTGTTGAATTGCTCTTGAAGTACTTCTTGGACTTCTGTTATCTTTGTTACATTAAGCTTTTGTATTTTTACCAAATACTTACTTTGCAGGTACCTAAGTATTTGGATTTTTAAGAATTATGCTATACAATTGCTATAAGACTTCAATATTCTAAAGTTACCAAAAAGTGAAAATTTATTTCATCCATAACTCCAAGTAACAATTTGCCAGTTTACATAACAAAGGTCAGGACGTGTGGACTTTGGCTCGCAATCGTGCAGTCGCAGGTTCTAACTTCGAGTACCGGCCACTGAGTAGGTTTGTTTGTTCTTTTCTCTTTTCTGCCTTTTTTCAGTTCTTAGGCAAAACCGAGATTGGATATATTGGATAATCAGTACTATGTGAAGATATACAGGAAGACGACTGTGTAACCAAGACCATATTTCAGGCATCACACTGACCGTGTTTGCACTCACCCAAAAATTAAACACGAAAATGAACCTTCATCACAGACCTATCTATGCCGATTTCGCGCAAAAAGGTATTGTTAACACCGCTGGCCGTAACAGAGACCCGACTCATCCAGAACCATCGATAAACACAGAAATTTTGGAAATCAGGCATAAGGTAATTGGAGATGGTTCCAATTTTCCTACAAAGACGACTAAGCAGCTGAGGAATAAAATTACGCACTTGTCCCGTAATTCAAATTAAGCTCTATATGACAGAATAGTACGCTTTTGTTTCTTCACTTTTCCTTAAGTGTGTTTGTTTGCACCTTTAAGCATTTTTGTTTTTCATAAATCATAATTTACGACGGAATTCACAACTTGCAATTAAGCCCCAAGCTGCATGGTTTTTGAACATACGATGCAAACAATTGCAATATCACTTGCCGTGGGCAGCATTACGTCACATTTTATCCCTTCTTTCTTTCTTTCTTTTCTTACTTCTTTCTTTCTTTATTTCTTTTATGACTGAAAAAGAAGGGTTCATTAGTTTTTAGTTTCTTGCATTAATAAAATCCTGTGTTTCACTTTGTTACATTTCTCTAATTATTGAATAGAAATAGCCTTTTTACTTATTGCATTTGATAGTTCCAAACTGCTGTATCAAGTTATTTTATTTTAAGCACTTACGTATAACCATTTTATTAAAACACTTATAAAATCACTTTCTATTGTTCTTTCAGACAACAATATAACACGTGTGTTTCGGCTTTGCATTTGCTTTCACAAACGTTTCACCATAAAGATGCGAGACAACTGTCTAGAGAATGTAACACCATTAGCAAAAGTTATTTATTTCCGTAATGCAGTCACAACGTAACTCCGCTTTCGGGAAACTCGGCACCCATTCCACTTGGTTCAGCCGTGACCTTGTCCTTCAAACACGAAGGTTTGCAATCATCTACTAGGAAAAGCACCTGTTTTTTTCAAAGCATTTTGCCACAAATCTATACCACATGGAAGAAAGCTTTATCTGAACTTTTTCAATGAGTATTGGTTCAACTATATTTTGGTAAAAATTGACGCTGTAAATTTTTTCAAACACAATATTGTTTAAAAAGTCTGAATGTAGGCCCTTATTTTATCCTACCTAATTGAGAAACATAAAAAATTTACTTACAAAAACCGTTGCATAAATTAAATTATGTAAGCTGTATGATTTTAGAATATCAATTAGGATATCCTAAAACCTGGAAATGATCCAAAACTCCAGTGTGATCTAAAATTATTGATCTAGAGGGTTAAAAGTGTAGCGGGACGGGTTGTCTGGTTCCGGGTTTGATATTGGTGTCCTTCAGTCGAAGTAATGAGTTCTGAGAAGGGTAAGGTTTTCTAGCGCTCAGGGTAGTGGAGGGGTGATTTGGTGAGCATAAGATTGAAAACACTTGAAAATTCTCCTTTACTGTCCCACAATTTATGTGAAGATCCACACAAGACAATACAGTTTTTTCCTTCTGGAAATTCCCGTCACGCAAGTTTGACCAACGCGATCCCGTCTAAGAATTCTAGATTAATAGCTATACTTCCCTCTTAACTGGCGATAGACTATTCCTGAAATTATCACCATTTTCTGCGCACACTTTATGAGGTCGAAAAGCACTACTTCCTCCTGCAAAAGCTGAACCCGAGGTGTCAATGTGACACACGTCTTAAGCCTCGCTCCCGGCCTAGACAATTCTCTAATCTACTCCCTTTTTCTAGCTTAGTTCAACCCGTTTTCTAGGCACGCGCTTTTTACATGTTTCTATTGGTTACTTTTCTAAAATTTTCTGTGTTTTCATTGGTTATCAAGAATTAGAAAGTTCTAACATTAGCTCGTTATTTCTGCCTGAGTGAATTTTCTGTCCTTTAACCGTCTCTTATATTCTCAGCCAGAGTGATCTTTCTCGGAGTCCGTGATTTCTTAAGTGTTTCTTAATGGCATCTCTCCTGGTTGCAATAGAAACCTAGTAAACATTCACGTTTTTAGCTGGTTTCTCTCCCTTAAGAATTACACAGTTTCGTCCGTTTTGCATTTATTCATCTTCATTTATATTTAAGTTCTCTTATTTACTGTATTCAGTTACTTTCCTCGATCTCTATTATTTTCCTTTTCTTCCCCCTTTCTTATCCTTCTTCTTATTTAATTTGTTGGTTTTCGTTTTCATAATTTTAAATATTTCTTTTCCGGTTCTTACTATTGTTACGATTACCTATTAATATTATCATTCTTCTTCTTCTTCTTCTTATTATTATTATTGCTATTTTTGCGGCGAATATTACTGCTTCAAGGTGTAGAAAATATACAATTTTCAAATATTAGGAAGTGATATCAGTTTTATTGTAGAGAGGAATATGGATGCTAAGATTTATTTCAGACGGTACCTATATGAAACATTACAGCGAACTTTTAAAAACAAACTAAGGAGGGAAATAAAAACAAAAGTTTACAGAGCTATGGCAATTCCAACAATATTGTACGGTTGTGTATATTTGGTTCTAACGAAAAAATAGAAAAGTAGAGTTTAGACGATGGAGATGAGCTTCCTTAGGCAAGTAAAGGGTTGCACCAAATCGGTTGGATCAAAGCTCAAGAAATAAGAGATAAACTAAAATTAGAACGTTTGAACGATAAAGTAAGAACTACAGACAAAAATGAAACAATAGGTGAGGAGAGATATGCCATTACTATTTTTATAGGGATTTTAGTGATTCATAACGAACAACTGCCAAGAAGAGGACGATGAGATGTTGGACGTCCTAGAAAGCTTTGGGCTCTTGCTTTGTAATGCTGTAACGCAATTGCCTAAACCTTGGAGTGATGATGTCCTTGCTGATGATGATGATGATGATGATATGATGTATAAATAATGCCCATACATATGTTCGTCAACACTCGTCAATGATTGACGGGTGAAGTACATATTTCACTTATTGATAATTTCACAGGAGAAAGGAATTTGCGTTTCGGCTTATGAAAAGCTTTTCAATAAGAACCTGAAATAAGAGTGGTTTAATTCAAAGAAAGCAATGCAAATAAAAGGCACTGGAGCATAATAAGTTACCGCAACAGTACTCTGTATTAGTTACACCACTACATCTCAGATGCCATTTAATGTTTCTGATTTTGCTCTTTGACCTGTACTGTTGTCATCTGGTCATAATAGAAGTTTAACGTGTATTTATTGCCTGTGAAAGAATTTCTTCTAAAAGTATTGAAATGTAGTATAAGCAAAAAATCATTATTTTCTGACATACCTTGTACCTCTGAACAACTTATATCTCTGGATGGGGACATCATTCTCCTTCCACCAGGTAAAAGCCTGAAATGCCAAATGATGAATTCATTTGCAACTAAGTGCTAAAATAGTTAAAAGCTATTATAGAGTTCTACTGTCTAAATTTAGTGCGCAACCTTCTCTTAACTTCATGTCTTATGTCAATGTGACAGACTTGAGTTTCATTTGTTGATTTAGTTAGCAAGCCGTCGCGGATGAACCTAGGACGTAGTGTCACTCGATTTTAAACGATGGCCACGGTTCCCTCTGACAAACCAAGCTGTCGCTCTGTTGGCAAGGTGGCGATATCGCGACTGGCTGCAGTAGCAAGAAAAATTCTAAGCAGGCAAGGATACTTGTCATCCGCTTCAAGCCTATAAGACTCTGTTAACAGGAAAACAAATGACGGCGAGTTGAAAGATGGCGGCATTACGTGAACTTGAACCCTGCGCCGCGTATTTCAAGAGTCTACCTCGAAAAGGAGTCGCAGAAAGCTATAATTAATTCCACTCCTCTCTCCCAATCCGACCAGAAGATTTGTCGTAATGGAAAAAAACAAGGGGAATGAGAGAACGGTCGTAAGTGTTTATCCTCGACCGGCAGTTGTTACACCAGTCGCGTTGCCGTAGCAAATCACAAAAGCTGAAGAGTGCAGTTCCATATTGCAGACTGCATGAATCAGCTTACTGAAAAAGCTTATGTGTTACATGCGCATGGCTTTGTCTATCCGCTATCGTTTATTTTATATAAGTTCTATAGTTATTTTTACGAAAACTCATGTTTGTATTTATTACATGCTAATCAGATAAACCTTTGCAGATACACACATTTCGTTGTAGGTACAAGGGTGATAGGCGGCGCCGTGGCCGAGTGGTTAGACCGCTCGCCTCCCACCGAGGCGGCCGGGGTTCAATCCCAGGGATCTGCATGTGGGATTTGTGGTGGACGAAGCGGCGTCTGGGCGGGTTTTCTCCGGGTTCTCCGGTTTCCCCCGCCACCAACTGCTCCATCATCATCTTTCCTTTCATCCATTTCACCACTTCCTTCATCCCATACCAGACATTGGGCTGATCTCCCATCATGGATGCTCTGTCTGATCCATGAGTGTCTGCTTGTAAGGCACCCGCTTGTAAGTCCTGGGAGTGTAAGTCCTACATAAGAGGAGGGTAAACAGATAATGAATGAATACAAGGGGGATAGAGGAAACCGACTCGATATGAGACTTTGAAACATTGTCCCTGTAATATGTGGACCTTAAAGTTCTATACCCTTTCCATGACATTGCGAGAAACAACTGATAATTGCAGTACTTTAAAAGTAAGGACAAATAATTGAAGCATTCAAATCAATAAAAACGAATATCTTGGAAATGGCTGATGCAACAATAAAGGTTATTTGAAATACATTCTAAATTTTAAAGAGATCTAAATTTTTTAGTAGTTTTTTGTCCATCTCTTAAGACAGGGATCAGCAAATTGGTCATTGCGATTGCAGAAGTGGTGACGTCATTGAACGCAACCCGGCATTCACACGATGCACGGGTTCAGTGAGTAGGTTTCTTAAGCAGCAGTATCAGTTTGGCACACAGGAAATTCTTTAATACAGTTTTAATTTAATTCATGTATAATGCATAAACGCAGACTGTTAGGGTTTTTACATTATTTTTTTTTCTTTTTTATTCTTTCCATAAGATGGAGCGTTATTGTATAGCACTTCAACTGGAACTTTACAGTTTCGTATACATCTAGTGCTAATTCACAATTATTTACTTTCAACACAGGCCTAAGTTTTCATCCGTCAATCGCGATCTGCGTTTAGATTCAACAATCTTCAATTTGGAAAACAAAAAATTGTTCACAAATGTATTATGTTGAGACAAACATAGCATTAACATTTGCAGCAAATGAACGAAGAGACGGAAAAGTTGCCCAATCAAAGTCCTCTAAATAAATGTATACCAGTCATATTTTGAATTCAAAAAATTTGTTTGTCTCTAGATTCGAAAATTCATTTCCGCAGTGAAAGAATTAGTGACAAATTGAAAATAGTCCTTATTGCTTTGAAGTCATGAAATTTAATGAAAAGTCATGGAAAGGCTTCCTTTTTTTAACCTTCCTAAACATACCTAAATACTTACATAAATTAGATTCAACGATATTACTGAGAGACTGTAGGCCAAGGAAACGGTAGAACTTTTTCTCAAGTAGATTTAACTTATATACAGTTGTCATCTTTACGAATGATTGCAGCGTATCATACATATGCAGTACGTTTTAATAGTTTCTTAGAAATAATTAAAACAATCTAAATGTTTACATGCCACTTAACAAATCTTCGTTTTGAAGTTAAGAATTTCAGATCCCTAAAATGAAATACATGTATGTGTGTATAAACTTTACATGGTAACAATAGTTGTAACATGTACTCATAGATCACATGAATATTGAAAAATTGTGTCAGCATTTTACTTTGACTAAGCCATCGCACTTCCGTATAATATATTATTCCATAATGCATTATTATAATTTTCGGAATGAACCTCAAAAGTTCAAACAGGTTTCGAAACTATCGTGGCGAAATGAGTTGTATTTTATACTATTTATTGTTTTCATAACGATATTTATATAATTCTTCATGTGTATTACCTAGACCCACAAGCCTCCTGATGTATGATCCAGCAAAATGTTCATAGGCTTTCAGTAATGAGCAATTATTTTAATGTCGTTTCAGTCTACTTTTCAAATATTTTTTCCTGTCTTAGCGCGCGCTCTATCTGTTGCAACGCATACCATCTTGCTTTAAGTTTAGATTCTTCTTTTCGAATGCACCAAATACTGTGTTAAACAAATCCTCTCCTGTAGTTAAGTCCTGCAAGTCGAACAATATCAAGTACCTAAGTATTCATGAACTCAAAAGGTCCTTCCACATCTCTTGGAATTGGAAGGTTCCCTTCCGTTTTCTTGCTTGCGATGATTTTGAAAAAGCAATATTGTCTAGGTCCTAGATGCTTGTTTGAACGCATGCTGAGTGAAAGCAGGAGGGTTGAGGCAAGACGACTTACTGCTTTGCTCCTGACGGTGATAGTACGTTACATCAGACAGTACGGGTTTACCTCAGATATATAGAGATTAGATTGGCAATGCCCTATCCTTATGCATTGTCGCTGGTGAAGCCGGTTTTGCGAGCGGCCGCCATAGTTTGTCACTATGTTTTTCAGAAGAGTAACCTCCTATGGTTGTTCCCTTTGTATCTATAAAGAAATGTGTATTTACCCTAAATCAGAGGCGGCTCATGGTACCTATACCTAGGGGGGGGCCTGCACTGATTATTGGAAGTTCAGCTTACCTTAATTATTTGAAGATGAATTGCATACGGCAGTCTTTCTTTGTAGCAAACGTATTAACCACTCTCTCGTTGAACTTCGGGATGTTTTCTATCATTTCCTTTTCTATGGAGAACATAACAAGAACAGTTAGTCTATCTTCTCCAACAGTGTTCCTAAGGAATGTTTAAATTCTTTTCACTGTAGAGAAACAGGGTTCAGATTCACTTGTTAAAGTTTTCAAAAGCTTTAACACTTCAGAAAAAGTGGAAGAAAGATTATTAGCTCTAAGATATTGAAGCAATTTTACTGCACCACCAATATTCCTGAATTCTTCTCACGAATAGATGACTGAAAGTTCTGTATGTAGTTTGTCCTTATTAAACACTGGAAACATTTTTACGCATTCACTGAACGCATTTTATGGAAATATTGAATTAAATTGCTGAAACTGTGATTCTTGTAGCAGGGCAGACAAGAAAGATATTCTCTAAACTGAAGCGGAGATTCAATTGAGACAGTATAACATCACATACTTCCTTGGCTGCTGCTGCTCTAGTCTGTGTGTTTGAAACAATTTTTCTTATGTGTGGGTTTTCTGCTGCCAAATCACAGGACTCCACTGTGTTTCTTACTTTTATAATTTCAGCAGTGAAAGTAGATATGTACACTGGAACTTAGGCAGCATCTATGTGGCGATTCTGTAGTTGATTGTACAGTTTTTCTACATGAGGCATAATTAAATGGAAAAAATTAAACCAGAAGCAAAACTCATTACTTTCAAGATACCCCAATATAACAGATGCCTCATTTATTGTCGCACTGCTTGAAGTATCTGATTCTGACAAAATTTGAAAACATACTTTCAATGCCTCCTTCTTTTCGTCAACATTTACGTCCTGGATTTGTAGTTCCACCTCGTTGATTCACAACTGGATATTCTCTTCTTAACACACGAATCTAACACTGATGATCTGTGTGGAGAGCGGGAAAATAAGGCGGGTATAGCAGAAAGATTTGAAAAGAAAATCCTAGCTTTTGTGTTTTACCTGGCAGCTCTCTCCATTATGAGATTTAATTGATGTGCTAAGCAATGTGCAAAGCACACATTAGGGTACACATCTCTAACTTTAACTTGTACTCCATTGATAGCCCCTCTCATTACCGCTGCACCATCAAAACTTTGGCCTATGAGCTTCTTCTTCGTATCTTTTAATATATTGCCAAGCTCAGAGATTAGAACTTCTGCAAGTTGCCATTACAATGCCTTAAAGCTATTACAAGCTGGAACATGTCAACAATATCTGTAATTTCTTCGGCCATAATAGGCACATAGTCTGCTGCCCAACTTCTTCTAAGATGTTTTCTTTACAAACTTCAAGAATGTATTGTCTTACAAGTTCCTTTAAAAATGAATGGTTAAGATGACACCTAAATAGGGAATCAATTTCTGCTGTATATTTAATCAACTCCCTGAACACCCCTTGATTTTGCGACCCTTCATGCTCTTCATGTCCTCTTAGGGGTAGCCCGTGATAACCACAAAATTTCACACAGTTGATTATCTTTATAAGAGTGTCCCTATTTTTTTGGACTTGATCGTTGTGACAATCTATTGATTCCTTATGGCTTGGCTTAAACATGCCTGTACATTTACTGACTCAAGTGTAGCAAAATTAAGCATTTTATTAACATGGTTTCTGGAAATTTCATGTTTATGACATTTTGCATATACCTCCTTTTGAACCCATGCAATGTTGGCTGCGTCGTCTTTAATTCCAAATAAAAGTCAAGAATAACAGAAAAGGGAATTGCTGACTTCACAGCCACATGTCCACTCATATTTCGTGTAACTTTCAGGACTGAACCATCTAGTAGATTGTTTTTGGCGGCTTGCTGCAGTTTGAATAATATTTAACACAGGAGTCGGTCTTCCACGCACTTTAATGTCAGTTTCTCTTGCAGTGTTAAAGCGCCAAAACAAAGCGACTTTAAATACTCGACTGAATTACTTATTGTTACAAGCGCACCATTGACACCATATATAGAATCACATTTGATTATATACTGGTGTCCAAAACCTAAGGACGAAAGTAATCTTCGCATGCTGTGACACTGCCAAGTAACATAGCTCGATGAATATTGAACCATACATAGAGGGAACTGTTACCGTATACTACGGTAGGCAACTAAATAAAATATGCAATGAGACGAACGGAAATGCCACTTTTATTCATAGACCATAAGCTACATTGAAGACAATACGACATATGATGGCTCTCTAGATTTACAGAAACGGATACATGGTGCTTAAAAGGGTGTACGATCACCACGGCCAGCAATGCATGCTCTGCATCGTGCTCCCATGCTGGCCATAAGATTGGTAAGCAGCTCTTGTGGTAGGGCGTTCCATTCCTCCACCAGCGCTGTTGACAACATGCACCAACATGTGCATCCTATAGCAAAGGATGAGGATATTAGAGGATAGCAATGAAGAATCGTGTTTTAGGGTTCTAACCACTCCAATTCAGTAATCCGGCAAATGAGGTGTTGTCTTATCCTAAAGAAGTTTCGGCAAGATGAACCAGAAATTAGCAATTCGTCTTTCAGCTATGACTTGAAATGTTCACTGCCTGATACACTGGCCTGTTGCATGTAATATATTGGCTCTCTAATTGCAATGTCTACCAACTACAAAATGGCACAAATGGAATCTTACAAAGAAGATAGAGCAGGTTTAATTTCTCCCACACGTATCTGACACCTTTGTGATTAAAATGGCCCTGGGGTCATAACGTACTGAGATGTTTGTTTCTTCACGGAACTTGGCTCTATCTTGATGCCGCTATGATATATTGGGCAATGCAATAACAACTTCGGGCTGGGATACCACTAGGTGTACCCGATTCACCGTTCCTTTGTGTCGACTCTTTTTGCCAATTGTCTTATGAATTATGTAATTTTCAAAACAATCGCTATGCAAACATATGTCATTCAAAAGAGTGCGCTTGACCCATGTACTACAAATTCCCCTCTGTTCTGTCTGCATACCATTTGCAGAATAATAAAGGCAGCAATTATGAAATCTCACTTCCTTCAATGTAACTGAACCCTGCTTTAAAACAGCTGGTTGTATGCTTGGGGTTTACCGCTTTCAATGCAACTTTTGATATACCAATGCTTC
This sequence comes from Deroplatys truncata, assembly GCA_030765065.1. Taxonomy (NCBI): domain Eukaryota; kingdom Metazoa; phylum Arthropoda; class Insecta; order Mantodea; family Mantidae; genus Deroplatys; species Deroplatys truncata. Next base: position 205,349,701 of record CM060981.1, read on the forward strand.
AACGCTCCTACCAGAATCCTCTCCTCTGCGGACTAATTAGGGTGCACTGCGATGCTTTCATCAATATGCGTGCTAATGAACACTTAATGCTCGGCAGCGCAACTACACCTGCTCTCTCCTAAAGCCTAAATTCATGTAATTATGTCTTTTTTATTTATTTTTTAATGGTGATCTAAAGAGTACTTAACCCCGTTCTATACCACATGCAGTGGGCATTGATTATGCATGAAATTAAACGATAATATGGTGAGGAAACGTTCCAAGACTAATTTTAAGGCACGTCCGTAGTGTTTGCCGGTTATGAGGACTAAACAAAACGTGGAAAAACTCCCATTCACTAGAGTACGGTTCTGGCGCTGGTCTCCCGTTCGACATACGTGTCGCTCGTGTGGGTGAGATTGTTATATGCAGGAATATTTGAAGAGGAATTTACAAGCGTTTACAAGTGTTTGACGAATTAGAAGTGAGTGCTCGGCGTGTGTTCTACATTTTGAGTACATAAACTCGTCAACTGTTCATGTAATCACCAGATAAGAAGCTTGTTTAGAAGCAGAAGAAGGTAAATTTTGTTCCTTTTTTACTTTCTCTACACGTATAGTAAGTAGGGGAAGTATTGTATTCCACCCAAAAATTCGATACCGAGATTTCACCGGAAATATATGTTTTGAGACCCCCTGAATCCAAAAAAAAAGCTTTTTTGGAAACATGTTCGTGTGTGCGTCTGTGTGTCTGTGAACAGCATAACTCAAAAACGAACAGTCGGATAAACACCAAATTTGGTATTTAGGTTCAGTATCTTCCAGAGAAGCGACACGAAGGTTTTCAAGAAAATCCCCCCACCCTAGACTACCCTTTACATGGAACATTTTTCGAAAATTTTAATTTTCTCAAAAATGGCTCTAACGATTTTGATGAAAACATCATATGTTTAAGATAATGTCATGAGAAATGAAATGTATATCTCGAATTTTCTGGGAATGTCTCCAAAAGTATTCTTCATTGTGAACGACTTTTGCATAACTGGTAAACCATAAGAGATAGACAAAATTTTACTACACAAAAAATGTAGATCGCGTTGAAATACACAACTTATGTCCTATACATTTCTTTTGTTGAGTGAACTGTTTTCGAGATATTGCTTGTTATTTCCTTAAATTTTCCAATACTTATACTTTTTCTCAAATTCGTTATTCATTTTTTTTATGTCCTGGACATGCAAAGAGAATGGAATGCGCCACATAGCAACCAGCGTTAAAATATTTGACTATCGCTTAAAAGCTACCATAATCCCCTTGCATCTACAAGAAAATTACCAATAAGATTCACAACTCGATATCTCGATTAACATAAAGCATATGGAGAATAGGCGTTTGTAAAAATAGATTGTACAATAGTAGAGAAAGTCATGTGAGTGTAACACATCAGATTTTTTATATTAGGTTTCTGGTTCAAATGTACGGTTTTAATTTGTGAGGTAACTACTCCTTTAGAATCGGTTAAACCTTTCGAAGCATCTACAGGTTAAAGTGGTCTATGATACGACGTGATAAAGATTAGCTTCCTACGTTCGTAGGTATTGCTCATTTTAGGTATTGATTAATTATTAGTAGAAACATGCCAAGCCAGTCCTCCGTAATGCAGGGCTAAGGTTAGGATTGTCGACTGTGTCACCAGTAATAAAATTGATTTTAGTGATCTCATAAGGCTCCTTTACAAGTTTTGTTAAATGTTGAGGTAAACCTCTTTGGCGTATAACTTCCTACACAATAGCTATCTCTGTCGGATTCTTCCTATAAACCCAGTAAATCAATACACTCTTTTGTCACTTTTATGCCTGTTTAATTTCTGCTGTTTTCGGCATATTCCTCCTGTACCTTAACTATATATCCAGTCAACACTGTGTTCGAATGAAGTAGAGTCCAAAGAGCAATGCACAGTATTTCAGGATGACCTGGAAGTTCATTTGCTATAACCGTATCTTCTCTCTACGCATTAGTCTGCCACACAGTCTTCATGAATTACTTTTTTGAGCATCAATACAAATGGAAAGTGTATGGGTTAATTTCTTATAATGTCTATTTCAATACTCATTCAGAGATGCAATTATTCATTTATTGCTGCCCTTGCAGCAATATTGCACAATTGGTACTCAATAAAGAGAGACACGTTAATGTTAGTTAATATTGTGTGAGTAAACATTTAACATCGGTATAAATGTTATACTCATTTCCATTGCTAATTGCCATACAATTACTTTTATATTACTTCAACGTAATATGTGGTGCAATTTGGTCAAATGGTGCAAATTTGTACACAGGGGTTGAAAATATAAGTACATGTAGTTTTTTGAAGTTGTAGGATATCGTGTATCCAAGTCGTATGGATATTTTGTGACATACCTTATCACCTCTGAACAACTTATATATCAGATTTAACAGGAAGAAATCTATTCTCCTTCCATTTGGTATAAATATTAAATGTCAAATAAATAAATAAATGCATTTGCAACTAAGTGCTAAAATAGATAAAACCTGTTTTTGAATTTTACTGTCTAAATTCAGTATACAAACTTCTCTTATCTTCGTGTCTTGTGTTAAGTGACAAACTTCAGTGCATAAACTTGGGCTCTGATTGGCTAATTAGTATAGTTGCATATATAAGGGAGTTGAAAATAGAGACTATGTATGGCATTTAAGATTTTCGAGTTACAATATCTAAGAGTTGGGTAGATTTTGGAACTTGTGTGATATTTGCTAGGTACTATAAGTATAATTGTTAAATATTTTGACCCAATGGATTAAATAGCACTTTTATATGAGGCGTTGAATATATGGTAGGGGTAATTTTGGAGAGTTGTAAGGTAGCCTATAATTTTTGTTGGGTCTATAGTATAAGTGTACAAAATTTTGGTTTGTATGTTAGGGGTTGAAAAAAGGGACAGCGAAACCTGAAAGTTTTTTTACAGGGTTCTATAAGCCAATAATGACAAGTTTTGTCAAAATAATAGCAAACGTACTAATTTATAACAACGTTTACAAAAAACGGAGGAAAATAGAGATATGAACATGATATGGAACTCCCCTCCAATAAACAATTTTTTAAAAGATGTCAAGCCTCCTTATTTATTCGCATTGGGCTGACGTCATTAAATATCTGCTATGTTCGAAATAAAGGCACAAAAGTATCCTGTGATACCCTTATTCAAACCAAAGACACACACGCGCGCGCGCACACACACACATGCACGCACGCATACATAAACGCTTACACACAGACACAAACGCAAGCACACAAGTTTTCTCTGTTTATAAAATTAGTACAGATTGTGTGTATATGTGCGCACGTGTGTGTAGGCGCGCGCCGGCGTATGTTTGCACTTGCGGATATAAGAGCCTCCAGTGTAAATTTGGGAACCATTCAACGATTTTGATAATTGTTTCATATTGAAAACTGCTGTTCTTTCAGTAGGCTGCAAAGCAGATTTCAATTTCAACTCCTACATTTTCAAAAGACTAAAAGCTTTACATTCACAAGGCATGTTTATTAGAATATCAGTAAGGATGAAATACTATAAAAATGTATATGTGCTCATAGAGCATCAATGCGCAGAGAATGCCTGTGAAAACAAAACAAAAATTTAATACTGTAGCCTCCAAATCCCAAAGTACCGGGCTCGATTCGCGGCTGGAGGGTAGGAATTTGTCTTTAGCCAGGATAATTCCCTCTCCTCCCTAGAACCTGGAAGTATGAATGAAAGTGTGAATGTGTGCGTAAATTTAAAGACAATCCAAAGATAACCATCAACAGTAAACGAGTGAACACCATTGCCATGAGCAATTCTTCCAAAGGCCAAGCAGGCCGGCATGACCTAGATGTTAAAGGTGACATACAAACGGGGAAAAAATTGATTAAATTTTATTCACGCTATAACAACAGGGTTTATTGGTAGTTCTTATGCATTCTCATCAACAGAACCAATGAGGTACAGAAGACTCCAAATGTTTTCCGGTGGACCAGGTTGTGTAGAGGAAGAGGGGGAAGGAATGCCTTCTCGACTAGTCATGCCTGGGTATAGCCGACAGTAACTTCCGGTATCGTCTCAAAGGTCATATTTACTTTTGTGTATGCTCGTATAATTCAGTGATTTGACTCTAAGAGGAAAGAAGACGAAACTAAATACTTTTCTCTTTACTAGATCTACTCAAGCAAAATAAATTAACATTTTCTTTATGTAATATGTTGTTTAAAAGCAAATATTGCACTCTTTATGCAGGTGCTACAGAAGTTTAAGATTCAGTAATTTTCTTGAAAACAAGGTTTACATAATGTATATCTTGTTTTACACGTTTGTTGGCAGTAAAAGAAATAATAATAATAATAATAATAATAATAATAATAATAGTTTCATAATTACCACAATAAACTGTTCCACGCCCACTCCGAAGCAGAGAGTATTTATTACTCGAATTTATATTCGTTTTGCTTTTTAATTTTTATAGATATTGAATCTATAAAACGCTAAACAACGTTTAGCGCTAAATGTGTAGTTCCATACAGTTGGCATATTCGATTCTGACAGTATTCAAGTAATGTTTTAAAAATATGGGAGCAAAAGTAATATTAATGTATAATTGAAACAGTTAAGCACAATTAAGTGCAACATTCAATTTTCTTCAAAATGAGATGTTTTGGGTTTATTACTGAAAAACGAATAAAGATTTTTTATTTGAAACATAATTCCCCCTACACTCACTCACAAGAGAAAGGAAGAAAAACCGTGCTAAAGGTATAGTGGACGTAGCGTAAAAAGACCTGCGTAGGTGCTGTATCTAAAAGGAGAAAATATTAATAGATACAAGGAAACAACATTAGCATAAAATATGCAGTTCGTATATAGCTGTTTTATTCAGTTAGGATAATATATAAGCTAAATTTTCAAAATAGGACCCGAATGTGTTAATGCAGTACGATTGATGTGTTTTTGTTGTAATTGGTTCATTTGAAAGCACTCTATTCTGAAAATTAAATTGCTTTCAAGTTACAAATCTGAAGAAAGCTTCCGCCCCCCAAAAAGGACATACGTACTTTGCATTATGATCCACATTCTGAATTCGTAAAATGTTTCTCTTCCCTGGTCTGAAATGGAATTGGATGTGTAACGTAGGGGACTCGACCCCGATCCAGTGAATGAGGATATTGTGCTTGTGCCCCTAGAAGGGGCGCCCTCGGAAGAGAGGGACGAGGTGAGAGAGAGACACCAAGACACCGGCGGCCGTAACCAGGAGTGACGGCACAGCAATGTCAAGGTTCCTAAAGCTTCCACATTGAGATGCACTGACAGTCGGGCAGACAAACCGGGGACTCCACGCCACTAAGAGGCGGTCCGTATACCGTGGCAACCAGCCGAAGACCGAGAGAAGGACAAGGTTCCACAGAGAGCATCCTTTTCCCTAACATCCGCACCGGAACACCATCGCCGACACTTTCAACCCTGAAATAGGCCTAACGGGATTAAGGATGAGTGAAATGGGGAATGGAACGATATGCAAGGAGAGGAAATTCGGGAACTGAGAGAAACCTATCAGTATTTGCCTGGCGACTCTGGAAAACTCTCGAAAAAACCCATGGGTCAGACTGGGCGGTCCGGGGAAGCGAACTAGGGATCTCTGGAATGCGAGCTGCACGCGTTACCGCGGCGTCAACTGAACGGGAACTGGAATATCCTTAGTTCAAATCTCGGCTATGACTTCGAATTTTTCAATCTGGTTCTATCTTTCCAACCTTGTCCTACACACGGATTGAATGAAAGAGTCTTCTTGTTAATTGAGATGAACTGTCATTACAAACTTTGTTGTAATTATAAGAAGAATGAAGGAACTCAAACGATAGTCAAATTTTTATGTGGTGCCTTTGAAATTCCACGATCTTTGCATTACCAAGAGAAAAATCTAACCTGTTGCATTCACATAACTTTCTGTTCTCAACGTTCTAAAAATTATTTTTTCTAAATCTCATTTTTCTGTATGCTTATAATCCAGATAAACTTACAATTCACATTTAGCCCATTTCTGTGGTGTGGGGGTCTGCCTCACATTCATGAGGTCCCAATTCGAATCTCGGTTAGAGTGAATTACATGGATAAGATTTTTTCCAGGGTTTCCTCTTTTCCTGAAAAGATGAATGTCAGATTGTAAGCCCTAGGGACCTCGGGCCTATTTGAGCATCATTTTAACCATTTCGTTCATTCACCGTCCGTAATGGCCTACCCGGACCATTAGGACTTTAATTAAATACTAAAAGAAAAAGTTTATATTTACACATTTCGTTGTAGTATACGTAGATAAAGCGATAGTCACATTTTCAAAAAGTATGTCACTACGTGAAGCTTTGAAATTCCATGCTGTTTGTATGACCGCGACAAAACAAAACGAATAGCGGTTTTAAGTTGCAAAAACTGTTAAAACCAATAACAAAAAATATCTGGGAAATAGTTAATCTCATAAAATATATGTATGGCAAACTACGTGCTTTAGCGGGGTCTGCATTTCTTGTGTAGCAAAACTTTGTCCATCTTTTAGAGTTTACCAATTATACAAAAGTCATTCAGAATGAAGACTTGAGGGGCTCTTCTCAGAAAGTTCAAAATATATATTTCCTTTGTAATGAAAATGTTTTAAACAGAGAGTATTTTAATCAAAATCATTAGAGCCACTTTTGAGAAGATAAAAAATTCGAAAATTTTTCTATGTGAAGTGTTGTTCGGGATGGGGAGAGTTGCTTGAAAATCGTTGTGTCTCATCTGAAAGATGCTGAACTAAAATATCAAGTTTGGTATTTAACCAACCTTTCGCTTTGGAGTTATGTTGTTCACAGACACAAAGGCACATGGAGCTTTTGCTATAAAATATGATGTGTTCCATTCACATGACTTTCTCTAATCACTCTTTTACAAACTAATCTTACAAAGCTTATTTTGTATCTACATAAAGTTGTTTACACAATTCGTTGTGGGTATAAATAGAACATATTATTAAACAAAAGCGATAGCCAAAACCTAAATCTGATCGCTATGTGATAGCTTTGGATTTGTTGGCTACGGAGGGAACTCGGCACTGATCCACATAGTGATTATTGTGCCTACGCCCCACAAGGGAGTGTCTCCGGGACGAAGGATGAGGCGAGAGGAGACACCGGGTGGCCGGAACCAGGAGCGACGGCACAGGAATGGCAGGGTCCCTAAGTTTTCAGATAGAGACTCCCCGTCAGACGAACAGGCCGACCGGGGACACCACCCAGCCCCTGAAGTAGTTAAGATACCCCCGAAAGCCGAGGGACGGAGAGAGTCACAAAAAACATCCTTTTCCCCTGCCTCACTGCACCGAAACACCATCGCCGACACTTACAATCCAGAAAGAGACCAATGGATGAAAGATGAAGGGATATAAGAATGGAGATGAAATGGAGGTTCAAAAAATTCGGAATGTGAGAATCCTTCCCAGCATTCACCTGACGACCCGGGGAAAACCCTGAAAAAACCAATGAGTCAGGAAGGTCGGCCAGAGTAATCGAACCCACCACCTCCCCAATGCAAGCCATAGACGTGATAGCTTTGAAATTCTGTTGTCTTTATGAACACGGAAAGAATGTAAAGAAAGAAGGAAAGGAATAACTATTTGCAGTTGAGAGAAGTAAAAGTATTTGAAAATTCAAATTAATAACAAAGAATACTTCAGAATAGGTAAAATAGAAAGTTATTTGACATAAAATAAAGATGTTGTTTGATATAAATTTTGTGCTTTAACAAGATCGACAGTTGTGCAGTAAGATTTTGTGTATCTCTTACGATTTACTATCAAAAGTCATTCACAATAAAGACGAATTTACAGACTTTCCTAGAAAATAAAAGATATACATTCTATTTTACATGAAAGTATCTTAAACACATGTATTTTAATTAAAAACCCTTAGAGCCGTTTTGAAAGAATAACAAATTTCTAAAAATGCCCATGTAAAGGGTAGTTTGGAATGGGGGATCTTCTTTAAAATCCCAGTGTCGCATTCTTGGAAGAACTTGAACTTAAACACTAAGTTTGGTTTTTAACCAACTTTTTGCTTTTGAGTTATGCTGTTCGCAGACACACACACACACACACACACACACACACACACACACACACACACACACACACACACATGGACCTTTTTCTAAAAATAAATTCATTTGATTTCACGAGTCACAAACGTGATTTCTGGTGAAATTACGACATAGAATTTGTGTGGAATACAATACTTTTTTTACCTTCTGTATCTACGTAGTACAGAAAGTAAAAACACTTTCTTTGGTTTCAGGGAGTGTCAAAAGGTGTATTTCCGGTGAATCTCTTCATTGAATTTTTGCGTGGAACAAAATACTTTCTCTACTTACCATAGCAGCGTAGTAGAGAAAATAAAAATGCTTACTTTGGATTCAGGGGTCCTCAAAAAGGTACATCAGGTGAATATTGTTATTCTATTTTGGGTGGAATGCAATACTTGCTCTACTTACTGTAATTACGTAGTAGAGCAGTAAAAACGCTTTATTTGGATTCAGGGGTCTCAAAACGTGTATTTCGGTAAATCTCGTTTTTTAACTTTTGGGTGGAATACAATACTTTCTCTACCTTCTCTAGCTATTTAGTAAAGAAAGTAAAACTGTTTTCTTTGGATTCAGGAGGTCTCAAAACGTGTGTTTCCAGTGAATGTCAGTAGTTTATATATAAGATATCGAGCACAGTGTTTTGTGTTTATATGGGAAAGGATAGGGAAAACGAGCCTAGACGCGACGGTTCAAGGAGGAAAATGCGTTTATGTGGGAGAGATAGAGAATACGGGGCTAGGCTAGACAGGGATTAAAGGAGGAAATGCGTTTTATATGGGGGAGATAGGAAATACGAGGGTTGATGCAAGGCTATAAAGTTGTAGAAGGGGAATACGCTTTATATGAGAGAGATAGGAAATACGTGGAGAGGTGCTAGACTAGACAGATGCTGAAGGTGGGAAATATAGGATTATACTGGAGAGATAGGGAATACGAGGGCGGAGGGGTGATAAGATAGACAAATGTTAAAGGTGGAATGCGTTTATACAGAAGAGATAGGGAATACGAGGAAAAAAGCTAGGCTAATCAGAGGTCGAGTAGAGTATACGTTTATACGAGGGAGGTAGGGAAAATGATGATAGGTGTTAGGGATACTGGTGAAAGAAACTGTAATTCAAAGAACCGCATTAATCAAGAACTTTAACAACAAAAGGTCAAGTATAGATCATTTGTAAGCTATTCGAGGAGGGGTCGTTAGTGGAAAAACCCCCTAAGTCAGTAGTAATAAAATGATGGTTCAAAAAACATTTAATATGCAAAGAATGTGTATTCATATGCTAATTAGGTCACCCCACACCTGCCACGCCCCCTGGAACATTTTGCTTGCAGCTGCGGTATAAATTTTGGTGAGTATAATGGACAGTTTGACAGGTAAGCAATTAAGGTTGTCCATCACCTGTCAAAATGAACAATGGGGATAATAGATTTGGCTTTGTGACAAAGCCGGAGACTTCATTCTACCCATTCTATATACGCACACGTGCAATTCTGCACCTGCAACAACCTACCTCCCAGTCGCATTGTTTAACGACCACGTGCAAAAGAACAAAGGTTGTCCTCACTTGTCAAAAAGAACAAAAGGAGTAATAAATTATGCTTGTAACAATAGAGGAGAATAGAGCCGCGTAAACAAAAGATGAGACGCTATTGTTCCCCATTCCATTGTCCACACACCAGCACTTTAGGAATACCACACCTGCAGCATCCCCCACACCATCAGCATTGTTTGACGAAGACGTGCAAGATAACAATAGAGCAGGCTTGTGATGTGCTAACAAAAAGTTTGAATAACAAAGGGAAGATGCTATTGTCTCCCTTGCTATTGTCCACCACAAGACTTCGTTAGGAAGACCACCCGTGTAGCACCCATTCCACTGCAAGATAACAAAAGAGTCGGTCCGGCGCAGCGATAACAAAAGGATTTCTTGGTGTCTTTATACCTGATCCTGTCTTTGTTTGACTGTGGGAAAAGAGAGAGAGAGTCCTGTTTCCCCCGAGGCAAGTTTCATCTACCTGCTATGTCATAAATTCACCGCTTGATATCCCCATCATGGCGTCGACTTTGCCCCGCGGTCAGTTCTCTCAGAGAGCAGCAGTCTTCACGAAGGCCTACGGGTTTACTCGAACATAGATATACATGTTAGTGACAGTTAGACACATCTACCAAGCACACGAATCTGCATGATGGCCAACGAGAATCACCGAGCATGGTTATAATGTTCTGTTTCTGCAGCTGACTCTTTTTCAAGCAGTGATATAAAAACGCGTTTAACATATATCATTACATGTATTAAACTTCTGTGAATACCTAGACATCCTTAGGTCTGTTTTCGAATCTTACTGCAGGCAAAAGTTAATGTTTTTAATTGCTAATGAAGAATTGATGCTTTGATAGGGCAAACATTATTATATAATTACTCTGAATAATGAAACACGTTCTCGGGTACCCAGAGGACCTAGTTCGAATCTTACCCTGCGAAACTCTAATGCTTAATATATATTAAACTATGAGCTTTACGGAAGGTCAGAGTGAAATGTCTTTAACAAACATAATTGTTTATATTAAACACGGTTGTATACTTAGGTATCCCAAATTGGTACTTTGATAGGTTAAAACATTATTATATCAATACCCTGATTAATGAAATATGTTATCCGTTACCTAGAGGTCCTAGTTCGAATCTTACACTGCGAAACTCTAATGCTTAATAAATATTAAATTATTGAAGCATTCACGGATAGCTTAAAATGTATGTGATAAAATATAATGTAATTTTTATATATCATTACGAAGTTTTAATGCACTGTATTCTTAGGCACCCAGAGATCCTAGTTCTAATCTAATGCAGCGTAAATCTAATGCTTATAATTATTAAACTATGTGAGTATGAGCGGCCAGATTAAAAACGTATTTAATAAATATAATTATTTGTATTAAACCCTGGTGATTTCTTATGTATTACGATACCTAGACACGATTCTTTATTTTCTTTCTTCTTCTCTCTTTTTATTTATTTTCTCTCTTTCTATCTATCTCTTTCTTTCTTCTCGACTTGCTCACATCCAAGCGTTCACATATACACGAGCACACACATACATAAACAAAGATACACCAGTGAATGCACTCATACACCTGTGCACACCAGTGCATTGACATATACCAGTGCACATACACCAGTGAATGCACATACAGCAACGCACTGGCATATACCAGTGCACATACACCAACGCACTCACATACACCAGTGCATATACACCAAGCCACGCACAAGCACCTGTGCATTTACATATACCAGTGCACATACATCAGTGCATGCACATACACCAGTACACATACACCGGGGCACATACACCAACGCACTCAAATACACCAGTGCACATACACCAACACAATCACATACACCAGTGCGCATACACCACCGCACGCACATACACCAGTGCATTCACATATACCAGTACACATACACCAGGACACTTACACCAGTGCATGCACACGCACCAGTGCACACACACACCAACGCATGCACATACATCACTGCACGCACACACATACACATACATACGTATACATACACCAGTATACGTACGCAGACACACACACGACAGCACTGGAAGTTATTGCCTGTACTGAATTAAAAAGTCTTTGTTTCATTTCACTGTAACCTAGCAAAATGTAATTCTTTCAGGCTACCACATCCACATGACTTTCATCCCAACGCATTTTGAGGCAGTATTATTAACACTTAAATGATTTCAGACAAATTATATAATATATAAATTCAATAACAGCACGCCTTGAAGAAATATGTGTATGTAATAATTTGTAAAATGTATGTAACAGTCATTGGATACGCTTATATTATTATAAATATGTTCAATAATGTTATGTGAAAGCATTACGTAATTTAATAATGTAGGAGCTGTGAGAAATAGGTCAAACGTTGCTAACAATGAGGTAACAATTAGGTAACCTTGAGGCAATAATGAGTTTGAGAGTTTAACAATACTACTTGAGATTCTTGTAAGCAATAATGTAATTTTAGTGATAGCTTATAAAATAGCCAATCAACAACCAGAAAAAGCTTTAGTTAAATCTCAGTATTCTATTGGAGTAGGATTAGCCAATCAGAGAGTTGAAATACAGAAATTTGCAGATTTAGTCGATTGAAATCAGTTCAGTTGCTGCAGACAGTGCTCATAATTGGATGCGTTGCTAGTGCTTCCTCGAGAGATTTAATACGTATTCGTGTGAGCTGAAAAATAAGTTTGCCTGTTAAAAAGTGTAATGAATTAATAAAAATAATCTCACAGCTCTCTCTATATCAGTGAAGTGTTATTTAAATCGTATCAAGTATTAATAAAAGGAGTGAAGTAAAAATTATAATCTGTGTAAGCCTACATTCTTGTCGTATCACAACCCTGCCAAGATATCCATGTCTCTAAAATAAATACTGACGCAGCCGAGGCAAACATAAATATTAAATATTTAAAGAAACAGTTTAATTACAAAGGTAATATTTTATACATTTGGGGCAAAGACCACCTGAAAGTACATTTGGGGCGAAGGCTACCGGAAACCGTTTACCATACGTGCGGTTGCAACTACTACAAGTTCGGCTCCCCAACAGTTGAAATATAATACAACTCCTACTTCAAATCGGCTTTCCATATGTGAAACAATAATTTAATCTCAATTTTTATATAGCTAGTGTAAAGACATTATGGAGATACTCTCTGGGAGGTAGACAGAGAGAGAGAAGAGAGAGAGAGAGGAGAATTGAAGCAAGTAGGGATAGAAATGCTGAGAGCCTCTGCGCATACGAAACAGGTGATAATTCTATGGGATGCAATAATGACGTCACGTGTAAACACCCCCACCAAAATGATGTGCTAACATAGCCAGGGGGGTTTTAGGTCCCTATCTAAACAGCTAACGATGATTTCTAGGACCACAGTGAGCTTATTAACTCTACATTTAAATTTTAAAGAACTCCAAAAATAGCAAAGTGAGGTGTTTTTTTAAATTTAAGAAGAGGTGTGAGTCATCCAATTCTACATGTACAGCATACATCAACACGAAACTATGCAAGGTGAGTGAGTTTTTACACAGGTATACAAATCAGTGATGGCTTTTTACGGTGCATATAATTTTGTTTAAACGATGTACTGCATGAAAGACGATTCATTGCATAAGTATCATGCTATTTTAATCTGAACTTTACACTCATATGGATTTCTCGGCGCACTCTTCTCCTGTTAACAGAATTTTCTCTACTCATTCTTTGTTTCCCGGCACTTTTATCCTCCATTAACATTCATACGATTTGCTCTAATCTTTCTTTTTTTCTCTACACATTTATATTCACACGATTTTCTCTACTTCTACCAAGTACCCGAACCTGTGCGAACACCCACGAGTATACCCGAACGCAAACATGTATGTGTATGTGTGTGCGTGCAGTGATGTATGTGCGTGCGTTGGTGTGTGTGCACTGGTCTATGTGCATGCACTGGTGTAAGTGCCGTGGTGTATGTGTACTGGTATACGTGAATGCAGTGGTGTATGTGCGTGCGTTGGTGTATGTGATTGCGTTGGTGTATGTCCACTGGTGTATTTGAGTGCGTTGGTGTATGTCCCCCGGTGTATGTGTACTTGTGTATGTGCATGCACTGATGTATGTGCACTCGTATATGTGAATTCTCTGGAGTTAGTGCGTGCGCTGGTGTATGTGGATTGCTGTATGTGAGTGCGTTGGTGTACGTACACTGGTGTATGTGCGTGCGTTTGTATGTGTGCATGCACTGGTGTATGTGCACTCGTATATGTAAATGCGTTGATATGCACAGGTGTATGAATGCGTTCACTTGTGTATAATGATGTATGTGTGTGTGCTCCTGTATATGTGAATGTTTGGATGTGTGAAGAAAGAATGAGATAGAGAGAAGGACAGAAAAGAAAGAGAAAGAGAGAAGAAAGAAAATATAGAATCGTGTCTAGGCATCGGTATACCTAAGTGTACACCAGGGTTTAATATAAATAATTATATATGTTAAATACATTTTTATCTGGTCGCGCATACTCACATAGTTTAATATTTATTAAGCATTAGAGTTTCGCTGGGTAAGATAGGAACTAGGACCTCTGGGTACCCGAGAACGTATTTCATTAATCAGGGTAATGATATAATAATGTTTTAACCTATCACATGAATTTTTCATTAGTAATTAAAAACATTAAACTTTTTCCTGCAGTAAGATTCGAACACAGACCTAAGGATGTCTGTGTATACACAGAGGTTTAATACATGTAATGATATATGTTAAACACGTTTCTGATATCACTGTTTGAAAAAGCGTCAGCTGCAGAAACAGAACATTATAACTATGATTCTCGTTGGTTATCATGCAGATTCGTGTGCTTGGTAGATATGTCAGACTTGGCACTAACGTGTATATCTATGTTCAGAGAGAACTGGCCGCGGGGAAAAGTCGACGCTATGATGGCGATGTGGAGCCGGGAATTTATGACATAGTAGGTAGATGAAAGTTGTCTTTGGGGAAACGGGACTCTCTCTCTCTCTCTCTGTTCCCACAGTCAAACAAAGACAGGATCAGATATAAAGACGCCAAGAAATCCTTTTGTTATCGCTGCGCCAAACAGACTCTTTTGTTATAATGCAGTGGAATGGGTGCTACACGGGTGGTCTTCCTAACGAAGTCTTGTGGTGGACAATAGCAAGGGAGACAATAGCATCTGTCCCTTTGTTATTCAAACTTTTTGTTAGCACATCACAATCCTGCTCTATTGTTATCTTGCACGTGCTCGTCAAACAATGCTGATGGGTTGGGGGTTGCTGCAGGTGTGGTCTTCCTAAAGTGCTGCTGTGTGTACAATGGAATGAGGAATAATACCGTCTCATCTTTTGTTTACGCGGCTCTATTATGCTCTATTGTTACAATAATAATTTATTAGCCCTTTTGTTCTTTTTGACAAGTGAAGGACAACCTTTGTTCTTTTGCACGTGGTCGTTAAACAATGCGACTCTAAGATGGGTTGTTGCAGGTGCAAAATTGCACGTGTGCGGATATGGAATGGGTAAAATGACGTCTCCGGCTTAGTCACAAAGCAAAATTTATTATCCCATTGTTCATTTTGACAGGTGATGGACAATCTTAATTGCTTACCTGTCAAGCTTTCCATTATACTCAACAAAGTTTATAACCGGTTCTGCAAGCAAAAGGTACCGGGGGCGTGGCAGATGTGGGGGTGACCTAATTAGTATATGAGTGCACATTGCTGCACATTAAGGGTTTTTGAATCATCATTTTATTACTACTGACTTAGGGGGTTTTTCCACTATAGACCGCTCCTCGAATAGCTTACAAATAATCTATACTTATACCTTTCGTTGTTAAAGTTCATGAATAATGCGGTTCTTTGTATTACAGTTTCTTTCACCAGGATCCCTTACACCTATCATTGTTTTCCCTACCTCTCCCATATAAACGTTTACTCTACTTGACCTCTGATTAACCTAGCTTTTTTTCTTCGTATTCCCTATCTCTCCTGTATAAACGCATTCCACCTTTAACATTCGTCTATCTTAGCACCCCGCCCCCCTCGGATTCCCTATCTCTCCAGTATAATGCTATATTCCTCTCCTTCAGCATCTGTCTAGCCTAGCACCTCTCCACATATTTCCTATCTGTCTCATATAAAGCGCATTCCCATTCTTTTACAACTGACTAGACTAGCATCTACCCTCGGATTCCCTATCTCTCCCATATTAAACGCATTTTCCTCCTTCAATCACTGTCTAGCCTGGCATCTGCACCCCGGATTCCCTATCTCTCCCATATAAACGCATTTTACTCTGTGAAACGTCGCATCTATCCTTTACCATATAAATGCAAAAACTGTGCTCGATCGCTTATATATAAACTACTAATGTCGCTATTCAATTTTTGGATTGAATACAATATCTTCTCTATTTATTATAGGTAAGTAGTAGTTACAGTAAAAAGAAGAGTTGTGGTATACATAAACAGCTGTTGTTCGCTATGGCATCTTGCATGCAACCAATAGGGCACAGTATAACTTAAACTGTAACTTGAAATAACTTCTGGCGTAAATTGTTGTCACGATTAATGTAAAGTGCTCGGAAAAACCATACTTTATAATGACATTATGATAAATAAATATGCTAGTTGATATTGGGTTGAAAAGGCAGTGAGTATTTGAAACCAAACCATTTCGTTTTAACACTTGCTTATTATGCAATGATATGATGCCTCTAATTCCTAAAAAATAGTTTGTATACTGATTATGTCACTGTGGTGTAATGATTTTGCTGTTTTCTTTTTTATTTGCTTATTTTTCTTTTTTTAAGCTCTCTTGCTTTAACCAGTTTATAATTACTGTGTTTTTACTGCTTTCGTTACTGCTTATTAGCGCAATTACACAACTCACAGACACACACAAAAACCCATGCCCAAGGCGGGACTCGAACCAGTAACTCTCAGCTTGGCGGAGCGCCGGAGCTATACACTCCAGGGAACACGGCTACGAGGGCCGGCGCATATTTTTACGGTTATTACTTTCTTGCTGCCAAGTGCAGGGAAATGTGTTGGAAT
Organism: Deroplatys truncata; assembly: GCA_030765065.1. Classification (NCBI taxonomy): domain Eukaryota; kingdom Metazoa; phylum Arthropoda; class Insecta; order Mantodea; family Mantidae; genus Deroplatys; species Deroplatys truncata. Next base: position 205,366,472 of record CM060981.1, read on the forward strand.
TATATTTTCTTTAGCATTATTACATCCCTTAACCTTGTAGAGCAGGTATGAGCTAAGGCACCTGACATAGCCTCATGATCATTTTCTCCAAATTCTAAGGTGTAAGTTTATGACGTTCATCGGTTAACACACTTTGTATGCTGAGAAGGATCTTTCCACATCCTTCTGGGGCAGTACAAGTCTGTCTACATTTGCTTTCAAACTGCAAAAGGAAATACTGAGACTAATGACACAGGTTTAAAATAATACTCCAAGTAAGCCAGTTTTTGAAGAATTTAATGTATTACCCTTGCCATGCATATATAGTTTATAAACTGTCTCCTTCATTCATAATAAAAAACATTGTTTCACGCAAAATAAGGACTATCATTCATACAACACAAGAACAATAATTTGAATCACTAGATTTAGAGGCATTACAGACTCTCTCAGAGCATTAAGAGCGTATTGTACAAAGTTGTAACGTTGTATGATAAATCACCTAAATCATTCAGCATACTACCGAAACAAGAGTTTAAGTATAAGGTACAAAATTGTTATCAACATACAAATTCTACGATTTTAATGAATTTATAAAACAAAGATTGTAACCCACAAGGTGTTAATGGTTTATAATTGTAACCTGTAATTTATTCTTTGGCTAATGGTTATATATATATGCAAACATTTATAACTTGTTTTTGCACAAAACCACATATGCATTCTATATATCTTATGGTGGTAAATTCTACTACTACTTCTATTACTACAACAACAACTACTACTACTATCACCACTACTACTACTACTACTGCTACTATTATTAGGCAAAATCTGACATCACTTACTAAATCTGGTGGAATTTATTTCGGAAGCATTACGTTTTTACCTTGTAGATTTTGTCCACAGAAAACAAAATTTTAATGTAAAATTTTCTCTCTGCACAATTTACTCTTAATTTTCCTACATATTTTAAAGGAGTACTCTGAAGTTTACTCTGAACATTCATAGGAGTGTCTATTTTGTAACTAATGTGTTTTAAAATTAAACCTTTAAAATAAGTGTATTATATGCTCAATGCTTGTAATAATGATGAAAAATAAAGCAAAAACCGAAATGTGCTATTATATGCAATATAAAACTTTACATACAAGCACAGAAGAATATGAAACACATTGCCAAACTTATTTCCATGTTACAAGTAAAACCAAACTAACCCAGAATTTAAAATGAGTCGAAAGAGGCATGTGAAGTTAAATTGATACAAAAACAAGCAAGAAGTGTAACTCACAGAGATGAACAATGCTTCACACATTTATAATGTGCTATTGTGTTAAATTTGTGAGATAAGAATTGTTGCAAAATATTATACTAAAAGGTTTAAATTACTTGCAAAGAAGGTTTATGTTACCAATTAATTTGTTTCGTATGAAAAGAAAGATGGAGAAGACAATTGAATAATGATGTACAGGGAAATATGTTATTCTGAAGGAACAAAAAACATGTATTTATCAAAATAAATACACAACAGAAATGCAAGTGTGCTTTTAAAACAGAAACTTATATCTTAGTTATTTAAAATAAGGAATCAGATTTTTAATTTGTTATTTGTATTCACATTCAAATTATTTAATACAATTAAGTTGTATATATATGTACACATAATACAATTAACTTGTAGTATATATACATACATATAAGTTCATTGTATGATATATACACACATATATTTTAATACTTATATACACACACACATATATATATATATATATATTAAAACTTTATTTCGCCAAGCATAGCAATAACGGTAAAAGCAACTAACGTTCAATTTTTTTTAGATACTCTTGATAAGATTTTTCAAGAGGACGACAACTTGAGCCTAGTTTAAAATAATTAATTTCAGTTATATATCATAATATGTTGTCAAATATATTGAAAAGAAGAATATCTTCAACATTGACGATATTAAGTGAAATATTGAGTTAAATAAATGAAATGAGTAAGTAACTGAAATCAGAAAAAGGTAATTATTGTATTAACTAAAAATTCACATTTCTTCAAAAGAAATAAAACGGTTTTATGTTAAGTTTATCATTATTGAGATTGTAATCAATTTCCTTATCTTCATAAAACACGTTATAAAATCCTTGGGGATTAAAGAATACTCTCGCTCATTGCTGAGCTAATATACATTTCAAAATCATATAAATAGCCGGACAGATGTCACTAATTGAAGTAAAACTTCCACTGAATTCTTATAACGCAACGCTAGTTAGAAAGAACCCAAACTCACTGAATTAATTGTATATCGACAAGTCTGTCACAGCAGGCGGATACCATATTACCAACACATTTACTAGAGCAGGAATTTCAAATAAGGAAACCACGGGTTGCAGAGTACGAGGCGACGAGGCCCATGGCCGGAGAAGTGACGAACCTAGAACCCAGAACAACGAAGGAGCAGATAAGCGCTTCATATGTCGCCTCAACGAGGGGCTGCATAAAGGCTTCTAGATTCCCACTTCAAAACTAAACATGCATTTGTCTACAAACGAGTGTTTCCCCTCGCCTTCGTAGCTCCTACCTCGTTCTGTCTAGGACCTTTTCCTATTTCACGCCCATTTTCTAGGCGACTTGGTTTGGTCCCCTAACCAGTGACTTATCACTTCGGTTATTTGCTGCTTTCTTTTCTATGCTTAATTTTTATTGGAGGTTCTCCTACCCAGACTAGTGCAAATTACTATTTTCAATCTGGGAATGTTTTATGGCTTGTCGCTCATTTCTAGCGTTGGTTTGTCCGCTTCGGTGAATTTGGAGACCGATTAAACACGTACGTCTTGGTGCCTCTAAGTCGCGTCGGAATGTTCTGTCTTTGTTCAGAAATCCACATGTTCGGCAGAATTCTTAAAAGGCAGAAGACCTTTCCGATGTGTCCCGTTATAGCCTCCAGCTCTTTTAACAGCTACATGTTCCGGTCTAGCCTTCCAAAAACTTTAGCTCTTTTGAAATTTCATTTCTTATGCTACAAGATGACTAATTTTATGCTTATTTATTCTATTTATTCATTTATTTATTATATTTATTATATATGTATCTATAAATAGGTAACTATCAGGCGCATGTTTCTGCTTCAAAATTTAGTAGTGCATTAGACTACTGCCTCTCCCCACTCCGCTCGCTTGTAAACAAAGTAGCAGTATAACAAAAGTTAACTTAACCTAAAGTCTTGTCCCAAGCCTAGTAATTATCCTTTCTTTCCCAGAACAATAAACATTACGCGAAGTAGCATCAGTACTACATTATATTACCGCATCAAACAAAACAATTATGATAATACTTCTAATAAGTAAACCTGTATGTAAAACAATATAATTATGACCATGCACATATAAACTGCACTTGTTGAAAATACTTCTGAACTGCTGGTATTACACTATTTGCATCGTAGACAAGAAACTCTCTAGTCCACTGCACGCTTGCAGTTCAACGATAAAGCCATTCTCCTGAGTCAACCACAGTATTTCTGCAAACGTTTATCTCGATTAACATGAAGTAGATATAAATAAGTTACTATAATAATATTTTGCAGAAGCCGTATAAAAATAAAGGATGGTGAGTAGAAAATAGCAAGGAAACGAAGCACATTAGATTCTTAAAATACGGGTGGCAGAGAAAAATCTGAGTTATGTCAAAATAGATTATGTATCTTTCTGTAATAAAATATTATTTTTGAAAGGTATCCCAAGCAAGAAAATTTATACATATATGTGAATATACGAAGGGTCATTTTCCTTTGAGCGCCAGTATTAACATTGGTGTACAGAGTTTAAGAGAGGAAGAACAAATGTCAAAATTGAGCATTGTATTGTAAGGCACTTTTCTATGCTAAACTCGCGAAAACATTGCTGCCGTGTTTGATATAGGTAGTTTTGGAAGATCGACGAATCGGACTGAAACATGCAACAGAAAGTTTGAGCATCACCTATAAACGAGTCTTTTAACATCGTACAGCATTGTTGGCTGTGAGAAAACCCACTACTAAATCAATATACCTGAATGCTGATCAAAAATGACTAAGTGACAACTTGCAAGTTGGTTTGTCGTAATTTTTTTTTAGTTCCATTGATATGCAGCCTTTAACATCTACGGTCATATTGGCGGCTTTTTACCTTTGAACGATTGCTCATCAGCAATGATGTTTAGTCGCTTACAGGGCTGTCATCTTTGGACTGGTATTAATTTTGGTTATTGCATTAAATTCACACTATCATTCATACTTCCAAACTCTAGAATGGGGAGGATGGGGAATAATCCTCACTAAAGAAAATTCCCACCTTCCAGCCGGGAATCAAACCCGGGAGCTCTGAATTTGGAAGTTAGCATGCTAACCACCAGACCACAAAGGCAGTATTTGTCGTAATTTTGAAGATTACTCGTACAGTTTCTTGCGTTGAACTGTAACTATGTACGAAACCCATGAACGAGAAATAAATTAATCAAAGGAATAGAAATGTGATGGTTCACGCTGCCAAATGAAATGTTACGTTCCGAATTCGGGCTGTATTTTAAAACAAAGAAGGAATTGTAATGACAGATTGTTTAGAATATAACTAACCTAGCTTCGGAAAAAGTATTAAAAAAATCAGAGAAAATTTCGATATATGTATATATATATTATATATATGTATATTTTACCTTCTCTACTAATTAACTCTTAGTAAGCAGAGAAACAATTGCATTTCACACAAAAATTCGATGTTGAGATTACACCGGAAACGCACATTTTGAGGAACCTCAATAAAACGAGGCATTTTTAGAAAACTGTGTGTGTATATTTTGCGCGTGCGCGCGTATGTGTTTGTGCATGTATGTCTATTTGTGAACATCATAACTTAAAAAGGGAAAGTCTGTTAAACACCAAACTTGGTGTATAAGTTCAACATACTCTAGGAAGAGTTTCAAGAGAATCTCCAAACTGGCTTTATATGCAAATTGTTTCGTTATTTTATATTTTTCCAGAATGGCTGTAGTAGTTTTCATTAAAATGTAGGATGTTCTTTTTAACACGTCAGTCAGGCAACCAAATGGTTTCAAAGATCCAGGAAACAACACTGCAAATGCGAGATAGGAGATGCAAAAGTTACCAATATAAAGTTAATGAAAGTAACTGTGAAATGAATTCACCAAAAAGCACTGAACTACATTACGGGATAAATTGTTCTGATGTCCTCCAATATCTCCTGAAATGGAGCAGCTTTCGATTCAGTGACATCTTGGTGCCACAGGTATTCTGGCAAGTGTTCGTCCACCTGTTCCCGCCGAATTTCGTCCCTGGATAAGCGATTCCAGAGGTTTAACCAGCGCGATTCAATATTATTTGTGTGAGCAGGGTCACCGGATTCACAAAACTAACAGAATGATTTACCGTTGAATGAGCGGCAAAACCGCCTTTTAGTAAACCATAATAACCTCTCCAAAAGTAAATGTGAATTGCATTGGTAAATCGACGACTGCGCAATTAAATTATAGTGTTGCAGCATCTCTGCAGTTAGAACAAGTTTTATTTCACAAAAAATTTTGCTTTAACGAGATATACATTTTGTGTAGTAAGATTTTGTTTACCAATTCAGTCTACCAATTATACGAAAGTCATTCAGAATGTAGGCTATTCGCATAAAATTCAAGATATACGTTTTAGTGCCATGCAAATATCTTAAACATACAATTTTAAATAACAATTGTTAGAATCATTTTTGAGGAAATAACAAATAATGAAAAATTTTCTATGTAAGGTGTAGTTTGGGTGGGGAGTTTTCTTGAAAATCTTCGTGTTGATTCCTTGGAAAATTAACTTCAATACAAAGTTTGGTACTTTTCGATCTTGATTTATGCTATTGTTTGACCACAGGCATAGGTGCGCGCACGTGGTTGCGCTCACACACACTGAAACACACAATATATGAAATGTTCTCCAAACGTTTTTTATTCAGATACTCAAAACATGAATCTCCGATTAAATCTCAGTATCGAATTTTTGAATGGAATGCAATACTTCCTCTAATAGCTATAGGTAAGTAGCAGAGAAAGAAAAAAATGTCACACTCTTACGTGTATCTAGGAGTTAATGATTCATGTTGGCTGCTCTGGAAGATGATGAAGTTTGCTTTCTCCTAGCGCATGCATATTGCATTATTGTTGCGTCCCACATCTGGAAACGAACTTCTGGAATAAGAGTGAGGTAACATTCGGGGAAGCGTTGAAATTAGGGTACCGGTGAATCTGGATTAACAGATTCTAATCTTAAATTCAGTTTAATATGGTTTTAATGACTATTTTATCCGCATTATTATTTATTTTTATTTCGTTACATTCTTTTTATTATAATATAGCAATTGCTTACAAATAGCACTGCAATAATATTTGATAGACTTTTTACATACAAATAGAAGCCAATCACGTTTTAAATATTTTTGTTTGTTAACTTAAAGTTCTTTAAAATTGTTACTTTTTAATTATTCATTACATTAAAAACCATAAAGCAACTGTTTGATCAAATAAAACCAAATTTTACTCTAAGTTTTTTAGATATCCACGTTTTATTCTTTACCACTGGAAATATCTTTAGTATTTGTATGACATGCGCAACAAACAGTGACAGTGTTTTCGCTGCAGATAGGTTGTCATACTCCTTGAACCTTACAGTTGTTCTCTTCTTCTTCTTGGGCAGAACCCACTTTTGACTCTTCCACTTACAATGACTGCTTCAGAAGGAACTGAATCTTCCTTCCCCTCAAGGCCTATTCTCCTCTTCAGTTTCAGTCTACACATAGAGTCCTCATGAATCCCTGAAGTAGAGGTTCTAGCTGCAAGATGATGCTTGTTAGCTCGAGAGCTAAACTCTTCAAGTAACAGCCCTTTATCATTCTAGTATCTACATTTGCTTCAAAACTGATTTTGGATTTATCCCAGCAATGTTCAGCATAGTATATATGATCAGAAGAGGCTACCTAAAGTACCTTCTGGCATTAGTGTATCGTTACTTCAGTTCATCGACGACATCCACACCGCCTTTTGTTAGTTTATGGAATGTCACAACTGGTTTAATTTTTTCACCAGTATTGCTGTCAATTTCATCGCCATCGCTCATGCTAGCTAAATATCATCAGTACATTGCGATACCGTCGTGGAACATAAAATAATAGCATTAATTTTTCTCCGAAGAAAAACAAGCTGCCGTTCACTGGCTTCGTTCTTGTGTTTATCATTATTGGTGGAATTTCCCTTTTGTGTTTAGTGTTCCAACAACGGTTAGACTTTTTTCACGCACTCCATGTTCAGCAGATTAATTGATGTGAAGCAATTGTCCATGGTTACATTTATTCCAGAATATGCAATAGGTTCAACAAGTCTTTTTACAATACCTTTGGGTTGATTGTTTACAGCACAGGGTCTCTCCGGTTGCTTGTAAACATAAATTTGCATATTCGATAAATAGAACACATGAGGATCAATCATTGCAAATATTACTTAGCTTTTTGGGTGTATGTTGCCTAAAACTGCAGCGCCCGCGCAAGTTCTCCAGCACTTCATCTATGCTGACGTATTCAGAAGGACTGTAGTAACACAAATTCCTCATTTACCTCTCGAACCGGAGCGAGCTTATCAAACTGCTTTCTTTTAGATCTGGTTCTAATAGCAATCAGCCGAAATGCACGGAGTAGCAATTAGAAACGATTTTACCTCATTACTAGGAGAAAATGTTCAGAAGCGGTTGTATCAGTTACCCATATGTCCTCAACACGCTGATGTGATGCCTTCAAGAATCCTACTAAATACAACAGTCCAAGAAGTGCCCTTATTTCGCCGATATTTGTCTGAAACACATTTCGAGGGCGGCTATACTTTGAGAGAATTTCCTGAAGCTCTATGTTGGTGTATACCACAATTTTTCAACGAATGAGTCAGGAAAGAATAACTTCCAGCAATCATTTACACTCTTTGCTTCTTTTGCTACACTCTTCACACCAAAACATTATTTCTTGCTCTTCATTGTCGATTTCCTAGAGGAGCATGAACTTTCCATTTGGTTATGTTATGACGCCCTACATACTCTACATACTCGGGTCCTCCAATTGCTGACATATCTTCTTCATTAGCTGATCGCTCACTCTCCGTATCATGATCACTATTTTCTGCCATTTCCACGTCTGAATCTTCCTAGTCGTCGGTGAAAGCTTCATTCATTTCCGAAAATTCAGATGGAGGTTCATCTTCATTCATAACTTCGTCTATCCACTGACTATTTGTGCCTTATTCGCAAAAATGGTGTACTTGCTATTCATTTTTCACAGTATTAATTTATAGAATACCTCAAACGTATTCACTGGGTTTATACCGAAGATTGAAAATGCCCAACACAGACGGTCGCGGGTGAGCGCAGCGCTCATAGACAGCGCACACCTGCAACAATTATTTAATTAGCAAATAACCAGATGTTGCATATTCATTGAAATCCTTTCCCGCGCAATTTAGACAATGCGATAGAAAGCTAACATGAATTATGGGTACCAACTGCGCTCCTTTCTCATGTTAGCATATTTTAAAAGTGAAAGTGAGCGCTGCGCTCACTCCGCGACCAGCGACGGGTTAAACTAACCGAATAGAGGTCGCAGGGGCAGATTACCACGACACTCGATACAGAATGTCTCCATACCGGAGGTCACACCAAATATTTTTATAACTTGTGTAAGAAACAACTTCACCACAGTCAGGTATGGCATAAGCTCAGGTACTTAAACTGGACCGCAGGCCTTTAGAATAGAAAAAAGCGCTAAAGTCATGGGTAGTAAGTCTATCTGAAGTTCTCATTGTCAGCGGAACTCGCATCCCCTTCCCTAGCGCTCACCTCCTTCGGCGATTGCTCTACCTCTGAGTTACATCCCATCCGGTATTTTCAGGATCGTTACAATATAGGCGAACTTAGAAAGTTTCCGGAGCAGGTTCACATGTTCTAATGAGATGCCAAAATATTACACGTTTTAGATTTTTGTTTACTAATAAAGCGCATATTTTGAATTTTCTGGAAATAGTTGTGAAGTCCTCTTCGTTCGTAACTACTTTTGTATAACTGGTAAACCGTAATAGATAAACAAAATCACTTATGTTGGATAATTTTTTTGTGGCTTTAGCCGTTTCAGAGACACTCTTTGCTATTGGTTTGAATTCTCATGTATATACATTTTCTCCAAGTGGTAAGTTTTTTTTTAGCGTGGTCATGCAAATAAATGGAATACCAGGGCCATCACACAGCGACCCACTGTTTAATTATATGACTATCGCTTTAGACTTCTGTATCCTTCATATACCTACAATAAATGTACGAATGGAAGTTCATATCGATCAACAAGATGTAAACAGAAGAATAAGATTTGGTAAGAATAGTTTGTAGAAGAATGGATAATGAAAGTCATATGAAAACACACGCGGTTTGTTTTGAATTGAATGACTGTCTTCTCTATTTGCCATATTTACCTCCTTTGGATTTTATTTATTTCTACAGCTAAACAGGCATTTAAAGGGTAAGGAATTTTAACGAATGATGCAGTTACAAATATTGTACAGGAATGGTCTGGAAAGCCCTCCCTCACTCAAAACAATTAAAAGACTTATGAATACTTTATCACCGTTATGCAAAATCTATAGAGTTAAAAGCTGATAGGTTGAATAATTAAAATTTGTTACAAATATATTTTCTTTTGCAATGCTAGCAGTATCTTATTACTTTATTCTCGTAAGCTAATATGGATTAATGAGAGCAAGACAGCTAAAAGGCAGAGTTTTAAAATTGATAGGCAGAGAACCCTAATCAATATCAGAATTAATTATATAATATATGCCCTGAGGTTTGCCAGAAAATGAGAAAACAGAAAGCTAAATCAGAGTTTAAAATTTCGATGTCACGACCGAAATTCAGACCATCGTACCGATTGGCTATCTTACTAGTAGTATCACATAAACTGTATGTAAGGTGTCATAGGACCACTTCAACTGTGGAAAATATTCTGTACTAAATGACACTGGAGTTTTTACAGTCGGAGCTGTTGGATTATACGAAATGTCCAACGAAAAGGAAAAAATGTCCTTTCTTAAAAAAATTAACACATGCTCTTTATTTTTTTCGTTACAGATGATAAATGTAAATAATTGAAAATATCACCAGTAAGCAAGTGGAAATAAATTAAATTTCTTATTACTCAGGCTTAGTCATTAAGTAGTGGCTGAATACTATTGTTCTAAAAATAATATTAACTGTCTAATGAGATAAAAGTCCTAAACTCTAGAAAAGGTTTTCTGCATATTGCGTATGAAACAGTATAATGCAGAGAGCAAGAAGAAGAAGGGGAAAAAAAAGAAGCAGTAGTTTAGAGTCCGATGCAGATATATACAAATGGTGGTTAATTATAGCTGTACGAGATTCGAATGATAGACTTTTTCCTTTTGTAGCATTTCAAAAACTCATTAAATATTGACTCCCTACTCCAGACGTCAGATGTTATCGGAAGCTGTTGCTGGACTGCATTATTAATATTTATTTTAATCTGGAGGGGTTAATTACTCGGTTCCTCATACATACACCGTTGGGGTGGTTCCTTCCTTTTTGTTTCGTGTTTTATTCTTCACTTTTGATAGCCTACTTTCATTTGCTTTTGAAACAAATTTTAAAGCTGTTATTGAACTCCTAATTCCTGCTGTGGCATACACTGTTAGCTCGGCGTGAAAACGGCAGTTTATATAGTGAAATTTCGTGGGCTTTACAGCATTTGTATTTTCAGCGGTATAAAGCTTTAGGAATATTGCATTATTTATGATTTCTCTAGATTACATTAGCTTATTAGCCAATTATAAAAAACATGAACTTATGGTAATTACGTGACTATTATTGGCCAAATCAGTTATTAATATTAGCTATTCTAAAAGTTATTCATACAATGGTTTAATTTTTATCTACTTCCTCTTAATCTCGATAAATATTCACCAGAAATGGTTTCAGTATAAATGTTGTTGTAGGTAAAAAGACTGATGGAGGAGACTGAGACAACAGTCAGCTGTTTAAACCGCAAGTCAATATTATGCTACCCTCGAAGTTGGATATTCTTAGCTTGTGTTCATGAGGAAACACAAACAGTCACCGCACATATCTAAGCTTCTGCTTAAAATATTGAAGAATTCACAGTATATAATAGCTAATATTTCGAAAATTGTTAATGCCTCAATATTTTTAATTTTGCATTAATTGTATATTTTAATGAGGTCCCCGTAATTGGATCTTGTCCTATTTTTATGATTTCCACGTTATAATATTGAGGCAGTATTTTTAACACTGAAATGATTTCAGTCTAATTATATAATATAAAAAATAACAGCCCGCTTTAAAGCAATATGTGTATAATGTAATATATAAAATGTATGTAACAGTCATTGTATTATGCCTACATTATTGTGTAGATGTATGATAATGTTATGTGAATGTATTACGTAATTTAATAATGTTGGAACTGTGAGAATAGAGGTCAAAAGTTGCTAATAATGAGGTAACAATGAGGTAACCTTGAGGCAATAATGAATTAGAAATTTTAATAATGCTACCAATAATTCTTGGAGCAATTTAATATTTAAAACAGCTTATAAATAGCCAATCAAAAACCAGAAGAGCTGAAAGTTAAATAAAAGCATTCTATTGGAGTAGGATTAGCCAATCAGAGACTTGAAATAGAAAAATTTGCAACTTTAAGCGGCAAGCGGCAGTCGCTAGTAGACAGCGTTTTCAACCGGACGCTAGACGTGTTCTCGAGAAGTTTAATACGTATCCAGTGTGAGACGAAAATTCATTACGGCGAGAATATTATAAAGTTTACGTGTTAAAAGAAGTGCAAGTAGTTAATAAATAATCTCACAGCTCTCTATATCAGTGAAATATTATTTAATCTGTGAAGGATTAATAAAAGGAGTGAAGTAAAAATTATAATTTGTGTAAGCCTACATTCTTTAGCTGCATCACTCCTTGCAAAGAGATACATGTTTCTACAAATTACTACTGACGCAGCCGAGGCAAACATAAATATATATATAATATTTAAAGAAACATAAAATACAAAGTTGATTCCTAAACGTTGTGGCAAAGGCCAACGGAAAGTGAATGTTGGGGCGAAGGCCACCGGAAACTTTGTATCGTACATGGGGTGAACATTCTAAGAATCTATCTCAAATTTTTGGTTCCCCAGCAGTTGAAAAAAAAGATAACCTTCAAATTGGCACTTAAACGTGGTGCTAATAACGTAAAGATAATCTATCTCAAATTGGCTCCAAAACGTGGGGCAAGAATAGGCGAGAATAGCTGAAAAGAAGAGATCAACGAACATCATGGAACTACCAGAATCGACGAAACTACAAGACTTCACTTCAGAAAACTTCAGAATCAAACAACATCACCCAAGGACAGCAACAATTCTTTCAGGAGTACGGGGCATGCAGTGAACAATTCAACTACAATTTACGAGGGAACACCAGAATAAAAAGTTTACTAACGCAGCCAGAACAAAAGGTCAGAAAATTTCAATACTTTATAGTATATAATTGTCCAAATAGTTAAGAAAATATATTGTTATTAAGATAATTTATGCTGTTAAGAAGTGGTAAATTAAAATTGAGCAATTCCAAAACAGATATAACACAAGAAAATATACATAATAAAATGCAAACAGAAAACAATGAAAATATGGAAGTAGGAGAGGATAGGTCAGCCATTACTGATTACAATGTAACTTTACAATCAGAGCTAGAGGAAACAAATACGTCAGATGTAGAAGAACAATTATCTGTAAATTCACAGATAGGCATAGAAAGAGATAGCAGTAGCATGCAAGGTCAATCACCTTTACATATGTTAGTGCAGGAAACCACAAATGAAAGAAATACTATCCCTCACACATCTAGGAAACAAGAGCAAGAAAACTTATCACAACAACATTTTGTAAGCCTTCTAAAGGCATTATCTGAAATTAATAATAAGATAACTGAAACTAATAATAAGTTAACTGAAATTAATATAGAGCTATCTAGTATAAAAATGATATAGCTAAGCAAATAGAAAATTGTATGAAAGAAAGCAAACCTGAAAGTAGGAGGTTAGAAATAAAAATAGAACAATCTTTCAAAGCACTTCGAAGTGATATAGATTTAAAGGTAAATAAAGGTTGCAATCAGCTAGAACAGAAATTGTCAAGTCATATTGATAAAAATATAACTGAAATGGAGTTGAAACTTCTGATACTAAACCGGGTATTTGTAATAAGTTAGATAAACAGGGTGAAGAGTTAAAAACAATGATGGAAATACAAATGCAGATCTTGTACAAGTACAAATAGATTTAACAGGGGAAATAAATAAAATGCATGAAATGCCAAAAACAAATGCAGAAGCAATAAAAGAAGCAAATACAGGGCAAGGACAAGTAATGTCAATGATACATGAAATTAAAGTTAAAGTACAAGAAAGTAGCAAAGAAATAGATAAACCTAGAAATAGTTTTGAAAATTTAAGTACCAGTGTACCAAAGGTAAATGCAAATGTAACTAGTTCTGTAAATGCTACTCAAATACATGATAATAATACAAATGCTGAAAGAAGTGTATCAGTTTAAAGTATAAAGGTTATGTAAACATAATTCTTGGGTCGTGATCCATTGCCAAAATACTTGCTGCTATTCCTTTAAAGTTTTCAATATTTTAAATAGTATCCTTTGAAATGTTAAGCAACAGTTCTTTGTTTCCAATGAACTAATATGATGCATACAGTCGAGAGCATGGAATCGTGCCAATATAACGCGTAGGTATATGTTAGCAAGGAAATATTAAACTGCCCCTTCCATGGCAAGATTCCACTCCTTTCTTAGTTCTAGCACTCCGCTTAATGTTTGTCTTACTCCTCCTCTCTTTTCCTTGCCTCCAAACCTGACACCGGCCTGTGTTCACAGGTTAGCGTTTAGGTGCCGGACTATTCATATTAAACTAATAGAAGACGGACTTATCCAGGGGTGGTGTGGACCGTCATTGCCAAGCATGTCAGGTGAAATGTTTCCGTACTCATCCTCTTTCGCGTTCGTTTAGGCCTGACCTTCGTTCATAGACTAATTCCTGTGCATCGATTTGAAATCAAACCAATAAGAGAGTAGCCAACTCAGGCCTGGAGTGAAACACGAATGATAAAGAGCATTAAACACGGAAAACACTTTGGGAAACCAAAAGCATAGGTTCGTTTTCATGCACTCGATTGTACATAATATTATGACTAGCAAAGTATACGCACTGTGTAACCAACCAGTGTCTCCCAACCTCCTGCATGCTCCTACCTGTAACAAAATGTGTATTCAAATGAATACTTACCATAATGAAGAGAAAGTAGTTAGTGAAACAGCATTAATGTGAATAACTTATGAAACAGCCATGAACGTAAATAATTGCTAGAGAAAACTGGTTGATCGTTGTACGTAATGACTCATTTATTGTTTCGTTCTTTTCTTTTTATTTTCTCTACTACGTACTCACAATAAGTAGGGGAAGTATTGTATTCCCCCCCCCCAAATTAGATTATTTCACCGTAATTAGATGTTTTGAGGCTCCCTAAGGCCCTCCCCGCAAGAGCATCTTTAGAGCAACATAACTCAAAAAGGAAAAATACGATAAATACCAAAGTTGGTATTTAAGTCAGCATCTTCCAAAGATTGACACGTGAATTTTCAGGAAGATCCCCCACCTCAAACTACTCTTCACATGAAAATTTTATTGGAATTTTTAATTTTCTTAAAAATATCCCTAATGATTTTGATTACCATATATTTAATAAATTTACATGAAAGATAAAATGCATATATTGAATTTTGTGTGAATAGTTCGTGAAATCCTTTTCATTTGGAAGGAATCTCGTATGATTTTGCATAATGTACAAACCATAAAAGAGAGATGAAAAGGTACTACACACACAAAAAAAATAATTGGATTTCTTTAAAGTACATAGTTTACCTCAACTAGCTACTTTTTATGGCACCAATTTCTGAGACATCCGTTAAAATTATTTTGAGTATTTTAGTACTTTTGTCATGTACTGACAATATTCAGTTAAGTATGGAGTTTTTGAAGGCCACTCACTATTTAGGGATTCGGTTTTAAACATATGACAATTGTTTCGGATTGGGATTGAGTGCTGTAAAACCTCAAAAGTATCCCTACGCCTTACGGAAATCCACGATTTTAACAGAGCTTGGTTCACACTACAAATCAGACATATACAATTCCAGCTAAAATACAATGTATTACGTTATTTTATAAAATAACCGCCAGGGAATTAATTCAAATAATGGTCTTTGCAAACCTGCGCAAGTAAATAGACAAACATAAACGCAAACCTTTCGATCTGAATCTTTGGTTAAATCACTTTAGATGAAGGGAGGGTAGTAACTTCCATCATAGAAATAGCTTAGTGCGCGTTATAGGTCTGGGGTTTAGTATGTCACCGGGCTCATACCCCGCTATCCATCTGTATTTTTTATTCATGCACTTTTCGTATAGTCACTTTGTATATTTATGCATACTATGTTTTGGGTTCATATTCATTCTATGATTCTGAGCTGTTTATCTGCTGTTCTCAAAAAACAAAAGAGTAAAACGTCAATTCCGTAATTCTACATACATAGCCATCTGAACGCCGGTTGCTTTTAAATATAAAGTAAACAAAAGTAATTTTATATTACTGTCCTCAATCTTTGGGGTATGAAACTCATCAGGTTCCTGAAATAATTGGTATTCCCAAGTATTTTCTGTGGTGTATCACAACTGCGCAGTTTTACTGAATCTGGGACGCTGAGAAAGGCTCTTCTATATTTTCGCCCAAACATATTTTATGGGATTCAACTTTGGTGACTTCGGAGATCATAGCATCTGCTCAAATATGATCTGCTCCGAAAACTGTTTTGAACACTGGCCGATATGATCGAATGGCTATCCTGCTGGAATATAATAATTTATTCAGGATAACGCTCTCGAGGGACGGGCACAAAGCATAATGATGTATTTCAATACATGTTTTGCCGTTGAGGTTTTCATGAACGTGTTCCAGTATACTTGCATCCATGTTCAAACAGTAAAGCTCATTCAAACCACTTCTTGCATGAATGGCCAGTAGTAGCGAGTCCCACAGGGACTACCGAGCGAGGTGGCACCGTGGTAACGCGTGGAATTCGCAATCAGGAAGTCACGGTTAAAATCCTGGGGACCACCCATTCTGACCCATGGGTTTCTCGCGGTTTCCCTGGGTCGGCAGGCGAATTCTGGGGTAGTTCCTCTTCTGCAACGACTTTTCTGTTCCTCATTTCTTGTACGCAACATCTCCTTCATAGTTATCTGTTTCAGGGTTGTAAGGCCGGCGATGGTGTTCGGCGGATTACGGCTGGGTGGTAGATGTGCGCTTTGTAGAGGTTTCTTCCCTGGCGTCGGTCGGGACTGCACAGTCGCCCCGCCTTCGAAGGGGCCCCACCAGGACAGACCACCTGGGGTTAGGGGCTCGTGGGTAGCTTCGGGCGGCAAAAGACGCATTCTAACTGAAAAAAGTTAAGGGCCCCGCCAATGCTTGCGCTAGTCGTCATCCTGATCTGGTCGCCCTTCGGTTGCGTTCGATTCGAAAACGTTAGGGACCCCGTCCATATATCTCATTCCTCCCTTCCAGGGGTTACATTGGAAGCAAATTGACCCGTTGCGGCCTACTTGGGTGCTCTGCGCCGGTTTCGAGAGCCCCTCCGTCATCTGCATCTTTACCTTTACCCACTGGGTCTGTAAACAAATACAATAGAAGCTCTGTTTGCAGTACTGAATGTAACTTTGTCCGAGAAAATTACTTCTCTCCAATAGAAGCTTCATACAGTTCTGCGTATACCAATGTGTTATGTGAGCGTCGGTTAGTACTTCCTAAACTGCCGCACGTCCATTCCGAAATCGTCATCCTTGTATCGGTTGCTCAGGAAACAAAACAAAGCAGTAATTCGGAAGTGATTCCACCTATGCCAAAGGTAAAGGTAAAGGTACGGACGAACGGAGGGCCCCCACAACCGTGCAGAGCCTGCAAGCAACGGTCCTTTTGGCTTCTACTGTGACTCTTGGGAGGGAGGGATGAGATGTATGGACAGGGTCCCTAACGTTTCCGGATCGAACGCAACCGACGCCGCCCGGGCCCACCCACAAACCACCAAATCCCCGTTGGTGTCCCCCACTCGTAGGGCCCACTCGAAGGAGAGACCTAGCTGAGCAGTTCCGCAACGACGCCGAGGAAGAAACTTCTACAGAGCGTACAGACACTGCCCAGCCGCAACCAGCCGAACATCATCGCCTGGTCTTACATCCCTGAAACGGATGACAGGAATATGATGGGTAGAGGAAATGAGGGACAGGAAGGCCGTAGTAGAAAATGAACTACGCCAGCATTCGCCTGCCGACCCGAGGGAAACACGAAAAACCCATGAATCAGAATGGGCAGTCGCCGGGATCGAACCCGAGACCTCCCGAATTCTGTTTCCACCTCCAATTAACTAACGAGATAATTAAAATAGCCACGAATTTCCTGATTACTGTATGTTCAGTGAGGTTGGGATGACTTATCTCTGAGGTGAAGCTTTAGCTAATGGGAGGGGTACACAGTATGCTGAACTCCTGCAGACCGTGGAAAATAGCCAACTGTCTTTCACTAATCTCGCGTCTTTACCCCTCACTTGTCTCATACCAAATAAACACTACCTACCTCCTTCCAGCTTAGAAGAGCTGCCCACCCACTAGCTAAAACGTCGCTAAACAGACAGTAGGCTATATTGCTTGCTTTACGGGTACTCGATGGCTTACACGGGTTCAGTTCATTGGCTATGTTGGTCAGCCGAGTTATGGTTGCTCTTGTTGCTTGTATAACACCCAATAAGCAAGACATCAGATGGACATACGTTCGTGTTCTAGTGACACATTGGCTTACAAAGAAAGAGGAGAAGTGAACTAACCTGCTTCACCGCCCCTCTTTCATTGACACGCAACAAATAGAGGGGGAACAGGTGCTTTAAGACGTCTACTATTTATGCACTCTACAGACGATAAGAAATACCATGGGTATTGTTTCAGCCACTATTGCAACTCTTGGAGATGGACTCGTGTGAACCCCGCTTGAAAATCAATCGTGGATGGAACAAGTCCTACTCTCAGAGTATACTCAATAATTTTTTCCACCACTGTATCTACACCGAAATGTGTAATGGACTATTTCTTCAAAGGTTTATTTCGATTAATAAAAAGCAGATAGAAAAACAAGCTTTGGAAGAAATAGTTTGTAGAAGCTATATAACAATAAAGGATAGGAGTAGAGAAAATCATGTGAATGTAACACATACGATTTTTTTTTCTTTTTGATTTCTTTTATATTTATTGATTACCATAACTCAGTTTACTGTGTTACTTACGGAGAGCCTATTTCTTTTTCTTCTTTCCTTAACCCTAATTTTCTCTCACTCTGTCTCTCTCCATCTCCTCTCTCAATCTCTCCTGTCTTCCCTTTTGTTCCCATATCTGGGCCAGCAGCGTGAGTGGTCTTTCAGTTGTAAACAACTGTACTGTTTCCTATGGTAAACCGAAAGAAAAAAAACTGTTTTGTGTACCGTAGCATCCTTAAGTATATTTCATATCATAATTTTGTATTTAACCACTTGATTCCGGAAAATATTTTCATAATCTTCTGTTATGTACGTGAGATTTTAAAAAAACCGCAAAATGAATGTTTGCCTTCAATACGTCTAGGTATTATAAGGATTAGTAATTAAGTAATTAAGCAGGTCAATAATTAAATCACTTTAAACACTCTTCTTAATTAGGGTCTAAGAATTGTTGGACACCAAGTTTCATATTAATCGATAACGGCAATCTGGATCGAAAATGTAACGTACTACACATATACATTCAAAGATACATATAGGCAAATATTTTAAAAATATTTTTATTTATTTAATTTTTGCTTTCTCTACCACGTACCTAATAGGCATAAAAGGTTTTGTATTCTATGCACAAATTCGATACCGAGAGTCCAATGGATGCACATGTTTGGTTGTCCCTGAATGAAAAAATCATTTTTGGAAGAAGATCCTTGTGTGTGTTTATGTATCTGTGAACAGCATAACTCAAAATAACCAATAAACCTTCTTGTGCTGAAGTTTAGTATTTTCCAAAGATGCCACAAGAAGATTTTCAGGAAAATCTTTCCACCAAACTACGCTTTACATGGAATGTTTTTGGAAATGTTTCATTTTCTATAAATGCCTCTAATGATTTTGATTAAAATACCACACATTTAAGATATTTATTTGACAAATGTTAAACTTTCTGAGAATAGCCTGAGAAATTGTTTTCATTCTAAATGACTTTGTACCGTAAGAGATAGACAAAATCTTACTACACCAACATGTAGATCTCAAACACACAATTTGTACTAAATATATGTTTTTTGTGGCGTTAACCATTTCCGAGTTAGTCTTTATTGTTGGTTAGAATTATCAAATAGTTATACGTTTTTAAAACAGTAAGTCGCTATTCGTCTTTCATCGTGGTCATGTAAAGAGCATGGAACTTCAAAGCCATCACACAATGACCTGATATTTAAAAGATCTGACTATCACTTTAACCTTCTTATGCATTCAGCGAAATGTAAAATGTGAAATGAAGGCTTATTCCGATTAACAAGAAGTAAATAGAAGAATAAGCATTTTTAAGAATGGTTTATGGAAGATTGAGTAGAGAAAGTCATACCAATACAATACATCAGATTTTTTTAGCTTCAGAGCAGTCCTTCATACACGATTAAAATTATACTAAACTACTTTTGTATGTTTTGAAAATACGGCAGAAAAAGGAATATACCCACTTTGAAAATATTTCATGAAAAAATATGTTACATAAAGGATAAAAGAGATGGAGAAGAGAAGGGAGAGAGAGAGAGAGAGGAGAGAGGGGGAGAGAGAGAGGCATTTTAACACTGAACAAGATGTTAGCGCTTCGCATGAGTGGAGTAAACTCCAGCACGGTTGTACCTTTTTTCGTAAAGCATGAATACTGTGCATATGTAGAGTGCTAGAGTGCGTCACAGCAGAAATGTAAACTCCCGCACCAGCTGTTATTAGTTATTACGCCGGTTATTACCAAGGCCCTAGAATTTATGTGAGACGCTGAGTACACTCCGGCACGGTTGTTTGCATACTTACGGAAGACAGACGCTGAGTGACATGTATTTGTTTATTAGTTAGTGCTACATTAGTTTTTATACTTATGGAAGAGAGGCACTGAGTCAGTTATTGTGAACTGCGAGTGATCTTAGTCAACCCGATGGAGACCTCGATGCTGAATATGCTTTGCAGTTGAAACCTTCTGAAACATCAATGGTGACTAGAGTTGATGTCCGTGCTGCATTCATTTTCATACAACGGCCGACAGACGGCCTTATCTCTTATGGTTGGTAAAAAGGGAAAATCTTATGGTTTTCAACGGGAATAAATTTTATTTTAAACATGAAGCATAGGATGGTTTGTCGGTAGTGCTGTATTAAAAAGTTGTGACATAGCAAAGTTTATACTTATGAAATTCCAAGTCTGAGTATAGAATTTTCTAAATCTAATTTTGAACACAACCATCATCCAGACGATACCTTGAACCGCCAAACGAAAACGAGAGCGGACGATTGTTTGTTACATGACAAGCCCTCTAAAGTGATAATGAAAGAAATCTCTCAACATGAAAATGAATTATCGTTAACAACAATAGATGTTACCCGCATTCGACGCAACATACAGAACGTGAAGCAAGCTTCACTGCCACCATTGCCGAAAACATTATCTGTAATGCATGAAGCCGTCAATGTCTATAATCTGAAAACTAATCGAAAAAAAGATTTCTTACTTTACAACGATGACGTAAGTAATGCTACTATATTTTCTTGTGACACAAATTTACAATTTCTCTGTTCGTGTGACAAAGGTACGTCTGTGGAACTTTTCAATTTTGCCCTGCTTCCTTCCTTCAAATGTTCTTATGACTACCGAAACGTATTGCATTTTACTTATTTTATGCTTTATTGCATAATAAACGTGCTGAAATCTACACACTCATATTTATTAAAATCTAAGACATTTGTAGATCAAAAGGCTTACCTTTTCAACCGTCAGTCAACGTCTCTGACTTTGAACAAGCTATACGTAGTGATCTACGTAAAGTTTTCTCCCAGTGTACCATTAGCTGTTTCACTTTTCATTTGTGCCAAAACTGATAGAGGAAAATATAGGAACTTGGACTCCATAAAGTATTCTAACACAATGTTCTGAAATGGGGAAATTTTTAGTCTATTTCTTTCGTCTTTCTTTTCTGCAAATCGAAGACATACTCGACTCTTTCACATATGATTTCATGGCTTCGTAACCTAATTGTGACAAGCTAGATGTATTTTGTGACTACGACTGTGATAATTACATCTCTGACGAAGCTGTATTTCCCCCTGCGTTATGGGGATACCAGAATATTGACGCACGGAGAAAAATTACGAATGCAGTTGAATCATTTCATTCCAGATTCGACTGTTTCCACGAAGCGAACATTTTCAAGTGCAAACCTACATAAAATCCGAATCAGCCTGTAATAAATTAGAATCAAGAAGAATGCAAAAACTGTAACAAATATACACACTTTCGCACTTGCGTCAACGATACTTTCTGAGGAAAATACCAAGATTTTAGTTGATTGAAAGAGCAGCATATTTGAATAAAATTAGAACATAGCCATGCTTTAATTTTAATTCTTGGCTTAGCGAAGCATTATTAATCACAGGTATGCAAGATAATTACATCTCTGACGAAGCTGTATTTCCCCTTGCGTTATGGGGATACCAGAATATTGACGAATCGTTTCAGTTGAATGCTAATTCTGCAGTCAAATCGTTTCATTCCAAATTTAATGTCTTCTTCCATCGACGTAATTTTTAATCACACCTATGCATTTTCGCATAGTCTGTCCTCAGTCTGGTAAAGTGGGAAGGAAAATGCTAAGCTCGTCCATAAAGGAAAAGTTTACTAATTTCTAGGTACCGAAACTTACACAGACTCTGTGTCAGAGTTTACGTTACCTGAATGCAGTTTTAGTTGGCGGTGCTGGAGTTTACTGTCTGCACTTTGCGTTGCGCATTTTGTTAGTCACAAACAAAAGCACAAGATGAACTTTAAGCAATAATATACATATGGTCACTGTAACTCGTATGATGAAGTTCATTATCAATGTATGTCGTAAAGGGGACTGGGGCTAAAATATCATATTGGCCAAATTGTAAAACTGTTCATGTAGTCTTGTTTTTCTCCAAGAGCATTCTTAAAGTCACAGCGGCCATTTTTATAACGATAGGTATGACATTTAAGGAAACAGGGAGGAGAGGGGCATATAGAAGCAATGTAAGCTTTAGGAATATAGATCTCTAAACTACTTCACATAAGGTGCTAAGGCGTTTTACCAACAATAATCACCCAGGAGCAATGCTCTTCGATGTCCCTCTTTCCAGTTAGTCCACAATGCAGTAATATCTTAAGCATTCTGTCATCTTTCATTCTTCATATGTAAGCATACAAACTATATTGCAATTGAATTATAAAGGTAGGCTCTATATATTCTAAAGTCTATTTTCATTTGTTCGCTTATCTAAATAGCCAATTTCAGTAATGAATGTGAAAACCTCGTCTCCTCTACTTCATTTCTCCTATAATCAGACCGTTTTACTATCCAATTTTCACTTCCATATGTGAGCATGAAAACAAGCATTATGTTGTAAAATCATTAATAAGATACACACAAATATTTTAACTTGTAATTTATTCTGTCTTAGCGGTGTGGCTTTTTAATGATTGTGTTGGTACTCATTAGTTACTTATATATTGAAGCAGTTTCACAAAATATTGCTCCTCTACTTTGAACGTTTTTGGAGTTTTATATAGCTGCTAATTTCCTCTAAAACGTGGGTATGGTAATATTTTATCAAAATCTAAAAAATCGGTCTGACATTGAATACTTCTACGTGCCCCATGTTATGTTTAACATAACACCCCGTATTTAAGGTGGACCCACCAATTCCAGTTCGTAGGCAAGCGAGAACACCCGACTGGTCTTGCTACACTTCACCAACAGCATATTTGCAACGTAAAATAGAGGATGTCTTACGGCAGAGAGCAGTTGACTGTTACCAAATGTCTACCGTTTTTCAGCCTGCCTCAGATTATCCCACCAACGTTAACATTAATTATTTATTCTAAATCTTCACTTACATGCTAGTTAGATTAGTTTTACTGAAAATACAGCAAAAGGAATTATATTACTAAACATGGATATATTCCATTGACAAATATTTTATGCAGGAAGAGAAAGCTAGAGAGAAGAGGGATAACGTGAGCGCTTCACACTGCGGTCGGTTAGTTACAAACAAAAACTCAATACCTCCACGTACGTGCTTTTGTCAGATGAATTTTAAGCAATAGTATGCATATGACCATTGCACTTCGTAAGATAATAAAATTCGTCAATATTGTTAAGAACCTGGATAATGTTAGGAGTCTGAAAACTCTATTAATGTTAAGACTTTTACTACTCTGGCGAAACTAATGTTTAACATAATCATACAATATTGTACTTATTTAACTTGATGTTTTAGACCACCATAGCACTTTACCCTCATTATCTAAAGAAAGTAATATAATTTTGGGACATTAAGCTAGGACGTGAAGTTTCCTAGAGCATTATTATAGGTTTACATTGAAATTTACATTCAAATCAAGAAAAATCATCTAAACTAACCTGCGTGCTACATCAGCATACTATCCACTCTGTTGCCTTATTATGGCAGCAATAAAAACGCAAACAAACAAGGGAGAGAGGAAAAAAAACAAGGGACGATCTTCCTCGCATGTAAGGGTCTACAGGTGTGTGCTCAGTAAAAGATGAAGATTGCCTCGTAACAAGCGCGTCACTGTTCAAACCTTCCAATTACAGGTTCAGCTCCGGGTGTGAATATGTGGGCTTATATTATGCAAGCATTACTTCGGGCAACTCATATTCATGGAGTAGTTAATGATAGCAGTCACCGGAATATCGTCTTTCATTTGTTAATTTAGAGGCGTGCTGTTGCTGTGGCAGCTATACTCACTCTATATAAGGCGTAATAAGTGGCAGGCATGTGTAATAAAACTTAATTTACAAAGAGCAAGGGAATTTCCAAGAATTTTCCATTATTTGGGCTTTTATTCACGTATTAGTTAAGAGGCAGTTTCTGTAACCAAGCACAAATTAAACCAATTTGTTTCCCATCATGATTTTATCATTTAGAGGGTGTTCTAAATATATGACGAATACTTTAATATACAGGGAGTAGACGAAACGATAACGCACGTTTATTCTTAAACACCATTAATGGTTTACTTTTGGCATTTGCGTAGTTTCAAAACAGAATAATGAGGGAATACAGTAAGGGGAAAATCATGTTTTGTATGTTCTTCGTAAAAATCGGAGTTGTAACATAATATTCTATCACCTTTTGTAATTGATTTAAACAGATTACTAATTACCTACAAGCAGAAATAACATGCAAATCTTCATTTTCTATTCCTGTTATATTACATATTCAAGGGCAATCGAAAAGAAACAGAAAAACAGATATATTTCAACGATTTTTATTTATTTTTTTGAGGGGTACTTGGATATTAGTTTACATACTACCACATCATTTAAGTTTTTGGACTGGAGCACACTGTTGTGAAGTTTACTGAAGCAGATGGTTCGGCGGCAAGATACCGTGTCAGTTATTCTCTTATCCCAGCAAGAGGCAGTTGTATACTGAGAGTGTACGTGCATAAAAACTGGCCCATTCCCCTAGATCGCAATAATGTTTTACCTTAAGATTTCCACCTTTAGGTAATAAAACTTTGACTCAATCCATCCGGCATCAGTTCTCTATGTGACGGACCTGAAAAACAAACCATGGACAAAAAAAGAAGAAAGAAAGAAAACAATAAAGAAAAAAAACAACCAATGATCGATGTTATAACCAATGTAAAATTAAGGGGTGGTTCAGATACCATCTCTGTGAAAGTGTATCGCTACGATTGGTACACAAGGACAGGTAAACCAATAAAACAATTTGACGTTCTAGAGGAAGGGGTGAGGAATTATTTGCAAGGCGTGTTAAGCTGGAGGATAATTACGACATTAATCATATGGGAGGTTTTATTACTGGCATGGAGACGAAGGATAAAGTTATTGCTATCATTGAAGGGGCAATGAGAAAACCAATTTTAAGAACACGGTGGGGTGGCATGAAAATACAAGATTTAAGTATATTAAAAGAATAAAAAAGAAGAAGTTCTTAACCTTCGTGTTCACATTTCTGCGTTTTTATTATATACGAGGTGTGATCAAAAAGTTTCCCGAATGACGTAATAAATACTATACAACGTTTTTTTGTCTAATCTGCACTGTCACCCTCGAAGTAGTCTCCTTGGGAGTTGATGCACATGTCCCAGTGCTTCTGCCACTGCTGGAAGCACCTCTGGAAGTTCTCTTCTTTCAACATGTTCAGAGCCTTCTGCAATTCGCGATGTATGACATCAATGTCCTCAAAACGGTGTCCTCGGAGCCACATTTTAAGTCGCGGGAAAAGAAAAAAAGTCCGCTGGTGCCAAATCTGGAGAATAGGCGGGATGGGTAACATTATTCAAAAGTTGGCGAACAGAAAGGGCTTTGTGCGCTGGCGCATTGTCATGATGCAGGAACCAGTCACCACTCCTCCATTTCTCCAGCCGTTTGTGTCGCACATTCTCCCTTAATCTTTGCAGCACTTGTTTGTAGAACACTTGATTCACTGTTTGACCCTGTGGCACAAATTCCTTATGTGCAATGCCTTTAATCTCAAAAAACACAATCATCATCGACTTCACCTTGGATTGAACTTGTCTGGCCTTTTTCGGGAGTGGAGATGAAGGACTCTTCACATTGTGAAGATTGTTGCTTCGTTTCTGAATCGTACCCATAAATCCATGTTTCATCACCACTAATAATTTTCTCCATAAACTGTGGGTCATTTTGTAGCTGTTCTTTAAGATCTGTGCAGGCAATAACACGACTTTCCTTTTGGTCATTTGAAAGCAGGCGGGGCACGAACTTGGCGGCAATTCTTCTCATGTCCAAATTGTCTTTCAAAATGCTTTGAACACTTCCAAAGGAGAGTCCTAATGAGTCATAAAGTTCTCTTATAGTAATGCGCCTATCATTTAAGACCATTTATCTCACCTGATTAATATTTTCGTCAGTTTTGCTGGAACAGGGTCGCCCTGAACGATCTGCATCTTTAACTGATGTCACACCACTTTTAAATTTCGAAAACCACTCAAATGCTTGAGTTTTGCCCATAACGCCCTCCCCATAAGCTGTTCTAACATTTCATAGATTTCGGTTGCAGTTTTACCGAGTTTAAAGCAAAATTTGGTGTTCGTTCTTTGTTCTTCGTAATCTGACATTTTTGCTACGCGGAAAAATCGCAGCACATGCAAAACACGTATTCACTTCAGAGCGGCTACCTCGTCACTGCATGGTCACATGAAGTAACGTGATCTCTCATTTTTATCGGGAAGCAACGCTGGATGTACAGTATGGGTAAGAATTAAAGAAATCTTAGCGTCAACATTATTGTGAAGCCATTCCGGAAACTTTTTGATCACACCTCGTATTATGTTATACTATACTACATCATATTTTGCGCCAAAACTCACGAAATATTGCCTTAACGGTACTCCATCTGTAAGAACATTGACAACTAGTCGTAATGTTACTCATTGTCAGTTCGGCCACATTTTGGGGGAGGTAAGGTATCCTGCCAATTAGAATTATGCTCGAGCAACAAATGAAATTCACGCTGGCAGAGCGTGGGGCTAAATTTGCCATCACCAACATAAACAACTGTGTTCAATTATGGGCCACTTATGCACGTAGTATAATAGGTGGAATTACGGCCTCTGTTGTGAAGGTGATTTGAGTGAGCCCGTCGGAACTTGAAAATGCTGTTGTTTGAGCAACGAGCAAACATCAAGTTCTGCCAAAGTTTAGGCAAATGCACTGACACAACATTTGAAATGTTGAAGCAAGCTTACGGTGTGACGTCTTGAAACGCAGTGCTGTGTTTAAGAGGCATCAACGGTTTTTGCAGGGAGAGATATTTTGGAGGATGATGGGCTACAAATGATCTGAACTGAACGCAATATCGAATAACTTGCAACGTTGGACATGCCAATCGCTTCGAATCGCTAAACGATATCACAGCATCAGTGATCACCCATTGTACGTGCCGCAAAATTCTGTCGATGACCTGAGCTCCCATATAGTGTGCATGCATCCTAACGCAAGACCAACGTAACGATATTTGCAGGGTCGTGATTAGTAGTGCCGTTTCTCAACAGGTTGCCCTGCTGTCAAAGCCCCGTATTCGCCTGATCGTGTACCATGTATTTCCTTCTTCTTTCCCGGTTCGAAAGAAAAGCTACGTGACGTAGATTTCATTCACTGTGAGGACATGGTGACTGCCCCAAGAAAAGCCGTATGGAATTTTTCTGGCACTACGTTCGAGCACTGCTTCCAGTAGCATTTATACCAAGTTTGGCAGACGTGCATAGCGGTTAAAGTCTACCTTATTACTCGTAGAACTTCACATCTGCTAACAGTAATTTAAATGGCATAGCTATAGCCGCTTTTATAAGCGGAACACACATACCGGGTATAATGACAATCAGTTGGGCCAACCTTGCGTTGAAAGGTACAAACATGAAAAATGTTGTAAATAGACTTTAGGCTTTAAGTTAACGCGTTATTATACATTATCATCAATTTATCCAAAATTGAAAATTGCCAGAAGTATTACGATTACAGCATTGATATGTGTATGCCAGTAACTCTCAATTTGTCTTACTTCAATCGATTTTTGTATGAAGCTGGACTTCTGAGATTGAAGGAATGCTTTTATACATACTTTTTGTAGCACACAGTCAGTCCATGCCAGATAGACATATTCATCCTGCTTAAGGATCTTATAAATTTTACTGTTCTGTGACTAGCTATTTTCTGTACAATCCATTTCTTATAGTTGGTGAATGGCACTATAATGTTCTACTGGCAATTCCAATCGGATATTGAGCTTGTGGCTGAGGAAAACCATGAAAACTAATCAGTCAAATTGGCCCATATGAGACTTCTCCAATGCGAGCCACAGACACTACTCTCTGAGCCGTTTTGCTTAGTGATGTACTACTATCGCGTGCTTTAGTTGCTTGTTTGTTCCATTTGTATGCCACCATTAACATCTAAGGTTGTTAAATGCTGTTCACTATGTTAACAGTTGCGTTAATCTTTGGGTATTTTATAAGCATAAAATTCACACACATATTTACATCTACACATCCTTCCAGACTCTAGGGAGAAGGGAAATAATCCTGCCTAAAGAAAAACTCCCACCATCTAGCCGGGAATCTAACCGGAACCTCCGGAGTCCTAGTAGAGTAGGCTGAGTGCAGCCCGATGGAGTGTTATAAAGCGTACCGACCCGCGATGGGTTTAACCGCCTGAGAAAGCATGCGGGTTGCATATCGTCCGGTGAGAGTGAGGTTAAGGGTGTAAAAGAAGTAGCAAGATTGCTCCTCGACGGCTACTGGTCAGGATACAAAGGCCCATCTGCAACGCTGATGTTTTCCAAATTTACTTATTTATTTATTGGAGATGCTATTGTGAATTTTGCGTCGAAGCAACTATTGGAGGAATTGTGGAGGAGCTCAGCTTTAGCTGCAGTTTGGATGTTCTCCTGTATTGTCGGGGGTGCCCGCATGCCATACGGGTGACCTGGTGTCGCCTTAAGTGGCGTTTTGTGGGGTTGTAATCCTTAAGAGACCTAACCAGGGCGCCCCGATGGAATGCCAATCTATCGTAGAATTTTGCAGCCCGGCGCCTAACTTCCACGCATGGAAGAGTTCAGGCTTCGTAAAGTACTCTCACGGGGAAGGAACGTCATACAATATAGACGGCCCGGAAATCCCTATTTTGTACACACTCTGGCCTCAATAGGCTGGAGTCTGCGGTTACACCCCCCGGTCTCGCAGGCATATGGAAGTAAGAGGGATAATCAAGACTCTAAAAAGGCGTAGCTTTAAGGCAACTAGTATCTCCGACCTTAGCATGAGGTACAGTGAGGCAGTAGCCCCAATGGCTTGACGCAATAGGTCTCAGATGTGTTGCCAAAAAGTTAGATCCTTATCTAACTTGACGTCCAGGTAGGCAATGACATTTGTCCACTGATTCCTTCGGCGGAGATAAGTAAATTTGGGAGAGTTTGCAGGGAACTTTTTCCCCTTGTTTTACCCAGTTTATAATACTGTGTTTTTATTGTTTTCGTTACCGCTTATTATCGCAATTACACAACACACACAAACACCCATACCCATGACGGGACTCGAACCCGCGACCCTCAGCTTTGCGGAGCGCCGGAGCTATACACTCCAGCGACCACGGCTACCGGGCCGGCAAACAATTTAATTGGGGATTGGCGCTTCGCTAAGAGAATGGTGTGGCTTTTATCCGAGTTAATGGGCATCCACCAGCGCCTGCACTAAACTTGGATGAGGTGAAGCTGTCGTTGTATGGGGTTGAAGGTTCTGGGAAAGTTCCTGTCTGTACAGAATAACAGTACGTCATCAGCATACTGGGCTATGTTGACGCGCTGTTTTGTAAGGAGGTCGGCCATGAAAATGTCGAAAAGCGTGGTTGATAACTCAGAGCCTTCGGGGATTCCGCCTCATGCTAGACTTAATGTACATGTTTTCCCTGCGACTGAGGCAACAAAATGTTTGAGATAGCTGTGTAGTAGATGTATGATGTGAGTTGGTAGCACCCGTGAATGAGTTTATTCAGGAGATCCGCATACCAGATCAATGAGAAGGCCTTCTCGACGTCCAGAGGTATTGTCGCAGTGAAATCCCTGTCCTGAAACCCAGAGCAGTAGCCTCCGCTAAGCGCAACAGCTGCTCAAGGTTCAAGGTTATTTATTAGGTGTTTAATAACCTGGAGCCGGTACAGAGGGCCCGGTTTTCAGGATACAATTTGCATTAGATTATAAATTACAGGTTTGTTATTGACAGTCATTTTGGCCCATACAGAAGCTCTCTTTGGGCTTCCGAGAACAGTTCGGTTGCTTTTCTTTCTGTTTATTTCACGGATTGGTCTAACGTATGTTTGCTTCATGGTACCTATTTACAAAACTATTTACATATGTACATCTTTACAACACACGCAGTCACTCGGGTCATCCATTCTCATTTTCGCTCGCTCGCACGCACGCGCGCGCGCACACACACACATACACTCTGATACTCTCGCCCGCACCATTTACATTAAAGTCACTGTGCAAGTCCACTGTTTTGCTGTGCGGCCAGTGCGTACTGGATGCTGTGGTGGGAGGCGGCCTCTTCAATACTGGTTGCGTGGTCGTGGGCCGGTAGTGGTGGGCGCGCTAAGCGACGAACTGCGAATGACGTTAGAATACTTTGATTCGCTTATGTTTACGATGTTTGGGCTCACCGCTTCCTATGGAGGAGATGAGAGTATTTTCATGTCTCCGTATGTGCCGCCACGTCATAGTGGATCGTTTTCTAATGGCATCGGTCACATAGGGGGTTGATATTTCTTGATTGAGGCTTAGGTTATTTGTCAGGAGTGGTGGGCGTAAGAGTTTTCTAAGGGACAGATTTTGAATGGTTTGTAGTCTTTTTAAGGCAGTTTTGGAGGCATTTGCCCAAGCCACGCATGCGTATAGGAGAACAGGAAGGATGAAGGATTTGCATAGGTTGAGTTTGGAACGTGCCTTAAGTTCCTTACTTCTAAAGGGGTGTCGAGACGGATTTAGAAACCAATATGCTAAACCATCAGAGAGACAGTTTCATACTTTAGTTCTGGAATTATGAACACCTGATAAAATTGTAGCGTAGTGTTGTGCCGCAATGCACGGCAAATAGTTGTTCATATATATTATTACACTTACATTCATGCAATAAGAGCGTCTTTACTTTCTCTACCACCTACCTATGTGTTTCACCTAAAAATTTCACCGAAAATGCATGTTTTGAGTTCCATTGAATCCCCTCAAATCATTTTTAGTCAAAAAGTCCCCACGCGCGTTTGTGTATATCTGCCTCTAAACGGCATAACTAAAAACGAAAAATTAGTACACATGTCAAATTTCATATTGTACTCGGGTGCTGTTTAAATTATTTTTATTGAAACACTATATTGTGACGTATGCGCATACGTCTCTTTGGTCACCTAGATTCGAGATGGCGGTTGTAGTTTAGGTGGGGGTAGGTTAGTTGGCGTCCCCCACGCTTTTTGAAGCGTGGCTTGGGGCTGAGAGTCAGTGAGTTGCAGTCAACCTGACCAGACGTGTATTCGCTCTCTCCGTGCGGGAATGCATGGCGGCCTCGCCCGACAGGCATGGAACTAAGATGGGGTATGTAGTAAGTTTTATCTAATAAATACTGTGCCACCCAAATCTTTATTGTCTTATTTATGATAGTGTAAAGCTCCTTCTACCTATTTTGAGCCATGTAAGTGTCATTTTGCCAGTTTTTAATAATATTTCTGCACTTTCACTTTAGCTGCGTCCCTAGTCGTAGCCTCGCCTTATTCAAATTATTACAATTTGTTAACTACCTGTTACCTCTCTAGCGAGTGCTCTGCCCCTTGAGCGTGTTTGATTGGAGGCTGCGACAATATGTGTTAGATATTTGTCCGACTAAGAAAATGTATACGCTAAATTTTCTGTGGATAACCTGTGCCTGTGAAATCCTCCTCATTATGTATGGATTTGCATAATATTTTATAAATAGGAATGAAATGGAAAGCGGAGGGGATTCGACACTGATCTAGGGAGTCTAGACATTGTACTGGAGGCGCCCATGATGGGAGTGTCTCGGGAGGAAGGGGATCATTGGGCGGCCGGAATCAGGAGTGACGGCACAGCAATGACAGGGTCCCTAAAGTTTCCAGATATAAACGACTCAGCAAACGGATAGGTAGATCGGGGACCCTTCCGCACATGGGATTCAATGCCCCCATTGGGGGCGTTCCTTATACCCCGGCAACCAGGGAGGCCGAGCGATGGAGAAGGTTCACAGAGATCATCGTTTTTCCCTGCCACGCCGCACCGAAACCCCATCGCCGACACTTCCAAACCTAAACAGACCAAACGGGGTTAATGAGGAATGAAATGATTAATGGAGGGACAGAAAATTCGGTGGATGTAATGATCCTTCCCAGCATTCGCCTGGCGACCCGGGGAAACTCCCGAAAAAACTCATGGGTAGGAAGATCGGACGCGGAAATCAAAACCAGACCTCCCGAATGTGGGCCACAGACTCAACCACCTGAGCCATCCCGCTCAGTTACAAATAGGAAAATGTAAGAGTTAGACAATAACTTACTTCAGGAAAAATACGCAGCTCATTAAAACGTTCAAGTTATATCCAAGATTTTTCCCACCGTAGCTTTAACAGTTGTCAATATACCAGGTGAGTCAGCTGCCCCTATTTATTTTTTTAATTTATGCAACGTGCTAAGCAACATTTGTGACTTACGCCTTTCTTGAATTCCTTCTAAAGGCTGATCTGCATAACACTTTATAGAGCAAGGATAGATAACACAGTGTATAAGTGTTTTAGGGACAGAATGCTATCGTCATGTATGTCGATGCCAAAAACATCCTACCCTGATACTGGGAGCTTCAGTGGCACTTTTAGCTGATTTCACAAAATTTTATTCTTTAGCATACATCGATACACACCTTTGAAAACGCCCCTGAAGGAACAACTTATTACATGCATCGGGTGACAAAACTATTTGAAAACAAAATGGAAGATCTAGCAGTGCGACCAATTGGATTTAAGCCGTCAGCCAACAAAGGTTCGTTGTACAACCTTGTCAAAAATGCTAAGCATTAGGTAGATAATTTCTCTTTTGTCACAAACTATGGCATATTTCAGTTCATACAGTAATTGAAATGGCTTATGCAGTTTGTTTATTTGAGTTAAAGTTACCAAAATGACCTCTAAATGCTGTATGAAGTTGCAAACAGCATGTAAAGATTCGAGGTGGGGTTGAGTTTTGCTATTATTAATTCGCATAGGAACCCCAACACGTAATGTAGTATTGGCTGAATAGTACTATCACTAGCCGCTTTAATGAGGGTTCAAATCCGTCGTGTTAACCTCAAAATTTTTATTACCTTTTGTTTTACCTCTTTTGGGCCTATAATTTGATATTATGACACAAAGAACATTTTTGATAGCATTATAAGTGTATACAAAATAGAATAATCACCATGTTTTTTCCACCGTAAAGAAGAATAACCGCAAAGCCCAAATCCGGGTATTCATACGTGAAGAATGTAGGCGGATTACACCGGGCATGTTACAACATGCAAGAAGGTCTTTCCGGCAAGGTGCATAAATGTGCATTGATGAAGGGGGTCGTCATTTTGAACATTTACTTCGTTGATGAAATCCACGCTCTTTAACAATTTATTATTCTGTTTACCATGAACTTAGCATATTTACAAATGCTTTGTTAGTAGAAGAAGGGAAACATAAGGTTTAAACATGAAAGAAAAGCTGTTAGATTTAATATCGTGGATATGTGCCAAAAGAATAAAAGCTAACTACGTGACACGGTTTACAACACCAGATAGGTACAGATTATTACCGTAAACGTAATACACAATTATCTGATTGTAATTCTTGTGTCTTTGGCTCACAGGAGAGCCAATAACAAAATTAATAGATTAGTATACTAAAATACAGAACAATAAACGCAAGGAGAAAGAAAAAAAATAACCAAAACGATTGGATGTTCATATCAGATTCGAACCTCCAAAGCTAACCCTTGCTTTACCATATCCCGGCAGCTAATCCACTCGGCCAGAACGCACTTAGTGCGTATTGTTCTTCGGGAAAACATACCTCTATTTCGTTGCAAGCATTATATCCATAAAAAACCGACTTTTTAAAACCTTTCGCGGCTCCTTGGCTCATTCAGGCCTTTAATTCTTAATGGTGGTTGTGTATAGTATCGAATAGGACAGAGCTACAATAGCAGTTTGTTTGATAAAAGGGTTAATGTTTTAACATTAGTCTATAAAATGCGGGTTACATAGTTACGAATACCTAGGGGCAGCTGACTCACCTGGTATTTCCCGGTGTATGTTTCAACCTTAAGGGTGTCATCTGACGGAAGATGTCTTAAAGCTTTCCACTCCTATTTATTTTCTTTCGTAAGAGGTGGCTACTACGATTTCTGAATTGATTCCTCTGTGCTTATGAAAAATATTTGAATGTGAATAATGTAACATAGACACAAGAATACCTTTTAACAAATTATAGATCATATAAATTATGCCTGAGAAATTGAAGTGGGTAGAGAAAGCTATGTGACTATACAAAATTAAATGTTTATGTACTAAACTGATCATGTTTAATTAGCACTGAATTTCATATTTCCAAAAGTCTTTCGCTTCTACTTTTTATACCTCTTACTTAAGGCGGGGAAATATGTCGCTCGATCAAAAGTCAAGATCAAAGTCCAATGAGCATTTTGAGACCCTCTAAACCCTGTGTGTGTTCCTTTATTTATATATGTGTACACGTGCGCGCTTGAGAACAGCATAGATCAAAGATGAAGACATTCAGAAAATACCAAACTTCGTGTGTGTTCATATTTTAAAGAATGCAAAAATTTAATGAAATTCTACCATGCCAACAACTCTTGCACGGAAAAGTGTTGGATGAAGTTTTTCTACTTACTAATCTATGAGACGAGTTTTACTTTCTCTACCACACACGTGGTGAGGGAAATTAGGTAGAAGAAGCACTGCATTGTACCTAAAAATTTGATATCTACATTTTACCGGAAATACATGTTTGAGGCTCCCTGAATTCACAAAGAAAGGATTCTTAGAAAAATGTTCATGCGCGCGCGCGTGTTTGTGTCTTTAAACGACATAAATCAATAGTATTTAAATTCAGTATCTTCCAAAAATGGAGCACAAAGATTTTCAAGAAAATCTTCCTAAAGCAAACCACCTTTAACATGGAAATTGTTTCCTTATCTTTGTTTTTCTAAACACTGAATTAAATGAATTTTGTTAAAATTCATTATACTTAAGATATTTAGATGTTAAAAAAATTGTATATCTGGAAGTTTCTGGGAATAACATGTAAATTTCTCTTCTTTCAGTGTGAATTTTGCACAATTTTATAAAATTGGTAAAAATTAGTAAAGAGCTTACTACACAAAAATGTGGATATCTTTAAAACACAGAATTTATTTCAATTAATTTTTTGTGGCATAACCATTTGCCAGTTATCCTTTGTTATTTGTTTGAGTTTTTCAATGCTTTTTTTTAAGTGCTTTCACTATTTAGTTGTTTCTTGCGATGTCAAGAACAGAGTATTGTATTTCAAGATCAGCATATAGCGATCGTTTTAAACTTCTGTCTATCGCTTTTGTTTCCTGTATTCCCCTTGTACTTACAATGAAATGTGTAATGGAAATATTTCTGTAAACCCTATCTCGATTAACATAAAGCAGAAGGAAAACCAACATTTTCAAGAATGATTAGTAATGGCTGTTTTAAAATAAACGACAGTGGGCAGAGAAATTCATGCGAATTGTGAATTTAACGCGCCACTTTGAGACGGTACATATTGTATACGTATTATATCATATTGTATACATATTGTATATATAGATATTTATATGTGTGAATGTTTTAGTTGTAAACGTTGTTTATATATTTTAGTTATAACAAACTAAATGTAAGTATAAAACTGAAATCTAGTGCCCCTGCTAGGTTGACTTCCTGGACACACCTCATTCATCAGGACACATGGGTAGACGAAGTAAGTGGGGTGAGAGATATGACACTTACCAGAGAACCGAAAATTCGTTGGCAGTGGGTGCGAGATTCCAGAAGCTTCCAAAGATGTTTGCTGAGGTGAGCCAATAAGGATAGCTGAAGAAGATTTAAAAACATAAATGAGCGAATGAGATTTAATGTATCTAAACGTCGGGGAAAAATGGCGTCTGTAAGCGTTATTAGCTAGCCTTGTAGGTATAAAAGGGAGTGAGGATAAATAGGGGCGCATTTTCGAGTTTAACATTCTGCTTGCTTTGTACTAAGTCATCTGCTTATAATACGATGTGTATAGAAAGGAATGTGGCATGTTAAGGGATTGACGAGTGGCAATGATATCGTGCCAATTACAAATAAAGTGTCAACAGTTAATGAAGTTAAGTGTCATTAAATAAAGCCAAGTGTCAATTATTAACAAAGTCAAGTGTCAATGATCGGTGTCGGTTCATCCACCTGGAAGGCCAAACCTGAGATAGGAATGAATAGCCGAGGGCAACGGAGACTACATCTTCGCAGCTAATAATCCACCTACACATATTTATCAGAAAACAACCCTCAAACCCATAGATGGCACACAACGTGTCAAGTGGAAACAGCAGGTGGAAACCACGGACGCCAGGAACACCTATTTCTGGCATCGACGCCATGAATACCGTTTTTCAATATCGACGCCAGGAATACCATCAATCAGCATCGACGTCAGGAATACTGTTTTTCAACATCGACGCTAGAAGTATTATCTTTTAATATTGACGCCAGGAATACGATCCTTCAACATCAACGCAAGGAATACCATCCTTCAGCATCATCAGAACGAGAAAAGTGGAATACACACACAAGGATTAATAATAGTAAGACAAGTAATAGTAAATTTTAAACAACCAATTACAATAATTTTTGCAAACCGCTTCGCATGCTATTAAGAAGTAGGAAAATTGTGTACAAAATGGATAGTAACAACCAAGCTAATGTACCTAATTGTGAAGCAGAAGAGGAGGATAGGCAAACGTAAGAAATAGGCAGTGATGATGGGGAACGTGTGAGAGGGCAAGGTGCAGAAACAAACAGCCAGGAAATGATAGATATAGATTTCATGAGTTTATTGTGGAAGTTAATAGAGAACAAATTAGAGAAAACTAATAGGGAAATGAGAGAAAACAATAGGAAGGTTGGGCAAATGAGTTGTGAAATAAAGGAAAACAATAAGAAGATTGGGCTGAGCAATAAAAGGCTAGAGGACAAATGACAATATAGTAAACGGAAAAGAGAATAGAAAAAATGACAGTCTCTCATAGCTAGTCGGCCATGATAAAGAAATGACCAAGAACAATGAGATCAGAAATTGAAGCAGTTAGGAGAGAGTTGGGCAATATGCAGCAAGGGGTAAAAGCCAAATTACAAAGTCTTCGTCAAGAGATATCTGACAAACAATCTGACTTGGAAAATAAAGGTGAAAATGAAGCACAGCTGGTAAAAATCTTAGTACTAGAAATCTCATTAACAAGTAGAAATGTAGATCTGTTGAAACATACCAACGAAATTGAACCTCTTAAATGCCTCGTGGTGAATTTAAATGCAACCCAGCACAACTTAAACAAAGAAATTCAGGAAATAAGAGTGACATTTTCCAGATTAGAATTAGGAGTGACAAACGTATGTACCATCTCTGATTTAAATGTATCTACTGGCTTAGCTGACGCTAGAAATGACAAGAGTGCAAAGTCAAATTCAAACCACAACTGAGCCAGGGGAAGTGTTTACAGAACAAATTTCTGCATCCAGTGAACAAAGTGTGCATTTTATGAATCCCATGAGTTACAAACGTGGCTAAATTATTTGTTAAATGAAATTCCAGTACCAAATTTTCAGGAGAAAAGTGACGATAACCCGAAATTGTTCATTAAAGAAATAGAGAACTACTTCAAATTTAGCAAACTCCTGAGGGATTAAAAACGTTAGTTATGGGCAAAGGCTTAGAGGGAAGAGCTAAAAATTGGTTGCTCCTAACACTGGGAAAGGATACAAATTATGAGTCATTTAGAAGACATTTTTTGGCTAGATATTGGGGAGCAAACCAGCAAAATGCAATCAGAATGGAAATAACAAATGGGAAGTGTGATGAAAATTCGGGATAGGCATGATTGACTATTTTTTAAGGGTCGCTCAAAGAAACAAGTTGTTAGATCCACCGCTCAGTGAAAGAGAACTAATTGCAATAGTGACAGTCATTATCCCGAGCTCATTGGAAATAACCTCATAGTGGCAAAACCAGGAAGTTTCTCAGAAATTATAGATCTACTTACTGCATTCGACTGCAGTCAGGTACAACAAACCCAGGATCAGGTCGGAAATTCGCATGACATATGTAAATGTAAGGAATGTAAACAGACACAATTCAGGTTTTGTTAGAGCAGGGGCAGAACATAACAGGAATGTAAACAGGGGACCCGCTCAGGATACAAGGCACTTGCTAGATGAATCGAAAATTCGTTGGCAAGTGGAGTGCGAGATTCCAGAGGTTTCCAAAGATGTTTGCTGACGTGAGCCAACAAGAGTAGCTGAAACAGACTTACAAATATAAATGAGCGAATGAGATTCAATGTATCTAAATGTCCGTCTGTAGCGTCTGTAAACGTTATAGCTATTGTTGTATGAAAGGGAATGAGGATGAAACGGACACATTTTCGAGATTCATATTCCGCTTGCTTCGGGCTAAGTCATCTGCATATAACAGGATGTGTATAGAAAAGAATGAGGCGTATTAAGGGGTTGACGAGTGGCAATGGCGTCGTGCCAATAATTAGTAAAGTGTCAATAGTTAATAAAGCCCAGTGTAAATAATTAGTGAAGTGAAGTGTCACCAGTTAATAAAGTCAAGTGTCATTAAATAAAGCCAAGTGTCAATTATTAACAAAGTCAAGTGCCTTGATCGGTGTCGGTTCATCCACCTGGAAGACCAACCTGAGATAAGAGTGAATAGTCGAGGGCAACAGAGACTACATCTTGGCAGCTAATAATCCACCCACACATACTTATCAGAAAAAACCCTCAAACCCATCCGTCACAACTTTTATTACAATATTATATACTTGACCCATAACATCCATGTCTTCATTTTTCTGTAAATAACCTGTAAATTTCTTTACATTCTTATCGGGATTTTCTTTTCTGAGAAATCATGAAAGACAAAGCTGTGGTGCTTATTAATTATACAGCTTATATTTAATAACTTACTTCTAGATATTAAACACTGTCGAAGATTTCACATTTTACTCCAATAGAATACCTGCATTTAACTAAAGCTCTTTCTGGTTGTTTATTGTCTATTTTTATAAACTGTCACTAAAATTACATTAATACTTCCAAGAATCACAAATAACATTTAAACTCTCAAACTCATTATTGCCTCAAGGTTACCTCATTGTTACCTCACTGTTAACAACGTTTAACTTATTATTCTCACAGCTCCTACATTATTAAATTACGTAATATATTCACATAACATTATTACACATGGATACAATAATATAAGCATGTGCAATTACTGTTACATACATTTTACAAATTATTACATACACATATTGCTTCAAGGCGGGTTGTTATTGAATTTACATATTATATAATTAGACTGAAATTATTTAAGTGTTAAAAATACTGCCTCAGATGTCGTCGATCTTCTTCAAGTATTGCTCAAACAACGGCAATATGTTCATCAGAAGCGGGATGGGGGGGGGGGTGGGTCCTTCACAAAATTCATCACTAAGAAGAAAACCGATCTCATCTGAATTTCGTTGTACCAATTATAAACTTTTGTCTTAAGGCTTCTTCGCCAAATGCGTTTTTAAGCAGAACTTCAATTTGCTTAGGTGTTAATAACAATTTAAAATCGTAAAAAATCATAGCTTGGAAATGTTCTCTAGTCAAATTCATTTTTGAGTGAACACAAAGTATTTAATTAATGATCATTAACAAACTATTAGAGCAAATCAAATACTACACGGCAATCAATTCGCAAATACTCGTAAAAAGCAGCTGCAAATATAAACAAATTTCATTTGTTTTTAGAAGCATGGCATTCTAAAACTTTTTAGTATCGCTCTAGTATATACATATTACATAATAATATCGTACACCCAAACCTTTAGTGATTTGCATATAGTGGTTAAAAGAGTGAGGACATATTATATGGGTATTATATAACAGTGTATCCTTTATTTCTAAAAAAAAATAGAAAAACAAATTTAAATTTTTTCTAAATTGATGAAGGGTAGAGAAGTTGTGCGAGTGTATCAAATAAATGATTTTCCTAGAGTACTTACTGATCGGGATCACACAGTTGAGTTACCTGATATAAGGTTTTAGGTTGAACATTGAATAATGATGCACTTAAATACCCATTTATTAATTTTTGTAGAAAACAGCTTGCTAATACATCCATACAACTAGGCTTTAAATCCTTACAAAACCCATACTTCACATGCTTTATCAATTTCTGCTAGAGGATTGGAAAGCACGAAGCTATTTTAATACAATTTTGACAGAAACGAAATGCAGAGCTTAGAAAATTATAGCCATCTGTTGTCTTAGCTAATGCAGATACTTGGGAAAATTTATTTTCATACATTCGCAGTTTGCCAGACTGACTCCGGATAAAAACTCCTGTGAGCCAGGTTTGTATAAACACACAGTAAGTGTATCCTAGTGTTCTCTTCAAACATTTCCCTCTAATATGCTTCCTCCATCTCTGTTAACGCTCCAAGCAGCCATATTTCATTATCCATATGGATATTATACTGCCTGACAGCCAATGCTGGCATCTTAAACTATGTAGGTAAGCATTCCAGTGCTGTCTGTTACCAAAATGTGTATTTCCCTTTTTCTTCTCGACAGAAACCTTATTTCTAAGAATGTGCAATGGTAACTAAACGGGTACGTCGAAGTAAATAAAAAGAAAGAGATGAAGAAAATGTTTCTTTTATAATAAATAATACTCTTTTACTTTTAAATAAAAATATATAACAAGCAGTCATGAAAAGAGAATTATGCTGATATTCCTGGAATTGTTTAATGTTTTAACCATTAATTTTTGAAAGAAAATTTGAACTCACTGGATTAGTTTAAATGATATTAAATACATTATTGAGATTCGATTATGGTAGGTATAGATTTTTCTAAGGCCTAGCTCTCCTTAGGCACCTTCTAACACCTAAGATTATACGTCACTGTAAATGTTTACGCGTTGGCTTCCTTTCATTCATATTTTTATCCTTGTTATTGTTTCTCTGTCTGTCTGTCTGTCTGCAATCATAACCTTGCCCTATATACAGATATCTATAATGTCAGTTAATTACAGAGTCGTTATAATACGTTACGTAAACCTTTTTTTTTTAACTTCCCTTGTTGTTGCACCCAGTTTATGCTGCTGTGTTTTACTGTTTCCATACCGCTTATTTCCGCAACACACATACACACACAAACACGCATGCCTGTAGCGGGACTCGAACCCGCGACCCTCAGCTTGGCGGAGCGCCGGAGCGACCACGGCTACGAGGGCCGGTAGACCTTAACAAAACTTCCCGTCATACTACACTGCCGTTTGTGAAAATTGCAACACCAAGAAGGAAACGCATGAATTCAACGAATTTAATACTACAGGTTAGGTGCATGACAAGTAACAAGTGATAAACTTTTTAAACCTATACATGACCTTTGAGCCCTAATATTCAGTATTTGATGTGGCCTCCATGAGCTGCAATTAGAGCTGCTATACGCCGTGGAATTAAATCAAAAGGTTCCGAATAAGTTCTGAGGGATTTCCCTCCACGCAGTATGTATTCGAGCTCACAAATCCGTGACACTGGTTACTGGAGGACCGTGACGCACCAGGTGCCGACCAACCATATCCCAGATATGTTCGATGGGCTACACGTCAGGTGAACGTGCAGGCCAGGGAAGCAATGGTACCCGTCGCTCTTCAAAGAAGGCTTGTACATTCCTCGCAATATGTGGCCGGGCATTGTCCTGTTGAGATGTGGCCTGTGGAGTTGCCTGAAGCAGGGAGAGTACCCCCATTAGGTACCAGTTGCAGTTCAAAGTGCCCTCAATTCGTAGGAAGGGAGATGGGTTGTTGTAACCAATGCCGCCCCAAACCATCACACCTGGTATTTGTCCGCTATACCGCTCAACAATGCAGCCCTCCAGGTAGCGCTCACCACGGTACCTCCGGACAGAATGCGGCCATCACTGTAGGACACGTTGAAGCGGGACTCGTCCGAAAAGACTATATTTTGCCAGTCAGCACCCCAGAGACGGTGTTCACGTGACCATTGCAGTCGGAGGAGCTTTGGTTTCTGGACAATGGAAGCCGACGTAATGGCATGCATGCAACCAGTCCAACCTGCAGCAGACGGTGAGGAACCGTTGATTCAGACAAGTTCACACCTGTTGCAGTGCTCCAGCGTCGAGTCAACACTGTGGATGAAGCTGTACGGTCCGTTATGGCCATGCGGACAAAATGACGGTCATCCCGTGCTGTGGTCATGTTCCGTGGTCCAGTACCCGCTCTTCGCTGCGTAGGACCTTCATTTATCCCCTGCTTCCACACACGCATCGCTGTCGTAACAGCATGCCCTGTACGAGCCGAAATGTCACGGTATGACAAACCCGCTTCCCGGAGACCGGTCATTCTGCGCCGTTCGAACTCACTCACTCACATGCCGATATTGCTCCCTTTGACGTCGACGAGGGATACTGGCACCTATTTAATTGTTTTCACCTTGTTTGACAGCTCTGCACTGACTACACCTAGCCCAACAATGACTTTGTCGGACCGACACGAGAGGGCTCTGCTCGGCCTACGTGTACCCCATCTTTCTGCAAACCTAATCACTTATTCCTTGCACACTCTTCTACACTTCCACCAAGTTTGGAGTTATACGGGAAATTCTTTCTTGGTGTTGCAATTTTCACAAACGACAATGTATAAATAATACGTCTAAGTACATTTTCTTCGGTCGTGACCGTCCCATAACTTTAACATCTTATTTATAAAATTAATTTATTTTTCTCATAAAAAGTACCCATATGATCTTCACCGAGAACACAACTTAGGACCTGTGTAAAATAAGGGCACGGCTTCGAAAATCATATTTTGAAAACGCTGAGTAGAGCTTCTTAAGCTAAAATACTGACTATATTTTATTCTTCTTCCTTTTATCCTTCACTTCAAGGTCTAGGTAATATGCCTGTTACGATTTCACAGAATTAGCTCCATTTTTTTTCGGCCATTTTATATCTCTTCTTCCTACGGGCTTGTAGTTTCTACAACGGCTGGAATTCTATTTCTTTACTCGATCTAGGATTCCAGTCGTTTATCTTAATTTATCGCCAAGGTCCGGCTTTATATATATATATATATATATATATATATGTACTTTCATTACGACCGATTACCAGAGCTAGAACAAATAGCCTTTGGCTTACAATGTGTGGAAACTGCGAGTTTGTGTCGACAGTGCGGCAGGGGGAAGGGCGAGCCACTGCTAACCTGGAACTGTAAACAGGAGCG
Organism: Deroplatys truncata; assembly: GCA_030765065.1. NCBI lineage: Eukaryota > Metazoa > Arthropoda > Insecta > Mantodea > Mantidae > Deroplatys > Deroplatys truncata. The sequence continues at coordinate 205,410,156 of CM060981.1, forward strand.
TCAGGGGTAGAAAGAACATAAACACACAGCTCACAGAGAGCAACTCTACCATAGCAGTAACACAAGCGTGCACTGACTGTCAACTGTGCAGCCCTGGGTCCATGTATTCAGTACTACGTCAGGTGTACTATGTAGGGAGAGTTGATTGCTCACTCAGTGAGTATTTGTCGTAACTCTACTTTACATTTATTTTGTGTTCAATTTACATATTTTATTTTAACGCTTCTAAAAGAGAATTGAATTTATAATTTTCATTGATACTTATATTTATTTCCTTTTGAATTTACAATTTTAATTTTAACACTTCTAAAAGATAACATAAGTCGTATATTCCAATATTTATTAATGCATTGCTCTGTCACGTGGGGATTTTGCTTGCTTGAATAAATTTTCTTAATCTGTTAAACTGGAAAATAAAATTCTATTTTATAACTACTCAAAATATAGAAATTAATACCATATTTAGTCAATAAAGCTAACAACATATTAATAATCTGTAAATACGTTGTTTTATTTAATGAATTTGTCATGGTGTAAAATGTGAAGCATTCAATGGAATTTCATGGGAAAACTAAATTGAATGAAACATTTTGGTTGCCTATATTTATAAAATATTATTGTGTAGTATCTTTAATACGAACACTGAAAACGCTTTTTGTGTACCACTGCTTCTTCTTTGTATTTAGCGGTAGAGGTAGAGGTGATTCGACGGAAGGGGATACTTGGTGCGCTGCGACCGGCACATACTATTGCGGCTACCACTCCCCAGGAGGAAGGGAAGAGATGAAGGGTCCACAGAAGGCTACAGGCATTAAGCAGGCAGACCCAAAGACGTCCAGAAGTCGCTAATACTTCTAAGCTCGCAGACCCGCCGAGAGAGGGTGAAGAACGATTCACCAATCAAGCAGCCCTTTGGTGTCCACAGGGAATACTCTTTCCATTGAGCATGTATCGCGCTATCTGTCCCTCACCGCCCGAAACAAAAATATAGAAATAAAATCTGAAATACTCATTATTAAATAATAATACATATGTGAATATTCATTTATATATTTATTTACCTGTAAGCACACCTGAAAAATGAGAAGGAAACGGAATGAAAGCGAAATGATGGAAAGGAAATCGTGGTAAAGACGAAACCACTCCAGCATTCGCTTGTAGACCTGGTGGAAACCACGAAAATCCATGGGTCAGAGTGGGCGGTGGCCGGGAATCGAACCGGAACATCTCGAATGCGAGTTGCACACGTTATCGCGGAACTGCTAGGGACTTCCGAGTCTTTGGGGCTTGTCTGCCTGCGGCCTGTAGCCTCCTGTATCTCCTTCACTTTATCCCATCCTCATAAGGGTTGGTAGCCACAACAGATCTATGTAGGTCGCAGTGCGCGTGGTGTTTCCTTCCGTTCTATAGCCTATATCTATACGGATATTTATATGCCAGAAGGACATCTTAGCTCATCTTACTTTTTAGACTCTATTTAGCTACTCTCTAGTCGTTAAGGTATTAGGCGCTTTAACCCCGTTACCAATGGGGAATGAGTGAACTTGTCATTAGCTACAGAAGTGGTATTCATATATTAGTGGAGAACTTTGACAATAAAGTTTATCTAGCACAAATCAGTTGGAATAAACACCTTTTTACCGTTATTTTGAGTTGTACAGTTTTCATACTTTGTATGGGGTTGTTAGAGTAAACGCGTTAGGGTAAACGCGTTAAATATGTTACATTTTTGCGGTTAGGTAATAGTGAATAAAGGTATTGTACCGCCATTGCCTCAAACGAAGGCTGCAGGAGAGAATGCTTGTTTTCTCATGTTGACTATGTTCAACAAATAAGTGAAACATTTTGCGAGTAGTGAAACCACCAATTTAAACATTTTCTTGGCCATCAAATAGAGTGCGTATCCTTAGAAACTATTTGTTGTTACCATTATTATTATTATTATTATTATTCTCAAAAATACCTCTTTTGCCGTTTAAAACTGTTTATATTGTTTTATTTTCTGCAGCTCTGATTATTTTAATTATTTGAAAACATAGTTTATCTACTATCAAATTGATTTTTAACATAATATTATATAATTATAACATTATTTTTTAATATAATTTGACACTGGACTGTAAAATCTATTATAGATTTTAAAATAGGGAAAATATAAAAGGAAATCACAAAGGAGATTTATTAGGAATCTTCAGTGCTCTAAACCTCTGATAGAAGAAAGGAAATCTAAAAAGAAGTGGCTCGTTCGTCAATGAATGAATGAATGAATGGTGAGATTAAAGGCTGTTGTTATTAATTTTATTATATTTATAAAATAGTGAAATTTGTGTGTTTGTATAAAAATAATCATTTACTTCACGAGGAATCATTCTTCCTTTAAAGTCAGTGGTCTCTGGTCTCTATTCCTGCTGGAGCGTGGAATTTTCTTTAATTGAGAATTCTGTACACTCCACATATTGTTTAAATGTATGCATTTTTATAATGAGATAACACAGGATAGGCAAGCTCTAAGTGGATACCAGGTAGGAAATATTTTAAGAAATAAAAACCTATAAGTACATACAACTCGACACATTAACTAAAAGGAATGAAAAATAGCTTGGGAACAAGATATTGCACAAGATAAAATTCTAACACTAGTACCTGCAAATAATGAAGAAACAAGAATACCGGAGATAATTCAGGTCCTACTACGTGCAGCGGAAACATTCATACAAACAACATCTAATATAGATAATCATAATTTAGAAATAGGAGTATAAAACGATGAAAGAGAAAACGATGAAAGAGAAAACGATAAAGTGATAATTTGGACTAATCGAAGAAACTAGTTCTGGATAATTCCGAGCAGAAAAATAGGGGAGATAAGAGGAATAAATTATTGAAAAAGAAGGCAACTGGAGGAAGAAAAAATAAGAAGAAGAGGATGCAGTTAATAGCTGAGAGAAGGATAACCAGCCAGAAGGAGGATGACCAAGGGGGGGTTGATAGCACATAAGAATGGGAGCCTAGAGTTAGAGGTAGTTAATGGGGGAGTTACGGAACAGGAGCGGTGAATTTATGACTTTGAGCGAGAGGAAGAAGACGGCAGCAAGGGAAAGTGGAGTGAAAATTGGGGTGAGTGGAAATAAAGAGAATGCAATGGTAAGTGAAGTGAAATGCTTTTATTTTAAAGAGTAAGCAAAGCATATTTTATAGAAAAACGATAAATATAGTAATTGTTGTGTTAAGTGAAGTGAGAAGTTTTAAGAAAATTTTGTGAGTCTTAAGAGAAGTGAAAGATAAAACGAATAAGGGAAAGTTAGTTTAATCCAGAGTTGTTGATGATGATGGCCACTCTTGGAGAGGCCTGCATGTAGGCTCATGGAGTCCTTTGTGCCTCTTATTCTAAGCATTACTCAAGTTCGACGGCCCATATGAAATGGATCACTTCTTTGACATCTGCCGTTCTTATCTTCGCAGTTCTAAAAAGAAGGGCCCTAAGAATACATAACTTCGCATATCTAAATCTTCGTATTCACATAGTATATGCTGTGAGGTCTGAAAATCCCTCACGCATTTTCAACATAGCGGTTTTGTATAAGCCCCATTATGCATAAATGTCTGTGCAGAGTGTTGTTGCGTTTAAGATAGTCCACAACTCCTCTAAGCTTGTATCTGGTCAAATTCAGGAAAAGCTCACTCACTTTCCGGTCAGACTCCCATATCAAAATATGGGCGTGTCTAACAGTGGCTTGCTTATTCCAGATTTCAAGATGAGCCCTCGTCGTAAGCTGAGTTATGTCATTCTTGGCAGTTCTAGTCGAACCACGCAGAAGGGCTCGGGCCCAATAAAATCGAGCCCCGATCCTCTTTTTGCAAGGGCGTCTGCCATCTTGTTATCACTAATACCACATGCCCAGGAACCCAAGTGTAACTGGGAATCTGGTACAGAGTCTATCTAACATCCTCCAGCATATCCACAACAATATATATGTAGTTTCAACCTCCCCAAGGATTTCAAAAGCTGCCAAAGTTATCCGGGCAGATGCACACATACGCATAGCATAGGTAAATATGCGAATCATAGGCAAAGATCGCATATACTTCAGTCTGAAAAACTGTGTCAACCTTACCAAAGTGAATGATAAGCCTGGATCTAGAGCACCAGCCCCTAGCCACTGTTCTGCTCCCGATGCGGGAACCGTCCATAAACCACGACCTGACCCCTAACTTCGGGAGAAAAACTCCCTGGAAGGTATTATCACCGTATGAGATGCTTTTGAATTATACCTAGCCCCATCAAATCTCCTATCATCAAGTTTATTGGACATAACTCCTGAAGTCCAGAAAGGATCAGTGAGTGCCCTTTATGGGGTAGCTTAAAACAGCAACCCCTACAGTTCAGAGGCGATACGCACTCATCCTGGTTAACTCCACCACAAACAGGTGCAAAGGGGGAACGTTCACCAAAATCTCTAGGACTGAGGGAGTGAACACCGCTCCTGTTATCTTCATACATTACAATACTTGCAGCGAACCCAACTTGGCAGCAACTCCTTCACAAGTGACGCAGGCCACCAATCAGCTCCGCATACGTTATTGACGGACTTATAACCGAGATGTATAACTATTTGACCACCTTATGTCTCAGGCCCCACCTCAGTCTTGTGGATCTCCGGCAGATCACAAAGCACTGTAGGGCTTCTTTACTTTATAATCAACATGCTTTTCCAGGTCAGCCCGCATCCAGAAAAACCCCTAGATACTTAACCGCTCCGGGAGGCTTCAACTTCTTTCCACATAGATGAAGCTCACCAAACCTGGCAGCCTCCTCCTCTTGTGAAGATCATTATTTCGTCTTGTCCGGTCTTATCTCCGGTTTAACGGACAAGTACGTTCTCTACACCATTCCTCTAGAGCAAGCAGGGAGCCCTGTATGTACTCTGAAACAGTTGAAGCCGAAATTATAAAGTCAATAATTATAATAATAATCTGGGAAGGATAGCGAAATAAAATAAATAATAAAGTATTTAAAATCAGTGCATGTATTAAAAGGAAAAGCATTGGGAAAATTGTTGACTGTTAAAAGCGACAGAAAGACCAGACAGACTCAGCTTAGCTAATTGGGACGAGCCCCAGGTATAAAGGGTAAAACCGCTGAAGCCAGTTTCTCCTGGAAATAATGGGTGCAGTTGCACTGACCAGGAAGTGAAGTCACTAGAAGCTTCATGACGCTCAGGTTTGGTGCGAAATTTTTAAGGGAAGAGAGGGGAAGTTAGTTCTTCTTTGTATCGCGCGTTGATGAGGATAATCTCGCTGGGGCACTCTTGGAGTGCGGAACAACATTCTCGTCGAGTTCCGAAGACTGGGTGCGAACTTGCAAGAGGATCGAACGATCAGATGTAATTGATAATCTTCGGTCTTGGAAAAGACACAGTAACATCGTAAGAATTTAAAATTGATCGGCAAATCTTAAGTCTTATTTTAATGGCGAATAAAAGTGTTCCAAGAAAGCGTTCGTGCTTCTATGTACACACTCACGCAAACCCAGTGATTAAAGTTTCATGCTCAAGCATCCATGACAAAGTAAAAGAAAAGCAACTAGGAGGAGAAAAGCAGCAATCGTGAGGCAAAGGTATTGCTTCATTGTTGGAGGACGTAGCGTGGCTACATAACAGTGCTCGGGAATTTTTCACTTACTACAATGCATATGCCATCGGCATAGCCTTGAACATGGATCCCTCCCCTGTTGAGTCTGTTCTGTAGTTTATCTACCACCAGACACCATAGGGTAGGTGACAAAACTCCCCCTTGTAAGCAGCCCCGGAGCACTGTTGCCCTAAAGAAGTCACTCCTCAAGTTCACCCCTGCCTGACGGCTTCCAAGGAGGTCATAATCCAATCTGTAACAACCGGACTTGCTCCTCTACTCTCCAGACATTTCTTAAGGGTGCCTAAAAGTTATATTATTAAAGTCACCTCCATTGTTAACGAAAACTGTCATAGCGAGTTCTCTACAGTCCAGCACCCTCTCTAGTCTCACCAAGAGCTGACGGAGCGCGGTTTCCGTGGATTTGCCCGGTCAATAGGCATGCTGATGATAAATGGATCTATTCACCAGTACCCCGTTATTCAAATATCTATCTACCAGGCTTTCCAGAGCCTTCAACGAAAAGGATGTTAGACTGATAGGGCGAACATCTCTAGGCCTGCAGTAGAATTGTTTACCCTGCTTAGGTATAAACACCACTTTGGTCTGCCTCCAGAGGCGAAAAACGTGCCTTTTAGCCAGACAGGCCTAAATATCCACACTAAGTGGGATAAAACAATCTTCCAGTCCTCCTGCACAAGAGCCAGGAAGACCTCATCCTCACCCGCGCTTTTATAGAGTTCGAAAGGGAAAATGACCCATTTAGGTTTTTTAAAAGTAACAGTCTCGGTGATCTGACCAGCCTTCTCGCAAAGACCTGCGCGCGTTAACCAAGTTTGGTTCAACCAACAGCCTCAAGTTCTCCCCTCTAACAGCATCATAGTACCTCAATCTGGTCCTACTTCCGGAGATCAGCAATTTCTGCAAGTGAGCAACGCTGGACTTTTTCTGTATTTTCACATGGAAGTGCCTCCAACATTCTTCGGAGGCCTTCCTGATTTGTTACATTCTTTAAGATCCTTATAGGTTTCCGAGGTTTTCTGACACCTATTGGCCATATGCATATTATGTAGCCTTCGTGTCTTTCCTGGATAGATTTTAAAAAGAATTCCATCTAGGTTTATCTTTACCCTGCACTCATGTATGAGGGGACAATTTATTTCATAGGAAGGCACCAATGTATTCGTGAAAAACCATGTTTATCCCTCCAGATCCTTCCTCCCGATTTCTTAGCTTGATATGAGGTCCATTCTTCAGCCCGCCGCCCAGGTCCCTTCTGAAGCAGTCCCAATCCTCCTAGGGTTCCTGCATAGGCTATTATTTCCTGTTTCCTCAATACCAAATCGAATATGTCTGTGGTCAGATAAGAAAGGTTCCAGATAAACCTTTCAATCCTTAATTTCCTCTATAGTCCCGAAAGACGCTAGTGACAATTCTAGAACCTCCTACCTTTGATAATTAACAAACGTCGGGTCGTCCCCTGGTTCAATATCTCGAGACTTGTTGAACACATATACTCGAGCAACGTCTCGCTCTCCCGTTGATGTCCATACTACCCTAAACGCTATGGTGAGCGTGAGTCACAGTTAATTAACAAGTTGAGGTTTCTGTCCCTGCAATAAAGTACGAGATTTCTGAACTCCTGAGGAGGAGGAGGAGGAGGAGGAGGAGAATCTACGGAGGCATAGCAGAAATAGACTATTACTTGACATGTAACTCTGCCCTACTTATACCTCAGTGTCAACCAGATCTTTCGAAAGCTAGCCCGTAAATGTCCAATTGTTACTGAGTCTTGTCAAGACATATGCTCCAGGTTTTACACCAGACGAGGCACAGAAAATAGTAAGACCTTTTATATTTAGGCCATAATAAGACCCTGCCTAAGCTAGGGTTTTTGTATTATGGCGACATCCAAATCATGCCTCGTTACGTTACAAGAAGCAACTCGCCAGGCGGCAATACTGTTTTGCAAGGTAGCGTGAACGAATAAAATCACTATGGCTTAACCTGCCTCACTTCAATCTTTTTAATTTGAGTCCAGTTCTCCTAAAGATTCCTGGTCCTCCTTTGGGATACCTGAGGGATATTGATCTTCCTTCTTTGCAGGTGAGGCCTGTATCTCCCTTATACGGGATTTCCGGTTTTGGAGACGGTACCTGCTTATCCACATCTCCAGGAGTCACAGTACCTTCTCCATGGCTATAGTCTTGGTGGTCTGGTCCCATTTCGAGTTCCGGCTACCTCAACCTTATTTTGGATTCTCTTGGGGTCCCCTGTTGAGGAGACCGGTTTATTGGAGTTAAAAGAACCTATAATTCCCTCTTTTAGCTGGGGACACCTCCAGAGCTCTCTATGTCTGAAAAAGACTAAATGCTCTGAGAGATTGTCAGGTATCTCAGAGGCTCCGTTAATGACACATCTTCCCATGCACCCTTCGGCACGGGTCGCTTAACACCTTGGTGTTGGGGAGTTGATATGCAGTCTCCTATTGGTTATTCGGATACAGGGCTGATCCATGTGTCGGTAGTCATTCGGCGCCGTTGGTCAGGTTCCGGCTATCCACCATCTGCCGACGCATCCGTTACCCACCCAAGGTCCAGCTTTAACGGCTTATGTGCTGCTAGGCATCCCATCGTGGATAATCCGGAGATAATCATAAGTTTAATAAAATGACTAATTATTGTAATTTACTTAGTGTATCAAGAAGGGTGAATAGTAAAGTATACATTTTTTAGGAAAGTGTAATGAAATTGTATAGAATGGATACATAATATAAATATAGCAGTTAGAATTCTGAATTTAAGTATGAAATTATAAAAGGCTAGTTTTAATATAAAATACTCTATGATTAGTTGAAACTGAACATATGTACATTAAGTGTAGTTTGGGTACTGTATAACAGCACCTTTAGCACTGAAAACCAGTAGAAAAAAGGATTTTAGATCAGAATGCAATATTCTGCTACATTTTATATTGTTTAATTTAATAATTATATACCAGAAATTGGGAATAGCTGTATCCAACTATCTTATGTTGCTGGTTCCCGGTAGCAATAGTTGAATGTTGTTTTTCTTTAAATTTCAATTATTGCTGTAAAGTTTGGATTTTCACTCTTATTATTTTTATTTTATCAGTTTTGCTTTAATTTACTTTCATTTACAACATTATAAGTGTACAGCTGTACAATAATTATAATAATATATAAATTGGAAGAAGCGTTAAATAAATAGCAAATTTGGAATAATTGTCCTGGTATAGGAAACAGGTTATAAGAACGATGAATGCTGATTTTATTCTAGTTTTATATTTTTTACTCTATAGTGCGGGGTCCCGATCCCTTAAGCTTCCGTGGTGCGGACGTTGTATACTCCTAGTACTACTGGTACTTCTACTAGTCCCTGCAAAAGCCGGGGAGGGGCTTTTAAGAAATCAGGTACTGGCCTAAAGGAAACATCCATGAAGGGGAGAGCAATTAGGTTGGCCTGTTCATGGTTCAAGAAAGGGAGCTTCGGCCCCAGGTAACGTTTTGCTCATCGCTCCCTTTAAAGAGACAATAAATGTGTGTTTCAGCGTTGAACAAAAATTAATTTAATATTAAGCGTTAACTCAACGTGTTAAGAACAATTTTTTCCAAACCCAAGCAGCCGATTTCATCATGAGGTAAAGTTGGAATCATAAACGGAATAAGTAATCGAATATACTTACTTAGGTAGGTTGTGTCATTGAATGCTATTTTTGCTACTGTAAGTAAAATAATATGTCTGTTTTCTGTAATTTTTTCAGGGCACATTGTGAATATCACGACAGATTTAAGCCCTGTTTTAATACTGTATTAGAGAAGGAATTGGCGGAAGACCTTAAATACCAGATTTTAAGGAGTGGCTCGAAGAAGGCTTAAACATGTAGCATACCTATTATATACTTAGACGCAAGTGACAGATATAGTACCCAAAACGTGGTGGGGGAAAAGATTGGATTGTGAGGCTTAGCAAAAGACAAGTACTATCTCTCAGGACAGCTGAAAAGTGCAGTTTACTTATGGCTGAAAGATTTAATAAGGCCCAGGTAATGCAATTTTAGGAGCCTAAATAAATTCTATAATGCACTTTAGTTTCATCCTCAGAGGATTTACAACATGACTGAGGCAGGCATTTCATTCGCACCTCCCAATAAAACACCAAAAGGAAATCAACGGTCTGCCAAATACAATCAGTGGAACGAAAGTAGAGCTTTACCATTGGCTGTTGTGTTAGTGTCTCAGGGCGTTTAGTTCGTCTGGATATGATATTTGTACGCAAGAAAATGAAACCTGCTCTCTATAGTAACACATCAAACGGAACGCCTCTAATAATTTGTGATAGTGGTCTTCAGATTTTTTTTTTGAATGTCTGAAACATTTTGATGAACGTACTAAATCTGCAGAAAATAGCCCTGTTCTGATTATAGACAACCACACAATCCAGTGCTCTCTGCCTTTACCACTTTATTATCTCTACCATGCACACCAGTCATAAGATGCAACCGTCGCACAGAACATTTTTCGACCCGCTTAAAACGGCCTATGATGAAAAAGTTGAAAAGTGACTGGTCAACCATCCTGTCCCATTATCACTGGGTTGTCCTATTTAGGAATTTGCACAGTTGAAACGGATAAAATGGACTTGCATATATCGAAGTATTTCCACACAAACTAAACATTTTTACAGTAGAAGACTATCTTCAACCAAAGCTACAAAGTGAAGGAAGAAAACACCAATGAGGCTGTTTGTCAAACACCAATGAGGTTGTCTCAGAAACAATACAAGTTCAACAGGAAACCCCAAATAGTAAGAGTACTACCTCTTAATTGACAAAACCTGTCCCAATCCCACAAGTAGTAGAAGACCGGCCAATTATGCACTCATAATGGCTTCCCAGCCACCCAGTGCGCGTTTGCAATAGTTTGATTGCAGCTTTGCACTAGCCATTGTCATTAAATCATATACCTTCTGTTTGAGCTATGCTGTAATAGATTAAATGGAAAAACCTACAGTACATGTAGGCATACTTTTCAGTCACGAAATAAAATAACTTTCATGTGGAAAAACTGTTGTGTATTGTTAACCTTCCTCCCCCTATTTATTTTCAGTCGGAAAATACCATTATAAGTTGGATTTTGAGCATAAGTTAAAAAAGGATGCAGAATTATATACGAAACGTTCAGGGAGCGTGTACAAACAGTAGTAATCGAATAGAAACGAGTATACTAACAAGATTTTGTTGTATTTTTTCAAATTATCCCCGTAATAATGTTAGTTATCGGATAATTGGTGCAAAACATGAAAAAACTATAGTCTTCTATTTAGAGCCCGCGCATTTATATCTAGCAGTACAAGGCCTTCATAAACAGTTGAAACCTAAGAAACAAAAATTTTGTTAATGTGTATGCCATCGTTTTTTATGTCTATTTCATCTTTTCATTGTAAAATATTTAGAATAGAAATGCCTACTTCGCTTTACAGTATCAATTTATATATTCAAGCTGCCATATATAAACATTAAGTTGTCAACACTCTTCAGGAATAAGAACATTTATTTCTTGTTACTTTGTCTCTTTTTCTTTAATGCCTAATGCCAGTACAGGTGTGTCACACGTATTTTAACATATTGGCTTTCACCATATAGCTTCTCGAACACTTCTGTGCATTCATTTCCTACATTCGCTCGTTGGTTTATCCAATCATCGTCCCTTATGACCTGTTTGGCAGGACGTCAAACACGTAAAAAAGAAGAAAACGAAGTACGATAAATACTATTTATTTTTATATTAAAATTCAAAGAAACACTGCAACATGAAAAGAATTTGAAGTTACGGAGGTTTAACAATGTTTAATAATTATTTTTAAATAAACCTATCCCTTCCATAACATGAATACCTTAAAAATGTAGACTTCCACGGTAGAAATGAATGTCCTCACTGTGTAGCTATTCCGTTGCGTATGGGTTCGTTTTGAGCTGCATAGCAAGCTAGCAGACGTACATACGAAAACTTTTAATTCTATAGTTTACAATTTTTGTCTTGCAAACTCTCGCAAATAGGCGTTTTCTAAGTGATATGGGATGGAACCTGTACTATTTTACTTAATATTAGGTACGTTCACTGAGTATACTTTGAAATATATGCAGAATTTGTACACTAAAATAACCGTCGTTTTCATAATGACAATCAACTGCGGGTTGTATAAAATTACAAAGTAAACAACAGCTGATTCACCCGATATACTTGAAATTATATACTTGTTTAACACTAGGGACCTTGTGAGCACTGGAACACTAACCTTACAACAATAGGTACTCACTCTCAATGCTTTTCGATACGATCAGCTCTGTCAGTAGAGATTTATAAAACAGTCCTTCGTTTTCACACGAATCCTGCTATGTGCACGAAATAAAATTGATACAAATGGTGTTCCAGTTTTCATTTGTTGAAATGTTTGGACTAATTTGAGGAGAGTAATATTTGTGCTGGTTTCGTAATGTTGATAAAACAAGTGTTTTACAGATCCCATCCTTTATCAACATCTATTCTGATTTTTTAGTCATCCTGAAGTTTACATTTTAATCCTACCAGGATTTGGTATAATTTCACATGTCATGTCTCATGAAAGAGGAAAAAAAGAAGCTTTTGGAAATTATCGAATAATTGACATGAAGACATTTCCTAAATGTCCAACTTTCTAAAATAGTACTTAGTCATTTGCGCCGAATACAGTCGGGCAAGAAGCTCCATATCCTAATTAAGGGTGGAAGCATAGGTATACAAAATATTGGTTCTAATAGAGCCAATTATGATTATTATTATATTATTATCATAATCACTATTGTAATGTAGTAAGGCTCAATTTAAAACTCGGTTCATGTAGAACTTCTAGTGCCTCTTCCTTCTCCCTTCAGGCCTATATATTCTATGTAGTGCTGCTGATAACTGGCTGTAATACATTGCGAAGATAGCTCTCGTAAAACGGGTGCAGTACATACATCATATAGTAGGGGAGATATTACAAGGTTTAGGTGTACAATTTTGGTCAAAGATTTGCTGAAATTTAACATTATGAATGAATAAAAGCAAAAACTAGGAAAGTCGAAGTAAATAGAACAACAGAGACGAATATAGAAACAACAGTGCATCATATAAATAGGTTGAATTTTATTCAGAGGACTGTCTTTTTGAACAGATATCTTCAGTAAATTGATAAGGATCAGAACACCTAGTTGAGGACGTAAAGTATGCAAGTTAGTCCTCTAACGAGCTGAAATTATGAATTACAAAATTCATATTTTAATAACTTCATGATTCTTAACCACATCAGATTAGTGCCAAGCAATTCAAGCCTGACAGTCCACAGTCTGATAATGCAACAATAGATTTGAATACATTATTTCCGGTTAGGACTACTACCAATACGATAAAAAAGCATGCAATTTTAACAATATTACATACCGCACATGGTTATCTGCCAGGTAGGGTGAACTGAGACCAACCGGTCTATCATTCCCTTTGTCATACTGTTGCACGTTGGGATGAAGGCCAAAAAGGATACCAGGAAATCATTAAAGTTAGATTATCCCAACACGCATATGGGGGGGGGCCGCAACTCGCTGACAGCAAAAAGCCCGGAACCTTGGTGTATAAAATGAAGAGGAAGGCGTGGATTTTATATTACATTGAAAGATTACATAATACTCATTATCAAGGATTTATTCGCAAAAACGGTTGGCTTCTCTACATAATTAACAAAGGAAACAGGATGGAGGGAGATGCCACAGACCGTAGACCGGCCACACACGCGTCTTCCCCAACGACCACTTCCACTCGAGTGACGCTGTCTTTTCCCCCCACCAACCGTGTCTGCCACAGCCAGATAGTGCTGTCGTCATACCAGACAATTTTAAACAGATCTTTCCCTTTGCATGGTCCGCGCCAAAAGGAGAGACTGTTTAGCCGAAATATAGCTAAGGAGACACAATAATGCTACGTCTGGTAGCAACAATACAGTACAACAGTGCATCTGGTAATGACAAAATTAATAATACACCACATTTCCCCCCACTTTCAAGAATGAGGCGTCCCCGCCGAAAAAGAAAGAAAACAGAGAAAAATACAGAAATACAAATTGAATGAATACAAATGAATTGAATTGACAGAAAGCCTGTGATCATTTCCCACATGAAAATTTACAATTCAGAATTTAAAGATAGGTAATGTAGTCCTACAGGAACACCCCCCCCCCCAGCTCGCAAATCCTCTTCTGTACATAAACAGTTCGTGGTGCCAAATGTTTGAGGCCAGCTATAGGTATCAGCTTGAGAATGGCGCAGTAATAATGCATTGTTCGTTGAATTTCACCAAAACAACCACACCCGCCGACGAAATGACAGAAGTTAGAGCACAAATGATAACTGTTTGGTAACATACCAGATGCTATATATAGCACAATGACGGTCACAACGGCAAAGCACAGCGAGCTTGCTGTTCAGTTCACAGCCTGTTCTGTGGCCGACGGTCCCTGTCGGCACAGACGAAGAGAAGAAGGTACTCCAGTATGTAACAATACTTTCACCCCAAAATGAACACGAATATCTTCAATAAGTATATCACCGACACTTAACTAAAATATATGAACGACTTAAGTCGTTTTGTACAGATATGCTTATACGTATTTGTTTACCTGAATTAGAGAAATTAATTTTTAACTTTCTCTTTACAGTGTCACCATGTTACCAATCTTCCATAAGGGAAATAAGAACTAAAAATATTGTACTAAGAAAGGAGGAATGAACGTTGCTAGTGCTAGAGAACGCTATGGAGTGCATCCATGAATGGAATCTCATTTGATCAGGCAATATCGAGTAACAAGAAAATGACGGTGAGGCCCTACACACGCTTACATTCTGGAACAGGATACTGCACTAATAGATGCTGCAAGATAACATCATTCAGAATGCAAGAACCTTAAAAGCTCACGCTAACTAACGTTCCAGGATCGCGGGACGCAGCTCTTCGTTGCTTTAAAAAGTCAAATGACATTTAACTACGATAGGCTGCTATCAAATGCATTGAGAGATGCTTAGAGGGTAAAATACATTACATTATGCTACAAATATTGTGAATGGTTATGGTAAAATGCAAAATTTTGGGATAAGAAAGCTTTTCTTCAAAATTAAGTGATTTTTGTTTTAAATCCATAACTTAAGAAATATTATATAATCGAATTATTATTATTCCTGACTGTTTAATGCAGCATCTTTCCACCGTCCAAACATCTCATTAAGCGAGAGGTGATTTGAGTTCACATGATAATCTTTCAATGGTCCCTTGGGTCTTTAAGAGCCGGGATGTCAACCCGATCTTGAACATTTGGACTGATGTGCATCGCACAATGAATTATGTCCTGTATAACAAAACACTTGATATGGCATAACAGTTGTGGGAAGTGATGCAGGGGGCTTGGGGTCAAGTACTTCGGATCATTTATCATTTGCTAACGAACAATACCATCAAAATCACTAGATATAATAATTGTGAGAGTTTAATAAGCTGATGCTACTTATAAGAATATAATTTGCTTTCTATAGCTTTGCTTCGTCTCATGTTTATGTTATATAGCTATTAGAACTAAAGTAATGTTTACTACCTGAAAACCCGATCTTCCTTTCAATGTAAGACGAATTCGCTGTGAGCATCGATCTGTAGGTATGTTCTAAACTAAGTTTGTGTACATTTCTTCTTTAGGGAAGGTATGATGGCAACTTGACGGCGAAACCAACATATCCCCTACATCGGGAAAAATAGCTTTGAGTCTGTACCTTCAATACTTCCCTGTGATATTGCCTTTCTCTGTAAAAGACTATAACAAACTGCAGCATTAACGATGACCGTGAACGCCTTAGCTTATAATGTAATGTTTCTGTGCTGGTTATATGTGAAAAACTGATGATATCAGTGACGATGACGTAGTGTTCTTATAGACACGTTGAGTACACTAAGCTATCATTTTGCATGCCTGTGCAAAGAATGAGGTTAGGATTCCCCCGGCCTCTCCGCATGAAACCGACAACCACTATTTTAGAGAGATGGTATTTTTCTTTATAGTTAAGGAAAATAAATAACCACAAGCAGGTTAGATATACAGGATATAAGTACATTCATTGCCAATGCAGCTCCTGTTTCCTTTAATCATTAAAATTTGAAAATCAGTAGTCATCATTAGAAACCTCTTTGGCGCCTGTCCTCACTATTAGACCGACAACTTACGAGGGATGGAATTTTTCCTTAGTGTAGGGGACATACTTGTGATCATAAACGTTTTAAAATATATTTCTACAAGTGCTTCATTACCAATGGTATTACTGTTTCCTTACAATCATTACCATCTCAAAACTTATAGCGATCATAAAAAATGATGACGTGATATTATGTGCTCTCCAACTGCACAAAGTTTTTCTACGGCATCAGCTACCCATATGCGTTAATACTATACAGCTTATTTTAAAGGTTACTTTCGCTTGGATGAAAATATTTAATATTTTGTCCTCCAGAATGAGAACAAAAGTCGGCGCCTATGCTTACAGCATATTTTATTTAACGCCACAGAAGCCTGCATCCGCATAGGATGGGTGGGTTTAATTGCTATCTATACAGAAAATCTGTTAGTGTCAAATAAATAATGTTCTCAAATTTGATATGACTTCACAACCAGGACCTACTCCTGTCTTGTTTTCCTAATGCGTGATGATATTCATAATTTTTTGAGGCTAGACCACCGAGTGTAATATTTTATATTTCTTAGAAAAAGGGAAGAAGGATAGTATTCCATGCAGCAATACGACGTGACAGGAACAACATTCTTGTCCAGGTAGCTTATTTATGCGTTTTCTGTGGATTGATAAACGCCAGAAAGCAAACCTCACGTAGCTGACATGAGGTGACATATGACAGCCACATTCAACAAGACATAAGATATATTATGATTTAAGAGGAGGTAATATTATACCAGTACAAGCAGAGGTTATGATCAACAATACGTATGTGTTTTATGAACTTCACGAGGACAGAAGCCTAGTAGTAAGTTTATGAAGTGATCTTCATCCAGAGTGCGAATTGCATTCGAGGATAAGAGCGATTTCCTCCTTCATTAAGTAATAGGAAATTATCTTCCCCAGAATAAATTATTGCTTCTTAAGGGAAATCTCCACTGAAATTTGCTACAAATTTTGTAAAAGTACATTCGGATTGCATGGGGCGGCCTGGGTTCAATCCCGGGGACATTTATGTGGGATTTGTGGTGGGCGAAGCGGCGTCTGGGCAGGTTTTCTCCGGGTTCTGCGGTTTCCCCCGCCATTCATTCCACCAACTGCTCCATCATCACCTTTCCCTTCATCCATTTCGCCTTCATTTCGTTTCATCTACTTCCTTCATCCCATACCAGGCATCGGGCTGATCACCCATCCTGGATCTTCTGTCTGCTCCATGAGTGTCTGCTCCTCGATGGGCCTCTGACCCCAGGCACCCGCCTGTAAGTCCTGGGGAGTGTAAGTCCTACGTAAGATGAGGATAAACAGAGGATAAAATGAATGAATGAATGAATGAATGAAAAAATGTCTATGTGTATTCTGTCTGTGTGTCAGAGTTTCCGTGAAAATTCGGATATATACCAAACTTAGTATTTAGGTTCAGTATCTTCCAAAGATGGGACACGAAGATTTTCAATAAGTCCTGTCAATATTCAGTCGTTTCTCGCGATTGCATGGAAACAGTATGAAATTTTAAGGCCAGTATATAGCGTCCAGTTCTTGGCTATCGCTGTTCCCTTTGTATCCTAATGAAATGTGTAATGTAGCCATTTCTGCATAAGTTTATTTGGATAAAAGGGTAGTAAATAGAAAAATAAATTTAGTAAGAATAGTTTGTATACACACTAACAAAGATAGAGGGTAGAGAAGGTCATGCGAATGTATCACATCAGATTTTTTACGTTATGCATTCCACAGACAGACAAGCAGTCAGTAGTTTAGACAAGAGACCTTTTATACAAAAATACTATTTTTTCAGACGTCTCAAACGATATATTTCCATATAAATCTGATTATTTGTTTTTTAAGTTTGTATAACCCCTTAAACTTTGGTCATATAGGGGCCTTTGACTTGAGAAACAACTGATGCAGTTATTGCTGGCTAAACTGTAGGGTTTCTTAACGTTGGTTTTATCAAATTTTAACTATTAAACACACTAACATTGACTCCTACATTCATATTTCCAGACTCTGAGAGGGATAGGGAATGATTCTGGTTGATGAAAAATTCCCGCTCCAGCCGAAATCGAACCCGGGACCTCTCGGTTGAGAAGCCAAAGCGGTGAATTCTCGACACAGAGGCAGTCCGTTTAAATCTTGATACTCAGTTTTGTATGGAATACAGTGCTACCTCCTTCTGCCATATATAAGCAATGGAGAAAGTAAAATATTTGTTAGGTTACATTCATATGGCTTCTCTAGCTACTATGGTTTAATAGTTCCCCAAATTATTCATAGATATTAGACCTTATTTTTCTACCTACTTCATATTAATTGGACATAAATGTTTGCAGAAATAGTTCATTACGGATTTTGTTGTTCATATACTTCAAAATTCTGATGTAGCATATAAAGACCTTGAGAGATATGTGAATAAACGCCATCGTGCAAAGGCCTTTTGGAAGGAAGTTCAGAATTTAATTCAGACTTCACTTTAAATGAACTGAAACGCTTCTGTAACATTGATATTCCAGTGGAAGAAATAGTAGCATATGCAGCAATGGTGCGTGGAGAAAATTTGTGTTCTATTAGCTACTACTGGCAGAAACATTCCGCTAAGATGTCTACACTAGGACTAGGACTATAACTGGAGAGGGACTTAGCACCTCGAACTACAAGATCTTTTCTATCTAAGCCCCTGACTGGGCGCCCTCGGGAGGGAGGGGTGAGATGAGAGGAGCCAGAGCGCGGCCGGAACAGAGGGGATGATCCCTACTTTTTTCCAAATTGAAACTCCCCTGGTGGCAGCTGGTGCATCCCAGTTCCTGTATCCCCTGCACGGCCTGCACATCCCACTGGGGGCCCGGGATTCGGAGACGCCTCCATTCCAAAATGTTATATAGAGCATCCTTTTCCCCTATTATGCAGCACGAGACTCCCATCGACACTTGCAACCCTGAAACAGCCAAGCAGGTGAAAGGTGATGTGAAGTGAGAATGGAGGTAAAATGGAGGGACAAGAAATTCGAGGGATGTAATGAACGTTCCCAGCATTCACCTAGCAACCCGGGAAATACCCGAAAAAACCCATGCGTCAGGAAGGTCGGCCACGGAAATTGAACCCATGACCTACCGAATGCGGGCCATAGGCTTTGCCGCCTGGGCCATCCCGCTCGGTTGCCTACACTATAAACTGGCAATTTAGTCAATTATGGTTCCGTCATTATGTGCTTCAGTTGAGACAAGCTTTTCTAAGCTCAATTGGATTTTAAATTTTAAACGGTCATGTCTGACAGAAGAAAATCTTGAATCCCACTAAAACTTGAATTCATTAACCTCAAGAGTAACGGTATTATGTTTAATGCCGTTTTATTTGTAAATTTGAGTTTTAATTAGTTATACCACGCATAGAATGGATATGTCGTAACTATTATCTGTACAAAACGAGAAGGCATCTGAGGCGGAGCTAGATAACGCTGGTGAAAGTCTCTCAGCCAATAGCGCTAAAGCGAGGTTGCCTAGTTCTCGCTGTAGGCTACGGTTTCTACTTTTCAATTGCGCTGTTAAAGTTAAGTACTCATCATTTATAGTATTATAGCTGAGCAGAGCTGAGCATTTTGAATCAGACTGTCCAAAAACCGTGTCTCTACGATGTTTGGTTCTTTAGTTATGTGTCAAAGCAGATATTTATAAGGGTTGCTGAAATACCTTGACAATTGTACACCACCATCACCAGTGTTTGTTTACGTTCGATCTGTATGCAAACGCTTAGAGCGGTTGAGTTCCGAGATTAGTGAAGTGAAAACGTGTAAACCTCAGTTATTAATTTGTTGCTTGTAATTTACATTTTAGACAGTGTGTTTACGCGCGGAAGTATTTTTTATATAAGCTTACAGTTTCAAAGTTAGTGTTATAAGTTAGTGGTTTTAATTGTTTAACAATGATGAATGCATTCCCGCTGAACTCCCCGCCAAGTGATCGGGGTGAATGTGTATGATACACTGGCCGTATCTTGCTTCACGCTGTGTGTCTCATCTCCCTCTGTCTCTGTCACACTCACAAACCATCTGCCAACGCAGCGCTCCTGCTGGCGCTCCATTGCCTTGCTTCTGATTCCTTCTCGTTTTGTACGGATTATAAGAGCTTGGGTCTGAGAGAGAATGAAAACGAAAAGTGGAGGGGGTAGGAGCAAGTCACAGAACAGCGAGTTGAATTTTCAGCCTACACCTGAAACGCGAAGAGAGAGATTGCTTTGTGTGCCTGACCATGTCACTTCGAGTTGGATTTTGGCTGGCCAGTTGTTGATGGAAGCACGATGGACGTATTGTGGGCTTTGAAATTGCCGTCTTCTAGTTAAAGCTACGTAGTAAAGGGTGGTGGTCGAATTTTCGTAAGCAATTTCTAAGTGCCAGTTTCATTATATATATATATATATATATATATATATATATGGAAAGTTGCCTATATACTTGACATTATGTTGTTATGAGATATTTTATGGTAGCGATTGCATAGAGCTACTAAAAGAATGAATTGGCTACAATTACGTCGCTACGTGAATTAGTAGTAACATAAATAATATACTACGTGATAATTAAATTGTGTCCAATTTAACCACTAGCTAAATTATCGAAGAAACTGCTTTCCTTCCTTGGGAAAGACAATTTGGAGAATTAACCTACACAACTAGAAGATGCGTCGAAGTAGAAGTGGACCATAGAGGTGGTTTCTCTCCAGAACATCGTTTCCAAGGAGGAATTTGAGAAAAAAAATTGCTACAAGAGTACTAGGCGATAGAAATGATTCATGGCCAATTCGTTTTCGGTAGGAGTGCTCTTGGGCAAACTACACATCGGTTGATAAAGATTGCGCCTACTTTAAACAGGGTAAAGAATTTTATTGCAATTAGTAAAAAGAGGATAATTATAGTTGCTATGCCAAATTCCAGTGGAGCGTTTCAGTTAGCATGTTCACATTTTTGTAATTCATTTAGTAAAAGGGTTTAAAGAGTTTATGAGGGCCTGTATTGTAAATTTATTATTCACGTCTTAGTGAAAATTTAGTTTGAAAACTTGCAGTTCGTGTTATATGAAATATTATGTTTTTGTGTTGAAAGAAGATTTAATATGTACATACAAAAGAGCAATTAATGTTGTGGAAAAGCAAATTTTGGTAGCTTGCTGAAGTAACGTTACATTGATATGAATCATGAATAGAATATTGTATTGTTAAATTAAATCTTTGGATCGGTAATATTTGGCTGGAGGTGTATTTGAAGTTAACTTGGGAAAAAGAAACTAAATGCTTGTTAACTGAATGCTATAAATCATAGCAGAAATAAAGGGGAAGTAAACTGAATTTGATGGTGATAATCTTCCTCAGAACGTTATCCAGGGACCTGTGTCTATGCTTGGGTATGGCTATAGAATTCATAAGGTAGGAAAGCGGAGTGTGTGGTATTATCAGTAAAGTAAGATATTCTTCTACTGAAAATACATCATAACACACTAAATTTTATGTTATGTAAAGAGAGTAATATATTCCAGAGCTATTTCCAGGAAATACTTCCATTTCACGAAGCGGCAGCATAATTACAAATGTAAAATAACTCACATATAACGTTGCAGTGCTCTACACACATACCGTCGCAAGAGTGTGGTACAGAATGAGAGTGACATAGTTGACTAGATTTTCATTCTTTAGCATTGTTCTCTTATTGTAGTGTGTTCTTGTATCATTTTATTTGTTCCATTTATATGCGTCTTTTACAACTAAGGTCATATCGCCGGCTTTGCCTTTGGAACAATTATTACTCATCGACTATGATGTTCACTCGTTTGGGTTTATGCACTTTGGGTTTTCTATTAAACATTACTTTCACACACACATTTACAGTCTCAGTCCTGCGTCTAGGCTCTAGGGAGGATCAGGAATAATCCTGGGTAATGAAACATTCCCATCCTCCACCGGGAATTGAACCCGGGACCTCTGAATTTGGAAGCTAGCACGCTAACCACTAGACCACAGAGGCAGCCTTTTATAACTTAATGATCGTATTATTTATGTAAGACAAATTTACTTTACTGTCATAAAAATATTAATTTAAGCTTTTGAAGTTAAAAACGATAAAAGGTAAATCGTAATAATCATCAAGATAAAGTATAATTAAAAAAAACATAATGTGGATTGCTCTAGTAATGAGAAGTGGTCATGTTACACTAACCTATACATTTTTACCTTCTCTAGCACCTACGTATAGTAGAGGAAGTATAGCATTCTACCAAAAATTCGTTAGAGAGATTTCACCGGAAATTCACGTTTTGACTTTCCATCAGAAAGCTTCGTTGTGATGTGTTTGAACAGCACAATTTAAAAACAAAAGGTCGTTACCACTCTCGATATGAAAACGATTCCTCCTTTTTGATTTCCTCAGTAAGTGCTCTAACGATTTTGATTTAGATAAAATATGCTTAGGATATTTACATGAGTAATAAAATGTATATCTTAAATTTTCTGCCAATAGCATGTGAAGTCCACTTCATTCAGAATTAATTTTGCATAATGTTGTATAACTGTTAAGCCATAAGAGATAGACAAAATATTACTCCACAAATAGTATACATCTTAAAACCCACAATTTGCTACAAATAGCTTTTTGGCGGCATTAGTCAATTGCGAGATATTTAATAGATTCTTTTCAAATGCTATCACCATTCAGGTGTTCGCAATGCCATAGAAAGTGCCAGCATACAGGGAACCTGCATTTTAAAGATTTGTGTTGCACCAATATTATCTGAATCCAAACTGATTTGTTTACAAACACCGTCAGAGATTTCAGACATAGTTCTGAGTTAAAGTTGAAGGATTTAACTTTCAACCAGTCGTTTTTAATTTGTTACAGCAGCACTACCTATACCATTTTCCAAATCGATCTAAAGTTTAACTGACTGAAATCCATACGGTTATATTTTCCTGCCGTCAATCCTCATTACCAGCGAGTAATTACAGGAAGTGGGGGTGGATCAAACGTTTCCGATTCTTTTAAGCAGTCCGCTAATCTTTCCCTTTTGACTGGAGTTTCCACTACAGCTGTCTTATTAGCTGCAATAAATTCATTAGAACTTTTGAGCGAAAATCTAGTCCCTTAGCACGGAGATGCAGCAAATGAACCCAAAAGCTGGAATGTAAAAACTAAGGGAAACTTCAGGCAATTGCCTGCTATCGGAAAACATGTATATTGCCCTGTCCGATATTAAAATAATAAAGTTAGACCTGTGAACACAAATAAGATCTAGTGCGTCAAGTATTAAATTTACTATAACATCAGCATTGCAATGTTGTACAATTTGGATTTTCGCAAGACGGATTTTTTGCCCACAACTCCCAATAGAACAACAATAATCTTCACCACCTTACGATTCTTTATATTTGTAGTTTCATCAACCATTCGACAGAAGAATTTCCCTCACGTTTTGACTTGGTTTCGTGGAGGTCTTCTTCAGCACACCTGACAAGGTTTTATGGTTTCACTGGGAGCTGGTTTCATACCTGTAGCTGTTGCAATCCACTGACGAAAGTATTTGTTGCGGAATACATGGGACGGAATACCAGCAGAAGTGAATATGTTGATAATTTCTTTCGTGTTATATTTTGCTCCACACGTTGCCATACTTGAGAAATAATACGATAAGTAGTAGCACCGCTTGAAGTTGAACCAAGTCCATCACTCTATTTTCGAAATGTTTAAAATTTTCCACTGCTTTTGCACAATGGACTTCGTTTCAAAATTAATCCACTCTGAACATAAAATGCATAAAATTTTCCCCTCTTCAGCCACAAACTGATCTGGGGGAAATTTACAAATCCTTTGAATTGCATTTGCAGCAATTTTTGGCATACTCGTGTTCAATAGATATGAACGGCTCTGATTCAACTTGTGCACTAACCATAAAACTTTACGTACAAGATGCTCATTGTTGAATTTCCTAGCCTTTCATTGTTGCTGAAAATATTTTTAATTTCTTCATTGAATCTGTAAAATTTTAAACAGGCAGTTAATTTTCCAAGAATAATGCTTTATATTACATATTGTGCTTTTAAAACGTATTTTACCCAGATTTTTAAACCCTCAAAATATTGTTCTGGGTAGCAAGCAACCTCATGTATAAAGCTCTGTTATGCTCTGTTCATTATTCATCATTTTCATGGACTCTCGCATACTGACTTATCTTTCTAACTACCTGTAATTAATCACAATAAGCATTTAACCATTCTAAGTAAGAGACAAATCAATTAACCAATATTTTCTGGTATGAGTTACATCAGAAGGGTGCGGTGGGGAATTCGGAGAACGAGGATATTTGGATAAAGCTAATATTTGGTACATGCCCAGGATGTTGTATTAAATACATCATCTGTCAGCCCAGTAGTAAAAGAGTTCTGAAGTGTTATATTTTCATGACTTTCTCTACTCACTATTGAATATTTTTAAATCTCTTGCACAGACTGTTCACACAAAAGCTTATTTCTTCTATATACTTTCGAATAAACGTTTCCAGAAATGGTTCCATTTCAGACTTCGTTGTTAATATAAGAGGAATCCAGGAGACTGAAGCGATAGTCAAATCTTTAAAAAACAGGCCACTATATACTGACTTTGAAGTTCCACCATCTTTGCATGATATATGCGAGAAACAAAGAATGCCTACCTACCGCTTAAAACATGTATGACAAAGCGTTGGAAAATTCAAAACAATAGAAACGAATATCTCCGAAATGTTTGGTACTATATTTTTTACAAAAAATTTGTTTTAAATAGGTCCGATTTTTCCTGTAGTAAGTTTTAGTCTATCTCTTATGGTTAACGAAATTTACAAAATTATCAGAACGAAGGGTAATTCACAACCAACTGGCAAAAATTCAAGATATACGTTTTATTACACACAGAAACATCTTAAATATATAGCATTATAACTAAAATGATTTGTTCAAATTTTGAGAAAAGTAGTTTGGGGTGGGGAAATTTTCTTGAAAAATCTTCGCATCGCATCCTTGTAAGACACTGAATTTGCCAGGTATTTATCCTAATTTTCGCTTAGGAATTATGCTGCTCACACACTCTCATAAACACACGGGCACGCGCGTCGATTTTTCTAAAGTGAATCCTTTGGTCGTTTCTGGAGACCTTAAAACATATACTTCCTGGCAAATATAAATTTAGTTGGAGTGCAATGCTACCTTTTGCTACCATAGGTAAAGGGCAGAGAAAGTAAAAACGTTGTAAATTAAAAAAAATACATTACATCCAGGTGAGAAACAATTGGATATAGTAATTCACCCTCCTAGGTTCAATCTATACTGCTGATATTAAAGAGGTCAGTGTATTAATATTGAGCCTCTTTAAGTTATGATTGCTCTATAAATTATTAAAAAAGAAAGAAATATCAAAATACAAAATTTTCTAAAGAAAATACCAGAGGAGACTTCCTGATTTCAGGCCAATCCTGTTTCACGAATAATATAAGGCTCATTAAATCTCATCTCAAATACGACTAAGCATACAGTTAACATTTATTATTTTTAACCCTATTCATGCATTCATAATTGTTCAAGTAGCGAACAAACTTTTTTAGACTATAACTCAAAGCAAATACACTAACAATAGCTTTATAATAGTCCTAAGTCTGATAAAATAAACTTCTAATAAGCTACAAAAAGGAGGTGATTTCCATTTGTGAAACCACCTCGCATCTTCACTTAAAAACGAGTTATAAATAGGCTTCGTACGTTTCTAACTAATATTTTATACTACTGGTTTTATGAAGGAATGTACCAGGCTGGGTCAGTCTTTAACGTTTATGAAAGACACCACAAATAATAAAAGAGAAGTATTTTTTTTCTTCTTTCTTATTTTTTTGGTGAGCTTAACCCGGGTAGTTCACATCAGATAGAAATTAAATGAGGAACTGATGGCCAAATAATCCCGAGGCCCATAGAAATTTAGGTACCCAAAATTCATCTTCTGAGAAAACTCGTAATCTATTGAACGTGAGACAGACGCACTATCCCTTGACCATGGAGCTGGATAAATTAGGTACCCATTGATTGTGTTTGTAATCTTCTTGAACTTTATTGTGAGAAGGCAGCTTCAGTTGCTTAAGTGCTTTTGAACTAAGGAATCGTTTTACAAAACTTGACATATAACGGTAGATCCCGATAAGTTAAGCTCTGAACTAGGTATGCGAAATATCTCTTAAGCGACCATTCTTTTCCAGTACCATGCCTTAGTTCTGGTGTTGGATGGAGAAAAAAAATAATTTCAGTGCCAAATGACAGTAGTTTTAGCACAGCTGTCCTAAGAAATTTGTTAATATACTATCGGTTTGCTTCCATCTCTATAAGTTCAAGGAATTTAGCGAAGATCATAGATTCCAGCTGTCTCACTTTCTGAAAACTCTAAGATATCTTATTTAATCACTTCTCAGATTGGAGTGATTTATAATGCTGTTCTAAATTTTAAAAATTCTGAATATGACTAACTTTATAAGGCTAAGACGTATGACTGAAAAGGAAATAATATACTAAATATAAGCTCTAGGAGAGATGCAGAGGAAAATTAGCTGAATATACCTGGAATCGATACTCTGAAGAATACTAAAGACCAAAGATGGTCCAAAGCTTGGTCTTTGACAGAGTTTAATGAAGTATACAGCCATTACTGTGGAGGCTCATGCAAGATTCAGTTGCTCACCCCACAAATGTTTTATCCACGAACTGCATTCTTTCACTAGAAATAATAAATTGTCGATCGTTTTCAGTATTACTCTTTACTTGGCGCATCATAGTAGAATTTAATTTAATAAGATTTAGACATGCAACCTCGATACTGAAAGCCATAAATAAAATGCACCTATATTGAGGTCTTTCATTTTCCTGTGATTTGTTATCTTTCTTTAACAGTTTTGGAACTGCACAAATTTATTGGAACGAAGACGATGCCACTGGATATTTGCAGTAAATTCTGGATAAATCTACACTTTATTAGTCTTGTCAATTTCCCAAATATTGTTTCACTCAAGCAGTATTTGAATAAAA
The DNA here is from genome assembly GCA_030765065.1 of Deroplatys truncata. Classification (NCBI taxonomy): domain Eukaryota; kingdom Metazoa; phylum Arthropoda; class Insecta; order Mantodea; family Mantidae; genus Deroplatys; species Deroplatys truncata. Next base: position 205,437,152 of record CM060981.1, read on the forward strand.
TCGTTTTGAACCTTTTTGGAGGAAAAGATTAATTTCTCAACCATCGATTCAATGGTAAACATAACTAAGCGCCAGGATGTGAAATGAACTCCTACTTCATAGAGTTTTGCAATACTTAAATTCATGAAAATAGATATTATAATAAAATAAGATTTATGTTCTATGATATGAAAATAAAAAATTGTGAACAGCGAAAGAAAATATACTAGGCTTGAATATTAATGTAATTAAATGTCTCCCCTTACTACAGTAGATAATTAACTGTTTTCGTAGCTTTTAAACATACCAATAACATACAACAATAGTAAACAGACATGTGACGATATAAAGTTATCCACCTTGATCTGGTTACCATACTGGCCTCTGGTTTTTGAAGTAGTGGTTAAAATCCGGCTGAAGGCAATGTTTTTTTTTTTTTCGGGCGTAAAGGACCTTCGAAAGAACTAAGGCCGTTGGTCCCGTGTGATGTTTATTTGCACGTGAAAGAGCCTCATGCGTTAAAAGAGAATGTCCCTGAGCAAAATTGTAGGCCATTTCACTCCCGGAGCGTCCTACTTTTCTCCCATGGAGCTATCTAAGGGCAGTGGGCTAATCATCTGCGCGCCTAGTGGCGGAATCAGTGGCATAGAAATCCGTCTGATTAGCGAAAACATCGCCATGGTGTCCCTATATACCAGCGGTGTCACAGAAATCTAACTTAATATTGCAAAACACTACAATTACGAAGAAGCAGCAAATAATAAAATTGTAAGAAAGTACTTATTTTGTGAGATTCAACTTCATAGCCTGATTCGATATGCTTTATAATAATTTGTTTTTTATGATTTTAATGTCCTCAACACCACGTAAATATAATACACACGTTATTTTTAAATTGTATTTTCATTCAATTTATAGATACCTACTTATTGCAAGCGTTTGTTAATAAGCATTGTAATTGAAGTTGATATGTGCTTACGTAAATAATTTACTTAAGTTTTAAGAGCTTCTTGTTTGGGGAGCTAATTTGAAGAAGTATTGTTCTTGGAGTTTACTTTGTTTTTAGAAGTTTGCAACACGCTTTGGACATCGGTTTGAAGTTGTTGATTACGTAATAGTTACTGTTGTTACGCAATATAATGCTACGTACGAGAAGCTGATTTTAAAGATGTGTTTTTGTTGTTACACTCCACGTTTTACACTATAATATTTAACTTTGTTATTAAAACTGCTTCTATATATTATTTATGTTTGAATTTGCCTCGGCTGCGTCAGTAATATTTGTAGAGTCATGTATTTCTTAGGCAAAGTGCGGTACGACAATAATTGTAGACATACACAAATTTTAACTTTTTACTTCTTTTTATTTTATCCTTTGCACATTTTAATAAAGCACTACACTTTTTAGGAACTGTGAGAATCTTTAATACTTTCACTTAGCACGTATACATATTTTACGGTTCACACGTAATATTTCTGTAGAGAACACATCTTCCATCTGGTCACTATCAAGGTTTGCCAGCAACTGAACATTATTTCAACCGTTAAACCCGTAAGCTTCGGTATTTCGAGTCTCTGATTGGCTAATTCTAGTCCAATAGAATATCTGCATTTTACTCAAAGCTTTTCTTTGCTGTTGATTGGCTAATTTTAAACTGTTACTGAATTTTACATTATAGTTGCTCTAATCATGACTAGTAACATTCAAACTCTTAAACGCATTATTGCCTCAAGGTTACCTCATTATTACCTCATTTTTAGAAACGTAAAACTTAGTATTCTCACAGCTCTTGCATTATTAAAGTATATAATGTATTCACATAACATTATAAAACATGTTTATAATAAAAATAAGCATATGCAATGACTGTTACATACATTTTAAATAATTATTACATACATATTGTTTCAAGGCGGGCTGTTATTGAATTTACTTATTATATAATACAATTAAAATTATTCAGGTATTACAAATACTGCCTCATAATTCACTGTACAGTACCCACAGCTCACAAGATATCAGGTTCTGCACGTGATAATATTCAGTTCAGAGTTCAAGGTTTTCCATGTATATTGCGTAATTGTTAGGAGGTGCATAATTACACAGCGCACATGCATCCTGATTTATTATTCATCACTATTAAGCGTACAAATAAAAACACTTGGTTTCATGCATGTATGTGTGATGCTCTGACGAACCCTTGTGGTGTTTTATTAGGTTTTAACGCATTCTTCCCCAGTTGCGGGTTTCCTAGAGTAAGGAAACTCAATCAGATCGCTTCCCCACGGTCAGCAGTGTCACAGTGGACAGCAATTTGTCTTATTCCCGATGTTATTTATAGCGAGTGATATGAAATTCTCTCCGAATTTCCGAGGAGGTGGTCCCTGTGTGCGGTATGTGCTATTGTTCCTGTGGACCACCGTGCTCAGCTTCCCACGTCCGGCCTACGTGCCGAGCAAACCTTTACGTTTCTTGTTTTATAGGAGCAGTAAATAATGTTGGACGTTCGTTTAAGGGATATGCTAGGTGGGGAGACTACGTAATGACACAGCGCCGTCAGGGTTCGGGTCCCGCGGAGTGCCCTCAACTTCCTGCCGTCCCAAAGGGATAATCCAGTCCCTTTTTTCTCTCATACATTACTTCTGATTAGTACATCTCGGATTTTAGTCTAAACACCTTTTTTATACGGTTAAACTTTATTGCCCATTGCTATCTATTTAATTTTGGAGCCAAAAACGACTCATTTGTTTTAGTTTATATACATTTTAAAATTTGTTTATCGTTTATTTATGGTAGAGAGAGAAGGAGAGAGAGAGAGAGAGCGCGTGCGCGTGTGTGTACTGCATTCAATCAAAAGTTCGATATAGAGATTTAGTTGGAAATGTTCACTTTGGGTTCCCCTGAACACAAAACAAAAGTTTTAAGAAAGTACCTATGTGACTCAATAGTCAATCAAACAATCAGTCAATCAATCAATCAATAAATCAGTCAGTCAGTCAATGACCAGCATAATCAAAACTCTTAACTTTGTATTTAAGTCAGATTCCTTTTTAGAAGGTGCAAGGGGAAGATTTTCAAGGAATTTCGCTATCCCGAATATTGATTTTTTAAGAGTCTTTAATGATTTTCATTAAAAACATCCTGTTTGATATATTGACATGGTAAATAAAATATATTGAATTTTCTGTAAATATCCTATGGAATCCTCTTTATTCTCGTCTTGTCTGTGAAACCATTAGATATCCAAAGGCTTTCTAAAGAGTAGCAGAGCTCATTAAAATATCGTTTTATGTACATAACATTTTTAATAAGAAGGAGCAATTTTCGAAAGTTTTTAAAATTTATGCTGTAATCGTTGAATGTTGTGTGACTATTCTTTTATTTCGTGTTAGTTAAGCAAATGACATGTAATATATTGGGGTAATACATATAACGTATCCATCGGGTGTAAACAATTGATAGTTTTTAGCTATGTTTTGTTTACCTATCATATTCAGGTACTCTTTTTATCATGGTTAACAGAAATTAGATAGAATATGAGTGGAATAGATGTAATAATGAGTATTCTATTGAATAATGAGTAGAATAGATGTAAAAATAAATGATAAACACAGAAAGCCAAGTAATAATTACACCCTTTCAGATTTTTTCGATTACACTATATTTCATGTAACAATGGAATGGGTAGCCGTTTTAAATACCTTCTAAAAGTGGGATTGTATGAATGAGGAATTCCTTGAACATTCTTACTATTGTTGAGCACTTGTATTAGATTTAAACAGAGATGTATTGTTTCAATATCTGGAAACATTTTTCCACTTGTAAAATTATTTTCTGTACATATAGATTTTGCAATGCTAACTCTTACTTTTACTCTTCTTATTTTTCTGATGATAGTCACTCTCTGATGAATATGCGTATTTTTATAACGTTTTTGTATTCATCAAGATATTGACAACAAATAGCCTGTCTCGCTTTCAAAAATTCTCCTGTCATCTCTTTCTGGGTCTGCCTACAGAACTTATCCCTATCGGGATTGTATCTCATATATAATATGTTTCACTAGTCTTGTATCTGGCATTCTTTTTACTTCCTTGTCACTTAAAATTGTTAACTTTTCGTTCATGTTAAAATCTACAATTCTTCTAAAGTCTTCACCTTTTATCTAATTTTGTGTGTTTCTAACTCTCCTTAAAATATCATTTCTAAAGGTTGTGTTTTACTGTCTTGATTCTTAATAACCAGAGTTCATTCCCATAGAACAGAGTACAGCCATGAACTTCGTAGCGTTTTAGTTTTCTCTCTCGAAGCACGTCGTTTCTTAAAGTTCTATTTTCTAGTTTCACAAATCTTCTGGAACTTGCATAACTCATTTCTTTCATTATACTATCTGATATAAGTAATAACATTTCCTAAATACCTAAATTATTCTCCTGCTCTTCTTGTATTTAAGCATTCATTATTATTATTATTATTATTATTATTATTATTATTTTCGTTCTTATAGAAGTTATTTTCCTCGAAATGCCATTACTTTTATTTTTCAAGTGAATATGTTCATAATGTATTCTAAACAGAACTGATTAAACTTTTTAGGCTGATTTTTATGGGGGAACTCCCATTGCTTTGAATAATAATAATCAGATCGTCAAAAAATAAAAGTACATTTGAAACATCATTAGTGTAATGCTTTAAAACCAGGATTCATTAGTGGTTTTCATTTTATCACTATATCGTCAATATACCACCTGGCCCAAATAAGCCGTCCTTTGCAGCTTTATGTTTCCCGCATACATAGATGTAAAAGAAGTTGCCGCATTACTGCTTCTCGAAGGAGCAGTGCAGGTACAAAGCGAAAGGTCGCTGAGGTAGTGCTGCTGTCTGCAGGTATTTACGTGATAGTTTCGTACTGATAAGCGTCGTAATGTGACCCGCATTCAGTTTCAGCCAGGCCATTGAGACAAAAAGGTAACGTTCATCAATAATAATGAACACACAGATAGGGTTATGATCTGCGCGGAGACGCACCAAAATGCAGCTGAGGCTCAAACACTGTGTTCTGAACATTTTCAAACGAAGCAACTATATTTTTTGGACGTACAGAAATAATATAAAGAAATGATGGATCATTCCAGGTAGAACGTGGGCCTGAGAGACTCTTACAGCATTTCATCCACAAAGGCGGGCATGTTATTGCACATGTTTATCATGAATAATGCACCAATAGAAAATAATTTAATTCTAACGCAGCTTTAAGGGTACATAAGTATAATAAAACTAGAATTTTGTTCAATCTTGTTAACTTTGCGGCACTAATTGGTGCCATACACCTAGTATACTGATTGTAGATCAACTGCCATGGATCAAAATGACTTTAACACGTGTGCTCAGGTTTGCGTCAAGCGGCAATTCTGAGTTCTTGTTAATGACCGCATTGCTTATTAAATAGCTGATAACACTCCCCCCCCCACACACACACACAAACATAGGTACTCTCACATTCAAATACCAGACTCTGGGCATACTGTAAAATGTTTTTGTTTAAAGAAAACCTTCTGGAGCCCAACCGGTAATCGAACCCGGAACACCTCATATTGCAGGCAGTTTCTCTACCGAAGGAACTCTGGAACTAGTAATAGCAGTTAAAGTGTTCGTCTTCAAACACTGGTGTTTCATTTTGCGGTCTCCTCTCTGTCGGAGTCCCCTTTGCACTTCTGCTTAGGCAAACCTTTTGGCATCCGCGTTATTCGATATAAACTAACTTCAACTAAGGACAGCTTGTGTGGCCACCTAGTATATTAAATAAATACATGATATAGAAAATCCTATCTAACACGTTGATTAATAAACATTCCCTTAGAAAACTTAAACGTTTTATAATGATTTTTGGGGGCGGGGAGCGGTTTAGCAGTAGGAGACATATTGAGTTTTGGATATCCTCATTCTTGTAATATTTTTCTAAAATATGCTTTTGTTAACAATGTCAAACGCTTTTTCCAAATTAATAAAATCTATATACGTTTATTTATTACATACTCTGTTTTTCGCAATAAGCGTTGTTTCTTATCTTTTAATTTATTAAGCTGTAAAATAAAACAGCAAAGCTTCTCAAAAGTTTAAGAATACTTTATATAAATACAATTATATAAAGTATATAAGGAAATACCCAAATATGGGTATAAAATGGTGATAAAATTGCGAATAAAAGTTTAGGAAAGAAGAGAAAAATAAGAAATAAAAAGCGTTTGAGAATATGGAACCCAAAGATAAAACAAGCAGTGAACAACAATGGATAAAACACCCCAAAACTAATATTTAGAAAGGAAACAAATATATAGAAACATATATACAGAAGTAGACCCTATAACCTTCATGAATTAGATATAGTATTAAGAGGTATAAAAAAGTCGGAAGCCACCTGGTTTAGATGAAGTGAGTATATAACTCACCAAATACAGTGGCATAATATGCAAATTAGAATTCTACACCTATTGAATAAACGCTGGGAAAGTTGCCAAATTCCTCTCTCTTGTTTAACAGCTCTAGTTAAAAAAACATACTGAACAGAGGAAATCGCAATAATTGTGAAAATTATAGAAGAATTCGTCTCATGAATATGGGATATAAAATATAAATTATATTAATAAACATTAGAATAAAATCATTACAGAAGAGCAAAATGGATTTAGAAAAAGGAAATCGTGAATAGATAATATTTTTATCATTAGACAGATAATAGAACAAAGAAGAGAAAATATTTCTTGCCTTAATAGATTTTGATAAGGCTTTGACAGGTTAAACCGAATAAAATTATGGAAAGTGTTAGAAAATGAGGGCTATCCACCACACTTAATTTTGGCAATAAGGAGTTTGTACAGGAATACTGGTTTTATCATAGACACTGGAATTAAAAGAAATTAAAAGATTTTAACAAATATAGGAATTAGACAAGGGTTCAGCCTACCACGCACTCCTTTTAATGCATACAGGATGGACCGTTTAAGTTGAAACTGTACAATATCTTCAAAGCTAAGCGTTGTAGAAAGAAATGTCTTGAATATAAAGTTCCTTGATATTATGGGGGGAAGTAAATGCGTTGTGTTTTATTTGGAGGACGTTGTGATGGTCATTTTAGGGTGAATTTAATTTGACCCTAGTTTGGTTCCCGTTTATAAAAATAAATCAACCCTAAAATGACTATGACAAATAAAACACGACTATTGGCATTTACTTTCCTCCAGAATATTAAGCATATAGTGTCAAGATTTATTTCTACAATGCTTAGTTTTGGAGATATTATACAGTCTCAACTTAAATGGTCCATCTATCCATTCATCTATCCGTCCATCCGTCCGTCCGTCCGTCCATCCATCCATCCATGCGTCCGTCCGTCCATTCATCCGTCTATCTGTCTGTCTATCTATATATTGACGTAATTTTAAAGATTTGCAAACGTTTAGTAGATCCAGAACTAAAGTTATCAAATAATATTTAGTTAAATCCTCTTCTATTTACAGACGGTCAAATACTGATGAAGTGAAACACAGCCACTGAAATCCATGTATCTTGTAAATAATTTATCTAAATCTTATAATTTTAACATTTCAATTAAAAAACCGAAAGTAATGGTTTTTATGGGAAAGGATCAAATTATACTTAGTCAAAGATTTACTAGAAAACATTTTAGAACAAATATCAAATTTCAGATTTTTGGATGTGGCATAAACTTGTATAATGACAAGGACTTTGAAAACGATTTAGTAAGTTTCAAACAGTATGCGAGACCATCAAAGAACATAAAAACAAAGTTGAAATGGAAACTAAAATGAAATTTTATAAAGTAATGGCTTTACCCTATGTCTTTATGGCAGTAGCCTGGGTATCGACTCGTAAACAATGTCCAAAATCCAATGGGCAAAAATGAAATTTCTAAAGAGCGTGAAAAGATGTACAAGGATGGATAGGATAAAAAATGAATTTCGGGAAGAGCTAAATATCGACTCAGTATACAGAAAAATTTTGGATATGAAATAAGATTGCGCAGAACATTCACTTAGAATGAAAAGCACCAGACCCAAGGCAGCGTTGAACTAAATGCCGAGAGGAAAATGAGATCGAGGAAGACCAGGGCAATCTGGAAATAATTACTGTGAAGCCGGAATGGGCAAAGTGCCTAATCCATGAAATGAACAAGAAGAAACAAGAAGACGTTTCTATTTCTGTTTTATAAAACTAGAAACGAGTAAACCAGTTTTGTAGTTTGTTATCATTTTAATCCATTTTTTGTAATATCTATCAACCAAAGTCGAATTTTGCGGAGAGCATACATGACACATTATCTTTCTTTTGTACAACCTTGATTAACCATGTAAGGAACTAATAATCTATTCCTTAGCGATAATGACTTCAAATGATTGTTATAGTCACTCCAAAACATATTTAAGTACTTCATTCTTCTCCCCCCACCCACGAGACTACACGGCGAAAGCCTACGTGAGACGGAACATCACGACAATGCTTCCGGCCACACTGCTGAAAAACAATCGCACTTTTTCAGTATACAGGATGTCAGTGTGTTAAAACATTCCACCGTATTCGTAGTGGCACTTTGTCATTTTTACCAAAGTGAAAGAAGGGTTTTGAGTGCCGACTTCCTTCCGCTAAAGGCGCTACAGAGACATACGATTTACCAGAAAGGATCAAATAAATTCTCCACATACATTTTCGTATGATTAAATTCTCGTATAATGGAGTACTGATAAACACTGATCTGCGTGGCTTTTGTTGCTTAGAAAAAAGGGAGTATTGATGAAATCAGATTTTCTAATGATTACAAAAATCAAATCCCGTTTCTCGTTTAATGTCAGTTCTGTTTCAGAATTTAAAATTGTGTGTCTAACATTTAACATTTTATAGTAAATCATTGCTGCTTCTCTGTTTCCGAGCTTGCTGAAAGAATTATTTCAAATGCACAAAAAGTTTATGATTTTACCTATATGTCTTAAAAAGTAAAAGGATGCTCTTCCGTTAATATCCAGAAGTCTCGTTTTGGCTTTTGGGAACCGCAAACAAACCATGACTAAGATAATCATTATTTTAAGATAATTTTATGCTTACTTGACCAAAAGTCTTCTCTATCTGACTGGAGTTGCAAAATTAGTTAAGGAACTGAGAAAAACAATTATGGTCACCTAGGACCAATCTAACACAGGGTGAAAAGGGGTAGTGAGAGGGGGGAAGAAAAAGAGGAACTCTTGATTAACCTCTCGTGATGTTCAATTTGGTGAAACAATAAGCTTTAAACGAAAACACCCTTTATTAAATTTCCTTAAATCAATTCGACAGCCAGCAGCGAGATAAGCCGAAGATCCGTGGTTGATATCCCAGCTGTGACACTGAAGTTTTCAGTCTTATTCTAGCTTTCCAATTTTAGCTGACATACGGCTTGTTTTTAAGAAATGCCCGAATGCAATCAGAAAGGCTATTTATGGTTTCCTTAGAAGTAAAACAAATATAATTATATGTAAAGTGACGGAGGAAATAATGCATTTATTTATAATTTTTATGGCTATTAGAGGCAGAAAAGATATTAAAGTAATCCAGGGTAGTTGCTGGAACCTTGTCAATATGTATATATTCTCATAGCACAAACAGTTGTATGGTGTATTGTCTTGCGCTTGGGTTTGTCATATCAGATATGAAGTTTCGATTCACCGCCAGATATTAAAGTTTTAATATACCTTGTTAAGCTAAAAATAAGTTAAACGTATGCTTAAACTGCAATTCGAATGAAGGACGTAACTACACTTTATGTTCTTAATCTATCGAGATCCCTGGTAATCTAAAGTATGCAGTCTACTATAAAAACTAAACAAAAAATTGAAGAATCTCATAGATTTACAAAACATTCCATCACACGATGTAATAGTAAACACCACCAGGTAGGTAGGCTTGTAAAACTCCAACTGCACACCGATGCATGTAGTATTCATAATACATCATATCAGTTATGTGGAAGGTGTTAAATAAAAGTTTCCAGATGCTAAACATATATTCATGGATATAGTTGGTTCGAAATCGATAGAAATTAAACCTGTAAAAAACGTATGATTTTTAGAATTATTCCCTAAAGTGCCTAGAAATTAGACTGCAAAGATTAGAACACAAGACACGAAATGTTGCGAATCCATCTCAAATATAGCTATGTGTGCATTTTTTGTTTTGTTTTGTTTTTTATGCTAGCTTAACGTCCTTTAATCTGATAGGTCATATCAGACGATGAATGAATTAAATGTTACAAATGATGCCCGGGATGCCAAAAGCTTAGTTTCCCGACATTAGGCTTCTCAGGATAAGGGAAACCCCCTGTCCCCCTCAAAACACGCTATCAGATAAATGACCCTAACAGAGATTCGAGCTCGGGACCCCTTAAATATGAGGCAACACGCTACCCCAGCACAGCATTTACGAACTTGTTCTTGTTCATGCTTGCAAATGTAAGTTTTAAAAAGGGAAGCTTTAGCATCAGATAATCCATGATACACATTAATACCACGTTACTTATTTAGAATTGATTGAAAATTACAATTTTTTTACGCTTTAATTACACCTATGTATAGATTGTGCGGTTACAGGGGCATCTATAACACTATATTTTTCTAGAGCTTTGTATTACAGACAAGAGTGCTCCTAAAAGGACAATCAGATTTGGGTAGTAAGGAAATGCCATATGAGTAATATTTTACATTTACAGCTAACGTTGTGTTTAGTGTTAGGCTGTTTTTCCACTCTTTGCGATAAAACAACGACTGATTGCATCACTTTCTTTTCTTTATTTTCCGCAGCGAACCCAGGACGACAACATTTACAGCGTGTCGATGGGTGCCATTAGGTTGTCCATAAATCCGTTGGTTGCTAGGGTAACACAAGAGTCGGCGCCGGGACGATCTTAAGCCGTGCTTTCATCAGTCTATCGATTACTGCAGGGCACGCCCCCGCTACACCGTAATGGAAGATATGTTTACTTAGGGGTGCCAACTGTAATAGAGTTCTGAGGGGGTTGGTGTTTGCATCAGCTCTCAAGATGAGCGTGCAGCACACGCGCAACACATGGCGCTTATCTTCTCAAAGCACCCGAAATGAACATCTTAAACAAAAACAACTTCACACAACGAGTACACAATCTCAAAGGAAGGTAAAAATGCATAACAATATTTTGGGGTTTCAAAGACATTTTGTTCTTATTTACTATATAGTAGCCGGTTCATTAACTGTAACCATTGCTCTAATGCCTGGTTTAACACATTTAATGTTAGTCATTATGTTTTGCAGCATAATGAGCTGTCTCAGACACCCATCCCCAAAGCAAAATTATTGGGTTAATGGTGAAAATATGAGGTTTAGGTCTCTGCTTATCTATAGAAATACTATAAATAGAGAATTTGTGTGGATGTGTGTATGCGTGTGTGTGCGTGCGCGCATGTGTATGTGTGTATATTGTGTTTATATCATACTCTCGGAAAAGACTCAAACTAATTTTTAAATTCCTTCGCCAATAGAATGAACTGATCTTCCCGACAGACAAAGACTTTAATACATCTGATTTTAATGCTTAAATGACTAAAAGACTAAAAGGAATTTACAAGGCCTGGGTAATAGAATATGTCATAAAAAACGTACTCATGAAGGTGATTTTGACTTTTCGTGAAGTATGCCATTAACTAGAAAGTTGTTGTTGCTCTACAGAAAATATATGTAAATATAAGACGAAATCCGCGAATGTTTTTATTCTAAGCAAATTATATAGGGGTCAGAATTTAGCAATTAAGGAAACAGCAGACAAGCAAACCAAAAGATAATTGGATCCTATTTCTGAAGGTACGATATGAATGAGATACTGATTTCTTTAATCGATATTTTATCCAAATACTGCACGACTACGCATTGAGCATTAAAATATCTTAGCAACTTTCATTTTAGTTCAACAAATCTATATAGCAAACCTGTATACCAAAACTTTTAACCTTTATGTAAGAAAGTTTTGCTATATTGCCCTATGTATTATAATCAAATTCAGCACTATAATCTGTAAAAAGAAAAATCAATTATATTTTATTCCAAGTAATATACATAGATGGCCACGATGTAACAGCTGTACCGTGGAGGAATCCTAAGAATCCCGAAGACAGACTGAAACCAAAGACAATCATCCCTACCTTTAATGCTACGACGTGTATTTAACTGGCATTTTATAAAATACTTTTAAGTGTTTGCAGCTAAGTCAGTATCAAAACCTCCGAGTAATCTTAGATGGTAATAAAGATTCTGTATACCAAAGTCTTTTAATATATCAAGGTAAGTAAATTTTTCTGTATTTATCCTTTATGTTGTAATCAACTTCATTATCAATGTATAGTAAATATACAATGCTTTACTTTCACACTGCTTGCTCGCCGACCACTACAGCTCGGGCTCCCGCCGAAACAGCCGTAATATTCTCGCAATCACCCCATGTTCTCATAGATACAGTTACATATATCTTATCCCACACTCTAGAGTGTGATATTTTTTAGTTTATCGAACTTTAACGTTTAAGGTCACATCGGACGATGAATGAAATTGGTGAAAATGATGCTCAAAGAGCCCTGGATCACTAGAGTATGAGTTACCCGACATTTGTCTTTTCAGGATAGGGGAAAAAAACACGGAAAAAAACTTATCCGGTTAACTCACCCTAGGAGAAATTCGAACTTGGTACCTCTTGAATGTGAGGCCGACACGCTATCCCCACAGAGGCGGGTAATATCTGAAATTGAGTGAATTTCTCGCCTAATGTTTTCCTTTAGTTTTCCAATGTCTGAAAGTTTGTTGCTATTCATTTCTGAGAAACAACCACTTCCAACACCTAGTGGAAACACCATTTACAGACAAAGTAAATAATCACTGTATTGTGCTGACAAACAATGTTCAGACCGTTCCAGAAATTCCCAGATTTTATTTAAGAAAAGTAAAAGCAAACAAATGCTTGCTACCGTAAAAATCGCAAAAAAAACCAACTTCAATATTTTGCCTAGTTGTAGTTTCAAAATATACATTCTTAATTTGTGCTAGCTGCTTTTTCACTGTTGCACGAACGCATTCTGTAAGCAAGGGGTTGAAAATAAGGACAAGGATAGTTTTTGATGAAGTGAGTAGGCTATTATTTCCATTGAGACCTTAACAGTAAATGTCCAAGCATTTGCTCAGAGTGATCAATCGGTGCAGATTTTCACTTAAGGAGTTGAAAAAATGAGTGGAGGAACCTTTTAAAAGCTGTACGATAATCTAAAATTTTCGTCAGGGAATGTAACTTTGTATATAATTGGTTAAAAGTCGTGCATAAGGGTAGTTTGGACATCATGCTTTAGTATGATATCCAGGGCTGGATTTCGGCTCAATCAGATCATTTGTTTGGTAACATTTGAGTTCATAACTTCTATGCTTGCCAAAGAATTTCTTATGGAGATTTGAAGTCTTACAAAATAAATCAGCTTCTTAAAATCACCCGCATAAATGAAACATAGATGATTTCAGATCTTTAATGACGTATACACTGAAACTAGTATAAATGTCTAATGTTTGAAGTTTCTAGCATTTACGTTAGTGTTTTGTATTACCTTTCTTAAAAGAATGAACAAACAGCATTCAACATTTAATATTTAAGAAACATTTGAGAAAAGAGACCCATTCTTTATGAAAAGTATCAAAATTGGTTTTCGCTCAGAACATTTCCATCTCCTTTGCTGTTAGGGAAGGTTTAAGGTATACCCACAGTATCTCTTTTCCTAAAGGATAGTCAGTCAGATTTTAAGTCATACTGAATTGCCTCCAAATTGATTTCATTTTTCAATCCCATCTACCGTTATGGACGGTTTAATTTGTTTAAATCCCTAAAAGCATGAAGAGAGCAAAATTTATATTTTTGGACAAAATAATTGCTGCTCAAAAGCCGAAAAATTGCCTCCCAACGAACATTTTCCACCACTCTTCTAGTCGGGTGGTGTTTTGCAATAACAGAATTTGTATTTTTGTTTCCCGAAAATATCGATAAAACAAGGCAATTCGTGCTGAAAAACCCCCAAATTCCTTCCTACAGAACATTTTACACCCCTTCTTCCAATATTCCACAATATTTTTTTTCTCGGAAAGAATATGTGTACATAATTTGGAAGAAATTTGGCACATGCATAGACTTTTAACGCTAGAAATAGAAAAAATATAGAGAATGGTAATATTATTAAAGAAACGGATTAATGATGGCAAAAAAATCATATTATTAACGCTTTTTCCTAGCTGGCTTACATGACTGTTCTTATGAGCCCTTTGGTGCTTAGGATTTTATTTTCGGATTAAAATTTAAGTTGCAGGAGAACTATAAATAATAGTGAAGAGCACAAAAACGCACAAAGTAATACAACTTAACTGATTAAATCATAACTTTTTATGCAGGTATCATTGGTGAAATAATATTGTATTTGTGACATTAATTCTCTAGAATATTTACGGTATAAATATTCCATGTTGAATAATATATCATTTCTTTCTACAGCTGCAATCCATATAGTTACTGGTCTTTTATTTGATTTCCATGGGACAGTTCCCAATTTTGTTTTCGTGACTGGAGAATGTAACAATAAGGTACGGCCAAACCTTCAGGATATATATTCTTCACGTGTAGAAGTAGAAGATATGTTATATGGACATGGATCTGAAAAAAACGCTTTATTTCCATGTTAGAACCCATTATCTACGACTCTACATAATGCACTTACCATGGTAAACAGAGGAATAGAGCATACCAACATAAACTATGAAACTTTCTCTTACATGAAATAGTCAAAATATCTTCCGTTAGCATTCATACAAGCATCAACCTGAACTGGACCCCGGACGCACTGATGTGTCCCTGGCAAATTGCATATTGTTTCGCAGCTTTTCACAGTACGTGCAGGAAGAATCTCCGCATCCTGTATTGAGGTTCGATACACAAGAGCTTTCACGTGTTCCCACATTGTCCCCACACTTGTGCGGAGCCTAAGAATTCCAGCTTAACCAGACGTAAACAAGAGGACATTTTGAACATATCGTGCAAAGAAATGTTTTATATGGCATGCTGGTACGTTCTCTTCCTCAGAACTTTCCATGATTAATATACTATGAAGAGGTGTAGAAAATGAGTCCTAACATGGAATCCACGTCCATATAACATATTTCCTTTATTACATGTCAGGGAATGTCCTGAAAATTTTGCCGTACCTTATTGTTACATCCTGCACAAAATTAACAAAATGTTCAAGGTTACATGGTATTTATCATTATTAATCACTCTGTGGAAATATTCACGAATCATATTACGACGTTAACTTCAGACAATTTATCTTCTTTGTTATTACACTTACGACTTTCTTCTTTTTCTATCAATTGAATTATGTTTTAGTGAAACTGTATTCATTCTTAAAATGAGTAAACATCCTATTATCTTAACTTCCTGTGTCCAGTTGGAAATCTCTTATATTAGAGAGACAGTAAATGAATTAAGCAATAGGTTTACAGAACCTGAGAGCTATAAATCGTTAATCTTTGTTATTAAATTTATGAATTACATGTGTGATTCTTATTCATCCTACTGCAGTGAAATTTACTTTTTCACTTTTACTAGAAGCCTGTCAGATTTTCGAAGCTTTAGTTAAAGAAATACAAGTACTAATTTATCCAATTAAGAAGACCCGGGGGCGGATTTTGAAATATACCTATTCTTTCTAACAAAATAAGTTTGCTTAAAATGGAAGTTGAACTTTAATCAGTGGGCTACTGTTGGTGTATAAAATCTCAAAATTAATCAAGAATGTGGTCACTAGTTTTTTTGCGTTAGGTCAAGAATGTGGAAGAAAAGGACATTATAAACCTAACAAAATTTAGGTAATATTTATTTTGAAGAACTGAATAACAGTGAGATTCCTGACAGATAATGAAGCGAGGGAAGCAGGATAAACGATTTTATAAGAAGCTGAAGAATCACTAGAAATCAGCGTTTGAATCAGGTTCTTTGTTATTCCATACTTAATTCTCGTCAATTTTCTATTGATGCATAAGGTTTCTCAATGTGTGAAGAACCAGCTTGTGTATGTGAGTGTATACGGGATGTATTTCGGTAGCTAGCTGTCTGAACACAAGTTTCGTAATTAATCTCTATGATATTGCATCATAGCCAGCACAGCTATAAATTACTAATATGCATAGAAAAGTTACTAAACATGATTTGTGTGCATCATAAATGCTGCTGCTGGGTGTGTCCAAAATATCGTTTCAAGAAGTACATGGTACTGGTACAAATATCACCATCGGTCTTCTTGCTTTCTATTTTGTTGGCACACTTCTATCTATTATCGATTTGTTTACATCAGTACGTGATCCGTGGTCAATTATGTTGTCTATCTGTGCTTCCAGTAGTTTTCCTCACTTTGTCGCAACGTTAATGTTTTCGTTCAATACTTAGTTTCTTTATTTATTTTTTGTTTCTTTTGTACTTCAGTTAAAGGAGTAGTGGACGAAAACTCTTTACTGCTGAGGACTGTGGTTCGGTCTCTAGCTTGGAGAACCCCCAATTTCATGGAGTAGGTGGCAGTTTCTTTATGATTTAGGCTCTGTGTCCCTCCAGCTTGAGCTTGTTTGTTATTAAAAGGTTCTGTTACCTATTTTGCACTACGCCGGTTAACAAGCTATTTCTGGAAAATGAATATTTTTAAATAACCCATTTTTTCAAAATCTTCCATGCTAGAGCATCCAGGCTTTCACAATATTTGTAATTATATGCTAATAATGTCGATCTACAAAGTTAGGCAAACCTCACGTTTATGCAGTAAAATTTGAATAGATACAAAAATGTAAACATGTTTTTCCTTGCTTTTCAGACATGGCTTTGAATTACAACATTGAAAATAGACACATAAAGAACACATTTGAAAAGAAAGTTATATTACATTGATTACTTCCATGGAAAATGGGGTATGCAATTGGTACATTTAATGCTGATGATACCTTTTTGAGATAATGTACACCAATGGCGACTTACAATCTTGTAAGCAAGACCAATGCAGTTAAAGGTGGGGTATAAATGGAAATAAAAGAAATTAAGTTTCGGGTTTCATAGCAATACATCTCAAAATGAATTTGAGAACGCCTTTTGGTTTAGCGAAAACGTGAATCAGTTGAGGAATTTAACGTCGTGGCAACATGTTGCCATGGTAGCTCAGATGGTGAGAGCAGCGGCAATGTAAGCCAAAGATCCGGAGTTCACATTCTGACTATCGCATTGCATTTTTCAGTCTGATTCTGCGTTTACAACCTAACCACGGCATGTGTAAGCGACGAATAAATTTCCATATATGTACATTCCTTTGTCTTTCGTTAGAAAAGTTCGCATCTGTTGTACTGCTTTGCCTTCTTGAAGCAAAATTGTATTTTTTGACCTTCCATCTCAACTAAATCTTTTTCGAGAGATTTCAAACTAACAAGTCTAGAAAATCCTCTCTATCCTCCGTATCTAGCTTTCACGTAAAGGGCAAAAGTAAGAATTAAAGAAAATAATAAAAAAGCATCCACATTAGAAATTACAATTGATGAAATTGATGGCTTTGAGTAAAAGTAAATAAGCAACGTATTACTGAAGAAAGGTTATCTATTGTTACTTTGTTATAATATTGAAATTCAGTTGATACAGTTCACATAAACATAGCCTGTTTCAAGATTTACCCATCTCACAGTCATGGGAGCAGTTGAGCAGATGACATCTCTCTCAAGGAAATGTTATGTTTTTATCAGTTCGTGATTGAGTCTTCATTGCGAGTAATTATGCAAGGATGACGCCCCTTCCTGCCATGTAATTGCCGAGCTGCATGTTCATCCACAAACAAACGTAATTCCACCTGTGTAGGGCGTGGCTAACTACTGCACATCGTCGTGACTGCTCTTGATTTTCTATTGCTTCCAAATTACACAAATAGAAGAAAAATATCCGCACAGGCACACTCCCACTTCACATAGAAGAAAGTAGAGAATCTAAGAGAGGAACACAGCTGCTTATACTCGTAGATCGTATCAGATAAAGTAAATAAACAGCTTATGTTGAAGACAAAATATCATAGAGGTATTTTACTTCAGTTAATTCAAATGATACAATATATTTATAGAAATTAAGCAATAACATATTAATAATATGATTAAAAATAAGTAATTTCAATGCCATTGCTGCTGTAAGAAATTATATAACAGTAGGTATATGGAACATTTTTCATTTTAACAACTAGAACATTATTTTATTAGCTTGCATCGACAAAGTTCTTTTTTATTTCTTTCTTTGTCTTTCTATCTTTTTGTCTTACCATCTTTTGTATAGCTTTGTTAAAATCGTGTTTTCAGAATTTTATGTCAATATTCATTTTCTGAATTCTATTTAAATTAAAATGTAACAACTGGCTACATATTATTAACATGTATTGAGTTTAACATATAAGGAATCTGTTATTTTATTATGAAAGAAATATGTAACTTTTGCAAGTAATAGCTCTTTCAAACTTATTACTATCAACAGCTTAAACGTTCAAGTTTACTCAGTAGAAATACTTCTCATTCTTCGTTCTTTCTCTCTTAAGTTTAGCCTGCTTAAACTAAAAGAATCATAAAAGGCGATGAATGAAAGTACGAAAATAATATGCAAATGAGAACGAGAACTAAAGCGCAAAAGCTACCTGATATTCCTCCTAAGAACTGAGAATGTACTTCATGCAGCCATTTCTCATAAATAATCTGGTCTTAATCCAAAAAGGAAATCTTGAACATTATTTTATGTTTTAAAATAGTGTCAAAATCTGTGTATGTAGTTATTCAAGTATATGAGAAAAACATCCATGTAATGCATTTTGTAGACATCGTGCTTTTTTAAACTTTCACAAACCTTTGAATTAACTGGTCAAAATAATGACTTCACTCTATTTTGTCACACCGTATCTCACTTTCGAGGTAGATAATGTTCAAATTTCACGGAATTCTGATAAAAACTAAGGGTTCATAAGATTTTTGGTAAATATGCCGAGTTTTTTACTGGTATTTCTACTTATGTCAGGATTTCATTGAGGGCTGAGACTTCGACGTATAACGATGTAATTCTGAACATTCTCTCCCAGCTCTTCTCATAATGTTTTATCTTCTGATCTTGCTGAAGAGTACATGCCCATGCATGTAACGGGTTCAGACGATTGGTGAACCTACTTAGCTAACTCTAGAAAGTGTGAACGGTATGAAGGAAATGCTTCGCGATCTTCACTTGTTATTAATATTATTCGAGCCCAGTACGAACAGGAAGTGCATCGCATCTCTGAGAACATAATTCATTTCTTTCGGCGTGAGGTTACCATCATCAGTCTAATTATCATAAAACAGTCGTTAGTTCGTTGCATACAGTGCCTGATATACCCGCTGGCCACTTCTAAGTACACTCTACAGCTGCCAGAGAAAATGTTTTATACTACGTTCAACAGGAAAACCTAGCGTAAGCAGAGTATAAGTTAATAAATACGATATGCTCAGTGGCGGATTTGTGGTGTACCACAAGCTGCAATCTTCCGGAACAATGGAAAAGAACGTATAACAGAAAAGAAAGTTATGGGGTGGTTGGTTAAACTTGGCCATTTTCAATCACAATGTGAATAATTAGTTATTTCGTATTTCAAATATTAGACACATTAATGCAGTTCCTAAGCCCCACGAAACCAGCAAATTACTTTTTATCCTATCATTCTTAAAATCTTGAACTTATTTTGGATTTAAACCACAGGGAAACTTTGAAAGCGAGTGTTCCATATTTCCGTTTCTTTACTAAATGCCTATCATGAGCTTTATATGGTTTTACACCGGATATTTCTCTTAATGTTTGCAACCTTTTTAAAGGCTGAAAAGCATATTCATGTTAAAGACGTGAATTTAAGGTTGTTACACATTTTGCGCCTACTTTTGAACTATGGACAGTTAATTGTTGATCAAATACTTTCAGCAATCGGCGGCAAATAATTAAGGTTGTTTTTGAAATCTAAATTATGAAATTAGTTTTTAAAACAGAATTCCGAAGGCTTACTTTGACAATCTTTACTTTGGAAAATGGAATCAGACTTGAAAAATTTAACTTTATAACTTACAAAGTGCCTGTTGTAAAGAAACTATTATCACAACATAGTAATTTACTTTCCCAATTACCTATAGTAGGTAGAAGAGGTAATTGTACCCCTCCCAAAATTTCGGTATGGAGATTTCACCAGAAACACTACTTTTGGGGCGCACCTGAATAATAAATATAGAAAAAGGTCCATGAACATTGTGTATGCCTATCTGTGTGCGTGTGTGCGTGAGAGTGAGAGAGAGAGAGAGAGAACACCATAGCTAAAAACGAAGGGTCGGATAAATACCAAAAGTGCTATTTAAGTTGCTCCAAAGATGCGACACTAAAATTTTCAGGAAAGTTCCCCCACATCAAACTACCCCTTAAGGAAATTTCTTATTTGTTTAATTTTCTCAAAACAGGCTCTGTCAGTTTTTATTAAAATACAGCATATTTAAGGTACTTACCCATTTAATAAATTGTATATTATCTTGAATTATTTTCTATGAGGTCTGTGAAGTTTTCTTTATTAAAGTTTCGTATAATTTTGCATAACAAATAAACAGCAAAAGATATACCAAAACTTACATCAGAAAAATGTAAAGTCTATTTAAATACACAATTTGCGTCAAATACGTGTTTTCGTAGCTTTATCCGTTTTCTAAATATGCCATACTGCAAGTGTGAGTCTGTCATCTAACGGATTTGGATTGTGAAGCGGAGGGGACTCGGTACCGATCCAGGAGTCCTCGGGAGGGAGCGATGAGGTGTAAGGAGACACCAGGCGGCCTGAACCAGGAGTGGTGACATAGCAACGACAGGTTCCCTAAGTTTCCAGGTTGAGACACCCCGGCAGTCGACAGCAGACCGGGTACCCTGTCCCATACAGGGTCCAACGCCTCCCCAAGGAGCAGCCCTTATACCCCGGCAAGCAGCCGAAGGCCGAGGGGCGGAGAAAGTTCACAGAGAGCATCCTTTTTCCCTACCACGCTGCACCGAAGCACAATCGCCGACATTATGCCTTGAAACAGATTAAACGGGGTCAAGGATGAATGAAATGATTAATGAAACGAAATGAAGGGATTTGGGGGATGAAAGAAACCATTCGCATTCACCTTAGGACCCAGCAAGACTCCAATAAAAGTCCATGGGTGAATGGGCTGTAGCCAGGAATCGAATCCGGGTCATCTTACGGACTTGCTTGAAAGCCAGCGATTCCTCTTCTTTTTTCCTTTCTTTCTTTCTTTCTTTCTTTCTTTCTTTCTTTCTTTCTTTCTTTCTTTCTTTCGTGCTTTCTTTTTTATTTCTTATTTTCCATCGTAAGAGCTGTTGTAACAAATTTCAATGCTGTTTCCACATGTTGTTATCTTAAGGTTTAAGAAATAATTCCTAGACAAATATAAGTAGGTTGTAGGTATATCCTGAATAATATAACGTGAATGGAAGGATCTCTTTTTATGAATACTATAACATATAAAAGATATACCTGAATGTCACTTGTAAAGATAGTCGTGTGAATGCATTACTTCAGTTGTTTGTTTCTTTCACCATTCCCGCCTTAATTCACCTAATTTAAGTATATTGCATCTCATATGAGTTATCTATACCATAAAAAAGAACTATTCAATTATTGCCTGTTTCATAACCAACAATACATGAGTTGGAATAAGATATTTTTAATCAAGCAGCCAGAAATAAACTGAAAAAGCTTTAGAAAGCTTATTTCGGCTTTATTGCTTTTCATAATACTATACAATACACAATATGGAGTATGAACGCAAACACAGAGACTCGAAATGAAATTTAAAAGAAGCGTTGCGCAACTCATTGTAGTATTCAAAAGTTGATCAGAGGTTGTTGTAATTGTAGAAGGTCAGCAGTAATAGGTTGTGTTTTATTGTTGACTCGAATCAACACTGAACAGTGCCATCTAAACAACCTGAAACTCCTGACATTTCACTCTAAGCGGAGAAGTGGTAGAGCCACATTGACACGTTGCGTTAGAGCATTGTCAGCTGTTCAGCAGCGCGCCGAATTCCAAACAATTCGCTGGGACACAACCCTAGTGAGCAACATGGTAACGTGTCACCCCTCAAAGTTCAGCTTGTTGGCGAAGGGAAAGGAGGGTGGCACTTTACTGGCTAGAGCAACAGCAGAGAGGACGTCATGGAAACTACCCCTCCAAGAAGTGTCAGAATTCTCATTTTATCCATATCCCACCGTACTCTCGAGTTTCACAGCCATTTTATGAAAGATCAAATTCCAAATGTAATAAGCATCTAGGTATTGGCATTTACTTTAGGGCACTTTGGGCACTATTTTTACTATATTCGGTAAAAGTCTCTAAAATGGACGACAGCTTATTTTCACGCATTTATTTATGTAAAGCGTATATAAACAAAAAAATAAAACAAGGAAAAACAATTTGAGAATCCTTTATGACAAATTATTTCATTGTGATTGTAAGTAAACAGTGTAAGCAGTCTTTGTAGTGAATTGATTTTATTGCAAAATATCCAAGTTCCAACACTTATGTGGAATAGTGAAAACTAAAATCATCCAAAGGCACTTAAATGTTCTATAAAGTTATAGCGGACCCTGTTTTTTTTATATGGGTGTGAAACTTGGAAATTAAGAAAAAATGACAAATAAGTGACACGAGTACAGAGATGAAATTTCAAGTTCAATGGCGGGATAATTTGGGCGACAGAAAGAACAACATAGATTTAAGAGAAGAATGTTTCTTTTATTTTAATTAAAACACACAAGAAGGGAAGGAATGCGTAACTAAGCAGCCAAATAACAGAATAACAAAGATCCTCTTAAATTACAAACAAATCCCGGAAGACGAATTAAGAGGTGGATAAATAAATAAATCCCGTAGCGCTACAGCCCACGAAGGGCCAAACCGAATGCCGGCCTCACACTCCACGTACGCACGGCAGAAGTGAACAATCATCCAACCGATACGGGGAGGTGATGTGGCCAGCATCAGCATTCCCCAACCGGAAAGTTGGCTTAGAGTCCAGGACCGCTGCCTATCGCAGCTCCTCACTTTCCTCACTATGCTGAGGACTTTTCCTATACCCGGGACTCAAAATCCGCACCCCTATGGGTGAGATCGAACCCGGGCGCATTCCGTGGTCGGGAACCAGAGCACCACGCTCTAGCACACTGCACCACGGCGCAGGACAAAAGAAGTGAATAGAACAGTAAAACTGTGCCGATGACGAAACGAATGATTGTGCTAATCCCTGAAAGTATTATTATTATTATTATTATTATTGATAAGTTTTCTGCAGAACTATTTTTATTGAAATTACTGTAATATTAATGAAATTTAACAACACGTTTGCGAAAACACGAGCCATAGACGGATTGCGACCAACAGCTTGGAAAACGTTACTCTTAATTGGTGAATCATGACGAATGTTGAGTTGTGCCATTTTTGCCGTAACTGCTGGACCAGAAAGCAACTTAACAATGACAAACAAGTATTGTTATGCCACGCAACGGGTTTTAGAAACAAGAACTTTTTCTTGCGCTGCCTATCGCCTCTGAATATTACAGTCATTACAAACACGAGCGTGATGCTTTGTTGCCTTTGCATATTGTTGTTTTCGACTGCTAATTGGCTGGCCATGGAACCGACTGTAGCGTATCATTCCGGAAAATGATGACATGCTACAGCAGCTTTGTCGTGAGCGATGGAGAGCTTTAAATTGATTGATTACTTTCCTTTCTCCAGATGCGGGTGCTATTTTCCTGCACGTATAATTGAACATTTCATTCTCAGGGTTGCGGGCAACTGATTTCAGTTATTAGCGTCCATTTTCTTATTGTTGCGGGCCTCACGAAATGATTCCAGCATTATCAACAATGACTTAAAGTTCAAGAACGCAACAAATAAAATACGTCACGATGGAAATTATTGGAAGCTGCATATTTTATGGAAGAGCGGTAATCAAAATCTTTATTTTAGATTAAATTTTATTTTAATAGCTGTCTTTTTCAAAATCAGTACTAAACTGCCAGCAATTAAACGTTAACATGTTTGGGACTCTAATACCGTGGTGCTGTTACAAACACCGCTCATCATAGAGAGGTATAATGCTCACAATTATGACATTTTTAAAACTTAATTTGGAACACAGAGAGATCTTTTAGAGTTAAAATAAAAACACTGAACGAAATTTGTGTTTATTATTTGTATGAAAATTATGTTTAAAAATTCAGCAAAAATTATACAATATTTATTACAACCACATTTCTATATGCATGAAATTACAATATGAGTATATTAGCATTTTACTTTGAAGGGAGTTTTTGTTGTTGCGGTTGCACCACGTTTAGGCACCAATTTGAAGCAAGGTGTTGGGTCACATTTGGGCGCCAAACTTGCGGGAGGTATGTTTCTTGGAGTGTACGCCCCACGTACGGTACAAATTTCCGTTGACCTTCGCCGCACGTTTACTTTATGTGTAATAACTAGCTTAATGTTATTTATTTAAATATATAAATATTATATATGTATGCCTCGGCTTAGTCAGTAGTAATTTGCAGAACATGTATCTCTTAACACGGCTGGTACGGCTAAAGAACAAGGCTTACACAAATTATAATTGTACTCCACTCCCTTTATTAATCCTTCACACGATTAAATAATACTTCACTGATGTATTCTACTATAGAACTTTGAGATTAATGTTAATTACACTTTTAACAGGCAAACTTTATATTATTCTCACCGCAATGAATTTTCATGTCTCACATTGAACCCGTACCGAACCGAACTGTTTGGGTACGGTTTTCTTGTAGCGTCTACCGTTTGAATTTGTACTTTTTCTCTATTTCAAGTCTCTGATTGGCTAAGCCTACTCCAATAGAATACTTTTATTTAACTTTAAGCGTTTTAGTTTTTTTATTGGCTATTTATAAACTGTTTCAAATATTAAGTCATTATTGTTCCAAGAACTATTTGTAGCCTTTTTAAAACTTTCTAATTTATTGTTGTCTCAAGGTTACCTCATTGTTAGCAACTTTCAGCTTCTATTTTGTAATTCTGTAAGCTACGGAAAGCAGCTTGTTTCTATTCTCACAGCTCCTACATTGTTAAACTACGTAATACATTCATATAACATTTTCATATATGTACATAATAAAATAAACATAATACAATAACTGTAATATACATTTTATATATTATATTATCACATATTGCTTTTAAGGCGGGCTGTTATTACATTTTATATGATATAATTAGACTGTTATTATTTAAGTGATAAAAATACTGCCTCAACTTCTTCTCAAGAAAACAATAATACAGAGAAGAACAAAAAGGTCTAGACGAAAGCACATGAAAAATGAAAGATCACAATAATTCAACTTTTTGAGGCATAAGTCACCGATTAGCATATCATCACCAGAATGATTATGACATTCAATTTTGGGTCCACTAAATTTTCAGGGCTAGCTTCGTATTCTCGAGCAGTTTGTCCCAAAATACGGAATGTTCCCTCAAATAAATGGGTTCTTCAGTTCGTCACAACCTCTATAACGAAACTCTTTTTACCAACCATTTGCAGCTTCTCAGTCATGCCGTAAAACATTCATCCATTGTCTCCAGTTTGAACCAAAGCTATCGGATCTTTTTACACAGGAATTAGCAGTTCATTCCATATACTTTTTCAAAACAAAATCACCAAGAGGTAGGTACAAGATTTTTAAGTTATACAGAGAAAATAATTGCACAAACAAATTAGTGTTGTCAGAATTTTAAGTTTATTATTCACCTCCTAGAAGAGATGCAACTTACAAAACCCATGTTGTCGATGAATTCACATCTAAAT
Organism: Deroplatys truncata; assembly: GCA_030765065.1. Classification (NCBI taxonomy): domain Eukaryota; kingdom Metazoa; phylum Arthropoda; class Insecta; order Mantodea; family Mantidae; genus Deroplatys; species Deroplatys truncata. The sequence continues at coordinate 205,463,169 of CM060981.1, forward strand.
TGGAAGCTATTGAGTTGACAATAATAATCGGAGAAAAATATATAATTTACAGTAATCGGCGGCAGACCACACCACGTTAATTAAAGGTTAAAATAAATAATATCACACTATCTATCCAATTAAGCTTTGGCTTTCAGTTTTAGGAATTTCACTGTAGGTACTAAACCATGGGTTGCAAAAAGCGTAGTGGTAATATGGACAAGCAGTTTGGGCTACATAAATATAGCCAGCATTTCTAAAGAGTAATTGAGAAGCAGACAATGTAAGAACACTTTGTCCATTGAACCCTATTTTGAGAATATCGCACAAAACTGCTGAAAGGAACAAACATATACAGACGCAAACAAAAATGAAACCATTATTATTGAAAAAGTTCTGATCATATGAAACATATAATTCACAATTAAATATTTTATAATAGTCAAATTATTTAGTTACGTGATGAGCCTTTGAACTACTAGTGTTCACATTTTCAGTCCCCTGTAATCATCTCACATATCTTTACATTTGAGCTTTTGTTTTTCACATTCATTTATATGCCGCCTTTAACATTTAAGTTCATGTCGACAGCTTTTTTTGCCTTTGAAACAATTGCTTATTAGTAATGGTGTTCACTCAATAACTACTGTGTAAATTTGTGGGGTTTTATTTTGGGTTCTTTTATAATTTATTAAATTCACGCACACACACATTTACACTCTCACTCATACTTCCAGACTCTAGAGAGAACTCTATGGGGCTGTAATCCTTGCTAAAGAAAAATTCCCACCCTCCAGCTGGAAATCCAGGCCGGAACCTCCGGATTTGGATGCTAGCATGCTAGCGACCAGATCACAGAGGCAGTCAATATGGTCTTCTGAAACACAAACTGATGAATGACACTTTTTTTCAATGGGTATTACAGTTCATATTTTCAGTCCCCTGTAATCATCTCACATACCTTTATATTTCGTCTTGTTTTATTTTCTCTATTACGTATAGTAAGTAGGGGAAGTGCTGTTATATACCGGGGTGAGGCCAAAAGGTTTACACCTAGATACTAAATTTTATTTACCCCAGCATGTACATTGGGAAGCATAACTGCAAAGGTAGCAAGAGGACCAGAATCTTAAACTACACATTCCAAAGGAGGCGTGGGATCGTTATAACAACATACACAGAATTTCACATTAATCACATTACCTGTGGTTTAGTAAATATAAACACGGTGCCACTACATCACACACAAAAGATAAAAAGGAAGAAATTGCAGGGAGATGCTACACACACGAGGCTGCATTCACACAATTTCGCATACAGCCTTTCAGACTCAACACTCGGCCTAAAGTGACGCTAACACACAGCACAAAGAAGTAATGCTCACTTCCCCCACTCTCCACCGCTAACTAGGATCACCAGCTAGACGGTGGTGAGTCGCCACGCCAGACGAACTTCAAAACCCAAAGCCGAAAGAATTACCCAACAATGCTGTCGCCAACGACGCAATAATGTGTCTGGCGTGACAATACACACACATACACGCCATAGTATTGCATTCCACCCAATTTCACCGGAAATGCATGGCTTGAGGCCTCCTGAATCCAAAAAAAAAAAACATTTTTAGAAAAAGGTACAAGTGTGTGTGTGTGTGTGTGTGTGTGTGTGGATGTGTGTCTATGTGTCTGTGAGCAGCATAACTCAAAAACGAAAAGTCGGATAAATACCTTGGTATTTAGGTTCAGTATCTTTCGAAGATGTGAAAATTTTCAAGAAAATCCCCCACCCCAGACTACCCTTTACATGAAACATTTTTAAAAAATTTAGCTTTTCTCAAAAATGCCTCTAACGATTTTGATTAAGATATCATATGTTTAAGACAATTTTATGGAAAATGAAATGTATATCTTGAATTTTATGGGAATGTTCCCAAAAGTCGTCTTCATTCTGAATGAATTTTGCATAACTGGTAAACAGTAAGAGATAGACTTACTACACAAAAAATGTAGATCTCTTAAAACATATAATTTATGTCATATACAATTTTTTTGGTCGAGTGAGTCATTTCCGAGATATTTCTTTTTATTTGTTTGAATTTTCCAATACCATTTGCTTAAATGTAGATTTCTTTTTCGTTTTTTTTATTTTTGTAAAGAGAATGGGATGCTCCACATAGCAACTAGCTCTTAAAGGATTTGACTATCGCTTAAAGTTCCTTGTACCTATATTCTACTTGCACCTATAAGAAAATTTGCAACACGATTGTTTCTGCAAATTTTTATGTATATTAATATGAAGTATATGGAGAAGAAGCGTTTGTAAAAATAGTTTATACAAGAGTAGGGAGATTCATGTGAGTGCAACACATCAGATTTTTTTCCATTCATTTAACTTCTAAGGTCATATCGGCAGTTTTTTGGGGGGGGGCCTTTGGAATAATTATGTATTAGTAATGATGTTCACTTGTTAACTACTGTGCTAATCTTTGGGGGATTTTATTTTGGGTTTTATTTATAATTTATTAAATTCACATACACAAACACACATTTACACTCTCACTCACACCTCCAGACTCTAAGGAGGCTAGGGTATAATTCTTGCTAAAGAAAAATCTCCACCATCCAGCTGGAAATCGAGATCGGGACCTTCGGATTTGGATACTAGCATGCTAACCACCAGATCACAGGGCAGTCTATATGATCTTCTGAAACACAAACTCATGAAACCTTGTTTCAATACTGTTTGCTGTTCAACAACAACAACAACAATAACAATAATAAAAATAATAATAATAATAATAATAATAATAATAATAATAATAATAATAATAATAAGCATCATGTCATTTTGAGAACAGCCATTCATCACACCAGCTGCAAGCAAGGCTTCACGTTTTCAGGGCTCAGGAATACCGACAATGCTGAGATAATAAAAGCACTTGGTTTCTACAAGAAGGCAGGCTGGAAACTGCTAATTGCTGTGATGAGAGGTAGTCAGTTTGTTTTCATGGGCTCGTACTTGCAACTAATTGGAGAACTGACTTCCAATGAAGACAACAAACAGGCTGTTGCACGCGGGCCTAATCCTGAACGACAGGTGTCAAAACTACGGGTCTGAAGATGGATGAGAGCAATAACTGGCGATGATGCGGGGTACAGGCTGTGGGAAAACATAGCCGTGTCCTGCAAACTAATGTCATCTGTTGCTATGTTTTTATGTTTATTTACGAGGCCAACTTCTTGCTCACAGGAACGTGTGCTACACTGGAGGTGCTACCTCGTTAAATTTTGTTTTTAAATCGGTAATGTCTAAAGCAGTGAGGATTCAGGAGAATGACTTTAAAATTAGCAAAATATGAAAAAATAGTCTGTTTACTTATGTAGGTACGTTGAAATTAAATGTTCATGAATTTCTTTACGGTCAGATAAGAATTGGTATGTTACTTTCTCTATCATGTACCTAGTAGTGGTCAAGGTATTGCATTCCATAGTAAAGTTCGATATCGAGATTTTACCGGAAATACGTGTTTTGAGGCTCATGAATAAAAAAAAAAAAATTTTTAGAAAAAAAACGTCCGTGCGTGTGTGTGTGTGTGTGTGTGTGTGTGTGTGTGTGTCTGTGAAGAGCATAACTCAAAAAACGAAAAGTCAGATCAATACTAAACTTGGTATTTAAGTTCAGTACCTTCCAAAGATACGACACGAAGATTTTAAGAAAATTCGCCCACCCTGAACTACCGTTTACATGGAACATTCTCTGAAAATTTTTATTTTCTAAAAAACGGGTCTAACGATTTTGATTAAAAGACCACGTATTAAATATATTTACATGAAAAATTAAATATAGGTATATCTTTTCTGGGAGTAGCCCTTGAAGTCCTCTTCATTCGGAAGAAATGTTATATAATTTTGTGTAACTGATAAAAGCTAAGCGATAGACTTAAACGTACCTACTACACAATAAATGTAGATCTCTTTAAAACAAATAATATACATCAAATAACTTTTTTGTGGCATCAGCCGTTTTGAAGATATACGTTATTAACGGTTAGAATACTTCAATACTTTCAATACTTAGCCATTCTTTTAAGTGCTGTCAACATCCAATAGTTTTTCGGATTCCATTGAAACAATGCGGAATTTTAAGGCCAGCGTATAGCATCCAGTTCTTAAATATTTGATTATTGCTGTTCCCTTTTTTATATATAAATAAATGTGTAGTGTAGCTATTTCTGCAAAGGTTTATTTGACTAAAATGAAGTAGACTGAAAAATAAACTTAGGTAGCAATAGTTTGTGTATACACTAATAAGCGATAGAGGGTAGAGAAAGTCGTGTAAATGTATCGCATAAGATTTTTTTAAAACTATAATGCCTATTATAATTTTTAAACTAAGATGTCTGATCCATGGGAAACTACATACCAAATCACATGAGAAGATCCGAAAATTCTATAGCTTAGGGCTTTTGGGTTTATAATTAGCAACTGCTTTAACTGAAGTGTTCTTTGCCAACACTTGATCTATTTTATAAAATAAAAAAATCCTCTTATTACTTTCTCTGCCTTTTATCTATGGTAGGTACAGGAAGTATTGCATTCCACTAAAAAATTCGACATTGAGATTTGATCGAAAATGCACATTTTGAGTAGTAACTGAACCCCCAAAACTTAATTTTTAGAAGAAATGCCGCGCATGTATGCGTATGTGTGTTTGCATATGTATGAACTAAAAAAAACGTAAAAACGTTCTGAAAACCAAATATGTTGTTGTGGTTTTCTAATGTGCTGCATTTTACACCAAAGTTATTAGCAGTCTTGCACTCCAGTACTTTGCTGTCCAGCAATCTTCACTTTTTTAGTTACAAGATTCAACTCCACATATAGGTAGACCATTTTGCGTTATCCAGGGTGCACCTGCTGGTCAAATCAGACGGAGGCTGTCTACTTCACATCCCGAGAAGCAGATATAATTCATTAGCATTGATCGTTTTACAACGTATAGTATTATAGTACAATTTATTATCAAATGATTAACATTTACTAAAAATTAAAGAGGAAGTGGTCTTTTTGTAACAATTTGGACAAGTAAAATAGTGAGAGTGATTTCCTAACGCTCTTCAAGACCTTATATTATGTGTAATAAGAAAGCACAAAATAGTTGGAATTCCTACCTATTGTATAAAAAGTATTCACCACTAGGCCATGTTGTATTCAGAAGATACAGTGATACTTGTATTTGAATATCAAGAAGCAACCTAATAGGGAAAGTAAAACCTATTTATCAACCGTTAGTGTAGAAAAATGCAAATACCTATAGGAATTGTAATAGGCATCTTGCAGGGGGACACCTCGTGCACTGCGACCTGCATAGACCTATTGTGGCTACCGTGCCCCAGGAGGAAGGGATGAAGTGAAGTAACCACAGGAGGCTACAGTCCGCAGATAGACAGGCCACAGAGAGACGCGAGAGCACCTAAGTCCCATTGCTGGAAATGCCTGGAGGGGGTGATGAACCACCAGTCGACCAAGCAGCCCTCCAGTGGCCATGGGGAGTACCTACTCTTTCCTTTGAGCAAGCATCCACGCCATCTGTCCGGCAACGTCATACACGACGAAATCTAGAAGCACATCTGAAAGATGAGGACATGAAATGAAGCGGAAATGATGGAAAGGAAATCGTGGTAGATGAGAAACCGCCCAGCATTCGCCTACCGACCTGGGAAAATGACGAAAAAGCCAAGGTCAGAGTGGCGATCGACGGGAATCGAACCGGGATTTCCCAAATGCGAATTTCATACCTTACCCGCCGAGCCACCTCGTTCGGTATGTAATTACCTAAATAAGGAGAACAACGCCTTCAATTGATAATATTTTCATTATTATTATTATTATTATTATTATTATTACTATTATTATTATTACTATTGAGATCTGTCTGTGTTAGTTGAGTAACAAACAATGTACCTTACGTTTCCTCTGAGCGTAATCTGTCAATTATTTTTTGAAAATTTATCTGGACATCACTTTAATCTCACCGTAAATCAGATTTGAGCCTTAAATACTTTCATGTAGCGAACAGACCATGTTGTTTTCTAGGTAATGTCTAGCAATACATTATCTAGAAATATTATTCTCCCTCCTCAAACAATCCAGGTACAATAGTCCTGAGAGTTGGAAAAATGGCTAAGCTAAAAAATAATAATGCTGTGGGGTTAAAACTGATGAAATTATTTCAAACATAATAATGTTCAGTACATGTGCTTCTAAGCATTAAAAAGCAATGCTTTACTAAATTACTTACAACCTTCTGGATGAAGAACACAATACATTGTAAACTACCATTGTGACAAACAACAAACTCCCCTCATTTCTTGCAAGCTCCCTGGTCAATCTTGAGCAATAAACGTCCTCCGAGCAAATCATAAAGTTGCACCTGCATTGCGACTATGTACAAGTTAGAATAGCTTTCCAGACAATAGAATTGAAATACATATGGGGACATCTGTAAAACTGAAATATTTCACCAAATATTATCCTATAACACTTTTATCTCACCTATTGGATTGTTTAAGATCCGAAATGCAATAATATGTTGCTTTTGTGAATGAAAAAATATTAAATGTAATATAAATCCTATCTCTAAGTAATGGATAACGTTTTTGAGCAATTATTACCTTTTCCCTTGGAATTAGTAGCTCTATTAGGTAGTAAGGTTCTTACCAAAAAGAAAACAACCATTGCACAATGATAATTAATTGTTCTTTCACACCAGCTAATAAAGAGGATATAATTAAAATTGTTGATGTAAAAGTTATTAAATTTTGAGTTATGAATGTGTGCAGAACAAGGTTGAAAGGGTAGAATCAGAGTGAAATATTCAATTGAATTTTTCTGTCGATTCTACCCTTCTAACCGTAGCACATGAAGGAACGTTCCATTAATGCCTATTAGTATCATTTTAGTGAACTTTATGTTTTCTTTCAAACATGCAAATCTGCCCCTTTCGTCTTAACATTTTCATGGACAGGTCGTCACAGTCCAGTTGATTCTCCAATGTCACGAATTTTCTCCACCTACCAGACTTCTCTGCCATTATTGACGTAAACGCGCTGTTTGCTGTAAAACACACAGTATTTTTACAGTCGATGCTATCTGAACAGCAGATCATTACGACGTTGCTGGTTCTAAAGTTGTAGTTAACAGATATCAACATGGCCACATCCAACAGTAAATTAGTCCGACATAGACATCTTTTCAGCCTACTGTACCAAACGTTATAGTTAACAGTTATCAACAATGTGACATCCAACAATAAAGCATTCCGATATATTATCTTTTCGGTGTAATATACTGCAGTTATGTTTAATAGGCATCAACCTAGTCACATTAAAAAATAAATTTACTCAATATGATCATGTTTTCCCTTTACTATACTCCACTTATACTTAAAATGTATCAAAATGTGATATATAGTGTCTGATATACTAATACTGGCTCTATCCGCCAATACATTAATCCAGTATAGATACTTATTTCACTCTACTCGACTACAGTTATAACTAAAGCATACCAATATGTTCTAATCCAGCAGTAAATTAGACAGACATTTTCAGGTTGGCCGAATTAAACGTTAATATTTAGCAACATTGTTACATTCAAAAGTAAATTGTTCCAGTATAGAGATATTTTCAGTCCACTGAAAATTATATTAGCACGTTCACATTCAGCAGTGAATTTACACTCATATTGCCAGACTATTGTAATAAAATTACAATTAACAAAAGTAAAATAAACTCTGAAGAGTAAGCATATCATTTTCCTGTTTCCTAATATGAAATCTGTGCATGCTGAAAAAAGTGTTTTGTATAATATTAGACGACTCCCTGACACATAGCATGTTACAGGAGTCATACAAACGATTCATATAAAACGTTATTTTTCTATCCACTTTATGCTAATTGCTATAAACACTTGCTTAAATGGCTCAATTAAATAATCTTTTGCTTGTTTGCAGTTTTAACATCCTTTAACCTGGTGGATCATATCGGATGATGAATGAAATGGTTGGAATAATGTTCAAATGAGTCCGGGACCCATAGAGCTTAAAGTTGCCCGAGATTTGCCTTCTCAGGATAAGGGAAAACCCCAGAAAAAAACTTATCCGAGTAACCCACCCTAACCGAGATTCGAACTCGGGACCTCTTGAATGTGAGGCACACACAATACCCTTACACCGCAGATGGATAACATTCTGTAGAGTGTAACAGGATGAGAAAAGCAAACTATTGATGAAAGAATTCATCACATAGGAAGTCTCAGAATGAACACTTAATGATTCAAGATAAATTACACTTAAAATCGCTGTAAATTTAAGCATACGTAGATTGAATATTTTGGTAAGTGCTTATGTTGTAAGAACATTTATTTGGCACTAATTGTATACCTTGCTTTCCTTTGGTAAGCCAGGTAATTCGTCTTGTCATTGTTTCAAACTTATGAACATCCAGTCCTTAGAGATGTTTTCATAAAATAAACAACAAAGAGACATTTTCCTTGTAAGGGTTCTTCGGATTAGTTGAAAGTCTAAAAAATATTCGCCTTAAATCCTTAAATCCTTAAGAAGAATATTTTCGACTTACAATATGATACATGTTTTGTATTTCTATTGCCTTTTACTTTTTAATCATATTTCTCTCTCTCTCTGTCATTCACACACACACACAACAGTGTCTTATATTGCAATGCTGTTATCAGGTTAGCTTAGTTTGATAGGGAGGGCAACACTGCCCTGCACTGCGACTTTTGCAAATCTATTGTGCGTCCACAGTCCTATTATCATAGACTCACAAGCCTGATGTTCACAATGAACTGTGTGAGGATTTTAGTCCGTGATGGTTGAAAGCTACTACAATTTTGAAAATTGTCTCCCAAAAATGAGGGCTTGGAGAGCAACAGACATTAACACAATAGATGGGACGCTGTCTCATCTGCCTCCTGACACTCCTGTCTGCAGGCAGGATTTACTTGCTGTCCTACCCTCTACAGATGTTCTCTGAGAGCACACTGCCCCGCAAAAGGGCCCGTTGCCCATGTGAGCTTTTTGTTGCTTAATTTTAGTAGTTCTCGCGATCTGCATCTGTCCAATCTCAGTGTGAGAACATTGGAGTACCTGAAACCTACTGATGGGTTTCAGTGTTCCTCACGTTCTCTGAACAGCCAGTCTTTGATTGCTAGCTTAACTGCCCTGATGACAGCCCAGTGCCGGTTTAGTTCTAATAAAGGTTGCTCTATTCCCTTCTTAACAGTTTAATCTGCTCTTTCATTGCCCAGAATCCCCGGCACCCACCTCAGCTGAACCGAATTGTGGGCAGCCAGTGTCACGAGGGACTCACGGCATTTTAAAACCAACTTAAACTTAGCCAAGTGGTTATCGAGGGCCTTCAGGCTTGAATGACTATCGGAGAGTATAGAAAAACCGCTTATTTCTATTCTGTCTTCCTACACTCTCCCGAGTACTAGCTAAAAATGTAAATATCTCTGCCTGAAAGGCCGTGACATATTCGCCAAAGCTAAATGAAAACTTGGTGCTTTTACCATAGAGTTCAACCCTATACCAAATCTGGATTTATATGCATCAGTATACCAGATGGAGCTTTCATTTTCTTCAGCGTTAACCTGTCCTTCCCATTCACCACGTTTAGGAAAGCCACAATGAAGCTTTTATGAAGCAAAAACCTTATTTTAAAATGTCCGTCTCATACTGAGTATCCTAAACCAAGGTACTATGAGCTGATCTAAGTTGCTCATGAAGGAGCACTTCAGTTTGATGATTTAACCAGACATCCGCAGGGTTTGCCCGATTGAGCTCTACTCTTGCTTGAGGTTGCTGAGAGTTTCAACGCGGTTCTTGGGTTGCGTCAGTGGCGTGCTTTATCGATACCGAAACTAAACTCTCAGCGTGTCAAATTATCTAACGTGAAAGTCTAACAATAGTGAACCAATATTTTAGATTTATAACATTACATATTACATGCATGGAAATACATACATATTTGTTACAACTTGTCAGACTATCACACCTAGTTCTACGTTACAATATAGTAGAAAAATTTCTCTCTGTTTATCTATTGATTAATATAAACATTATGTATATAGTGTAATTCAGTTAAAAGAAATAAAACGGAAAAGATGGTTTTACTTTAACTGATCAACATTTAAAGTAAGAGGAATAAAATTATATTTAAGAATACAAAACCAAAGACAGATAAGACAACAGAACAATTTTAAGATACAATTTATCAGAAATAATTTATAGGTAACCTACCAAACTCATACAATAGAATAAAATGAAGCATTTAACTTAAATTAAATGTTTTATATTTTGTTGTTAAGTTTTCTCTTGACCAGCCTGTGAGTATTTGGAGTGATATTTTGTGCTGTCTTGATCCTGAGAAGTGTGTTCAGACTTTCGTCAAACAGATTACTTTGCTGTCTGCGTTTTCTTAATTTCAAACCGGGGATAAGCTGCTCAACCTATAATTGGTACCGAACATGAAAAAGTATTTAGCTGCATTTTAGGCGAGATAATCGTTAACGAGGAAAATAGTGGTACGAACCAACCAAGTCCACCTTGTTATTAAATTAGTCTTTTAGTTCTCTATGACACTGTATCAATCATTTCTACCTGTAAGTTTGCAGGAACTGAATCAGCATTTACTGAGAATGGACTGGGAAACGTAACAAACTGTGTTTCTAGACCTTCCAAGTCCTGGGACCACATTTCAAGCTGTTCCTGCAATGCAGTAAGAATTTCTGCACACTCTTTAAAGTCGCGTTGAATATTAATTTAAAGAAGAGAGGCAAGCCTTGGAAAGTGGAAGTATTTATTTGCAAGTTGACGTTCCCATAATTATAGTTTTTAAGCCTGTATTTTATCCCACATTTGAGTTATAATCTGTAGTTTCCCTTACAGAGATGCATTAAGTGCGTTCAAATTACTTTGAATCCATCAAACACCACTACATTAGCAAGATGTCCACAACTGTGACGTCAGCTATCGCTACTCGGCTGACGGGACCTTGACTCTGCCTGCTGCCCTTTGCTCAAAAGTAGGGTACTTGCCCCAAAGACCTCCCTCTCAACACAAATGTGTATGGGAGCTAGTACCAATATAATTTCCATGGTTATAGTGAGGTTAGTTCTCAATGCCCCTGTAATGGCAATGCAAAACATCCTTTGCAACTTGCTAAGTTCAGTTTTTCACTGCCTTATTTTAAATCTTGGCCACCAATATAATGCAGCGTAAGAAATGGGTCTAACAATCGTAGTGTGCATTCATTACACAATTTTGTCTTTCCAAACAGACTTCTGTGGGTCCAACGAACCCTAAAAGCTTTGGCCACTAATTGACCTAACTGATCTTTCTTGTCTAACAGAAGGCCAAGGTATTTTGCTTGTGATGAATATTGTAATGTCTTATCATTTAGGTTCCTTTAAGGTTCCGATATTCATTCTGTTAAAGGCTACCTGTCGCTTGGATTGACAGAAAGTTTGGTTGTGGCGCGTCATGGCTCAACTTTCTTTAGTACAAATTGAAGAAACTCAATACTAGAATATTTTCCTTTGACGATAGTAACAATATCGTCCGTAAATGTACTAGTAAGAAAACTGGCGTCGCTGAGTTGTGTAATAGCCCATCCAACGTCAGGTTCCAAAGCATGGGTGAGGAACTCGCCCCATGCGGGCAAACCCTTGCAGCAGGTAACCCGTGGTCTCCTCAAAAACGCTTAAGGTCAGCTCCCTATTGGTTAGCATAAAATGTATCCACCTCCAAATAATTGGTGGTGCATTAAGCTCTTGAAGGCTTTTCAGAATTACTTCACAGGAAGTCTTACCGATGGTACCTTCCATATAGAGAAGTGCACCAATGGCAATCTCTTTGGATGCCAACGACCTTTTTCTAGCAAACACTGCATGATGAAGTGCTGTTTCCGATGTTGTCCCAGATTATTAAGCAAACTGGTATCTGTGTATTGGGGCATTTTCCAGTACATTGTTCCTTAAGTATCTAGCTAATATATTTAATTATTCTTTAAGGAAAAAGAAAGAGAGATTTATTGGTTTATATGCTTCGTCTCAGCGTAGCTAAGACGCCCGGTATCACTCAAGTTTGCCTCCATCCCAGTGGAAGTAGTCAAAAGCTATGCAGGATCTATAAATTCTGCAGAACAAGGACTAAAAGAAATGAGTTCCCTGTTGCAGAAATACAGGAAAGAATAAAGTTGAATGGTACTGAGTTGAATGGTTCAAACGAACTGACAGTCGATTTGATTTTAGTTATTGTGTTCATTCCTTAACTCAGGTTCTAGTCCTCCCCGTCACGACACGCACGGCAGAGATTGATCTGCCCTGATTGATTTATCGATCACACCTTTGAATCTGAAAATGGATGCTAGCTAAATGCAATAGTATTTCCAATCCACACTGAGTATAACTGACATCAGGCAGTTGAATGGTGATGGTTATTTTATTAGTATTTTAGGCATGAGTTTCATGGCTCTTGAGTTGTTGGGAATATCTTCTATGCCCCGGCAGTATAGCGTCAAAGAATCCCTTTGTCTTTACGAATGATTTTGTTGTAACTGGTTAGTGCTACTTGGTAAGGAGCCAACATGCCAGTTCTTCTTGCAAGTTTAAAATAAATATCATCTTACTTTCTTCCCAAATTCACTAAGCTCTCTATAAGTAAACACGAGCACGCGACCTTAGCCTATTTTGGTGGCAGGATTGAAAATTGGCTGCTGCAGCTGGTAGGCGACCAACTCCACATCCATTCCCGAATTAACATTTTTGGGAATTCCCGATGCTACTGCTGAAACTTCTTGTTAACACTCCTTTAAACGAGTAGTCATCGGGTTCTATATGCTACAGGATTTGTAAAAGTATTAAGCTTTGTCTGTTTGGCAGCCCCTACTTTTGGGAAAGCTGTAAGTTTTCTTTCTGAATAAAATAAAAAATATCTGGAGACCTAACATTAAAGCAAATTCTTCTGTTATCAAATGTCGAAGCACCTGAAGATACATGCCAGTTAGAAACTAGGTCTTCAATGTTTGTAGAATCTGAAATAATATCAATGATTTTCCTTCTTTGAAAATTAGCAAAGGTTGGTTATTGCCTCTATTCAGAAATGCACCCCTTATAAACATGCATTAAAGTATATTGTTTTATAGTTCTCAATTTCAAGAAATTAAATTGTAAATATTTTAATATATAGGGGTACTACTTATGAGCCTCATGCATTTAGGATAGAAAGGTGTTTGATGATTTTGCATTAGGTTATTAAAATTGGTTAAACATTTTATGTCTTTGGGATACACTCAGTGCTACCAAATGACGAACGGGCGTTGTTTGTTGACTTGTTCGTTTAGCACTATAAGCGTGGACCAGCTGTTTTTAACACAGTATAAACAATTAACGAGGTGATTATAAACAAGATGTCACTATGGGCAAGTAGATGAGTAAACTCTCTGAGGCTGGGTAATGCAATTAATATATACATATTGTTTCTTCTCAAAGCAAATGGGATTTTTCAAGAGGTCCGCCTGCGTAGTTTAATTTGGCGGTAGAGATTTAATAGGTGTTAGGAATTCCGCCACATCATTTTCGCGGTAGAGTAGCAGCACGAACAGATAAGAGGTCTTTGATTTGAGTCCAGCCGTGGCACTACATTTTTCGAATGTATGCAGTTAATAAGTACTGAAAGAAAAGAAAATATCTAGCAACCAGTGACTCGAAAAAGAGTGACAGACAGTGTTAGGGCCCATCAATCCGAAAATCATCATCTTGTTTTAATTTAATACATAAGTGTGCTATACCAATTATAATACAAAACAGATAGGTACATAACATAGTACGATTTCAATTAGTTCCCAACATTTTACTCTCATTCTGATACAACACGCTAAGGTTTTAGAAATCATATTACGGCTGTAAATCGGCCTGCACTCTGTTCATACTCTAATCTAGGTTGGGCTAAATCAATAGAAATTCGCTGTATAGAGTTTCAACCTTCTTTTTTTGTCTTTTTTTCAATTTAAATTTATCAAACATTTGATAATTTGGTCAAAATCGTTAAGGTAGCTTTTGAGAACATAAAAATACAAGACTTTTTTATGTGAAGGGTTGTTTGGTATGTGATAATTTTGTGAAAATCTTCTTGGGGCATCCTTTTTTGTTTTTTTATTTTTTTTTGTTTTTTTAATTTTTTTAATTTTTATTTATGTTTTTTATTTTTTTATTTATTTATTTTTTTGTTAGTTTTTTATTTTAATTTTATTTTATTTATTCATTTTTTTAATTTTTGTGCAATGTATTTATTTATTTACTTTATTTTGGGATAGGTTTTTAGAAGAATATGGAAACTACTACACAAGAAGGATAGATCACTTTTGTTTCTTCTTCTTCTTATCCCTATTCTTAGCATATGCCCTCCTGCAGTGGACACTTAGAGCTTCCTTAAATGCGGGAGATCCAAGGCTAAAGTGGTCCTTTTGTCCAACTCCCAGCGTTCCTTCCGGATAAATCTCTGGAAGGCTTGCAGATTCACTGCGTCCCCAACTTTTAGTACCCAAAATAGGTGGCAAAGATGAGCCAAGTAAGGGCATCTGTCAGTTTCTTGTCACGGTGTTTGAATTCGAGATTCAGATAGACCTCCCGTGGAAACATCTGCACGCCACTACAAATCACTCCTATGCGACCATATATCCAGTCCCATATTGGGCGTACGACGGCACAATCCACCAACTTGTGACTCAATGTCTCCACCGCAGAACACCTGAGGCAGAGATTTGATGTTGTTCTGCCATGCCGCCACAATTTGTCAGCTGTCGGAACAACCTCATTGACAGCCGAGTAAACCGCAGCTTTCCAGTCAGTGGGGATCTTCGGATTCTGAAATTTTACCCAAATTGTACTCCATCATCTAAGCGAATAGTTTTGTTGTACCCGCGGTAGAACACTGGTGGTAGACATCAGATGTTTGTAAAAGAAGGCTGACCGAGTAAAGGCCAACCTCTGCGTAGTAATGGTGGGTAGGTCCGCAAATGTCTTCCACCACCGCCGAAATTCGGGTAGCCGCCTATCTGGAAGACGATGTTGAGCTGCCCAAAGCGATCGCTGTAGCGGAAGCCCTCACCGTCCAGAACACGCAGTATAGTTTTCCCAAGAAGTACCAGGCATTTCACATCCACTGCGATCAACCCACAACCACCTTTTTTAACTGGTACACGTAGTTGTTCCCTGGAAACCCGATAAGCAGCTCCGGACCAGAGAAAATAACCAATCAGGCATTCGATCCTCTGAGAAAATTGCTTGGTAATAGGCAACACTTGAACAATGTACCAAATCCTACTGAGGGCGTAAGTATGCACATACCACACTCGTTGGAAAAGGTTTAGTGACCGAGTCCGCTGCTCTACTAAGAGCACCCGTAACTTCGTCAGCTTGTCAGCCCAATTAACTGCCACAGTCTCGCGAAAACACTGCGTAAACACAACGCCCAAGATCTTCGTGCGGCTTACTGTCCGCATACCATGAAGGTTCAGGGGTTCTGGCCAATGAACAAACTGTAACACCTCCGACTTGGTAAAATTTAGTTGGGCACCAGAAACGGAACAATAGTCGCGTAGACACCGATGTAAGGTGACCATGTCCGCGTTGTTTGCCAGGAAGGCAGTCACATCATCCGCATAGGCGGTAAGTCGGAATCGCTGACCGTGCAGTTCTACGCCGCCGAGGGATGACTGTAGTTGTCTCAAAAGGGGATCGAGGCTCAACGCAAATAAACCCATAGACAGTGGACAACCCTGTCTGACTGACCGCTCTATGCGGAGAATCGGAGAAAGGTATCCGTTGCAGAGTATCCTGGATGTCGCAGCAGCATAAAGGTTTAGTAATAATGGAAGGAACCGCCCTGGGATCCCCAAGTGCCGCATAAGCGACCATAGGTAAGAATGACTAACGTTATCAAAGGCCTTCTCAAAGTCAAGGTTAACCAATGCCACTGGAAGCTTCTCGGTTTCAACATGACAAATCACATCACTCAATAAGCCAATATTTTGTATGATGTTCCTGCCACTCGGCACCACAGTCTGGACGTTGCAGAGAATTGCTCCATAAACCAGATTCAGCCTTGAAGAAAGCACTTTCGCCAGTAACTTGTAGTCGCAATTGAGCAAGGTAATCGGCCTAACGGTTCTCGCACATCGATGCTTCGGAAGCAGTAGTATTACACCTTCAACAAACTTCTCGGTAACCTCAGAGGAGCGCTGAATTTCTGCAAAAACTGCTGTGAGTTCGGTAGCAATGACGTCCCAAAACGTGGAATAGAAGGCATACGGAATACCATCCGGACCAGGAGCAGTGTTCTGCTTCACACTCTGCAACCCAGTCGCTAGTTCTGCAGAGGTAATAGGTTGCAAAAGAGAGGAGCCGCTCTGCGAAGGCAGATGATAATGCAGCGGGAACGAGGCGGCACCAGTATCGGAAACTTTGGAAAACATAGCACTGAAATAGTCATGAAAGCAGCGGATGATAGCACAGAATCCAGAAATTGTCCGCCCATCGTGACAAAGTTCAGATATAAAACGCTGCCTGCCCTGCTGGCGCTCTCCGGCAAGATGAAAAAGGGAGAAGGTTTCTTCTGCAGCCATATGGCGACGATGGGAGACGTCTCGAAGGCGGAGCATTTCCAATTATTTTAACGAAATTTGTTCCTTAAGAGCATGCAGACTTTGGGACACATCATGACCGGCTCTTTGCAGTTCAGCGAGATCCTGTAAAGCAGCATAATAGAAATCCAGCATCTCTTGCCGTTCCCTGGCTCGTTGGAGAACTGCCCGTTTAAAAAGGGAAATAATTGCTGGTTTAGCCTTATAAAGCCACCAGGAAAGTTTGTTGCGTGAATTGAGGAACGAGGGACGCAACTTCCCCCACAGTAAGCGGAAGTCTTGATGGCAATCTTCCTCCGCGAAAATGGATACAGGAATCCTCCAGTAACCTCTCCCAGGCGTGGGAACAGGTGCAATCTGCGTAATCCGACAGACGACTGCATGGTGATCACTGAACGCAAGGGGATGCACTCGAACATCATGGTCCGTAAGAACCAAGGTGCGAGAGAAATAAAAGCTGTCAATTCTAGAAGCCGACAATCCACGGACAAAGGTGAAGTCCACACGAGAACCATACTTGGACTCCCAGGCATCCACAAGGTCAAATGCGTCACGATTTGCTTGAGCATAGGACTAAGGTTGGGCAACCCACGCTGATCTTTGGCAGCAACAGTACAGTTAAAATCACCACCAATGAGATATGTAGAACCCTTAGAAAGGGCATTGAGAAGAGCGGTTTTGAAGAATAATTCCCGTTCAGACCGACGTTGAGAGCCAGAAGGTGCATACAAATTGATCAAGACTATGTCAGTGTACAGTGCGGAGATGAGGCGTCGAGAGGGATGTAAGTCGACATTGGTAACACGCATTCCTTTGCGGTAAAGCAACGCCATTCCTCGGCCGTCCGGTCCAAGATTGACGATGTTCTCATAATGACACAGAAAATCAAGATTGGGCACATTGACTTCCTGTAAAAATCCAACATCCACATCATATAAGTGTAGAAATGCAGCAAGTAAACGCTGATGTACCGGATTACGAAGATCATTAACGTTTATAGAAACAAAGACGTGAAGAAGTGTCATATATGAAAAACCACGAATGAAAGGGTCTCAAGAAGGAACAGTACAGACGAGGAAATACAGCACTACTAGGGGACCGGACACCAAGAACGGGAGATTTAAACTGATCCGCCACCCTTCTCGCCTGGTTTGTCTCACGGCACCGTAGGTAAGACATACGGATGCACTCTGTGTTTCTGCGAAGATTTGTCTTTCAGTGTATCAGCTTTCTCATAATCACCGTCCGGAGTCACGGCAGGCAGGCCAGGCAACTCGGAAGTATCCAATTCGTTTGCCACCGACGGTAAGGCGCGATCCACGTCCTCTGACCAGGGTTGAGCCATCGTATCGCCGTCCTGAGGTGGAGGTTCTGTTTTGCGAAGCCGTGGATCCCGTGACTGCGTCGCTTTCTCAGGTAGCACTTGCCGGTTTACAGTCGCAACTCTCGGTGCTTGAGAGGTTACTGCCTCACCTTTCAGCTTCTTGGAATCAGGTTCGCCTTCCGAATGACTGCGTTGCAAAGAGTCCGTAACAGCATTGTCAGATTTGGTGGAAGGTGCAACCCTCTGGTCATTAGCAGGTGACACTGAAGTCAACGAGATTGGCACTGCGGCAGCCGTAACCTCCGAAGGAACCGCAGCAACCATCGTCCCGTCCGCTGGAGGCACCGCATCAGGTGAAACAACGTCTTCCTCGGAGATTGGTTTAAAGAACTCACTCATCAGTTGATGCCGTAGCCGGGATTGAGGAGGAACAGATGCCCGTAACCAGCGTTGAGGACAATCTGCTTTCAGATGTGTGTTATCCTTGCAAATGAAACAAACCTGTTCTTGTCCACTGTAAGTAATGTAGGCCTCAAACCCGGCAATCTTTAACGTGGAAGGTATCGGTTTAGTAAGTTGAATATGCACTAAACGTATACCAGTGGAAACTGCAAATCTATAACGGCCAGACCAACCGTCAGTAGTGATGTGCAGTGTCTTGCCGTAATGTTGAAGCTCGTAAACTACCCTGTCGTTACTGATTTCAGGTGGCACATTGTAGAGGCGAACCAAAGTATACTCTTTATCTGCCGCCGTAAGTTGCCCATCCGTCACTTCACCGGACATTAAAGCAAATTGGAATGCTCCCTCGTATTTACGTAGCACTTCTTCATAAACACTGCACTGTTGAAACTTGATATAAACAGCATTTTCTCTTCCCACCAACTGAATTGTATGTACCTGCGCTGGAGAGAGTTCCAAAGTGTGGTGCATCCATTCGTGAATTTCAAAAGCCGTGGGCCGTTGCATACTCTTATTAAACGCACCTTTTATAGTATTTTTACGTACTGCCTTCTGTTGCTCCATTTCACTGCCGACACTCAATACACCACCAACACGAAAACAAGAGGCGCGGCAACAACCAAGCGCTCTCCAACTCGCGATGTGCACCGGCCAAGGGCCAGACCACGACTGACCTTTATGCAAGGTAGCTCCAAAGCTTTTAGGGTAGGGGTATCGCACAAGTTTTTGAACTTCTAAGGCTAGAAGTGTTATTTTTGCAGGCATGTTGGAGAACTCAATTATGCTATCTCAAATGAATTTCATATCTTTATATCTTACAGTTTTGCAGATATGCCCTTTTAACAGTATTTTGGGAAATTGTAAATAATAATAATAATAATAATAATAATAATAATAATAAGTAACACAGTAACACTAGTTTGCATTTTCAAACTTTTGTGTCAGATGATTTCTTAAAAGTAGGTGTTCTTGAATCAAGTTTTTATGCTGATTTCAGAAATAACTTCCGGTTTTTTCTATCACGTCAGGTTTTTACACAAAATAAGAAGTAATGTTTTGACAATTTTACTAATGATTGCAGAAAAGCATTCAAATACTATTTCACACAAGGTAAGTTTTTATTCAAGAAACATTTTAAGAATTCTCTCAAGAACTCCCCTAATTTATTTCGTGACTTCATTTTAACAAAACAAGAAGCCAAAGTGTTTCATTTAATTTTTTTAAAACTTTCTCTTCTTTGACTTCCTTGCAGATCCTTGAAGATGACTGTCCCTCCTCAACATCCAATAGTAGTCGGTCATCATAGTTTCATTTCATCTCCCTTGGTACCTCCTCTCCATTTCCTTAATATCTTGGTGAAAACGTTCACCCTGCTCTTCACTATAATGTCTAACATTTTCTGGAAGGCAGTCGATATGTGAATGCAGAAAATGCACCTTTACACTCATGTTACAATCCATCTTCTTGAAATTTTCCATCATTGTTTCTACAATGGCCTTGTAATTAGGATCTTTGTTATTGCCTAAGAAGTTTTCAGTAACTGATCGGAAGGCGGTCCATGCTTCTATGTCCCTCTCATTCATTGTCTTCTCAAAATCTTTATCCTTCATCAATTTCTTTATTTGAGGACCAACAAATATTCAAGCCTTTAATTTGTCTTGTGTAATGAAGGGAAATTTCTTGGAAAGGTACTTGAAGCAGAGTCCATCCTGTGATAGAGCCCTTACAAATTGCTTCATCAAGCCCAATTTTATGTGTAGTGGCGGAAGCAATATCTTTTGTCTCTCTACAAGCGAATCATGCAGGATGTTTTTAGTTCCAGGTAACAAGTTTCACTTTCACACTCCAATGTCTTTGCTTTGCCCGACTGTCCCATTCGCACAGAAAACAAGGCATTTTTGTGAACCCAGCTTGTCCTAATAGTATTCCAATAACTTTGAAATCACCGCAGATACGTCATTTGTGTTCCTCGTATTGGATACTTGTTAAAAGTATCTTCATGTTTTTAACTGCCTCTTTGATTTGAACTGAATGTGCGACAGGAATGGACCCATACACATTCCCATTATGCAGTAAAACGCCTTTCAGGATCCTCTTTGATGAATTTATAAAGGTCTCCACTGAGTAGGATCATGTTCAACGTCATAAAAGTTTATGAACTCGTTTATTTATTGCAGTAAACCAAGGACTCGATCTGTGAGAAAACAGGAACTAGCTCTTGTTCTCTGTGTCTGTACCATGAGTCATGTGCTCCTGGTTTCAGAAGATTCTTTCTTATTTTTAAGACAGGTACCTAGTAACTCTGCAGATTCCTTAGATAAATTCAAATCACGTACTAGATCATTTAGTTCACTCTGAGAGAACAGTTATGGAGTCACGTCGTATTCAGGGTGGTAGACATCATCAGAATCGTCTTCGGTGATTGCATGAGATTCATTTTCAACACTATATTCTTCCAAGTTCTCTAAAACAGTTGGAGGAAGAGGAGCAGGCAGATCTTCTCCGTGTGGAACTGGCCTGATGGCTGAAGGAATACTTGTATACGCAATGTGTTTCTTATTTTTCGTATTGCACCCCTGAACATCAACTAAACAGAAATAGCAGTCTTTAAGGTGGTCTTTAAGCTCCTCCACAACATAGGAATGCAAATGGCATGCATGATGTCTTTCCGTTTATCCACAATCTTAACCTCTAAACACAATAGCGGCAAACAGTCTTTGGAGCGCAGGCCTTATCTTGATCACCAAGTTTCATTTTAAAATAAGCATGGTACACTTATTTTTCACAAAGTCTGTTATATCAGTTCTCTGCTGAAGCACTGTATAATTTCCACAAATGTAGCAGAAAACATTTGGATCGTTCACACACTTGCGTGTAGATATAATGCATTTATAACTTCAATCACGATATAGCGCTGGTAATGCAAGTCTGTGATAATAACAACAATGCCTAAATTACAAATAGCAACCAGGATCTACAGACGTAACAACCTAAAGACTTACAAGCCTGTATTGAGAAATTTCCCTCCAAGAAGTGGTAAATTTCCCTTCAACAATACTCATCATCTACAGGGTCAACCCTATATTTTTGAAGTGAAATTGTGAAAAAAACTGTCCGTGATAGAAAAAAAACTAAAAGCAGTTCTGAAATCATCATAAAAAAGTGAGTCAGAATCTCTTATTAGTTTCCAGCCATCCGATATCATGCAGACTAGTGTAATAGATAACTGCAACGATTAATAGCCCTCATAACATTAATCATGACTTTGATAACAAAATATGTAAAATAGCAGTCATATTCATAAGGGTTTTTATGTAAGTTTGATTTAAGAAGTTTTCGTGCATATGTGTACAAGTTTCGTTGAAGCTGTGGGATACTAGAAGCGAGCAGAAAGGTTATATCTTCAGTGTTAGGGTATCGTCGATCAAGCAGTAGGAGAGGATACAATAGAACTGTTCTCGAGTTGTTGTATGAGAGGTGTAGAGAAATCTTAGGAAATTTTCATGGATGTGGTAGCCAGTAGAGATACGTTGCAACTACCAATATTTGAAAGGAAGGTCACGTGGTTAGTAACAGCAAATGATAGCGTAGGAAGTAGATTTAAAAGTTTTCTAGCAGAACCCACGCAGCCAATGAAATTTAGAGAGACAAATTTTTATATGTTCAATTTGGGGAAAGTAAGTGATAGCGTACCCAAGCTAAAGTTAGCTGGTGGGTAATACATGTGAGTAGCATATTATAGAGAGAGCTGGGCCACTTTCTGCGTTTATGTGGGAAAATATATGGAAAACGGGGGTAGATGCGAGGCTTCAAGGAGGAAAATACGTTTATATGGGGAAGATAGGGAAAGCGGGGACAGATGATAGGCTAGACAGATGTTGATGGAGGGGAATATAGACTTATATACAGGAGAGATAGGGAATACGAGGAGAGGTACTAGACTAAACAGGGCTTGAAGGGTGGAATATGGCTTTTATATAGGAGAGGTAGCAAACTGAGGAGAGGTATAAGGCTAGGAGGGTTTGAATAATAGAGTATGCGTTTATATGCGAGAGATAGGAAATACGAGGGCCGATGCTAGTGCTAGACAGGGGCTGAAGTAGGGGATTGCGCTTTATATGAGAGGTAGGGAATACGAGGAGAGGATCTAGGCTAGACAGAGTTTTAGGTGTGCAGTATGACTTTTATGGGAAAGATAGATGGGAAAACGCGGACAGATGGTATGATAGGTAGATGCTGAAGGAGGGGAATATAGGCTTATACGGGGGAGATAGGGAATACGAGGAGAGGTGCTAGACTAGACAGGGATTGAAGGGTAGAGTATGGTTTTTATATGAGAGAGATAGCAAACCGAGGAGCGGTATTAGCCTAGGAGCGTTTGAATAGTGGAGTATACGTTTATATGAAGGGACGAGGAAAACGAGGATAGATGCTAGTTTGAGAGAGCCTTCAAGGAGGAAAATGCGTTTAAATGGGAGAGATAGGGAAAACGAGGTGAGATCCGAGGTAGAGCAGGTGCTTAAGGAGGGGGAATGCCCTTTATGTGTTTAGAGGTAGGGAATACGAGAAGAGGTAGTTAGTTAGACAGAGGTTGAAGGGTACGCTATTCGTTTATGCGGGGAAGATATGGAAAACGGAGAGAGATCCTATGCTAGGAGAGAGTTGAAGGAAGGCAATGCGCTTTATATGAGAGATGTAGGGAATACGAGGAGAGGTGCTAATCTAAAGAGAGGTTGAGAAGTAGAGTAAGCGTTTATGTGGGAAAACATAGGAAAACGAGAAGAGAGGGTAGGGAGATTAGTGTTGACGTATGTGTAATGTTTATCCATACATAACATAATTTATATTCATTGACGTCGAGATTTAAACGCTAACAAAGGCTATATTGTGTTCTAACGTCCGGCATCGTGCCTCTAAAGGGGTGGACGCAGGCCCTCGATCGAAGTATCCCGCCGCGTGTATTTTGATTGATTAATGTAATTAAACGCTGGTCGTCGATCGATGAATACAACTATTCCAATTAAATATTTCTTTATTGTTACAATATAAAGAGTAATTCGGATAGTATCGTGTATATGTAGGGTAAACCGGTTAGTATCACGAGTGTTCATGATAATTCAAAGCAGCGATTCGTGCCAGAGCTATTTAAGGTAATTTCGCATGATGCGGGTGGTATCACAGGTATTTTACTCATGTTAACAGATAATTCAGATAATGTCACTGGTATTCATGGTAATAAAGAGAGTAATTAGATTATAAACCATTTCTTATCCAATCCTACAACACTTTTATACACTTTTTTCTAAATCTTACAAGCTTTTTATATGTTAAACAGTTAGTGTGCAAAACGGAGAGGGATAAACTGTATATCGGTTTACAGTGAAGGTATATAGAAGTATTCTAAACTAACCACACACCGATCGCCCTAACCTATCACTACCTTGACTTCTCATTATCTATTCAATCTTATCATCGTCTAACATAATCAGGTAACAAGACGTAACATAACCAAAAAACGTAACCACGTAACAAGACGTAACACAACATAACCTAACCGCATGATAAGACGTCACACTACGTTACATAAGCAAGTAACCTAACCGCATGACAAGACGTCACACTACGTAACATAAGCACGTAACGACATCTCAAGACGTAACACAGCGTAACATAACCACGCAACAAGACGTCACACTACGTAACATAAGCACGTAACCAAGCGACAAGGCGTAACGCAGCGTAACATAGCCACGCAACAAGAAGTCACAGTACGTAACATAAGCACGTAACAAGGTGACTAGGCGTAACACCACGTAACAAGACGTAACACCACGTATCATAACCACGTGACAAGACGTAACACAGCGTTAACATAGCCACGAAACAAGACGTCACACTATGTAACATAAGTACGTAACCACGTGACAAGACGTAACCAGCGTAATAACCATGTAACAACGTATAATCAGCACGTAACCACGTAACAAGACGTAACAACACATAGCAACCATGTAACCACGTATCATAGCCACGTAACATGACGTAACAGTCTGTGGCATGACGTAACCAGAAACGTAACAAGACGTAACACCGCCAAGTAACCAGAGATAACCTCGAGTATCGTTTAGTGAAATTGCGGCGTTTTATTAAGGTTTTATTATTTGAGAGTCTTAATTGAAAGTTTTACGTCAACGTACCTTAATTTTTGATCGTTGTAAGCGCCTCTCCCCTTTATCTAGGCTTGAGACTAGCACTAGGATTGCTCCTAATGGCAGGTTTAACGCCTCTTCTTCCTTCTTTTTATTGTTGTTCTTTCTTCATCAGGTGTATGCTAGTTCTACACACAGCACACGGATAAACTTCAATGTTTTTAAGATTGTAGACTCGCGGAGAAAATCTTCATCTTAGGTATACATTCTTTTAAGCACTGTTTGTAATATGATAATGTCCATACGCATATGTAGTTATTCCATCCTCAGCAATAACTCTTTTATCATCAAAAGGAGTCATGTGATTTTATTCACTTGCGCTGTGGTAAGGACATTCTGTCGTGACAGGATATGATTCATGGGCGTTCTTATTATTTCTATGGTTTTTAATACAGTCAGTATAACTCTCGAATGTGACGTATTGCTTAACTAGCATTACGTTTTATGCCTTTAATCTTTTTTTATCATTGAGCCCTGGATATATAGTGCATACATCTTAGTTCGTAGTCCGACAAAGCGCTGGATGATTTTACCATTAGCCTCATCTTTAAATTTTCACAACACCTTTTTGTTCTGAGTGGAGTGACATATATGGTTGACAGGATAATCAGATGTATCCAGGTGTTCGAGAAAACGTAGCTTGTCCTGGTACACAACTTCAGTTGTCACACGATGAATGAACTAATCAGTGTACATATACATTAGCTTCAGGTTTTCAGCTCCATAATATGGTAGCACACATTATAATAATAGTGGTATATTAATGTCCTGGAGAATATCCAACACGCTCATTCCAATGTATATAGGCTTGTTGAATACAATATGTCGCGATGCCATATGCACAGAAGCTAGGTTGGTAGCAGCACATATTGTTCGATCGATAAACGTAGGCTTGGCAATTAACTATTCCAGGGTCTTCTCGTTTGTCACTAGTTGTATATCCACACGATTACGCAGGTTCTCCATAGGTTTTCCAAACATGGCGTTGTTAAACACTTTGTAGAAATCCTTCTCGAAGTCATTTGCAAACTGTTGTCACAGCCTATTGTTAAATTCCACATAAGGTTTTAACCACTGCGACTGTCGGAATTGTAGCACACGATGGATTTTTCTTAGCCGTAGTCCATGATTAAGTGCCTGCTTCAAAGCCATGTAATGTACTACATACCGATGTCCAAGATGGGGTATCAGTTTCTTTGTACTCGAGTCCTTAGGCTTCATACACTCAGGCAGGAAAGGCAGGTCATTGTGTAGATCGTGAAGTTCTGCTGGATATTCAATGTCGACTTCTAATATGTCCTCCATGAGGATCATCCTCTTGTAGTGTTTCTAAGTCGATTCTTTCTGGTGACACCCATTCAAATCCACCATAAGCGAGGGCGTGGCACATAGGCCAACCTTATTGGTATTGGCGTCTTCATATGCAATAAATTGGGTTGCTCTCGACGGATCATACTTCTCCATGTAGGCGTTGTTTGCTTCGGTATACCGGTGGGAAACTTGACATAAATCTCCGCTTATGCCGGATTCCACCATGAGTAATTGATCGTAATTCTGTAACAATTCCAGCTGAATTCCAGTATATAGCAACATGGCGTGCCATGTAAGTACTGGAGAGGTGAAACAATGGGTAGGGTCGACTTTGTGTGTTTTGAGGTTTTGATCTCTAAATGCCTCAAAGACATCAGCTGGAAGAAGTACATCAGAGATTAAGTAGAGGTCCCTGTATTCGCCCAGGTTTCTTACATTAAACAGCTCCCATACATTTCTAGCATGATCGTAGTCAGTATCACTAATTTATTCTTCATTCAATCTATTGTAGGAGTCCTTTGGAGGCAGGCAGGTTTCGTTCAAAACACCCTATGACGTGACGTAATCTTTGGAAAATACACCCTTACGAGTCATCAACTTGTCTTCTCCGAAGTGTTTCAGTGTTTCAGGTTACGATGTTAGATTTTTCACCAGCTTATCCAAGCTTGTACTGAGAAATCGAAAGCTATCCACAAAGTGAAGCTTTATATCTCTTATATACTTGGAGAATGATATATAGCTTTCTTCAGAGCTACGAATTACTTCCACCCGTTCACTTGTACATCTCAGCTCCATAACAATGAACTGTAAGTCATACCCACTGAGGTTGCGCATGACGATTGGAATATATTTAGGTGTTTTGCAGGCTAAATTACATTCATTATGTAGTCTTCCACGGTATTCGCCGCTGTTGTGGTCATGGTCACGTACTTTGTAGTTCTCTTCAGTAATGGTTTTTCCACACAGGTAGCATACTGTAGAGGAGCTGAAATCCACTTACTGTTGATCTGTGTGTTTCAGAGGTATGACAGATTTGTATATATTATTAATTTCTTTTGTAAGGAGCAAGAGGTATTCCGTAAACTTCTGAGCAGCATCAATACCACGATATACATAGGGATGCTTAGGAAGACCAGTTTCCAGATGTTCAAAGTCAGATGACGGTTTAACGTAAACGCAGAAGCTCATGGGTACATGCTGCTGATAAGGGGTTGTGTATGAAGTTTCAAGACTGGGTATATATGTATCACATGGGCGAGAATGCTTTCAAAGTCTGCATAGACGACGTAAGGTAGTTTTAACTTCCTTTAAAAATTTTTAAATTGAACAATTGAATTCTGCTTGGTAGGCATAACTACTCATGCAACACCATATTGATTACAGATTGCAGCATGTTCTTCTAGTTTTTCCAGCCCACTTCGTCCGCACTGATCATCAAAATGGGCAAACCAACGCTTACAGGTATAAACAAGGCCATTATGCATAGTTTTCTGTCGTCGATAAGCTTTTCAAAATTCATTATATAAACTAGCGATGTTTCCCACTATTGACACTCAATAGTAGGAGTACACGGGGTTCCGGTAGTTCAGTCTCAGCGACCATTTTTGGATACACTTTATGCTTCTCATCCAGGCCGTAGACGTTGATAGACATCCTGTTAAGCTTCTCAAACTTAGATATTTGAGAAAGTGGAGTTGGATAAGTAACACAGCTGAAGTCATATTTATTTTGAAGTTGCTTGTATTTGCTCACGCGTTGAGGCTTGATGCAACGAATTTGGCTAATACAGAATACATAAAGCATAGCTCATCAGTTAAATTCTGGATGTTAATGCAGGCAGGCTTTCCGTCTTTCAAAAGATGGGGGCAGGAGTTTTCGTGGTTTTCCCTGGTCTGCAGGCGAATGTCTGATTGGTGTATGCTACCACGATTTCCTTTCATTCTATTTCATTTACATCCTTCACGTATGCTTCTAGGGTCCCTGGTTCGATTCCCGTCGATCGCTGACTCTGGTCTCGGATTTTTTGTGGTTTTTGCTGTCTGCCGGGGAATGCCTGAGTGGTGTATGCTATTACGATATCCTTTCCCTTCCATTCTATTTCATTCGCATCCTTTGTGCTTCTAGGTGACGCGCGTATGGTGAATGCTTGCTCAAGGATAATTGCCCCTTGCTCGGTTGACTGATCGTTCATCACCCTCACGGGTCAAGCACCAGAATCTGCACGAAGACATACGAACAATACATGAACCCTTGCATACGCCTACTCGCACCCAAAACTATACGAAGACCTATGAATACAAAGACATGCGTTCACTTCAACCAAGCACCCAAACATGCGCGAAGACGTACGGATACACCGGAACATCAGTGTAACACGAATTGAAATATAAGAACTTAGAGGCTTAATAACCATTTTTAGTACTAAATTCAGTATATAATTGTTCTAAAAAGGTTTGTGCGATCTCGGGCATTCATTCTGCTAATTAACTCCGAGGTGTCAACATCTTTGTTCTCTCAGGAAATAATCGGCTTTCTAAATTGTTATCAAGGCGAAGAGGTCTACATTTCCTTGAAGATGGATTAATACGCTATAATAATTTATCTAAAGAGGTTTGTGCCTCCTCTATAAATAGGCTAATCTCGAGCATTGGACTTCATTCTGCTAATTAACTATGAGCTGTCAACATCGTTGTTCTCTCAGAAAATAATCCGCTTTCTAAAGTGTTATCAAGGTGAAGCGGGGTACATTTCCTTGAAGAAGGATTAATACGTTATTATACCAAGAAGATAGATGAATAATTCCTCATATAAGGATATCATTCGTAGTGCATCAAAATATTCTTGTGGTATAAGCGGAGAGACATTTCAACGTGGGATTGATACAAGGCGGCATGAGCTGCGTTGTATGAAGTTCTTAAAATGTAAATATTGTAATGCAACATTCAGAGACAGTTATAAGGGCCGGAGACGTGAAGATTCATGCGAAATAAACAGGCCTGAGAAGAAATATAGATTAGAACCTACTAAACAAGAGTTATTATCTACAATGAATGACTATGACATGAAAGAATGTTAAACTTAATTCAATGGACGCTTGAAATCACATTTTATACGCTGTGAATCAACTAAGGACCTGAATATGTGCCTGCATGAGGGAAAACAGCAGATAATCCAGGCTGTACATAAAGAGCTTGGTATTCACAAGAGTGTGAACATTAATCTGCTGGCTGAGTGCCGATTTGTTAACAGTATCGGAGAAACCTGCGACAAAACATTTAAAACTCGGTATCAAGCTGTTTTCCTAGAAGCGGATCTGGACTCTATGCTGAAAACGAAAGTGAAGAATTTGGATACTGATATGGAGGAATCACAACTTAAGGGCAGCAACTGGGCTCTGCTTGCTGTAGAAGGGGTTTGCCTTCGCATTAAAAGTACAATCCTTTACGAGGAAGTAGCTACATACCCTTGCTTATATCTGTTGAAAGAATTAAAGCCTGCATTAACATCCAGAATTCAACTGTTGAGCTATGCTTTATGTATTCTGCATTAGCCATACTCGTCAGCATCAAGCCTCAATGCGTGAGCAAATACGAGCAACTTCAAAATAAATATTACTTCAGCTGTGTTACTTATCCAACTCCACTTTCTGAAATATCTAAGTTTGAGAAGCTTAACAGAATGTCTATCAACGTCTTCGACCTGGATGAGAAGCAGGAAGTGTATCCAATAAAGGTCGCTGAGACCGAAATACCGGAACACCGTGACCTCCTACTATTGAGTGACAGTAATGGGAAACTTCACTACGTTTATATAAAGAATTTTGAAAAGCTTATTCGACGTCAAAAAACTATGCATAATCGCCGTGCTTATACCTGTAAGCGTTGTTTTAGACATTTTGATAATTAGTGCGGACGAAGTGGCCTGGAAAAACTACAAGAACATGCTGCAATCTGTAATCAACATTGTGTTGAAGGCGTAGTTATGCCTACTAAGGAGAAATCTTTTGTTCTATTTAAAAATTGTTACAGGATGTTGAAACTACCTTAAGTCATCTATGCAGACCTTGAAAGTATTCTCGCCTTATGTCATACATGTATACCCAATCCTGCAACTTCATATACAACCCCTTATCAGCAGCATGTACCCATGAGTTTCTGCGTTTACGTTAAGCCGTCATCTGACGTTGAACATCTGGAAACTGGTCTTCCTAAGCATCCCTATGTATATCATGGTATTGATGCTGTCTATGGAATACCTGTCGTTCCATGCAAAGGAATTTAATACTTCTGAAACTTACGGATCAACAACAAATGGATATCAACTCCTCTACAGTATGCTACATGTGTGGAAAAAACTACTGAAGAGAACTACAAAGTACGTGACCAAGACCACATCAGCGATAAACATCGTGGAAGTCTACATAATGAATGTAATTTAGCCTGTAAAACACCAAAATATATTCCAATCGTCATGCGAACCTCAGTGGGTATGACTCACAGTTCATTGTTATGGAGCTGATACATGTCAACGGGTGGTAGTAATTCCTAGCTCTGAAGAAAGCTATATACCATTCTCTAAGTGTGTAGGAGATATAAAGCTTCGGTTTCTCAGTACAAGCCTGGATAAGCTGGTGAAAAATCTAACATCGTACCCTGAAACACTGAAACACTTCGGAGAAGACAAGTTGATGACTCGTAAGGATGTATTTCCCTATGATTACGTCACATCACGAGGTGTTTTGAACGAAACCTGCTGCCTCCTTAGGACTCCTTATACAGTAGATTGAATAAAGAATAAATTAGTGATGCTGACCACGATTGTGTTAGAAATGTATGCGAGCTGTTTAATGTAAGAAACCTGGGTGAATACAGAGACCTCTACTTAGTCTCTGATGTACTTCTTCTAGCTGATGTCTTTGAGACATTTAGAGATCAAAACCTCAAAACACACAAAGTCGACCCTACCCATTGTTTCACCTCTCCAGTACTTACATGGCACGCCATGTTTCTATATACTGGAATTCAGCTGGAATTGTTACAGTATTATGATCAATTACTCATGGTGGAATCCGGCATAAGAGGAGATTTATGTCAAGTTTCCCACCGGTATGCCGAAGCAAACAACGCCTACATGAATAAGAATGATCCGTCGAGATCAACCCAATTTATTACATATGAAGACGCCAATACCAATATGGTTGGACCATGTACCACACCCTCCCTTATGGTGGATTTGAGTGGGTGTCAGCTGAAAGAATCGACTTAGAAAGACCACAAGAGGATGATCCTCATGGATACATATTAGAAGCCGACATCGAATATCCTGCAGAACTTCACGATCTACACAACGACCTGCCTTTCCTGCCTGAGTGTATGAAGCCTAAGGACTCGAGTACAAAGAAACTGATACCCCATCTTGGACATCGACACAGGTATGTAGTACATAACATGGCTTTGAAGCAGGACTACGGCTAAGAAAAATCCATCGTGTGCTACAATTCCGCCAGTCGCAGTCATTAAAACCTTATGTGGAATTTAACAATAGGCTGCAACAACAGGTTGCAAATGAGTTCGAGAAGGAATTCTACAAAGTGTTTAACAACGCCATGTTTGGAAAAACTATGGAGAACCTGCGTAATCGTGTGGATATACAACTAGTGACAAACGAGAAGACCCTGGAATAGTTAATTGCCAAGCCTAAGTTTATCGATCGAACAATATGTGCTGCTACCAACCTAGCTTCTGTGCATATGGCATCGCGACATATTGTGTTCAACAAGCCTATATACATTGGAATGAGTGTGTTGGATATCCTCCAAGACATTAATGTACCACTATCATTATGGCGTGTGCTGCCATATTATGGAGCTGAAAACCTGAAGCTTATGTATATGGACACTGATTCGTTCATTCATCGTTTGACAACTGAAGATGTGTACCAGGACAAGCTACGTTTTCTCGAACACCTGGATACATCTGATTATCCTATCAACCATATATGTCACTCCACTCAGAACAAAAAGGTGTTGAGAAAATTTAAAGATGAGGCTAATTGTAAAATCATCCAGTGCATTGTCGGACTACAAACTAAGATGTATGCACTAGATATCCAGGGCTCAATGATAAAAGAAATTAAAGGCATAAAACGTAATGCTAGTTAAGCAATACGTCACATTCGAGAGCTATATTGACTGTCGTAAATCCAGAGAAATAATAAGAACGCCTATGAATCTGATCCTGCCACGACAGCATGCTCTTGCTACAGTGCAAGTGAATAAAATCACATGACTCCTTTTGAAGATAAGAGTTATTGATTAGATGGAATAACTACATATACGGATGGAGATGATCGTATTATAAACAGTGCTTAAAAGAGTGTAAACCTAAGATGAAGATTTTCTCCGCGAGTCTACAATCTTTAAAAAAAAGAAGTTTATACGCGTGCTGTGTATAAAACTAGCATACACCTGATTAAGAAAGAAGAACAAAAAAAGCTGGAAGTGGAGGCAATCCTTGTGCTAGGAGTAATCCTTGTGCTAGTCTCAAGCCTAGATAAAGGGAGAGGCGCTTACAACGAACTAAAATAAAGGTATGTTAACGTAAAACTTTCAATTAAGACTGTCAAGTAATAAATCCAAAATAAAACGCCGCAATTTCACTAAAAGATACTCCAGGTTATCTCTGGTTATGTGGTGGTGTTACGTCTTGTTACGTTTCTGGTTACGTCATGCCACAGGGTGTAACGTCATGTTACGTGGTTATGATGCATAGTTACATGGTTGCCACGTGTTGTTACGTCTTATTACGTGGTTAAGTGCTTATGATACGTTGTTACATGGTTGTTACGCTGGTTACGTGCTTATGTTACGAAGTGTGCCGTCTTGTTCCGTGGCTATGTTACGTAGTGTTACATCTTGTCACGTGGTTATGATACGTGGCATTACGTCTTGTCACGTGGTTACGTGTTTATGTTACGTAGGGTGACGTCTAGTAATTCGGTTGTGTTACGTTGTGTTGCGTCTTGTCACGAGGTTACGTGCTTATGTTACGTTGTGAGACTTCTTGTTACGTGGCTATGTTACGGTGTGTTGCGTCTTGTCACGTGGTTATTATACGTAGTGTCACGTCTTGTTACGTGGCGTTTTGTCTTGTGACGTGGTTACGTGCTTATGTTACGTGCTGTTACCTCTTGTCATGCGGTTAGGTTACGTTGTGTTACGTCTTGATACGTGGTTACGTTTGTTTTTTACGTTACGTCTTGTTACGTGGTTATGTTAGACGATAATAGGATGTAGTAGATAATGAGAACTCAAGGTAGGGATAGGTTTGGGCTTTCGGTGCGGGGTTAGTTTAGAATACTTCTGTATACCTTCACTGTAAACCGATATACAGTTTATCCCTCTCCGTTTCGCACACTAACTGTTTAACATATAAAGGTTTGTAAGATTTAGAAAAAAGTATATTAAAGTGTTGTAGCATTGGATAAGAAATGTTTATAATCTAATTACTCTCTATATTACAATGAATACCAGTGACACTATCTGAATTACCTGTTAACATGACTTAAATACCTGTCATACCACCCGAATCATGCGAAATTACCTTAAATATCTCTGGCACGAATCGCTGCTCTGAATTACCATGAACACTTGTGATACTAACCTATTTACCCTACATATATACGATACTATCCGAATTACTCGTTATATTCTAACAATAAAGAAATACTTAATTGGAATAATTGTATTCATCGATCGACGACCAGCGTTTAATTACATTAATCAATCAAAATACACGCGGCGGGATACTTCGATCGAGGGCCTGCGTCCACTCATTTAGAGGCACGATGCCGGACGTTAGAACGCAATATAGCCTTGGTTAGCGTTTAAATCTCGACTTCAATCTGTCTAAATTATGTTATTAACATTACATATACTTCAACACTAAGCTCCCTAGCTTCTCTTCTCGTTTTGCTACATTTTACCATATAAACACCTACTCTACTCCTCAACTTCTGTATAGATTGGCACCTCTCGTCGTATTCGCTACCTCTCTCAAATAAAGCGCACTGTCATCTTTCAACTCTCTCTTAGCATGGGATCTCTCTCCGTTTTCCATATCTTCCCCGCATAAACGAATAGCGTACCCCTCAACCTCTGTCTACCTACCTCCTCTCGTATTCCCTACCTCTAACACATATAGGGCGTTCCCCCTTCCCATGTTCAGCAGCTACTCTACCTCGGATCTCACCTCGTTTTCCCTACCTCTCATATAAAGCGCATTTCCGTACTTAGCCCCTGTCTGGCCTAGCATCGGCCGTCGTATTCCCTATCTCTCGCACATAAACCCATACTCTATCAGTTAAAGCCTCCTAGCCTTATACCTCTCCTCACTTTGCTACCTTTCCGATATAAAAGCCACATTCTACCCTTCAAGCCCTGTTTAGTCTAGTACCTCTCCTCGTATTCCCTCTCTCTCCTGTGTATAAGTACATATTCCCCTCCTTCAACATCTGTCTAGCCTATCATCTGTCCCCGTTTTTACTATCTTCCCCATACAAACGCATTTTCCTCCTTGAACCCTCGCATATACCCTCGTGGCCCAGCTCTCTCCATAATATACTACTGATGTGCTGATCAGGTCGTAGTTGTTGACTGTCTGAAAAAAGGAGTGATAATTAAAATGTAGTATGTGCAGTAAATATACCATTTTTAGAAAGTTCTTATTCGTACAAGTGCACAGAGATAAAAATTATATAATTGTGACGAATAGATAATTGGCTACCGAAGAACTTTGAAAGTTTGTCGGTAAACTACAACGACATATAACAGAGTATCAGCACACGGCTTCAACAAGCACAGTAAATCAGTAATACAGCAATAGACACTTTGTTCAACAAAGAAAAATGTGTGCATTAAAAGTGATTACTTTTTTCCGTAATGGAATTAATTGTTCTTCCACACAAGCTGTGTGTTGGACAGGTTTGGAAAGGTAGAATCAGACGACTAAAGAAGTCATTGCCATAGCCGGGATTTGAACCACGGATTTCCAGGTCTCCGTCCGTGTGCTCTAACCACTGAGCTACCGCGGTAACATGCCGGCACGTCATTAAATTCTCCAACTGATTCGCATTTTTCCCACAAGTAGATCTCAAATTGTAAGTACTTTAAGTCCCGGATTTCATATTAGCTCAATTAATGGAATTAATTGTTCTTCCACACAAGCCGTGTGTTGGACACGGTTGGAAAGATAGAATCAGACGACTGAAAAATTCATTGCCATAGCCGGGATTTGAACCACGGATTTTCCAGTCTCCGTCCGGTTGCTCTAACCACTGAGGTCAACATAGCGACACGCCATTAAATTCTCCAACTGATTCGCATTTTTCGCGGTAAACCACAAGAATATCTCAAAAGTTCATCTGATTCTACCTTTCCAACACTGTGCAACACGTGGCTTGTGTGGAAGAACAAATAATTCCATTAATTGACCTAATAGTGGTGGAAACTATGAAGCCCGGGACTTAAAGTACTTACAAAAATTGTAAGTCACCATTAGGGTATGTCATCTCAATACAAGTTGAGATCTTCTTGCGGTTTACCGGGAAAAATGCGAATCAGTTGGAGTATTTAATGGCGAGCCGGCATGTTACTATGCTAGCTCAGTGGTTAGAGTAACCGGACGGAGACCGGGAAATCCGTATTTCAAACCCCGGCTATGGCAATGAATTTTTCAGTCGTCTGATTCTACATTTATTCAGCAACATTGTGTTTTTATGCTATGATGTGATAAAGTTCCTTACCCGGCATAACACCTGATATGTTATGTGTGCTGTACCGCTACACACTGAAGCAGCTGAGGCTAGAACGACCCAAAAATAAAGAAATTATTGAGTAACGAAATACGCGCCAGAGATATAATTATCAAACACATGTCAACATTACGAGATTATATCCTGAGCTGCAGTTGGGTAACCGAGGCACCTTTTCTATTATTTCATTCATTTATATTAAACATTTTCAGCCCCTCCTAGTTTTAAAGAACTAATTCAGTATACACCACATAATCTTTATATAGTGATTCAAGTTTTTGGTGTTATAAATATCTAAATACTAAAATATTTAGGAGAACAAAAGACAAGGGGTTAAACCCGAAATACTGAACAATTTTATTGTATGGCTTTGCATGTTTTTATCTTTCGCTTAGAACAATCTTGTTTTTTCAGCATACATCTGTTCTTGAGTATTATCATCATCATTGTTATATAGCATTTTCTCATCGCATGACATTAATATTTTGTTTTATTTACTCAGAATATTAATTTATGGATGTTTTTGCATTATATAAACAATATTTTTAATTTTTTCTGCATCTTTAAGTATAAGTAATTCCTCTAAAAGTGCATTGATAAACAACAAAAGTAAACTGGCATTGTTGTCATACTGAGCCACTAAGTTCGCGAAAGATAGACCAGTACATTTATAGTACTCATTTCTGCAAAAGACATTAAACTGTATTTCTTTCTCTAGAATGTCTAAAGAGTTGTGTTTAGAGCCAAATAGTGCATGCAGACTGCGTGGACTGAGTAGAAGCACAAATGGTATTTTCTGTCAAAACTGCGTTTAATTAGTTTCAGAATAACTATGACATATTATGTCACTTTTTATTTAATATTTTATGCAAATACTTTTCTTACCTACTCATAAGTAAAGAGATATGCCAACTTCATCTCCAGGTAACAGTCTAAAACGGTGCACATTTTTAACAATATGCTACACTCAGAATGTTTTATATGGTTTACTTTGTAATTGGACTAATTGCACCATGTGACTTTCCTATGTTAGGCAATGGCCTGATTTCCATTTGTATTTTACTTGCTGTAAGTATTTATTTATGTATTTACTTATGTAAGTACATATTCCTGCAAGTTGGCGAGCGAAAACATTTTCTAGACTCTTGCTTTCATATGTTTTTCACTAAAGAGCTTCATGTACATGCATTTTAATGAGTGGCTTTCAAGACCCAGTCATTTATACTCATTAATCCATTTAGAAAAATAGACCTACTAGCGATATATAAAGCTAACCTTTCTGGCAAGTAGCTGCGGAATTTAGAGCTATAATTAACATACCAGATGACTCCTCAGCGCCGGGTAGAAAGCGATTATAGGCAACAATTCAACATTAGAGCCCACGAAGAGTTTAAAGGGGTTGTGAGACTGCCGCTAGTTCAGAAAAGATGAATAAAAGAAATTCGTTACGCCTTTAAATTTGGCAACTGTTTAGCATGTTCCACACCGCGAAAATACAGGGTGGACCATTTAAATTGAGACTGTACAGTATCTCCAAAACTAAGTTGTGTAGAAACAAATGTCTTGAATAAACGTTGCTTGATATTATGGGGGAAAGTAAATACTATTAGTTGTGTTTTATTTGGAGGACGTTGTGATGATCATTTTAGGGTCAATTTAAATTGACCTTAATTGTAGGTTCCCATTTAAAAAAATTAAATTGACTCAAACATGATCATCATAACGTCTTCCAAACAAAACTCGACTAATGGCATTTACTTTCCCCCGTAATATCAAGCAACTTTAAAACAAAACATTTCTTTTTACATCGCATAGTTTTGGAGATATTGTACAGTTTCAAATTAAATGGTCCACCCTGTATAATTCAACAGTTTCTGGCGTAGATGTGCCACTTAATATAATGTTCATACTGCTCATATACTACACTTAACAATTTCTAGATCTACTTAAATGTTATATTCTGCTATAAAGAGCTTTACAAAACAGTCCAACTATGCAGCCTTTCTCAAAATTATTCCCATAGCTAATAAGGGAAGCAATTAGTGCTAAGCTTGTATCTCATCACTAACCACAAGGTAAAGACATGCTAATCCCCGATGCTCATTTTTCATGCTTGTGTCTATAACGATCGACGCCAAAGCTTAGAAGGGGAGAGGTGAAGTAGTGAATGTAGCTTAAGAAAGGTTTCTCTATGCCTTGCTTAGCATTTTGCTGCACATCAAATCGATATACCATCACGATCGATCGATTGATCAGCAGTCGACACGTCATATCAATCAAGGAGGTTGAGCTGACGCGCAGTATGGGAGGCGTATAATGTAGTCCTATTACTCAGCGAATGTGGCGCCGTGAAGCATTGCTATATATCGTTGTGCTCAGTGATCTTACAACCAACACAGATTGAAACATTAACTGTCCTGCACGGAATGAAACATTCCAAAAAGTATATTCTCACCGGAAATGTCTTTCCAATATTTTAAAATTACACAAGAGATATGTCCAACAAACGTTCCTTCACACGAATCGGTTTATGGTGATATTGGAAGGTTGAGTCAGATTTTAAAAAAAAAAATCATCGCTATGTTCGGGATTCGAACTATGCTTTTTGTGCTGCTTGTTCTACCCCAGAGCAACCGCGGCATCTTCTCAAACTCGCATCAACTCCAATGTCTCATGTAAATATATTCTTCGTTAAAAAACCTAAGAAGGGGGACTGACCCAATTGGCACACGACTTTAAACAGGAAAGGGACCAAAAACCCTTTCAATCTTTCAAAAACCAGTATCGTCAAACTAATATGAAGAATTGCAACCGACCAAAGGAATTAATGAGGAATAGCTTTACAGTAAAGGTATTAACAACAACATGTTTAACCCCAAGGTTCTTGCCACTCTGTGATTAGTGGGGTGAGGTGAGGGGAATTTGGTTTTCTACTGATGAAACGAACCGTGCAGGGCGAACTCAATTGCCTCTTGCGAGATAAAATAGTCTAAGGTCAACGATACAGTATAGTTTTGAGGCTCCTAATTAAACAAACTAAGGTTAACGAAAAATAACCAATCATAACCAAAGGTTATTATATCTAATAATAATTTATCTTCTATATATTGGTTTAGGAAGAGCATCAGCAGAGAATACTGAGGACCCTTGGTTCGAATTCCTTTTGGGGTAATGGCATTTTCAATCTGATTAAAGTTCCAAAAATAAAAGAAATTCAAGAAGTAAGAGCATTAAATAAGACATTAAATAAACAAAATTAAATAAACAAAACTAAAAGTAAATACATAGATTAGCCCAATAGAATTCCTAAACATTTTCCCTGCTACAAGATGACACAGAGTTGCACTTATCCTGCACATATTTTTCTCAGTGATGATCTACTTCACAAATTAATCATGAAATGGCAGTGCAACAATTGTCTAGTATTTACACCAGGGTATAGCAGAGTGTTCTAGAGATACATTGCTATTGTGCTATTCAATTACAATGATAGCTCTGGAGTTGAAGATCATAAAATCAATTCTAACTGAATTCCTGGAGAAAAATGGGACATTGGGTTTTCTTAATAAGATTATTCAAACGAAGAACGGTGTTTTATGGCGTGGTATGGATCGCGTGTATGCGTGCTCCGCGCACTAGGAGTGTTTTCCATTCTAAAACTCGCATTGCATACTCATGAGAAATATTAGCAGGTATTATAATGAGCAGGTACTATCCTTGTTATAAGTCGTGTTGAATGTGGTGTCCTTCATTGAGACCTTCCTGGCATTTCTCGTCGTTACGATGCTGTAATTCATGAACATGTAGGTTTTCAGTTTTAAAAGTTTAGCAGCCTTAAGAACAGAGGATTTTGAAACATCCACTTGCTGTGCAACACGTTTTAGAGACTTCTTTGGAGAGCGTTCGAGTGATGCACCAGTTTCCTAAATGTTTTCCTTCATTAGAACGTATATTTTTCGCTTCTTAGGTTTAGTGTTAAGCGATCAAATTTTCCTAAAATTATTATCCAGACATCTGACAGTATCTGTATTTGAAACTAGAGTACCAGGAAATGTCTTCTGAAATTGTCTACACATCTGTCTACATGATTCGAGTTTTACATACATATTATGTATCATGCATAAAAATACTTTGTGTGAGCACGAATTTTTCGGTAGGCATTTCAGTGGAATAATAACAAGACAAGAAAACAAACAATACTAAGAATGCTCTAAAGTAATTCATACATAACATAGATGTTTTAACAAGTTTTCAGTTTTGGGATGCACAATTTACAAACTCCGGTCTTTACAGCATGAATAGTAGGCAGTTACTGACAATTGACATCCACAGTCGTTAAAGCATCTAGCCCTGAGGAGTCATACACCGCGGAACATACCGAGGTCACTGCAGTGCAGACGAATCGCGCATACACGCGATCGGGTTGGCCAACATAACGAAATGTTTTCTCTTGCCAGCTATGTTTGCCAAGTGAAGTAAATGTATGTAACTCGTATGTAAATGTATATAAAGCATGTAACAAACGCAAGTAAACTAGACAAAACTGCACTTTCGAATTATTTCGCAACTAAGTTTATGGATCACCCTGCGCAGCCTACTGGTTACCATGCTAGCCTCTAGTTCCTAAGAGCATGGCTCAAACCCGGAGGGATGGAGTTTTCCCAGCGCAACGATCGTTTGGTCGTTTGTCTTATGTAATGCTTATTTGCACGTAAGAGAACCTCCCACATTGAAAAAGAAGGTTCCTGAGTCAAATGTTCAGCCATTTCAGGCCCGTTGTGTGCTGCTTCTCTTCCGTGGCGCTATCTATGGGTGGTGAGCTGATCGCCTGTTGCCACTTTGCTCACTTAGTCGCGGCTAGTGAGTGTAGAAATCCAATTGATTATTTAAGATACCGCTTGGTTGTCCCTATGAGCCAGCTGCATGGCATGAATCTAACTAAACTAATGAACACACACTATGTATATTATTATACTGCATATATTGAGACATGTATAAATTTGATTCTGCTATCATTACACATTTTATAAAAAGAACTACCCGAATATTCTAAACTGTGGGCTTTCACGGTCGTTAGTTACGCTAAAATTGATTTTCATTATGAACCGGTCAGTTGTGTCAAAAAGCGTTGAAAACATACATTACCTAGTTCACGTTCTTTTCCTTCCCGATACACCTTCCCTTCTTTCTATTCCTTCTGAACACATAAAAATACCGTTTTACACAATTCTGACACCGTTCATACCTAAGATTAATTTGAACAATACTTGAGTGCTGCACCTAAGATAGTTGTGAAGAAATACGACTATTTTAAGAAGGAAATGATATGGTACATTCCGTTTATACTTTTATTAATATTCATAAACACTACTCCTACCTTCCCCTATATCTGGCTGCCCTTATTCCCCAAGGGTACAGTTCTCTACATTTCACAGTACCGCGACGGCTATGGATGAATGAGCTCTGTTTCGCTCGTGTGAGTTGTTCCAACAGTGATCTTATATTTTAAATTTCTTCAGAAGTTTTCCTTACGATGCTAAGTTCTCTATGTAAGCGGCGAAATTTTACGACAAGCAGTTTTAAAGGGTTCCTAGTATTTAGACTCAGTCTTTGCACCGATATTATACGGCTAGAAAACTTAGCTCAGTAAACCAAGATTTCCAACATAATTAAGGATAAGTAGTTAAACGGCTGCTTCGAGGCTCAGAATATAGAAACCTTTCAGCCTATGTATTTTTCAAACTTCTACAGATAATTTTTCGAAAATTTTCCAAAATATAAAACTAAGGTGTGACTTTTTTTCTTTTCTTTCTAACTGCACATTGAGGTGCACATTTCTCATACGTTGTTTGACCAACGACTTTAAAATATCTATATGCTGTCGTAATCAACATTTCAAACACTTTCCAGCAAATATTAGGAATCAGTGTATTTTGGTGTTTTGTTTTAACATTATGTTCTATTGCAAAAGATTAATGTTTTGTCGCAGTAACCTGTCGTGTTATCTTATTTGCTGAGCGCCTGTTATTGTTTCACTATTTTGAATTTTGGGTTCTTTGTCCTCCGGCTAGCTATTATTACTCAGTCGAGCAAATATCTCTTGAACAGGGCGTGTAAACGGAAAGGAGTTGTTACTAAAAGAATTTGTTTTTACACTTTTATTGCCGTCACACTTAATTACTTTCACATATTTAATCTTGATACACGCCTGACTGAAACTGTTATATTTTCGAATGTAAATACAATCAATTATTTGCCACGCACTATTAATTCGCGTATTTCACATATTTTAACTAACTTTACGACGCGAGATATTCTGTAGAATTGCGTAATGTGTACTTCATGAATGCTTCCTTAGAACTGCCTGACCTGTAACTAGCGAGAGAGATTTCTTAGAACTGCGCGACGTTTGCCTTGTGAATGATTCTGT
This sequence comes from Deroplatys truncata, assembly GCA_030765065.1. Taxonomy (NCBI): domain Eukaryota; kingdom Metazoa; phylum Arthropoda; class Insecta; order Mantodea; family Mantidae; genus Deroplatys; species Deroplatys truncata. Next base: position 205,505,417 of record CM060981.1, read on the forward strand.
AGAACTGCGCTATACTTGCCTCTGGCTCAAGAATTTATACTCCCTCACCCCGATATGCCTAAACATTATAATAGAGCTGCTATTGGTTAATAAATCGTGCCAACATTAGCGTCAGTTTTATGAGCCAATCAAAATTACAAACATATATGCTCTAGGGAAGATATTCCCTCCATTTCTAAAGAAAGGCACGCTACCCTGACGTCATTTGTTTGTCTCTTCTAATTGATAGACAACTCACCCCCTCACTTCATTGTTACCCGCTTCTATTGTCAGTTTCAGTGAGGCCGTGTAAACTTATTTTCTAACAATGCTTATAGCTAACGAACATACAAAATCATTGTCATACAATAATGTTAGTTTACACTACAGTCACTCTGGCATTCACAGTGTTGTGATATAAAATACTGCCTCAGTTTCTTGGAGACATCGTTTCTTTCCAACTAATGTGTGACAAATTTAAGCTGAAAAGTGTCAGAAATTTTGTTTAAAGGAACATATAACATTTTAAAGATCATACTTCAAATAGTTTCTGAGAAACATGCACCTGAATGAGTGCAGCTAAATAAACATAAATTGGTATACAACCAATGAAAAAACGATCTTTAAAACATTAAAACATAAAGCAATTATTTTCTACTGGATATTTTAAAATAATTTCGCCAGGTTTATGTTTTGGAAAATATTCATATACTCTGAAATAGTTTGAAAAATACAGAGGCTTAAACGTTTCTATATTCTGAGGACTCGAAGCAACCCTTTAGTTACACAGTACCCTTAGCTGTACTCATATTACATAAATATGCATATTTTCGAGCTTAACTTTTTTATGGAAAGAACAAAGCAAGGGCTAAAAAATAGAAATAAAATATCTTAAACTTAGGAGTCTATTGGTAAGCGTGTGAAAATGGTTCTCACAGACGTGCAGTACAGAATGATGGGATTTGCAACATAGGTAATAAATCAGCTACCGAGTTCGACACGGACGCTGAGACCACGTGAATAAACAAGCAAACTGTTTTAAAAATAAACAAATGTAAATAACAATTACGAGGAATCACATTTTGAAGCGATATGTTGTCCGTCCAATTTGCCCCGGCTTCCATCTCATTATGTATTCATTTATTCTCTTCCACATATCTCTACAGCCATGCTATCAATTTCACAATCTCGATCCTTTATGCAAATGCCTCTTAGTTTCTCCTGCACGTCACGAGATGTCGCTAGCAGTCACGCCTAATTCTATTGTTAGGTTTATTTGTTGCGTTCTTCAACGTGTCTGCTGGCTGTGGCTGCCGAATGACAATTGTGATGATTTTCTGAGAATGTGTTCATAATTTGATCCTACGCATAAGGGAACATCTGAAGAGAAAGGAATAGAGCAAGAGAGAGAGAGAGAGAGAGAGAGAGAGAGAGAGAGAGGGTGATGGAGATAGAAAGAAAGAGAGAGGGCATGTTGAAATGCTATGAGACATTCTTTTGCCAAAGTCAACCATTCCTTAAACCTACTTCTCTCTGTTCAATGATGACAGTAATAAGACTTAATAACGATATGCTAGTAATTGGAATCCTGGACATAAGGTTCGTCAATAGGCATAAAGGGGTGCTGTTGACACTTACAAAATCATAGTAGATAAGCATATCTGTATGATTAATGAATTCGTTAACCTAACGAAACAATCCACTATTTATACTTTTCATTTAGGGTATGTTTAGTTCAGGAAAATGGTTCCAAAATTTGTTACCGTTGCGAGTGAAATAGGAAGGTGGTTGACAGAGAAATATGTTTCGATTGTTATTCTTGATTCAGAAATAATAATGTATATGAATTGTGACATCTCAAGATTAAAATTTATTTTAGTTTTCTGTTTATATTCTATACAAACACGTACACTTCAGAAGTATGGTCTCGTTTACTTCTCAGTTCTTTCACACTACGAAATTTCACATGCCAAATTGCTATCTTTTAGTCAAAATATATGGGACATTGAATAAACAAATGTTTCTACAGGAGGACATGTAAGAATATTAAAAAAACCAACAAAGCTTAACAAACAAAGCTTAACTTTGGATAATAATTTGTAGACATTTAGAAAGGGAGAATTGTTTTATCGCTTGTTAGTCTTACGCATCCATTTTTGAAGGAATTCGCTTGCTCCGACTTTGTGGGAATTCGTCTTTGGGACTGAAAAGGTTCGGTAGTGGAAAAAAAAAAATGCATGAGGTAGAAGAAAATGCGCGCCATCTAGTTGATATAGGTAATCAAAGGTAGCGTAACCTCATCAGACCAACTGAACCTATGATGTTAGTGGATGATTTTGCTTCTGTCTGACCCTAAGCTGCACGATTTTTCCATACACTTTACTACAGAACGCCGGAAGGCAACGGACTGCAGTTGAAAATCTGTTTAAGTTTTATAGACCCGATGGTACCTGTGAACCTCTCACATTCCATTTTAAAGTACATTTTTATATATTTCTGTATTATACATGCTGACAACAGGAATTCAGCAAACTTTGAAATTAATCTAATGAATTTTGTTTTGTTCTGACAATGTTCAAGTATTGGTTATAACCTACTGATTTGGTTTCTGAGTGCGACTGAATTCAGAAACAAATATGACTTGTTCATCAACCAAGCTACACACAGTTAGTTCTTAAAAATAAAGAAGAATAACAATAAAACATTGAATGATGATACATGCAGGAACAGTGGTATGCAGATATTTAATGGCGAAGCTCCTCAGACAGAATTACTAAATGAGAATGAACATTGTTCGCTGTAGTAACATAGGACTGTACTCTACGCCGATACCCCTTTGCTGTAAAACAGAACTAAACGAATAAATAGGTAATCAACTTAAGAATCTTATGTGAACAGTTACCTACACGACTTCCTCTACTCATGGCAACATCGCGCATATCAGTTATGTGTGATAAAGGCTTATTCTCCTACCCACATTATGTTATCCACGACACATTTTTACCTGGAAAAGATTTAAAATTAATAAATAAATGCTTAGTTAAATACAAAATTCGGATATTTAGTCGTGGTAACCAGCTTCTTGATGGAAAGAAAAAAGAAGAATAGCAAACTTTCAAACATAACGTGCTAGGGCAAGTGTAAACATTTTTCCCTGTAGTAAGTGCTATTTATTTTTCCTGTCTCCTATGATTTTCCAATTATACAAAATTCTACACAACTCAGTCAATATGAAGAGAACTTTGCAGGCTATTCACAGAAATTCAAGAGCATTTCATTCGTCACATTAATATCTCCAATATTTAATTTGGTTTAATCAAAATTGTTTGAGCCACTTTTGAGAAAACGAAAATGATGACACATACACGACCATGTACAGGATAGTATATGGAGAGGAAATTTTCTTGAAATAGTCTCTGACCCAAGTGAGAAATATGGTATTTATCCGACTTTTCATATTTGAGTTATGCTGTTCATAAACACATCCGCGCGCGTGCTAGAGAGAAATCGCTCTTTCAAATCTGCTCCCCCTCCCCGTTGATCTCAGCGTGTCTGGTTCCAATAAAATCTCTCTATATAATTTTTGGGTGAAATACAATATTTTTTCTGCCTATTATGGGTAGATGATAAAAAATGTAAAACTCATAAAGAAACTGCATAGTAAATTCACGGGCTTCTAATTGTTAGTTACTGAAGGAATTTTTACTTTCTCTAGCACCTACCTAATAGAGGAAGTATTGCATTTCACCCCACGATTCAATATCGAGATTGCACTGAAAATATACGTTATGAGGCTCCTCTAATAAAAAAAAATCTGATATGACCTTCTCTACCCTCTATCTTACAAGTTTTTCTATGATTAGTTTATGAGAACTAGATATATAAAAATAAACGATTGTAGGTATAAAAATTATGCAAATGTAAAACGTCAACTTCTTTTACAGCTCTACTACACCAAGAAAAAACCGAGTAACTAGAATAACTAAAAATATCTCTGGATAAGAATAAGCTAATTTTGGACCAGGGATTTGCAAGACCAACCCACAGGCAGAGAACCTACAACATTTTGGGGGAGGGTGCTTAACGTTCTTTATAGCATGCCATCTATAGAGTTAGGGAGTAAGATAGATGAAATGAATCCTAAAATGAGTCCGATATTTGTCTTAAAGATATAAGGGAAATGGGCCAAATAAAGCTCACCCTAACAGAAGTTCGACGTTGAACCCTCAGAGTTAGGAGTCAGACCGCTATTAAACTTAGATTTTCGCATGCTTTGGTCTTTTTAGGGCTGTTGCATCGCAATCCAGTTGGAAAATTCCAACTTTTACTGCCCACATAAACTTTTAGTTTTTAGTTGGATTCAAAGAGTATTCTGTCATTTGGAAGAATTACTTGTGAATTGTCCACCAAAAGAAAGGCATATACTACATTGAAGAAAAGTGCTAGGATTTGGATTCGACAAAATAAAATACAGGCTTTCTTTTAATCCTAGAACTGTGACCCAACACTACTACTCTGTAAGATTTTATTTTTTACCGCATATGCCATATGACGTGCTTAGGCTTCTGTGATCGATTTAAATACTTTACTGAGTGAGACTTACTACAAGGGATAAGATTTTCAGGCTTTAGGCCATTCTATATTAGTTAAATTTTCATTCGACCATCGTACAATACCCTCATTAAATGTTAGTAACTGTACCTTTATGAAATACATTAAAGTTCTGCTATTCGTTAGGCTACTGCAACTGTCGATTTTTCAACTAAGTATTTGCGATAATCTCGCACACGCAACAATCCACAAGCCTTGAAATCAGCAATCCAAAATGGCAGAGCAGATTCTAAAAGTATTATTGATGTTTTATTATTATATATTCTTTATTGTCGCTTCAACTTTTAAGTTATACAGCGACTACTTTAGAATACAGAACATGATTACAATGAAAATACAATATTTTAAAAAGTAATATTACATACAACATTAAATTCTCTAGATAGGTGTGTTACACATTGTTATAGAAGTTAAAAAGTTCTTTGTTGTGCTAAATTTAGGGCGGCTGGTAGCCTGTGGGGGATGTCACATTTTTCTCTGTGTTGTGCATAGCGACGTCAGGCTGTAACGAGATGATGAACTGTGAGGTTGGATCTGCAGAGGTCGCACACAGGAGGAAGGTCACGTGAGGAGATGTTTGTGCATTATAGAAGTATGTGCAATACGTAGTCGAGTTAATACAACTTGGTCTTTGTTGTTGAAATGATAGTGTTGAAGTTTGGACTCGGAAATGTACACATCGTGTAACTTGCTTCTAGATGTGGCTTTGCATGTTTGTCTCCATTGATTAATGCAAGTGTTTTTGGTTAAGTTGATGAAGTCCGTGTGTGGGATCTTGATGTCCTGAGGGGGACGTTTGGTGGCTTCTTTGGCTACCTGATCAGCTGATTCATTTTCCAGAATTCCGACATGAGACGGAGTCCAGGCGAATGATACCGACTTACCAAGATTAGTATTTGGTTGTACAGTTTCTGAAGTTCTTTAACGACATTGATTTTGAGTCACTCACACAACCAGAAATTTGTCAGAAGCATAACATGTCGCTAACAATTTACTGTCGCAAAACTCAAGGGAGATATGTGAAAAACTCTATGGGCAGTTCATGTATTGGAAAACACTAAAGACATCAAATCGTTTTCAGAAAATGTAATTACAGAATTGTTCTTGAAAAGAAACCGTCTTTGTGGACTCACTATTCAGTACTAAAATCAATATTTAATATTAAGCAAGGAATTGATATATCCAAGTCCTCAAATGTGAATGTTCTACTAAAATGAAAATCAGAGATATATTTAAAGGGAAAAAAGGCAAAACGGTCACCGTTTACGCTTATTTATAAACGTACTCGCGTCTTAATTACTAACATAATAGACTCGGTGCATACTATATTTACTATTATAGTAGTACTTCTTCAGAGGCAGTATGGCAATGGTTAACAGATGGTGTTACTTTTCCCAAAGACAATAGTGAACTTCTTTCATGTAAAATGAATTGTGAAAGAGCAGTTTATTGACAGAAAAGCTGTTCAGTTAAATGAACTTAATTTGAGAAAGAAATAAGCTAATATCTGTTGATATAGAAGATTATGTATATGAGAAGATACTCCCATAGGAACTTTTAACTATGTGCAGAGAAAACAGTCTGTTAGAAATTCTTCAGTCATGAAGAAACAAACTTCAAAATGTCCAAGGAATAAATGGCATAGCTTAATTCCGTATTTAAATATCACGGGGAAATTTATTAGTGTACCAGAAGTATATCAAAACATATATAGCTTTTTTTCGCTAATATAGTGCCATATGGGGAAAAGCGTATGGAACAAATTAATCGAGTACTTTGTTGCACATATATCATAATTTTTAAGGTGCCTTTGATACTGCGGAGCACCTATATACATTGCTTTGCCAGTCTGTCCGGCCGTCCATATGCAATGTACCACTCACCAAAAAGACATAATATTAGCATCTTACTTGCATTATACTTTGAATTTCTCTTCGAGTGCCGAAAACGAACAAACTGAAGCTCAAAAATATTTGGGCAAAGGTTTAGGAGCACAAAAACTTTAATGTATGTTACATGAACCACAGCGAGCTGTAATAGAAATAACCTTTTAGCTTATGCATTTCTTTTCACTAACATGTTTGCTTGTATTAGCTTTTGTTAAAATATTCTTGAAATAAGATTATTTGAAAAAACATAATAATAAAAAAATAGCCACTTTAAGCATGAAATTCAATTTATGCGCACGTTCCATCCTTCTTATATTTTCCTTTGTGTCTGGTTTTTTTCTTTCTTTTATTTGCCATATCTTTTACTCTCGCTCCTTTTCGGGCGAACAAAACAAGAACAAAACAAAACAAAACAAAATTGAGCACTGTTTCCATTCCAATTACCTACGTGTTTCCTAGGTCAGGCTAAAAATTAAAAGCTCGCACACACTTTAGGCAGTTGGTACCTGTTACATTACGAGGGACAAAAGAGCAAATGAAATGTGCAAGAATATTTTGATGTTTGGTTTGCAAAACATTTTCGCATTTTTACTTTATCAATAATTGCACCATTTCCTGCTGGTTGAAACGAACTTTGCTCACATTTTCGCGTTAAATGGGAAATCGTCCTCTGTTTATCTCCTCTCACTCTCTTTCTCTCTTCTCTCACCTTCTCCTTCTCTTTACCGTAACTGTACTTCCATCTTTCTTCCTCTCTCCAGTTTTGTTCTCACTCTCAATTCCCCTTCCATCATCGACCTCGCATCCCCCTTGCCCTTCTAGGCAGCATACAAGTTATTTGATGTATTGAAAATAAGTAATAAAGGTGCTATTTCTGCTTTATTAATAAACATTAAAACACAAGTAGGAGTTTCCGTAGGCATGAAAACCTATTGGATCTGCCGGATAGCACGTTAAAGGTTTATCAAGTAGTAACTATAAAAAAAATTCTGATGCATGCGAACAGTGTCTAATTATCACAAATTCACACATTATATGCGTTGTGAATTATAATACTCATACACAAAATGAATCTTCTATACACATTACGTTATTAAAGACACACATTTGTGATACAAATGATTCCAAATTAAGCAACAAGTGCTTAGTTACATAAAACATTTCGGAAACCGCGTTCAAACGTTTAGCCGTTATAACGAGACAATCTGTTGCTATGGAAAGAAAAGAACGGAATCGCAATCTTTCGTACATTTCCGTCTGATTACGCACTTTGGAAACTGTAAGCATACAACATGGAATATTTCTAATATAACTAAATCCATGTAAAAATTGTTTTACATAGTTTGTGTATTTTAATAAAGGTTTTTCCTATAGTAGTTTTGCTTATCACTTTTGATTTTCCAGTCGTACCTACAAAATTATACAAAATGGGTGAAATGCAAGTACCTCCTCTCCTTACCAATCAAGTGAAAGAGAAATTTAAAATTAGCATATCTTCCGAATTATTTATGCTATCGAAATTTTGTAAATAACAAAAACTATCGGAAACAAATTGCTTATGACCTTTGTTAAGTACTATTAAAAAAATGAATCATAAGAAACATGTTCCTTTTTTATTCTACATACCATTATAATTGAGATATCATATAGTGTACGGCAAGGGTGGCGAAAATGCCTTTCTCTCTCGAGTCATCAAATATGCAACACGCACTACACCACTCAACAGCACATGGAAAACAAATGAATAGACGGCTAGAAAAGGAGTTGCGCCTGTGAGTCACACTGCCTCGCGGGTCGCGTTTTCGCCACCACTGGTCTACGGCATACCTAGTGGAACCTAACATATGTGATACCGTAATTATTGACAGGAAGGTATAAAACTAATTAAGTAATAGCAAGACAAATAAATAATTGCAAAAAATAATTTTTGCATACTAAATCAATTTATAACATAACAAGCTAGAGTTGAAAAGAATTGTCTGGAAGAAAAGGTAACCGGCGAGCCAAGTCATTAGCAATAACTGAGGAGCCAACGCGTTAGTATAAAGATTCCTGGAATTTAAAGGTTATAAGTTCAGTACGTTTGCAGAGCCACATAGAAATTCTGTAAAAGAAAAAGGAAAAAAATTCTGAGATTTGGGGAGGTACCCCATAGTAACTGTGTCAGATATGCATACGTAGGAGTTCAAGATTGGCTCAGCGCGAGAAGGGGGCTTCGTGGGATAGCTTTAAGGTAGGCGAGGCTTAAGTAATAAAAGAGCGTGTATTGCTAAAATTGACGTCTTCTCTTCCTTTTTTTCGTGTGCAGCCAGAGGAGCTTACAGTCTTTTACGGGGATCAGCAGTTTGTAGCGCCTAAGACCGCGCTGTGTATCAGTTATTTAGCGGTAGCCGCGAGGGGTTTTGCCGATAAGGATTTTGCATCTCACGGCAAGTTACGGTTCTAGTTTCTTTTATTGCGGAAACAGTTATTTCAAACCGTAAAATTGATTCTACAGAAGTTAGCACGTATAATAAGTGAATTGTTACAGTGTCAAGTGCTACGATTCATAATCAGCTTCATTATTTATCTTCAAACGGTCGGCAAATAGTCAAGTATTAGATTACATTCAATTTCTCAGTCAATTCAAATTGGTGTTATCCTTTCAAAATACGCCCACGCATACCCTGAGAGGAAGATCTGATAGCCAACCGCTTTATCAGCTGGCAGCAGATATTGAAGCAAAGCCTACAGCTTCAAAAAGTGACGACTATCGACCGGCTTCAAAATATGTTAACACACGAAGTTTCATAATATTCTTGCGTAAAAAGGCAAGGCATGCACACACTTTTGACCGTAAGGTATACCACTATATACATTAATTATTCATGGTAAATCGATAATTACTAGAAAACTTTCAGAAACACTTCTTTTATATTGTTCTGCAGTGGTCGTTGCAGAGCGGTAGGATTAAACACAAAACGGCCGCTATTTCAGATAACTAGAACATTCTGGAAACTCCTTCTCCTCTAGAAAGTCTGTCGAAATAGTTCTAGAACGTTCGAGAACCTCGTGGAAAGATTCCACTTACTGTATAAGCGAGCGCTCTCGCGGGAGTCAGGCAGTAAAAGGAAAAAAATGTGCGAGAGAGTTGTTCAGTCAATGTGCGAGCGAGTTAACGACTGCGTTTCTGGTGAGACATCAAGAATGATTCTCGAGCGAGTTGGTGAAGTCTGTTGTGACGTGCAGCGAGTGTTACTGCGGAGCGACGTGTTGTGGAGGTCCTGTGTTCGACTCCCGAATGAAGTGAATCGTCCGGCGTGAACAGACTTTGTCACGAAGGAAGTGAAGCGACGGATAATTGAACTAGATCACCTGAGTGAAGTGAAAGTGAACTCCCAGGAAGGTGGACTACATAAAAATAAAACAGTGACAGATAAAAACTGAGAGCAGCGACAGTGAGAACTGAGTGAGAGGTAAAAAATGGACAAAGTCACAATATCCGAGTTAGAAAACCGACATGAAAGTGAATGATAATGGCAACAAAATCACTGTGACTATTACACATGAGCTGCTAATACTTTGTTTTTAAATGACAAACCCGTTCCTCGGAAAAGAATGAGGAGTTCTAGGAGTAGATGCACATAAGGTGATTGTTGTATTTCACACGTTCTTCGCTTTGTTAAATGTATATGTATGATAGTTGGGTTCTCATAGCTTTGCTTTCTAGGCAGTTTGGTGTTACGCCGTAGTGGTAGCAGAGTGCATCCCATTTTGTGAAGTGGCAGACAATACCGAGCGTGTTTTGAAAGAAGGCGTGCAGAGAGTTGTCTTGTTGGGTTCTGACAGCAGGTAGGGAGAGATGCAGACTCAATTTACCCCCTGGGGAGCCCAGCAACACACTCCTGCCTCGCCACGTAGCTCAATCACTCATCCCAACCTCTGCCACAAATATAAATGTAAACAGGCAACTGTAATTATTTTATGTGACGTGTCATAATGGACACCCCTCCCTGCTCCGAATGATATGTTTATTGTCAGGCACCTCGTTTTATGGCACTTGGAAGGCTGTTACGGGTTTCCAAACTTACTGGTGCTATTTTAGCCGTACATCAATTTATCGCCACTAATTGCCTCTCAAAGGTATTTATCCTTCCTCTCAGAATAGGAGCAATCATGTTTCTAGCAGTAACACCACGACTGATTTCGAATTTATCTGTAGAATTCCAAGTAACAAGCTGCATTTGTTAAGATTATTATGTAATTTATTTTCGATCAATAAAACGAAAAAACACTTTGCATTTCAAGCAATAATAGCTGCCCATCGGTACACATTTATAGTTTGTAGGCATCCTTCACTAGGAAAAAAAAATCAAACAAATAAAAAATGGTATCAAATTGAAGTAATAGGATCCGTAATGCCTTCGTTTAGATTCATAATTTCAAAATGTCATGAATAGTAATATAACTTGATTTAATAACAATGAAAAGTGAAAATCAAGATGCCGTATACCTTTCTAAAGTTCCCTTTATTTTACAAACATTTCCAGAAGACAACAAGGGCGTTGAAGCGGCTGGCCGGAGATTAGATTTTAGTGAATACTTTTATTGTGTGGGATTATTTTATGTTTTGTAGTCTTTAAATGCCGTTACTGGAATTTTAATTAGCTTATTCTTAACTTCGTCACTTACACTCGTACCTCTATCGATAAAATCAAAGCTTTTAATGAGATTGCTACAGACAGATGGTTTCAACTCATATTGGTTAAATTAAATTAAATTGAGTTTTATTTATGGACGCTCTTTAAGTACTATGGTTCTTAGCGTCCCATTCCATATTGGCGTGAAAGATCGGTAATTTTGCTCAGAGGCCTCTTTATCAGGCTTGAGGTTCTTTTACGTACCGTAAATCTACGACACGGGACCACCGGCTTCACTTCCCTTCCGAAGAAAGCCATGCTAAGGATTTTTACGCCCGAAAAAATCCATCGCCCTCCGCCGGGTTTAAAGCCGCGACCTTGGGAACTAGAGGCTAGCACGGCTCCACTAGTCCACGGTGGACGACACTGTCTGGTGCCATAGTAGTATTTCATAATGGTATTTAAGCGTTAGAAAGCCCAATAGTGGTTAATGAAGAAAATAGTTTCTTTTGATGATAACACTAGGTGGCATTTCTGGTTTTCCGCTTTTTTCACCGATGCATGAATCATTTGTTTTGGTTTGTGTATATTATCAGCAGTAATCGACATTTAACTGTGTATATTAGTTTAGCTTTAACATCGCAGAAATAACGAAGAGAAAAGGCTGTGTTTAGTTGATGCAACAATAATGTGTAATTCTCCATTAACAAAGCATCAGAATCAGTATTAACCTTAACAATCAAATTTCATCTCAGTTAATTTTGCAAGTGCTGTTTATTATGCCGCGTTTTCTCTTGAATGACGCGACTAGCAGCGCGGCCGCTCCCACGGCACTGCTTTACGAATCTGTTCGTGCAATAGCGGCGGGAGAGCCTGCCGTTCCTCTCCAAGATAGTACTAACCATGCGAAACTGTCACGCTTGTCTTTCGATATAAAACGTGTTTGAAATGATGCCCTTTACAAAATCGGTACGTGTTGAATACATTATTGAACACTCGACAAATCTCTACTGCCGAAATATTGGAAAAGGCGCACCGGATAATGTTCTCTAATTCGTAGTGTATGGGAATTTGTTGCACAAACTTTATCTTTAAGCATTTCCACACATTTAATAATTACATGGATTTAGATCTAGACAGTGAGCACACCAATCAGTTGTTCGTTTATTAAAACATATTGTAATGCTTCCATAGACTGACTTCTGTGTGTTCAGTCCTGCATAAAGTAACCATGGGTAGGTTCCTCGGATATCACTTCTCTGAAGAAGTCAGTAAATTGCTTATATAACCATCAATTTTTACTGTTTCTTAAAAGAAAATTGGTCCAATAATTATTGTTGCACTGATAGTAGCAACTGTAGGATGTCCATACTACAACTAATTTAACAGACAAGACGTAGACCCCTGTACCAAACATTCAAACATAAGAAAGTACCATGTCACTAACGGGGATCCGTTCTTTGCACAACAAGGAGGCTTTAGAATTAGTGTATATTTTATAAACAGAAAATAAAGATTTCGAATTTCATTTCAACAGCACAGAGGTTTATGGATACAATGTATTGTACACCCATACATGGATTTTTTTCGGACTCTTATCCGTACCGAAGTGCTTAAGAAAAGACTATATATCAGTGTATGTTTTCTTCTAATATGTGTTCCAGTTGTTATTGGAATAACATAAATAAACGCCTGGTCAGTTTAGCACAAATCTCAGGCATCTTTTATGCATGTATTAGCTGAATCCGCACCTCTGCTCGTGTTATTGCTTTAAATACGGAAAGTTTTCTTTCCATCTTTTTCAGAGTTTCTCTCTCTCTCCGTCTCTCTCACTCTCCATACACTGACGCACCACTCTCTCTTTCTCTTTCTAATCACTATTTTTTCTTGTTTCTCTCTCTTTTCCATTCTCTCCCCCTCCATCGCTCTAACGCCTCTCTCTCTCCTCTCTGTGTAGCTTACATATTATGGGATGTGAAAACTGATAATCAAAGTTTTTGGTACGTTGAATGTATTAAAATAGGTAAAACGTTCAAAGATAAATTAACTACTGCCTCTTCCTTAAACTTGTAATGTAATGGGAACCATCCAGCTTGCTGTTATACCGGTTTAAGTACATGAATAGTGGTGAGGAAAAATTGATATAACTTATTATCCTATCTAAATGTTGTAAATGGCAAAATTTGAAAAAAAACATCGTGTTTAAAAACCTTGTAGAATTAAAACGCAAGATTAATAATAAACCTCCATACAGTCTACTTTCTAAGTGGAACGTAAGATGTCTTACATATCAGGTTTAACAATCGGTTGACTCACTCTTGCGTGAAACGATATAATACACATATACATAAATTAAAGTTAACCGTTGAGCGCCTTGGCCTACCAACCCGACTGCCAACCCCACGACCTCTTACGCAAGGCAGAGGTGGAGAATTATCCAGCCGATACGGGAAGACGATGTAGTCAACACCATGGTTTCCCCAACCGGAATGCTGGTTTTCGTGACTTACAGTTTCCTACCTATTGTAGCTTCTCAAATGAATGACGATGCTGATTGGACACGGGTTCTATACTTGAGCCGAAAAGACAGTACCCAAATGGGTAGGCTCGAGCCTACGCGCATTGAAAAATAGAGCACCAAGTTCCAACCCAGTATGCCACGGCTCAGCACACACACATACACAGACACACTTTTAAAAGTGGAGTTACTGACTTCAGGGTAGCCCTTACATACATTAGAATGATTTATTCATAAAGAATTGAATATTACGAGGAAAACTTCGGTTACAGTTTGATTGTGTGTACATTGGAATATTTACCATAATACACTCATATTCGGTTCTGCTTCTATTTCCATCTCTGGGAAATGACTATTATGTTGCAAATCACTTCCAAAAGCTAAAAACGAAGTTTTCCAAACCACTTTTTCTATGGTTATTTCCATTTGTTTCATCGTTGTCTCATTCACATGAGTGAGACAGCGAGACAGTTGAGCGTTTCATCGTATGTTATACCTTCATATTACCAACATTTGAGAGATAGGTATAAATTGTTCTTGTGCAAATTTTCAGGAAGATAAAGGGTGTAAAAAGGCTAAAGTTATACATAAGCATAACAAAACAATGCTAAATGTAAACTTCACCTTCACACTTTTCTTGAAAAGGAGCTTTGTAAAACCTGGCACATTTTGTGCTTCAACTTTAAAGTCATTCTGAAAGATGATATTGGACGATGAATGAATGAAATGGGTGAATGATGCTCAAACGAGCCCGGGGTTCTTAGAGTTTAACCCGACATTCGTCTTCTAAGGATACTTAGGGTAAAATCCCGGAAAAGTCTCATCCGCGTTATTAATCCTAACTGATACTCCAACTCGGGACGTATTAAAAATAAGGCAGACACACTACCTCAACACCGCGGAAGTAGGATCATTCTCACGATTATAACTTCTGTATTAGGAAATGCCCCCCTACCTTTATGAAACTGTTCCTTGAACATAGTTTGTTACTTGTTAATACACGAAATCTAGTCTAGCGTGCTTTACGTTTTACGGCATTGTGGCAAACTTATTCTAATGAACAGCTGGTCGCGAGGTGAAACTTAGCTCTCGCATTGCATGAAAGGTGATATCCGGAACAACGCTTAATGAAATTTGTTTGCTTCTTTTCACTTTTGTCTCACTCATCACATATTCGTTACAGTGAACACGTTGCAACATATCAAAATCAACTCCATATCTTAAATGGTAAAACGAGATAAAAATACTTAAATTAATGAATATGAAATAAATGCTTAAATTAGCATTTATGTATTCATTTAACATTAAAACATATAATGTTATGCTCCATACATATAGGTATATGCTCTATACTTAGAGCACAAGCTATCCTTCGCATTTTCCTCCTTTCTTAAAAACAGATTTTAGTTTTCGCGGTATAAAAGACTTATGCTGTACATAATTTTTACTTTCTCTGCCACTTACGTATGTTAGGTAAAAGAAAGAATTGTATTCCGGCCAAAAATTCTATCGCAAGATTTCCACAGAAATACTACTTTGAGGCCACCTGAATTTAAAAGAATTCGGCGGTTTTAGAAACCGTTAAATCGCTTAAGGACGCTGCTATTATAAAAATCCGTTCTCGGTTGCGTTTGAATTTGGATACCCCACAGTTTTCTTCTGCATTTCCCCCGCAAAGGTGTTTCCTTTCCAACGATCACTGATATCACCAGTTGCCGATCTTAACTTGGAGGACGTTCATTTATTGGTGAAGCAGAGGGAATGGGATGCATTGGCGCACTTCACGACTTCTCAGACTCGACAGTATGTTTCAGCATTTGAGGGAGTTCGTTTCGTTGTTTTCCGAGGGGCTGGGTGCCAAGAATCCCATTCATATAATTTGTATTTGTGAGAGACTACTCGGATTAAACTGTCGCCTTATGTGCTAACGCCACCTCATACGGCTATGCTTAAGGCAAAAATCGAAGACATATTAGGCAAAGGAATCATTAGGTCTTCGATTTCAGCTTATAATAGTGCCATCTATTTATCACGAAAGGGGAGAATGATTTTTAGGTTGTCGATTATCGACTGCTTAACAAGAACTTACATATTGAATCTGCACTTTGCCGGATTTGCGTACTACCGTCAATCACAATTCTAGAGATGGGGTATTTACAACATTAGACTTCAATAATGCCTACCATCAAACTCCTTTGGTTAAAGAATGTATGCATATTACGGCGTGTCACGCCTTGGAGATTGTATGAAATTAATAGAGTACCGTTTGGGATTGTTACTGGTGCGCAGGTTTATCCACCTTCTGGATAACCTGTTCTCTGACCTCAATCTTGAATCATTAGCTCGATGATTGAGTCGTTTATTCACCTGATGTTTGGACACATTTATTGTACCTACGGAAAGTTTCCAAAACTTTGCGTCATGCTGGCTTCACGGTGAAGTTTTCAAAGGTACAGTTTGCTACCTCTCAAATCTCGTTTCTAGAACATTAAGTCTTGCCGACTGGGCTAAATATCTGCTTCGATCGCACGAAGGTGACAGTCAGTTACCTCCCTCGAGAAATCTCCGAGCTTTAGCCCATTTTGTGGGCATGGTTACTTCTTTTACTAAATTTATACAGCATTTTGCTGACGGGGAACCGTTAAGCTGCCTACGCCAGATAGGCATTTAGCTGCTTTGGGTCCCGAGCAACAACGTGGCTTAGAGAATTTGAAGGCAGCCATGTATAATTCCCCATTCTTGGTTTTTCCCGATTTTGAGCGAAAGCTTATTTTACATTCTGTGGCCAATATATTGTTATAAGAGTTTTCATAGGGCCGTAAGCTGATTTCTTTCGTTTCTAGAATTATTTCTAGAAGTCCTGAATCTATGAATTAGAGATACTAGCAGTTTTGTTGGGACTCGAGAAGTATAATACATTTGGAACATGTCCCATTTTATCTTGAGAGTGATAATCAGGCGTTAATCTGGTCGCTGGCATGTTCCCGTAGAACTGGGAGTTTGGCGCGTTCGAATAGTGCGTTTAAATATGCGACCATTCATATACGTAGCTCTGATAATATAGTTGCGCATGCATTGACGCGAGTATTTAGCTAGGACTCATTTAGATCTGCTGCCTGATCAGAATACGATAGTGAGTAATCCCTGTTTGACCTTTCCGGACTTGTTCACCTAATTGCCCGAACATCAGCGAAATGACGCTAGGTTAGCCAAATTGATTTTCAAGATTTTAGGCGGTCAACATATTGAGCTTTACTGCTTGTGCAAGGAGATTTTTTAGGGCCGCGCTGCTTTGATATGAGGTTCAAGATTGTCGCTCCTGAGAAACTGGTACCTATGATTTTTGCTTATTTTTCATGATTGTTCTTTCTTCGGACATTTAGCTATTCAGAAAACCCGTGCGAAAATCTGGAGAGCTTAATTTGGCCGGAAATAGACAGGGATATTGTCACAAGTGCAAACGCGTATCGTTTGTTTGCGCTATCGAACCTGCCCAAAGAACCACTTGGGTGAAGTTGCCTCTAGACCGTTGGAGAAATTATTTGTAGACTTTATCCGCACGTGCCTTGAGCAGCACACACGCCGTTGTGGTTGTATATGTCTTCCCCAGATATGTTCGATTGTTGGCAGTATCCTCTGCTACGGGGGCCTCCATCACAAAGATTTTGTATGGTAGTTTAGTGTCCGATAATGGATCAGAATTTATGGCTCCTTTTGGGGTGTCCTTAATATTAGTAAAAAACTTATTGTCCTAAGACGTCGCGTGCAGTACGTGTCAATAAAAATTAAAGGTCGGCCTTGATAGCATTTCACTATGAGCAGCAACTCAATAAATTGGATTCGAAGCTGGGAATATTTTAGTTTGCATTTAATTCAGTCTAGCATGAAGCACACGGTCAGTTCCTTTTAGGCTTATATTTGCTTATGTACGTAGTTCACTCTTGACTAATATGTAAGCATTGGGTGATCCTTTGCCAGAACCCTTTTAGTCAGAGATTGTGTGAAAAACTGGAAATGTGGTTTGAATAATCTGCGGCGCACATATGAAACAAGATATGATGAAAATAGGCTCTCTTCTGCATTCAAGGTGAGTGAGTTAGCGATGCTGACGGTTCATCTCATTAATAAACGTAATGAGGTATACGCTGCCAATTTTCCCCCAGGTTCATTGGGTGTACCGTATTCTGAATATTGTTAAAGGAGTGTCCGTCCATCTGGCTCACCCGTCACTGGCGAGGTTAAACGGACGCAATACCCCAGCTGAATCCGTGGATGGTGGGAGTATTCTTTGAAAGGATTTGTTTCTGTAATAATCTCTTTATTTGACGGAATTGACTATATTCTTCCTTCCCCATTCTACTTTCGGTTTCTTTGGGGTTAGTGCGTTTGTCTCGGCGCAACTGCTAAAAATAATTGTATCGGAAGCAAATTTATTTATTAAAATGTATTTTAGCTTTCACCAATTTTTTGTCAGTTATATAACGAATGTCCCATTTTAATCATATATTCTGTCATCCCAGTGTGTTTGTCTCTTCACAACTCCTCGAAAGGTACCATAATTGTATCTGCAGTAAATGTCACATATTAAAACGTATTTTAGTTTTCAGTAATACTTGTACCAGTTATATAAATTATTTTAGTGTTTGATGTGGCCGTTTTACGGTCATATATTCTGTGATTCCAGTTTTATGGTGTATTTATTTTACTATTCTTATTTTCTTGTGTTTACTTATTGTTTGTTTATTTTTACCCTTTATCTTACTTGTCCTGTTCTTTGGCTTGTTTGAGGTTTATATTGTTACCTTCTTGCTCTGGTTCTCCCGTTCTTGGTTTTATGTTGCAGGGTGGTCTTCCAGCTTCTTCTCCTTACCTATGTGGTGAGATTACTGAGTGCCAGTGCGAGTGACCGAAGGAGACCGGGTGGTTGTCTACAGTGTGCTTTTGCCTGTATTGCGTCTCTTGATTTCTTCTCTGGAGGGGTCCTTCGGTGCCTCCTATCACTCCTGGTATCGCACTTCTCCTCACTTTTAGTGCGTTCTGCCATCGGATTTGGGGTACATCCATCCCCTTTCCGACTATTGTGAAGTGTATTGATGGCTGGAAATTAATTTTTCTAGGAGTTATGGATCCCAGCTTGTCTGGTGAAGAATGTAAGTTTGGAACTATATTGGTCCCCCCGATCTCTTCTGCCCTAGATCTCGGTGACTCGTGGGTAGAGTTTTGTGTTGTTTGTCACCTCCTTTTCCTTTATTTTTTATCTTTCATTTATACTTCCTTCTACCGGTCTCTCCCTAAAACAAATTAAATTGAATTTTATTTATAGACGCTCTTTAACATTTGTAGTCCTTAGCGTCCCGTTCTATATTGGGCGCGAAAGACCGGTAATTTTGCTCAGAGACCTCTTTATCTGGCTGGAGGTTCTTTTACGTGCCGTAGACATATGGGTTTACTCCCCTTCCGAAGTAAGCCTGTCTCTCTCTGGTCGCCTGCATTACGGGGGAAAGCTTGCGCCAAATATTGAAGATCTATTGATCTTCAGTGGTTCGTCATGTTGGTCAGTGACAGCTTCCCTTAATGTTCGAAATTTTGGTTTTGCTTGGCTATGTTGAAACCCGCGAAAACATGTTTTGGCAGTGTAATGCTTTTTAGCACATCCCATATTTTGTTGAAGATTGTGTTTCTTGCCAATAAGATGTTATAATTCGTATTACATTCCAAATACGTTTTCTGAAACTAAAGTTTGTAAATGACATTTAATTCGATAATATACGTTCTGGAAAATAAATTTAAGAGTGGGCTTGATTCTAATGGGTGTTTACTTTACCTTTAAACATAGATGCAGGCGCAGTAACTTTCTTGTTTCGGTGGTTAGCTGTGGGTACGAATCGAGAGTTTTGGACACCGTTGCTTCCATGTTGAATTGGGTATGACCTTGTACCTGCTTTATTGTTCCTAACGTTTCCTTCTAATAGATTAAAGGGCGTGATTAACATAGCACTGAGTTTTGAGTTGTGTATTTAATTGTGTTAACTGTGTCAATGCTTGCCGCGATGTTTAATACCGTTAAATATTTCGAAACTTTGGTATACCTGACGTTATGTATGCAGCAGTATTTATTTAATGGTCTTGTAAAGGCAATTTTCCAGGTTTATTTTTAATCCCTTATTATCTGCGCTTAATATACTCGCTTTTACCTAGAGTTTTACTTGGTAAAAGTAACTGGTTATTTCGGTGCCTTGGCTTTGCAACTGTTACCTGGGCAAAGTTTTGTAATCATAAAGTTTCATTCCATTTCTGTATAGTTTTACTTAAGGTGCTTTATATTGGTTAGGTCAAAATTGTTAATTGCTAAAGTAATTTCACTATTTGCCAGACACCTTGCCATCTAGCCTTTAGGCAATTTAGCCTTTAATATTGCAAATTGTTCTGGTGGGTTAATAAGAATTCACTACTGGTACACTGATTGCCTTGCAAGGGGTTGGGATTTAATTTTCCTTAAAGAAATTTGCATTTGTTATGATAAAATTGTTAATTAAAATAACTTGACTAGTAATTTAAATTTCAATTCTACTAACTGAACAACTTTGTTGCATACTCTGTTAGTCACATTTGAGCAACTTTCGATTCAAGTTAAAAGGTCTTTTGCTAATTAGATAAGGAACTCAGTAATAGTACACCTTTTTACCTTGAAAGGTTTTGAGATCTAGTTTTCCTTAAAGAATTTTGCGTTAGTCATGGTAAAATTGCTATTTAAAATTACTTGGCTAGTTGCCTGCTTGAAATTTAAAATTCAGTTATAACAAGTGAACAGTTGTGTTGCATATTCTATCAGTTATCTTTAAGCAACATAAAAATTGAAATTTCAAAGCCTCTTGCTGATTAGATAAAGAGCTTAGTGTTGCTATATTTTTTATCCTGCAAGGCTATGAGCTGGAGTTTTCGTTAAAGGGTTTTGCATTGGTTATGGTAAAATTGCTAATTAGAACAACTTTGCTAGTTCCCTGATTCAAATTTAAATTTCAGGTATAACATGTGAGCAGTTGTATTGCACATTGTATTAGTTACCTTTAAGCAATGCTACATTCAAGTTCCAAAGTCTCTTGATAATTAAATATGGAACTCAGGTTTGCTATACTGCTTACTTTGCAAGGTTTTGATATGTAGTTTTCCTTAAAGAATTTTGCATTGGTTATAGCGTTATGGTAAAATTGCTCATTAAAACAGCTTGGCTAGTTGCTTGCTTCAAATTTAAATTTCGGTTATAACATGTGAATTGCATATTGCATATTTTATCAGTTACCTTTAGGCAATTTTACACTCAAGTTGCAAAGTCTCTTGCTAATTAGATAAGGTACTCAGTGTTGCTATACTGCTTCCTTTGCAAGGTTCTGAGTTTTAGTTTTTCTTAAAGAATTTGCTAATTAAAGTAATCTGACTAGTCATCTGCTTGAAATTTACATTTGAGTTATAAGTGAATAGCTGTTACATATTCTATTAATTATTTTAAGCAATCGTACATTCAAATTGCAAAGCTTTTGCTAATCAGATAAGGAATTCAGTATTTGTACACTTTTACTTTGCAAGGTTTTGAGATTTAGTTTTCCTAAGGATATTTGTATTTATTATGGTGAATTGCTAATTAAAATAATTTAGCTATCTGCCTGTTTGAGGTTTAGATTTGAATTCAAACAAGTGAAGAGTTGAATTACCTAGCTTATTAGCTGCCTTTAAATAACTTTACATTTAATACTGCAAAGGTGTTTGTTAATTAGTTGAGGTACTCATTATTATTATTATTATTATTATTATTATTATTACAACTTTTGCCATATAAACATTTGAGATTTAGGGTTTTCCTAAATAAACTGTACATTGATTATGTTAAGATTGTTAGTTAAGATAACTTAGCTATCTGACCGCTTAAGGTTAGAACTTCAATTCCAACAAGTGAGTATTACATTACATACTTCTCTGTTTTACAGTTAATGTCTATACCAATTAGGTAAGAAATTTAGTATTGGTATGCTTCTTGCCTTACAAGGTTTTGAGATTATTGTTATTTCATTTCCCTGTATGTCTGAGGCATTTGGATGATAATAAACTTTGATATTGGTTATAAGAGGGATTAATCTGGCTCTGCCTCAGATAGTGATTAGATTAGATTAGATTAGATTGTATTCTGTGAGTTCACTAGCAGCCATAAAGACTTGTGAACATAGAACATGTCAAGGAAATGTACAAAAATTATATATAAACATAAATATTACATAGAATATGGAACATTTGAAATAAAATACAAATACTATATGCGTGTTAAGGAAATGTACAATAGAGTTACATATATACATAAATATTACATAGTATACAGAACATTTAAAATAAAATAAGGACATATTATATACAAAATGAAACAAATCAAGTGTAATTTATTACAGAGTTGTATACCTCCTTAATGTTATAAGGTTAACATACGTATAGGCAAGAACAGTTATTTTAACATTCACTAGGATTTTACCTTTGTTAGTCTGATCATTTTGTTCTATTTGATGTGTAATGCATAGCATTTACTGTCAGTTCTTAATATACATACATTTAAATAGCTTCATTAATTCTAGAGCAGATATCAAATATGACTGGCAATTGTCATTAATATTTACTAATACTACTTACAGAGCTATATAAGTATTATCGGTAGGATAATTTGTCATTAAGATAATCTTGTACAGAATAATATGCTTTTGAGCATAGGTACTCTTTAACAGCAGTTTTAAAGACATTGAAGTTGTCAACTTTTCTCTTAAGATCATTAGGGAGAGTATTAAATATTTTTATGGTCTCATAATATACACCTTTCTGGAAGCAAGAAAGCTTTGTACTGGGACGATGGATGTTACCCTTTTGTCTAGTGTTTATCTCATGAATTTCCATGTTTGTAATAAATGTGGTTCGATTGCATACATAGAATTTTAAGATTGAAAATATATACATGCAAGGTAGGGTTAATAACTTTAGTCTTCTAAAAAGATGTTTGCAAGAGTGTCTGCTATGAGTGCTGGAAATGATTCTTATAACCTTCTTTTGCATGAGGAATATTCGTTGACTTTCTACCGAATTTCCCCAAAATAATATTCCATATTCAATGATAGAGTTAAAATATGCATAGTATACTAATTTAAGTGTATCTATAGAACTGACATTTACCAATGCTCGGATAGCATAACATGCAGAACTGAGTTTGGGTATGATATACCTAATGTGAACTTTCCAATCTAAATATCTGTCTACTTGGAGGCCCAGAAATTTAATGTTGTCTATTTGTTCTAGTGACATGTCATTAATCCCAATTTCTATTGGAGTGTGTAGTGATTGATGGGTTATAAATTTAACAACTTTTG
The DNA here is from genome assembly GCA_030765065.1 of Deroplatys truncata. NCBI lineage: Eukaryota > Metazoa > Arthropoda > Insecta > Mantodea > Mantidae > Deroplatys > Deroplatys truncata. The sequence goes on from CM060981.1 coordinate 205,528,428, forward strand.
TTTTGTCTAAATTTACAGATAATTTGTTAGCTTTAAACCAGTGTGACATACAGTTCAAAACATAATTCAATTTAATTACACACTCATTCAAGTTTTTACTAGTCACCAGAACACTCGTGTCATCAGCAAACAGAATTATACTTGCAATATCCTTTATATAAAGTGATAGGTCATTTATGTAGATCAAGAATAATAAAGGTCCTAGGACTGAACCTTGGGGCACTCCATGTGTTACTGTTTTCCATTTTGATGTCTGTTTTCCAAATTCAATATCATTGACAACTTCAACACTTTGTTTTCTTTCATTTAGATATGATACAAACCAACTTAGAGTTTCATTTTTTAGTCCATAGAATTTTAATTTTGCAATCAGAATATCATGATTAACACAGTCAAATGCCTTTGCTAAGTCACAAAAAATCCCACCTACATGCATTTTTTTGTTTAATGCAGTTAACACTTCATGAGTAAGTTTATAAGTTGCATTATTGGTCGACATTCCTTTTCTGAACCCGAACTGATCCCTGACAAGTATGTTGTTACATTCAAGGTATTTATAAGGTCTATTAAACATCACCTTTTCAAGAACCTTTGAGAAAATTGGCAAGAGAGATATTGGTCTATAATTTGAAACATTATTGCGTTTGCCTTTTTGGAAAAGTGGTTTAACAATGGAAAATTTCATTCTGTCAGGGAAAATTCCTGACCTTAGTGACTCATTGCACAAATAACTAAGGGGAGTGGAAATTTGAGATGAGCATGATTTTAAGACTTTTATTGTTATTTCATCATAACCAGAAGGGTTTTTTGTTTTGAAAGAGTTAATAATTTTGTTTATTTCAGAAGGCGTTGTCAGGCTAACTTTAAATTCAGGCACTTCATTAGTGAAATTTGAACTTAGAAATTCCAAAGCTGCCTCTTTACTTCCAAAATTAATACTCATTTTGTTTGTTACATCCAAAAAGAATTTGTTAAATATTTCTGCAACTTCATGAGGTTTACTAATTTCTTGATTATCAATGTTTAGTGTTATTAAGTCATTTTGTAATGAGGATTTACCGGCTTCTCTTTTTATTATATTCCAAGTAGTTTTTATTTTATTGTCAGAGAGTTGAATCTGTTTATTGTAATGCAATATTCTAGCCGCTTTTATTACCTTCCTTAGAAGCTTACAATATTTTTTGAAGTAGTGTTTTAAATCTATATTATTACTAATTCTTACTTGCTCATATAATTCTCTTTTACGTCTACATGACGTCCTAATTCCTAAAGTGATCCAGGCGTTCTCTCTTTTGAAGTTAGATATTTTGTTTAACTTGACCGGGAAGCAAGCTTCAAAGTGGGTTTTGAAACACTGAAGAAAGATGTTATATTTATTATTGGTTCCATTCGTTTGGTAAGTTTGATTCCATGACTCAAGTTCAAGTATTTTGCTAAACTCACTCAGAGTATTTTCATTTATTTCCCTAGATTTCTGATAAGTATATTTAGGTTTGGATTTTAAATTTAACTTTTTAATGTGTAGAACTTGTGCATCGTGATCCGACAGGCCATTAGATTTTGATGAGACATTGCAAAAATTAATGCTATCTGAGTTTACAAATATATTATCTATAGCTGTAGAGGAGCTGTTTTGGATTCTTGTTGGAAAGTTTACTGTATGTGTCATGTGGTATGTTGTAAGTAAAGTGCTGAGTTGTTCCCTTTGAGGACTAGGTTTCAAATAATCAACATTTATATCACCACATATGATTAATTCTCTTTTTGGTTTGAATAAAAATTTTAGAAGATGTGCAAGTTGCTTTCTGAATATTTCAAAATTGCCTAAGGGAGATCGATTAAGGGCTACTATAGTTAAATTCAATTTACCTTCATTTAGCTGAACTGCACAGAGTTCAAGGTTTTGTTCACTACAAAACTTGGATAAATCCAAAACTTTATAAGTCACATCATTTCTGACATATATACAAACCCCACCTTTATGTAAGATTTTTCTTGAAAACTCTGCTGCTAAAGAGTACCCATGCAGTAAAATTGGCTGAAATTCCTGTTGTGTCAAGTGGTGTTCGGATAAACACAAAATGTGTGGCAGTGAGTTTTCAGTATTAAGACTAATAGTAAGTTCATCTACTTTGTTTCTTAAGCCTCTTATATTCTGATGAAATACAGACAGGCAGTTTTTATTTTTATTATTATCATTATTACTATTGATGTCAGAAGCATTATTTCTATAGTTACTTGTGGATACAGAGGTATTTGGGATGGTTATCTCAATTTGCTTTAAGTGTCGATGATTATGTTGACTATGGGACATACTTAATCTAAAAAAGACCTCCTACTAGTGACAACAGGAATTTTACCCTTAATTCTGTCAGCAATAAGAAGAGAAAGCTTCTCTTTGCCTCTAGAATTTAGGTGTAGGCCATGAGAGGTATAACCCTCCCTGCCTATACCGTCGACATCTATCATACACATGTGAGATGCAGCAGGACTTAACAAGGCACGCTCAAGTCTCAGATTCATATCCCTCACCCTCCAATGAAGCTGAGGCTTGTCATGCCTATGTAAAAGTCCCACTACCTTCACATTAGTATGGCTGCTGGTCTCACTGATGTCACACAGATCCTTTTCAATAATATAACTACTATTTCTATCCAGGCTATTCCCTGGCCCACCCACTATCACTACATGATCCCTCTTGGTAAAACCTGCAGTTAGCTTTACCAGGTCTTCAGTGACATCAGAGAGCGCAGCACTGGGTTTAACTATGCCTACTACATCATAATCACACCCCAAGTCCCGTTTGAGCAGGGATGCTATGCCCCTCCCATGACTACTCCCAAGCAACAAGACCTTGCTTTTTGTGTGATTTACAGATTCATCTAAGACCTGCTCTTGGGGATTTGTGGCCTGATCAACATTCAGCGTTTCAAGAACACTGAATCTGTTGCTCAGTTGGACAAGATGTTGATCATCTGCAGAGAAACGCCTTTTCCTCCTGAGATTCTTCTTAGAAACCATCCTGAAGTCCTGAAAGTTATTAGCCAAAATATTTGAAGCCGAAACAGTGCTTCTAGTTTCTTTTTTGAAAAATTCTAGTTCTTTTCTCAGGTTGGAAATGGTTTCCTCGTGCTTTCTGACCAGTGCCTTATACTTACAAAGTTCACAAAACCACTCCGCACAATTACTCACATTCTCACTAACAATGTTCGCACACGCCCAGTGAAACCAAAACTTACATCCTGCACAGAAAACACCCTGGCTAACCCTCCGGCGACAAGCACCACAATTACCACTAAGATCACACGATTTACCACTCATTATTAGCACACTGCACTGACAGACACAATAAAGCTAAACTAACACCGTCAGAAGATTAGTACAATCTGCAAGCACTTATGTTACGACTACAATGTTTACTACAGTTATACCAATTTATAATACACCTACAGCTTTATATCTTAATAAGTTACTCTACAACACACACACACACACGCACAGAAATCACATACAATTGCAAAAAGATAATCTAACACACGTCTACCTTACTTAAACCACTAGTAACGCACCAAAACACTTATTTCACTTCTTAAACTACTGGTAATACACCAAGCACTAATTTCACCTTTTAAACCATTAGTAATACACTAAGTAATTTCCTAATTAAGCACAAACACAAGTCACTAATCGTCCAAAGACAGAAAACACGAAAAAATAGGCAGTGCCTGGGGCAGAGACACTATTCATCCATCATGGCCCAGTTCCAACCCTTAAATCCTTAATACTTCCTTAATAACCAATAAATCACTTAAATCCACCACGGCACAGTTCCACTATCCTAACCATAGCGCAAAAGCTAAATTTATGTGTAAATGTAATACATATATATATAACTAATAAAACTATACTAACTGTTACTATTACTGTATATACTATTACTATGCTAACAAATTATATAACACGATTTAGTTGCAAGAGAACAAATCATACTGGCAATACTATGTATTCTTAAATGACCCTAAACACAACATTCAAATCGAATTCTCATTATTATAATTTACACGGTTTGGACTTTAGAAGCCGTTCCGGCTACACAGAGGTACTGCTTACCGCTCTATCGTTTGTTTGGTCTTCCTACACTTCTTCTATCAGTTATCATCGAATTCTCACAGTATGTATTCAGTATTGTAATAACATGTACCACCTTTACTGTCTCTACTAACTGCTTATAGCAAATAGAGGGATTATTGCATTCCAATCAAAAATTCGATTTAAGTCCAAGGATTGCGACACAAACATTTTAAAGAAAATTTCTCACTCCAAACTACCCTTTATATGGAAAATGTTTCTTTAATTTTTTTTATTTTCTCAAAATGTCTCTAATTATTTAGATTAAAAATACGTTTGGTTTAAAATATTTTCATGACAAATAAAACGTATATCTTAAATTTTCTGCGAATAGATCGGTAAGTCCACTTCATTGTGAATGACTTTTGTGTAACCGGTAAACCGCAAGTGATTGGCAAGTGCTACTATGAAAAAAATGTAGATCTTGTTAAAGCGCACAATTTACATCCAATTAAATTTTGTGTGACATTAACCATTTCCGGGATATTCTTTTCTATGTTTTGAATTTTCCATTACCTATACTTTGTTCAAGTGTAGGTAGTCGGTTAGTCAAGTGGTTAGTCGGTGTTGGTTTTTCTCGTGGCTATGCAAACAGCATGGGGTTACAAAGCCATCACATAACGACACGCTTTTTAAAAGTCTGACTATCACTTCAGCCTTCTGTATCCTTAATATACTTACAACAAAAGTGCCTAAATGTATAATTAAAATTTATCTGGATTAACAAGACGTAGATAAAATAATAAGCTTTTGTTGGAATGGTTTGTAGAAGAGTGAGTGGAGAAAGTTAGTAAGTACCACACATAAGATTTTTCCTTCATTTTTTCAATGTTTCTACGTTCTCGGAATTTTACTCATGCGTTGCCTTTAGGTAGAATAACGTATATTTTATTTGATCATACATCACTAAAATGCCAGTCCCAGGCATCTTCCTGGCTAAGGGATTGACTCTTGCGTTTCGAAGCCTGGGCGACCACTGGTACACTCGCTTCCATTTACGCCGTCGAAAACTTAGGGAGGCTTTTTGCTAACTTTCTCAGCGGGCGCGTACATAGTAGGGAAGGGCGTGTCTGGAGCGTTCTGCCTTTGTTGTTCGACCAAGCAGTGATGTGTGTTAACTGTATCTCGTGCGATGTATGCATATATATATCAGAGGTGCATCGGGAAGAACTGCGGGTATGTGGGAAAGCAATCTGCCATTCGAAGACATTGCTAGGGAAATTCAATGCAACATTCCCATGGGCAGATTATTAAAGTAATATGTAGTAAAAGTGTCCTCTTTGAAATTAAAAAGTATAATATATTTCAGCTTCATATTATGTTGCCATTAAACTATTTTTTCGTGGAGATAATGTGCAAAACAGGATTGTATTCAGTTATATATATATATATATATATATATAAATGGTAATTAAAAGTGATGACGATAAATGTATTGCTCAAAGTTATATATTCATACAAATAATCTAGAACTGTACACGTAAAACAGAACACCACTGCATGCGCGAAAAGAAAAACAATACACACACCTTCTCCTGGCTATATGTAGCGTATTCCACATGTGAAGGACAAAAGAATGAACCTGTGGTGATCGCATAAATGGAAGCGAATGTACATGTCTAATCTCTTGTGAGTGCTTATGTTATTAGAAAGGTCTCTATGGGTATTGCATGTCTAAAACAGAAAACCAACCTTAAAACAGAAATTGAAATAGGAAATGATGTGTAAGAAAAAGTTGAAAAATGAGGAAAGAAGAAAAAAGAACGGGAAAGAAGGAGAAAAAGGGATCAAATAAGAATAATAAAACCAACGTGGAATGAAGGATTTAAAGGTAGGCAAGAAAAAGAGGATGCTTAGACAAAAACTAACATAAAAGGAAAGAAATAGTATGCGAATCAAGCATAAGAAGGAAATAAAGAAAGGAAAAATACCAGAGATGAAAACTGAAGATATACCAAATGGTTGAAAAATCCAAATGACAAAGAGAAAGCGATATAGGAGCATTACTGTGAACCAATATAAATAAATGCAAAGGAATAGATTACACGCCAAAACAAAGGAAGGAAGAAATACATAAGATACACATGTGTAAGGCAAGCACTCAACGAAGCCGTGAGAAAGAATTCTAACGTTTTATGTATTTTCCAGGAAAATTCCTTTGTTTTCAGGTAGCAGCCTCACCGCCATGATCATCTCCTGCTGGTGGTGATTGATGATGCGGCAACGCCTAATCTGTTTGCACATCAAATTATCAAGTAAATAACACATTAGACAAGTTACCCCTTCCCTTCTAATTACAATAACAAATTAAGTCCATCCCATCACAGGGAAACTGGCGATCCATCGATTAACAGGTACAGGGCGATTGTAAATACATACTCCCCGTGGTTGTTGCTACGCAGGAACTGGTATCTCTCTTTTTTGGTTCGATAAATCGAGAAACGGATTTGGTGCTACTTCTGCAAGACTCTATATCATGTATCCTGACACTACCCCTAGCTTTGTTCTAACATAGTTTCCGTCTTCACTTGTATAACACCCGCAAACCATGAAATTTGGTGGACGAGAATAGATGAGTCCATTTCTGTGGTGTGGAGGTAGTGTGTATAGCTACCTCACAATCAGAGGTTCCGAGCTCTAATCTGGTTAGGGCGAGTTGGTTGGATACGGCTTCTTCCCGGGTTTCCGTTTATCCTCAGAAGACCATGTAAAACTCCGAGCTTCGTGGACCCCGCTCATTTCAACATCATTTCGCCCATTTCATTCACTCACCGTTCGTCATAATCTACTGGTTAAAGGGACTTAAACTCATTAAAAAGTGTGGAAAGCTAAATAATATAATAATCTCTATTAAATATAATGTACAGTAAAATATTCTGGGTTACAAGGTAATATTCAACAGCAGGACAAAGCAACTACTCGAAATAGTAAATCTGCAGTACATATGATATAAAACGTAACCAGTATTTTTCTGATAGTTCTCAACTTTGGCTAAATAACTCATACTGTGTTTGTATGTTATTGTATGTATGTATGTATGTATGTATGTATGTATGTATGTATGTATGCATGTATGTATGTATGCATGTATGTATGTATGTATGTATGTATGTATGTATGTATGTATGTATGTACCTCAACTGATAGGTTGAAGCATTGAGTATACACGGTAATGTAAGCAAATATGGACAGGGAGCATGGGTCGCAAAGTAACTGTTTGGATTTAGTTGAGAATGACTGGTTAGTAGTCAGCATAGACTACATTATTTTGCACAAAAGGATGCATTTGCATACTCTTTGCTGCTGCAATAATTTTGATTTTGATTAAGGTATGCACAACTGGCACCCTCCGAACAAATGTCGTGTCTGCTAAAGTTTTCCATACTTGTATTTTTCAGGCGGTATCCATTTTACAACACTACTACCTCTGTGCAGCATTCAAATTTGTAAACAAAGAACAAACTTTATATCACTTATAGTTTTCAAGAGGAAATGTACAATGTTCACAAACAGCTTTAGCCAGTGATGGCTCGTAACCATATTACAATTAGCTCACAGACGACTCATTGCAAATCCATATTCACTGAGATCTTTTTGCTTCTATTTTCTTGTATTTTCATCTCTTTCAGTTTGAACTGTGAATTCCTTTCAGCCTTTGCAGTACCTGTGCTACCTTACAACTTAGGAACGACCACACAGACTGCAATGAAACACATAAATTAATACTCAAGTCTCACATCAAAGTATATGAGGTCGTAAGAGGAATTTCTACTTAATTTTTAAAAAGTTGCACACACGTTAGAATTGCCTTAATCTCTTACTTATATAATTAGTATATATATTTTAAGTGCAATTCAATAAGTGGTTTCTTAGAAAACAATGCATTAGTTGAAAATTATTTTTCCAATTTACCATAACATTAAAATTTCCCATGCAAATTAGCTATCGGTGCAAGGAATTCATATTAAACAATGCGTTTGAAGGTGACTCACATCTTATTAGATACATTTATGGGAAACATATTCTTGAAAATGTGTGAAATTGTTCATTATATTTTACTAAGTATCAATACATACACTTGTAATGATTAGAACTCCGAAAATAAATTTCAGAAACTTTTTTCCTGTAATTATAAACTCAAGAGGACTTAAAAACGCAGTCATGTAAAACTATGTTCTGAATCAACCTATAACATATTAAAATTGAATGGCAACGGCTTCCAAACAGTCCAGCAAATATAATGATTAATTATTAAAAATAGCTTTTAACAAACTTTCTTTAAATCTCAGTTCTAGTGTTACTTAATTACTTTCCCTAAAGTGGGGTTTATACTCGAAAACGAAATAAAAATTTATTATCATTGTGACTTGGAAACGTTTGAGATAAAAATTAATCTGATGTATTTTGATTTCACAAAATATCGATAGGATATATATTAAAAAGTTACATTATTGATTGTAAGTCCTGGGGGTTGTAAGCCCTACTAAGGGGAGGGTAATCAGAGATTCCTTTGCTTGGCTACATTATTGATGTATGGATGTATATACAGTCTGAGGAGATTCTACTCTATGCTGTTCCCTATCTCACTTTCTCTCATTTCCACTTTCTCTTGCTCTTAACACTCTCTCCATGTAACCGATTTTCTCTCCTTTCTCTCTTTTCCCTTCCAATCTTCCATTCTCCTAATCTCTTCCCTTCTGTCGCCTTCTCTTCATATCTCTTCCACTTTGTGCAATATATGTGCTACGTGATATTTTGAAAACTGGTAATAAAACTGCTATTTCCGAAGTGTTAATAAACTTAAAAAGTTAAATAACAGTTTAACTGCACAGAAACATGCGCCTCTTCTTTATGCTTGAAGTATGATTGGAGTTATAAAGTTTATAATCATAAGCAGTTAGTACGCTTATAATACTAAAGAAAGCTTGTATGATTTCTTAAGTACTAATTCTTTGAAATTCTTTAAACAACAAAATTTGTCGGAAACATTAGTGTTACACGTTTTGGCTATGTAATATCTAAAAAAAAAGTCGGATACATATTCACAGATAGGCATATTGCAATTCTGAAATGAAATTTTGAGGCAAATTTAATACCTTAAAAAGTTTACAAAAACCCTGAATATGCATGTACATTCACATAACTTTCTCTACCTACTCTTCTACAAACTTCTTTCAAAGATTCTTTTCCACATTATTATTCCTCCTTGCAGTATTAGGCCCTCCGTCCTGTTACGCCATCTCCTTCTGGGTCGTCCTACGTTTCTTCTCCCTGAGGATCGATATTTCAAAGTCATTTTCAGAATACGAGCTTCCTCCATTAGTTGCAGATGTTCACTTCAGTTTTCTTTATAGTGTAAAATGCTGTCATTTATTGCATAAACAAATCCTCGCTTATTTGATCATTTGTTATTGTGTCCATTCTGGTACCTCTTCTAACAGCTCGCAGGAATTTCATTTCTGCACTTGAATGAGGTTTTCAGCTTTTTTTGGTTTTTGCGAATCCATGAAATTGTTCTTCTGTTCTTTTGAGCTTAATCGAGATAAATGTTTATACAAATGGTTTCATTGCTAATTGCCGAGCGAGATAGCTCCAAGGTATTGTGCGAGGCTCGCATTCGGGAGGTCCTGGGTTAGATACCTGGGGACGGATAATCTGACCATGGCTTTTCCGTTAGTTTTCCCCGGTTGGCTATGGGAATTATTGGGTGGTTTCTCTTCTACTATGACTTTCCCTTTCCTCATTTCCTATCATTTCGCTTCCCCTTCATATTTCAGGTAGGCTTTGCGGCTGAGCACTGTTGGTGGGTGTCGGACAGATGGCGCACATGCTTGTTCGTTCTTCTAAGTTCACAAAGTTCTTCTCAGACCTGCCAGGTCGCAACCTTCTCTGAGCCGCCTCAGGTAAATCGAGTTTTCTCTAGTTCCGCCAGAGGTAAGCCTTCTCTGAGCAACCGGATCATCAAACTTGGAAACGTTAGGTACCTCTGCGCGTCTCTGTTGGCCAGTCTGCCTGCGTCCTATAGCTCCTGCGGTTCCTTATCTTCATCCATTTTCCCGGGGGATGGTAAGTACAAATGATCCGCATTCGGTAGAGGTGCGAGGTGTTCCCTCCTTCGCTGGTCATTCATTCATTCATTTATCCCTAATTTCGTTGTAGGCACAAGAGGGGATACAGGGTGCTAAAGCGACATCTAATCTTTAAAAAGTGGCCGCCATGTGATGACTTTGAAATTACACACTTTGCATGAATATGGCCACAAGAAGCAAGCGGGTGGCGATATATAAAGTATTTGAAAATTCAGCCAAATAGCAAAGAATATCTGAAACATGTTTAACGAATCCATATTTTTTGTTTACTAAGTTTTATCTACTCTTACGGTTTGCCAGTTATACAAAACTATAAAAAATTCATTCAGAATGAGGAACACTTCACAGGATATTCACAAAAAATTCATATTAAACATATGATTATTTAAGAAACAACATTAGAGCAATTTTTAAGCAAATTAAAAAATAATGAACTATTTTGCATTCAAAGGGGTTTGGAGTGGCGGATTTCTTGAAAACCTTCGTGTCCCATCCTTGGAAGATACTGAACCCATACACACACACACACACATGAGCGAACTCGCACACACACTGACACACACAGACCTTTTTTAAACTCTTTTTTTACTCAGTGAACTCAAAACCCTTATTTACATTTGGTGCATTCTAATATTTTCGATCACTATAAGTGACTGTTTTATACTGTTGATCTTGTTGTAAGTATATGCGAATAAATAATTAATGAATAACTGACGGAATCAAAAGACTGTGAAACAAAGAAGCATACTAACTATCCTTTTATATCTGTATATGCATAATAATAGGTTTATATTCTAACGTTGTACTGAATGAGGGCATACAATTCTGGTAGATATTATAATGCAGGTTGAGAGCAGTGTAAGGATATAATTTGGATCTTCTAAACACAGATTTGTTAAAAAGGCTATGTGCGAACCAGGCAGACAGCAAAATAAATTATCGTCCATTATATTTTGCATAAACACCAGGCTTAATTGTGTTCAATGTGGCACGGACAAAAGGATAAATTAGGCAATTGCTTTTTGTAAGCACTACAGTGCAGAAAGAAAGGTTTATTAGTTTATAAAACCGAACTGACCTTTAAAATCTCAGAAAATTGTTATCTGAACTTACCTTCTTCTTCTTCTTCTTCTTCTCCCTCTTCATCGTCATCGTTGTCCTCTTCATATATAGTCTTCACTGCCATCGAGGGCATTACTTGTGCTGCCCTTTCAGTATATAGTTCGCATCATATGAATTTTAAATCATACACAAGACATTTTAATATCATTTTCGAGTATAAGACTCACCTGAAGTTTGAAGACAATTTCTCAAAGAAAACAAGTGCGTCTTATAATCCTAAAATACAGTATCATAGGTTAACCAATATCCTGAATTTAGTGGTAAAAGGGTTCATTAGTGCACATAAACTGCTCTAGTTTAAGAGGTGTACGTGCATCTAGCCGCATATGTAATTCGAGTGAGCTATAAAAAGGAAAAGTAAAAATATACACGTACTATGGTTTCTAAAAATTAATTAGTTCCGGTTACATTTGTAATATAATTATTTGTTACTGTGTTAAAAGAGGAGATATTTTCAATGTGGAGTAATAATTGTGACAGCCAATAAACTTTATGATCCTTCCTTTTCTTCTAATTACCATTCAAATAATTTATGGTTGTATACGGAAGTAAATTCTTTTAAATGTTATTTCAAACATATATGCCTGTTGTTAACTTTCATTACAAAATTTGATTTTGATAACAATAAGTTATTAGAAGTAATTATGAGCAATGTGTCGTGTATTCAGCTTTCAATTTGTTTCATATTAAATATTTTGAAAACAAAGGTAAGACTTGGGCACCTAAGTGAAACAAATTTCTTCCCTAAACTATCATTCCATTGATGTGAGTCACAAATTATGTTTAATGTACAGGTGGAAATGTAACAAAATGCAACTAACAAAATCAAAACGAAATATTCAACTGATTCAACAGTGAATAGTACAGCTGTTTAGTTGAAATTGAAATAAAATCAACTTAATGAGCTTAGAGCCAATGGATGTTCCTCGTCCCCATATCGCCAGTTACTACAGTACCTCTACCACATGCAGAGATTTTGGACCCCGCAGTATCGGTGACGTCATGTGAACCTTGTAAGACCTCGCCACAATGAATAACCGGTTGGTCAAGTAGTGGGCCAATCACCCGGTGGTAGTTCTAGTGGACTGTGGAGGAAACACTCGCGAAGAGGACTTTCCCAACAGGCCGAGAAAGAGAGCGAAATCAGACGCCATAAGAGAGGCCATATTGCTTACACGGTTGGGTGACATAGGCTGGGTAATTGAGAGGCATCAAACACATTACTTTCCGTTTTTAATTGTCAAAATGTTGGTGATTTACAGGTTTCGGTGAGTAAAGTTTCAAAATTATTGCTAAAGTTTCTTGACGGAAGGCCACGGAGCATAGTGGGTGAACGAAGGTTATTCACATCTAAAAGTAAAGAAACAGAATAAGGCATGTGAAGAATTTCTTAAACGTATTCAGGAGGAGCCAATTTATTTATATATATATATATATATATATATATGTGTATATATGTATATATACCGGGTGTTTGAGAAATACTTTTACAAACTTCGGGTATGGGTTCCTCATAGCAAAAGAAGGAAGAAAGTTCATATGTCCCATAATCATAGGTTTTCGCGTTATTCCTGTCACAATGAAAGTGTGAGTTCAACGGCCTTAGGGTCCAACCTCAAAACTTCGCTTTTCTATGCATTTATAGAAGGCGTTGACCCATTGTACTATACATGGTAATTGGCGAAGTGTTGCCATGGACACTTGTTTACGCTTGTCATTTGTCATTAGTCTGTCTTCGACGTTTCAATTGTGTACATGTAGTGAGTTAACTGCACGTATTTCGTTCTACCATGGCTGGATATTCATTTCGTGAATAGGCAAACATGATTTTTATGTATGATCGCGCGAATGGTAATGGACGCGAGGCTGCACGGCTCTATCAGATGGAGTTTTCAGACCGAAGACAACCGAGTCATCCAACATTTGTTGCTGTTTATCGTCGCCTTGTTGAGACAGGAACCGTTGCACCACGGACTATTGATCGAGGAAGACCAAGAGTTGTTCGTACGCCGGAACGCGAAGAACAGATGTTAAAGTGTGTCGAAGACGATCCAGGTATCAGTACAAGACAATTGGCTGTGACATCTGGTACATCACACGTGACAACATGGAGGAGACTTCACGAGCAGCTACTGTATCCATATCATATTCAACTTGTGCAGGGCCTTTCGCCTGCCGATTATCCACCACGGGATAACTTTTGCGATGGTTTGTAGCACAAACAGCCAATCCATTGTTTGCCTCGTCAGTTTCGTTTACAGACGAGGCAACGTTTGGGAGAGATGGAGTTACTAATTTCCACAACGTACACGTATGGGCAGATCGTAATCCTCATGCTGTACTTCAGGCTAGACATCGGCAACAGTTTAGTCTGAATGTGTGGGCTGGCATTGTAGGTGACTGTCTGGTAGGTCCATACGTTTTACCAGCACGTCTTACTGGTGCTGTCTACAGGGACTTTATCCAGCACACTCTTCCCGAGTTACTTCACGAAGATGTTCCCCTGCAAATAAGAAAAAACATGTGGTTAATGCATGATGGAGCTCCGGCACATTTTAGTCGCATTTTTCGAGATTCACTGACTGGTATCTACTATGACCGATGGATAGGCAGAGGAGGACCAGTTCCATGGCCTGCACGTTCTCTCGACCTCAATGCTGTGGATTTTTACCTCTGGGGCATCTTAAATCATTGGTTTATGGAGCAGCCATCCCGGATGCAGAAACGCTTCATCGACGTGTCGTGGAAGCCTGCGAAACCATTCGACACCATCCCGGAGTTTTTGACAGGGTGCGACATTCAATGATTCGACGAGTATAGGCGTGCATAGAAGCAAGAGGAGGACATTTCGGGCATTTATTATGAGTTTTATGTGTTATAAGTGTACCACTGTGTTGAGCACCTCCTAACGAGAAAACAAAGGATTATGGGACATATGTTCATATGAATGTTTTCCTTCTTATGGTGTAAGGAACCCATCCCCGAAGTTTGTAAAAGTATTTCTGAAACACTCTGTATATATAAAATTATAATGAACAGAATATTACGAATTTTTGTTGAATTTACACACACACACACACACATACATACACAATTGTGAAAGATTACCTCTGATTGAATTTGTAAAGCTTGTTTGTTTAAGTGGTTAAATGGGAAAAGAGGAACTTTGTGTCAGAGAAATCGAAAATCCCGAGTTCTGATAGAGCTAAATATATCGCATACTCAAGTCTTAATTGACAACTGAACTTTGGAAATAAAAGGAGACATATGTTCTAGAACACAGTATAATATAAATATATCTTTTCCTTTACATATGCCAAGATAGGGTCCGATCCATGTCCTCTAGGGAAATGTGTTTATTTAGCTGACGTGTAATTAATCCATTACTGGCATTTGCCTATAACTGTACGTCAAAGTACACTTACAAAGGTTATTTAAAACATAAACAGATTGTAACTATTGGCTCAAAATGGAAGCAGAGAGCGTGAAAGGATTTCATAGTTACATATATGTCTCTTTGTTTATTTGATATATACTTAAGAGTCATATGGTAATTCGACGTTTTTGGTTGTGTTATATCTCTCACACATATGATTGTTTTTCGTAATCATAATTTGTTTACATATTTTTGTGTGTATTGTCCTTTTCGACACGTATTAATCTAGCTTTCAGGTTCTGTTTCCTCATTATAGAGGATAATGCCTTGGGTAATGGTCTGTGGGTCCTTTCCCATTTTACGTATTCTGGGTTCTTTTTCGGTTTAATTTCATGTGCTTTCAAGGATAAAACGTCACTGAGGAATATTAATCTTTTACAGAAGGAAGAGTTGCTCTTCTGTATTAAATTACGTGGCTTAGCATTTAATGGAAACGATACTTTTCAGAAGTTGTTACAACTTTTACGTAGTAACGCAGAGGTAGATAGATGTGGCGCGTTTTTCTAAAAGTGGACTTACTTCTTTGATTCCAGAAGCCGAGTTACAACTAAAAGCGTTTCAGAAATTGATTATTGAGCAATTGGGGTACCTTGCGCCTGCATCTTTATGTCGGTTAAAAACGCGTATACTATGCTACGTTGGCATAGCATATTAAGTACATTAACAAAATTATATTTACATCCCCAAATGTCGAAGATGTGAAGCTAAAAGTGCACACTTGAATACCAAAGTTTCAGGAACTGCTTACTTCTTTATGAGACTTGGAACATGCTATTGCGAAAACAAAACAGTCAAGTTCGACTATATATTTCGGGATCACGGAAACACAAGTACCGATTGTACCGACGGTTCCGTTATAGTTTGGGTGTTCCGATTTTATGCTTAAATCTCTTTCGAATAAACACCTAGCGCAGCTTTTAGCGCGGTTTGCCAACCTAGGGAACTTCACACGTTATTGCTTACAATTAGGGAAGGTAAAATAAGTTTTCTACTGCAGTCAGTGTCACAACAGCATTGCGAGCTTCAGGAATTTCATTCGCGGGTCTTAGATTTCTTTTTTCCTCTTAGAGTTCGCACCCGCTTTCTTTATAATTATTATTATGCTCCTCAAAAATATTCCGAGACTTTGATTGATTTTGTTGTGCGCGTTAAATTATTTTAATGTACTTTTTTGCTTTCGGATTCCGAACAATAAGTTTGTGAACTATTTGTTTCGGGATTGAATACTTAGACATACGCGTTGTGTAAATTTTAGTGTCTCCTACCTCAGTTCGCGATTGGGATTTTTTGATTACGTCGGTACAGCAACATGTACATACAACACATATTTCTTATGGGTTAAATCCATTGCCTCCACCGACTTCAGTTGTATAAACATCGTCACATAATTTGCCAAGGGCAACATTTAACGCACATGCACAGCGGCCTGATCCCATACAGCCAAGTTCGAAATCTTCGGTTTCGAAACGTACATCCGAGGTCTTGACAGAAGAACTACAGGATAAGAGTAGCCCTTCACAGTCTTGTACCTTTTGTGGTAAAGAGGGTCACATCTTTAATTACTGTTTTAAAGTCGTAGTCAGTTTAATTGGGCATGGTCACCGATGTTGACGGTCAAATGGACGTATTACGATTGCCGCGCCTACTCGGGTTTGTGGGATTTCGTTCCTCATGTTACCTTCTGTTCAGATTGAGTATTTTACAGTAGTTATTTCTGCATTAGTGGATTCTAGCTCTTCAGTTAATCTTTTAACGAGATGCTTTTGGCAGTCGCTACCCGGCGAGAAAACGTGGTACATTACAACCTACAGTGTTAAGTGGTACTACAATTTCTGGCACCCACTTACCATTTTTGAGTAGCACCAACTTCCACATTAAACTTGCGGGGTTTTCGTGGGATATTCCCTTTCATCTTGTCGATGATTTGTCGTTTGATATGGTTTCTTGGATCACCCTTGTTTGACAAAATTAAAGTGTCGGACTATGGTAAATTTACCATGCGCTTTTCGTTTGCTCCTAGGCAAACGGTTCCTCTTTCGTTAGGTACGCTGAATTTGGGTTTTACGTTTCCTGCTTGTACTAGTAGGGATAATTTCGAATTTTTTACATTTATCACAATCGGAAAATTACACCATTCTAAGACATATTGCGCAACTTTTCAATGTCTTGGCACATTCCTTAGGTATTGTTCGTGATACAGAGTATAATATACATTTGTCCTGTACGATTTCGTCCCTACCGGTTGACAACACCAAAGTTAGATATACTTCGTGCTACGATTGAGGATTTATTAGCTAAGAGGATCATTGAAACTTCACGGAATTCATTTTCTAGTCCATGTTTTTTGGTACACAAATCAAATTATGATTTTCGCCTTGTCGTAGATTATCGAAAATGAAACAAATACTTGTCGATGCAATGTCATTACCAGAAATCCATATTCCGGCGCATTACATTACCAGACTTAAACCAGGCATATTTTCAAATCTACCTTGCTGATTCTTCTAAACCATTAACAGCATTTTCCACTCCTTGGAATCTTGACCAATTTACTCGTGTACCTTTTGTTTTATCCAAGGGGATCTCAAGTCCTATCACGGATATACTTCATGATATTCTTTGTGAGTAACAATTTAAATTAGTATTTAGCAACTTATGACCTAGTCATTTTTTCATCCGATTTCAAGTTGTATGTTAAAATCTACGCCTAGTTTTTCAACGCCTAGAAATGGCAGCTTGGCCGTCAGTCCGTCTAAAGTCAAATTTGTAGTCTCCCATTTAATTTTAGGTCATGTGTTTCACCACAGAGCTTTCCTATAGATCCGGCTCCTACACTGTCCTTGCGGTCTTTTCCTCCTCCACGCACTCCGAAACAGTTGGCTTCATTTCTCGCTGTGGACATCTTTTTCTCAAAATTTGTTCCACATTTTTCCCATACAGCAAAACCCTTGCATACGCTTAGACTCAAGGGCGTAAAATTTATTTGAGAAGCGGATCATCAAACATCCTTTGACACCTTGAAGTCAAAAAAATGAATCCGCCAGTGTTCGCAATACCGGACTTTAGTCAACCTTTTGTTGTACAGACCGACGCCTCCCGCTTATCAGTAGTAGCGATTCTATTGCAAGGTTCTAAAGAGGCACACATACCTATTTATTACATTTCTGTCTTTTGTCTTTAGCCGAGAGGCGGTTATCTGTCTTTGACCTGGAGGCTTTGACGTTCTTACGGTCCTCGAGAAATTCGGTCCTTTTCTGGAACACCAATTCCTTCTCGAGTGTAGTAATGACGCTATTACCTGGGCATTGTCGCCCGCCCAACAGACAGGTAAACCCGTACGTTGGGCAGTTAACCTCAGCTCATTTCAATTCCAGGTCTCCCAAAATAAAAGTTCGGAGAATTTTGTGGTTGATGCCCTTTCGCGAATGTTTGCGGAACCAATATATTCTTTACCAGTACAGGTATCCGCACTGTCTACCTCGTGTCTGTTTCCTAAACACTTTCTTTTAGTTTTTACTTCAATTTACCGCCATCAGCAGGATGACGCCTGTCTCCTTTACGGTAACAAGCGAAAAATGGAAATCCACCAGAGGTTATGCTTTTGGAGATTATGTTTTCTTTTCTCGTTTACCCCGTTATCAGCCTTAACACATAGTCTTACTTAAGATGTTGATTCCGGTTGTTTAGGTCATTTTCATACTTCTCCTTTTGGGGCACATCTCGGGATGTTTAAAACAAAGTCAAAGATCCGTCAATATTTTGTTTGACACCCCATGTATCGGGACATTGCTTGTTTTGTTCAACTGTGTGAGGTCTGTTTACATTCTAAACCACCGCAGAATACACGAGTTGGGCTATTCAACTCTAAAATCGCGCGCTACCCTATGGAGAGATTTTTCTCGACGTTTTCTCTACCGCGTACGTCTCCTGGATATACATATTTCTATGTTATTATTGAGGCTTTCATAAAGTTTGTCTGGCTTTGGCCGATTAGGGCTGCTACACCAATTGCATCATGTTTATGTCATCAGAAATGTTTTCTCTTTTGGTACGCCAAACACATTCGTTTCTGATAATGCTTATTATTTTCGTGCACAATTATTTTACACCTTTCTTTTCGACGGAGTATTCAATTCCTGCACACCTCACCATATTATCCCAAGTCTTCACTAGAAGAATGTGTAAATCGCACGCTTAAAAACGTGTTCATTTTCTTTCACTTGAAAGACCATTCTTCTTGGACATTATCTTGGCTGAAATTCAATTAACTTTGAACGTATCAGTGCATGAAACATATCGGCAGACACCTTTTAAGTTGATGTTTACTTTCGTATATTGTTGCCCACTTAGTAACGTGTGAAACGTTTCACAATTGTTCTCGGATTCTCCTGTCATCGATGATTTACGCGAGCGTTGGGGTAAAGCCTTGTAATCTTTAATGCGTGATCATTGTTGCCGTACTGAGCATTATAATCGCAATCGTTTTCCGGCGTTCTTTCCTGTGGGTGACCTCGTGTTGTTGCACACTTATCCTCAGAGTGATGCTACACGAACCTTTACATATAAGTTGGCGCAACGTTTTGTCGGTCCTTATAAGATTGTAAAAATTCATCACCAGGTTTCCTTTTTGTTGAAGAATTGTGTAACAGGAAACATCATCTTTGCCCGTGCCTCGAAGTGAAGCCGGTTCCTACAGCTTAATGTCTTTTACTTTACAGCCTAGGCCTCTCACCACACTCCGCAGGAGAATCATTCATACCACCCTCGTGCTTGATGTTCGGCTTCTCACTCACAAGCTGGGTTTGCTTCCTCTTGTGCGTCACTGCGTACTGCGAGTTTTTCTATTGCTTTTATTGTCTTTTTTCTATGTATTCATTTTCTTGTTCTCTGTTGTGTTTTCGTGTCCACGAGGTGCGTTCCTTGTGGGATGATTACTTTTCCTTAATTTATTTTATATATCTTTTCTTGTATTGGTAAGGGGGCTCCCTAGAATTATTTGATGCATAATTATTACTATCTCCTAGCCAGCATGTGCACTGTTGTGTACAGATGTGTATAGCAAAGTTTTTATATTGTACATTTTAGGCGATACTACCAAGTTTTATTCCAATTATTAATTATTTATCCCCTTTAGGATGTAATGGAGATTTTCTACGGCACGTATTTTGTATGCTGTCTATTGACTTCTCTATTTTATAATTTACTTTCAGTTTATACCGTACTGCTTTGGCTGTATTATGAATTATTGTTGGATTATTCTGTACATCTCTATTCGCCAAGAGAACATGTGTCATTATTTGTTCAATTTTGGTCGTATATTTGGCGTTTGTGTTTGTTTTACGTGATATTATGCCTCCTTTTTATGCTGGCTTGTATATGTTTTACCTGCTACATATATTATATTGTATACACTTTGTACCTCCTTCCCTTCTGCTGACACTTCTTGACTTTTGTACCCATGCTTCCGCTATCTCCGGTGTCCTACACTCTACACCTGCATACTTATTTTTTCCGCTTTTACCTTTAGATTACCTTCGTGTATTGCTCGGTTCTTATACTCTCTGTACTTTTACGTGTTTGCCTGCTGGGAGATGGAAGCGTTAGGTGTTAACGCAGCTGCCACAACTTTTCCTGTTGAGGGGAACGTTGAGCCGTTTGGATGCTCCTCCTCTCCAATTCGCCAGTTACGTCAGTATCTTTACTTGATGCAGGGATTTTGGACTTGCAGTAGCGGTGTTGTTCATTTGTAGCTAGTAACAGCCCGCCATAATGAATACTGGTTGGTCGAATTGTGGGCCAATCACACGGCGGCAGCCCTAGCGGACGATAGAGGAAACACCCGAGAAGAGGACTTTCCAAGCAGGCGAAGAAAGAGATTGTAGTCAGTTGTCGTAAGAGAGACTTTGTTATATACACGTCTGGGCGACATACGCGGGTTAATCGAGAGGGACCAGAGTATTACTTTCCATATATATACGTGGTTAAAATGCTGAAAGGTTATCTCTGAATGAATTTGTAAAGCTTGTTTAATTTCTAAGTGGTATACGGTACAAAGTTAAATGGGGAAAGAGGAACTTTGTGTGAGAGAAATCGAAACTGTATTATTCCGAGTTCTGGTTGTGAGCTAGGTATACTCTTAGTTTGTCGAGTGTTAATTCTCAGACATGTTCTAGAACGAAATATAATATAAATATACCTTTTCTTTTACACGTGCCAAGCGAAATATGTTTATTTAGCTGACGTGTAGTTAATGCTTTGGTGGTATATACCTGTAACTGTACATTCAAGTTACTTACAAAGATTATTCGAAATATAAAATATTGTAACTGCTGGCTCACATTTCTGCCATAAGTAAAACGGCCTATCAAAGACTGCGTATGCAGAAGCTGATATTTTGAGCAACAAAACGGCGTCAACTAATGATGTTTTGCGTAAGTAGTACCTATAGCTGGAAGAGAGCTAGCAGAATCTGAAGTACTTATGCACGATAGGAAATAGGAAATAAGAGCAGAGGTGGTCTAAAGAGCGCCTTGAATATGTGCGGAGAGGCTTAATAACTATTTAGCAATTAGACATAATGTATGTATGATGCATGATGAATGATCTACTTGTGTGTATGATATTTCATGTATACCAGTTAAATCACCTGCCCCTATTCTTAAGAATTATGCAACGCACTAAGAAACACATGCGCCTTGAGTCTAACTCGACCGTTCAGGTTACGCCTCAATATGTACATAGAAGATAGCTTAACAATTCAGCGAATAACTGATTTAAGGGACAAAATGTATTCACAATATAAATCAATTCCAAAAGCATCGTACTCTTACATTGAGAAGAGAACAGGTTTCTGCACAATTTATAAACCATTCTTCTACAGCATACATTCGTATACACACCCACAAAAAGTTCTGTTGAACGAGCATCTTCAAAATGAGTTGAAATAAAATGGTGGACCTATAAAAGAGGAACTGAGGGGTTAGATCAGTTAAATATGCTCCTGCATTCATAAAGGAGTTCTACAGTCACATCAACAAATGTTAAGTAGCTTAATAATTCAATTCTGGCATAAACCCAGCACATATCAGTTTGTATAGGAATCGTGAAAGCTTAAACCGTGTTATTAATGAAGATAAAACACCAAAAGAAACCTAAATTTACATTAATGCGTTATAACGCACTTGTAAAGTTACAAAGTGAGCACTAGTTCCAGCATGACTCAGGTACCATTGGAATTTAACATGCTAATACCAATAATGTGTTGGTGTCTAGCGGTTAATAATGTTTTGATCAGAGTGGAGTTTGGAGGACACATGTCCAAATATATGGGAATAGTTCATAGTTTTTTACCCTCCATTTCAATTCTTTGTACCAATGTATGAATATTCCAAAACAAATATTATTCCATGCAAATTACAAATACATTGCATTAAACATAAGAGAATGTTCCATAAATATTTGTGGTATATTCATACTGAACAGGGAAGCAAATTTATAATCTAAACCACCTTCTAATATCGTCAATGAGCTTCGCACGTTCAACCAAGTTGTATATGTTTCATAATGTGAAGTATCTAGGCACTTGTGTCGAAATCTGAGGTGACGTAACCTTCTGTGTTATTTGCAGTGCTTCTAAAGTTTCTAGCCTCAGTTGTTAAGGCATTCACAGCGATGTATTCAAACGACGAATATGTGGATATGCTGCTGCTTTATAGTGAAGGAAGATATAATGCAGTGGCAGCAAGACGCCTGTACCAAGAGCGATTTACACGGAGAAGATCGACGGTTATGTTTCAAAGAGCTGAAAAGCGCTTCTATGAAACAGGGTCATTCAAAATGTATCTGCTGCTCGGCATGCTCTAGTGACTTCTGGAGATAATGAAGAAACCGTGGGTAGTGCAGTTGAAAACAACACACTACAATTTCTAGGCCATAGCACGGATATGAACATTAGTTAGGCATCAGTATTTTGCATATTACATAGCCATAGTTTTTATCCCTACCACCTACAGCTACACCAGACTCTTATGAACGCGAGCATCATTCGCGAGTGACATTTTTGCAATGGTTATTACAATAAATGGAAACGAACACGGATTATTATGCAATGTGTTCTCTAGTGACGAAGCCACGTTCCACAATAATGGGATTGTGAACTGGAATTTATCCTCCAATAAACCACTGGAGCATAAAAAACCAACACTGTGTGGGAGAGACAGCGTTTCAAGTCTAATGAAGTATCAACGTGTGGTGTGGAATTCTAGGCGAGCAAATAACAGGATCCTATATTTTGAACGGTAACCTCACGGGAACTCGATATCTTCAGTTTCTTCGAGAAGATCTGCTGCTGTTATTAGAAAATGTGCCGTTGATGAGACGGTTGAGAATGTGGTTTCAGCAAGACGAAGGGCCCCATATTGGTCCGTAATTCTACGGAATAACTTAAGCGGAGTATATCCAGAAATATGGATTCGGCGAGGTCGGCTATGTCTCATGATCTCACTCAACTGGATTTTTTCTTGTTGCGCTACTTAAAGTAAAGGGTCTATGTGCAGAACCCAAATCAATTATGGTTGCTGATCAGTGAAGCCACCTGCATGTCACACTATAAATATTGCAGCACACAAGAACTTCTCTGAAACAGTGCGCTTAAATGTGTATTAACGACAGACGGTAATTGGTTTAGCATTTGCTTCAATAAGTAAGTACCTTTTAAACTCAGTTTATTCTTGCATGCGGTTTTAAATGTGTTTTAATATTAATACATAACTACTTTCTTTCTTTCTTTCTGGTTATTTTGTGATACCTTGTGTAAGAGAGTTGGTAAATATAATCGATAAAATTCCAATAAGTCCAATAATACGACATTCTTTACCCACACCGAAGACGTTATATGTGACGATTACTGATTAACAAAAAGTTCTTATAAGGGATTTGAAACCACGAAAAATACGTTTAGCTCAAGACAGGCTGATGTCTAGCACACTGGATTATACAGCAAGTCCCTACATGAGGCGGAGAGCGATGGATTTTTTCGGGCGTAAAAATCCTAGCATAGGTTCCTTCAGAAGCGAACTAGAGCCGATGGTCCCGTGCCGTAGATTTACGGTGCCCAAAAGAACCTCAAGCCTGATAAAGAGATCTCTGAGCAATCTCTCCGATCTTTCACGTTCAATATAGAATGAGACGTTAAGAACCATTGCAGTTAAACGCCGTCCATAAATTTAACACAATTTAATTTACAGCAAGCCTCTACTGATCTCTCCCACACGAAACATTTCGGTGCCGAGCTGCTATTTTATTGTACGTAAGATATTTAAGTTTTAGATATTGGCAGCTTATTAGTTTCAAGGAACATTTCTTCATTGATATCAGTTAGGACCAAGAACGATTAACTGTATTTGACACAATACACCTATAAAATAAATCATGCTTGACAAATGGAGCAATGTTTTTAACTAAAACTATAATCCGGGGTGGCTAAAATACGGAAAAATACGGAGAGCTGATTCTCTTGGGATAATTATTAACGTATACATAATGTATTACAGAAGATGTTTGTTTGATGAATGTATGATACGTCGTACCATAAACCAGGTGAGTCTTCTCAGCCTGCGGATTGAGAAGTTATGCAGTCTCGGTGTTGTACGCGCTATGCCGTAAACGCTGTCCACTGCATCTCGTCGTATTAATTTTGGCCGAAATAACTGCTCTGCATCACTGTGCGTGGAGTGACTTGCACTTGTAGCGGAACAGTGTGCGCGTTGGCCTTCAGTGGTGAAAGTCCTGGGATCAAATACTGCCACTTTATATATTTTGTAAATTTAACGAGAACTGATAGTTTGGCATGGATGTGTCATTTCACTTAATTAGTTTAAATACGTGAATTTCATTAAAACCAAATTGTTACTTGCTAGAATACACTTTAGACCATAAATAAGTGAAAGAAATGAATAAAAACTGCTTCATTTGCAGGCGTGATTTGAACTTCCGATCATCACCATGACTTTCCAGCATATTAACCATTGCGCTACCAGAGGACGTTAACAACGGGCACCAGCGTGCCCTAATCAGCGGGCTGGTAAATGCGGTGTCTGCACCTGGATTTCGCATCATCTGTAGAATGAAGTGTTGCCTAGTTACCAATCCGTAGGATGAGAGGGTTCAGGCAGTATATATAAATATAGGTACAAGTGTTCTAGATATTTTCAAAAATCTAATGTATTCACATTAATATAATGCAGTGTTATCGCATTACGGGGTCAAAAAAAACCTTAGCCTCATCTTTAAATTTTCCCAACACCTTTTTGTTCTGAGTGGAGTGACATATGTAGTTGACAGAGTAATCATCTGTAGATCGTTGTATAGGTCGTGAGGTTCTGCAGGATTAGATGTCAACATCTAATATGTATCCATGAGTATCATCTTCTTGTAGTCTGTCTAAATTCATATTTTTAGGTGACATGAACTCATATCCACCATAAGGGAGGGCGTGGCACATGGTCCAACCATATTGGTTATTGGCGTCCTCATATGTAACAAATTGGGTTTGGTCTCGACGGATCATACTTCTCCATGTAGGCATTGTTTGCTTCGGCATAACGGTGGGAAACTTGACATAAACCTCCTCTTATGCCGGTTTCCACAATGAGTAATTGTTCATAATTCTGTAACAACTCCAGCTGAATTCCAGTATACAGAAACATTTCGTCCCATGTAAGTCCTGGAGACGTAAAATAATGAGCAGGATCGATTTCGTGTGTTTTAGAGGTATGATCTCCAAATTTCTCAAAGACATAAGCTAGAAGAAATACATCAGAGTTTAAGTAGAGGTCGCCGTATTCTCCCAGGTTTCTCCCATACATTTCTAGTAGCTCCAAAGTGTTTCAGTGTTTCAGATTACGATGTCAGATGTTTCACCAGCTTATGCAAGCTTGTACTGAGGAACCGAAAGCTGTCCACAAACCGAAGCTTTATATCTCCTACATACTTGAAGAATGATATATAGCTTTCTTTAGAACTAGGAATTACTTCCACCCGCTCAGTTGTACATCCCAGGTCCTTAACAATGAAGTGTGAGTCATACCCATTGAAGTTGTGCATGAAGACTGGAATATATTTAGTTGTTTTGCAGGCTAAATTACATTCATTATGTAGACGTTCACAATATTCACCAGTGATATGATCATGATCGTATAATTTGTAGTTCTCTTCAGTAAAGACTTTTCCACACAAGTAGCATACTGTAGAGGAGTTGAAATCCATCTGCTGTTGATCTGTAAGTTTCAGAGGCATGGTAGATTTGTGTACGAGGTGTGATTAAAAAGTTTCTGGAATGGCTTCACAACAATGCTGACGCTGAGATTTCTTTAATTCTTACCCAAACTGTACATGCAGCGTTGCTTCCCGATAAAAATGAGAGGTCACGTGAGTTCCTGTGACCATACATTGACGAGGTAGACGCTATGATGTGAACACGTGTTTTGCATGTGCTGCAATTTTTCCGCATAGCAAAAATGTCAGATTACGAAGAACAAAGAACGAACATCAAATTTTGCTTTAAACTCGGTAAAACTGCAACAGAAGCCTACGAAATGTTAAGAACAGCTTATGGGGAGGACGTTATGGGCAAAACTCAAGCATTTGAGTGGTTTTCGAAATTTAAAAGTGGCGTGACATCAGTTAAAGATGCAGATCGTTCGGGGTGACCCTGTTCCAGCAAAACTGATGAAAATAGCAACCAAGTGAGGGAAATTATCTTAACTAACAGGCGCATTACAATAAGAGAACGTTCTGACCCATTAGGACTCTGCTTTTGAAGTGTTCAAAGCATTCTGAAAGACAATTTGGACATGAGAAGAATTGCGTCAAGTTCGTGCCCCACCTGCTTTCAAATGACCAAAAGAAAAGTCGTGTTATTGCCTGCACAGATCTTAAAGAGCAGCTACAAAATGACCCACAGTAAATGGAGAAATTTATTACTGGTGATGAAACATGGATTTATGGGTACGATCCAGAAACGAAGCAACATTCTTCATAATGAAAGAGTCCTTCATCTCTATGCCCGAAAAAGTCCAGACAAGTTCGATCCAAAGTGAAGTTAATAATGATTGTGTTTTTTGACATTAAAGGCATTGTACATAAGAAATTTGTGCTACAGGGTCAAACAGTGAATCAAGTGTTCTACAAACAAGTGCTGCAAAGATTAAGGGAGAATGTGCGACGCAATCGACCGGAGAAATGGAGGAATGGTGTCTGGTTCCTGATATCATGACAACGTGCCCGCGCACAAAGCCCTTTCTGTTCGCCAATTTTTGGATACAAATAGGATGAATACAG
Source organism: Deroplatys truncata (assembly GCA_030765065.1). Classification (NCBI taxonomy): domain Eukaryota; kingdom Metazoa; phylum Arthropoda; class Insecta; order Mantodea; family Mantidae; genus Deroplatys; species Deroplatys truncata. Next base: position 205,555,542 of record CM060981.1, read on the forward strand.
TTCCCCATCCCGCCTATTCTCCAGATTTGGCACCAGCGGATTTTTTTCTTTTCCCGCAACTTAATATGCGGTTCCGAGGACACCGTTTTGAGGACATTGATGTCATCTATCGCGAATCGCAGAAGGCTCCGAACATATTGAAAGAAGACTTCCAGAGGTGCTTTCAGCAGCGGCAGAAGCGCTGGGACAAGTGTATCAACTCCCAAGGAGACTACTTCGGGAGTGACAATACAGATTAGAGAAAACAAACTGTTGTGTAGTATTTATGATGTCATTGCGGAAACCTTTTGGTCACACCTCGTATATAATTACTTCCTTTGCCAGGAACGAAGGTATTCCATAAACTTCTGAGCGGCATTAACACCACGATATACATAAGGATGCTTAGGACGATAAATTTACAGATGTTCAATATCCGATGACGGTTTAACGTAAACGCAGAAGCTCATGGGTACATGCTGCTGATAGGGGGTTGTGTATGAAGTTTCAGGATTGGGGACACATGTTAGAAATAGTGCAAGTAGGCTTTCAAAGTCTGAGTAGATGACGTAAGGTAGTTTCAACACCCTCTCAAAATTTTTATACTATGCAATGGATTTCTCCTTGGTAGGCATAACTGCCCTTATAATACCGTGTTGATTACAGATGGATGCATGTTCTTGTAGTTTTTCCAGGCCACGTCGTCCGCACTGATCATCAAAGTATGTAAAACAACACTTACAGGTATATTCACGTTCTTTATGCTTAGTTTTCTGACGTCGAATAACTTTTTCAAAAGTCTTTATATATACGTAGTGATGTTTTCCACTACTGTCACTCGATAGTAGCACGTCACGGTGTTCATGTAGTCCAGCCTCAGCGACCTTTATTGGACACATTTCATGCTTCTCATCCAGGCCGAAGATGTTGATAGACCTGCTGTTAAGCTTCTGAAATTTAGGTATTTGGGAAAGTGGAGTTGTATAAGTAACACAGCTGAAATCATATTTATTTTGAAGTTGCTTGTATTTGCTCTCGCGTTTTGCATTTTTCTCAACGAATCTGGCTAATACATAAAGCATAGCTCATCATTATAATTCTGGATGTTAATGCAGGATTCCTTAGCACCAACAGATGGTGGCAGGGGTAGGTAGCTACTTCCTCGGTACGGATTGTGCTTTTTAATACGAAGGGGAACCCTTTCCATAGCAAGCAGAGGCCAGTTGTTACCCTTAAGCTGTGATTCCTCCATTTCAGTAACCAACTTCCTCTTTTTCGTTTTCAGCATGCAGTCCAGATCCATTTCTAGGAAAACAGTTTGATTCCGAATTTTAAATGTTTTTCAGAGATTTCTCCGATACTGTCAACATATCTACACTCAGCCAGCAGATTAATTTTCACACTCTTGTGAATACCAAGCTCTTTATGTACAGCCCGGATTATCCGCCGTTTTGCCTCATGCAGATACATGTTCAGATCCTTAGTTGATTCACAGCGTATAAATATGATTTCTAGCGACCATCGAATGATGTTTCACATTCTTTCATGTCATCCATTGTAGAAAATAATCGTTGTTTAGTAGGTTCATAGCTACGTTATTTCTCAGGCATGTTTATTTCGCATGCATCATCGTGTCGCCTACTCTTATACAAGTCTTTGAAGGTTACGTTACTATATTTGCATTTGAAGAGCTCCTTACAACGTAGCACACACCTTCTTTTATCATACCCACGTAGAAATGTCTTTTCACATTTACCATAAGAGTATCCTGATGCACTAGGAATGATATCCTTATATAAGGACTTATTCATCTTTACTTTGATATAATAACGTATTAGACCTTCAAGGAAATGTACATCTTCTCACCTTGATAACGCTTTAGAAAGCCAATTATTTTCTGAGAGAACAACGATGTTGCCACCTCGGAGATAATTAGCAGAATGAAGTCGAATGCCTGAGATCACCCTATTTATAGTGGAGGCACGAAACTTTTTTAGATGAATTATATAACGTATTAATCCTTTTTGATGGAAATGTAGACCTCTTCACCTTGATAACACCTTAGAAAACCAATTATTTTCTGAGAGAACAACAATGTTGACACGTCGGAGATAATTAGCAGAATGAAGTCCAATATCCGAGATTGCCCTACTTATAGAGGAGGGCTGAACCTTTTAGATCAATTATATACTGAATTTTAATACTAAAACTGTGATTAAAAATCTAAGCTCCTATATTTCAATACGTGTTAAACGGATGTTCGGGTGTATTCGTAGGTCTTCGCGCATCTTCATGCATTTAGAGAGGCGTTCAGGGATGTTTATTTGTGATTGTACGTATTCGTAGGTCTTTGTATAGCTTCGGGTGCTTGGGGGAAGTGAACGCGTGTATCTATGTCTTCGTAGGTCTTCGTGCAGGTACGGATGCTTAAATTGAGCGAGTGAAGTCCGACGTCGAACATCTGGAAGCTGGTTTTCCTAGCATCCCTATGTATATCTCGGTGTATAAGCTGCTCAGAGGTTTATGGAATACCTGTCGTTCCTGACAAAGAAAATTAATAATATATACAAATCTACTATGATACCCTGAAACATGCAGATCAATAGTAGATATATTTAAACTCGTATACAGCATGCTACTTGTGTGGAAAAGCCTTTACTGAAGAGAACTACAAATTATACGATCATGATCATATCACTGGTGAATATTGTGGACGTCTACATAATGAATGTAATTTAGCCTGCAAAACACCTAAATATATTCCAGTCTTGATGCACAATTTCAATTTTTATGACTCACACTTCATTGTTAAGAAGTTGGGATGTACAACTGATCGGGTGGAAGTAATTCCTAGCTGTACAGAAAGCTATATATCATTCTTCATATATGTAGGAGATATAAAGCTTCGGTTTGTGGACAGCTTTCGGTTCCTCAGTACAAGCTTGGACAAGCTGGTGGAACATCTGACATCGTAATCTGAAACACTTTGGAGAAGACAAGTTGAAGTCAATGATTCGTAAGGGCGTATTTCTCTATGATTACGTCACTCCATGGGATGTTTTGAACGAAACCTGCTTGCCTCCTAAGCACTCCTTCTACAGTACATAAATGAAGAAGAAATTAGTGATGCTGACTTCAATCATGCTAGAAATGTATGGAGCTGTTTAATGAGAGAATCCTGGGCGAATACGGCCACCTCTACTTAACCTCTGATGTACTTCTTCTACCTGATGTCTTTGAGACATTTAGAGATCAAACCGCTAAAAGACACAAAGTCGATCCTGCTCATTGTTTTACCTCTCCAGGACTTACATGGGACGCTATGTTGATGTATACTGGAATTCAGCTGGAGTTGTTACAGGATTATGACCAATTATTCATCTTGGAAACCGGCATAAGAGGTGGTTTATGTCCAGCTTCCCACCATTATGCCGAAGCAAACAATGCCTACATGGAGAAGTATGATTCGTCGAGACCAAACCTAATTATTACATATGAGGACACCAATAACCAATATGGTTGGACCATGTGCCACGCCCTCCCTTATGATGGGCTTGAGTGCGTGTCACCTGAAAAAATCAACTTAGAAAGACTACTTGAAGATGATCCTCATGGATACATATTAGAAGTTGACATCGAGTACCCTGCAGAACTTCACGATCTACACCGCGATCTATCTTTCCTGCCTGAGTGTATGAAGCCTAAGTACTCGACTACAAAGACACTGATACCTCATCTTGGACCTCGAAAGAAGTATGTAGTACATTACATGGCTTTGAAGCAGGCTCTTAATCTTGGACTACGGCTAACAAAAATCCATCCTATGCTACAACTCCGACAGTCACAGTGGTTAAATCTTTATGTGGAATTTAATAATAGGCTACGAAACAGGCTGCAAATGACTTTGAGAAGGACCTCTATAAGCCCTTTAATAACGACATGTTTGGTAAGACTTTGGAGAACCTGCATAATCGTATGAAGATACGATAGTTACAAATGAGAAGACCCTGGAAAGGTTGATTGCTAATCCTACGTTTATCGATAGGACGATATATGCTGCTAATCTAGCTGCTGTGCATATGGCCTAGCGACGGATCATGTTCGACAAGCCTATATACATCGGTATGAGTGTGTTGGACACCTCAATGACATTAATGTATCACTCTCATTAGGATGTGTTGTTGCCATATTATGGGGCTGAATACCTGAAGCTTATGTACATGGACACTAATTCATTCATTCAGCGTGTGACAACTGAAGATGTGTAGCAGAACAAGATATGTTTTCTCAAACACCTGGATACAGCTGATTACCCTGTCAACCATATATGTCACTCCACTCAATACAAAATGGTGTTGGGAAAATTCAAAGATGAGGCTAAAGGCAAAATCATTCTACGCTTTTTTGGACTACGACCTAAGATTTACGCCTTAGGTATTCAAAGGTTGATGATACAAAAAGATTAAAGGTCTAAAACGTAGTATAGACTGTCTTAAAACCCGTGAAATCATCAGAACGCCCATGAATCTGATCATTTGCTGGAAGCATGCTGTTAGCACAGTGAAAGTGAATAAAATCACATTGACTCCGTTTGATGACAAAAGAGTTATTGCCGAGGATGGAATAACGACATATGCATATGGGCATTACAGCTTTACAAACAGCGCATAAGAGAATGTAAGTCGAGGATGAAGATTTTCTCCGTAAGTCTACAATTTAACGAATGGAAGTTTGTCTATGTGATGTGTATAAACCTAGCAGACACCCGATGAATAAAGAATAATAATAAGACGGAAGGGGAGGCGTTATCCCTACCATTAGGGCATCCTAATGCTAGTCTCAAGCCTAGATAAAGGGTAGAGGCGCATACAACGAACTAAAATAAAGGTATGTTGATATAAAACTTTTCAATTAAGACTCACAAAGAATAAAACCAGAATAAAATGCCGCAAATTCATTAAAAGAAACTCGAGGTTATCTCTGGTTAGGGAGATTAGGTGGTGATACGTCTTGTTATGTTTCTGGTTACGTATGCCACAGGGTGTTACGTGGTTATGATACGCGGTGTTACGCCTTGTAACGTGATGTTACGATGTGTTATGTGGTTAGGTGCTTCTGTTACGTTGGTTACGCCTTGTCACGTGGTTATGATACGTGGTGTTACGTCTTGGCACGTGGTTACGTGCTTATCTTACGTAGTGCGACGTCTTGTTACTTGAATAGGTTAGACAATGACTGAGTAGAATAGATGAGAGAGGATGGTCTGGGATTGGTTAAGTTAAGCTAGTCTAGTCTCGCGTACTAATTATCTAAGTTATGGAGGATGGGTTAGCTTAGATTGTCTTAGCAATGGGTTGGTTACGTGTTGTTCTTACGTTTTGTTACGTGGTTACGTTTCTGGTTACGTCATGTTACGTCATGTTACGTGCTTACGTACTTATGTTACGTGGTGTTATGTTGGTTACGTCTTGTCACGTAGTTACACGGTGTTTCGTAGTGTGACGTATTGTTACGTGGCTATATTGCGCTGTGTTACGTCTTGTCACATGGTTACGTGCTCATATTACGTAGTGTGACGTATTGTCATGTGGTTACGTGCTTATGTTACGTTGTGTTATGCTGTTATGTTACGTGGTGTTACGTCTTGTTACGTGGTTATGTGGCGTTGCGTCTTCTTACGTTGGTTAGGTTAGTCGATGATAGGATTGAATAGATAATGAGAAGAGGATCCAGAGCATGCAAGGTAGGGATAGGTTTTGGCGTTCGGTTTGGGTTTAGTTTAGAATACTTCTACATAGCTTCACTGTAAACCGTACAGTTTATCCCACTCCGTCTCGCACACTAAATGTTTAACATATAAAAAGTTTGTAAGATTTAGAAAAAAGTATATAAAGATGTTGTAGCATTGGATGAGAAATGTTTATAAACTAATTACTCTCTATGTTACCATGAATATCTGTGACACTATCTGAATTACCTGTTAAAATGACTTGAATACCTGTGTTACTACCTGAATCATGTAAAATTACATTAAATAGCTCTGGTACGAATCGCTGCTCTGAATTAGCATGAACACTTGTGATACTAACCTACATATGCACTTACATACATTAATCAATCAAATACAGTGACGATTTGGTACTTCAATCGACGGTCTGTGTCCAGCCCTTTAGAGGCGCGATATTGGGAACGTTAGCAGTATAAATCCTTGTTTTTTTCCGTAACGTTAGATGATGTTATGCATGGGCGAACATTTCCTGATTGATTGACACGGATATTTAGAACTTTAGCGCCGGAGACTTCTCCCTCAATGTCGAGAAAATACCACAAAAGGGTGTCAAAACATTTGTAAACTTTAATTGGTGGCGTCTTTGCGGCCTAAACGTCTTCCTCCATTAACTCTGGCGATCCTAGCATCTCTCCACGTTTCCCTATAAAGCGAATCCCTCCCTCCTTCAGCTTCTGTCTAGCCTAGCATCTCTCCTTGGTTTCTACCTCACCTGTATAAACCTACATTCCCTCCTCCTTCAGTATCTGTCTAGCCTATTCATCTCTCCCCGTTTCCCAAATATTTTCGATATAAACGCATACTCTACTTCTCAACCTCTATCTCCTCGTATTCCCTGCGTATCCCATATAAAGCGTATTGGCCTCCTTCAACTCTCTCCTAGCATAGGTTCCCTCTCCGTTTTCCATATCTTCCCCATATAAACGTATACCCTACTCCTTAACCCCTGTTTAACTAACTACCTCTCCTAGTATTCCTTAGCTCTAACACATAAAGGGCGTTCCCCTCCTTCAGCCCCTGCTCTACCTCGGATCTCTTCTCGTTTTCCCTATCTCTCCCATATAAAAGTCATATGCTACCCTTCAAGCCCTGTCTAGTCTAGTACCTCTCCTCGTATTCCCCTTCTCTCCCGTATAAGCCCATATTTCCCCTCCTTCAGTATCTGTCTAGCCTACCATTTGTCCACGTTTTTCCTATCTTTCCCATATAAACGCATACTCCACGCCTCAAACTCTGTCTAAACTAGCACTTCTCCTCGTATTCCCTACCTTCACATATAAAGCACATCACCACTTCTTCAACCCCTGTCTAGCCTAGCATCGATTCTCGTAGTCCCTATCTTCCCCACATAAACGCATTTTCCTTCTTGAATCGTCGCATCTACCCTCGTTTTCCCTATCCTTTGCCATATAAATGCAAAAATTGTGCTCGCGGCCCCTATAATATGCTACTGACAGAAATAATGATTTGTTTACAGATAATCTAATCCATTTTATATTTTTTCTAAAACGATATGCCTATTCAGTTAGAATTAAGTTCTAGTTTTTTGGAGTAGAGTTTGAGGAGGGACGAATTCATACATCAGTGTATCTCAATTCAAGTAGGTTGACGAGCTCAAGCATCTATCCTTTTCGTTCCTATCAACCCTAAATTGGACCATGTAATGTGAAGTCGTGTTTCCTTATTTCTGAGTTAGTTGGCTGAGTGCTTTAGACCCTTGAAGGTAATTTATATGCGCATTAAATGCCCGATATCCGGTATAGGCATGGTGAATGAGGAATTCAAACTCAAACAATTAACTACTAGATGTTAATTTTGAAGATTTACTAAACAGAACCAGAAATAATGCGAAACTAGAATTTGACAGGAATTTATGCGTTATAATCCTTCCATATTTTGTTCAAATTATATTCACAGGAACTTTACCGAAATTGAACTCAACATAAATTATACAGAAGTAATAATCTGTTTCTTGACTGCTTTTATGGGTACGACCGTATAATGCAGCCACAAATAACAGTAAATGAATTAAATAATTATAAGCTGAAATAAGTATTTCACAGCACACTCTTTTAAGAAACTGATTGGAGCGGATGAATCGGGTTCCAGCAGGCATGCATAGAATTAAAGGTTTTTTTTTCAATATGGTCTTTATTAAGAACACCGAGAAGTCCCCAGCAATGAAAGACGAAGATTCATGGTTCCAGCTTTTCAAATAGGATCACCATTCTTAATTAAATTGCTGAATCTAAGTCATAATCTATGGCTGTAACATGAAACAAGTAAAAATGTTTGTGGGATTCAAGCTAAAAATCCAGTAAGTAATAAAATACAGAAGTCAAAATTGTGCAATGAGATGTGTTGAACAAACGTTAGTTGCTATTATGGAGAAACGTAAATTCCATTAGTCGTGTGATGGTCATTTTAGGATGAATTTAATTTTATTCTTAATTGTAAGTTCCCATTTAAAAAAATTAAATTGACCCTAAAATGACTATCATAATGTCCTCCAAACAAAACACGACTAATTGATTTACCTTCCCCCATGATATCAAGCAACTTTTATTAAAGACATTTATTTCTAAAACGCTTAGTTTTGGAGATTTTTACAGCCTCAACTTAAATGGTTCATCCTGTATAGCATCACATTTTAAGTACTATCTCCGACCATTCGTTACTGTTAGCTAATGTTTCTATACTTTTAATGCTTTCAGAAACTAATGCTTATTCGGATAACGCTGACTTTAAGCTTATTTTCGTTGTAACTACGAAAACAAACAATATTATTTGCCTGCACTAGTAACCATTGCACGTGTTTTTACTTAGATTTTGATTTTTACTTTCTCTACTACCTATAGTAAGTAGGGGAAGTGTTGCATTACCCCCTAAAATTCATACCGAGATTTTACCGAAAATACATGTTTTGAGGCGCCTTGAATCCAAATAAAGCATTTTTGGAAACTTGTCCATGTATGTCTGTATATCTGTCTGTGTGTGTCTGTCTATGAACAGCACAAATAAAAAAAAGATGGTCGGATAAATACCAAATTTGGTAGGTATTTGAGTTTAGCATCTTCCAAGGATGCAACACAAAGATTTTTAAGAAAATCCCCCTAATCTAGAATATCCTTTTCATGGAACATTTTTTGAAAATTTTGATTTTCTCAAAAATGGCTCTAACGATTTTGATTAAAATATCATATGTTTGAGATACTTTCATGGAAAAAGAAATGTATACCTAGAATTTTCTTGGAATGTCTCCAAAAGTTCTCTTCATTCTGAATGACTTTCACGTAACTGGTAAACCGTAAGAGACCAATTTTTATTACACAACAAATGTAGATCTCGTTATAACATACTATTAGTGTCACATACTTTTTTTGTCGAGTAAACTATTTCCGAGACATTCCTTGTTACTCATTTGAATTTTCTAATACTTATACTTTTTCTCAACTGGGAATGCGTTATTCGTTCAAGAAAAATGGAATGTTCCATAGCAACCAGCTCTTAAAATATTTAAATACATTGAGTTTTATTTATGGACGCTCTTTAACTGCTATGGTTCTTAGCGTCCCATTCTAAATTGGGTGTGAAAGGCCGGAAAATTGTGTTCATAGGTCCCTTTATCAGACTTGAGGTTCTTTTACATACCGTAAATCTAGGGCTTTATTTCGCTTCCGAAGGAAAGCATGCTAAGGATTTGTACGCCAGAAAAATCCATCGACTTACGCCGGTTTTGACCCCGAGACCTCAGGAACTACAGATTAGCATGGCTTAAAAGATTTGACTGTCGCTTAAAGCCTACCATATTCTCGTTGTACCTACAGGAAAATTAGAAATACCATCTGCAAATGTTTATCTCGATTAACATGAAGTAGATGGAGAATAGGCGTTTGTAAAAATAGTTTGTAATAGAGTAGAGAAAGTCATGTGAGTGCACACATATTTTTTATATATGCCAAAAGTTTTATTTCGAAGTTTTATTTTAGTTTAATTCAATACTAAAGGACATCTTATGATTATAGGTTTTTGTGTATGTGTATATATGTTTGTGTGTGTTTGTTTTCGATCTTGAATATAGCACTCAAAAGAAACAGTTGGCTATATAACATTTACAAAATGCTGCTTTTCATGTTTTACTGCATGGGTCAGGAAAATGGACCAGCAATTAAGCGTAATCTGAAATGATACTTTAAAAATTGATTAAAAGTTAAAATAGATGGTAAAATATAACAAAATATTAGTTACGAACTTAACACATTTGAATTGGAAGACCAACACATGTCAATCCTCCCACGTGATATGCGAGTAGGTTGTCTGGTTTCATATTCAAGAAATCCCAAATTCAAAATTGGATTAGAATGAGTAACCGGGATTTTCTCTTATCCTCAGAAGACGAATGTTAGGTAACTTACAACTCTTAGATTCCGGTCTCATTTGAGAGTCATTCATCCGTTGGTTCTCTCACCGTCCAATATAACCGACCAGATTATAGGCCATTTTGGATCCAGTTTGAATACTCCATTCATTTTCTGATCAAAACCGCTAAATCTAATGTAGCTCACTTACACTGCTGCATATATGCTATTTTGCATATATCCGTTATTATTATAATATAAAAGTAAATACAATTATTTCTTTCATCATGCCATGCTATTCAAGACATCATATCTTTAACTAGAGATGGTTTTAAATTAAGTAAAAAGCGCTTAAATGGAATATAATGGTTAACGCGACGAAATAATTTATTTGTATTCTTTATTAAGCTCTACATTTTCTTTCATTAACTTCTATCTATCTGATTATTTTCCAGTTATATAAAATTGTACAAGGAGGACTTCACAGGCTATTCACAGAACATTTAAGATATCTCAAATATATTATACTGTAATTATAATCTTTATAGCTTTCCTTTTAAAATAATGAACGTTTCCATGTAAACGTAGTTTGAAGCGGGGGAATTTCTTGAAAATCCTCGCCTGTCATGCTTATAGTGTCTGACTCAAACAAGCAATCGATATTTGTATAACATTTAGTTTTTGACTTATTCTGTTCATAGATTAACAAATACACAAGTAAGCATACACTTACGCGCGTGCGCGTGGGCCTTTTTCTAAAAGTACTTGTTTGGGGGAGGTTCTTGAGTACACCCCAAAAAAGTAAATTTTCAGCGATATCTCGACATTGGATTTATTTGGGCGGAATGCAGTATTTTCCCTACGTACTATAGTTAAGAAACGGAACACACACACACACACACACACACACACTCACACACACACACACACACACTCACACACACACACACACACACTCACACACACATACATACATACATGTAAAAGAAAGAACCTCAGGCGTTGAGAGGTATCCTCTGCGGATAGCATTTGTGAGGTCGCGGATTCAAATCCTGTCATCATCATCATCATCATCATTAAATACTTCATGGTTTAGTTTATCTAGCCTGTTCAATTTTTCAGGAAATCGTAACTGTTCTCTACATCCTTTTTTGGGTTTCCCAAGATCTCTTGAGCCAACTGGTTGATAGAGGAATTCTATAATGGGATAGGAGTTTTATCCATCCTCATTTGATGTTAGTGCCAGTTATATCAAGAATCAAGTTCTGCATAGCAGCTGTCTTTCTTTGTGCTATGGCTCAGGGATCGCGTAAATACTAAATTGGATATTTCATTAAGGCGACTCAAAGTACTATGCACAGAATAAAAGAAAGGGAAATAAAATAGGAAAACAAGTATGCAGCTTTATTAATGTCGTTTATCAGGCATCACCATGAACACTTCCGGATACCCAAAGAACACAAACCCCACGATGGCAAAATTCTGCTCTCCGATTACATCAATACCCAGACTAGATTACACGGCAAGGCGATTACACAACTAAGGTCATTTTTTTTGACATGCACTGAATTATATGTATCAAAAAACTTACAGGTAACCATCGTGAAAGAACCTAGATGTTAAAGCGATTCAAATAAAACCAAAAATTTCTTAGGGAAAAAAGAAAAATTGACCGACCTTCGGATTAAATGTGTGGATATGAAGGGAATTTGAATCAATTAGCTTAAATGTATTTTAGTTTTCATATTTTTTTCTACAAAGAGTGCAAACATTTTATTATTGCAGTTTGACACTTAGTATGCGCAGAGTTAGGTTCAGAACAGAAGCTAAAGTTTATTTTTGAGAAAAACCATGGAAGATCAAACTCAAATTTGTTTACCACTGCCCGTGGTCTTCAGAGATTGTTGTGAGGCGTACTTGTTTTGGAAACTACATTGGTATAGCCGTTTTAATTATAGAATGCTTATTTGTATTCATTAACTGACTCTGCTCAAACTATGTATATAATTTCGACCTTTTTTGCCTCTTTTGTAATATATAATTTTGTCCACATCTCAAGCGTGCTTCTTTCACTTGCAAGAATCAACACCGACAAATCATCATAAAAGAGAACGATTTAAATATCTGAGTTATATTTTGTTACTAGAAAATATTAGTACAGTTTTAAAACAATTGTTACTTACCTCTATTTAAAAGAAAGAACCTGGAGTAGGAAAGCATTACGCCGTTATTCCTTACTGTTTTACTTTTAGTTCATTTCGAAATCCTATTGCTCGGCAATTTAAAAGAACTCTTCAAAATCATCTAGATGGCCGCATTTTTGTGGGACAGTAGGATTTCCAAAGATGTTTTCTGTCTAACTTTATGCGCACGCATAATTATGGAATGGGCATGTTCGTTTCTCAACGTCTCTGATATTTTATGGTACATACTTACTTTGTCTACCGAGAGAAAGAGATGATACGGATTTCGCCCCAAAAATTCGGTATTCATCGAAATACACCTTTTTGGAGATCGCGATTCAACAGAAAGAAATTTTTAAAAAAGGTTGATATGTGTTCCTCCTACGAGAATGTGTTGACTTCAATTGCTCTCTGAGAAAGATTGCGGCTCTACTTTCAACATATGATCAAGACTTAAGACATTTTAGAAAAGATGCGCTTTCCTGCTAGTAATGCTCAATGACCAGTTGCTTTTGCTTGCTTTCTCGTCAGAGATTTTAACAACGTTAGCAACTATTTCTCGGGCTTGACTGTGAAAAGTTCTTCCTTTCTTACTGGGCATTGTAAATAACTTTAGAAAACACTTACACATTGCTTACTTACACAAGTGAAACACGCCGGAATACTAACGCTACACAATGCTTTTAATCTAGAATAGTAGATCTATTTCTGATATCATCGTTAGCTGCCATGTGGTATTATCCTCCCTCATTCCTCCGGAGAGCACAACACCCTCTAAACGTTTCCTCGTCAGAGGCCTACAGTTCATTTCTGAGAGAGAGAGAGAGAGAGAGAGAGAGAGACAGAGTGAGAGAGAGAGAGAGTACGTGGGCGCGTCCGATAATCATTTACATGGAAAACCGCCCGTTTTCATATTTTTTACCAAATATTTAGTATCAACATTTCCCCAGAGAAACAGGTTTTGAGGTCCACTGAACCCAAAGGAAAACGTTTTTACCAAAGTATTCATTTTGTGTGTGTGTTTGTGAACAGTAAAAATAAAAAACGAAAAGTCCCATATATACGGTATGTTGTATTTGATTCAAGCACTGTTTAAGCATGGCAGATGAATATTCTCAGGAAAATTCCCATCAAAACTATCGTTTGCATGGAAAACATGTGGTTATTTTTGATCTTCAAAAGTGACTGCAACGGTTTTGATTAAAATACCACATCTTTACCTCGTGTGCATAACTAATACAATGTGTCATGAATTTTCTGTAAATAGACTGTGAAGCCCTCTTTATTCTAAATGAATTAATTATGATTCCTGAGTAGTGTACTAGTGTAAAGTTGTACAAATTGTAATAAAAATGAAGAGAAATCTCAAAATTACAAGAAATTCAAGATATACGTTTCATCTTTCACTATTTCACATATACAATATGTTAATTAAAATCTTTATGGTCATTTTTGAGAAAATAAGAAATATGGAAATTTTTTTCCGTGGAAAGGGTCATTTGGAATTTCCTAGAAAATCTTCGTCTGGCACCCTTAAACATTGTCTTCCTCAAGTATGAAATTTGAATACGACTTTTCGTTTTTTAACTATCCGTTTGTTAATATACGGACAGACTGACTGATAAATAGACAGCCACATACAACCGCGTGCGCTTCCAGTCTTCCACTAAACATGCCTTTAACTGTGTGTATCTGATGAAATCGTGATATCAAAATGTTTGGTGGTAAGCAATACGTCATCTACCATAGATAAGTTCTGAAACTTTTAATTTAGAACATAAAATTTAAGCATGAGTATTATAGCTTTGACCTGCACCAAAAGCATCCTCAAAAATTAAACGAAAAGCAAGTTTACTGACGCTGAGTTTTAGTAAGTCTGAGATAATGGTAGTAGTTAATAAATGAGTATACAACCGCGACTCACAAATGATTCATTATATTGTGACAGAACCTTCTACAGCTTTCCGTATCTTGGACCAGGCGTGTTCTCCAGTACCAGCCGGTGTATGAGTGGTTGGAGAGGGAGAGGCCATCTCTAAACTGTCCGGAACTTTTATGGACCCTAGTAGAAGCTTTCAGACCTAATTTCTCAATGGGCTGTAACGAACCTTCTCGCGGGTTCATGCGAGTACAAAAGTAAGCTTGTCGCTGCCAAAGCAAGGTTTTTGTGAGTTTCAGTTCAGTGGTGTTCTTTCTAGTGAGGCTAGAATACAACTCCCTTGTAATATGAGGGAGCAACAGAAGAGAGAAGAGGCTGATTTTGCGTCGTTAATTGAAGTGCTATATGAAAGCAAATACTGTAGGAAGTATTAGAGGAAATGTGAGCGAAATCACAATATACTAGCCCACTCAACTCACTCAATCGGTATTGCACGTTAGCTTTACAAGTCTAAAGAAAGTATTTAACTAATTTAATTTAACTCTCCTGGATTATATAATCCAAGATTACTTCATAATAGTCTAGAAGACCTTTTATGCCGAATCCTTCCCTTTACCCCTTAAAATCACAATTTTGTAATGCTGATTTACAAGAGAAGAATCAAAATTAGAAATCCATATCCATCAATCACGAGTTCATTCTCCAACTAACTTTCCCAGCAAACCGACTCGTCGCACATTTCATAAAACATATACATATACCAAAGAAGAAAACGCAATTTAACAAACACACAAGCAGGAAAGAAACAGCTAAACGTGAATGACACGCAGCAGATTCTTAGGGAATCTTCTAGAGCTTGAAGGTGGGCTAGAAATGAGCGCGGAACTCCCACCCAGAAGGACCACACCTTCGGAACTGGAGAAATAAGGGCAGGTAGTTCTTGGAAATAATTACACGAAATACCAAAGTCATGAATATGCAAAATAATTGTGGTCTTCTAATTATTGGTTTTGATTAAATGGCTTGGAATGGAAAACTAATAAGTTATTAGTGACCCACATAATCGCTTCTAATTTTTTTTTGACACGGAACAACTCGTTCACAATGTTTTTTTTTCATTGTGTGTACGTTTATTTGAACCAACGGATGTAATAATGGCGTATAATTTTTGATACTTATGACTACACGATCAAATAAATTTTTAAAAAATGGAATAATTATGAAATAGTTATGCAATAATAATAATACGTATGTACGATGTATGCGCTTATGTATGTAGGTAAGTATGTATGCATGCATGTATGTTACCTCGGACTAGCAATTATTCAAAATGAGAATATCCAGAAAGTAACTGTGATTATAAAACTCCAATGCGTTAAATGGTTTTGCTTGTTACATGAATTATTTACATGTATTTTTAGAGAGTGGCATAGAATGCAAAGAATAATATTATTAATAGTTTATCTGTTTTAGGTGTTTCAAAATTAGGCGAATGATCATATATAAAGTGCCTGGCCATTAACTTAAATAAATAAAATATTTCTATAATTAACAATATCACTGAAACATAATACTGTTGCATAACATAAGTTATCAAACGTATTCGGTATTTAAAGTGTTTATAAACCAATCCCTGTTACATTAAGACCTATTGCAATTACCACTAAACAACAATGAACAATTCTGATTAATCAGTATACCAACATGAGCTGAGGCAGAACGGAATCTATACTTCCTTCCACTCTTAGAATGTCCTGAATTTCATATGAACGTCCCATCTCAGACATTACAATTAATAGACTCCACGAATAACACATTCGCCTTATTTCATAAGGCGCCAACATGTGAGGGCAATTAGAAGAGCATAAGAAGAACATCACAGATGTGAAGCAAAAACGAGGAATAAATATGTAAAACAATGAAGAAAAGAAGCAAAGAATAAAGAATTCAAGAGAGAACAAGACGAGAATTCCATTAAAAAGAAAAAAGTGTGAAAAAGAGAAGTGAAAAAAAAATTACCGCAAAGAAAGAAATAAGTAAACCACACCAAATCCAATAAATTGATGGGATAATATTGTAGTCCTCGTGAATTTGTAATTGTGAAAGATATAAGAAATAAAATTGCAATAGATATAACTAACGCAATTACTCCTAATTTATTAGGAATCGAACGTAAGAGAGCATGGCAAATAAGAAATGTCATTCTTGTTGAATGTGAACTGTAGTAACAAGTGGATTAGCTGGAGTGAAGTTATCAGGATCTCCAAGAACATAAGAACTTTAAAGATGAAAGAAATAAAAATATAAATAAGATAATAACACCTAAGATATCCTTAAATGTAAGATAGAGGTGAAAAGGAATTTTATGAATATTGCTATTCATTCCAAAGGGACTATTTGATCCTGCTTGGTGAAGAAAGAGCAAGTGAATTATAACAGTAGCTGCAACAATGAATGGAAGAACAAAATGAAATGCAGGTAAAAAAATCGATTTAAGTTTTCGATATCTATTGCAGTTCCTCTCATATTCATTGTACTAATTCAATTACTAAACAAGGAAAGCCAGGTAATAAATTAGTAATTACTGTAGTAGCTCAAAGTTATATTTGCCCTCAAGGTAAAACACAACCTATAAAAGCTGTTGCTATCACTAAAAATAAAATCACTACTCCTACTTCATGTGTAATAAAATTTATATGAACCGCAATATATATTCGTTCAAATGAATATAAATATAAATAAAGAATATAGAAGCACTACCAACATGCAAAGTAATAAGAGTCATACATAATTTACATTTCGGAAATCTGGGCTGCTCTTGTAAAGGCTAAATCAATATATGCTGAGTAATGTATAGCCAAAAATAATCCTGTTATGATTTGGACAACTAAATATAAACCTAGTAGAGAACCAAAGTTTCATCATGCTGAAATATTAGAAGTTGTAGGTAAATCTACTAAGGCATTATTGGAAATTCTAATTAAAAGGTGAATTTTACGTAAGGGTTTATTAATTAATTTATTTGTCGTAGGGATCTTTTGTAAATATTAATTATTTTAACAACTGCAATTATAGTTAAGAATAAATAAAAAGCAATTAGGATTGTAATTATAGTAATAGGTTGATTATACACTTTTAATAAAAAGCTATTTGGTATGATAATTAAAGCCATTCATGTTCTATATTTTCATATAAATCTATAGGGCAATTAAAATTTATATAATAAGTTAGTCCAAAGATAATTGGTAAAACAATAATTGCTAGAAGAACTTTATTTGAGTAAGAAATATTTCATTTAAGGCTAATCCAGTAACGCATAAATAGGACTAATATTCTTCGTAAGTAAATTAATAGTAGTACATAGGAGAAATACATAGTTATATAAAACCTCTAATGAAACATAGAGAGATTTTTTGAAGAAAAAGTATTAATCCCATAGATAAAGGATGATTTAAAAATAGAAATATGATTCTATGGATTAGATTAATTCTTAATAATAGATATAACATATCAAAGGATAGTTTAGAAAAGTATTAATTTTGGAAATTAATGGTAAAGTTTCCTTTCCTTTGAAGTTTTAAACATTGGACCTGTTTTTGGTTTACAAGACCAATGTTTCGTTTTAAACTATTAAAACATTTAATGTTGATAATGTTTTATTTTATACTTTTTGGGGTTTATGAGTTTTTCTTCCAAGAGTAAGCATTTATTAATAACTTTACTAAGTTTAGAGCTTATTGTTTATTATTTTATATAGTTATGTAGTCACAATAAGAAGTGAATTATATATGACAATATTTTGTATCTTTTGTGGTTTGTGAAGCTGTATTGGGTTTAGCAATTTTAGTGTCAATAATTCAAATCCATAGGAATGATTATTTTAATTAATTTGGTTTACTATATGTTAAGATATATTTTATATGTATTTTTTATCCCCCTTCTTATGTTTTATTTATGGAGGTTGATGATTAACCCAACATATATTGCTTTTGAATCGGTAATATTTTTGATTAATACTAATTTTTTTGTTGAAGATTTAGTTATGTATTTGGATCTGATTATTTATCATATAGTTTAAGTATATTAAGACTTTGAATTTGTGTTTTAATAGTTTTAGCTAGCTATTCTGTGGTTTCATATACATTTTATAATAATAATAAAAATTTATTTTTGTTTAAAATTTTGTAATTATTATTATTATTATTATTATTATTATTAATAATAATATTACATTGTACCTTTGTACAGTAAATATAATTTCATTTTTTAAAGGAAGTTTAATTCCAACTTTAATTTTAATTTAGTTTCAGGATATCAACCTGAACGGTTGCAAGTTGGGATTTATTTACTTTTTTATACATTATTTGCTTCATTACAATTATTATTAGGAATAATATGTCTTTATAATAGTTTAAATTATTTTTCTTCCTTTGGTTTATATAAATGATTTAGAATAATTTTAGCAGTTTTAGTAAAATATTCATGTGTTTAGTACATTTATGACTACCAAAGGCACATGTAGGGGCCCCTCGGGGTCTATGATCTTAGCTGGAGTTTTATTAAAATTAGGGGTTTATGGTTTAATATAGGTTTTTTGAATATTTAATAGAAATTGAGGTGATAATTAACAATTTTTGATTATCCATTAGAATACTTGTCGGATTCTTAGTAAGATTAGTATATTTACGTCAGGTAGATATGAAGGCTTTAATTGCTTATTCATCTGTACCTCATACAGGATTACTTGTAGGGGTTTAATAACATTAAATGTTTAAGGTTTTTATATAACTTTTGTTTTAATAATCGCTCATGGTTTATGTTCTTCTGGGTTATATTGTGCAGCTAATATTAGTCATGTACGCTTAGGAAGACGAATATTATTAATTAATAAAGGTTTATTAAATTTAATACCAAGAATGACGTTATGATGATTTTTACTTTCATCATGTAATGTAGCTGTTCCTCCTTTAAATTAATTAGGAGACATTGGATTCATTAGTGCAATGGTAGGTAGAATGTAAATGATATGTTATTTCTTATATTAATTTTTTTAGAGCTGCTTATACTTTATATTTATATTCATATACTCGAGATGGTAATTGTTATTCTGAGATTTATAGAAGACTGAGAGGTTATTGTCGTGAATATTTATTATTTATATTACATTGATTACCTTTTAATTTATTAATTTTTAACAGAGATTGTATATTAATTTGGTTTTAAATATTATTTACTTAAGTAGTTTAAAATGAAATTGCTATTTTTGATATCATAGATATAATAAGTTTTATCTTATGTTATGGCGTATTTATCATTATGTTGTATCAGATTATTTATGACTTTTATTTTTTTTATTGACATTTATGTTTAGTATATATTGTATTATAAACGTTTTAATTTATTTTATTGAACTAGAAATTATTCGATAAATTCTTCTTTAATAGTTATAACATGTTATTAAATTGAATGTCATTATTATATATAAGTTTTATTACATTAATTTCATCTTTAGTAATTTTATATAGTGAACACTATATAAAAGGATATATTTTACTTAATCGATTTATTTTTTGGGGATTAATATTTGTATTGTAAATAATGTTCTTAATTATTAGTCCTAATTTAGTTAGAATTTTATTAGGTTGAGATGGATTAGGTTTGGTTTCTTATAGTCTCATTATTTATTATCAAAATGTAAAGTCTTATAATGTTGGAATATTAACTGCTTTGTCAAATATGGTTGGATATGTTGCTTTATTAATAGCAGTTGCATGAGTATTAAATTTTGAGAGATTAGATTTCTTATTTTTATTGTGTAATAAATAAATATGAATTGTATTTATTTCATTTTTAGTTGTTTTAGCAGGTATAACACAATCTACCCAAATTCCTTTTTCACATGCTTACCGGCAGTTATGGCAGCCACTACTCCTGTTTCAGTTTTAGTTCATTCTTTATCCTTGGTTACAGCTGGAGTTTATTTATTAATTCGATTAGTGAAGCTCTTTAAAATTGATTATTACATTTTTTATTAGTAATTTCTGTTTTAACAAACTTTATATCAGCATTAGGCAAATTTTGAGCATGATTTAAAAAATTATTGCCTTATCGACTTTAAAAGAATTGGGATTAACGATAAGTGTCTTATTTTTAGGTTTTGCTGATTTAGCGTTCTTTCATTTATTAACTCATGCTTTATTTAAAGCATTATTGTTTATGTATGGAGGAATGGTAATTCATAATGTGAAACATTATGAAGATATTCGTTTTATAGAAAACGTATCTGTTTTTATACCGTTTATTTCAGCTTTGTTATGGTATTAAATTTTGGTTTATGTGGAATAACATTTTTGATCGATTTTATCAAAAGATATGATTTTGGAGGCGATTTTTTTAAGAAATTTAAATATATTTATTTTTTTTTTGTATTCCTTTTCCACTGGTTTAAGCGTATGTTATTCGTTTCGTCTTTGTATTGTGTTTTGGGAGGGGAATTTAATTTAGTACCAATATTTAGGTTAAGAGAAGAGAATTAAATAATAGTTTATGGGATATTAGGGTTAATAATTTTTGCGATAATTGAGGAGGAATATTAAATTGGATAACTTTTTAACTCCTTATTTGTTTATTTACCATTATGTTTAAGGAGTTTACCTTTATTAGTAAGACTAATAGGTTTATGATTAGGCATTTATAATTACTTATAGATTAAATGATTATTTTAATTTATTTAAATGTTATGTTATTTTCTTCTAGTCTAGTATGATATATAGCTTTAATGTTTACAAAAGAGGTAAGAAAAATATATTTAAGAATTGGATTAAATTCAATTAAAGATATTGTTTTAGGTTGAAGGGAGTATTGGGCGCAAAATTTATATCATAGTTTTGGAAGGATTGGGGGATTAAATCAATGATTTCAAATAAACAATTTAAGGTCTTGTCTAGTAATCATTTTATTACATTCATTTTAATCATATTTATTGTTTGTTCAAGTATCTTATATTAGAGTATAACATCGAAGCTGTTATTGAGATGATCATATAAAAATAAAGATTTTATTTTTACAATGAAAATGTAATGTTTTATTTTAAACTATGTAAATTTAAAATATTAGATGTAAATATATTTAAAGCACTTGAATAATAAGTCAGTAGCTTTTATTTGGTCAACGCATTTTCTTAATTGGAAGATGAATTCAATTTTATCATTATCAGCGATAAACCTCTATTTATGTTTCAATTAATATATAAGGATATTGAGTTTATCTTATCATCAGGTCGAAACTGATTAGAATTGCATTTGCTTACTTATTTTAAGGAGGAATGATAGTTCAATACTTTTAATCCAAATCAAATGTTATAATTAACTACATCACTATTTGTTATAAATTATTAAGATGCTCGTTCAAGGGATTCTTGGTTTCATTCAGAAAATATACCTATTGTTAAGATGAATAAAATAGAATCCTTGTGATTGCTGAGGTTAATATGTTTTCTCTAAATAGAATAATAGTGATAGGCATAATTAGGGAAATTTTAACATACAAAATTAAAAATATGATTGCAATTTAGAAGAACCGTGAAGCAAAAGGCAGTCAGGAGGATCTAATAGGATCAAATCTACATTCAAAAGGTGAATCCTTTTCTAGATTTTCAATGTTTTTCTTTTGATAATAAGTTAGTATTATCATCATAAAAGTGATTATTATAATATTTGAGGACGTAAAACCTAAACTTTGGATGATTTATTCTAATAAAATATAGTTTTTGATTTGAAATCAAATGTACTTATTATACCAAATCAATGATCTACCTCATCAGTAAATTGCAACCTGTAAAAATAATCATACTACATCAACAAAGTGTAAATATCAAGCAGCTGTTTCAAAACCGAAAAGATCAATGGATGTAAAGTGTATTGAAATTATTCGGGGTAAACATGTAATTAGAAATGTAGTCCCAATAATTACATGCAGACCATGGAATCGCGCAATTTGTGTGGTTTGCCAACTACAGGAATTGTAACATATTCAGAATTACGATTAACAGGTTTCCAATAAAAGCAGCATACAAAATAAGTAGAGTATTCATAAGAAAGATAAAGTAGTAGTACTAGTAGTAGTAGTAGTAGTAGTAGTAGTAGTAGTAGTAGTAGTAGTAGTAGTAGTAGTAGTAGTAGTAGTAGTAGTAGTAGTAGTAGTAGTAGTAGTACATGCATTTGAGAAGTACTAGGATAAATGCAAAAGTAGAGACAATCAAGACACAAATAGATGGACAAATAAGCATGTCAAACAACGTAGACACAAACGGTGAGGTAACGACAGTAACGCCAGTAGTATACCTTACATAAACACAATGCAATGTGAGCACTGTTCCGAATGAGTTTAGAACAGATAAGAAACCTAATTGAGTTAACTAAAAGCAGAGAAGAACAAGCTAGAATATTAGCGTATACCCAGAAACACATAGATTAGGCTAATAAAGTAGACACCGGCTATGTCAGAAGAAACAGAAAAAAATCAAGTAAAATTACAAATAAAATAGAAGCCCTACTAATGAAATCAAAACAGAGCAAATCACATTCATCAAAAGAAATACAGTAGTCATAAACGGTTTAGAAATAGCTTCTGGTCAGAATTAAAGAAGGTAAAAGAAGAATTTCGAACATACAAATAAATGACAGGTGAAACAACAATGTTGAAGGATTAGAGAACAAGCTGAAACTAGCCATAACTACAGAATTATACTCCATAAGTACTGGTACACAGACACAACATGAAATAATGAATAGTATTAGGAGAATCAAAGAAAATTGGAAAATGAAGTGCATAATATAATTAGTCAAGTCCAAGAAACCTTGGAAACTAGAAAAAAAATGTTGACAGAAGCAAGAAATGTTACTTAACGTATAGACAGAGAAGGAAGGTACAAATAGAGCGAATGTGAGCACACTCAAAACTCAAGTGCAGTATCCACTAAAACATATGGTGAAGGAGAAATTACGTTGTGATTGACATATGCTCCCAAATCACTACAGGAGGGTTTGTCTTCTCGTGGACTAATCATTTCCGAAAGAGGAACTCTCATGTCAGCTAGATAATCTGCCCTCTAGCTACTGACTCACAGGAGTTGTGTATATACAAGATAATTTCTCCGTCACTATGAGCACGTATATCAAGGAATCCATTCACCGTATTGTCACAACCCAAAAGAATTTAGGGGTAGGGCGCTCTTGGAATCTCACATTTTCGTTATCTATCTTAGAACGCAACTGGGTCGCTAATATTAATCATGCATCATCTTAAACGACTCCTCTTACTTATCAACCGAAAGAAAATGAGAGTACGCTTTCAATAATCAAAATATTTTAAACCACAATTGGCACATTTAGTATAAAAGGAAGTTTACATGGTTTCCTGGTGGCGGGATGTGTGTGCTAACTACTCCCCATGTTGACTCCCTTGCAGCTGGCACGCAAAAGAGGCAGAGAGATGACTGCGGGTTAATAAGTACTTATTCTCCCCTCCCCTAAATACATACATACGTTATATCCGGCCAAAGTTGCCAACTCTTAAATTATAACCTCCCAAATATAGTAAAATCATTCCCTAAAAACCCACTAAATGCACATCCACCCGCGGCCACCAACGTCAACGTCCTTGGCGAAAAGGGGGAAAAATCATATGATTTAGAGTACAAAGACAAGAATAAGAATTTACAATAGGCTTAGTAACTTAAAGGTCTAGAGGCTATAGAATTAGAAAACAGCACTTAAAGTAAAATGTATGTGAGTATCAAAACAATACTCAAGTGATAAAGTCAATGCTGTTATCGTAAAGCGATATAAACATAGTACAATGGTGCATTACTGTGACCTGACACCAAAAACATTAAATTGTTAAGTACTATCAGGACTCTCAAGTGAGAACCAACACCTTAAAATGCATTCAAGGTTCACTATAAGTCTTGAATGAGTACCGCACAACCAATACATAGCACACAGCTGTAAAAAAATTAATTTCGCGCAGTGTACCGCGAACTGTAAGGTAAATCACAGGACATTGCAATTGTTTTGTAGATTATTTTAGATTTGTATACTTATCAACACCTTCTAAGTATATTGTTCAACCAAATTATTTTACTTCTATAACATTCAGCACATTTCATATGATGATATTAGAACTAGTATAAGAACGCTAAGACCTAAACAATATCTGGACCGGTTGGTATTTCATCGTACATATTTAAAGGCTGTCAAGATATTTTGATAGGCCTCTTGTATGTACTTCATAATCGTATTATTAAGTAAAATATTTGTCCTCATAACTGGAAGTTAACTAAGATTACTCCAATTTTTAAATATAGTGATTCTAAATTGATTGCAAATTATAGTCCAGTAGCCATTTTATCAACTCCAGCCAAAATATTCGAAAATATGTTTTGTAAATATATACTCCGGCAAGCTAAAACCGTATTAGTGCTACCGAACTTGGATTTATGCCTAATAGATCTGTTGCGACTAATTTATTAATTTTCTTCCCTACGTATCAGGTAAATTCGATAATAGATCTCAAGTTGATGTTTTATACAGAGCTTCAAAAAGCTTTTCGTAAAGCAGGTCATGACAAATTAATAAACAAATTCTCGTCATGGTTTTTTTCCAAGTCAAAGCTATTTCGCATAGCCTAATATCTAAAGTTCAGATAACAAGATATTAAATACAAATAGCACATCATACAGTTTTAATGTTTACTCCGGAGTTGCACAAGACTCAAATTTAGGTCCACTATTATTTATTTATTAATTGGATATATTTACTTGTTAATTCTTCTAATATATTACTATTCGCAGATGATTTAAAAAACTGTAGTTCTATAAAATTTGTCTCTGATTGTGTTAAACTCAAAAATGTTTTGAATAGTTTAAATAAACGGAGTAAAGCGAATAATCTTCCTTTTAATGTAGCAAAATGTCAGATTACTCCTTTTCTAGATATACAAGTAAGAGTGATTTTGATTATGCTATAGATTAACTTAAATTACAAACACCTGATACAAGAAGGTTCTTTGAGTAATATTTTATAACGATTTAATATTTGTAAAACGTATTAATATAATTGTGCGGCAAATAAGAATTTGGATTTTATTGTTCGCAATTTATCTCATTTCAATGACCCAATTTTTAGTTATTTCATGTAATTCATCTGTAAGATCTAAACTTGAATGTATATATATAATCCTTACAGTAATAAGGCTAGGTTAAACCATACAATTTAAAATGGCAGCCGAAACAAATAAAATCATTAAGGATTCACAATATGAAAAAAAATATACCAACAAGAACAGGATTTCACACAAATGCTTCTAAAGCAAGTCAAATACTAGTAAATGAACTACTTTTAAAGTATAGTGAGCCAGACTGGTATTCAAAATAGCCAAATTTCTCACCTTCGCGACCACGTGCTGCAAAAAAGTTATTGCAACATTTTCAATTTAAGGCAGAGAAAACAAAATCCTAGAGGATTCTCAAACAAAAACGTTCGCCCGAGCCATCACCAATTGTTACAACCCAAATAAATTTAGGAGGTAGAACACTTTTGGGATCTCACGTTTTCATTACTCATCTAACAGCGCAACTGGGTTGGAGATGGGAGCAAAACTAAGGTTAATCATGCATCTTCTTAAAGAACTTAACCCTTAACCCTTACTTATCAACAGAAAGGAAATGTGAGTACACTTTCAATAATCAAAACGTTTGAAACCACATTTGGCACATTTGTTATAAAAGGAAGGTTACGGTGTTACCTGGTGTTTGGTGGGAGATGTATGCTAGTTGCTCCCCATATTGACTCCCTTACAGTTGGCACACAAAAGAGGCAGAGAGATGACCGTGTATTAGTAAGTACTCATTCGCCCTTCCCTTAATTCTTACGCCACATCCGACCAGTGGTACCGACCTCTGAATATACAACCCTCAATTATACCAAAATTGTCTCCCCAAAACCCGCTAAATGCCACAGTATAGCACATTTAACGCACCTTAATCAACATAAATGATGTATAATTGTACAATGTGCAATACACAGTACAATTCAACCCTTGCTACACAAACAACTGTTAAATACAACATCATACAACTTTGATGAGGAAATTGGTAACTCCTTAGATAATTAGTAAAATATTTTAGGCTGAAGGGAATTTCAGGCAAACTGCACACTGGGAAATACCGGGTGCTGCACTGATGAAGTTACTGGGAATCGTGCAATCGGAAAGTGGGTGCCGGTTGTGGTGGCAAATAAAACTCTCGGTAACTTTCCTGCACATACCTTGGGGCCTAAGGACCTGCGGCCCAATCTCTAAATACTTCAGCTTATTATATACCTGGCTGGTGGTGAAGTTGTTTTTTCTGCACAAATTACAAAAAGACTCATCGCGAGTTCTACCAACACGGAGACGTTTCGTATCGGGTCTTGAGATATGACCTCAATTCATACGGCTTAAATATCTTATCATGTGAGACGTCAACATTTTGTTAATCTAGATTCATCGCGTACCGTGATTTAAAAATTTCCTCTGTATTACCTTACTGCGGTACTCGGAATCATTGCTAGCCCTGGGGTTCTACAATATGATATTGTTTCTGAAAATTCGTCAATATTCTTTTTCGCACTAGCCTTAGGCAATGATGAAACACATTTCTTTCCGAAATCTCTTTTTTTTCACCAAGATACGGGCTTTCTGCTAAGCAAAATCAGGTTAAAATCAAAATTACTGCAGGTAAACACAATCAAATAGACGATATTATAATGACAGACTATTTTCTAAACAGAGCAATTCGCCCATGTCATATTAACAACTAATATATACAGTTAACAATGCACTTACCTGGAGAAATAAATCACTTAGATTTCTCAGACATAATTTAACTTTCGAAGCTCAAAACACTCAAAATGCAGAAGATAATATTGATAACTAGCTCAATGTAGTAATGCCACGAGTTGTCAAACGAAGATTACGAACGGATACAGCTACAGTTACCAAACTCTCGGCTTTTGCCGGAGATGTTCTCCTGTTTAGAAATTTGCTTTTCGTCCGGATGACCGTTAAATGTTCTAGAAAATGCCTAAGTATTTAATTCCTTTTCCCTCACTCCCATTTATATTGAATAACTATCATAGTTTGTTTTCCGAAGCTGTACCTGGCCGAATTACATGACATCACGCTGGCCGTAAGCGCACATCGGCTTCGAGGATTATGCCAATTTTATCATGCATCGTCTAGCCTTCCTGCCCTGATGGACCGGAGTTGTTTTTTTATAGAATGGTATAGATTATCCGGAATCAGGAAAAATCAACTAAATCCTTCTGAAGAAATTACCCCCCCCCCATTTTCTTTGAAAGGCATTAGTAGTAAATGCAGGCTGTGTGTTCTTTTTCTTTTTTGCCTACAGAGCTTTTTTATTCCTTTATTATCCATTATTTTATATATTCATGCAAGGAAGGACAGGATACTGACAAAAAAGACGTATTAATATGCTAGTTTTACTTTATAATCTGAATATCCAAGGCTAGAATGGCTCGTTCTATGTTGCTGAATCATCTTCCATCTCTCAGCACGTAAATATTGTCGTAGATGAGGCAGCATACAATCAGCTGGATCGTCCAACGTTTGTAGTCAAGTAAAAGTGCCCATTATTAGCCAGAGCAAGGAATTATACCATGGACGGCTCACTTTAGGAAGGTTCAAATGTAAAATATAAGAGTGTTGAGGATTTCATCCGGTAGGTATCCAAGTACGACAATATCCTAAAACACAAGTCCAGACCACTGCTTTACCAGAACATTCCATCAGTCGATGTGAAAGTGAATCTGCGGCGTTACATAGAAGGCAGTTGTGGGAAATAGCCATCCGATGGTGATAGAGCTTGTCTGCTTTTGGAAGGATATAATTTACAATCTCATACGTTACTGCCATCCATCCAGAGTTAATCTGTGGAAGGCTAAAACATCTCCAAATGCGCTTCCAGGGCAGTTGTGGGTATTTCAACTGTACATGAGGGATAATAGGAGCAGCTTGAGGAAGAAAGGTGTAAATACTCTTCACAGTGCGACAGTCACCATTCTCAACTTCCTCCGGTGGTAACTTCCCCAAAGCCTGATGAACTTCACGTAACATTTGTGGAACTTTATCATGTTCGCCCCGATTAAAAAACGATGGGTATTGTCGTTGTATCACAATGTCCGCGGAGTCACCCTGGTTCTGCAGGGCAAACAAGAGCATTTTAAGCATCAAGGCCTGAGACTGACGAGCCACCTCTAGTAATCCACAGCCACCTTGGCCCTTAGGGAGACGTAGTTGAGTATAGGCAATTCGATAGTGCATTCCTGTCCAGATAAAATAACCTAACATCTGTTCTATTCTCTGGCAATGGCGTTTATTGGTTGCAAGGAACCAAAATCTGCTGAGCGCAAAGCTATTACAGAACCATACACGTTGTATCAAATTCAGAATCCTGGTTTTCTGCTGATACATCACACCACGTAAGATATTAATACGAGACGTCCGGTTGTATTCTCTCATGTCCGTTTCCTTGGTACTGAAGTAGATACCCAGAATATTCGTACGCTGCACAATAGGTATGCCTAAACTGATGTATCCGGAGGCTGTAATCCAATTGGCAATATTTCGAACTTCCGCGTATTAAATATCATTCCGGTACTCTCCTCATATTGCTGTAAACAATCTTTTAGGCGCATAATATACTGGGGTGTGGTAACCTTTAAAGTTATATCGTCAGCATAGACTATTACCGCCATTCTCTGGCCATTTACATGGATTCCAGTAAGAGTAGATTGTAGACGTCGAAGCAAGGGATCAACATACAAAGCAAATAATATCATAGATATGGGACAACCTAGTCGGACGGAACGTTTAACCGGTATAGCAGCTGTGTGATACGCATTGCAGAGAATGTTAGACGAAGCAACCTCATGCAGGGCTCGGATAAGATCACTGAGCTTATCTGGCACTTTCAAGCCAGTCAAACGTTTCTATAGTGCCTCGTGAACGACATTGTCGAAAGCCTTCTGAAGGTCTAAATTAATTACTGCAGCTGGCGTGTGTTCCTGTGCACAGTACAATATACAGCCTCTCAAGGCAGCCAGCACATGATGAATGGCAGCTCCTTTATGTACGGCAGCCTGCATCTCGCTAATTGTATAGGGTAGCATTTCCTGCATACGAGCACTAATTATTTTAACAAACAACTTGTAATCACAGTTCAATAACGCGATCGGTTGATAATCGTGAGGTTTCTTTAGCTGAGTACACTTCAGAAGTTGGACTACTATCCCATCTGCAAATGTAGTCGGCAATAGCTCTACAGTCCACATTTCCTGGAAGACTTGAAGTAATTCTTTCGGAATATAGTGCCAACAATGTTTGTAAAATTCATATGGCAGGCCATTAGGAGTTGGAGAGGCATGCAACTTAGACGACTGGATCACATCCGTTAACTCTGCTGCCCAAATGGTTTGCGTACCCTGCCGCAACTCCTCCGGGAAATAAGAGCAAATTCAGACATATACGCATCTACGGAACTGGGGAACTCTGCGGATACGCAGAATCGTTGGAACGTAAAAGGAGTGCAGTTCACGAAGAATTTCGGGTGTAGTGGAATTTTTCTGTCCATCGACCTCCAAATGAGTGATGAGCTTCCGGCGTCCATGTTTACGTTCCTTCGCCATATGGTAAAAACTCGCCTTTTCCCCATCCACCACTTCCGCCAAATATACTCTGGCCAAAATCCCCTGTAGTTCGTTAGATTTTCGAGCCTTTATGTGTCTTTTGATGCCTCTCACAAGATGCTGGACATCTTTACCTTGCTGCTGGTGTATGTGTAGCTCCTGAAGGACTTAAAGGTAATAGTCCATTGTTTCCCTCCTAACCAGAGCTCGACGGCAGGCAACAGCTCGAAAGAAGTACCGAAGCGCCACCTTGGCTTTACACACCCACCAGTAGGCTTTATTCGTTGCTAGCAGAAAGGATTCCCGCAACTGTGACCAAACATCCTGGAAATCCCTCAGAACTTCCTCATCCATAAGCAACGAGCAGTTAAGTTTCCAGTAACCTCTACCTCTAATGTATATTTCTGCCCTACCTTCAATGGCATGTAGGAGTGCGTTATGATCACTGAATGCTACAGGCACTATTTCCATACGATGAAGACGGGGTAAGAGTTCAGCCGGAACATCCATGCGGTCCAGCTTCGAAGCCGATAGGCCTCTCACGAAAGTAAATTGGACTGTGAAATCATGCTTATGATCCCAGGTATCCTTTAAGCGCATTTGCTCCACCATCTGCTGCAAGATAATGCACCCATTAATGGCTCCGCGTTGATCTTTGGCCGCCAGCGTACAATTAAAATCACCCACAAGCACGAAGGTAGCACTTGATGGGATATGGGTCAGGAGGTCTTGCCGAAAAAACTCTTCTCGTTGTTTTCGTTTATTACTACCAGCAGGAGCGTGGATGTTCACGAAAGCAACGTCATCACAAACTGCCGAAAGAAGCTTACTGGAAGGATGGTATTCAAAACTGTGTAACCGTAAGCCTTGTCTGTAAACAATCGCCGTACCGCAACCCTCGGGGCCAAGATTGGTCTCGTAATCGAAGCCATACAAGAAATCCCGATTACAAATGTTCACCTCCTGTATAAAACCAATATCTATGTCATTACTTATCAAGAAGTTGTTACTTAAAAGTTGTTGTTTAATCATCTGTCGCAGGCCGTTAACGTTGAGCAAAGCCTATATATGAAAACTTACAGGCATTTAAAGGGCAAAGATCGTATCGTCAATGTTGGCAGTCTGAGAACCGCCAGGTAGCACTCCGGAACCAACACAATCTCAATCATCACTGTCCGGGTGCGGGTCATCCTTCGTAAGTTTAGGGGAACGTTGGTGATCCTCAAATTCATCGCTGTCATCTACTGTCGGCCGCTTGCCTGAATGTGCCTCTTTCCTTTTGGTACGAGACGGAGGGTTATCTGACAACGGTAGTATATCTTCGTTTTGCTGTCGTGTCGGGACACGTTCTACATCCATCCGACTATGCTGAGTTCGTATCCGAGAATCTCGACTAGACAATGAAGTACAAGCCTTCTGTCTTAAGAGCGCTATCTCACCCGCCGAAACCTCTACTTCTTCATCACATAAAACCTCCATGTTCCCATCCTGAGATTTATGAGATTGAGAGATTACAGCAGACATTTGGAACGCAGCCTTCTGATCAACAAAATGAGCAATAGATCCGTCCAAAACTGCATGTTTGGACGCTGCAGTCAACATTGGTGTCTCCGCTCCTGCAGGACCGCCACTTTCCGAATTTGAAGAGTGCTCTAAAAGGTCCACAGACAATGGTTCTGACACGGACGGTATTGACGTAATGAATGCCTGTTCCAGGATGACCGCATCAGAAGAGATGGTAGCACTCGACGCCTCACTGAAGGTTACGGGTCGATTCCTCGGAGTTATAGGTAGCCGCGTGGCACGAAGAGGACAAGCTGCTTTGAAGTGGGTAGTGTCATGACACAAATGACAAGCCTGTCGTTGACCGATGTAATTGATGGCAACCAAATATGTATCGATAACTAAACTAGACGGTATATGAGGTTTCAGGCGCATTTTCACTGCATGAACTCCGATGTTAGATGAAAGAAGGTACTGAGAACCCCATTGTTTCCTACGGATGTCATACACCGTACCATATTTACTCAGCTCCTGTGATAGTACTGCAAAAGGTACCTCAGAAGGCAGGTTAAACACTCCAACATTTGCTATTTGCTGATCACCCGGTGTAATATTCACTTCGGTTATTTTGCCGGAGGCGTATGTAAAATTTTTCTCTTCTTTATAACGAGATATAAGACTATCATACAATACAGTCGATATAAATTTCACGTAGATAGCTCTTTCTCTGGTGTGAAGCTGGAGAGTGTCTACTGGATCTGTTTGCAGCCCCATGAAGTTTACTAGCCACTGGTGGATTTCTAGTGCAGTTGGTTTAATCACCGTTGTCGTAAACTGAACTTTGATAGCATTCACACGTTTATAAACTGTCATGGTTACCGTTTAGAACTTGTGAAACAGATATTAAAGTACACCCAATTAAACAAGCGTGTACTCGGAGACACTGAGAAACTGTACACAAACGCACACAAATAACTCTCACCAGTGCCGGGCGGTCACACGAACACACAGTGGACAGACAACCTCACGGCGTGCCTGCCACTGCACGACTGAGGAGTTGGACATTTGGGTGAACACTCAAGGTAAAGCCGTGGATTTTTCCTTTCATAATATGCGTTCATTGTTTAGATTGCTATCATATCATGTGATTGTTGATTGGTGAGAGCGTAAGGAAGGCGTTTGCTTAATTTTGTTGATTTTGTTTAGCAACATAAAAATTAATGTCATCTTTAAGTTCTAGAAGTAGTGAGACAGAAAAAAGAAGGTGTAAACTTTAGGACAAGTGCTTTAAGTATGTTCGCAATAAAGAGGCGAAGTGCAATATTTGTAGCTGTTGTTGTACTGAAATCTTGAATAACAAAGTGTATTAACTATGCCGCTATACAGTCACAGGAGTTTCGAGGGGGTTCACAGTAGCTGGCATAAGAACCATTCGAAAAACCTCGTTACATCTGGATAGGGCTTTAGATTATAGCACCACACTGTTTATCTCTACAACCAAATAGTCAATCGACGCTGAAGGACACCGGCATCCACGTGACATACTCGGCCACAACAGTTGCCGCAGTTATCTCACTCCTCAGAGCGTTCATCCTGAACAGCACCGCGATATGGTGAAAGACGATCAAGATTAATCAGCTGCATTACGTTCTCTTGGAATAGATGACGATATACCACAACATATACGGGCCGCCCTAGGGATGTTGCAAATGTGTCTTAAGAGGCATAAAACAGATAAATAAAGCGAATATCCTGAAAAGATGTTCACATTATGAATTACTATTCCTGCCTTTAGTCCTCCTGTGACGATAAAACCACTCGAGGTCAACCTCCTGGAATCCGGCACTGTTCATCAGACAGCCATAGGGTGCATTCATCCGGTTACTTGTCTACTCCAGGTATTTCCGGCTAAGAAGGTTGACGTCTCCCAACCTGTTTGTTACGCAGCGATATTAGACCGTTTAATTCGGCCTCCGACATTTAATTGGAGCCCACGACTTGTGTACAGATGGTACCACCCTCCACGTAGCTTCGCTGG
Organism: Deroplatys truncata; assembly: GCA_030765065.1. NCBI lineage: Eukaryota > Metazoa > Arthropoda > Insecta > Mantodea > Mantidae > Deroplatys > Deroplatys truncata. Next base: position 205,589,016 of record CM060981.1, read on the forward strand.
TGCAGTCAATAGAATCGGTGACATAGTTTCTGTAAGGTGTTGTTTACACCGATGTGCCCTCCGGGGGTACCGGTATGGGTATTATGAAGGTCTTCCTTGCTCCTCGGAACACTAGTTGTTGCACTATGTTTCCCGTCTGTGAACTTCCACACAGTCTTTTACACACAGTTTCTGTCTGGGAATTCCACTGCGTCCAATAGCTCCTATTGCTCTGGCCCCTGTGAGCAACATGCACCCATGCAGGCAGGTCGTTTGCTAAAATCTTTATCCATCAACATCGACCCAATGTGTGTATTCTCTAGTTGCTCCCTCCTCAAGGTCTCTTCGTCGCGACCGATTCAGGATGCACAGTGATGGGGCATCAGACTGGAGCACTCTCCTTTATCTCCACCACAACGCAGTGGTTGGAGGTTTCTTGGCACGGGAAAGGGCATCTGCGTTAGAATGTCATATTTCTGCCGTGAGCTCAGAGGGCATCGACGGGAAGGTGGCGACGGCGTCGAAGTCGTACTCTTAAATCGGCTCGTAGCTGTCTTTCTAAGCTCTCTCAGTTGGCCCTAGGCTTCCGGCTTTCCGCAATTCTAGCACTTAGGTCTCTGGCCCACATTTTACCTCAATTATGCTGTTGTTTTTGGTGCTGGTTCCTATCATTCGCGCCGGTCGCTAAGGCGGCTCTTCCTGCCGTCATTTCTGCTGCTTAAATATGGAGGGCAATCGCCAGGGCGCAGTAGATGTTGTGGTGTTCCGCCAGAAGAGCATGCTGTTTCAACTCCTGCTCCTTTATCCCGCTGATATATGCGTGGGCTGCCTATTCGAAAATATAGTTTAGTGATAAATCTGTCAGAGCTCGGTGTGCCAGCCGCTCTTCTGCCAATGCCAAATTCTTGTAAGATATTTGGCTGTTGCACTCTTGCTTTAGCGGGAGCTGGTAAGCGACGGCCAAAAGATATTCTCTAAAGTAGCTCTCGAACATTTAATCAAGTTGTCACCAAGCCTTTGGCGGGGAAGCGGAAGGGTTTCAACTGTTTGCCTCGCAGGCAGCCTAAAGGTGTATCGTCTTTTCCCCGGCCTCCATCCGTTATAAGTAGCAATAGCCTCAAACTTCCACTTAAACACCACCCATGGCAAAGTGCCGTCGAAATTCGGAGGTTTCACTGTTTTTGCATTCATCAGTCTCATAGGACCCTCATGATGATCTTGGTTTCTAGGTCATGGCGTATCTCTTCCAGTACGGCTCCATCATTCTCTTGCATGAGCTGGGCCAACTGTTTTCCTTGGTGATTTAGACAGCTTTCCACCGCTTTAAGTTTTCTTTCCATTAATTTCTTCCAACTCCAGAGCGATTACACATTTCAAGTCCTACACCGTAGCATTTAGCCAAGGTTTTACAGAGTCAGTGTCAAAATCGAGTTTGATTTAATTATTTCCATTTTGTTCTGAATAACACGCCCCAGTTCAGTTTCTCCATCTCGTTCTTCATTTCAGTTCCAATTTTATCCATTCGGGATTCCATTTTCGTCACAGTCTTTTTCAATTCGGAATTGACACAGTTCATTTCACTCTACATGTTCTCCATTCTGGCAATTATTTATGAAGCACTTCTCCTATCGTACTTTTATATCCTACTCTTGGCACCATGTAACTTTATTCAATTTTTACTCTCCCTTTACTTTTCTAGTATAAGTCAGTACAGGCTTTCACCGTCACTTCACTTTTCTTTGTTACAACAAATCACGCGCGAAGTAGCCTCATCTTCCTACCGCTTCACTTGTTGCAGTGACGAACAAGTACTTCCTTTCTCTCCTCGTGAGCAGCACTTACTGTACGTTAAACCATCTTCACAACCTCACTCAGCACTTTACGGCACCTTAAAAGATAGCACCGCTCTCATTATCTCTCCAACCAGACAGTCGGCCAGCGCGGACACCGCCATCCACGCGGTAAGCGTGCTCACAGCAGCAGCGACACGTCGCTAACGACAGCTTTGAAGGGCTTTCTCGTAAAGCAGATAAGAATGTTCTTTCAATATTTAAGGGAAACTTAAATTTGAACATTATACGGGGGTGTTGGACGTCCAGGTCACATTTTACATACTAATTGCTTGTAGCAGTGCTGATACCTTGCAGTTCATGTAGAGGGTATATTCTAAAAGGTTTAAGTGCTTTCACATTCAAACTTAAGCAATCCGCACAGAATAATTCAAAGGTTTCTGTGAATTTACTGAGATCAACTGTCGCAGCTTCTGAGTTACCGAAAAGCTAGGAGTTAATTTATTTCTAGCTCTTTATTTATATCATCTCCGACTTTTTCAATAAACAAGATCGGTTTTCCTAATATAATCAGTGTTTTCTTGAGATTGAGCTCTATTAACTTTATAGTTCCGTCATTCTACTATGCATATTTTTCACGACAAAGTTTCCGCAGCTGAGAAAAAAGAATTATAGTAGAAGCACATGAACTGATCAACTGTTATGGTCAGCACTGGCCTCAACAAAAGACAGAATCGATAAACCATTTATGCCTAATAAAGTCAAACAGTATTTTAAATTCCTCTCCGAAAATAGTTACCACAGTGAATGCAAGGCATCATCGGATAGGCTTGTCGGCTTTATATGAAATTTCTTTTGAATATCCGGCAAAGTGGCTGAATTCTATGGACGAATCTAAGTACCTTCAGAGGAAAAATATATCAAGTTGGAAGAAGTCTCAATGATTTCTCAGAAAGAATAATGTCTCAAATGTTTCACTCAAAGGTGTGCACCGGTAGCGTCTCGTGAGATATTTTGAGTGTTCACAAAATTTTAGTCAGATAGCCCTGAAAATGTGAAATAGCATCTGCTGCATAATAGTTATAATTATGAACAAATTAGTAGAACTGCAGCTGCTAATAATAATATAAATAATAATAATAAAAATAATGCATAACCTGTTTGTCCAAAACAAAGGTTATTTTTGTGGATGTTTGTTGTTGTGTACACAATTAAGTATACATTACAAGGCGAAGTAATGTTTAAATTGAACTATATTTGAGGTTTTGGATGATGTGGAGACGCCGAGTGGCATTAAAGTAAAATCGAAGTGATAGTGTGAACAGTGTGCGGGATAAACATTGTGCCCAAGTGTGAACGACCCATAAGGTAATTACGTCATACTGGTTGCGAATGCGCAGAAGCTTCTTAAAGTGTGCGCAGTGCTATGGAGCTTGTTGCCACATATTTCATCGAGTTTAGAAGTGTAGCGCGGTATATTTAAACATCGTAAATTTTAAATTATCACTATACATTACATTTAATAGCACTGAAAGCAAAAATAACCAATTAATCCGTAAGGTGTCAAAAATTAGGGTGTTCACGCGCTCTTATGCAGTAGCCGTCACCGGTGTACATATAGATGACTATACCATTTTTTTATCAATTTTGTAAAGCGCGAACGTTTACTACCTTTTTTGATGTAGGAAAATCCGAAACAATTCAGCACTGAATAAGCAGTGGGGTGACTTTTATTAAACTGCCCATAATGTGTAGGGAGGTGCTAGAAACTGCTTCATGACAGAACCAGTTGAGGGCATCACAGTGGTAAAGCATAATTTCAAACTCTGAGGCGTAGAACTTTAGAAGTGCTTGCTACAACAAAACAATTATTCGTCTCTGCTGTCGAAAACAAGTGTTGTCGACAAGTATCAATATAAAATGACTGCTCTTCTGCACAAGAGTAAGGTAGGCATGTTAGGTTGACATTAATGCGTTAATTGTCTTCCAAGTCCCCCCTTTTTAGAAAAAATATTCCCCATTTGTAAATTTCGATCTGGCCATTCTGAATACACAGTACTGATATAAATAACCACAGACAACATCAGGAAAACAATTACACAATTCATTCAAGATATGAAGCAGCCTCCCAGGTACAGGAATGCCGATGATGTAAATATAAGAAATAAAAGGAATGTGATATGTCACAACACAGGTCAAACTCACAAAAAAAGAAGAAAAATAAAGAAAAACTAGCAAAAAACAACGAATAGAAACCACAGCGGTAGAAATAGTCATATAAACCATATCAGATTGTTTAGATGTGATATGAGTATTCGCCAGGATGAATACACAAACAATCCGTGGCAGGCAATCTTCAAAAACCACAGGAAATGAGTCGAAATCCTCAAAGAGACCGCAATCTAACACACAGCAAGTCTCAAACAGCTGATGTGACAAACAACTTGAACAGGGACAGGGCTCAACACCAACAGAAAGAAAACTAAATTCAGATCATCAAGAAATCCACTTAATAATCTTATAACTATATAAGGTAAATGAAATTTTTTAAACTTGATGATAAAGCACATGATATGTGACAAGCTAACGACGATGAAGTAAATAAAATAGGAAAAAAATTACTGAATCTTCCAAAATAAATATAAAGGTTATGGGAAAACAATGTAGAGCTATGATAAATCTAGGAGCAAGCACATTCTGCATGTAGTGAACATAGGTTAAAGGGAATTAATAAAATGTAACAGAATAGAATACTTATCAGTATGCGTTATATGCTGCGCGTAATCTATGGCAAACGCAAAGGGCACATTAGATTTCAAGCTATGCTAAACGTTGGGACAGAAAATTGGAAGTATAATTTCATAGGAGCGGTCGAAACACATCTATTAGCAAACATTATCCTAAATAGTAATTTATTTTATCACTGGGAATCGGTATTAGATTTTAATTTGCGCAACATCGGTAACTGATGATAAAGTATTGATACTAGTTACTTTAAACGAAAATGCAGTTAATGATGATGATGATGAATGACGTTGGCGATGATAGAAACTACATATATATATATATATATATATATATATATGAAGAATTATGTTTTATTCGGTTTATAAGTATATTTGAGAATAGTATTATTAGAACTCGCTTTTATATGCAAATTCCAAGTTCTTTTTATATATTTAAAGGGTTGCGGAACTGCTATATATACTTTGCAAGTCACACTTTCATAAACAATTTGAGCAGCGTTTGATAAAGAAAATGAATTCATATTCCAGGGGATGTTAAGTTTTTCATACAACAATGCATATTTTACTCTTGAGTGTGTTATTAATTATGATTTTTTCCTTTAGGTAATCAATAATGACCAGTAAATACTTTGTCTCTGTAAATAATATATAACATAAAAGTGGATGTATGTGCGCGTGTATGCATGTTCCAGCGTAATTCTGGAACGCATGAAGGAATTTCAACCAAACTCGATACACATTTGACTTATCTACAAACTGGAAAACGATGCTGTGGTGACGGGATGGGGTGACATGCGGAAATAATAAAAGAAAGACTAATATTAGTATCTAATCCATAGTTTTCAGGGTCATTGAGATGAGTAGTGAGAAACTCGATTCCATTTTAAGTCCAAAATCAGGACCTATCAGCATTGGGTTGCGAAGGAGTAAAATAATGTATAATAAATGATCAAGATTAGTTTTCAATCCATATTTTCAGCGTCATTGAAATAAATAAACTTTCTCGTTAACTATTTGAAACCAATTTACACACATCCAAGCCTTATCCCGAAACCAGAGTGCTCTGTCGTTTCACTGCGGCTCGCTATGTCCTGACGGCCATATGCTACTTTAGCAAGCATAAGTTCCCTTACTCCTGTTGGTAAGAGGTACCCCGCAAAACAGCTTATTTAATTTTTGTTCACGTTTTTGCATATTATGGCGCATACTTTTACAATTTTTCCGAATATATGCATGCCTATTTTACTATTGGATTGTGCATACAAATCCGAAATCTAATGATTTTATAAATACAGTGCTTTAATCTCACACTGTGGCGAAGCACGGCGACTCGCGCGGCCGCCTCGGCTCGGTTTACTACCGAATATAATATCCCCGCAACCGCCTCAAATTCTCAAAGTTATAATTACAGTTACAACATAATAACATAGGAGATGTTGGAAATGTTGTTCTCCTCTATCCATATATTTCTGGAGTCTACTCAGGAAATTTTCATTCTCAGTCGAGCGTTCAATATTCACAAGTGAGTGAATTTCTCGGCCTGATGTTTTCTTTTAATTCTTCCAATAACGGGTTTGTTGCATAGGCCTTATTTTGCACGTGATCATCAGAGTAGGGTAAATTTATATATTTTTATTTTTCGAAACGATAGATTAATAGAAAAACGTATTCATCTTTGACGAGGCAAACTATATAATGAAGTTTTGTTAGTCACATTTATAACCTGAGATATGACGCTTGCCTCTTGGCACGTTACCATACCAACCTCAAACAATCTTGTATTGTACATGGAGAAGACATAAAAATCCATGTTTTTGGAAAAATGACAATCAGTAGTGCCAAATTACCAATTTTATCCATTAGTTTGCAAACATACTAACAATTTAATATTAACATCGAAACCGATATAGTTGCTTCATTCAATTTGCTTACAAATTGAAGTCGATTAATACAGTATATTAGGTGAGGGCATTATATAGTGTGTGTAAATAGTTGCCTGGACTCCAATTATTTACATCTGTATTACATGTTCCTATCTTAAAACGCCATATAAGCACGAAAGCAATAATGCCCCTCAATACTTATTACCAACATATCACACCGAGTTGAAGGCTTATTGACCAAGCCTTCAGTATAATACAGAAAATCTAGAGCTCTCGGCAAACATACTAACCCCTCCACAAAGAGCTACAATGATGAAAAACGAGCACGGCAAAGATCAAACGGTCAGAGTAGGCCAAGTTACCGTTAAGTGTTTAAATTGTCCAAGGAACCAAAATCAAATTACATCATTACACGGATACAAAACACTCCCGGCCTGATGCAACCACCTGTGAACAACCCAGCCAACCACTCTCAAATATACTCGAGAAGCTATTCCCCACACAGCAATTTTACAAGAGGTCTAGCCAAGGACCGACGGGAGCGCTCACACAGGAAACTAATAGCGCCCCTCTCAGCGCCCAACGGCATAAACATGAACTAATAGTGCGCAGCTATTTTAAACTGCTAATATTACATCTGCCAAATAACGTAATCGGTGGGGAAGATAACTAAAGGCTCATTAAACCATAGCAAGAACAACAAAAGAAAATATTAATGAAAGACATAAAAGCATTTGACACAAACCAGTCAGTAATAAACACACACACACACACACACATACACACACACACACACACTCTTTCAAGGTTGCTGACATTACACATAAATGCAGTAGGCAGTACGTAAAGAAGTGGGTGAAGTAACCTAGAAAGTAATAATAAATGATATAGAATTGTACATCACCGTTCATACATCATCTATGCTGGATTTTTAGAAATAAAGGAAAACTGAGCATAGTCTTTGACGCTAGGAAATAACATTAACTTGCATAACCCTATCATTTCAGACCGGAAGGCATTGGCAAGCTAATTACTAAATTTAATAAAGGAAAATACTTTTTTTCTAAATATAGACCTCGTGTCATCATTTTCGCAAATTCCATCAGAAAAAGAAGTTTAAGGAAAAATTCACCACTTTCATATATAATAGAAACAAAATTATCGCTTTAAGAGATTCGTTTTGGCTTACATAAATTAGCACAGCCTTGTTGAGGGCACTGTATACAATTGTTGCAGAAAACACATAGGAATTTGTAGCTTAATATGTTTGATTTTCTCATCTATAGTAAAAACCTTGAAGCACATTTAGAACACTTAAATTACAACTTAAGCAAATTCAGAGAAAGTGGGATGCAAACAACCTGGAAAATAATTTTTTTCGAAAAAGGAATATTCAAGTTATGTGGTTTCATCTGAGGGATCAAATCTACTCTAGAGAGAGTCAAAGCTATTTAAGGTATACCTACACACAGAAATTAAAGCGGTCATGAACTCTAGGTATTCTAAACTATGAATCACATGTTTCTAGTAAGCTATGCAAACGAAATCTCTCCATTGGAGGAATTACTCAAGAAATTTACTAAATGAACCTGAAACAGACACTAAACAGTTTTAGGAACAGAATTAAGCCTCTTTATAATAGATTATTTACAAACAAGAAGATATTTTTAAAGTAAACCTAATTGATGAAATTGTTTAAAGATAATTTTATTAGAGCGAACTAAGAGACCAGACTTACCTTTCCATATACTCACCTTTAAAGCAATAATTTCATATAGAGCTGTATTTACGCGAGTGATGAGAATAGAAATGACATGTAATCTCCACAATATAAACAAGTTTAATAAAAGTAGAACCAAACGCATGCACCACCGACCGATAAATAGAAGTTATTTACTTTCCGCTACAGTCATGATTTATCACATCACAAAAATCACAAAATCAAAGAATTCCAGATACATTCACGAAATGAAGTCATATAAAAACATATCAGAAAGGTAAACTCTCCAGAGTAAAGTCTGATGAAAATTCCGAAACAATCCACAGCATCACACGATGAAATCAAAATCTTGAAATTGACCTAAAGGAAGACAAAATGTGTTCAAAGAAATTGAGATTTTAAAGAGAAGATGCAGAACTACGGAAATTATTAAAAAGTGTTCCATAAATTAAAAGCGAACGAATAGAAAATTGGATGTGTACATTAATACACTGCATAATCTACATGGTGCAGACATAAAGAAATTGAGAATATAATCCCATGGAAAAATCAACAACAATTCTACTTCCTCAACACATAGCACATTTAGGCAGCGAGAAAACAGCACTTGCAGTAAGCAAGTACTTGACATCAGGCGCTTGCAGAAGAACGCACTCTACACGCGAGCGACGGACATTATAAAAATGTTCTTTTTGGATTCAGGGGTATCAAAACATGCATTTCCAGTGAAATCTCCACATCTAATATTTGGATGAAGTACAATGTTTCCTCTTACCTATATAGGTAAACGGGAGAGAAAGCAAAATGGCACATTTGAGACATACAGTTATTCAAAATAAATTATTACCAGTGCATACAACAGAAAGTTACGCAAAAGATTTATGAATTTTACTTAATTAATTTTGTTAATTTTGTTAGGCGGTATTACAAGCCGAGTCTACCATGGAAGGCATTTCTATAAATACGACATAACGGTACATTTTAGTAGGTTCATCAACAGCCTGAATGTCATCTTCAGTGATACTCAACTATGTCAGTCGTTTAAAACAGTTTCTTTTTCCTGCAAAATTGTTTGTGATGTTCATAAACACTGTAACTGAAAGAAGTTAGGAGTTGGACGGATGGGGGGGTAAGTGGAGTATAGCACTACACATGTGCCATAATGGCTCTTTCTGCTTCCGACGTTACCCCTGGCAGGGAGAATCAGAGGAAAACACGAAAGGCGACCACATCCGCACCAGGATGTGTGTTAGCAGGACGGGGTCCCTAAAGATTCCAACAGACACCAATCCTGACGCCGGCTAGCCCCGCCTTTGCAACCCGCAACCTGGAAGTCCCGGGAGTATACAGACAGCTCCCAAGAAGGGGGCTCCAGCAGTTCCGCCTAGCGCTAGAGAGTAATCTTTCCAGAGCGCAAATTCCACCGTCCTGCCTCAACACACCAACCGCCGTCGCCTGGTCCTACGATCCCTGAAACGGATGAGTTGAAACAGATGGGCGGAAATGATGGGAATAGGAAATTCGTTTTAGAAGGGAACCACCCCAGCATTCTCCTACTGATCCGCAGAAACCAGAAAAAAATTTATGGCCGGAGTGGCCGGCCCAACGGAAATCGAATCCCGAATGCGAACCTTACACGTTACCACGGAGCCATCTCACTCAATCTATAGTTAAAAGTTTGAGATCCATTGGTACCTTCTCAAAATTTAAGCCGGGATTATTGCCTCAATCGTAAGAAGTTTAATTTTTATAAGGGTTACCTCTGGTTTTCCGACCGTGCTACAGACAATTCCTCAGTACCGCGTGTTGCCTCCTCCGCGCATTTGAAACTGAATATTGTTTCTTCAGATGCATGCACCATATTGACGGTAAGTTTTCTTACCTATTACTTTGTAAATACAATTAAATACATTTCAGAATCATAAACACTAGAATCCTATCCCATGCTTCCACATCATTTGTATGGTAACGATGCTTAGAGGGCAGTGATAATTGTAAACAGGGCGGGTAAAGACAGACAGCACAGTGAGAGGTGAACACTTGTTGTGGCTGGGATTGAGAAGGAACATTTACAGCTCATAAGGACAGGGTTTAGAGGGTGTTGTTATAACAAACTAATAAAAACACTCCTCTTGCTATCCGGCTCCCTTCCCGCCCTCCACCGGATGATTTATAGCTCACGGTCTTGCCCAGGTACCCATTGTTCATTGCAACAAGGGCTCATGTGCATAATAAATAAAACCCTGGACATGATCCTATTTATTTTCCCCCATCCCATATATTGATATATATCCCTGCCTCTTTGGTTGTGAATTCATTATTTCTTACTCTTAGAATATTATTATTCCTATACATTGTTTTATTACATACTGCTTGATTTATCCAAGCTTCCGTTTTCATTCTGCTAAAGATGTCGATATCACAGTCTACTAGAAGCATGAAAAATATGAACACGATATCCAGTAGTAAACGTAAACTATTTAAACAATATGTCTTTTGAGAATGCAATGGCATTTGGGGAAGTTTCCTCATCTCATTTATTCATTCGTGTGGAGAACCTTTCAATGTTCACAAAATAGTTTTAATAATTTTAAGAAAATACTATCAGCTCTGAGATAATGATATGCCAGAAATGGTATTGTTGGAATTTTCTCCAACAAATGCATATCTTCTGGGATTGTCAGTAGTATTAAAACAAATTAAAGTTTAGAATTATTAAGCATTTCCTTCTGTACAATTGGGTTGATAATGCGCTTATAGAAGCATATGTTATAGTAGATGTAGATCTAAAATTTGGACAAATTAGCACGTCACGTACCTACTAGGCTGAGCATTCAATCCAACAATTGGATATCGAGGTTTTACCGGAAAGACATACTTTGAGGACATCTGAATAAAAAAGAAAAAAAAAGCATTTTAGAAATAGGTCCACACACGTGTGTGTGTGTGTGTGTGTGTGTGTGTGTGTGTGTGTGTGAAAAGCACGACTCAAAATCGAAGAGGTGATAAATACCAAACTTAGTAGTTAGCTTCGGTATTTTCAACAAAGTCACCTCATCCCAAACTATCCGTTTTCTACACGGAAAATTTTGATTTTCTCAAAAATGGCTCTAACAACTTTGAATATATAGAATATATACGTTACGAATAAAATATACATATATTTTAATTTTCTGAAAAAAGCCTGTGAAGATCTCTCCATTTTGAAGAAGCTTTGCATAGTTTTGTATAACGGGTAAATCATAAGAAATGGGAAAGGCAAACGAAAAAAGAGAAGAAAGTAGATTTGTTTAAACACACAATATTTCGAATAACGTTTCTTGTGGCAACAGCCATTTCCGAAACATTGGTTGTTATTGGTTTGAATTTTTCAATACTTTGTGATTTTTTAGTGTTGTCTCTAATCAGGTTTTTCTGGAGATTATGAAATTTTAAGACTAACTCATAGCGACCCGCTTTTAAACATTTTCTGCGTCCCTCTTTTTAAAGTTCCGACTATCATTACTGCGAAATGTGCAGTGCAAACGTTTTTCTGGATTAACAAGAAGCAGAAAGCAGAAAACGCTTTTGTAAGAATAGAGTGTTTTTGATCCGAAGGAGGTAAAGTGTGGAATTTAAAAATGATCAACATTTCTACTGATCTTCCTCAGTTTCTTCCTAACGCCTCTATTTTTACTACTTCACTAATTTACTTTTGTGTCTGCTAGAATCATATGCCGTAGGAATATCTGGTAACAAAAGAAAAAAGATGGTCAACTAAACGCGCATTAAAATGATTTTGTGATCACTACATATGAAAAGGTTGAAAAATCGACGCAGTTTTCAAGAAATCTTTAAAACACAGAACACTTAACTGTAATATTGTTTCTTCTTTCTGCGTTTTAAAATTGATAATTTTCCTTTGGTAATTTGTCTGCTAGAATGTTTTAAAGTGGAAGCGAAAGCTTTTGAGGTCACTGTAAATGGAGAATTATCACTTACAGATAATTCATATTTCTCATAATAACTATGTCCGAAATATTGATTGGTGTGGTATGTTTACATTTTTTAACTGAATCTGTTACATTTAAGCATACTTAAATACCATTTTTCTGGCCCAGGATCGTGTGCAAAGAAAGTGTTCAACCAACTAACCACCTAGGCTCACTTTTGTTTCTAGCGATCTCATTAATCATATCTTGTTACATACGACTGCATATACGTATATATACATTAATTATATATAAATATATATGTATAGACTTCTATGTGACACTAGAGAATGCATGTTTTAATTTAATTGTTTCTGTGTATATATGTATTGCGATTACGTAAAGTGGATAGAAGAACAACCTATGTGAGTAATTTATGACATTAAAAGTAATGTGATTCTTAGTTATTAAATTTAACTTTCCCTGCCACTGACCTAATGTAGAACAAGAACTATCCATTGTTTTCGATTCAAAACCCTCACATCGAGGTATGATTGGAAATATGTTAGATTTTCTGTACCAGTTAAGCATCATTTATTTTTATAGCTTTTCTACAAATGAATGATAAATAGCCGATTCTTTCATCTACTTCCTCTTATTTAAGATAAAAGCATTTTTCAGAAATACTTTTCAGTTAGATAATACTAAGATAGTGCATATTTTATTCCAAACATACAGGAAGCTGAGACAACAATAAATTATTATAAAGAAGTTCTGTGCTAGCTATGACGTACTCTTTAAATGACCTTGTGGGAAACAAAATAACGGACTTTTAGGATTTCAAAATGTGCTACCCAAGTTTAAGCGAACAACAGCGAATATTTTGGAGGTGGTTAATGAAGTAAAATTCACATATTTTTTGCTTAACCACTTTTATTTATCTCTTATACTTACCGAGAGTAAAGAAATCTAAGAAGACGTTACAGCCACTTTTAAATGCATTAAACAAAATTTGTGATTCGGATGAGCAATTCAATGAAATTCTTCCCTTGCAACCTGGAAAGATTCCAAATTAAGTATGAAACTTGGTATTTATTCAATTTTTTTATTATGGTACTGATACACGTGCGCACACATAAGCTGCTAAAAATTATATACTTAGTCGGATTCATAGGTCTCAATATAATATAATATCACAATTATACATTTTTCGATAATCTAGTACAAATACCGCATTAAACCTGGTTCAATTGAATTCATTAAAATATTTACGTTATTTGAATCTTAACTTAAATTACACATTTCTGTGGTATATCCTATCCGAAAGACCTTTTATTACTTCACTTAACTAGCATCTTGGATTGATTTCAATTTTTTGAGATGTTTTTAAGGCGATTAGTATATGAACGCATAGAACGCATAGGGAGAAAGGAGAAAATATGCCGATATTTGAACTGTTCTGCCGACAAAAGTTGCTGTTAAAATGTAATGTAATTTATACGGCCTTTAACGGGATCATTAACGAATATTTAAACGTATTAGAGATAATCCTTAACCCCACAGTTACTTGGGTATGTCGAGTGAAAAAAACCGAAAAAGGTGCCATATATAACTTTTGAGCCCGTATCTGAAATTCAAATTAGTGTAAAGGCCTTGAATTTTTTTATTGCTACTTCCTTAAGTATAGTTATATAGAGTAGACCAGCATTGCAGTGTTCCTAATGTTATTTTTGAGCAAAAAGAAAAGTTTAGGATTTTTATGTTTAAACAGCGTACCTATAAAGTTTCAGCCTTCTAACTCAAATAGTTTTTGTGTGGGTACAGGAATGCCGAAAAAGTAACCTTTCGGGAAATTAAAGTTAAAATTTAATTTCTGTCTAACCTTTACTGAAACTAGTGCATTCCTAGACCATATTTATCTTGGTTCCGGTGTTGTTAATCCTCCCTCTTACTTTTTTGACCCCTTGTCTTTTTCTAGCTACTTTACTGGCCTCCATCACAGCTGTCTCATACTTCGATAACTACCTTCGATTCACTAGTACTCTTTCCATATTTACCCCACCAGATATTCAAAGCAACCTCATAACTTTAGATCTTGGCACAATTTGCTCATTAAGACACATTACTGCATCCAGCATTCCTATTTTCAATGCATTTAGTCCATCCAGAACCTTTTTTGAATTCGCTCTCATACGCAGTTATTAAAACCTTCATAGGAATTTTGTGAGCTTCTATTCAGGCACTTCTATAGTAATCTTCAGTCACTTAAATCACTATATATATGTATATAATATATAGGCTTCATAGCTTACATGGCATCATAGGGCAGTGAACCTTCATGCTTGTAGGTTTTAGCTTCAATTACAGCCGTTAAAGGGCCGCAGCATGAGTAGGTTCCAGATGGGCAGAGCTAATGGCATGCTTTTTCAAGAATTGAAAATGTTGTAGATGACTTATGGAAAAAACTAGCCCAAACTGTCCGTTTGAATGCATTCCAGTTGTTTTCATTCTGTTTTATGGCTTGTCCATAATACAATGACAGCCTATCTACTTCCTCATCTGTAATGCATCCACGTCCATTAAGACATATACCATTCGCCAGCGTTTTGCCCTTAAGTCAATTTTCTCAGGCATGTGCCTAATCTCTTTTGTACATGCCCTATATATTCTATTTGTTTTTCTATTTTTAAATGCCCATAAGACCTGGCTCCACATACTTTCTGGTACCTTTATGAGTCGCCATCACCAGAATAATAACTGCCTCCTGGAATATCTTCACATCTTCAGACACTCTTGGCAGAGCTGTAAGAGTGAAAAGGAGGCGTGCCACAGATGTGCCACTATTTTTAAAAGCTACTAGTTCCCGTAGGCCACAACGTCAACATTTTTGCATTATTTAATTTTCTGTTAATTGCTGATGATCATTTCGAAACACTTAAATTAAGGACTTTGATGACTGAAGTCTCTGGCATTCATCTCTTCTGAACATAAAAAACCTACAAAAACGAAACAGCTTGAATCCTAACTATTTAGAACCAGTGACGTTATGACTTTTGAAACAGAAGTAGGCATTCCACAGTGTAAAGAAAAGGCTTTTTGCTTGGATCAGGTGCTGCCAGCTTATTGCTCTGTGAGGTCACGCAGGGTTTCTTTGTGAAGGGAAAGCCAGTGGAAAAAGTAAAGGTATCAGATGCTTCTCTTTTGTCATACTCCCAGGTCACACAGGCGCATGTCACACTTTGCCTGTCACGAACTGGTTAACCGTGGTTTAGGCTGAATTTACAAAAGTGATCAAAGAAAAAGAAACTTACAATATTCTCATTTATAGAATTGATCTACTTAGGTATTTCCTCCCATTGTACACTTCTTGAAACGTGTACTACATTGTACAAACGGCAGCGAATAGTTCCTTTAACTCTTACTTAACCTTTAGGATTATTTGAACTGGTAAGTATCGAAAAGAAATATTTGTGTAAAAAGGAGTGACGTAGGATTTCAACCAAGAATGGAAATTTAACTGACCCAAGCGAGCCGAGGGTCCAATTTTCAATAGCTAAGAAGGTCTATCTCGAGTAGCATGTAGTATTGTTTTCCATTGACAGCATATTAAACGTACATTAGTTAGCTTTCTACCATGTTTACATTCGCAGCAACACGAGTTGCAAAATTCTTATTGCACTGTGTAAATTTCAATGTTTTTATTTAAAAATGTCAGGAGAAAATATCTTAAAGGTGTTTTATAAGATACTAAAGACGTTATGCGTTGTAGGTTCCAGAATATTTTCGTTATTCTAAGAAATTAATTTTGTATGAGTGGAGAAAAATAGAAAATTTAAGAAAGTATAATTTTAAAATACTATTGACTTACGTTATGGAAAACATAAATACATAACGGTTTTAAAGCAGTCCTACCACACTATATATAAGGAGCCAGTCTATGCGAATGAAAATACAGATATTCAATAGCAAATATGACAAAATGCAAGTTTTGGATTATAGTGTGGGAGAATAATACAATTCTTTAAGAATGAAAGAATTTCTGAAGAAAAAATGTAATAATTCAGGTGTTAACAAGAGAATATATTGAATAATTTGTAGAAAATGTTAACGATGATATAATTTTAGTTGTTGGAAATGTTTAGTGCTTTCATTATTAACGTATGTAGGTAACATTTCTTATGATATTTAGATTTAGATATCATTAATTTGCTACATTTTATGTTTTTGATACTTTTGGTGTTTGAAAACATATTCATACAGTCACTTATACGTTCCTTAGAACTGAATTAAAATGCTAACTTTCATGATTAAAATTTGTGTAATTCGTGGCAACGAATACGACTGTTATTTAGACTGCAATATACCCTGAATTTGAGGCAACGGTGGATAATAGGGATAATAGTAATGGAAATATAAGTTTTGCAGTGAATTGTTGCAGCACTTTCAGAGCAGTATTTAAATTTATAAGATATAGGCATACATTTCAAATACATGTAATATTCTTTCAAACATTCAACCCAGTAGGGCTACTTTAACTGCGAAACTCTCTCTTTCTCTCTTGGTAATATTACTTCACACATAGTAAATACATACATAAATACCTACATACATACACATATACGTACACACATACATACACACATACGTACATACACACATACATACATACATACACATATACATACATACACACATACATACACATATACGTACGTACATAATACCCATACATACATACAAATATAGGTACATACATACACATATGCATACATATACACATACATACGTACATACATACGTACATACATACATACACATATACGTACGTACATACATACATATATACATTCATACACACATACATACACATGTACATAACACACACGTACATACATACCCATATACATACACACATACATACATACATACGTACATACATACATATACATACACATATACATGCACACACATACATACACATATACATACACACATGCATACGTAATACACACATAAATACATGCATACACACATACATAAATACATACATACTTATATAAATACATACATAAATACATAAAAATACATACGTACATATATACATACATAAATATATACATACATACATACACACATACATACATAAATACACACATACATACATACATACATACATACATACATACATACATACATACACACAGGCAGTTTAATTGTGTGTTCGAGAGATCAAAACGGCGATTCTACTACTACAACACTTCAGTGCTATTTTCAGATTTTTAGGTAGTCAGAATCATTTTTATATTATATCTTAGGTATAAGTATAGTTCTGCTACTCTGATAATTTCAAAACTTTAATCAGATTGGTTGGTACTTCACTTTGACAATAACCCAATGCAGTGACGTTCATTGGCATGCTTTCCGAATCCCTATACGGATATATGAAAGCCAGTGATAGGCAACTATTTCGTTTAAAACATAAATGACTGCTGTGTGCCCTTGTTGCAGAGAGATGTAAGAAAGGTCTTTACTCGCCCGCCAGAAATCTCGCTCCTCACTCTCTTGCCCAGACATGATCTCTATCGCTACTTGGGTTTGTCATGGGATCTGTCTTAAGGGCGTTTCAACACAATGGGGTGGGCAAACACTGTATATTGTACAGCTGGCCCTGTCCGACATCTTTACCTAATTGAGGATAAAATGCCGTGCAGGCAAACCCAATTAGGAATTTCCGTTGGGGGTACCAAAATTCCCTTGTAATGGATACCTCCAGATTAACACCCTGCTTTTCCCTATTTCAAATTAAATTCCAATTTTAGCTATTAACTCTAAAGTTTACTTCCCTTGCCCATAACATTTTCTGATATGGAGCCAGGACGTGTTTTTTTCTAATGAGGCGCGCACGCTGCCTTTAATAAAACGTGTTGGTGGATTAATAAAAAGGACAGAAACCTGAAAACTGATATGTGGATTCCTAATAAAAATCAGTACATAAACATGACAGGATAAACTTTATCTCGTTTTATGCACTCTTGGATCTGAGCAAGGTCAATGTGGACTAAATATCTACCTCCGTTGTTAAAAGAATAGAAAAACAATTAGATATAAAACACACACACATATATATATATATATATATATATATATATATATATATATATATATATATATATAATTTTAACATTCACAACAAATAAAATATTGCTTAAAATAAATATAGATAATTTCATAATGTAATATTTACTTAAAGTACTCAAATCTTCCAATGCTTCAATGTGTGTGTGTTTTTTTTTTTTACAATATCATGAAAGATCACTTGCTGCATTGCGACTATTTACGAGTTATTTGGCCTGTATTTGAATAGACTTCAGCCCATCTAGAAATTTAAATTCACAGATTGTGGTCCATTAAACCTGACTGTAAAGACTGATAGGCCATGCTGTAAAGATATAAAGAATCTTTCTATAGAAATATTTTCACCGCTAACCATGTTTACTACACAAACACAAAACTTCATGTTTTGATCCTACAGCTCAAAACAAACAAAAAACAAACAAGAAATGCATCACTCATAACTTCTAGATCAAGGAATTAATATGCAAGCCTTATGTCAACCAACCTCCTGTTTCAGTTAGACGAGTAATACATTCTTTGAGAAATACAGTTAGTTGTGTTTTCCTAAATCAAGGTTTCTCTAAACGAAAAGTACCTCCAATCTCCTACTGTGCTCTCTGGGTAGAAAATTGGACATTACAATTGGGTTAACAAATTCACTACTTTCTGTATCTATAGTAGGTAAGTAGAGGAAGTTTTGCATTCCACCCAAAAATGGGCTAACGAGATTTCAATGGATTTTCACGCTTTGAGGCGAATAAAAATAGGAATTGTTAGAACAAGGTCCGTGTGTGCATTTTTTGTCTGTGTTTGTGTGTGTTTGTGAGTGACTGTATGTGAACAGCATAACTAAAAACAAAATATCGGATCAATACCATTCTTGGTATTAGCTCAGTATTTGCCAAGGATACGAGACCAAGAGTTTCAAGAAAATTCCCTACATATTCTCTACATGAAAGGTTTATTATTCTTTATCTTCTCAAAAATGGCTCTAACGATTTTTATTAAAATGCGGCACGATTAAAATATTTACATGACAAGTAAAATGTACCTATAGCTTAAATTTTCTAACAAATTATGTGAAATAATTCTTTGTGGTATTAACAATTTCCGAGATATTCTTTGCTAATGGTTTGAATTATCCTTCTTTTTCTTGTGATACGTAACTATTCGATTTTTTCTCGCTATGATGCCAATTAAGGAAATTCAAAACGTTCACATAGCAGCTCGCATTTTAAGGTTTGACAACAGCTTTAGCCTACACTATTCTCCTTGTACAAAGAGCGCCAAAGAAAATCTCACTGCACCTCGCGTCTATGTCACATTATTTATCGTTGTGCGTGGCCTTGCGAAGCCATGGCCATTACACTGGTTGCTTTAGGCCACGGTGCAAGAGTGCGCCACTCCTTCTGCTAAATAGCTACAACAAAGGTTAAAAATGGCGTAGAAACGAAACATATGTTTACGATCTCGATCGTATAGGCTAAAAGAGAAAGAGGTAGAGTAACTGCATTCGTTTGTCATACAGACTTCTTATTGTGATTGGTAGCACATATCTTATCGGCTAGTGCAGGACACGCCTTTGAAGGAGTTAAAAGCTAAGAGGAAAACTTGATGAACACCCAGGCTAGAGAAATGTAGAATGTGTAGTTTGAGAAGATTTTGAGGGGTTCAAATTAAAGCATGAATGGTATTCATTAAATACATAGCAAGGCAACACTTTATAATAAAAACTAAACAGAACTGTATTCTTACAGTGATATCAATGCTCGTTGCTGCACAAAAGCAAACATAACTAAATAATAAATAAAACAGCATGTTTCCCCTCTAATTCAAACTATAATTGGTTAATATACCTTTACTACATACTGTTGATGATAGGAATACAACAGGATTATAGACAAAAATATAACCCTATTTTATTGCAATAATACGTATGTATAATTTGTAAACCATACACATATACATATTTATCTTTAGTTTCCAAACATGATCAGTCAATTATAATAAAATAGTAATTTACATTTAGTAAACGCATATCATCTGCGGATGTTTTGCGGGGAGTGCCCACTTTCTGACGAGAATGTAGACCGTCTTCCCCACTTTCCTGGAATATTTTTATCCAGTAATTTACCATCAAAAATACTTATGCACTGCCGTTGCAATTGCTGTAACAGTGTGACCGGCCTTCCACATACCCACAATACGTCCACGAGTAATTTCGCTAGTACACGGCATATCTGGTTCTGAGACAATAAACATGTTTTGGTTTCAGTAACACAAGAAAAAGCAACAACATCAACCTCCCCACTTTTTCCCCTTATTGCTGTGTTATCAAGCCACCACGCTTTTTGATAGGTAAGATGAAGGACACGCCTCAAAGACCCCAGAAAACTATACAAAATTCGCCGAAGATTTTCTTTGGTGCTCGCGTACCTGCATAAATGTGTAATAAAAATATTTGTGCAAAGGTTTATCCCGATTAACAGCAAGTAGAAAATAGAATGAGTTTTATAAGAATGGTTTATAGAAGAGTGGTGGAGAAAGGTATGTGAATGTAACACAGTAAATTATTTCAGTAACCTTTACCTGATAGATTTTGGCAGAAATGCACAGCGATTCAGACAAAAGACTCCATGATTGCTCGGATATTGTCCAAATTATATAGACTTATTTGCATTCATAACATAGGTGGCTCTTATATACAATCGTTGTAGTATTTATGAGAAGAGTCATTTTTGAATGGCTATTTCACTCTTGCATCACAATATTTGTGGCCAATAAAACGATACGAGACGACGTATCCCAACCTATTATAATTGCTATCCCACAATTTTTATCACCTTCCTACCCTAGCATTTGTTTTTTATCGCCTCCCTAACATTTGTTTCTGTGTTTGCCAATGCTACTATAAAACACGCTCTATGCTAGTAATTTGTTTCGCTTAGATAGTCAACTGAAAACAGCGTTTAGTATTTAAGTAAGCCAACATTTTTATTGTAGATACCTATTTCTTCTAATCTTTGCATATTTTCTTCCAACCGTAACTTGGTGAATTAAATCCCACGAGAGTTTTAATTTTCTCTAAATAAATACAAAAGTACAGCGAGATTACTGTTGACAATCAAAAGATATATACCTCTATAAAAAACTAAGAAGTTCAAAGTAAAGTAGATACAGCAATCATAGTGTAGAAGTTCAGTGTTTCAAAACCGCCCAGTATTTGAAATTGGGTCGTTTTAGAGTGTGCTGTCATAGTGTACTGTCATAGGTCTGCTGACTTACTTTGATGTTCAGAATTTGGCGAGAGGATAAGCATGCTTTGGCCTAGGTTTTGCCCTGATTGTGGATTCGCAGCGGGATTCGCCAAGAATCTTTACTCCAGGATTGCCGCCAGACCACTCAACGGGAGTTACCCAAACTTTCGTTTTGATTTTTCCCGCAAGTTACTCAGTAAACTTGAATTCAAGTGCTACTTGAATTCAGGTGCTACTTTAACTCAGGTGCTGCTTTATGTTAAATTTAGGCATTCACCTTAAACTTCTGCTAACGACGATTTTCTCCCTTTGAAGCTTTTCAATTGTTGTATTCACATATTTCAGAGTCACGTTTTAAATTAAAAAACTGGTATGGACGAAATCAAAGTTAAGAAACATCATATATAATAGTAATGTGAAGTGGAAACGATTAACCTGCGAGTTTAATAATAATAATAATTTATTATTATTATTATTATTATTATTATTAATGCTCAAGCTGGACTACGGTTCCCCTATTGACATACTAGACAATAGGTAGTTTGCCGTTGTCTTCTGCAGTAAGGAAATAAAGCGGCATCCACCCATTCATAAGACAGAACTTTCCCCACGAGTAAAAAGTTCACTTCCCCTTTTGAGAAATGAACCCTGTCTCTTTGTTTACTAGCAGGGACCTGGAGAACAAATTTGTTATTAACAAATTGGTACTCTAATGAGCGGTTCTCTCTTGAAGGTCCATTTTATCCACTTAGGATCTTTCTCGATTTGATTCATTTTTTAATAATTATAGGCAGATATTAACTTGTTGGAAAGCAAACTCTAGTAACGGTTACAAACATTAGATATGGAAAGTTCCTTAATCCAAGTGTGAACTGACGAATGAGTGTAGTTATCTAGTTTTAGATAAGTACGAGTGTGTTACTCAGCAAAGTTACAATGGAAAATGAAATTTCAGTATTAAAATATATTGAGCAAAGTGAATGCTTTTTATTACAAGAAGGGGCTGATGCGACGTTGATTCGGCAGAAATGAAATCACGGACAAAAGGAATGTTAAAAGAAACAAAACTAGCCGTGAAAAAGAACAGCTGTTTTTTGTTGCTGGACAGGAGCGTTATCGTGAAGAGGCTGTGGAGATGTCTGGTTTTAGATTACACTGTGAGTGAGTGAGCCCATGGAATTAAGTTGTGTCATGTTTTCTCCACAAGTGTTTAAATTCCTCTTCCTCGAGAGGAAGACAAGCGTTGTTAATTTTATCGTGCGCGGTTTTAGAGACACAACGGGAAATATAAATACTGTCTTCTGTACCTCGTAAACACGTCTGCATCGCCTACTTTTCTTAAGAGATCCGCTGGCGATAAAATGCATTCAATGAACATTCAGGAAAGGAATTAATAAGCTAAAGGAAATGCTCTTGCTGAATACATGTAATTGCTATATTTGCAATAATAATATTTTACTTCTGCATATTCGTAATGAAACTGTTCTGCGATGAAATCAAACCACAAGGTGTCGCAGAACATTTCACTGAAACTTAAACTGAGCTTACTGTATAGGGCGTTTCAGAGTTACTACAAAAGTTATAGCATATTAAGTTTAATCATATTCTGGTTATGGTAAACACATAACAATATCCCAGTTTTTTCTGTTAGATGTAATGTATTTATCATTTTTGTTAAAATATGATTTAGTTTTCGCAATGTTAGCATTATAAAAAGGTCGTTGTAACGATGAAAATCACATCTGATGGGCTTTTTATGGCATACGTGCCTTAAAGGTTACCTTAAAACACTCACATAATAAAGTTATTGAAATGAACGCATTCGCACTAGACTCCATTCCAATTTCGTCTTAACTTATGTAATATCAAAATTCTTTGTAACAACATCCTTTTAATTCTTCTGTTTTCAGATGGCAACTTATATGATGCGTAATGCTCCTCTCGTCGAAACTTAGATTTAAAGAATAATCTATGTTTTCAATAACTTTGATATACTTACCGGTATTACATTCACTGTAGATAATTTTAACAGACATTTAGGTTGCTTACAGGTCTCTCTTGTGCAATCCTTTTATTCTTTGTCAAATCACTGAAATTTATAACATAATGCTGCAAACCAGATGTTAAATTTCTTGAGGCTCGCCTTTCATATTGATGGTAACCATTAAACAACTGACTTGAAAACAGTGAAGTCATTCATCATTACTGCACACATCTGCCATGTTCATTCGAAGTTGCGTATAATTTTAGCACTCATGCTAGAGTTATACACTGTTTACATACATGACAACACTGAGAATTTGCGGATGACACAAGACCTTAATAAAGAATAACAGGAATTTATTATTTATTTCGCTTAAATCAATCTGAATACTATAACATCACATACTTTATAAGGTGTGGTGTGCTTTTATTCATTTATGTTGAATAACAGTTATGCGCACTTTCATTGAAATAAGATGAATTATTGCAAATCTTATAAAGCACAAAAAGGTGCGAAGAAACGCATATGGCTAATAAAATTGTCCTACTTTAAACTTTGTTTTTCATTTATAAAATTCACTTAAACTGTAGTAAAATTTACATTTGACTGTTACATAGGAATTATCTCTTAAGAGGTTTTGTGTACATATTATTCTTTTGAATTAAGTATTCGGTTCTCTACCATTTTAATGTGTAGTAAAATAAAGCAAGACTGGTTTTTTTTAGTTTTTATTTATAGAGTTTTGTTTTGAGATGCTTTTGTTTTTTGTCATTTTTACTATCAGTGTTTTAAACTTTGGAATGGTTTGACGGGGAGTTTTCCAGTGAGCATAAAGACCTGGAAGCGAAATGTACAGAAGTTTAAATATGACAGAATTTGTTGTTATACATTTTTCTCCTTAAAAATAATAGTTTAGGGTTACTAGGTTCTACCAGATCGCAGACTACAAATGAGAAACTTAGCAGTGCCTAAACGTATTAGGTGTTTGCTTTCATAACTCAGAGAATATGTCATATTCCATTTTGAACCGCGGTCACCAAAGTGAATTCTTGTGATCATTTCCATATAAAGTGGCGGATTTTATTTCCATATAAATAGTGTTGTGATTATTTATATGAAATATAACTAATAATTACTCTATTTCTGGTTTTTCAACGTATTTATTTCCTGTCCTAGTTACCCAGGGGTTACTGGAAAAAGCTTTAGAGGACAAACACTTAACTTCAAACGCTTTAACAGAGACAAAATTAACTTTTTACTTTGCGAATATATTAATAACTAACAGTGTTTTGTAACAGTATAACTTACATTTCTAAATATTTAAAAGTCAGTACAAATGCATCCATATTACCTTCATATTATAATATTAATTATTAATGAGTATTACCCTGTACCCCATTGGAACATTGAATACTAAGAAAGAATACAGTTCGCACATGCTACGTTTTATTTCATACTTGTAACCTTTCTCTTTAAACTACAAGGGTGAAATCTCAAGTTGAACTAAACACAGAAATAAAAAAATTGATAAATTCTGACGTGAGAAGAAAATTATTAACAGCAAATATTTAATGTCAAAGTATGAACTTATCACAGCATCACAATAAAAACAATGTGTAAATTAAAATGCACCCGAGTATGCATTCCGATTTAGTAAGTAAAAATCATTAATCCGCGCTAAAACAAAAGAAATTTTTCGGTAACTCTTGTTGAGTGCTGTTGTAGAAAACGACCAGGGAGAAAACATCCCCCGTGAAGCCTTCTGAAAGTGCACAAAGCTTAACGAGGCCAAGAACAAAACACGAAGCGTACTTTTCTCTTTCAACAACACTACCTCATCTCTATGTGTATAAACACCTGAGCAGGTGAAGTGACCAAGAAAGTTGCGCAGGCATATGGAGCATTTTCAGTTGCATTACGAAAGTCGACATCTAAGACAACGAAATACTTAACGTGTAGGCATGAAACTGTCATATCTCCTTCAGAAGTGATTAGCTTTATCTTCAGTGCCTTAAAACATACCCATAAAAAAGCATACCTTTATGGTATGTTTCTTAAATTTCCACCACTATGGTAAATGAATGGGCAACATTGAACTGAGGGCTATCCGACCTTTGTCCTGAGAGACAAAGGGAAACCCACGGAAGAAACTTTATCAAGCTAATTCGCTTCAACCAAGATTGGAACTAGGGAAGATTTGGGAATCGAGACATCTCAATTGTCTGAAGCTAACAAAACGGGGACAACCAAGCCAGCGCATATTATGTAACGCTTTTATCGATATTCACAGGAACAGTGCGTGTCATTTCCCGTTTAGCTCATGTATTCACACTTAAATTGTGAGAAGGAATGGAGTACGATTCCTTAAAATGCGTAAATGCTGAAGAATGACATTGATTTTACTTTATCCAGTATGTGTGTTGCTACACATACATATTCAATTGAAAAGCCTATTTTCTTCCAAAAATGGCTTATCGACAACATTCCCCAAAATTCATTCCTTTTTTGGCTTATAATGTATCCTGCTTGGCATTTGTTACGCGTAAGGAAATGGCAGTTTACAATAGTTGCACAATTTTTTCAACACTAGTGTGAAATTTACCTGTTTTCAATGTGATTGATAACAAATGGAACCTTTCAATCTCTATGTTTAAATTTGTTGTTTTATGAAAGGTGTTAAATGTGAATAAAATTAATATTTCATAAATATAAAATTATACTTACGAACATCCGAATATGTTTTCGGTACGCGAGTGTAACTAGTTTCAGTATTACCTATAAGATGTTGGATCATATACCTGTCCCCAAAATGTTTGTGTTCAATGAATGATTACTTTTCGTCTTTGACGGACGCAAATGCTAATACTACTCCCAAATCCACAATGGTTTGTCTTTTTTTTTATCTACGAAATGCAGTTAATACTCATATTTAGTTCATGTGGTTTGTGAATGTGATTTCAATTTTTAAGAACTTGATAAAAGAAAGAAAAAAACGTTTTAAATCCCTAGATAAATGATAGTCACCAAGAACGCCGCGAACAAGTTAGTTGAGCAGCAACTGTCTTATTGAGGCACGCATAAGGAATGTAAACAACACCCTCCTACATTCCACAGGTACTAAATGTTGCGCTGTGGTACCGGTCGGGTATTATGTGTTTGTCTCTGCCGCGCTACACTCTTTAGTTATCTTCCAATCTACTCTGTACTCAGTCTTAGGTTGATCCACATCAAAACAAACCCCAGGTGACCAGTGCACCGCTATAATGTATCCTTCCGCCATTCGCACTAGAAATACTGTCACACTTTCAGACCATGTGGCCAGTACAAGCGGCACGTACTGCAAAAAGGAACGGAGTTCTTATTTCGACAACTTCTGTTAAGGGTTAAAGATGATAAGATTGATATTTTTTTTTCCGGGTGTAACCACTTCTCTCGTTTCAGATTTTTCTGCACAAGCACTGTTTATACTTTTACTCGAAACACTGGGAACTCAGAAGTTAATTTCACCATTTCTTTCGCGGAAAGTGTTGGACATTTCTCACATAACTTATAATAAAGATTCAACAGTGTTGTTTTTTCACCGCTAGTCAATGGTTTGCGTGGCTAATGCTTTACGTAATTCGATGAAAACACCAGAGCAAATTCATCGTCCTGCATGATACTAAATACAACTGCTGGTTTCTGACTGTAAACAATATTCTGCGCCTACGCGGATGTCAGGTGACTCATACGAATTGCATCATGGGACTTGTAGCTCTGTTTTACGGTATAAATCAGCGTTAAATATAACCTTAGGTATTTGTATAGAATATGATACTATTTAAGGATAAATTCATTCTAAAATTCAGAGTATTAGCATGGGACTACTTTACTGCGCGCATTGCTACCGTGTTGCACCACGGTACACTGACCACGTGGGTTTGTTTTGCCGCGGATCAACCTAAGAGTGAATATAGTGTACCTCGGTTTCCAACCCTACCTCTGGGTTCGAAGATAGACAAACTACTTCAGGGAAACGAACATCTTTTCAAGAGCATTCATTGCTTTCGCCTTTTTTAAACAGATGATAACGATGACACTGCCCATGTGTTATGTCCCTGGTTAAGATTTACTATTAAATACCGCTGTAATCTTAATCCTTTATGTTTATCATATTAAAATCAACAATTTCAAACGAATAATATAAATACTCCATTTACCTGTATAATTATAAAGTAAGATGGGGATACACTGATTTTATATTAGCATTTTATAACGCAGTTATTGAAATATTTTTCTTATTTTACGAATCCTTATAATATGCGTAATGAATTAATAAATATATTTCCAGGATATTATTTCAAAATGCATTTTTATTGGCCATTCCTGAATTAAACTTTAAGCACCATATTTTTCCCCTTCTCCCCTTATCACTTATTATTGTAATTTCTGTTACCCAAGTTTTTTTCCACACTTTTTACATTTTATTAAAGCAGGCTATAAACAGAAATGCCAAGTCAACGGAATTTACATGGACCGTATGAAAGAAAAGGACGTCATATTGTGACAGTCAGAAAAGGGTTCTTGTTTTATATGAAGCTGATAACGTGTGATAGACTGCCGCTTCATGGCCATTGTGTCAGCGCTGTAACTTCTTGTAATTCTGCAAGTTGACGTCCTGTGGATTATTACGGAAGGCTTACTTTTACTGCTTGTTGCCCGCAAGAACCATTTATATTCGTGTAATTTAGATGGATAGTGCGTAGTATATTGTGCGCATTAGCTCAGTTACTTGAGGTACGTGCCTCTTTGTACGAAAGCTAAAAATATGATTTAATATAATGAGCCACTAAATAAAGAAATATAAAGGGGAAAAAAGTTTAAAAGTTAGCATTAAACGGATAATATATCATCACATGACTTCTGTTAGAAATGGGCGCTTTCCTCTACCTTTTGCAATTAAAATTCGCTGACATGCCATTTACCAGAAGCACCGAATAATGTATAACTTAAAGCTAATATGCTAATTAAAATTAAATATTATTTAAGGCTGGAAATTCAACATATTACATGCAGAATGTGCTATAATCCATATCTTGGTTTCTCAACAGGAATTAAACTTTCTCTTTCGTTTATATGTCGCTTTTAAAAGCTAAGATGTTGCCTTCTTTGTAAAGACGTGCTCGTGGAGCAATGATGTTCAGTTGCTATACAACTGGTTCTCATAGGTGGATTATGTCGCTTACGGATTTAACTTTCAACCACAGTAAACTGACACTTTCATTTTACTTCCGGACTCTAGGATAGGGTATTCTTCTAAGTTAAGAAATGATCATTCTAGTCAGTTGGAAACCAACAAAGCTTTTGAAGATTTGCATGCTAACCATTAGGTCTGATAGGCAGTCAGGAATAATTATGATTTTCTAAATCTTAAAGGAAAAAAAGTACTAGAAAAGCCATCCATGTATGCAAGGGCGTGTGTCTGTGTGTCTGAATATTCCAATTATTTACCTCTTTCAAAAGTTCTTTACTGATCTCTGCAACTAAATCCACAGATACTAACCGTCTTGGATGTGAAAATTAATAGCCGGAAGCTGAGTAGGCAAAAACCACCTAACTGTGACAGGGTTGGCAATATTACTGAAACATATCTGATGTATTTTATCCTCTTGACCTTTTCTACCCACACTTTTACTAACTATTCTTCAAGCATATTCTTCCACCTACTTCTTAATAATCAAGATAAATGTTTTTCTTACAGATATCATTGAAGGCACAGGTGGATACATGGCCTAAAGCGATTTCAAACCTATAAAAAGTAGGTCTCTATATCACATTCCACACTGTGCATGACCACCAGAAAAACGCGAATAGCGTCTTATCACTTGACAAAGTTACAAAATATTTCAAAATTCAAACCAATAACAAGAGATATCTAAGAAATGGTAAATGTACAAAATTTCTTTGACATAAACATCTTTACTATTTGTTTATAATAAGTTTTTGCCTATCTCTTATGCTTTACCAGTTGTACGAAATTTATTCTGAATGAAGAGGATATACCGGCTATTCGCAGAATATTCAAGAACACATTTTGTTTATCGTGTAAATATCCTAAATATAGTGTAATGCTTTTTTTGTAAAGGCGTTAGAACCATTATTGAGTAAACCAAAAACTTTTCTTCTTGAAAACCATCGTGTCATATCTCTAAAAGATGATGAATTTTAATACCTTCTTTGGAATTTATTCAATACTTCATTTTTATATTATGCTGTTCACACACACACACACACACACACACACACACACACAAACACGCACACGCCCACATACACAAACACAATTTTGTAAAATTTTCTTTTTTTAATCAGGGTACCTCAAAATATATATTTCTGGCGAAGTCTCAGTACCAAACTTTCGTATGGAATACGTATTTCTTCTATTTACTATAGGTAAGTATTTAAAGACAGTAATTATCTACCTAATGGGTTGTATTCACCTTTCTAAATCAGTTTTATGTGAATTAATTGTTGTTCCACATAAGCCATGTGTTGGAGCAGGCTGGAAATGTGGAATCAGACGGCTGAAGTAGTCCAGTGGTTATAGCAACCGGCCGGAAACCGGGAGATCCGTAGTTCAAATCCCGGCGATGGCATTGAATTTAGTCATCTGATTTTACCTTTCCAACCTTGTGCAACACACGGCTTGTGTGGAAGAGGAATTAATTCCATTAATTGACCTAATAGTGGTCAAAACTATGAATCCCGAGGACTTAAAGTACTTACAGCATTGTAAGTCGCCATTGAGGTATGGGGTATCAATACAATTTGAAATCTCCTTGTGGTTTACCTAGAAAAATGCGAATGAGTTAGGGAATTTAATATGCCGCCGGCATGTTGCCATGGTAGCTCAGTGGTTAGAACAACAGAACGGAAACCGGGAGATCCGTGGTTTAAATACCGGCGATGGCATTTTTCAGCCGTCTGATTTTACCTTTCCAACCATTATTAAACATTTAGGTTTCCTAATTGGTTTTTGCGTTATTTTTGTGTAGACGGTTTTAGTATTCATTATTTTCAAACTGATTATTCAAAACATTGCGTATAAGTAATACTTAGCAATACACATGAACGTGGTTTATCCAGCCCTCATTAAACCGGATTTCCGGTTTATTCGGAATGATTTTTACTTACCTACTTGTTCACCACGAAAATATGTGAGTCTTTTAATTAATATTCGTGCATATGAATATATACGGATATAATGGTGACAATGCAAATAGCGTAGAGATCGCCCTTGGTCGCACGTTTCAAGCTAACATAAGTACCGCTGCCATGGTCAGTGTCACAGAACAAGAAAACTGAGCTGTATAAGATTATGTTTGATTAGCTTTTATGAAAGTCCTGATGGCGATCATAGACGTCTAATCTGGACGGATTTCTATTCTTTTCTCTCCTGCTTTTGTAGTAATCTAAATTTCACTACCTTATATCAAACATTGTATTCATTTATTGGCCTTTTTCCAATTTATCAATAATTGGTTTTATTTAGTGTAACGGGAAGCTACGTTGGGTGATATTTGTGTTGTCGTTTGCCTTGGGCTAACTCGACTCATCGGCAAGTGCAATACAGTGATTTTAAAATAGTGACACTTTTACTGGTGCAATTTTTTATTTTTGCCGGAATCCAGTGAAACAAAGCATTTGTTTAAGTTACACAAAGTTCAGGTTCTTACCTCGTTATACGGAGACACATTTTCCTGTTGCAAACGTTGCTTTCAAGGAGTTAATTTCCTTACTACATAATCCTAGGAACACTTACACCGATTTACATTACCGAACTATCTGAGTGCTGAATGTCGACTAAGCTCAATGCTGTGTATTGACTGGTGATCAATTAATGAATGCTCTCCCGATGCACACGCCTTTTAATTTCATTGCGCTCCGACTTCTGGTTTAGGACTTTCTCTCTTAATGCCACCTATTATTGGTTGGCTATGTACGTATATCCTCCCCTAATATTCTTTTCCCCTAGTTACATGTTGCCAACTGGCTCATTCTCAGAAAACCTAATCTACCAAGGTATTTAGAACTTATCTCCTCCATTAAGTTACGAGGAACCCGTATGCTGTGCTTCTAATAGCTAACTCCGAACTGAGCCACTAAATGATTCCCGTCTAATAAAATGTGATTCGTTCAATTTTTACAAAAAGTAAGTACTACATGAAGTTTAAGTAAGAATTATTACACAAATATTTAAATTGCTGCAATCGCATTATATGTCATTATTACGACTAAATATTTACTTTCCAATTATTAGCATTTACTATTCAGCATTACCATTTCTTATGAATCACCTGCATGCATGTTTCCCTTATTTATTATTGAATATTAATTATTATGGAAGTTTATCGATACTGTCTCACTGGGCTTAGAAGTTGACTAAGGCATTTTGAAACTTAAAGAATTTGGTAGTATTATAGTCTATTTAGAGAAATCTGTTATATAATCGGGAAAACACTATCTTGTAAACTTAAATTTGCATATGTAGTCATTGGTTCTAAAGAAGTACTAAACTTTATTTGTGGAGCAATCAGCATTACGATTTTTAAAAACATTACGATTTTTATACTAACTTGCAGTTGGTTTCTAAAAGTGAATCCAACAATCAACTTCCACCTGAATTATGGTTCTCTTAACAATTTTACTTGCTT
Organism: Deroplatys truncata; assembly: GCA_030765065.1. Lineage (NCBI taxonomy): Eukaryota > Metazoa > Arthropoda > Insecta > Mantodea > Mantidae > Deroplatys > Deroplatys truncata. Next base: position 205,621,094 of record CM060981.1, read on the forward strand.
CCGGGCCTGCTACATTGTGTCTCTAATAACGATTTGTTTTCACAGTTCGGCAGTTAGTGGTAGTGGTTGTGTGTAAAGCTGAATCAGGTTTCTTACTAGTGCAATACGATTATGAAGCGGCTAGACATTTTTATTTTCTCTACTACGTGTAGTAAATAGGGGAAGTATTGCATTCCACGCAAAAATTTGATGTCGATATTTCACCGGAAATACATTTTGAGGCACCCTGAATCTAAATAAAGCATTTTTGGAAACATGTCCGCGTGTATCTGTGTGTCTGTCTGTAAACAGCATAACTCAAAAATGAAAAGTCGGGTCAATTGTCATTTGAGTTTAGTATATTCCAAGAATGCGACACGAAGATATTCAAGAAAATCCCCTCTCTCAAACTACCTTTACATGGAACATTTTTCGAAAATTTTGAATTTCTAAAAAATGTCTATAACGATTTTGATTAAAATACCATATATTATAGATATTTACATGAAAAATAAAATGTATGTCTTGAATTTTATGGGAATAGCCTAGGAAGGCCTCTTCATTTGGAAGGAATTTTGTATAATCTTGTATAACTTGTAAACGTAAAGCGATGGACGAACACGTACCGCACGAAGATGTAGATTTCTTTAAAACACATAATTTACTTAAAATATGTTTTTTGTGGCATAGGCCGTTTATGAGACATTCGTTATTATAGGTTCGATTTTTTCAACACTTGTCATTATTTTAAAGTTCCATCGATTTTCAGTTATCACAATTGCATAGAAACAGTATGGAATTTTAAGCCCAGCATATGGCGTCCAGTTCTTTAGCATTTGAGTATCGCTGTTCTCTTTGTGTTTATAACGAAATGTGTAATGTAGTCATTTTTCCAAAAGTTTTTTTTTATTAAATGCAGTAGATATAAAAACAAGCTTTGGTAAGAATAGCTTTTATACTACTAATAAAGCTAGAGGGCACAGAAAGTCATGTGAATGTATCACATCAGATTTTGTATTTACCTTTGGTATAATAATTATGAGCCTTTTCATTTTGTAGCTGACAATCACGTAAGTCACATTAGCAGTCACAGAATTAAGTGGGGCAGCGTTTCGTAAACCAACAGATGAAAAAATGAGAAGGGAAGTTTTAAAAACCAGCAAAACATAAGAAAAACAGTTGGATTTTAAATTCTGCTAACATAATATGTGCGGATAACACTTTGGGCGTAGTAAGAGAAGTAAATACTAACAAGGCGGTAATTCAAGAATTTCAAGATAAAAAAAAAATTCTGAATCTCAGTCTCACTCACATGTAGACCCCCACATGTCCACTCAGATCTTACCAAAAAGCCGATTTTTACCCTATTAATGTGATCCTTCCGAGCGATCTGTTAATGACTCAACAATTCACATTCTTCTATTCAGTGGAATTAGTAGTAAAAAATCAAACTAATTCTTACTTTCTCCAATACTTACCTTAGTAAGCGGAGAAAGCATTACATTCCACACAAAAGTTCGATAGCAAGAACTACATTTTTTCTCATAGTTAAAAAACAGTAGTTCTAGAATAAGGTCCAAATATATGTGTCCATGTTTCTGTGAACATCTGCCTGAGAAATGAAAAGTCAGCTAAATACCGAAGCCCCCGATACAACCATAGGAGTTAAACGAAACAATTAAAACAACAGGATATTTAAACAAGAGTTTGTTTTATTGTAAGCTTTTAAGCAGTATATTAACTTGCAAGAATTACTTATTAGTTATTACATTCTTGTAGCACTGGTTATTTTGCGCCGTGAAAATGTTTTCGAGGCAACACCGCGTTCGCTACTCTGGTATTTGACACTGGAAAAGCACTTCTAATACTACATTCCATCATTAAAATTCAATGAAAAGCAGAAATTGTGAACTATCGTTTTAACAAGAAAAAAAGTCCTTGGGAATCGCAAAAATCATTGCGGGTCATGTCAAAACAGATAAAAATGTAATTAAAAAGCGTGTTTGCTGTAGTCAAAATTTACAAGTCGTGGGCAGATTAAAAAATTCCATTCATTTTGTAACGGTTAGTTTATGATACCTTTTGAACTATAAATGAGCTCGATTCTTTTCTTGCTGAGCACATTCAACGCATAGAAATCCAAGAGGGAGACTCAAGCGAATTATCTTCAACAATTTTTTATGAAATAATAAAATGCTGCCTGAAATAATAACAGTGATATCATACAGGCTAAATATGCATATGTAGTAACAGGTTATATTCCGGACGTTTTACATATACATAATTCTTTATATTAATATACGCTAATGAAACTGGTGAGACTTTTGAAAGTCTCCTCCTGTTTTTGTCAAACCCGGGAATCAAGCCCGAAAACCTAGCTGTAGCCGAACTGAAAATATGATGTACACATTCCATAGGTATTGCTAACTATAGAGGCCAATCTTAGGATAATGCAAGTAGTATATCGGTAGTCTACACTGGCTTACAGACAGGCATCACTAACGAAATCTGAAAGACCTTTCAGTGCCTTGTGCAGCATGTTCTTAGAATTTAGTTACAAATTATTGTCAGCAAATACGCTCATTCTTCAATCTAGTCCAATGCATTTAAAATTGTTTCTCTTCTTCTATGCTACCAAGACTATTTTTTGCTTTCTCTATTGCTACCCATTGTAAGTAAAGGAAGTATTGAGTTCCAACCAAAGGTTCGATACCCAGATTTCACCGGAAATACACTTTTGGGACTCCCTGAATAAACATAATAATAATAATAATAATAATGACCAAAAACATTTTAAGAGAAAGATCATCGTATGTATGAGTGTAAGTGTGAGTGTGTGTGTATGTGAATAGCATAGCTGAGAAAAGAAAACTATCTACGTGCGAAGGCTTTCAATGCCGGAGTTACTTAATAAAATAGTAAAAGCTCTATGAAGGTTCGAAAGTATTAGCAAAAATAAAATATTATCATATTGGACTTCATAGAGAAGCGGTTGAGATATATAAGCATTCCAACAACATCAATAAAAAACAGGAAAAATTTAAGCTCACCCGCACATTGATACCAGCAATGTCATGCCACGCAGACCGACCAGTCATGAGCCATTTCTGTCTTGGCCTAAGTTATAAATTATTATCAAATGTTTGCTGCCTTGCTGGCAGTGTTTTTTAGCTGCCCAGAGGGTTACCCTTTGAAGATGGCAAACAAATAGTTGACTGAAACGTCGGGTCTAACAGTTTTACCCATAGGCCTTCCAGGCGGAAAAATTTACTATTTTATCGTAAGTGAAAAACGAAAAGTTGGTTAAATATCAAACTCGGTATAAGTTCAACGCCTCCCAAGGATGCAGCACGAAGAGTTTCACAAAAATTGCCCAACTGCAAACTATCCTTATTATAGAAAACTTTGATTATTTTTTATTTTCTCAAAAATGTCTCAAACGATTTTGATTGAAATGACATGCTTGAGATATTTATATTACAAATTAAATGTATATATTGAATATTTTGGGAATGACCTATGAAGTTCCCTCAGTAGGAATGAATTGTTATAACTTGCACATCGTAAATGATAGGCAAAAACTTACTTCCGAAAAATGCAGATATCCTTAAAACACACAATTCACGTCAGGTGTATTTTTTGTGAAATTAACTATTTCAGAGATGTTCTTTATTATTGGTTTTGAATTATCCAGTACTTATACTTTTAGGAAGTAGTAAGTCGCTATTTGTTTGTTTCTCGTGCCACCACGTAGCTTTGACTGTCGCTTAAGCCTACTATATTCCCCTTGTACCTACAACGAAATACACAATAAAACCATTTCTGTAAATATTTATCACCTTAACATGATGCAGCTGGAAGAATTATCTTTTGTAAGAATAGTTTGTAGAGCGGTGGATAGAGAAAGTCATATGAATGTAATACATAAGATTTTTACTTTTATGGAGCCAGCAAGTGAAAGAGTAAAAAGTTTATCAAAAACGCGCTGGTCAGCAAGAGAAGAAGCGCGTATAAGTATAAATAAAAATTGGGCTGTCACATATTAATTCAATAATACCTATGTGAAACCATTTGGCTCATGCTTACTGAATCGAGTCACTAAACTGGAAACATTATTCACGGTGACAGTTTGTAAAACATACTCCAGCAATTTAACACTGTATTGGTGCAATTACAAAGTGTAAACATTGATACCTAAATAGTACAGGGATTAAAAGAATCACTATTAGGGTTCATAGCTCCGTTCATTACATATTCAACTATTACGAACAAAAATCGATGGGGTGGCTGATATTGACAAAGAATACACCTCTAAAGATCAAGAACACGCGGACTTCATACTGATGAAGAAAGACACTAAGGCCCTTCTGACTGGTAGGGAGCAATGTATAGTGGAAACGTTCCCCTCCACGTTCCGACAAGCTACACAGTAAATTAGCTATGAGAAAGTAATGTTATAAAAGGCTCTCAGATCCCTTCATAGTTTTCAGTAAACTTAGAATATTATTTCTGAGCTCGCAGCAAAACTTCAAGCGTCATATGGAATGTATTTAGAAAGAGCGTCCCCAAGTGAACCTTTACATTTTGAGCACTTCTAAAGTTTTATGACAACAGTGATGTACCAGCCTAAATGAGTAAATTCCTACGGAGCGAGCCAGTTCAGTCCATGTTTCCAAATTTCGACCCTTGCCGTTAGAATATTTTTGTATATGGCGCTTACATATTTTCAGAATGCTCAGTTTTGCACTTAAAGGGCTGAAATCATGCCTGCGCTCCACATTGTCTGAGAAGAGACTGAGGGCCTTTTCCATATCAAAGCAGACCTCCTGACTGATGATAACCGTTTCAACTATGAAGATAATTTTGACCTACGACTTTGCTACCGTAAAAGACAAACGTAAAGTTCTGCGAGTGGTAAGATTCTTTCTTACTTCATCTTTGTTTAAAGCTTTCTGGTGGTTGAAATGTATAATTTTTTTAAATTTATTAATAGCTTAATACAAGGCGGAGTTTTAAAGTGATTACCGTTAATTGTTTCAGAAAATAACAGGACGTTATTACCTTACACTACTTCTCTAATAGCCGTTATTCAGGCACTTGTAACGATAAACCATATTCTTGTATACCTTTGCACCTTCATGATGCCGTCTGCGATGAAAGCCAAGTCTGCACTCTTTTTGACTTCATGATCGTCCTTTAAATGTTTTTCACCAAGAAATTTCTTAAGATAAAGATATGAAAATCGCTTGGTGCTAAATCCGGGGTGTTCCCAACCAAATGACGTGATCATATCTTGAGTTTGTTTGATTATGTGTGGCCGGGCATTGTCACTCATTGCTGTTTTCCCATAAACCTCATACAATTGGCGATGATTGTTTGCTAACGTAGCATTTCTCGCATTCAAAATCGAATCACTGATCTGACTTCACCAAGTGTGACAGGCTTAGGGATGATGTGTATCTCTATGGTTTCTAAGCAGGTAAAATATTCTATATTTCGTGTAATTTCGCAATAAGATATTTTATTTAAGGTTGAGGTTGTTGATATTTTTAAAAGAATCTGAATTCATTAGCATTATAATTGTCTTAGTTTCTTCGTTGGTTATACCTAAAGTAATCATTGTATTCTGAAGCAACTTTTTACCTTTAAAATAAACCTGCACATATACTGGGTGATCAAATTTATTGTGAACTTACCCCACTAAATTTAAATATACTGGATCATTCAAAAAGCGCGTCGGTTTTGATATGAGTATCAATTTATGAATCTTGATTTTCAAAACACATTAACGAAATACATGAGCATGTTCATCAGGCCTTTCACTTCAGGTATGGGAAATGATGCCGGGCATATGAACTCTTCTTCAGCGCTGGCATGAAGAACTTTGTCCGTGAAATTCCCTATGAATGCTTGACAAGTTTGCACTTGGTTTTCGCGAATAACTCGTCGAATTTTCTCCTTTAAGTCACGGATGTTTCGGGGTTTATTGACATACACCAATGATTAAAGAGTACCCCAAATAAAGAAGTCATAAGGAGCTAAGTCACATAACCTTGGTGGACATTGATGGTATACATTATGCGAAATGAGGTGATCCGAGAACCGCGCATGGAGCAACATAGCCTGCGACGATCAAGAAAACAATCTTCTCCGTGACCAATTATTAAATATCTGTTGACCGATTTCTAATGTTAGATGGATACAATTTTCTCTTTATGCAATTATTTGTATACCCTGCTAACGAAATTGGTTACGACATACAAAGAAAATAAAGTAAAACATTCTTACATGAGGGTTATATGATGTTTCATAGATAACAGAATTGCAAACAATACATCGTTATGTAAAATCTACGGTTGCACAGGCAGTGTTAGAAGCTTTATTTAATAAGCGTAGATTGGTTCCATAGCAAAGTTATTAGATTGTGTTTATCACCCTTTTTATATGATAAGTTTCTTGTTAAATATTACCACAAGTAATCTCAAATGAAAGCCTTTCTGATTTTGTTGAAACGACTCTTAAAGTAGGTTCTGCGCTCCGAGTACCTGATACGGAGGAGCAAATGGTTTTTAATATATCAACAAATCCGATTCATCCTGAAGTTAAGGGCTTTGTATTTTGCATCTAACCGTTTTCCTTTTCACAATTACAAGAGTTTGTTGTTAAACTTTGCCATTTGCCAAATATGAGTGATAATATTTTAACATCATCTCCACCTCCGATTGTTAAAATTCAAAATGATCTAGCTAAGTTGACTGTAGTTTGGCATTTTTGTGGCGAGCTAAGTCATATTCAAAGGAATTGTTTTAAATATTTAAATCAGAAAAGTAGGGTTCAAGTTAATGGAAATAATACGGGAGATGCGTTTTGACAATTAGACTCATTATTTCCATTAAGGAATGCAACTTGTGGTGGAAATACCATCTCAGAGACTGCGTTGAATTAATATGTTTGTTGCAAAATTGTTCTTTGCGCAGGGGGTATGTTCTCTTTAGTCAATGCGCAATTTTATGCATGTTTGTAATTGAAACTTCTCGAGTCTAGTGTAAAATGTGTGTCTTTGCATACCTTAAACGTTATTAGTCAGTATATAATTCGGATTAAGATAGCAAAGTTTAGGTGGAATTTTAAATTTTATGTGGCACAAAATCTTCCAGTACAGTTGATATTAGGAGCAATTTACATAAGTGTTTGCAGGGAATCATCAGTTAATGCAATGGTGACTAATTGTCACATTTGTGTTTGGTGAGAAAGAATAAATTGCAACAGACTTTGTCTCAATTTCCCGATGTACTGACTTGTAAACTTGGGCGTAATCATTTACTGGAGTATTCTATTCAACTAATTAATCAGAAACCAGTGCATTTACCACCCTATAGGGTTGCTCCTCATAGGGTGTAGGTTATGAGACAAGTTGTTAATGAAATGTTGGAGAAGGACGTAATAAGACCTTCACATCAAATTATTCATCAGCTGCTTTTCTAGTTTCAAAGCCAGATGAAAGTTATAGATCGATAACTGATTACCGTCAATTGAATCAGCAAATAGGAGTAGAACAGATACCTTTGCCTCACCTACAGCATAGTTTTTGTTGATTTTCAAAGGCTAAATACTTTACTACGTTTGATTTGAATTCTGCGTATTATCAGATCCCGTTACTAAATTCAAGGAAATACACACTGCTTTTACAACAGGTTTTAATGTATTTAAGTTTACATCTGTACCCTTTGGAATTACGGTGGGTGCTCAAGTGTTGACCCATTTTATTAACATGTTATTCAGTGATGTAAAACACAAATATATTTTCCATTATTTGGATAATTTGGGCGCTTATTCGGAAACATTTGATGAAGATTTTCAACATATTCTTAAGTGTTGTCGCGACTAGGAGTGCTGGCTTAACTGTTAATCTAGATAAGGTTAGGTATGCCACTTCTGAATTGAAATTTTTGGGGCACATTTTGTCGTCCAATGATATTCGAGTGGATCCTGATAGAACTAAAGCTATCCATGAATTTCCCTTTCCTCGCTCTTCTAAGCAAATAGCAAGATTCTTGGATATGGTTGGGTATTTTTCAAAGTTCATTTCTGAGTATGCTACGTATTGCTTGCATTTGAATAAGCTTTGTAATAATGATGTTAAATTCAATGGGGACTAGAACAACAGGGTGGATTGAGTAACACAAATTAGCTCCCGTTTCCCAACCCGTTTTAGCGATCCCTTATTTTGGGAAAAGGTTCATTTCGCAGATAGATGCCAGTGGTTCTGCAATATCATATGTCACTGCTTATGCATCAAGAGTGATGAATCCCTCTGACCAGCATTATTCTGTTTATGAATTGAAGGGCTTAGCCGTTTTATATGGCTTAAAAGTTTAAGTTCAATTTGAAGCATGTCCACATTATTTTAGAGACGGACTACCAGGCGATTTCGTGGGTTCTGGCCAGGCCACGGAGGTCTGGTGTCTTACATCGTGGGCTGTGAATATCTCCTCTCGTCGCATACGCGGGGTAATTAATTCCATCGCTGATGCTCTTTTAAGGATGTATGAAAGGGATGTTTTGGAGAGAGATCCGGTTGAGCCTGAAGCAGTATAACGGTACCATTTGTGCTGCATGCTGTTTTGTAGGACTATGCAATTGCAGTTGGCAATCTTGTTAAATACCAGCATTAAGATTCTCAAATTTTGTCCATCTTGAATCGCATTACATCGGGCTAAGGAATTGGGAAATAGTATATTAATAAGGATGTCTTATGTTGTAAAGATAGTCAGAGCAATGGAAGGGTTGTAGTTCCTTAAAAATTAATTCAATTTATCTTTCGTTATTTCCATGAAGCCCCTTGTGGAGCCCATCAAGTATCTATAAACCCTTGCCAAAATAGGAACTAATTTGATTTGAAAGGGAATGCATATGAACACACATAGCTTGTAATTTATATAAAATACGCAAACCTGCCCAAAATAAACAATTTGGGTTCTTATCTTCTAACCTTGCAGACTATTGTGTGAAAAAATTATTCTTATATTACATTGGTCCATTGGTCCGAGAAGTAAGTCCGGTAACAGGTTAGGTTTATGCTGGTTGTAGTGGACGCTTTTACTCAATATGCGTGACCTTTGTGCATTCGGAAAGTGAATGCACTGCATAACACTGCACACATTTTTAGCTAATTTGGTGTGGCAAGAGTTGTTATGACAATGCAACTTCCCTTAAGGCTCGTATGTTGCAAACATTTTGTTTTACAAAAGGAATTAACCATGTTTTAATCTTCCTTATTATTAAAACCCTGCCTTAGTGAAAGGGTGAATAGGAATTTGAAAGCGGCGTCGATTGCCTACCACCATTCAGATAAAAACATTGGATAAGAAGTTATATGACCTTGTAATGGCGTTAAACATGAACCACATGGGCATTACTCTTTTGAAGCTATGGTGGGTTTCCCTCCGAATTGCCCTTGGTCAATATATGGCGGTTGAGTGATATTTCTCCAGACAAGTTTATTTCTAAGGATATTTGTCAAACTTAGAACAGAGTGAAGGCTAATTTCAGTCGAGATCAACTGAAAACTAAGTAGTATATAATAGAAACAGGAAATATCCAAATTAAAAGTGGTTGATGAAGTGCATCTTTGGGCTCATTCGAATTTCAATTTCAATTTGACAGCGAAACTTGCATTGAGGTATGTTGATCCCTATGTCATTAAAGTTTTAATCACCTGTTTCGGTGCTATTGCGACAAAGAGTGAAATCAATGTAAGTACTTAAGTCCCTTTATGGCAACTTAAGTCTTGATATACTGTTAAATTTTAATTTCAGCTGTGATGCTATAACTCAAAGACCAGATTTCAATATGTTTGTAAGTTTTGTTTGTAAATGATTCTCATTTATGACAAATTATTCAATTTTCCGTGATTTTTACTCGATAGCAAGACTTATAAGTCAAAGGTAGTTTTTTTAAATTTAAATATTAATTCCTAGCTTTTCACCTGTCTGAATTCATTATACTCAAAGGCAACATTTGTCTTCTGTGTAAACAAACATGGCGCCAAACTTTCATCCATTAGAAACTCGTAGCCAACAATCACAGCAGTTATTATGGTTTCTTCAAATGAATTTGGTTAAGTTGAAGCTTATGGCTTTGGAAAGAAAACAAAGATCTGTCGAGGTTTTCCTGTGGAAGGGGTAGTCTGCGCCGGTTGTACGCCACCTAATATACTGGAGGTATCTTTGCTGATTCCATTACAGTCTGCAGCTGTTAAATCGTTTCGCTAGTAGCAGAGCGAACCAGAGAGAGAGAGAGAGAGAGAGAGAGCGAGGTCTATATCTGTGCTTATGTCTTAAAATGCTAGCTACATTGCAACGAGAGCAAGTTTCGCTGAACGGCCGCTAGGCTTACTCGCAACACCTCACGGTAGAGTCTCCACGACATGCTGTGATTGGCTCCTGCTCTGCCTCTCTCTCCAGCTTGCCACAACCTGAACAAAGGGAAGGCACTGTAGCATTTTGCAACAAAGAATGTCTGATGTGTTACATTCACATCACTTTTTCTACACACTGTTGCTTATTGGTGAGTACATAATTTATTCCTGTGATAGCTTCTTTTCCTACCTGTTTCATTTTAATCCACATCAATCTTACCGCAAATAGCAGTATTACACATTTTGTTATAGAATAACCATAGCCATGGCAAAAGGAATATCCATAGTCGAATGTTTTAAAACTGTACTCCATACATTGGCCTTAAAATTCCACACTTTGCCAATAATATCGCGAGAAGCAATTGAAAATCAATTTAACTTTAAAGGAATGGCTGTGAATTGAACACTTCGAAATATTAATAACAGATATCTCGGAGGTGGCTGATACCGCTGACATTACCGATTTCTAAAACGATTGCCTTCCGCAATTTGCAGAATTAGAGGCCTTTTGCCTCGTGTTTTTTCTCCGGCTACTTTAAGACGTTTCAAAGCACGTATAAATCGTTACATTAATGCGATTCCAATCCTCTGTTCGTCTCCTCTTTTGAAAGCCGACTTTTTATATTTGCAACAGTCATAAAAACAATATTCAAAGCTCCTGGCCTGTCATAATGATTCCGGAATCACAGGCGTAACTACAGATTCTACACCAAATTTACAATTCGCAAATACCCAGTCTGCAAGCCTTCATTTGCGTTTAAATCATTGCAGGTAATCATTCGTACAGATTTTTTAACAAATGTACAGTATATCATTAACACTTCCCCTTAGGCATTAACATCTTTGGATACTTTTGTTCACTTTCGAAAGATTTGTGCAGCCTTTGTGGTTTCTGTTATAGATTTATATACTGTACCTCTTACAGTTGTTGAAGACAAAACTACCTTTTTACTGCATACTGCCCTACACCAGAATGCGGATGTTACAGCATTTCATGCTTCGGTGCTGAAATTTTTCCCTTTGCGTGTACGGACTACCTTTCTCTCTGTCAATATTATTATAGGGTTCAATCTCCTTTGGCTTTGGTACAGCGTGTGAAAGGGTTTACCAAAATGTTTCAATTACTCGATACGGAACATTGAATATGTGAACGTATTTTTAGGAAATTAAATAGTTCTAGTCGTTTAATCTATACTTTTACTTCTCCTGCTGCGAGTATCTTGCCTAGGTCGCTTAATTAATGCGCTTCAGAATATTTTGGATGCTTCGATGTCGTAATTTTTAACGTTGCTTACGCCAACTCCTGTTTTGTCAAATATAACTACGGAGGAAGTAATTAGACCGCCACCTTTATTTGCTTTGCCTTCAAAGTCTTTCCAACCTTCTTTTTTGGGCAACTTTCATCTTGCCATAAAACTGGACATACACCAGCCTTTTTTGTTTTAAACTACACTGTGATGATCGCGCTGTTTCATAAGGCCATTCGGGCTACCCGTCTCTGTTTCGATAATGTCTCCTTTGCCTACGTTTTATTGTTCAATTTCTCTCCACCCTTGTGATGGTGTAGATACTCAAGCGTTACTTGACTCCGGTTCATCTTTGAATTTGATAGATTTAAAATTTTAGTAGTCTCTCGGGGCAAAACGACTTGGTACCTTGCAGTTAGTTCATACATGCTATTCTGCAATTTTGGGGTCCCCCATACATTTGGTGGGTAGAGTTGTATTGCACATTGAAATTAAAACTGTTTCGTGAGACTTAAATATTTCATGTCGCCTAAAACTGGCATTACGGAATGATTTTGGGCCGTTTTCCTTGGGTTCTAATGTACGTTCCCCGGGTTTATCAACTTCAGCTACTTATTTGATATCACAATTAGATCTGTTACATTTACCATTCTCCGTTAGTTATCAAGTTTTGTCATTGTTTTGGGAATTTCCCGAGTGTTAACTGATACCTTCGGCTCGGCTCAATATGATATTCACTTGTTGTAGAAGACTCCAGTCCGTTCATCACCATACAAATTAACGTCGCCAGAACTCGAAATTATACGCGAGAAGATTGATACTATGTTACAACAAGGTGTTATTAAACCTTCTGTAAGTCCGTATTCCAGCCTTGCTTTTTGGTTCCTAAACCAAATGGAGTCTATCGCGTACTGTGGACTGTCGAAAATTTAACTAGCACCTTACTCTCCAGATCCTACAATAGTTTCGCGGGGTCCTGATTTTATCACCTTAGATCTTAACCAGGCTTATTATCAAATTCCTTGGCGGAATATTCTAATGTTTTACAGAGTGTGAAGAATCCTGGAAACGCCACGCCATAAGCCGGGAATTGAGCTAAGCTTACTCGGACATATATTTGTATGGTTGTTGTAACGTTGGCTAGACTGAGAGAGGGAGATGTTAGCAGCGAATATGTATACATATGTTAGTGTCAATAAATGTGTAAGGGTTAAAGTTATTTACGGTGTACTTCATTTGCTGGAATCACCAGACGCATGGTCCTTTCCTAGACGTGAGCTAGGTGTTCCCTCACATGTTTTTGTGCCAAAACCCGGGAAGGAACAAGTAAGTGACTACAGCTACCTGAATCATCATTGTACAAGGAGGACGGAAAGGATTATATCACGAACACGGCAAGCGGAATTACTGAAATATAACAGGTAAGTGGAAAATCTCAGATTTATGTGTATTTCACTAGTTTTCACTTGCAGAGAGACGTGTAAATTTTGTATGCATTGTTAGTAACGGAATTGCATCTTTTTCATCGCCATCGTGTCCATTTCGTTTACGTTTTGGCTGCTTCAACTGCTGCACTCCATTGTTAAAAGCAAAACACTTTGCACGCTCAGCAATAATGCAGGTTGCAACTTAAACGAAAGGAAATCAGAAAATTCCGGAACACAATCGGTCGGTACAGTAAATATTTGCACAGATTCTGCTACTTACGGGTTTAAATATTAATACCATGTTCTTAGACGACGCACTACATAAGTTGCGAAGAAAGCGCATACGTGATAGGAATATCATTACGATGTATTCCAACACAATTAAATCCTTTACAGATACCACATTACTTGAAGATCTATTGTCAGAGACTTTGGAGCACCCACTGAAACTATGTGAAGAAATACACGACTACCCCACTGACGAAGACTATGATATTGTGGTGTCAACATGCGAGGAATACATTGAGACCGCAAAACGAGCAATCCAAAGGGCATCACTGAGAATAGGAGATAAGCCATCAAAGCTTACTGAAGGGTCGCGGTTCAAGAATCGACTCCCACTATGGCGCCATTTCCCCTTACACCGGTGACTCACGCGGTCAAGTTACCTCCGATTAAATTGGAACCGTTTCCCGGAGACCTAGAATGCTAGACGCATTTTTGGAAGCAGTTCTCGTTCTCAGTAGACACCGGTCCCACAGTTTCGGCAGTGAATCTACACGTATTTCTACGAGGATATTTTGAAGGTGAGCCAAAATACCTTGTGGATGGAATTTAAGTTAGTCTAGACACCTACGAGGAGACGAAGCAGTCCATCATAGATCAATTTATGAAACCAAGCATGACTTGACAGTCAACCTTTTCTGAAACCACTTCTACTTTGATTGGCAAGACTGACACAATCACATGATTTTACGTATTTGCAGACACCTCGAGTACGAATTGTTGGCCCAGAGGGAACATGTAGACTCACGATATACATTCTTGATCCGGGCAGCGTCTGCCTTCGTATCTAACTCTTGTAGATAACTTGCAACTGGAAACATTAAAGAATAGATGTTTGACTGTAGGTTCATTTGAGTCCTCACTTCCTCAGTCCAGTATACGACAGCTAATCCGGTTTATTCTAAGAGGTATGTATACCAAGTTCAGAGAATCCATTAATGGCCTTGAGAGCAGTCAAGCTTTCTTTTCGCATCCTATCATTCCTTGTGATATTTAATCATTAGGGAAAATGCACAAACTGCAAATAGCCCATCTTAAGGACGCCTCTGACAATATACCTATAGAAATTCTTATTGGTATTGACTATTGCTGGAATTTGGTTAATGACTCTGCACCCATCCGAAGAACTATGTGGTCTTAATTCAAAGTTAAAAGACCCAAAGCCACACCAGTATATTTCCCATCACAGCATTACTTGGAACTTCATTCTCCCAAGGGCAGCTTCGTGGGGAGGATGATGGGAAAGGATGATTGGCTCTTGAAACGCTGGATAAGGAAATCTCTGGTATACTACACATCGACGAGGAACAAACTAACACATTGTTGATTAACATTGAAGCCGCTTTAATCTCCAGACCACTTACCTCGGGAAAAGACCGGTATGTTCTGACCAACACATTTCTTGAACGGGGATAAGTTGACAGCAATACCATAAGGTCAAGCAGCATCTGCAACAAACTATCCTCTGAGTAAATTATACAGACATAAACAAAAGATTGCTGAAGAATTTTGGAGATGCTGGACAAAAGAATATCTCCTAGAACTGCAAATTTTCCACACCGTGCGCAGTCTACGAGGTAAACCCACAGAACTAAAGGTAGAAGAAATTGTTTTGTTGCAGAAGGAATATGTGGAAACTTATCCGCATCACCGAGCTGAAGCCAGGGAGAGATGAAAGGGTACGGACTGTGCTCCTGAGGACTATCCAAGGGTTACAAATCGCCCGGTATATCCAGCTGATCGTCCCTGGGACGGATCAGGGAGGGGAGGATGAGGAGAATCCTGGAAACGCCACGCCGTCTACCGGAAATTCTAAGCTTACTCGACATGATATTTGTATGGTTGTAACGTTGGCTAGACTGAGAGAGGGAGATGTTAGTCGCGAACATCTATTGAGTATGTTAGTGCAAATAAATGTGTGAAGATTAAAGTTATTTACGATGTATTTCATTTGCCGTTATCCCCAGACAGAAGATCCTTTTCTAGACATCTGCTATCTATTCCTCCATACAGTGTTTTCAACCCCATGGAATCTTTTTTCAGTTTACTCGGGTTCCTTTTGGTATTTATACGAGAGAGTAGGTCTTATTGATAGACAAGATTTTGCATCGCTCTAAGTTTAAACTTGTTTTTAATTATCTTGATGATTTGGCTATTAATCCCCCGATTTTTATTAGCATCTTGGGCAGCTTCGACAGGTTTTTCAGTGCTTTCGACAGTTGGGCTTAACTCTTGTGATTATTCCTCAGGATTCAGATTTATTTCCGAACATTAGCAGAAAGTCCTGCTTTTGGAACGTTTTTGAAATAAAGTTCAGTCAGAACACATCTTGCCTAGATATATATTTAGAGATAGCCTTTGTACGTACGTCTTTCGCGTTCGCATCTTGTTAAAGTTTTGCTTCCGCAGTCTTTAGTATGGTGGGTCTCGGTATTTTCATACATTGCCTCTTGACGCGGGATTATATAACACTAAAATGAGGGTTCGTCAATACTTCGTCTGGCATCATATATACCGCGATATAGCGCAATTTGTTTGCACTTCTGAGATTTTTTTGCGGTCAAAACCTTCGCAGACTATTGTTTGGGCTTTCTCAGTTTCAAAGTCGCGCCTTAACCAATTAAACGATTGTTTTCGTTCACCTGGGGGAAATGTAATTTGTGCGTCGTTATTGATGCTTTCTCCAAATTGTTTGGCTTGTTTTCGTTAGCTCCGCTACAGAATTTACGTCGCTGGCATTTCTCAATAGCACGAGATCCCCAATTTTGATATTCCACCTCAGTAGTAATAGTCCCGGATGAGCCAATTGTTTTAACGATAATCCTGCCGCTAGGGGCGCTAGTGTCGCTAGTGTCGCTGCGTGCGACGGCGGCGGCGGTAAGTTTGAAAACCGCCCTGAGCGGTAGGATTATCGTTATTGCAATTGGCTCATCCGGGACTGTTTTCTTTATTTATACTTTGAATACAGTACATTGGATAAAGATATGTATACATAGTTTTGATTAACATGATGTATTATTTGCTTAACATATAAATACAATAAATGGACAATATAAGTAATATTAGGAGAAAAAAAAGCACATTAAAATTCATAGTTTTTGTTTGAGGCACTAGGACACACAGATTTCGCGCACAACAATGATTTTAAAGTACGTGGTGCACTTTGAGTCCTCGTCATCGCTGCTGCTGCTATCGGCGGTAAATTGGTGGATAGGTTTGGTGATGCAGGTGACGAGCAGGTGAGAGAAACTTTCGTTGACGAACTCGGTGAAGGTTGGTATATAGATGGGGATGGTAAATTCGTTGTAATGGCTGGTTGAGAAGCATCCTGTGGATGTGACTTTGTTGGTTAGAGCAGGAATGTTGCTGTTGCCGAGGTATATGACGCATAGTGCGTCTTGTTTATGCTGGTGTACTTTGGTAGGTACGCATTTGACGTGGACGGCGTGAGCCCCTTGGACGTCGAGTGTGATGGTGACAACTCTGCTGTTGCGGAAATAGGAGTTGGAGATGTAGAGGATACGGATAGGTGAAGCTGCGTTGAGAATGAGTTGTAGGTTAAGATTGTTCCCCACGGGGACGGGATAGGTTTCGTCGGACATTATTTAGGGTTGTATGGGGAGAACGTGACGATGTGACGTTTGAAACCGCTGCGTAGTTTTTCCTCGCCTGCGTATATGATGCAGAATGAGTTAGAGTTGAGTTTGTTGACGAGTTCTGGAGAGGCTTTTGCAAATCTTGTTGGTAGGAAAACTTCTGTGTCGTTGTCGAGTTTGGCGACGAGCTTTGTACCGTGAACGGTGTCGATTGTTTTGACGCCGACGACGCGATATGGTACGTGCTGTTGAAGCGTAGATACGCTGAGAGTGTGGGCGCTGCTGGAAAGTTCTTCTAGCTCTTTAAGGACGTCCTGTGACATTCTGACGGCACAGATGGCAGTTTTTGATAAACGGGGGAGGGCCGTCTATATGAGTGGTTTGATGAGGAAGGTTGTAGTGTTGTTTACACCTGCGATAAGGTGCGCAAACTACCTGTGCGTCTGCGGGAAGTTGGTTCCACACAAGGTCGACGTCGCTTGGGGGATAACGTTCGAAGATGTATATGCCGTTCTGCAGCAGCACTTGGCGTTCCCTGGGCAGTAGCAGGCGGATTCTTCGTCCGTTATCGAGATACCGAAAGAGCACGATGAAGCAGTTCATGTGGTGTTTCTAGCGGAGTACCTTCGAAGGAATTGCTGAATTTGCTTGTTGAGATGATCGAGGTCTTCGTAGAAACCGTGTTGACACTGCGTGCACAGGAGTGTGAGACGGTGCTTAAGTTCGCAGCTGCACGTTTGGTGAAAGCAAAACGAGCAGTGGAAGTCTTTACACGACGGTCCTGGCATTCCCCACGGCTGGCTAGCACCGAATGAAGGGGTAAAGAATGCGCGTGCATAAATATAACCCAACTGCCGGAAGCAGGAAATCACTGGTGGGGGAAAAGTTCGTTGGAGATATACCACATCAGGGGAAGCACTGGTGGGGGAAAAGTTCGTTGGAGAAACACCACATCAGGGGAAGCAGTGGTGGGGGGAAACGTTCGTTGGAGGTTGGCTACATACGCCGGAAGCGCTTAGCGATTATTGCACAACATCCGCAGGAAAAACACTGTGTCCGTTGATTTAACGGTTTTCGTCTTGGAGGAGAACTCTGTTTTTGAACGGTGCTGAACATGCAAACGACCACATCAGGGGAAAGCACTGGTGGGGGAAAAGTTGGTTGGAGATATACCACATCAGGGGAAGCACTGGTGGGGGAAAAGTTCGTTGGAGAAACACCACATCAGGGGAAGCAGTGGTGGGGGAAACGTTCGTTGGAGGTTGGCTACATACGCCGGAAGCGCTTAGCGATTATTGCACAACATCCGCAGGAAAAACACTGTGTCCGTTGATTTAACGGTTTTCGTCTTGGAGGAGAACTCTGTTTTTGAACGGTGCTGAACATGCAAACGACCACATCAGGGGAAGCACTGGTGGGGGAAAAGTTCGTTGGAGAAACACCACATCAGGGGAAGCAGTGGTGGGGGAAACGTTCGTTGGAGGTTGGCTACATACGCCGGAAGCGCTTAGCGATTATTGCACAACATCCGCAGGAAAAACACTGTGTCCGTTGATTTAACGGTTTTCGTCTTGGAGGAGAACTCTGTTTTTGAACGGTGCTGAACATGCAAACGACCACATCAGGGGAAGCACTGGTGGGGGAAAAGTTGGTTGGAGAATTACCACATCAGGGGAAGCACTGGTGGGGAAACGTTCGTTGGAGGTTCACTACATCCGCCGGAAGCGCTTAGCGATTATTGCACAACATCCGCAGGAAAAACACTGTGTCCGTTGATTTAACGGTTTTCGACTTGGAGGAGAACTCTGTTTTGAACGGTGCTGAACATGCAAACGCCGTGAATGTGATCGGGTATGATATAGGATGCTTCGCGACCCAAATGCGGGAGCGAAGGGCGCGAGATGTTTGGGTGAGGTGCGGTTGGAACGCTGGTAGAAATACATGCGCACTAAGGACTATTTTGTGAGATGCGCAGTGCGAAATGGGTGTTGAGGAAATGATGAACCTCGAGGAATGTTCTAAAATTGGCGCACCGTATGTACTTGGTGAACTGCGTGAAATTCATGTCATGTAAGGGAACGTTGGAGGCATGGTTGTGAAGCATGTACTTGTGGTATGCCATGATTTGATTTTGCACGTCCGTCTCTTCCTTCTTTTTGTGATACATGATGTCGGTAATGATGCGCTGCAGGGTATGCAACACGTGCCATTCTTGTTGGTTGAGCGTAACGGATGCGCCTTGCGGTTCTTTGAAAACGAGCTTTAGCTTTCCGAACACAAACTTAAACACGATGGTGACGCTGTCGCTGAACTGAAATTGCTGTAGACGTCCCTGCGGGTCATTCAAGCGTTTGTGAATGATGGGGATGGCTTCGACGAGTTTGTGCCACTGCGAGGAACTCATGACGACTGCGTTGTGCTGTCCACATTTGGCAATGGTGACGACGAGATGGTGCGGTGGCCGGGGGGAGAATCCCACACTGATGAATTTAGTTTGTTGCGGGTTGAGGAAGTAGATATCCGCCAGAGGACCCACAACTGCACTGTGTTGGAACTGTGCTGGCGGAGCAGGGCTGTCGGGATGCTGTTGGAGGTCGAAGATGGGTAGTTTCCTTTTTTCCCCGGGTTTTGAGGTGGTTGGGGTTTGACATCCGGTTATACTGGAACACACAAAACAATAATAATAATAATGTGAGGGATAGAGAGATAAACGGGATAGAAAAAAAGCAAGCTAATACATAGGTGCGGACCTACCTGGTCTGCGTGCTGCATGGCAGCAGGACTGTATCCGCGTGCTGCATGGTACACTCTGAATGAGGCGAGCGGCACCGTGACGTTGCTTTTTATATGAGCAGGAGCGTCTTCTGAAAGCACGTGCAAGACGATGGATTAGCTTAGATGTGCTGAATAGTGACACACACACACACACACACACACACGTACTCACCTTCAAGGGTTGACAAGTTTGCCGAGCGGCAGAGCACTTTGCGCGGCATGCGTTTTTGAACGTTTTGCGAATGACGACATCATTATGCGCGTGATTGCTGACGCGAAATTTTGAGAAGAATGTATGCTTAGGTAAGCCGGAGCAGCGGTGGGTGAGGTAGGCGATGACGTAATGACCGCACGTGGTGCTGTCGAAACCTTGCAGCCTTCTGGCGTTGGTGGACCAACGCGTCCCGCAGACCGAATTTAAGAACCGGAGAAAATGGGGCGAAAGCGGTCCTATGCCGTAACTGTCAAAATATTCTGCACGCGAGTTTTTGTCCACAAAGATGCAAACCCAGTGTTGCCCGGATTTGGTGCTGGGGTCGGTGTTAGCCACTAGCGCCAAGGGAGGCGTTCGAATGCCGTGAAGTACGGGTAGTTTATCGCAGGGGTAGACGCCTAAAAAGTGAGAGCGCGTAGAGGGGCATGTCGATAGAAACCGTTGAATTTGAAAGGTGTTCATGATACCAAAATGGATCGGTTGGCGTCGATTTCGACCGTGCGATGTATTTCCGCTAGCAGCAGAAGTATGACCGGTTCTGTCAATTTATCGGCAAAACCGATGCTTATAGAGACGGTTCCGTGGCGCTGACCCGAGATGTGAGACTCGTTAGCGCTCATGTCTGCAGTGAGATCGAAAACCATTATCGTATACCCTTGCGGGTAGGTTTCTCTGGAGATGGAGTGTCCCTCGTCCTTGAAATGAATGCCTAGGC
The DNA here is from genome assembly GCA_030765065.1 of Deroplatys truncata. Lineage (NCBI taxonomy): Eukaryota > Metazoa > Arthropoda > Insecta > Mantodea > Mantidae > Deroplatys > Deroplatys truncata. The sequence continues at coordinate 205,641,752 of CM060981.1, forward strand.
CGTCCTGCAGGGTTTGAAAGCATTGCAAATAGTGTCCCTTTGTAAAGTCGGGTTGCAGAGGTTGGGAGGGAACGGGTTGCCCGTTCACGTAGAGCTGAAAGAAGTTCATTTTAAAATGTTTCAAGTTGTACGGATTTGAGTTAAAATGGCCGGAATAGGCCTTGTCGGTGACCATGGCTACTACCACTCTCCTTGGAACTTGCCCTACGCACACGTCGCTAAACGTCATTGCCCTGGACTCCTTGGGGATGCTGAGAGCGTGAAAGCTGACGTCTTTGAGATGGTACTTTGCGTTGCCCTTTGCGAGCACGGCCTGGTGCGCGAGCTTTATGGTCGGCGAGGGCCGCACCGATTTTAAGCGCAGCGTGGCAGACACGATGTCGGCGTACCCCTTAAAGGTATCTACGTCGGAAAACAGATAAAACTGGGGAGAGGCGGGAGTGAGCTTGACGGTCATGCTAACGTTGTTCAAAAGCAGCTTCTCCTGTCTAAAAAGAGCGTTGGACAGAGGACCGATGAGCTGCACGACGTTGCTCCCTTTGGTAAACCCCTGACGCCACTGAAAGCCCGCATTGGCGATAAAAGTGTCCATGATGCCTGCCGTGTCCTTTCTCCAGAGGGTAGATTCTAGTTTGGTGTTCATGGCATCTTCGGAGTAATTGAGAAGCGTCTCGAGGTAGGTTCTATAGGGGTAACCGGCTTGCGGCATGGAGACGATGATGTTATTGAGGGTTACCTCCATCTGTTGAAACAGGGAATTTAAGGCGTTGTTGACCAGAGTGGCGTTAGCGTCAGCGTTTAAGGCCTCTCCTTTGTCATCTACAACGCGCACCATGAGTTCGAGTACGACGTAGGTCAAGTCTAGGTAATCGTCCGCATTTCCGGAATAATGAAAGCTGATGGGGGCATTTTTCATTAAAGTGTTTTGAGGGTTTAGGTATAGGAACCGTGACTCCTCGATGCTCATCTGAACCGGCACCTCTGTAAAGAGGTCGAGTTCGGAACTCATGTGGACGGTCGCGTCTGCCATTACGAAAATACGTCTTGCACCTTGCGCCTACCGCGTTTCAGCTTGGACTGCTTGCTCTTTCCGGATTTGCTCGGTTTTATTCTCTTGAGACGCCTGGCGCCGGAACCGAGCATGGCACCGAGCTTTTCGTCGGCTTTTCGTTTTAAATTGTATCCGGACTCCTTGAGCCTCCGCTGGAACGCTTGCTTCGGCGCTGCTCCCGCCACAGTCACATCGGACAGAACGTGGGCGCCCGCCTTTAAGGCCTCCTTTCCGACTGCTTTTGCTCCGCTCTTTAAAAACGGTAGCAACCTTCTGAAGAGTCCTCCGAGGGCTGAAAAGAGACCGCTGCCTCTTTGGTAGCGCTTGCCCCTGTAGAGAGCGAAATCGCGATTTTGGAACGCGCCGCCGGTCTGATTGAGGTAGTACCGCGTTACGGCGTGCACGTCCATTACGCCTGTATCGGACGAAAAGCGAGAACTACAGTAGAGGAAAATCCGTCGGCGAATGGCAAGAGATCGCCGTAACCGTTCCTTAAATCTATGCTGACCGTCTTGAAGTCCTGCTGAATCAAGGGTACCCAATTTTGGGGAAAAAACGTCTTTTCGTCGCTCATGTAAGTGTTGTTGCTTCTTTCGTATTCCACGGCCGCGCTCTGTATGACTTGGGCGAAGGTGTCGCCCACGACTTGCGGGGACACTAGATTACAGTAGACGAACATTTCGTAAGGAAACCCCATATAAGGATCTACGGGGCGTTTAGCAGCTTTTTCGAGAATGACGTCGACGTAGGGATCGAAACCCAACATTTTTGCCATAGCGGGCGTCAAGAGCAAACTGTGGATGCGGTGTAGAGGCCCCGGAGGGTCCTCCGATTTTGAAACGTCTCGTTTGGGTCTGACGGAACGAGCCGCCGCGGGTTTCTGCTGCCCCAAAGCCCGGGGCTTCGGTTTCGGTTTCGGCTTTGGTCTCTGGCGGGGCGCATCCTTGAGAGCTTCGTATTCGCCGACCGCGTACGGTACGACAGCGCGCGCGACATTTTCCACAAACCCGTCGAACGGAATGTCGGGTAGTGGTTCGGGGTGGGCGACGGCGGCATTCACGCCCGCCGTCTGCTTGCGCTCGTCGAAGAGCAAGAAGTTTTCCACGTGCAAGTGTTCGAGTAGAGCGGCGTTGACGAGGTTCACCAAGTCTTTGGGATTGTGCACGATGCCTTGCGACATTTGCAAACTGAATTTGGAATGCGTGGGGAGGAGCGTCATGGTGTACTTGGTGCCCGCCAGACGGGCGTCGTCTGGCGAAAGGTTATAAAATTTCACCGGATACCTGACCTTTTGCAGGGCGACCTCCCATTCTCCCTGCAGAACGATTCTCTCGGGCAAGATGTTAGAAAATCTGGCCGTGGTGTTGTCGGTAAAGTGTTCCATGGAAGCGTTGCTCACGAGAGTGATGGAGAAGGGCTGGGTCTTAATCATGTCGAATCGACGGTCGAAGCCAGAACCCACGAGTTAAACTTTGCCGGATACCCCTTCCACTTTACCAAGACCTGCTTGCGGCGCCCTCGGCCCTTGGTCTGTAAAACGCGCTCGATCTTAAACGTCCGAGGTAGCGCGACCTTTTGTAGCTCCTGGGTGTAAAATGAGCCGTCTATGGCTTCTCCGGCCAGATCCTTCAACTTATATACCACCGGCCGACCGCGCACCACCTCGGCTATCCGAAATATTTCGTCCGTCCAATTCTGCTCGTAGCCCTTGTCGAATTTCATTTTTTCTTTAGAGATGCGCACGTGATCGCCGACGGAAAATGTGGGTTTCCCTGCGCGAGGTAGGGTCCTATTTCCGTAGAGATTGCGGTACACTCGTAAAATGTTAGACTCGTTCACGGCCTTCGGAGCCATTTTTATGGACCTGTGATGCGAGCTATTGTACGACTCGAGTAAGGTCGGAAGGACTTCCAGGTATCTGTAACTGTTTTTGTGCGTGAAATACCTCCACATCTTGGTTTTTAAGGTGCGGTTGAAGCGCTCCACGACGCTGGCTTTAACGTTATTTTTGGTTGTGTAATGTTTCACGTCGTGTTTGTTCAGAAAGTCGCGAAAAGTCTTGTTGGTGAACTCGGTCCCCTTGTCCGTCTGGAGGACCCTGGGGACGCGTCGGGAGAATATGGAGCGAAACGCTTGCGCAACCTCGGTACCCAGCTTCGATTTCAGGGGTACGGCCCAAGCATATTTGGAAAATACGTCGATAACGGTCAGAATGTACACGTAAGGTTTGCTATGTTCCCTCACGCTGTTCATGACGTTTAGATCGGCCTCCCAAAGATCTCCATATTCGTCACGTGATAACATCTGGTGGGGAACCGCTTTCTGACCGGCTTGTGCAGAGTGTAACTGTCCCGGGTTCGAAGGAAGGACTCGATGTTCGCCTTAGACGCACCCGTGGCCTTTCGAAGGGGCTCGACCGCGCCCAAACCGGCATAGTGTTCCGGTCTGGCATAGTATCGCCTTAGCGCCTTCCATTCCTTCATGCTTTACTTGTACAGGGGTTGCCAGACGCGCTTGCGAAAATGGTACGACGCGGAAGGCGATTTCGATTTCTTTTTCGGAGTGGCAGGGTTCGCCCTCTTCTTTTTGCGAGGCGAGAGGAGGTTGACCTTTATGGTTCGGGGTTCGACCTCCTGCTTCACCGGCACGCGCTCGTGCACGTCTTCGTAATCGTCGTCGTCGTCGTCGTCGTCGCCCAGGAAGGGCTTTCTGACTTGTGCCACGAGATCGAGGTAGTTGTCCAATTTATGTTTTACGAGCCGCCACTTTTCGTCGGCAGAGAGCTTCGCGCTCTGCAGGTTCCGAATTTCTTTAGCCAATCTGGATACGGTGCGGTCTACAGCGTGAAGCCTGTCGACGGTCTTCGGTTGCGGCGCAACGAGGATCTGCCTGCCGTACTTCATCCTGTTAATTTCGACACTAGCGCGCCGCCGAGCGAAGCCAAGACGGGTAGGAGGAATGCCGGCAAAAAACCTCCTTTTTGAACCAAGATGCTCTTCTTCTTCTTCAGAGGAACCCGTTTATCCGTCAACTTCCTCCAAGAAGCCTTGTGCTTCTTCAGGCGACCCAAGCACTTTGCGGGAAGGTGCACGTGACCTCTGCACACGTTGAGCATGCATTCGCTAATGGCCTTGATCAGATCGCCGTCGGCATTTTTTAACAACTTTTTGCGCAGAGGGGACTTCGCCTTGGCCAGAGCCGCCAAATTGCCGTGCTGTCTCGCTATGCGAGGACTGGTCAGCGTCGCGAGCCTTGACCTACCTCTAGCCATGCTTGCGCGATAATGACGTTCGCCCCGAAAGCGGTACTTTTTATTTAGACTCGACGGCCTCGGTCGGGGCGAGACCCTGCCGGGATAATATAGAACGAAACGAAACCCGAGTCCTCTCGGCGGCCTCAGTTGGGTACGAAATAAGAGAGGTTTTCCCCCGGCAGCACGCCGGTTCGATACCTGTATCGGGCGGGCGTGTACTGAGTGCAGTCCAGCACGAGATACCCGTGAGGGCGTTCGGTGGCCTTCTCGAAGGCCTCCAAGAGAAACCTAGAGTTCCTGGGTTCGATCTGCTGGCACAGTCTCTCGATCTGCATCTTGTCCCGGTTGTTCTTGAAGACCACGACGTAGTTCGCATTCAGAGAGATGTTGCGATATTTCTGACCCTGCGGAAACACGTTCTGCAGGATGTAGACGATGCCGAAGCGCTTGTGATGGGAGTCTCTGGTGAAAAAATTGGACACGTCCTTCCCGCCACCCTCCACCATCAGATCGTCGAGGACGACGAGGTCGTTCTCGCCCACCGAAGCAAGTTCGGGTATGCCCGCGTGGGTCTCGCAGCGCAGAGCCGAGGGTTCGAGTCTCGGCGAATACTCCGGAGGGTGGCACCACAGCACCCTCCTGGGGCGCACGTCGAACATCCGGTGCGCGTGGCGCAACAGGTTTTTCACGAAGGTCGACTTGCCGCAGCGCGACGGCCCCGCCACGAGCATCGTGCTGGGAAACTCGAAACGCCCCAGGTCTCGGGGACAGGGCATCGTCTCCTCGGGGGTGCCCGGTTCGAAATGACTTTGGCGCGGCTGCGGACGTCTCATTTATGCGTTCCTCTTGAACCCGTAGGGATAGGAATCGTGATCGCCGGCGAGCACGCGCTTGTTGACCACCATCCTAAACGTCTTCGAGCTGGGTTCGGTGACGACCGTCCAAGACGGTTTCCGCGAGATCTGCGTGCCCTCCAGCTTCACCGCGCGGTCGTTGTCCCTGAGCACCACGTCGCGAATCACCTCCGCGTTCACCAGCTCCAGGTTTCCCGAATCGAGCGTGATCCCCTTCACCTTGCACACCGAGAAGGTCTTGCCCGTCTCGGGGCCGACGATCTCCATGCAGTAGCTTTTGGGCCCCGTGGAGGCGAACCGGGCGATGTAAGAGCCCCTCCCGTACTTCTCCAGCTCGTCCGTCATGTCCCCCAGGAGGCGTCCGACGGACGGCGTCCAGTCGCCCGGAGCGGCGGCGACGACGACGGAATCGGTGTCGAAGTAGCAGACCCGTTCTCCCAGCCTCTTGAGGTAGGAGTAGAGCACCAGGCGCGCGTGAGCCGTGGTGTAGGCCGCCAGCACGGCGTTGGCGGCGGTGTTGACCTTGCGGCACTGCTCGCGGTACCTCCACACCGCGTACACGATCCGGTCGGTGACGGGCACGTAGGTCTGCACTTCCACGCCCGGGTCGTTGAGCAGCTCCAGGAGGCGGTCGTACCGGTCCACCAGCTCGCACGTGGGGAGGTTTTCCCTCTGCCCCAGTTTGCCCCAGAAGCTGTTGAGCATCAACTTGGCCAGCTCCCGCCTGCCGGGGTTGGCGGCGACGGCCTGGGGATCCAGGGCGACGCCTTCGTGTTCGAAGAATTGCTCCACGTACTGCTGCTTTGCGGCGGGGTCGTCGCAATCCGAGGGCCATCCGGAGGCTTCGGTCTTGATCTTCAGGAACTGATTCACGTAGTCCTCGAAGAGACCCTTGGCTCCGGTGGTCGGATCGTGCCGCACCACGTCGTACTCCCAGATCTCGTGGACCCTGAGGAGGCGGTACCCCTCCTCCAGGGCGACCTTCATCTCGTCGACCACCCAGGTACCCAACAACGCCCTCTCGCGCTCTCCGTGGTGGCACTCGTCTTGGTTCTCCGCCTCCGCGCAAGCGCGGCATAGCGGGAACATGAGCTTGCCGCCGATGCGCGCCGGTAGCACCGGGTGGTACAGGTGTTGCGGCGGTAGAACCTCGCACTTCACCAACCCGCCCCCCACGTCTTCCAAGCGCGGGAATCGATCCACGTGGATCTTGGGATGGCCCGCGGGGTAGGGTTTCGTCTTGTTCACGTACGGGTACAGGCTGCACACGTCGTAGTAGTAGATCTTGCTATCCCCCTTCGCCTCGCAGTACGTCTTGGTGCAGTTGGTGCGACTTCCGTAGAAGGCGTCTCTGGGGTTCAGGGGTTCGGGTACCGGAAAGTCCCTTGCGTGGCGCGCGAGGTCCTGGTCGGCCTTCGTCGCGGCGTCGAACTCGCACTCCCACATTTCCACCACAGCGTAGCCGGCGGCCTTGATCTTGGCCGTGACCTTCTCGGTGCTCTCTAACCTGGAGGCCATGGTTTCGTGTCCCGAGTTGTATATCGCCGCATGGCGATTGTGAAAGCACCGCCTGCAGCCGTGGTAAAAGCAGCCGTGGAAAAAGTACGCGGTTTTTTCGGCCTCTCTGTACCCGTCCACCTTGTGCCCCGCGATTTTGGCTTCGCGTCCTCGCATGGCGTGCTGGATGACGATGCTGTTTTGCGTCTCTAGCCAGGTTAGCCATATGCACGCGGCGCGAGACTGCCAGTCCGCTAGTCGATACCCGCCCGCTGGCAAGAGGGCAATTTTTTTAAGCGGCATGAAGCGCTTTCTATACACGCACATGCACGCCTGCGCGATGGTGACGCATTCTCTGAACGGGTCTATTCCGTTCTCGTCCAAGAATTCCCTTCTGAATTTGGAAACTCCCTGACTGAGTAGAAATACGTCCATCTTGCAATACGCCACCATTTCCGCCCTCATGTCGAAGACGTGCCCGGAGGACGCCTTTTCTTCGTGCCACTGCTCGAAGGCTTTCCGACCCTCCGCCGACATGCCCTCAGGGCAGTAATGCCTTTTGTCGGGAATCGAACCCACGTACCGCTCGTTTTCCTTCGTGTTAAACAGGTACGGGAAATAACCTTTGCATTCCTTCAATCCGAAGGTCTTGGAAAAGCGGGAGAGTGGCATGGGTATGAAGTTGAGCGAGTCTAGAAATGTGACGTCACCGTACCTCATCCTGTAGATCTTGCTCCCGTTCATGATGAGCTCCGGGATCCAGTCTAAGTGCGCCACCATGTACTTTAATAGAAACTGCCCGTCGTAAGCTCTGAGGTTATGCGCCACGACGTAGACGTCCCAGGCTTCGAATCTCGCCTGCGCGATGTGCTCGAAAAGCTGCTTCACGGGTTCGTCCGTGAACACCCATTCTTTGCAACCGCATTCCATGCAGTATGCCGTCTTGCGGCGTTCGTCGATGCAGTGCGGGCAGGCTTGGTACAACACGCACAAGTTAGGTACATGCTCGTATGTGTCCTTTTTGCCGGTATATGGAATGTTTTGCGTGCATTCGAAGTCGATGAACATAAACACGTACCGGTTTCTTTTGTTCTTTGCGGCGTACGGCTGCATATAGCACATGTGGCTAGAATTCACGTGTGTCTTGCAATGATAGCAGTACTTTTCCCCGCACTCGTGCGCGGTTTTTCTGTACCTCGCATTCACGAGCTTGTTGCAAGACGTGCACACCTTTTCTACGTCGCACACCGACAGCGCCTTTGGGTAAAAAACGCCTTTCTTTGCGTGGTTTGCAAAGCATGTCGGTCCCTTAAAATCTCTGTTGCACCCGGCGCAGCGTATGTAGGCGTCGAATCGCGCATCGCACTGCTGATGGCATTTAGCGCACCCGGCGTCGCACCTGTGAAATTCTTTTTTGTGTGCCGAGGGATGATGACACCGGCGGCAATACGATTTGCATTTAAAGCACTTGTGAAGGTTCACGATGGCGTTAAAGTGCCCGGCGTGGAGCATGACGTCGATGTATTTATCGCATTTCTTATCCGACGCGTACAGCACGTGCTTCCCCGTATGATCGCCAAACACCGTCACAGCGTAGCCCTTTAACGCAGCGTCAAAGCGTCTGACGTCATCTATGGTGCAGCCGTCGTGGCCTTGACCGATGCTCGCGCACAAGGCTACGGCCTTCGATTTTTGCAGATAGTCGGAACGCGTCATCGTTCTGTAGTTGACGTCGCGATCCACTTTGGCTTTGCCTACAACGATGGCTCTTGCTAAACACAAGTTGTCTTTGTTGGCTATTTCGACAATGCCTTTATTGCCCCTACAGGCATCGCAAGGTTGGTGGCACGAACCCGAGACCTCCCTGGTCCACACAAACGTCACGTGAAGAGGCCTGCTTAGCAAGAATTGTTGGTTACTTTGCATTACTTTTTCGATGCTTCCAACAATGACATCCGCATTCAATTGGTCTACGCGCCTAACGCTCATGTTGAAGGCTTTGGACGTCTCCTTTTCGTCTGTAATGGATATGCCTAAATATCCGGGTTCGTTTTCTAACAGGTTCTCTTTCGCAAAGTTTAGAATATCGTTAAACAGATGCGATACCCATTGCTCGGGGTTGACATCTCTGGGGACCGGGTTTACGGTAATTTGAGACTCTGTAAAACCGGAAAAAAGCTTTGGCAGCGTTCTCTGCTTGTGCCCTATAATTTCGAACGTAGGCTGCAAGGTGTCATCGCGACTTCCCCCGGATTGCATCTCCATCTTATCGTCCGAATGCGCCGATCGCTCTTTCCCCTGCAAAGTGCTGCTGCTATTTTGTTTTTTTTTATTTCAAACTATTTTTCGTCAAATAGAACGATTTTGTAGAAAAGCTCCCGCTATCGCAACGCTTCACTACGGGCGTTTGCTCTTAGCACAGGGTTTTTATAAGCTCGCTTATCAAAAACGCTGTTTCATTATGCGCGTCGAGTTAAATGCCTCGTTTCGCAACAAAATTGTTACGTTTGTAAAAAAAACGCTGTCATTCTGCCACTATCCACCACTGCACGACCACCACTGCAATAAGGCTGCATAAACGCTGACGAGTTTCCTTTTCTCACGGTCGTTTTACACACGTCGGCATACTTCCTTGTGCAGTGCTGCGCATGCAAAATGACAAGCAAGCAAGCAGCGTTTTAACGTTTATGTACACTCGCGTCAGTACAATTTTTTAAAACTAACAACGCCGTGTGTGGTGTTTTTGTGTTGTGCAGTGCATACGTGTTATGTAAAATGCGAGAAATAAAAAGAAGCAGCAGATACTTCCTTTCTAAGGAGTAACACCAACTGTTGAATGAAAATTCTCAAGTGTTAACGTTCGTATCACCTCTAACCTCTGTCTCTTATAGGTGAGTACGAAAGTTTATTTTCATATCCACTTATTTTTAATCCGGTTAAACTTTTCGGGGAATGGTTGCATCCGAAGGGACGCTATACACTGGCCTTAAAATTCTAAATTCTTTCCAACAACATGGCGGGGCAAGAACTGAAAAGCCACATGCTTTTAAAAAGAATGCTAAGCATTGTACAATTCGAACCATTTATAACAAATATCTCGGAAATGGCTGACGTCACAAAAACGTTATTTCAAATAAATTGTGTGTTTTTTTAAAAGAGATCTAAATTTTTTTGTATTGTATGTTTTTTCTCAAACCTTAGCAGTTATACAAGATCGTAGAAAATTTCTTCCGAATCAAGAGGACTTCGCAGGCTATTTCCGCAAAATTCGAGATATACATTTTATTTTTCATATAAATGACTTTAATATATGGTGTTGTAATTAAAATCGTCAGAGGCAATTTTAGAAAATAAAACATTTCGGAAAATAGTTCATGTAAAGGGTAGTTTTGGGTGGAGGGACTTTCTTGTAAATCTCTGTGTCGTAACTTTTTGGAAGGTACTCAACCTAAATACCAAGTTTTAGTATTTATCCGACTTTTCATTTTTGAGTTATGCTGCTCTGACACATACACACAGAATTTTCTAAAAATGTTTTTTATTCAGGGGACCTCGAAACAAGTATTTAGTTTTTCCGGTGAAATCTCAATATTGAATATTTGGATGCAATGCATACCTCCTCTACCTACTATTTTACGTGGTAGAGAAAGCCCCCTAAATCAATATTATTCCATGCAGTTGTGAAATGTGTTTCAGTGGGGTGAATAAAAATTAGTTTGTTGGTATCGTTATCACAGTACTGTTTCACTTGTGATATACCGTTCTCTTTGTATCAAAATGAAAAAAAGAAAAGTTAAAAGAATGACGTTTTTTAGTGAGAAAGGTCTAAAGCTTTTAAACATTAAAATCAACATGGAAACTTTGTAAATAGACAACGCCTCAAAGTGATACTAATACACATAGATTGTGTGCTTTAACGTTCTTGTAAATAAGGCTTCGTTTCCTACGGTTTAACACTTTGTACAAAAGACATTCACAATGAGACTACTTCACAGCTATTCCCAGAAAATTGAAGTTATACATTTTATTTGTCGTGCAGATATCTTAAACATACCGCACCGTAATCAAAAGGGGTTAGAGCCGTTTTTAAGACAATAAAAATAACGAACTTTCTCCCGCTAAACGGGTAGTTTGCGGTGTGGGAATTTTCTTGAAAATCTACGGTTTGTTAAATTTTTACTTTCTCTACTACGTATAGTAAGTAGGGGAAGTATTGCATTCCACCCAAAAATTCGATACCGAGATTTCACCGGAAATACGTGTTTTGAGACCTCCTGAATCCAAAAAAAGCATTTTTGGAAACATGTCCGTGTGTGTGTCTGTGTGTGTCTGTGAACAGCATAACTCAAAAACGAACAGTCGGATAAGCACCAAACTTGGTATTTAGGTTCAGTATCTTCCAGACATGCGACACGAAGGTTTTCAAGAAAATCCCCCCCCTCCCCAGACTACCCTTTACATGGAAGATTTTTCGAAAATGGCTCTAACGATTTTGATTAAAATATCGCATGTTTAAGATAATGTTATGAGAAATGAAATGTATATCTCGAATTTTCTGGGAATGTCTCCAAAAGTATTCTTCATTGTGAACGACTTTTGCATAACTGGTAAACCATAAGAGATACACAAAATTTTACTACACATAAAATGTAGATCGCGTTAAAATACACAATTTATGTCATATACATTTTTTTAGTTGAGTGAACCATTTTCGAGATATTGCTTGTTATTTCCTTAAATTTTCCAATACTTATACTTTTTCTCAAATGCGTTATTCATTTTTACTTTCTCTACTACGTATAGTAAGTAGGGGAAGTATTGCATTCCACCCAAAAATTCGATACCGAAATTTCACTGCAAATACATGTTTTGAGAATCACTGAATCCAAAAAAAAAAAAGCATTTTTGGAAACATGTCCGTGTGTGTGTCTGTCTGTGTCTGTGTGTCTGTGTGTCTGTCTGTCTGTGCGTCTGTGTGTCTGTGAACAGCATAACTCAAAAACGAACAGTCGGATAAACACCAAACTTGGTATTTAGGTTCAGTATCTTCCAGAGATGCGACACGAAGGTTTTCAAGAAAATCCCCCCACCCCAGACTACCCTTTACATGGAACATTTTTCGAAAATTTTAATTTTCTCAAAAACGGCTCTAACGATTTTGATTAAAATATCATATGTTTAAGATATTGTCATGACAAATAAAATGTATATCTCGAATTTTCTGGGAATGTCTCCAAAATATTCTTCATTGTGAACGACTTTTGCATAACTGGTAAACCATAAGAGATAGACAAAATTTTACTACACAAAAAATGTAGATCGCGTTAAAATACACAACTTATGTCATATACGTTTCTTTTGTTGAGTGAACCGTTTTCGAGATATTGCTTGTTAAAATCGCATGTTTAAGATAATGTTATGAGAAATGAAATGTATATCTCGAATTTTCTGGGAATGTCTCCAAAAGTATTCTTCATTGTGAACGACTTTTGCATAACTGGTAAACCATAAGAGATACACAAAATTTTACTACACATAAAATGTAGATCGCGTTAAAATACACAATTTATGTCATATACATTTTTTTAGTTGAGTGAACCATTTTCGAGATATTGCTTGTTATTTCCTTAAATTTTCCAATACTTATACTTTTTCTCAAATGCGTTATTCATTTTTACTTTCTCTACTACGTATAGTAAGTAGGGGAAGTATTGCATTCCACCCAAAAATTCGATACCGAAATTTCACTGCAAATACATGTTTTGAGAATCACTGAATCCAAAAAAAAAGCATTTTTGGAAACATGTCCGTGTGTGTGTCTGTCTGTGTCTGTGTGTCTGTCTGTCTGTGCGTCTGTGTGTCTGTGAACAGCATAACTCAAAAACGAACAGTCGGATAAACACCAAACTTGGTATTTAGGTTCAGTATCTTCCAGAGATGCGACACGAAGGTTTTCAAGAAAATCCCCCCACCCCAGACTACCCTTTACATGGAACATTTTTCGAAAATTTTAATTTTCTCAAAAACGGCTCTAACGATTTTGATTAAAATATCATATGTTTAAGATATTGTCATGACAAATAAAATGTATATCTCGAATTTTCTGGGAATGTCTCCAAAATATTCTTCATTGTAAACGACTTTTGCATAACTGGTAAACCATAAGAGATAGACAAAATTTTACTACACAAAAAATGTAGATCGCGTTAAAATACACAACTTATGTCATATACGTTTCTTTTGTTGAGTGAACCGTTTTCGAGATATTGCTTGTTATTTCCTTAAATTTTCCAATACTTATACTTTTTCTCAAATTCGTTTATTCATTTTTTTTATGTCCTGAACATGCAAACAGAATGGAATTCGCCACATAGCAACCAGCGTTAAAATATTTGACTATCGCTTAAAAGCTACCAATTAGATTGTACAAGAGTAGAGAAAGTCATGTCAGTGTAACACATCAGTTTTTTTTTATACGCTACTATTTTAGTGTGTGTGTGTGTGTGTGTGTGTGCGCGCGCGCGCGAGTACGTGCCTAGGATCCGTGCGCCACAAGCCAAAACGACGACGTTATAGAAAAACTTTATCATTTGCCTACCGGCCAGGGACAACCGCTAAAAAACCTGAAAAAAGCTCTAAGAGTATTCTAACGCTTACCGATCTGGAAAACCCTTGAAAACAAGATAGTACACTTTTGATATATTGCTTGTTATTTCCTTAAATTTTTCAATACTTTTTTACTTCCTCTACTACGTATAGTAAGTAGGGGAAGTATTGCATTAGTTATTTTTTAAAAAAAAAGGAAAAAGACGAATAATATAAGTATGGTAGAAACAGCTTGCATTCGTCTACCAACCAGAGAAAACCCCCGAAACACTAGTTATTTAAAATTGCTGATGAGTTCTGGATAGGCTTTTGCAAATGTTGTTGGTAGCAAAACTTGCCTTTTCCATCACCTCCAACATACCCCACTCCCACACCTTTTTTTCTTTCCACCAATCATAATCTCTCTTATTCTCGCCAATCAGCAACTTTCATTTGTTCCTTTCCACCAATAACATCACTTCTTATTCCCACCAATGACAACTTCACACGTCACTTTCTGTTATACTTTTTATCCCTCGTTCGCCATCTTTCCCCCCCCCCTCTTTCAGACCCCAACCGCCGCACAGTCAACACCTCGCCGCTCCTTAACCTCAACTTCGTGCCTCCGCCATCTTATTTAGTTCACATTTTTACCACCGCGCCTCTCATCTCTCAACCAGATTGCCTGCAAGAACACATCTCGTTCATTCGCACCTCGACGGTTGCCTCGGCAGCAGCTACTGCAAACACCTACGTCGTACACGTTTTTGACCGCTTTCGACCGGCTATGAGAACCCTGCTCCTACGTACGCTAGCGACCATCACGATGGTCCAGTACCAGGTTTTTGGTATAGTTAAATTACGCCTCTGCAAAGGGTGTCTGTACCGCTTTAAAAACCTAGGTATATCAGTGCGTAGTGATGTTGGTTGATCTTAAAGCTGGTTAAGCATTTTCAAAAACAGTTTGCTTTTATTTTTCCGTCTCGCGTGCCGCGCTTTTGGTGACGCATCCACACCGGTAACAGGTAAGTAACACACGCATAATTATTTTTCGGACCTGCTTGGCGTAGGAATATATCCTTTCGTGTTTTGGTACTGTAACCTCAAACCTCCTTACCCACCTCTTGCGTCCGCCATCTTGTTTAGTTCTCACCGCATCTCCTTGTCGCAGACCCTCCGTCATTTTTAGTTCCCACTATTTTAACCTCAAAATCTACTCTTCTAAAACTCTTGCTGCCCCCATCTTCTTTTAGTTCCCATTCTCACCACTGCGTCTCCTTACCCCCACCTCTTGCGACCGCCGTGTTCACCACTAACCTCCAAATTTCCTCGTCCTTAAACCTCTTGTCTCAACAACCTTGTCTAGTTCCCATTTTCGCCACCGCATCTCATATCGCCCCCATCTCTCTATCCACTCAAGAAAACTACCATCCGACGTTCAAAAATTGCTGATCAGTTCAAGACAGGCTTTTGCAAATCTTGCTGCTAGCAAAACTCACCTTTCCCATCACCTCCAACATACCCCACTCCTTTTTCTTTCCACCAATCATAATCTCTCTTATTCTTACCAATCAACAACCTTCATTTGCTCCTTTCCACCAATAACATCACTTCTTATTCCCACCAATCACAACTTCACACGTCACTTTCCTTTGCACTTTTTATCCCTCGCTCCCCATCTTTTCCCCCATTTCAGTACCGACCTCCGCACAGACAACACCTCGCCACCCAGCTCCTCTCCATCACGCGACCTCCATACTCCTCCATCTCCCTTCCTCCATCTCCCACCCCAAATTAACGAACCAATCAAAACACTCCACGTCACTTCCTCAATTCTTTCAACTCGTCCCGGATGAGCCAACCGATTTAACGATAATCCTACCGCTCAGGGCGCTTTTCAAACTTACCGCCGCCGCCGTCGCACGCAGCGACACTAGCGACACTAGCGCCCCTAGCGGCAGGATTATCGTTAAAACAATTGGCTCATCCGGGACTATTACTACTCACCTCTGTCCCTTACGCTTGGCGATGTGACCATATTTACTATTTTTGTCATCCTTTCTAGATTTTCGGAGGTAATTTTAAATATGTTCTCAGCTTCCAATTGTGCTTTATTAATGGGAATCGTGGCCGGTATGATAGTTTTAATTGTTTCTATTTTTTGGCCCCGCGCTAATTCTAAGGATTTAGATGTCCATAAGTTAATCTATAGGACTCATATAGTTAAATCCTTTTGTGTGTTGATTATGCACTACCATTCTCTGAGAAATGCTGATCTCTTTTATGGCGCGTTCGCTCGTGATTCCACGTAGACGATACCTCGAATAAAAATCCTGGGTAATCCCGGCGTGTTTGATTGACCCTGCGAATCTTTTTTCTGTAAACACAGACGCATTATCCGTCAATACGGTCTTGACGGGATCTTCTGTGGCACTCGTTAGCGAAACAGTTTTGTGAATGAGTGACTATTTGTTTCTTCAAAGGAAATATTCTCACATATTTTCTAATCACATGGTAGCAAACTAAAATGTATTTATAGCCCAATAATGAGGTAGGTATGAGTATCTAAACATATGAGATCTCCCGGATTTTTCGTAATTACTGGATTGGTGTCAAACTGATCGCCTACATTTCTATGTCTGAAACGTTGGCAAATGTCACAACATGCAACTATCCTCCTTACTTTCTCTTTGACATATACGTGTCACGGTATGTGTCACTATATTTGTACAAGAATGACGTATATTATAAAAAAATTACTGATGAACTCTGTTTCTAATTGTAAAGAAATAATTACCTTCCATTTCTTCGTTAGCCTTCCGTGTCTCTTGTGTAACAAACCGTCAAATAGAGCAATGTTTTCTTCCTTTACTTCGCCGATCTGCGGTACATTATCAGTAGATTATTTGTCTTCTCGTCGTTTAGCTGAAATCTGTCAGTCGCTTTATCTTTCGCTCTATTCCCCTCTTCATTTAAAATTTTAGTTTCAACTCGGTTACTTCTTTTTGCGGCTTCTCCAAAGTTTCCGGTATTACTTTATCAAAATTAAGTATTGATAACTGATCATTGAATATTTTTGTTTTCCTAGGATGTGTAAAATCTATATATCAGAACTAGTTATTGTGAATATACCTCAAGAATTTTGTAGAAATGAGTTTGCATTTTTGTATAAATGTTAAGCATAATGATTAGAATAGACTTTTACTTTTTGAAGGTAAATGTAAGCTCTAAATCGACTTAAAGCAACGTGTTACTTCTGAAAGCTCTAGTCATTATACCACGGATTAGTTTTCTGTATAAAAATTTTTCTCGTTTTAATGGTGGTTCATCCTCACAGGTGCAACCGCAATCTCACGTCTGTTTCCATTTTGTGTTTGATAGTGTTCGTTATGGTTCAGGTTACTTTGTTCGTTCGAACTATAATCTGATCTGTAGTTGTGATATATCGGATGTCCGATTCGCCTGTTATCGAAGTTGGAATCTCTGCTACGATCAACGCTCCCTTCTGTCTCTCACTGGGCTTCTGTTGCTAACAGAAATAAAGTTCACCCGACCCTGTCTGCCTCCGCGGTATTCTTGGTAATTTTGTCGAGAAAAGTGTACAGATTGTGAGTATCTATTTCGAACAGTTTTTTATCGACCTGATATCCCCTGTGATTTGAATTATGCTTATTTCCTCGTTGTTTTGTTCCTACGAATTGCTTTCCCATAGCAAGATAATTTCAAGCTTCTTATTTTCTAAAGCTGAAATTAGATCTACCCTCTCCATAAATGTTCGGGGTTTAGCAATAGGTAGTTAATTTTGAATACGGAGTAGGACGTGGTTTGTCATGATACTTATAAAATCTACTTCCGTAATTTGTAGTCTCAAATGCTTTATATATCGTGAGCTATGAAGTAAATAATCGGCCAACTGATGTTCTCACGTGGTGAGTATTGATCATAACACGATTTTGCTCTGATCCTTTGCTGTCGGCTTGAGTTCCAAAACTGACTCAGGAATAGGTGCCAAAAATATATGAATGATTTTTCGGACCAAGCTATACGCACCTAATTTAAAGTTTCATTGTCTAGGAATCTCCTGGCAATTTTGCAGCTAGAAATATTCCTGAAGCTGCTGGATAAAGTTTATAGAAGTGGTATGATTATCATCAGAAAAAGTCTATAGCGGAAGGTGATTTAGATTTGCGTTATGGTGCATGTACGAGATAAATTCACGTGACTGTCCTTACATATTTGTATATACATTGCAAGTGTAAACATTAGGCGTTGATGGAGACTTAATGCTTCACTTATATTACTTGAGAAGATATTTGATATTTCCCTTATACCACTGTTTTCACCTTGCACTGTAGTTGATGAATTACCATTAGAAATACCACTATATACATAAATATTAGAAACCTTTTACATCAAAATGTCAGAGTGGAGTGACAACTTGCATTCTGCTTGCGTATTTCATCAGAGATTTTGACATTTATATTTTCTACTTTTTCTCAACTTCCTAGTTGTGTCCCTTTAGTTTTTCCAACATTTCCTCGCGAGCGGGATGCAACTTGTGACCCCACGTTTCCTCATGTTCTTTATTTTGTTTCTGTGCCTACACAAACTTTTTGTCACGCAGAAAAATATCGCCATTTACGCTGTAATACACCAGTTGAATCTCGTCTCTAGTTGTTTCTATTATTTCTTTTAGTTAGAGATAGCAATTACTAATGCCTGACCTTCCTATTCTATCTGTTGGAGAGTTTCAGTTTTCCTGATAGCAATTTATTTTCTAACCTGACTCATCCCTCCTTTGAATTTGCTGTGCAAGCTCACTATATGTCCTTGTAGTTCCTCTTTATAGCTGCCGAATTCTTTGCTGATTCCCTTACTTATTTTCCCCCAAACGTTTTCATTTCCCCATTCTGCCTGTCAAATCCTTGATTAACATCGCCCTTATTGCTTATTTCTTTACTAATTTCTTTATTTTGCATCTCAAATCATTGATCAATGCCATTTTTCTGCTATTATAACGTTTCATCTAGTTTCATAATAACCGAGAGGAGTTGCTCCAAAGTATTTAGTGTTACATCTGCCCTATATGTATGTTATTGCAAAGCCATCGGAGGGTTTTGTACCTGCTCTGTGTTTGGGACAAAGTGGGTCAATAAACACCCAGCTGCATCTTCTCCCTTTTCCAAACCTGAATTAGTCAAACTGTGACCAAGATGAATTTCCATAGGGAAACTGTGCGTAACCACATTAAAAATACTGTCTCCTACATCTACTTCCTCGTCACCCTGCCTGTTTTCTAACCCCTGCTATTTTGATTTGACATTCTTCTACTGATGACTATCGTTTCTAAGCAACATAAGTATAACAATAATACAACATAAAAATTAATTTACAACGAATTTGCTGCACTCCAACCTGTTTATTAGTTATTATTTCGTCGTTCCTGCGGAACCTTGATGATGTGTGTTTCTCCTTTTTAATCCAAAGTTGTCTCGCTCCGCTCCTTCCTGAGACAATTAATTCGCTAACACTATCACTATAAATCGTCGCCGTTGGTTCCTCCTCTATCTTGAATCGTCGACGTTGTCCTCTTCCGTCTCCCGTCGTCAGCAATGGCGTCCTCGGTTTCCAGGCGCATTCTGCGTTGGTTATTTTTTAGCACTGCCTTCT
Source organism: Deroplatys truncata (assembly GCA_030765065.1). NCBI lineage: Eukaryota > Metazoa > Arthropoda > Insecta > Mantodea > Mantidae > Deroplatys > Deroplatys truncata. The sequence continues at coordinate 205,660,662 of CM060981.1, forward strand.
CCGCCGGCCTCTATTTTTTCGTGCCACACAGTGGGACGCCGTCTTTTTATGCGGTATCATTTCACCTTGTTTTATTTACCTAGAGAATGCAGTCCGTCGTTCACTTCCTGATGACGTGTTGCTCAATACCTCGGCTACTCACTGAAGATCCTGTTGTGTTTGGGTTCGAATGCCGTCTACAGTTGTTTTTGTGGTGGACATGTTTTGTTGATCTCCAGGTCTCGATGCGTAAAAGGCTCAACTGACAAAAATAACTATAGACGACACCAAATATGAAATTCAATACAGCTTCCCTTTATTGTTTTGTGGTGTAACAACAAATCAACAATAAACCTTTTATGTTATGTGCTAAATAAGGTACATTGGTGCACTTTGGCTTGCACGAGCACGCGTTACTTTAAACACTTTCCTAATAACGTATAAAAATGTTACTATATGTTAATTCACTCTCTGCGAATTTCTCGTCATAGTTAACACATTACTCGCGCGGTTATGTTCAAACCTGCGTTCGATTCTTATAGTAATTGAGGCGCAAAAATCTTCCAAAGCACAATGAACTTGTCCGCCTCGCAGCAATACAAATAATATATAAAGTTATAAACAATTACAATATAAACAATATATAAAGTTACTTCAAACTAAAATATAGGTACATACATATCTCCGTACATTACACGTCTGAACGAACCCTGTTATATAATAAAATAAATACATAAATAAGACAAAAGCATACAAACATTATTAAATTAGGGGAAGTGTAAATACGGTCTCAAAAAGCTAATGCTAGTAATAACATACAAAACCATGGTAGCACAGCATAACAGTGCTGACAGTGCTAGAGACCTGTTCTAAAAATGTGTTTTTTTTAGGGAGTTCAGGATATTCAGCTGAAATCTCGACATGAAATTTCTGAATGAATATTTCTTGCTTTTCGTGCAAATCTTTGTATCACATCTTTAGAAGATACTGAACCTAAATGCAAAGTTTGATGTTTATCCGACTTTTAATCTTTGAGTTATGTTTTTCACAGACACACACACACACACACACACACACAAACACACACGCTAACAATTTCTATTAGAGGTTTGGAGTACTCAAAACATATATTTCCGGTGAAATCTAGACATTAATGTTTGGGTGGAATACAATACTTCCCCTTCTTACTATACGTAGTAGAGAAAATAAGAAGGATCTCGGAAAAATAAGGATTTAACTGAATCAATTAATAAGGATGTAAGACGAAGCTTTTTAGAGAATTTTCATTCATTTGTTTATATTTTGGAAATGTTCTATGCCGAGAGTAAGTATAGGTCCAATTTGTAATTATAATAACTATTTATGAAAAAGAAAATATAATCACTAAATATTGGGTATTTTATCACCTCTTTCTTGTGCACATCGTGTCAAATAATATAATGAAGATCATAAATGAATTCTTACGTACAAACTGTGTCATTTTATAATGTCTGCGGACAGTAAATTATCATTCATTGTGTTCATGTTTGAACGTTAAAAGCGTTAAAAGGGAAATGGCTACTAATCATTTTTCTCAAAAATACTTGCAGCTCCCGCATAATTACTTCGATTTAAAATTCCTTTAGTTGGTTTTGAGCCAAGCATGAAAGCGCAAATCCAGCGGAATCACCACTATGTTAATAAAATAAGTCTTTGAAGGATATATAACACATTACTATGTCGAGTAAGATAATTATGACTCTGTGGGAGATTATAAAACGCAGATAACTTCTCAGTTCACAAGTAGTTAAATCTCAGGGTATTTGTTCACAAGAACGATGTCTGGAATGTTCCCCACAGCCACCAAGCATGCTGCAGTGTGCGGGAGAAAAGGGGCGTTTAATGTTTTCTTTCACTTTTGAGAAAGAAAAAGACCTTAGTGTACCATGTGTGGTGATAACGTTCTGACACCTTGTTCACTCTAAAACTCTATTGTTTATTTAGCACAGCAGTGGGTGGAAGCGTTGTCGTGATGGTACATGACTGTCCCATCTGATCTTGAATGCTTCTCATTCCATTGTTTGTGGACCTCCGGAAGGCAGGTCTTGTACCATCCAGTATTTTAGTTATCAAGTAGATGGCTTGTTATGTGACCCTTTTAGAGAGAGAGGGGGGAAAAACAGGATACAACCGTTTTACCCTCCAACTCTTTGGCTCCTCCTTAATGTTTTCAGATGTAACAGCGGTGTTTAGCTCTCTGGGATTCACCTTCATAAAATTCCGCCCCCATAAATGACAGTAACTTTTCTTATTAAGTACTTGTCAAAGTTAAGGGACATTGCTACTGACGTTGTAGTAAAATTCGGTTTCTTGTACGAAGTATTCCTTGAACCTTAACACACTAATAGTAGTTGCTTTATTGTTCCTGAAACGCCCTTTGTGCATGGGAACAGTCTAGAGTTCTGGGCAATTGTCTTGTTGGTTGAAGCTATTTACGTTTTTCAGTATACGATTTTCTATAAATACATTTTAAATAAGCTTTTCAATAATAAAATCCTAATATAAAATGCGGGATTATTTAATCATGCAATAATTTCTTCCGTTACATATTAACTTCAAAATTAATGGTTAAATACATCTGTCATTTAGTGCTTTTGGTTTTCAAGCTTCCCTGAAGCATTAGAGGAGAATAAATCAATGACGTTGAATGTACGAAAACGCAATGTTAATGTTCTGAGATTACATGCTGCATTCTCGACCATTTTGAAATTTGATCTAGGACTAGGGCTATCTGCGGAGGGGAACTTACTACCTCGGCCTACAAGATCTTTTGTAGCTTCAGCCCCTGACGGGGTATCCTCGGGAAGGAGGAATGAAATGTGAGAGAACAGAGGGCGGGCGGACCAGGAGGTATAGCAGGGCAGAGGGCGGGGTCCCTACCTTTTACAGATTGAAACTCCCCGGATAACAACTGGTGCAACCGGCTGCGCTCCCTCTTCGGGCTTGCGCATCTCCTGTGGGTCCGGAACTCGGGGACAGCCCACATTCCGAAGGATTACCTAACACATCCCTTTCCCCTGCTATGCAAATCCCAGACTCCCGCCGACACTTTCAACCCTGAAACACACCAAGTAGACGAAAGGTGAAGTGTAATGAGAATGTAGGTGAAATGGAGGGATAGGAAATTCGGTGGATGTGATGAATCTTCCCAGCATTCACCTAGCGAACCGGGGAAACCCCTGACAAAAACCCATAGGTCAGGAAAGTCAGCCGTGGGAACCGAACCTAGGAACTCTTGAATGCGCACCACAGACGTTACCGCCTGAGCATCCCGCTCGGTTTGAAATTACTGTAGTATACTGCAAATAATAGCAATTAGGTGATTAAGGCGGGCTCAAATGAACTAAGAAACCAAACAACTTAGAATTATCGATCATCCCATATTTGTCTTCGGAATAACGGAATACAAGCTTGTGATAGTCTAGAATACTTCGAAACGAACTCCGATAAAAATACAATAGAATCCAAACATAAATGCGCTGTTGCAAAAACAGAAGAGAATTGAAACGCAAAAGCTGGAACATACACATAAGCAGCATTGAACATGATTTCCATGCCACACAAGACATTTCTATTCAACAGAAAGAGCTACAATAAAATGAATTACATAACAGAAGAAAACTGAATTATAAGGTATTGCAACCTCTGGCCGAATGAAGATGAAGATTTAAATCCTACTGTACCTATAGTGCTAAGATTGAGCCTATCGAAATTGAAGCTGTAGAAGCACTAAATAGTCTAAGGAAAAAACATCTCCAGGCCCAGATGATATGAATATTGAACTTCTTTAAGACATGCCAGAAGCAATAAAATGCAATTTTTAGATAAAATCAATATTTGCTGGATGACTTGCTCAATTCCGAAGCAATGACGAAGAGGAACTGCGTGTACCATATTTTAAAAAGTAAGCAGAACTATGCAGTTATGCCTTGTTAAACGCAACGTATAAAGTCTTCGCTGACAGAATCACCTGCCAACTTAATTTAACACATAAAAATATATTAACAAAAGGACAAAATGGTTTTTGCAAAATTAATTCTTTTTTAGATTGTACATTCATAATAGAGCAAACGATTACAAAATACATGCGAATTTAAGCTCCCTCATTGTATGATATTCATATACTATAAAAAGTATTCGATTAAATATCACGAAAGAAAATTTGGAAAATTATTATAAAGGAGAATTCCCAGAACCTCTAATACGTTTAATTCAAACCCTATATTTTGGGACTAATGTGAGTATCAGAACAATAGATAAGACTAGCCATAAGTCCATAAAAACAAATCAAGGAGACAAACAGGACTACCTATTAGTCCCTGCATTGTTTAGTGTTTAAATTGACGAAGACAGTGTCAAGAACGTCTAATTAACCAAGATGATAAGAATAAATGACGCAGTCTTCAATATAACATTACTTGCAGAAGTTCAAGCGATTTTAGTAATACTGAAGACGAATTACAAAGCCATAAAATTAAATGAAATAGCTAGTAGTTATAATATGAGAATTTCAATTAAAAAACTAAATGGCATTTATAAGGACAATATGCAAAGCATGTGAAATAACTGTTAATAATAAACTAATAGATCAGGTAAATCCTTTGAATTACTCTGGTATTTAGTGTATCCTACTGACAAAAGAGTGATATTTATATAAAACTAAGCATATTTTAATATGTGTGAGGAAATAATAATATTGAAAAACAGAACCTTATAGTCCACACAACTAAAATGCTATTCAAACATAGCAGTAGCAACTATAACATATGTATGTGTAAACTGAGCAGTTAATAGATCAAATAAAATAAAAATCTGATGTGTTGCATTCACAAGACTTGCTCTACCCACTGTTCGACCAATTGTTCTTTAAAAGCTTATTCCTCTACCTGTTTCATGTTAATCGAGAGGAACATTTACAGAAACGGTTTTATTGCGAATTTCGTTGTAGATACAATTATATACTTCATTGTATGGCTTAAATCATAGTCAGATGTGTTTTAAAGCCGGTCGCTATGATGACTTGAGATTCTGTTCTTTTTGCATGACCACAAGAAGGAAAGAAAAAAAACGAATAGCGACTTACCAGATATGAACTGATACGCTATATTCACATTACTTTCCCTATCTACTATCGTTTATTTTTATATAGAATCCACAAACTATTTATATAAAAACTTATTTTTCCATCTCATCAGTTAAATAGGATAAACTTTTGTAGAAATAGTTTCATTGCACTTTCATTGAAAGTCCAAGGGGAATATAGGAAACAAAATTGATAGTCACATGTTTAAAAGCTTGTCGTATACGCTCTTTCCATGACATTGCGAGAAACAACTAAATAGCGACAGACTTTAAAAATGACAAAAAGTTATTGAAAAATTCAAACAATAAAAACCTATGTCTCGAAAATGGCTAATGCCACGAAAAATTTAATTTTAATTAAAGTGAGTACTTTCTGTGCAGTAAGTCTGTATTCATCTCTTATAGTTTATCAGTTTATTCAAGATTACACAACATTCCTTCCGAATGAAGATGACTTCACAAGCTATTCACAGAAAACTCAAGATGTACATTTTATTTGTCATTAAATATCTTAAGCATGTTGTATTTTTACCAAAATCGTTAGATCCACTTTTGGGAAAATGGAAAATTTCGAAACATCTTCCATGTAAAACGTAGTTTGCTGAGGGGAGAATTTCGAAAATTCTTTCTATTGCATCTTTTGAAGAAGCTGAACCTAAATATCCAGTTTCGTATTTATCCAGAATTTCATTTTTGGGTAATGCTGTTCCCCAAAACACATGCGCACAGAACTTCTCCAAAAATGATTTTTGGACGCAGGAGGCCTCAAAACATGTATTTAATGCGAAATGTCGTTATCGAATTTTTGGACGGATTCGATACCTTCTCTTCCTACTATGTATACTCACGTGCATAAGATATGGCCCATAACGGAACTCAGCTGTTTTTGTTGACACTGACAAAATATAGCCCCACCCCTACCAGCATGAACATCCCTGTTTTTCGAGCATAATTATAGCCACTGGATTCATTGACAGGGTTCTTTACCTCCCTCAAAATATGGCCGAACTGTCGAAGGGTAACATTACAACTAATGATGGGACAATACAACTATTTCTCGGTACTCGATACCGATACTGATTTTTCAGCACCGATACTAGATACTCACTTTGTAAAACACTGCAAAGGCGATAGCCTGTTCACTGAATTATGATCTTATTGGTAGTTTTCTCTGTATAAACGCATATAAGGAATTTTGTATTATATTATAATTCCGAAATCGTTCTTGTTTGATATTCTCGAATTGGCTACAATTTTCATCTTAATGCCACAGGTTATTTATCCCCTATAGTTAGTAAATAATAATAATAATAATAATAATAATAATAATAATAATAATAATAATAATAATAATAATAATAATAATATCCATGCTTCCCTTTTTATGTCACTATATTGTGTTCTGAAAACCTTTTAGTTGATTTTCTATCCATATAGAAAAAATAATAGCAATTCTACTTTACTTTACAATCTTAAAAATATAAACCAATATACATTTTACATGAAACGCAAGCAATTAAAAATAATGCGTGTGTTGCACTATTCTACCACTATTAAAAATATCGCATAACATGTATTTTTTCATTCGGTAATAAGAAATTAGCCATATAACACTTGGAAACATAGTAAGTTTGTAGATTAAGCCTCCCTACTACCCACCCACATATATTAGCATATACATGTTTAATACAAAGGCATATTAGACACAATAAAAATTGAAGAAAAAATCAAGGAAGTATAATATGAAATGGAAATATATAAAGGAAACAAGAATTTTTGTTTAAGAACACGAGGATTCTTGGGAGAACAAATACTTCCATGCGCTGTGTAATATCACGCCTTAAGTTCTGATTTGTTTCTGATAAACAGATTTTGATCACCGAGTAGGTAAATGTAATGGTAGAGAGTGAGTCAGCAAGTGAGTGTCTGCTAATGCAGAAACGGGAATTAGTGCGTTAGCTAAATCAGCTTCATTCACATCTCAGTTATCGTTGCATGTACAGGAATACCTCTACTTCTTACCCCATTGTTTTACATGTTTTTATTTTAGACTCAAGAGTCTATGGAATGTTCCATTCATTTACTCACCGAAACACAGTCAAGGTCTATCGAGAACTATAGTTCAGCAACTCTTTTGGGACACGTTTGAGGCAATAACGTGAAGCCTCACCTCCTTTCATTATTTATTTAATATAAAGTGAAACGCAACAACTTTCAACAACGCAAAACTTAAAAATTTAAAAGTATCGTAGGGTTGTCTCAAAGTATAAGACATACTCCGATACTTCCAAGTATCGAGATTATCGAGGTATTGACGGATCGAGATCTGATCATTAATTACAATATGAATTTTATACATTCATGTTACACTACCGTTTTCTTAATGCCGGTTTTGTTATTGTCGTTTATTAGCGGCACAAACTTTAACCTTCGTCTCCATATCGCTGAAGAAAGCTCTCATCTATGTAAACGTCGTAGCTGCCGTTCAGTGTAACGATACACGCAAATAATTCTTCATCTTTCCTCTATTAGGCGGAGTAACTTGTATTTGGTTTAGTCTTTCCTTTTGTACCAATCGTAGCAAAACTCTTTCATGGAGGTGAGTAGTATATGCCCCACGGGAGGCAGACACCGCCAACAGGTTACTGGCGCCAAGGTAGAGGTATTCCCCCGTCCTTGAAACGTATGAGTCATTTGTTTCTAAGAAAAACTCATTTGTTTCTAAGAAAAGGGAATTCCCTTGACCTTGAGCTGAGTCAGTAACCTGTTGCGGAGACCTGCCTCGCCGTGGGGCATTTTTTTTATTGTAATTTTTTGGTTACATTGTGAATACAAAATAATTTTAATATGGTATAATATTTAATAACATTAAAAGTTTAATTACAATTAAATAATATATATGTAAGTGATATATGACAATAAAAAGTTTAATTACAATTAAATAATATATAAGGGATATATATGACAATAATTAATCAACAGGATAAATATTTTTCTTGACAATTAAAGATGTTTACAGATATGAAAAAAATGTTTTTGAACTTATGGTTTGTCTATGTGATAAAATGTTAATTTAATTATTGTTGAGCACAACGAATTATAAGTTCCGCACACGTCTCTTCCTTGTTGTTCTTCTTTTTCTTTTTCACTATTGCACAAAAGTTTTTGTACGTTTCTGTCTCTGTCTTTTTCTTCTTCCAGTTCTCTGCTTTCTATCAGATATCCAAGGTGGTGAAAGTTGTTATGAATTTGTTGATGAAGTTTTGGAAAAAACAGAGCACCTACCAACACATGTTGATCACTGTTTTCTTCTTCTTTTAATACGTTGAGGTTTCCTTCTCGTGTTAGAAGTTGATCTATGGGTCGTCCGTTACTTTTTACCTTTTCTCTGGCCTCTTCTGCCATCGGATCCAATCTAGAAAGTGTAAAATAAACATTAAAAATATCTGTTCTTTGTAATTCGTGGTATTCAGAGCGTTTACCCACTTTGATTTCAACACTTTTAGTTTTAGTGTTTTCACATTGTGTGATGGAAGTAGATAAAATTTTAAATGTATCTAGATTTTGATATGCACCACAAGTGTTAACAAGAAATTCCTGATTAATTGTTATTCTTGCCAAAGCATTGTTTCCTAGATAGATAGGCTCCGACGTGACAGACATGATCATAAGTGAACAATATTATAAATGTACCTTGTTATTTATACGGTCTCTGTTTTTTTCTCTGCGCATGTACTGCAAGAAGCACATGCGCATTTAAGTTTATGTAATTTTAAAATGCAAAAAGTGATACAGGTGAATAATAACAATGTTATTGACATATAAGTTAACAATATACTATCGAGCTGCATGACTATAGTAATGGTTTTTTTCATTGCTTACTAACCTTTTTTATTCCATTTTGACGAATGCGTAGGCATCCCCTCCTTTGTAAACCAAGCAGTACTCTTTTTTATTTAATAATCTTAAACTTTCTCCTGAGATTTCGTTAAATCTCGATGGCAGAAAAAAATCTCTTCCAATAATTTTTATTATTGTTCTCTTTCCGTATTTGGTTTGTACGGAACGAGCTTCTTCAATTAAATAATTTTTATTTTGTGTTAACTCTCCTGTGGTTAGAGGTTTTGATCCTTTACCCATTTCATTAAGTTCTTCCAGCATCTTGTTTACTGCGGCGGCGGTGTCCATGTCTTGATTCCTTGCTGAAGAATGACGATGTGTTATGTTCTTGCATGGCACTTTTATATTTTAGCATTACACGTGACTAGTTGTTTCATCACGTTTTTCGTTACACGTGACTAGTTGTTTGTGAAGAAAGAAACGTATCTCGTGATAAATTCTTGGTGTGACGCATATCATGTACTCGGTGAAGCGCGAGTAAGGCATGTTACTTGTATCTTCTGACGTTTCTGCTGTGTCTTTTACGTAATTACAGTATGCCAGTATAAGATTCTTTACTTCTTTAGATTCCTTTAATTTGTGATAGAATATATCGTTTATGACCGGATAAAGTTTGGATAAATTTGTCCATTCTTCTTCAATTAACGATAGGGAGACCTGTTCATCCCCTTGATATTGTTTTAAAATCACATTTTGTGTACCAAATACGTATTTTATATCTAAATGTAATTCTTCTGATAAATTGCATTTCCATTTAAAATTTTCTTTCTTGGAACCGGTATCAATACAATTTATACAATGAATTAAATTTTTCCATTCGTTCAAGTCATATAGCAATATACCACGATGTTCATCACATTTGGAAATGGTAATCCGTAAATCGTATGGAAATTCTGGCGAAAATCCTATACATAGAAATTTTTTTTGGCCATGATCGAGGAAGTAAATGTTGCTTCGAATTCCAATTAGTGATGAATCAGGTTTAGATGCGGATTTAATTTCATCTTCATCACTGCTCAACTTCAGTTTTTTTATATCTGTAGACCTGAAAGAATGAAATAAAAAATGTCAGATGTGGGATTTGAACCCACGCTCTCTTTAAAGAGAATCGTATCTTAAGTACGACGCCTTAACCACTCGGCCAATCTGACATGAATTTTAAGAACAATTCAAATGTATATACTTACATCTTTTTTTTAGCACCTGGTGTGATATCCTGTTCCTGCCTCTAACGTTTGATTACTGAGATGTGTATTCTAAAACAGATCATTAATATACACATCGTAAATGCTAGATTTAAAATTGATTGCATCGTGGTTCAAATCGGAGGGGAGACGCGATTCGATTGGTTTGGGATCGCAGGGATAAGCGTCACGTCTATTAACTACGTGTGAGTACCACATAGAAATATTAATAACATTTCTTTGAGAACAATTAAGAATAGGTATTTTATGGCAAGGATGCATACAAGGATTTGCGTTAAATGTAGCAAAAGCCTCTTGATAAGGCTCTATTTCATCTATATTTATTATGGTACGTCCAGTTAGTGCTCGAAGAAATTTGGCTTTTTCTTCTCCTTTTGTAAATACTACAGTAAATCTATCCACGCATCTCTTTAAGATGGTTGACAGTAAATTATATTTTACATCACCGTCTTCCCATTTTAATCCGTGTACTTTTGCACTAATTCTGTCATTGGTCGATTTAACCAATTCGTTTAATATGTTGCGTTCGTAAGGAGGAAGGAATATCCACGTCTGAACCTCCTGATTTGAACCACATATAGAAAGTTCTTTAACTACGTATTCACGTTCATTGTCAATTAAAAAATTAAAATATATAAAACCTGCACCCGTAGACATGTTTTTATAATGAAGAATGAAAAGAAAATGAATGTAAATATACAATTTACTCACCTTTTATTGGTTTGCATATTTGATATGAAACTCCTCCATTTTTGCAGGGTGTTTGAGAAGAGCATATAATCTTAGTGATCACGTTGTCGTTATATTTAAAATCTTTGATTTTAAACTTTGAAAAAAAAATATTTTTTGGTAAGTTACAACATCGATGAAGAAGATATGCAACGACGTAATGTCCACAAGTTGAGCTATAAGAACTTTGCAATCGTCGTTTATTATATTCCCAGTTTTTTCCACATTGATATTGCAAAAAGTTTAAAATATTTGAATAAAGAGGAGCATGTCCGAAACTATCAAAATATTCTCCTATACCGGTTTTAGATATAAATATGCATATCCAATGTTGTCCTGGTTTGTTGCTAGGGTCAGTATTTATTACCATTGCAATGGGAAATTTAAATGTCTGTTTTTTAGGTATTTGATCACGTGCAAATACTCCAATAAAGTGCGGACGAGTGTGCGGATTATTGTATAAAAATGTATGTATTTGATTAGTATCCATTATGATATGTAGATAGATCTGTTTACGTCTATTTCTAAAAGTTTTTGATATTCTGAGCAAACAAGCATAGTTACCGGTTCAGTTAAAGCTTTTTTGAAGGCTACATTTATAGAAACATTCCCGTGCTGCAGACCTGAAATATATGGTTCGTTAGCGCTCATATCTGCGGTTAAATCAAAAACTAATATAGTATATCCTTTTGCATAATTATCTAGAGGAATGGAATGTCCTCGGTCATCGCAAAGAATGCCTAAGCCATCTTTTAATGTCTGATAGCATCGTAAATATTTTTTTCCTTCGAAATCCGGAGTCAGTGGTTGCAAAGGTATTGGTTGTCCATTAATGAATAATTGACAAAAATTCATATTAAAATGTTTCAAGTTGTATGGGTTTTCATCGAATGCACCGCTAAATGCTTTATTTGTAGTAAAAGCTATTATGATTCTGCGTGGTACTTTACCTACAAAAATATCGTTTATGCTTTTGCTTATAGTCTCTTTTGGGATATTAAACGGTTGAAAATCTACTCCAATTAAGTGATACTTTGCATTACTTTTTGTCAGCGCCTCTTGATGAGCTAGGAGAATAGTGGGCGATGGATATATACGCTTAAGAGATAATTTAGCGGAAGTTATTATAGTTTTTCCTTTTCCAATAAGGTGAAATTCCGGAGTTGAAGGAGTAAGCTTAATAGTTACGGATACGTTGTTTAATAGAAATTTATCTTGATTACATATTTCACTGTATAAACAACCCATCATTTCAAACTCCTTACTTTCTTTTGTAATATCGTATCTCCATTTTAAACCACTGTTTCCTTCTATATCGTTCATTTTATCAGGATCGTCTAATTTCCAAAGTGATGATTGAAGCCATGTTTCCATAGCATCTGTAGAATAGTTTAACAATGTTTCGAAATATGATTTGTACGGGTATCCCGGCTGAGGTTGAGATACTGTAACATTATTTAAAATAACTTCAATATGTTGAAAAAGAGAATTTAAAGAATTATTAACAATCGTAGATTTTTCAGTAACAGGAACATCGACAGCAGGTAGTGTGAAATTTTTACCATCTTCTTTTACTATTTTACAACGTAAACGTAATACCATGTATGAAAGATCCAAATACGTGTCTGCGTTTCCTGCGTAGTGAAATATTAACGGAGAATTATATGATATAGCATTTTGCGTATCGAGTTCGATAATATTTGTACTGTCTACTCCAGTTTGTATCGGTTGATCGTCAAATATTTTAAATGCTGAATGCGTGTAAATATTCGACATGGTATTAAGTAAATATATCTGTTTTTCTTCTTTTTCTTCTTTTATTGCTTTTGTGGTGCGGCTTAACTGTAGAATGAACCAGTTTCCTTTTTTTATGTGGTTTTATTCCAGATCCTAGCATGGTATCTATAGATTTATCAGCCTTTTTCTTGATGTTTTCAGTACTTTCCTTTAATCTTTCATTAAGCGAGTTTTTGAATTGCTTTCTGCTTGTCACCACGTCGGTTAAAACATTTGCACCTACGTTAACAGCTTCCTTACCCACAGTTTTTGCAGCACTTTTAAAAATTGGAGACATGAACCTCCATAATCCTTTAAGTGCACCAAAAAGGCCATAACCCCTTTGAAAACGTTTTCCTCTATATAATACAAAATTTGGATTTTCTTCGACACCTCTCCCTGTTTGGTTTAAAAAATATTTAGCAAGTTCGTGATGATTCATCTTTTTTTTTGGTCTAAATGAAAGTGCAACGGCTGAGGAAAATCCGTCCACAAATGGTAAAAATTCTCCTGTACCTGTTCTTAAATCTATTTTTATAATGTTAAAATCGTGTTGAAGTAAAGATACCCAATTTTGAGGAAAGAATGTTTTTTCCACTGCTAAATTTTTATTGTCGATATTTAGATCTACTGTTGTGCTTTCAATTATCTGAGCAAATGTATCGCTAACCATTTGAGGATGTACTAAGTTACAATAAACAAATATTTCGTAAGGAAATGTTAGGTATAGATTCATAGGATACGATGCACGTGTAGTTTTTGCCACGTTGGTTCCAAAATTAAAACCTAGCTGTCTGTTTAAATTGGGTGACAAATATAGGTTACGAATGAAATGTTTATTCGTTCTTGTTTCATCCAATTGAACTGTTGCTGTTTGATCTGATTGAGTTACTTCTTGCTTTTTAGTTTTCGAAGTTGAAGTATCTTGGTCAGTGTCTCGTTTCTTTGGTTTCGAGCCTCCTTGCTCGTTATCTCCTCGCTTCTTTGGTTTTGTATCTCCAATTGATTCGCTTTTATCTATTGCTTCGGGATTGATGCTTACAAATCCAGTATTTGAGTTGTATTTAAAAAAAGTTTTAACAAATGCATTTTTTTCTAATATACGATTAATTTCATTTAAAAGCATTACATTATCAGTAATTGTAGATTCTCCTAAGTCGTAACGAAAACTATACGTACTAATTCCAGTTTTTGTTATGTGTATTCGATCTCCTTTTAAAAAATTATCACTCTTTGTAATATTAATAAACATTCCGGGATATCTTATTTTGGTTAAAGCAACTTCCCATTCTCCTAGCAACACCGTTCGCTGGGGTAGCATGTTGCAAAAGCTCGATGTAGTGTTATTTTTAAAGTGGTTCATAGATCCATTACTGGTAAGTGTAATGGAAAAAGGTTCTCTTCGTATCATTGTGCTATTATATCTGATTGTTTTATCCAGGAATTAAACTTTGCAGGATATCCTTTCCACTTAACTAACACTTCTTTACTGTTTCCTTTTCCTCTTTCGTCTAAAATTTTATCTATCTTAAAGATAGATTGAGGTTGCACCTTTTGTATTTCTTCCGTGTAAAATATACCATCTAAATCTTCTCCAGATAAATCTTCCAGCTTGTATACAATCGGTACGCCTTTTATTACTTCTCTAATTTTAAATATTTGATCCGTCCAATTTTGTTCATAGCCTTTATCAAATTTCATTTTTAGTTTAGATATACGAACATGATCACCTGTTTTATATTTTTGTGGTTTAAATACACTTTTTGAACGCAAATTTTTTCCATATAAATTCTCATAAACTAACATAATATTAGTTTCTTTTACGTCTATAGGTGCCATTTTTATTGATCTGTGATACGAACTATTATAAGATTTTAATAACTTAGGTAATACATCCGTATATTTGTAAGTATTCTTATACGTAAAGTATTTCCACATTTTTTCTTTTAGTGTTCTATTGAATCTTTCTACTACGCTAGCTTTTACATTATTTTTCGTAGTATAATGAATGATTTCACGGTTTTTTAAAAAGGATTGAAATTGTCTATTAGTAAATTCTGTACCTTTATCCGTCTGTAAAATTTTTGGAGCACGTTTATACTGCTTAAATATATAATCAAAAGCTCTAACAATTTCAGTTCCCGCTTTGGATTTTAAAGGTAGTGCCCATGCATATTTAGAAAAGACATCGATAATAGTTAAAATATAAATATAAGGTTTATTGTAGTTTTTAATGTTATTCAGTACATTTAAGTCACTTTCCCACAAATCATCGATGTTGGTAACGTGATATTGTTTGGTAGGAAACCGTTTTCTTACGTATTTATGAAAAGTGTAGCTGTCTTCTCCTTGTAAATATTTATTTATTTTTTGCTTAGAAATTCCTGTAGCCTTGCGAAGTTTATTAATACTCCCAAGACCGGCATAATGATCAAGTTTAGAATAGTATTTATTAAGTATTGTTTTATCTCTTTCGGTTAAAGCTTCTGCCATCTTGATTTAGTAGAACGTAAGTTATAAGGTTTATATCTTATATCATGAACAGGTTCAGTTTTTATTTTTTTTGTTGATTCTCTCTTTTTTATTTTCTTTTTTGTTGTATTTTTTTTAATTTTCGTTTTAGGTTGATCGGTTTCCCAGTCGCTTTCGAAATTATCTTCTTCCTCTTCTTTTTTGTTCGATTCTTTCCATAATTCTTCCTGTGATTGTATGTAAGGCTTTCGAAGTTTTGACACAATATCGTGATAATTTATTAATTTATATTTAAGCAATTTCCATTTTTCATCGGGCGTCATAGCTCGGCTTTGTATAGCTTCAATGTCGCTAGATAAATTTTCTAAAGTTCTGTCAATTACATTAATTTTTTTCAGACTTTCAGGTTGTGGGTAAAGTAACATGATTTGTTTTCCGTATTTCATGATTTTAAACAAACTTGGATACTAGAGCACTTCCTAATGCACCTAATACTGGTAGTATGAATGAAGGTAGAAATCCTCCTTTTTGTATAATTATATTTTTCTTTTTTTTTAAAGAAGTCTTTTTATCTACTAGCCTTCTCCACAATTTTTTATGCTTTTTTAAGCGATTTTTACACTTATTAGAAATCGGTACCTTACCGTTACTAATGTTTAATACACATTCGGAAATAGCTTTTACTAATTCTGGATTAGCCTCGCTTAAAATTTTTTTACGTAACTTGGGTCTCGCTTTGCTGAGAACTGCTAGATTACCGCACTGTTTTGCAACTGTGGGGGAAGATAATTTGCAAACTTTTTTAAAAACTTTTGGAGATAATTTAGGTGCCATTTTTCTTTTTAGAAATAAAACAGGACAACGCTTCCTCAGGTAATACTCCTGTTCTGTAACGAAATTTGTCAGGAGTTTGTTGTGTACAGTCTAACACTAAATAACCGTGTGGTTTTTCGGTAGCCTTTTCAAATGCTTCTAACAAAAATTTCGAACTTCTCGGCTCAAGCTGCTGAAATAATCTATCTACTTGTAACTTATCTCTATTGTTTTTAAACACCACAATATAATTCGAATTAAGCGACATAGTTCTAAATTTTTTACCTTGTGGAAAAATATTTTGTAATATATAAATTACACCAAAATTTTTATGATGTGAATCTTTGGTAAAAAAATTCGATACGTTATTATTTTCTGCTTCATACATTAGATCGTCTAGTACTACCATGTCGCCGTTTTTCACCGATTCTAAATCTGGCACTCCTTCATGCATTCGTACATTAAACGTACAATTGTTAAATTCACGTTCAGTGTTAGGAGGAGGTGGATATTCGGAAGGATGACACCATAAACATCTTTTTATAGGTTCGTTAAACATTTTATCAGCATTTTTTAATAAATTTCTAACAAACGTAGATTTACCGCTACGCGAGGGACCTGCAACTTGCATCGTGCTAGGAAACTTAAACTTGGTTATTTTAGGATCCACTGTTTCCGAAGGCATTTCATTTTCTAGGTCATCTAAATTAGAGGACGATAAGTCTTTCATTTCCACTTCTTTACCTGCACTGACTTTTTTGAATTTTTTGAAATTATCATCGATAACTTCTCCTTGAGATAGATCTTTCATTTCTACGGTTTGACCTGTATTAACTTTTTTAAATTTTTTAAAATTTTCATCTACGACTTCTCCTTGAGATAGATCTTTCATTTGTACGGTTTGTCCAGTATTAACCTTTTTAAATTTTTTAAAATTTTCATCTACAACTTCTCCTTGAGATATATCTTTCGTGTTAACGTTAACCTTCTTAAGTTTTTTAAAATGTTCATGGTCGGTTCCTTCTTTTTCTTGAAGTGGGCTTTTACTTCTTTTTAAATTTTTGTCAATCCAATTTTGATGAAAAAAATTATCTGATTTATAAGGTTTATACCTTTGTTTCGGTGTTCTTTTTGACTTTTCTAATTTAGTATTACGCATTTGATAAGTCGTATCCAATTCTAAATTTTGTGTTATATCTTTTTCTTTGTTTAATTTATATCTTTTATTTTGCTTATTATCAAAAAGTGCGTTAATGTTTCTTTTTAAATCTTTTCTGTGCATTGATACACCGCTATCTTGAGAACCTGAATCAAAGAGAACGTTAATAAGATCAGACGCATTTGGTTTAAACAGTTTAGAACCCAAAATTTGATCTCCATCACTTCTTCGAACTTTACTTGTTTTGTTTAATATTGATAATTTAGGAACCTTATTAAAAAAAGAATATTTCGAATCCATATTACGTTTGCTTGGTTCATTTAAAATAGCTAAATTAGGAACTTTTTTAAAAAATGAGATTTCTTGATCGGATTTACGCTTAGAAGGTAAACGTAGAGGTTCCACGTTAGATAAACTGTCTAAGGTATATCCTGTGGAATCATCGTCTGATTCTGAAGACATTTTTCCCACTACTGAAGTTACTACAACTTTGTCACCACAATTTAATTAAAATGTTACTTACGTGTTCTTTTTTCATATCCATAGGGTACTGTATCAAAACTTGAAACTCTTTTTCGTTTATTTACTACTAAACGAAAAGTTTTAATGGATGGCTCTGTCACTAAAGTCCATAAAGGTTTTCTAGAAATCTGAGTACTACGTAGTGTAATCTTCATACTGTTATCATTTAATACAATATCTGTCATTACACTTTCGTTAATTTTTTCTAGATTTCCAGAATTTAATGTAATGCCTTTAATTTTACATGTTATTTTTGTATTTTCTCCAAATCTTATTCTGAATGCATAGCTTTTTGGGCCACTTGAAACAAATTTATCTATATAAGCATTCCTGTCATACTTTTCTAATTCGTTGGTCATACATCCAAGAAAGGATCCTATAGGCGGTAGCCAGTCTCCTGGTCTATGTGTTACTATAACGGAATCCGTATCAAAATACAGTACGCGTTCGTTTAATTTCTTAAGATAGGAGTAAAGCTCAAGACGAGCATGGGCCGTAGTGTAAGCAGCAATAACTACGTTAGTAGTAGGGTTTTTTTTAGGACTTTCCTTAGCATGGCTCCAAACAACATAAATTATGTCGTCTGTTGCTGGAAGATATGTATGAACCTCTACACTTGGATTGTTTAAAAGTTCAACAAGACGAGAATATTCTGTCACTAATTCCGTTGTCGGTAAATTATCTCTTTGTCCATATTTTCCCCAAAACGAGTTAAGCATCAATTTACTTAATTCACGTCTACCTGGATTAAAAGATATCTTATCAATATCTAATTTAATTCCTTCCTTTTCTTCAAAACTAGCAACAAATTCTTTTTTTTTCTGCTCAGTGTTACACTCTGACGGCCATCCCGACGCTTCTGTTTTTATTTTTAAAAACTGATTAACATATTTTTCGAAAAGTCCGTGTTCTTTCTTTTTAGAATCGTATTGTGCCATTTGATATTCCCAAATTTCATAAATTTTAAAAATTTTATAGCCTTCATTAATAGCGACTTTAACTTCATCCAAAACCCACGTGCCATTTAAACATCTTTCTTCAGCGGTATGATTGCACGTTGCTTGATTTTCTGCTTGTGCACAACTATTACATAAAGGAAACATCAATTTTCCATTCACACGTAACGGTAGTACTGGATGATAGAGGTCAGTGGGTGGTAAAATCTCACATTTTATAAGTCCTCCTTTGATGAGATGTAAATCGGGAAACTTATTTTCCTCGTAGTATATTGTTGGATGACCAACAGGATATGCTTTGGTTTTGTT
Source organism: Deroplatys truncata (assembly GCA_030765065.1). Lineage (NCBI taxonomy): Eukaryota > Metazoa > Arthropoda > Insecta > Mantodea > Mantidae > Deroplatys > Deroplatys truncata. Next base: position 205,679,603 of record CM060981.1, read on the forward strand.
AACAAAAGGATATAGACTACATACATCATAATAAAATATCTTTTCATTTTCTTGTACTTCATAATATAACTTGATACAATTTGTTCGCCCACCGTAAAATGCATCTCTCGGTTCGAGAGGTTCAGGAAGAGTAGAAGAAAAATTATTTACATAATTTTCGAGATCTTTGTCAGTTTCTATCATGGATTTAAATTCACATTCCCATAATTCCACAACATTATACGAAGCTTTTTTTATTTCATTTGTGATTCTTTCGGTTGATTCGTATCTAGAATTCATAGTTTCATAGTGCGAACCGTAAATATATGAAGATCTATCTGTAAAGCATTTTAAGCAACCATGGTAAAAACATCCATGAAAAAAGTAAACGATTTTATCATCCTCTCTATATCCATCAACTTTATGATTTAAAATTTTTATTTCTCTACCATTCAATGCATGTTGTATGAAAATACCTTCTTTTTCCTCTAACCAGGTAAGCCAGATTAGTGCTACACGCGACTGTTTGTCTCCTAACCGATATCCTCCTAATGGCAATACTGAAATTGTATCTGCAGGCATAAAACGTTTTCTGTATACGTTCATGCAGGCATTAGCAATTGTCACACATTCCCTAAAAGGATCAATACCGTTTTCATCTATGAATTCCTTTCTAAATTTAGAAGCGCCAAAACATAATAACTGTACATCCATTCGACAATAATCTACAAGTTCTTTTTGCATATCATACTTATAACCAGATTTTTCTTTTTCGATATACCACTTTTCAAACTCTTTTCGTTCTTCTATTGACATTCCTTCAGGACAATAGTGTTTGCGATCCGGCATATTTCCAACATAATTTTCATTTTCTTTTGAATTGAATAGATATGGAAAATAGCCTTTTGTTTCTTGTAATTGAAATGCTTTTGAAAATCTAGCCAAAGATATTGGTATAAAATTTAAAGAATCTATAAACGTTATATTTTTGTACTTGATTCTATATATCCTAGTACCATTCATAATTAATTCGGGTGACCAGCCTAATGTACCAACCATATACTTAAGCAGAATATGTCCGTCATAAGATTTGAGATTGTGTGCAATAACGGTTATATCTCTAAGTATTGTACGTGGTAGTGTAATATATTCTATTAACTCCCGTACAGGATCTTTTTTAAATATCCATTCCTTTACACCGCACTTGTGACAAACTTCTAATTTTGTATAAGTATCAATACATTCATCACAGGCTTGATAAAGAACACAGAGATTTGGTTCGTGTTCAAGCTTATCGTTTTGTAAGTTAAATATTTTTTCTTGAGTGCACTCGAAATCAATAAAAAATATTATGAAGTTTTTCCTTAATTGTTTGTTCTTGTATGGTTGAATACAACATAAATGATTGGATGTTACATATTTTTTACACACACAGCAAAACATTTCACCACAGACATGATCTACTTTTCTTTTTCTTAAATTGTATAATTTACAACAATTATTACAAACTTTTTCTGTGTCGCAAACAGATATTTTTCCTGGATAAAAGACACCTTTCTTTAAGTGATTTTCATAACAAACTTGTCCTTTAAAATCACGATTACAGTTTTGGCAATATACAAATCTATCAAATGTATTATTACATTGAAGATGACATTTTGAGCAGGAAAAATCGCAGCGATGTTTCTCTTTTTTATATTTAAACGGAGAATTACACTGTCTGCAGTAATATCTACATTTAAATGCTCTGTGTACGTCCACGATTACGCTAAAGTGATTATTATGATGTAGCAAATCTATATGTTTGTTACTGTTTATTGCAGATTTATACAAAACGTTTTTGCCATCATGATCTCCAAACACTGTAAAAGAATATTTGTCTTTTAAATGTTTTTCAAAACAAACTATGTCGTTTACTGTGAATCCTGTATTTTTATTTACGAGAGTGCACAGATTCATTGCTTGTTCTGTTTGTTTTTTATTGCATCTTTTTATAGAAGCATAATTTTTATCGTTATCAATTTTGGCAATTGCTACAGCAATCGATCTAGGAAGACATAAAAAGTCATCATTTTCTATAGCTATGATACCCTTATTTTGGCTACACATTTGACAAGCGCTAAAGCAATTTCCTGTGTGTATTTTTGTATAAACACATGAAAATTTTAACGGTCCATGTAAGAAAAAGTTTTGGTTACTTTGAATAACCCTTTCCAAAGAGTTAAGAATTGTCTCAATGTTAATCTGATCAAATCTTCTAACGCTTATATGAAAGCTTTTAGGGGGATCCTGCGAATTGGTCACAGACATGCCAAAATAACTAGGATTATAATGTAACAATTCTCGATTAGCAAATTCTAAAAACTCTTCAAATATTAAATGTACCCACTCCATCGGATCGATTTTATCTTCTTCATCATTTTCGTTTGTATTTATTGTATCTACTAATATACTAGATTCCGTATATCCTGCGTAAAATTTATCTAATGTTCTTTGTCTGTGATTTAAAATTGAAAAATGTTCCATTGTACTCACATGTTCAGTAAGATTATATGCTCTTCTTTTCCTCCTGCATTAAAGCGCACACGCTGGCTTAATTTATACTCATGATTTATCCTTGACATTTAATTTGTCCTTGCAGTATTTTCCTTATGCCAGTACGTGCCAAGTTGCGCTTCGTATTTTCCTCTCAACAGAACAACAACTTATATAACAAGGCCTTGCTCTTAGTACTTCCCCGTACCAAGTGCTCTTGCACTAATCTATCCTTGGTACTTTTTCCTTATTACAACAACAACTTATATAACATGACCTTGTCCTTGCAGCAAGCTGCATTGGAATAGTCATGCCCTTGTCGCACTGCAAGTTGCACTCAATACAACAACAACTTATATAACGTGAATTGCATCAATTTATCCTTGACATTTAACTATGCAGTACTCCCAGTTGCAACAATTTTTACCCAATAGAATAAACAAATTATATAACATGAGTTGCATCAATTCATCCTTGACATTTAACTACACACGTTGTCCTCTAAACCTGTTGCGTTTTTAAATCATATGCAGTATAAAACTGAAGTGATGGGTACTTTGAGAGCACAATGGCACACCAACATTCAGAGAAGTACAACGAGTTCTGTTGCCACGAAAATAAACAATTAATTGGCAATTGTTTATGTATTTGTGAAAACTGCGAGTGCCATGTGTTTTCACAATTTGTTGACAATATACTTTTTGGGGAATTAGAAAATCTTGCAAAAAGTCTTGAAGAAGCAGAAAAGCAGAAAGAAGAAGACGTCCTGCCGCAACAGCAACACCATTCAAAAGAAGACGTCCTGCCGCATTCAGAAGAAGACGTCCTGTCGCAACAGCAACAGCATTCAGAAGAAGACGTCCTGCCGCAACAGCAACAGCAACAGCATTCAGAAGAAGACGTCCTGCCGCAACAGCAACAGCAACAGCATTCAAAAGAAGACGTTCTCTCGCAACAGCAACAGCATTTAGAAGAAGACGTTCAGCCACAACAGTCGCAACAGCAGCCGAACATATCTTCACGTCAGCATGACAGCGTGATAGTAATAAAGGACAGCGACTCAGAAGAAGAAGAAGACACCAGTGATAAGTTGTTATATTGCCTCCATACACAATCTGCTAAAGCACCAATTCGAAGGTACAACTCCTCAGGGTATGATATATTTGCACCAAAAACTGTAAGTATACTCCCTTGGAGTAATACAATTGTAGATACCAAAATTTCCATAAAACTACCTAAAGATACGTATGGTCAACTGGCTACACGGTCGAGTTCGGCAATTCAAAATTTAGTGGTATTAGGCGGAGTAATTGACCAAGATTACATTGGAACTATTAATGTAATACTCTTTAATCTTTCCAATAAAATTATATCTGTTAAAAAAAATTGTGCAATTGCACAATTGATTATACATTTGATAAAAACGCCTCAAACAAAACAAATTAAAAAATTAAAAATAACTACCTCAAGAGGTGTTAAAAAATTTGGATCGACCAATAAAAAATTATAATGAATTTGCAAAATTTGTGCGTGAGGAAAATTGTAGTAGAAAAAATTTCTTTAGGAAAATATGAAAAGATCAACAAACAAATACTAACCAATATGTTTAGTATGTGTGACAATCTATATCATTATCATATGACATATTATGATAAATATAGGTATCCATTTTTGGAAAATGTAATTTCAAGTGTTGTTAAAGACAGATCAGTGTTTTGCATCAAATTTTCTTTTGATGTGATTCATAAGTTTCACACAAAGTTTAATTGGTCAGCCATTTCTATATATTTAACTTTGGATGAAAAATTCATAATTGAATTCAAGGAACATTTAGATTGGATGTATTTATGCGAGTATCAAAATTTCTCAGAAAAAGCAATAGAATCGTGTGAAGAATATATAAGTTGGGGCACTTTGTGTGAAAATCAAATTTTATCGGAAAGATTGTTAAGAAAATATTTTTTCAGTTTATATCGTCCTGATGTAGCCAAATTTCAACCTCTTACAGAAAGGTTTGTAAAAGACTACAAAGAATATTTTGACTGGGAAGACTTAATGATGAATGGTAGTTTAAAAGAAAGCTTTATAGTTCAAACATACGAACTGCTAAAACGTCCTGAACTAAGAAAAATATATACAAAATATGTATTACAAAATTTATAATCATGAAAATTAAGAAAAACCTAACACATAATTATAACCTAATATTGTAATATAATGTACAGAGATAAAACAAACATCACTTGTACTTTTTTTGGAAATGGGTAAACGATCACTTGTACTTTTCTGAATGTGGGTGGGCCATTGTCGCCCAAAAACTAACCATAAATAAAAAAATATATATTATCTTTTTTTTCTTTATTATATATTTAAAAATCCTTATCTCCTCTTCCTTTTATTCTTCCTATAACTTAATACTATAATAATTTACAAACATGAAAATGATTACAAATTCATTACAAACATAACATCACCTATTGTACTTTTCTGGAAGTAGGTGAACCGTTGTGGTGGCATCCAAAACAAAACTATAAATAAATATATGTATATATTACCTTTTTTCTTTGTTACGTATTTAAAAAATCCTTATTTCCTCTTCCTTTATGTTTCCTTTGCATTAGTTTTTATGTAGTATACGAAAATTCGTCACTATATTTTTCAACTTCTTCCTTTTCCTCTTCACTTCTTGTTCCTCCAATATCTCCAATCTCCTGTTCTTCTTCTCCTTCTAATTCCTCAAGATCGTAGTTTACAAACATGTCAGGTTCCTCGTCATTTTTCTCATCTGTGCACGCCCCCGTTTTTGTTAACTTCGATATTAAAGTTTGTAATTCTTGAAATTGATCGTATATATGATGTGCATTTCTTTTAATACTGTCAACTAAATCCTTGTACTTAGATAAATTATGATTTCGAACTTCCAATTCGCTCTTCAAACCTGCTATCGTGGCACCAGATTTTTTCAAATCTTCTTTAATTCTTTTATTTTCTTCGGTTAATAAATTAATTTTTCGATTTAAATTTTTCGTCTTTTCATTACATTCCCTTACAAGTTTTTGCTTAACCTTAACAACGGAAGTCTTACATTTTTCAAACGCAGCTCTCCTTAAGCTCTCTACGGAAATGCGCCCTCCAGATTCGGTTGACCCCTGGCCACATTCTGATCTAATGTTAAACGTACCTTCAGCGGCCCACCTAGATGCGGATCTTTTTACCCTTCCCGTTATAACACTTTTGTTTCCTATCTTTAATTTCCATTCGCCATTCCCACAATTTCCGAAAACGTAAATGTAATTATCTGTAAAATAAGCATTCATATCGTCTATCATACTATATACAGTGATCAATTCTGTTTCTTTTGACGTTAACTTCCAATCAAGACCAATGCCCTCTGGAACATCAAACAAATCAATCAATTCTCTACAGTCTACCATTTCAACCAATACCCCTTTATCATCGTTTGCTATCATATTCACGGAAGTACCCCGAAAGCTACATCCCTCTTGATTTTCATAAGCCGTGACGCACTCGCAAACCTCATTCATCATAAATCCCATCTCGCACTGTACCTGTCCAACAGGTATATTATTATAATACATTAGACTACATCTCCTTCCTGCCTGACATTTTGTTACAGGTTTTAGACACGTATATACATTTTTAATACTTTTTACATCCATAGATTTGGCATTAAACTTACATACACTATCCTTTTTATATATACAAGTACAATTTGACAGTAATTCATAATCCTTGCGACACATAGTTGCATTCTGTAAATGTCCCGTATCAGCATCGACCTCAAATCCGCATCTTCCAAAACTAACGCAACTGTCACCTTCCTCGCTAGCACTCGTAAGTGCTACCATCATCAATATAAACACGTACATTTTTTGTCCTATGCGTTTCTCTTTCTCGCACCACGACTAATACAAAACTATTAATATAAAAACTCTATAACTTTTTCTTAAATACCTTTTCATTACGTAATAACCCCCACGCGAGGCAGGTCTCCGCAACAGGTTACTGACTCAGCTCAAGGTCAGGGGAATTCCCTTTTCTTAGAAACAAATGAGTTTTTCTTAGAAACAAATGACTCATACGTTTCAAGGACGGGGGAATACCTCTACCTTGGCGCCAGTAACCTGTTGGCGGTGTCTGCCTCCCGTGGGGCATATACTACTGAGGTGGTACCCGAATCACCCCTTCATTTTGTATTGATTACATCGTTCATTGATTCATTTTTGTGTCTCTGGATTGCTTTAAAGGCCACTCACATAGAGACCTCATATCGGCTGGATGGAGTCAGAGGTTGGCTACTTGGAAGTGCAAACCTCACGAATTGGAATGGATTGTGAAGCACAGGGGATGCGGTATCGAACCAGTGAATCTAGGTGTTGTACTTACGCTGCCAGGAGGGAGCGCCCTGGTAGGAAGGGATGAGGCAAAGGGAGAAACCGGGCGGCCGGAACCAGGAGTAACAGCACAGCAATGACAGGGTCGCTACAGTTTCCAGATATAACCCTGCGCTACATGGGATTCAGCGTCCTCGCCGGGGCGGTGCTTATACACCGGCAACCAGTCGTAGACCGAGGGATGGAGAAAGTTCATAGAGAGCATCCTTTTCCCTGCCACGCTGCACTGAAACTCCATCGCTGACACTTTCAACCAGACCAAACTGAGTGAAATATGAATGAAATAACTGATGGAACGAAACGGAGGGACAGAAAATTCCGGGGGTGCAAGAAACCACTCCAACATTCACCTGACGTCCAGGGAAAATCCAGAAAAATCCATAGGTCAAATGAGCGGTCGCCGGGGTTAATCCCGGGAACTCTGAATGCGAGACACAGACGTTGCCGCCTGACCCATCCTGCTAGGTAACCTCACGGAGGGAAAAAACTAATGGATCTAGGGGAATGGACCACCTTATATGCACCTTAATATACACGGTAGAGAAAGTAAAAAGTAAGCTACCTACTTGAGAACTCAGTACAACATAAAGAACATTTCTGATATGGTTAATACCGCAAAAGTTTCTTCGACAAATTATGTACTTTAAGGAGAGGTACATTTTTTCGTGTACCTACTAGTGTTTGCCTAAACTACTCTTTAAACTACTGTTTACAAGTTAAAAATTCACGCAGAATGCAGAGTACTTTATAGGGTATTCGCAGAAAATTTAAGATATACGTTTTATTCGTAATGCAAATATCTTAAAAATGTGGTATTTTAATCAAAACCTCTAGTGCCGTTTTTAGGAAAACAAAAATAACAAAAAAGTGCAAAAGGTAGTCCAAATTTTCGTTTTGAGTTCTGCTGCATAAAATCACGCACACACACATGCACCCGCGCGCGCACGTGTGGGTCTTTTTCCCAAAAAGGTTTTTCTTAAGGGAGCCTCAAAATGTGTATTTCCAGTGAAATCTCCATAAAGAGTTTTTGAGTGGAATACAATACTTCATCTGCTTACTATAGGTAAATTGTAGAGATAGTAAAATAGCAACAGTTGAAATGAAGTTCGTACGTTCACTAACAGTTTTCAGATTGTTAATTAAGAAATACAATGAAGAAATAAGAACAGAATTAAACATATACAACCTGACGGAGGGAATCTAAAGCTTAACACATAAATGGCTCAATTGTATTCAAGGAATGCCAGATAACGGACTACCATACGTAGCACTTCATTACCAACCTAAAGGAAAAGCAAATGTTGGTGAAATTATTACAATGAGAAGCTCGATTTCCTTATGTGGAAACAGATCAGAAACAGACCAAGGACCCAAATCTATGAAGAATATGAAGTGGAAAATAGTAATAAAAAGCGGGTTCTAAATTAATTATTTATTCGTAATAAGCAAATGAGGCCTCATTAATACGTTAATGAATACCTCACAACACCGCCCCATTACCTTCCTTACAATAAATCGTGTATTGTTTGTTGAACAAAGAATGTCAGTTGACATTGCCAGGTGTTATACCTTTACCCCTATCATTGCTATTGTCAAAATATGACCGTAATTAATTTTCCTGTGAAGTCACGTGAATGCACTATTCATGCTTTGGGTATATTTATAGTGGGAATGGCTTGTGCTAATTTTGTATGCTAATTAATACCTCAGTCTACATGACGTGATATTTTTATAGCGGAGTGGGGTACGCTGGTGGCCTTTGGAATGCGTGAAATTGTCACATGGGGAACACCAGTACATTCCCAAAGACTGGCATGGACGAGTTAACACACTTATGGATGCTAATCAATACCTCACTTCAGTTTTCCTCTCGCACATCTAAAGGAAAATCCCTGAACAAAGCGGTACACCTGCCTCACAATCACACAACCTATAGAAAAATAATCCGGCAATGTGAAATGAAATACTGTGGAATAATTCCGTCCTAAGGAAAAAACTGTTGTATTCCAACGCCACCTATGGAAACAGTGTCAGTTCCCGAAGAAAACCTCTTCATTCCAGAAATATTTCCATCTATGATAAATGAATATGTCGTCATCATTCAATAGCACCAGGCAATATATTTATACACATATAAAACCTCATTCCATACTATGACAATATACGAGTATCTAAGAATCTCGAAGTGTGCTTCCCTCCATGCATCAATTAGAGAGTTTCCATGGTGGGTACACTGAAATTTCTGTTAGCATGCTCGACTTATTTTTATCCGTGACAAACTGACTTTAAATAAAAAATCCAGACTTGGCATCTCTTTCTCAGAGGGAAAGAGAGGGGGAGAGAGAGGGGAGAGAGAGGGGGAGAGAGAGAGTAGGAGACATGTAGGGATATTCGTACATGCATTTAAAGCAAAACATTTTATCTCACGATGGCGAACGTATATCTGACGAGGGCGAAAGTATACATTACGGTCAGGAGTTCAAACCCGGCAAAGAACAATTGATTTTTTTCGGGTGTAAAAATCCTTATCATGGGTTTCTTCGGAAGGGAGGTAAAGCCGGTGGTTCCATGTCGTAGATTTACGGCACGTGAAAAAATCTGAATCCTAATTAAGAGACCTCTGATCAAAATGCCCGGTCTTTCACGCCTAATATAGAATGGGACACTAAGGACCACAAAATAAAATAAAAAATAAAATAATATTTATTTTATTTTTAATGAGGATCCCAGCAGTCAAGGAGTGTCCATAAGTAAAACTAAATTTAATTTGGAGATACTGAATACCATCGTACATTCCGATCAAAAATGTTATCGACCATAATTTCAGAATACAAGAATTCATTATAAGTAAGATATTTTCTTCGCTTGAATAAATATTCTAACATCTCGCGGTTCTGGAAATCCAATCGGAAAACATTGCAGCATTTATTCCATACAAAAGCGCTTCTATCCTAATGGAAAATGCACATAGTTCTAATACGTGATATAGCAAGCAATAAGGCTATGAAATGGACCAAGGCTTCATTTAAACTATGCGGTAGCTAAATGAATGGGAATCGTGTCTATTATGATATTCATTGACCGGCTATCGGTCAAGGGGAAAAAGCAGGTTTCATTTTATATGCTAGTGAAAGGCAATGCGTTCTTCAAACGCGTGCTTCATTTTAAAAGTTAAATATATTTAGTAGTATATGATTTTACAAGAGAATATATCATTTGCACTTCTTCGCAAATCATCGCTTCTGAGAAAACCTGCCATCTCCCCGCGCGAGAGAGAGAGAGAGAGAGAGCAGACACGTGGAAGAATATCCGAAGATGTATTTAAAGCAAAACATTTTTCTTGTGTACATACATCACGTATAAGTATACATTAGGTGATAGAGAATACCATCTTACAGGCCGATCAAAAATGTCATGGGCCATAACTTCAAATTACAAGCATTCCTTGTAAATAACACATTTTATTCGCTTGGATAAATTTTCTATCATCTCTCAGTATTGAAAATCCATCCGAAAAACATTACAACATTTATTCAATACCAAAATCACTTCTCTCTCTCGCTTGAGAGGGAGGGAGACAAAGAGCGTTGCGCTTATATGCATTTCATGCATGAAAATGAAGTGACATCTTCCTAAAGTCTGAGGATACATTATAGGAATACGCAGTACACCAGTATAGGTTGATAAAAATGCTATTGTCTATACTTTTGGTGTCAAGATAGCATATTCTTTTATGCAATTAAGAGAATATTCTATCGTCCCACGCTATTTGAAAAAAAACTCAATTGTAAATCATTACAGCATTTATTCAATACAAAGATCAATTCTCTCCTAGCGATAATGTGAATAGTTCTTTTAGATGCTAATGTCCAACGACCTGCTAACGAATGAAGGAAAACCTTCACCTCACAGTATAATTGTATGAATAAACGACGGTTCTTTGTGCTATCATAGCGCGGTCTCATTCATGCAAGCCATTCTTTTCCCACAAGGCAGAGAGAGAGAGAGAGAGGGAGAGTGAGAGAGATAGATGTGAAAGTCTCAAGTTTAAGGAAAAAGTAAAAAAAACTTGAATCCATCCGAGAGAGAGTGAGAGTGAGGGAGGAAGAGAGAGAGGCGTGGAGAGTTATCCGTACATGTATTTAAAGCAAAACATTTTTTCGATCGTATACACACTTTGCATATAGGTATACATTACAGTGATACCAAAATACCGTCGTACAGTCCCATAAAATGTTATCGTCCATAATTTCGGAATACAAGATTGTATTGTAAATAACATGTTTTATTCGCTTGGATAAATATTATAACACCTCAAGGTATTTAAACTCCATTCGGAAAATGTTACAGCACTTATTCAGTACAAAATAATTTCTCTCTCTTGAGAGAGAGAGAGACATGTGTAAGTTTGCAGCTTTACATGACAGATATACCAGGGGCTGAAGGATAGGAAAGATGGGTGCTGAGGAGACTAGGGGTTGAAGGTGTTAGAGGTAGGTTCAGGTGACCAACTTAGCAATCTTAAAAGACGGAGGAAACGGAGTATGCGCGGGAAATGCATTTATGTGGGAGAGATAAAGAAAACAAGGATAGCTGTTAGGGGAGCTAGGGTTGCTGCATGTACAATGTCTACGACATCTCCAGCATCGCATCATCCAGCATTCAGCAGGCGGGCAGATTTCAAGGGTGGGTGCAGTATAGTTACGTATGACTTCACGGTAGTTACAGCTAGTATCGGGGATATTTGGAGTAATTCAGGTAGTATCACAGTATTCGGGCTAATTTCGAGCAGCGATTTGTGTCAGAGCTATTTAAGGTAATTTCGGCTGATTCACAGCTGAACAGACTCCATGAATTTGGTGCAGCATGGTTCCGTATGATTTCATGGGTAATTCAGATATTATCGCAGGTATTTTGGGGTAATTCGGGTAGTATTACAGGTGTTAATTTCGAGCAGTGGTTCATATCAGAGCTACCTAAGGCAATTTCGGGTGATTCAGGTAGTATCGCAGGTATTTAAGTTATTTTAACAGGTAATTCGCTTAGCATCACAGGTATTTATGAAAATTTAGAGAGTAATTCAATACTTTATAAACGTTTCTTTTTCGGTGTTGCAACACATTTTATATTCTTTTAAAGTCTCTTTTTAAAGTCTTGTAAACCTCCATATGTTAAGGAGCTAACTTGCAAGACAAAGAGGGATGAACTGTGTATTGGTCTACAGATTTTATGGTATACAGAAATAGTCTAAACTAATCACACATCGAACATCATAACCTAACCTATCCCTGACTTACATTCTCTGGAACATCCTCTCTTTATATATTCTATTCTGCCATTGCCCAACCTTACCTAAAGGTAACAAAACGTAATCAAAGCAAAAAACGTAACCCTACGTATCAGCAAAATGTAACTCAATGTATAGGAAAACATAACCCAAAGTATCAGCAAAAAGTAACAAAACATAACCCCAAGTGTCAGCATAACGTAACCAAACGTAAACACAAAAGTAAAAACGTAACGGCAAAACGTAACGAAATGTGAGCAGTCCATTGACAGTCTAAACTAAACCATAGTTTATAACTAAACCAATACAAGTTTATCCCTTTTGGTCTCGCATGCTGAGTAACATAAAGAGAGTTTACAAAATTTGGAAGAAAATTGACTTTAAGGGTATATAAACGGTGTTGCAGCATTGGATAAGAAATGTTTATAAAGTATTGAGTTACTCCCTAAATTACCATAAATAACTAACTGTATTAGGTGTTAAAATGACTGTGAAATCATACGGAACTATACTGTTCCCAATCCTTGCAATCTGCCCGCTTGCTGGATGCTGGATAGTGCTATCCTGGAGAGGACGTGGACATTTTACATGCAGCAACCAACACCTTTGACCCCTAGCCTCCTTAGCACCCATTCTCGTTCTCCCATATCTCTCTCATATAAAAACACTTCCTATTCTTCAGTCTTGGTCTACCTGTCGTTTAAGCCTGTAAACCTACATATGTTTCTATCCGGGCTCTCTACCTCAGGAGGATGATGGGTTTTTTCGGACGTAAAAATTCTTAGCATAACTTCCTTCGGAAGTGAAGTAAAGAAGGTGGTCCCGTGTCGTAGATTCACGGCACGTAAAAGAACCTCAAACCTGATAAAGAGGCCTCTGAGCAAAATTGCCTGTCTTTCACGCCCAATATAGAATGAGACGCTAAGGACCACAGTTTAAATAGCGTCCATAAACAAAACTCAATTTCATTTTCATTTCTCTCTCAGGAGAGAAGTGATTTTGTACTGAATAAGTTCTGTAACATTTTCCGAATGGATTTTCAATACCACGAGATGTGAGAATATTTATCCAAGCGAATAAAATGTGTTATTTAAAATGAAATGTTGTATTCCGAAATTATGGTTGATAACATACGTGGTATTTGGTATTCCAGTAATGTATATTTGTACGCAATGTATATATATATGTATGTATGTGTGTCTGTGATAAAATCCTTTGCTTTAAACTCATGCACGGACATCCATACGTCTCTGTCTCTCGGGAGAAATGAAATATAGTTTTTCTTGAAACTCGGGATTGCTTGCGAGTAAAACTAACTCAACTTTAATGACATTCTTCTCCATGGTGTAACTCTGTAAACTTACGTATATCTCTCACTTTCTCAAGAGAGAAGTGATTACGTGTTGAATAAATGCTGTAATGCTTTCCAAAGGAATTTCCAGATGTTAGAACATTTATCCAATTCAATAAAATATGTTATTTACAATGAAGTCTTGTGTTCCGAAATTGTGGACCATAACATATGATAGGACTGTACGACGGTATTGGGTATAATTGTAATGTGTGCTTATACACAATGTATATATACGAGTCATAAAATGATTTGCTTTAAATGTATGTACGGACATCCTTCCACGTCTCCCCCACTCTCTCTCTCCCTCACTCTCTCTCGGTGGAGATTTAGTTTTTTCAGTCTTTAAAGGTTTTCGCTTAAACTCGGGACCACCTGCGGGTAAATCTGCATATCTCTCTCTACCTTGCATGAGGGAGACTGCTATGCTAGCACAAAGAACCATTGTTCATTCATACCATTACACTGTGAATTGAAGGTTTTCATTCTTTCACTACATGGCATATAGTGTTGGACATTGGCATATAAAAGAACGGTTCACATTATCGCTAGGAGAGAAGTGATTATGTATTGAATAACTGCTGTAATGCGTTATAATTATTTTTGATAATAGCGTGAGACGAATAGCATATTTCCCTCACTGTGCAAAAAGTATGCTATCCGGATATCGAAATTTTAGGCAATATGATTTTTGATGGGCTTTTATTCCTTTTTTAGATTTTTTATGGACGCTCTTTAACTGCTGTGGTCCTTAGCGTCCTATTCTATATTGGTCATGAAAGATCGGAAATTTTTCTCAAATGCCCTATTTCAGGCTAGAGGTTCTTTTACTGGCGTAAATCTGCGACACAGGATCACCGGCTTTACTTCTGGTCCAAAGGAAACCATGCCAAGGATTTTTACGCCTGAAAACAATCCATCTTCCTCCGGGGTTTGAACTCGCGGCGTCGAGAACTAGAGGCTAGCATGATAGCCATTAAACCACGCAGAACGATATTTGATCGACCTGAATAGCGTACGGAGTACTCCCGTAATATACCTTCGGAATCTAGAAAGATATCACTTTATTTTCAATGCATTAAATACATTAAATGTATCTCCGTAATGTATACTTGCACCTAGTGAGATAAAATGTTTTTTCGTTAAATGCATGTACGCGTATCCTTACAAGTCTTTCTCTCTCTCTTTCCGAGAGAGATGCAAAGTCTGGTAAAAATAAATCGAGCATGCTAACACGTTTCATTGTAATCAGCAGGGGGTTTCTCTCACTGATGCATTGAGGGAAGCACGCTTCGAGATTCTTAAGGCTTCTTATGTTGTCATAGTATGCATTGCGGGTTTCTATGTGTAGTACGGGATGCTGTTGCATAAAGGCAACGTATTCATTTATCATAGACCCAAATATTGCTGGATTGGAGGGGTTTTTGTCGGAAAATAACATTGTTTCCATAGGTAGCGTTGGAATACAACGGTTTTTTCCTTAGAAGGACAGAATTATTCCACAGTGTTTCATTACTCAAAGCCGAATTTGTTTCCTTAGGTTGAGTAAATGTGAGGTAGGCGTACGGAATTATTCAGGTTTTTTCCTTTGAGTGTGCGAAAAGAAAAATGGAGTGAGATGTTAATTAGCATCCATAAGCGTGCTAAATCGACCATGGCTGTCTTTGGGAATGTGACGGACATTCTAAAGCCACCAGCATACACCATCTGCACCATTAAGATATCACGTCAAGTGAAGTGAGGTATTAATTATCATCCATAAGTGTATTGCAATCCTCAGACAGTGTTGGTATATGCTGTGAGGGGCAGTCTTCGTGAGAATGTCGTCCTCCGTTGTGTAGTGGTTACCATGCTAGCCTCTAGTTCCAGACGTCGCGGGTTCAAACCCGGCGGAGTGCGATGGATTTTTTCGGACGTAAATATCCTTAGCATGGCTTCCTTTGGAAGGGAAGTAAAGCCGGTGGTCCCGAGTCGTAGATTTACGGCACATAATAGACCCTCAAGGCTGATAATGGCTTCTGAGAAAAATTTCCGATCCTTCACGCCCAATATAGAATTGGACGTTAAGGACCACAACAGTTAAAGGGCGTCCATAATAAAACACAGTTTAATTTCTTTTCGTGAGAATATCGCAACTCTGAAATGCGGGGTTTTCTTAGACATATGGTGTTATTCTACAGCAGGCGGAGGGAAAGTGAAGCGTAGAGTATGCGTTTATATGGGAAAATATGGAAAACGGGGAATGTAGGTTTATACAGGTGAGGTAGGATACCTAGGAGAGATGCTAGGCTAGACAGATGCTGAAGAAGAGAGGGATACGCTTTATACGGAAGAGATAGGGGAAACGTGGAGAGATGTTAAGATAGACTGAGTTAAAGGAGGAAGAGGTTTAGACCGCAAGGACACCACAAATTAAAGTTTACAAATGTTTTGACACCCTTTGGCGGTATTTTCTCGATAGTGGTGGTGAAGTCCCCGATGCTAAAATTCTAAAATGTCTATGTCAATCAATCAGGTAATGTTCGTCCATGCATAACATCGCCTAACATTATTGAAAAATAATCAAGGATTTATACTGCTAACGTCCCGGCATCGTGCCTCTAAAGCGCTGGACGCAGACCCTCAATCGATGAATATAATTAAGTATTTTCGATTAATATAAATAAGTGTATATGTAGGGTGAACCGATTAGTATCACAAGTGTTCATGATAATTCAGAGCAGCGATTCGTACCAGAGCTATTTAATGTAATTTTCATATGATTTGGGTAGAATGTAGGGTACTTAAGTCATTTTAACAGGTAATTCAGGTGGCGCTACAGGTATTCACGCTAATATAGAGAGTAATTAGGTTATAAACATTTCTCATTCAACGTTACAACACTTTTATATACCTTTTTTCTAAATCTTACAGACTTGTTATATGTTAAACAGTTAGTGTGCGAGACGGAGAGGAACAAACTGCATATTGGTTTACAGTGAAGGTATATAGAAGTATTCTTAACTAAACCCGCACAAAACGCCCTAAGCCATCCCTACCTGGGCTTCTCATTGTCTATTCAATCCTATCATCATCCTAACATAACCACGTAATAAGACGTAAAGTAACCAATGTAACAGTAAATGTGACAACGTAACCAGCAAATGTAACAACTTAACAGTAAATGTAACAACGTAACATAACCGCATGACAAGACGCCACACTACGTAACATAAGCACGTAACCACTTGACAAGGTGTAACCGCGTAACAATCATGTAACCACGTATCATAAGCACGTAACCACGTATAATAAGCTCGTCACCACATAACAAGACTTAACAAACCGTAGCAACCATGTAACCACGTAACATGACGTAACACCTTGTGACATGACGTAAACAGAAACGTAACAAGACGTAACTCCGCTACGTAACCAGATATAACCTCGAGTGTCTTTTAATGTAATTGCGGTGTTTTATTCGGGTTTTATTATTTGAGAGTCTTAATTGAAAGTTATACGTCAACATACCTGTATTTTAATTTGTAGTAAGCGTCTCTCCCCGTTATCTAGGCCTGAGACTTGCACTAGGATTGCTCCTAATGGCAAGGTGTCCATTTTTTATTATTCTTCTTTCTTCATTAGGTGTATGCTAGGTGTATGCACGGATAAACTTCAATTTTTTAAGATTGTAGACTCGCGAAGAAAATCTTCATCTTAGGTTTACATTCTTTTAAGCACTGTTTGTAATACGATAATGTCAATACGCATGTGTAGTTATTCCATGCTTAGCAGTAACTGTTTTATCATCAAAAGGAGTCAATGTGAGTTTATTCACTTGCACTGTGGCAAGAGCATCCTTCCGGGACAGGATCAGATTCATGGACATTCTGATGATTTCACGGGTTTTAAGACAGTCAGTATTGCTCTCGTATGTGACGTACTGCTTAATAGCACTACGTTTTATGCCGTTAATGTCTTTTTTAACATTGAGCCGTGGATATCTAGTGCATACATCTTAGGCCGTAGTCCGACAAAGCGCTGGTTGATTTTACCATTAGCCTCATCTTTAAATTTTCCCAACACCTTTTTGTTCTGAGTGGAGTGACATATATGGTTGGCAGGATAATCAGATGTATCCAGATGCTCGAGAAAAAGTAGCTTGTCATACCTAAAGGTTGTAATAGCTCGAGAGTCTTAGAAAACATGCTTTTGGAAGTGTAGATAGCCTGAAAATAAATACTCTTTTTGTTAGGCTACATGGAAAATGAAACAGAAAAGATTTGTGTAAACATTCGGATATTAGAGGTTATTTCACTGCGATATATATAACTGAATTCAAAACATCTGACATTGTGATTTCATGAATTTGTTTATAACTTCTGTTGCATGCATCTTTTGTACCTTTTATATGATATTCCATAGATTGAATCTTTTGTATAGGATATCAATAAGATAGCTGTTTTATTTATGAATTTTTGTCATTATAAAATAGGAAAACATTGAATACCTAAGTTTGGCATATCTACATGTCTTCGCTGTAGGTACAAAAGACAATTTACGTGTTTTAAATTTCCCCATCTCTGACATTCCATTGTATACCAAATATAATTTTCCTGGCATTTCTGTAAGCTCTTTGTCGATTATCAAATTATATCGTTGAGGCAAGAACAGTTAGACGTCCTCCAGCGAAGATACGATCCTGGTACCGTATCTTAATTGAGGTCTCTTTAAGGCCTTTATCTCATATGTAAGACCTATTTCGAGATCTCGAACTCGTCTAACCGGTAGGAAACTGCGTGCTTTAGCCATTTTATTAAGTCTATCTGCTAAGCACTCTGTAACAAACATTGATCATGAATTATTGTTTCAATGCATTATTCAGGTGGAAAGACAAGTTATACATTTCTTTATATTATAACTAAAGTGTATGAGTGTGTGTGTTGCTACATGACTGCAGTTTTTGTAAATATGTTTATGCCTATGTGTTCGGGTATACTCGTAGGTCTTCGTACAGGCTCGGGTACTTGGTAGAAGTGCTTGTTTTGTAACAAAGCAGCGGTTTGTATGTTTATGCATCTTTGTGTTCGGGTATCCTCGAGGTCTTTGTATAGGTTCGGGTTTTTGGTAGAAGTGCTATTTTTGTAACAAAGCAGTGGTTTGTAAATATGTTTATATATATGGATGCAATTGACGTGCGTATATGCATATTTGTGCTCGGAGATGTTCATAGGTCTTCGTGCAGGTTCGGGTGCTTGGTAGAAGTGTTAGTTTGTGACGAACATGTATGTAGAGAAATCTGTGCATTGGTGAATGGGAGAAGAGTGGATGCAGAAACCCCTGTGATGGTGAAACAAAGAGTGAGTAGAGAGAATCGTGTGGATGTGAATAGAAGAAGAGGGGTGTAGAAATCCATGTGATGGTGAAACAATGAGGGTGTAGAGAAAATCATGTGAATGTGAATGGAAGAAGGATGTATAGAGAAACAAAGAATGAGTAGAGAAAATAGTTTGAATGTTCACGGAAGAAGAATGTGTAGAGAAAGTTGTATGAATGTTCATAGAAGAATGTGTAGAGAAACAAAGAATGAGTAGAGAAAATTGTGTGAATATTAATGGAAGAAGAATGTGCAGCGAAACAAAGAATGAGTAGCGAAAATTTTTGAATGTTATTGGAAATAGAATGTGTAGAGAAACCGTGTGAATGTATGGAAGAAGAATGTTTAGAGAAACAAAGAATGAGTAGAGAAAATCGTGTGAATGTTAATATAAGAAGAATTTGTAGAGAAACAGAGAATGAGTAGATAAAATTGTATGAATGTAAATGCAAGAAGAATGTATAGAGATAATCGTATGAATGTTAATGCTTCAGGCTCTAAAGAACTATTTGCACCGGCTATGAAAGCTCTACATTTATTTTTAAATTTAAAATTTGATACCCTTGCACCGCTTCGTCTTTCAGATACTGTATCGTTTAAAGAAAAATTAAATGCGATGTAAAAACCACCACTGATTTGTTGTATAGCTATGTAAAAGTCACTCACCTTGCATTGTATTAGCGAATATAAATGCTGTGTGAAAACAATGGCACTGGCTTCAATTAAACTGTAGCACACGAGTGGTATAAATTTTTAATGTGGAGCTAATTAGCTCAAAATAGTTCTAGCTAGCATCGTTAGCTGTTTATATTGAAAGCTAAAACCCGTTACGGCGCATGCGCGTATTTGTGGAGGTGTGTTTACACGACACGTGATTATGGCACCAATAAAATTATCACCTGCTGCACATGCGCAGAGGCCCTTAGCATTTCTATCCTTACTTACTGCAATTCCTTTCTCTCTCTCTCTCTCTCTCTCAGAGAGAATCTCCATAATCCCTTTTACACAAGCCATAAAAATGCCTTGGGACGAAAGTCATGTAAATGTGGTAGCCTAAAAGGAATTACGCTTTGCTAGGTTATTGGGAAATGAAACAAAGATTTTTGAATTCTGTAAAGACATAACAATTTTCAATGCTAGCGTATGTGTCTGTCAATGTGTGTAAGTGCACTGGTGCATGTATGTTTGTAGGCTATGCGTCTGGGTGTATATATATATATATATATATATATGTATGTGTAAGGGAACTGTGTATATATGTGTGCGTGTATATATGCATACTTGGATGTATGCAGGTCAAGAAGAAAGAAAGATACAGAAATAAAAAAGAGTAAAGAAAGAAAAACGAGACGTAGAGAAAGAAGGAAGAAAATAAAGATTCAAGCCTACGCATTGCGATACTTAAATATACACATGGGTTTAATATAATTAATTATATTTTAAATACATTTTTCTAACTGTCCATACACCCATAGTTTAATATTTATTAAGTATTAAAGATTCGCAGGACTAAGATTCGAACTAGGACCTCAGGACACCTAAGAATATCCTAAATTGTGCATCGTAATGATATAAAATTGTCATTATTTACCCTATTAGTTTATGCTCCTAAGGGTGCTGTGTATGTGTGAACCGCATGTAATGGAATTATCTCCTGCTGCACATGCGCAGATAGAACTGCTTTCCATGTAATGAAGGTTGCCGTGCAGGCAGAAGTGGTGCCAAGATGTCGGCATCTATAATGAAGGGGTATGCTTCCTTGTCAAGCAGAAAGATTTATTGCTTACCAGGTAATGAAGTTTGGGGCGGTTTGGGGCGGTTTCTATAATGAAGGGACGTGCTTCCTTGTCAAGCAGAAGAATTTATTGCTTAACTGATAACGAAGGTTGCCCTGGGGGTGGGGTATGGCATCGTCCGTCTGGCTTTTGTTATAGCGCAGGTGTGTGGTTCAAGGATCCGGCATGTATAAAAAACAGATATTGAGGAAGGTGTGCTTTCATAACGCACACGTGCTCGGGTACTGTGGAATGCAAGGGGAAGGGGAGAACAGCGTCTGCTCTTTCGTGGCGTGATTACAAAGCATAATTTATTAGATTCCATTGTCCCTTTCGACAAGGTATGGAGGACCTTAATAGCACAGTTGCAATTACCTGTCAACCTTTTTCCATTAAAAATTACAACATTTTTTACCTCCTTTGTTACCATTGACAGAGTACGGGGTAGAGTGTTGGATTTATGGGCATTCTATGCTAATTTTTTGGCCTGCCCGGGATTCAAGAACGCGAACTTGCGCTAGTTCTCTCAATTAAACACTACTCTTACCAAAGGAAAATCTCGTATATGCAGCAGTCACACAGCATTCTGTACCATTATTTATGTTCACAGCTCTTCTGAAAATTATGTATAAGCGACCATATTTTTCTTTGAGGGTATTGCTAGTCAGGATAAATGTCCGCCAAAAATGGTATAAAAATACATTTTGTTTATATGCAGATGAGGATAAAAGGGGCTTGCTAAAGTAGCAAGTACCTACTTCTTTGCTATCCCTCAT
This sequence comes from Deroplatys truncata, assembly GCA_030765065.1. Taxonomy (NCBI): domain Eukaryota; kingdom Metazoa; phylum Arthropoda; class Insecta; order Mantodea; family Mantidae; genus Deroplatys; species Deroplatys truncata. The sequence continues at coordinate 205,701,077 of CM060981.1, forward strand.
ATTACACATTCTTTGCCTTTAAGAATGAACACTAAGTTACAAAAGTTACTTCCTAAAGGATTTGAAAATATGGACAAACAACAGCGAATATTTAGGAATTCGTTAATGGCACAAAAATGTTTGTTTGACACAAATTGTGCTTTTTAACATCCGTAGTTTTTCTACAGTAAGTTTTTATTTTTTTTAGGTTATAGAAAATTAGAAGGAGACAACTCGCAGATTATTTACAGCAACTTCAAGACGTTTTACGATATTATAATCTATAAAATATTTTTGTGATAATGTTAGGAATAGTCACAGATTATTTAAAGAACATTAAAGATATACACTTTGCAATGTTAGCATCAACAAGTTATAATAACTTAATTAAAATTAAAATCGTTACCGCCAATGCGAGAAGTTTCCGAAATTCTTCTATGTGATGTTGGTATTGGTGATAAAGGCGGTGTAGGTTTCTGTGGTAATGGTGATGGTAATGGTGGAGATGGTGCTGGTGGTGGTGGTGATGGTGATTGTGGAGGTAGTGGTAGTGGTGGTGATGGTGGTCATAATTGTGGTATGATGGCGGTGGTGGTGATGGCTGAGGTTATGGTGATAGTGGTGATGATTGTGGTTGTGGTTGAGGTAGTGGTGGTGATGGTGCTTATAATGGTAGTATGATGACGGTGGTGGTGATGGTGGTGGTAACTGTGGTGATGGTGATGCTGGTGGTATGGTGACGATGGTGGTGATGGTGGTGGAGTTGCTGGTGGTTTTAAAGAGCTGACAACAGTATAGTTATTTTAATCAAAGGGTTGTTTAGGGTGGGAGAATTTTCTTAAAAAACGTTATCTTACTTATAAAAAAATGTCCTTATCTCAAAATGAAATGTGACATACCCGACTTTATTTTTATTGTGTATTTCATACACGCACGCGCATGAGAACACATAAACCTATACTAAAATCATTGTCCTGTAGTTCAGAAAATTCTCGATGTATTTCCTCTATCCTGGGTAAGTGGTAAAGAAAACAAAGATGGAGTGATCATTAAGCTTAAAGTTTTGAAACTTTAAACATCTATTGTTTTGTTCTTATAGATTCTCAAGGACTGATGTCTCAATCTGCTGGTTATTAAAACTTGGGTATTATCATGGTGTTACGGACATAAAACCATATTTTCTAGATAGACGTTTATCGTGTTTAATGGGATTTGGAGAGAAAAATAGTTTTTTACATGACTTGTCTAGAAATTGTAATGAAATGGTAAACAGGTAAAGAAAGACGTGTGACTGTTACATGGTCTTTGTCTTTTTTTAATCTTGCTGCCGTTTGTTCTAAATTACAATTAGCTTGGTTGTTCCCACTGACAAGTCTAAAGTATTTACTGGCACTTCTAGCCAATTTTCCTATGAAAGCCTTGACTCTAGATATGAAATGCGTCCAAAAATGAGATGCTCATCTGGAAAAGTGTTATGTTTGTGCGGCCATCATCAGGATAATCTACGGTTGTTACACTTGCAAATCCCGGAGCTTCTGTCTATTGGTGTAAAGTATTCACGCTATAATCTGCAGATGCTATCGCGGCTTCAGAAACAAACAACGCTACTCTATAATAAGTACAGCTCTTTATGCAGCCAACAAACACGTCCCTATAGATTTGAGAAGCAATTTAGAACACCCAGACGTTAGAGCGAGAACTAGCCGAGTACATGCTCAACAACGTGCAAGCAAGAGGGGCACATGTCCCTCCGACATGGAGAATTCAACACTACAACGACATTAAAGGCTGTAGCTGAAACCTGAACTCTGCGTTGCTTTTCTTTACGTATGTACAAACAAACAGTATGTAATTTATGGCTAGAGCCCGGAAAATTCTTGTGTAGATTGCCTTCTAATTCTTGAATAGCTACAGTGAAATTTCCTGCGTAAATTTGAACAATTTCTAACTAAAATTGAGAAGCAACAATTCGTTCATTTTACTTAAAACATCCTGAAAACTATACCTATACATCAGCGCAGATTTTTCGTATGGTGTAAATATAGTATTGCAAAGTATTACAATTGAGTATGGAGTACACTTGCTTCTTATAATAAGCTGTTCGTTTGCTTACATTCTGACTTACCTTCCATCCTTTTTCTGTTAGCACGGCTCACAGTAAACAATTGAAGGTGGAAGGAAGGCCACTCCTAGATTTGTCTTCACAACCTCTGCTGTAATTCTTAAAAGATGGATCGTCTTATGTGGACAGAACTCAACTGACATGCATGCTGGTATGATGCTCAAAGCATTTCTGAGACGCTCAGAGCTGCGCAACCAGATCAAAGCGCGACAATTTTAACAATAGCTATATAACAACATATAGAGTTAGCTTCGTCTTATAATGATTATAATAAACAAGAATTTATATTCAACAATTTGCAATCATTCCACTGTTAAACTCCAACAGTGCATTTGCGTCTTAAGATTCACTGTATTAAACTACTCCTATGGATGTTCTAAACCACCAAATGAAAAATCTTTATCCATTTTGCGCACATTCTATGAACAGTGATTTCGAAAATACTCGTCTCCACTTAAACAATTCTAGCAATTAAATTAATAAAAATAAAATGTTCATTTTTAATATGCAGAAACAGTTCTCGCCTTTTGGTGTTTTGAAGAGTTTTCATTTCAATACTTTATATTTTTTTTAGTTTTTAACCTTTTCATATGTGATGTTTATAAATTTTTGTTACAGGAATTTAGTAGAGCAAACTTTTGCTATAATACCTAAAATTACTGTACAGTGGATTTCAATCTAACAAAGGAAAACAAATAAATGTCAGGAAATTATGATTGTTTTTACTGAATTTCCTCATTAACACTCGAGTTTTTACGACCTTTTAAATTTATTTCTACTAAATATAATTTATTTAAATTATATTTCAAATGATAATTTTCTTTATATTAATTTGGCTGCTGGAATGTTTTAAAGCGAAGACGAATACCTTCTGGAGTTGCTATTATACCTATAACTAGTAGGTACGTTAGTTTTTGAATGGCTTATTTTGAATGTAATTGGTGTTAGCAGAAACGAATATGCTATCCATGTACACCTATTAGAGCAACATATTTCACAAATTATCCAGATTACATTCAGTTACACACTATTTTGCAGTTCTGAGGCTTCTAGGGAGAGGGAAGTTGAAAATTGAGTGGAAATGCCTATTGGTGACGAATTAATTTCATTTTTACATACCTATAGTAAGAGAGGAAGAACTGCATTCCACTCAAAATTTGTATACCGAGAATTCACCGAAAAGACACAGTTTTCTGACATCTGAATAATAATAATAATAATAATAATAATAAAAAGCATTTTTAGAAAACGTTGCATGTGTATCTGTGAACGGCGTAACAGAAAAGCGAAAAGTCGATTAAACACCAAACATCTTCCAAAGATACGACACGATACCCCCACGTCAAACTATCCCTTAGATGGATAGGTTTTGGTCGTTTTTGATTTTTTAAAAATGGGTCTAATGATTGTATAAAAATACCGTATGTTTAAGATATTTGCATGAAAATAAAATGTACATATATCTTAAATTTTTCGGACGGTCTATGAAATCCTCATTGTGCATGACCTATGTGTAAATGATAAACCGTAAGAGATAGAAAAAACATGTACATCTAGTTAGAGGCCACAATTTATGTGAAATAAAAATGTTTGTAGCATTAACCATATCCGAGATGTTGTTTGTTATTGCTTTGAATTTTCAAATAGATTATACCTACCACTGTTTTCGTTGTTCGATTTTTCTCATGGTCATACAAACAGCATAGAATTTCAAAGCCATCACATTAAAAATCTGACTATCGCATTAGCCTACTAAAACCTTCTTGTAGGTAGGTACTACAAAGAAATGATAAATGTGTAATCAAAGTTTATCTAGACTAAAAAGAATTAGATAATAAAGTAAGCTTTTCTAAGAATAGTTTGTAAAAGAGTGAGTAGAAAAAGGAATGTAAATTCAACACATCAGACTTCTATCTTTATTTTTAAATCATGTATAGCGTGTAGTATGAAATATCAGATGTTACGAAAAGTTATGGTTGAGAACTACTGCCGGAATGGGAAGTTGCCGAATGCTTTTTTCTTTCTTTGTACCGTTGGTATTTTTTGATGGTGTTGTGAATCCTGCCCATAAAAAAATTACAGCTGCACAACGAACCTCACGAAACTAGAGCTCCTTTGTAACAAAGTTCATTTTTACTTTCTCTACTACGTATAGTAAGTAGGGAAAGTATTGCATTCCACCCAAAAATTCGATACCCAGATTTCACCGCAAATACCTGTTTTGAGGCTCCCTGAATTAAAAAAAATCATTTTTAGAAAAACGTCCGTGTGTGTGTGTCTGTGAACAGCATAACTGAAAAACGAAAATACCGATAAATACTAAACTTGGCATTTAGGTCCAATATCTTTTAAAGATGCAACACGAACATTTTCAAGAAAATCCCCCCACCCTATACTATCCTTTACATGGAACAATTTTAGAAAATTTTGATTTTCTCAAAAACGGCTCTAATGATTTTGACTAATGTATCATATATTTAAGATAATTTCATTAAAAATTAAACGTATATCTTTAATTTTATACTGAATGTCCTCAAAACTACTCTTCATTCGTAAGAGATAGATAAAATGTTACTACACAAAAAATTTAGATCTCGTTGAAACACATAATTTATGTCATATATATATATATATATATATATATATATATTTGTTTTCTCCAGTGAAGCATTTCCAAGATATTCCTTGTTATTTGTTTGAACTTTCCAATACTTATACTTTTTCTCAAATGAGAAATCGTTATCTGTTTTGTTTTTTTTTGGTCCTGAACATGCAAAGAGAATCAAATGCTCCACATAGCAGCCAGCTGTTAAAAGATTTCACCATCGCTTAAAGCCCACCATATTCCCCTTGCACCTACAAGAAAATTAACCATAAGATAGTTTCTGCAAATGTTTATTTCGATTAACATGAAGAAGACGGAGCATAAGCGTTTGTAAAAGTACTTTGTACGAATGTAGAGAAAGTCATGTGAGTGTAACAAATCAGATTTTTAATTGTTAAATTAAATACGTTTTTTCGAAATATTGGTTAGTTAATTAAAGATAAGAATTTGCAAATTCAGTTAAAGTTTTGAAAGTTTGCTGCAGACACGTGAGTGAAAAACAACTTCACATGGTTAGTATTTCGGTTCAAGTAATTTTATGCGTTTTTCTGCAATATTCAAATTTGTCATGAAATTCATGAGTCCTGAATTTTCCAGGTGTGCGAATGTGAGTTTTAATGCGTATTGTCAAACTGTCCTCCCAATCATGGCTGTTCTAACTTTATTTCATGTTGTGCACAAATCTGTGCAATTTTAGGTAAATCTTAGGATACATTTGTGTTAATAAGTGTTTTGAAACCGCGGTCAAAGCGAAGAACAGTATTCTTTTCCAGAGCTGAGGGAGGAAGTTCTGATCAGCGTATGTTCTTGAAGTGTCGAGACTTCCCTCGTAATAAACTGAAGCTTATTAATTTTTACAGACCAGTGTTGATTTGCGAATATTTAATTGCTGTAGTGAATTTCCTTATATAATTTCAAGGAACTCCTGGAGCTCTAATACCATTTATAGTTTATACTGAGACAAGTAGCAATATTATTCGACCAAACACAAATAATGTATCAATCACCACAAACGTAGGTGATTAACAATCCTATTAAATAGAAGGTATGATCTTTGGAGTAGCGCCTATCTTACGAAGTGACTTTTTGGCATTTTGTTTTGTTAGATTAGACGTAACCTCCGATTTTAAATCGAAAGTGCTCTGGGTAAAGTGAATAATTCATGCGGAAGGCAAAATGGAAACCATAGCTCTTTACAGTTTCGCATTTCCTTTTTATAGGGCTGTAGACATTTTTGGGTGCAAATTTTGTTTCTGGCGAAGTGCAATGGGCTGGTAACAGAGCAACAGTACTTCCTTAAGAGTTGAGCAAGAGTATCACTCCCGATGAGAGTCCCAATCTTACAAATGAACCCATACCATAATATCCAAATGGTGATTACTACCTCTGGCTATAAACCCGAGATAAAGACAACCATGTTTTATCACAATTGTGATTTTCATTCCTCACTTTTTAGAAAGAGCTTATATTACATAGTTTGTGTTTCTGCATTAGTTATGTATGTATGTATGTATGTATGTATGTATGTAATGTATGTATGTACGTATATATAACATTTTCCTAAACCGCCTGTTTCTAATTTATGTATTATCAATAACCGTTTAAAATATTATTATAGGATGCAAGCCAGTTTGTTAAAAATAATAGATATGTGTGCAAAATCATGTATTTTTGAAGTTTATATACAATCGTAGGCGGCGCCGTGGCCGAGTGGTTAGACCGCTCGCCTCCCACCGAGGCGACCAGGGTTCAATCCCAGGGACCTGCATGTGGGATTTGTGGTGGACGAAGCGGCGTCTGGGCGGGTTTTCTCCGGGTTCTCCAGTTTCCCCCGCCATTCATTCCACCAACTGCTCCATCATCACCTTTCCTTTCATCCATTTCACCCACATTTCGTTTCATCTACTTCCTTCATCCCATACCAGGCATCGGGCTGATCACCCATCCTGGATGTTCTGTCTGATCCATGAGTGTCTGCTCCTCGACGGGCCTCTGACCCCAGGCACCCGCCTGTAAGTCCTGGGGGTGTAAGTCCTACATAAGAGGAGGGTAAACAGATAATGAATGAATATATATAATCGTGCTAAGCTAACATCTTACAGCTGGAATGTAAGGAACAACATAATTATCCCAATTCTTAAATTTCGCCTCAGTCCTCTATAGTGCCCACTTAGACCAATCATCAAAGTTAATAGGGACTGTTGCCATCTGCGTGCTGCCTCCTGGTATTAATATTGTCTTCGTTCTCTTCAGATTTTTAATGTTTAGAAGATGGGTTGAAATAAAACTGTAACTTTATGTTCGTACTTGATAACTTAGCTCATCATTTAAGTTTAATAAAGAAGTGAATATGCATATATAATTATAAATTACCTTTAACATTATTTTATTCACAAGTCTTTTAACACGCACCATAGTTAATGCTGCATTGAGCCGCTAGAGTTGTCAGCGAGAAAGATACAACACATTGATCACTGTACACCCCTGAGTATACTTTATTGCCGCTATCCCTTTAGGTAAAGAACAAACATGGCAACCTTGAGGCAGCCTCTGCTATATAATTAGAAAAGGAGCTATAATTTATTCTTTCTCTGCCCTGTACAACCGTAGGAACAGAGTTGGGTCGCCGCATTGATAAAATGGCGGCACCTAACATATAATTCCCTCTTCCATTATTGGCAGAGAACAGTGTGTATATTTACACATCATTATGCGCTCTCTAACGGCCAAATCATGCAGCACACCTCGAAACACACATTCATTTGTTTTCTGTAGCTCCCGGCAACAAATATGGCTACCACAACCAGCAAGTTTATGTTCCTCTGGAATCTAAACTAATTAACAGCCAGCTCGTTCGAAATACAGTGATTATGCCCTGGTTTATAAGCTCCGAGTGCCCACTAACTGAATATGACTTAAGAGACTTTCGAAAACATCCGCAACAGCATTTTCTCCACTTCATATTATTATTAACATTAATTAATACTGGTTGTTTTTCTGGGCTGTCACAGAAATACCTTAACTTAAATGCTGGTTCCTTTAAATAAAGTTTAATATTAGAAATTACAGTATAAGTGAATACTTTTAAATGCAATTTCAGCTCTAGGTATTATCCTCTCATACATCAATGATATGGTCACTCTATCAGGTACATATCTCGAAACTGAAACTGGAGAGATATGTGGTGGGGAAAATTTCGACATGACTTTTTAAATCCTCATTACAATACATTATCAAAATTACCCAAATTATACCATTATTGCTTACAATTTATCATTACTCAATAGCTAGGCTAGCAGTTTCTAAGTTCGAAGTTGAAACATTTACATGACTAATGCGTGCTGTGCCACAAATGCACCCAGTTTTCTAAAATACGTTCACGACGATTAGCAGGCAAGACCATGAAGTGCGACTAGAGCATTCCTGGATAGCTCGGCATATCTAAGAAATAATAATGACAAGAGAAAATATAAATCAATACATTTAGTCCAACAACTTTCCAATTTTTTTAATACTCTGAGTAAAAGTATCATTTCTTGGGTTGGAAACAAAAAATAATCACTGGGAGCCAAATCCGGCGAGTATGGTGGATGTATAGGCACGTGGAAGCGGAGGTCATGCAGTTTTTCTAGCAACTATCCCAACATGTGACAGCGCATTATCGTGATGGAAGAAAACTTTCTTTTTCGCAAGGTGTGGATGTTTGGCTTGAAAAGGATCCTTCAATTGGTTCAATAGTGACGTGCAATAGAAGGAGTAGTGCTAGTTGCGGAGGAGGACTTGCCACCTCGACATACAAAAATTGTTGTGCCTATGCACTTGACGGAATGCCGAAAGTCTAGTTGGATAATAAATCATAATGGGAAGCATTGAGTTTTTCAGGTTTTGTTAGATTTTTCATAATAAAAAACTAATTTTACACATTACTAGAATTATTATTACAACTATATATAATTTATAATTTCTCTCCTGTTATGTAATTGGTTATTCTCATAGAAGGTCTTTCTGTATAGAAACTGTGTACGGGTATAACCATTTCTGTCTACTATTGTTTTTAACATTATTTATACTACTTACTTCTAGGGCGTCCTTGCGGACATGAGTATATCAATTTCGTCACAACGAACTAAACTAATTCATTGCATCAACAGGAAAAGCACAAGAACATATAAATTATTATAGTACAATCTAATAATAGTAATAGGTAATAATAGTTATTATTATTATTATTATTATTATTATTATTATTAATACTAATACTATTATTACCAGACAATTATTATAAAGCAAAAGTGTTCGAAAATTAAGCTTCTTTAGAAGCTCACGGAATCTGATTTCATTATTTGGCAACTTAAACAATGAAGCAATGTCATTTGTAGCTATATAAAGCTGATCCTTCCACTGGAACTGTTGCACGCTAATATTCAGGTAAACGTATGTTGCTGCACGTTGTACATACATCAAAATTGGAATTTTGAGAGGTATTTCAACAAAACGGGGACGTATTTTTCGAAATGTAAATGATGGAAGGGGTTTTGATAACGCTTCAACGCGTGAATGTTTGCTTTACGTTTATCCACTGAGGTCATAAACGTTCGTCTTGTTTTCGTTATTATGCGCATTTTAATGCAAAATGTCTCTGATATAACACAACAAACTACAAATGAATTTGTTTGTCTATTTGACAGATAAGTGAATATTTTAAAGAGGGTAATGGTATCTGTGTATAAGTTGGTACACTCACTCTTGAAACTTGCACTTGGAACCTGTTCAACTTACAACCCACACAGTGTCGAATGTTATATGCGGATCAGTTACTACCATCCGAGCTTTTTTAAACCATTAAAAACAATGCAGTTCTGCAACTTCTAAAATTACTTTTCTTTCTGTAACATCCGTGGCTGCACATTTTATGACCTTTTATATGCTGTTTCACGTTAGCATAATTCGTTAGCTTTGTCCTATATGCATAATCGCTACCTGTGGCAGGTAATTGGTTAACACGTTAATCAAATAAATAGCTTAAGCTTTGGGGATACAAGCTTGAGTTGCTCTATTTTGGAATACTACTGTTACTTATGATTTTATAAATGTCCTGTGCCAGTGTAACCAAAAATGTTGTATTCTATACTGATATAGTTGTACTTTTGCATTTTGAATTATAAATTGGCCAGCCACTATGTAGCCTCATAGTGAATAAACATCTTTATTGCAAATGTAAAACTGAAGACATAGTGTTGCATTATTAAGTATACCTACTAACATATGCTGTTTAACAGCCATATGGCTTTTCTTCCCATTATCTATTCACACTTCGTATCCCTATACAGTTCATACGGAAGTGATTCTTCTACCCATTGTATGTTAGAATAGGTGCACTTCTCGTCAAAAATACTGGGCCGGCGCAAGTTTCGGATACGGAGCTTTGCGCATGTTCATTGTGCCAAAGCCTTGGTGTACAAGGTAACAGCAATGAAGAAGCTAAACCTTTAACATTCTCCTTTTTCTTTTTAGTTTGCAGTGTACTCTACTGATGTATTTAGGGTTACTTCTATAAAGAATCAATGCATATAATAGCTAAAATAAAAAGTTCGTTGAAAAACGTTTGGTAAGCAAATGCAAGCACGATGTCTACACATTTAAGCAATGCAATGCTACAAATAAGAATGGTGTAGATGGTTAACACATTGCCTGTAGATTGAATGTATCCATGCTACAGGTTCGAATTCCTTCACAGTAACTATGAGTTGTTTTCTTACTCGTAAGGTATTCAATAATGTCTTAGAACGCTAGGGTTATGTTACAACATCTTGCAGAATACCCCTGAACTGCAATTGATAAGAAAGCTCTTACCCGGCTATACCATTCCGTCATGCCATTATCCTTCGAAATGGCAGACAGACAACAGCTACGCCACCAACTAATTGGTCTGATTCATGGAGGTTACTCCGCATCGAGCGCAACTGCAGTAATCGGAGTCCCCTTGACAACAGCTAAAAGATGGGCTAAACGATTTCGTGAGCAAGGAGAAGTTGCAAACCGGCCATGTCCTGGGCGACTACGCATCTCGATAGAGGAGCAGGATGACACATTGTTGAGGCAAGCAGAATTGCATCCTTTTAGAAACGCTTTTGATCTCAAGACGACGTCTAACTTTCCTGCCTCCACACGCATCATAGGGAGACGCTTTAGAGTGGAATATAGTCTCGTTTATCTGAGGAAACAACGCTTAACAGAAGCACAGATCATCTAGCATACGCTACTATCCGCCAGAACTTACATTAGAGAAATTTTATGTGCTCCGACGAAGTAATCGTCGCGAATAGCAGTGACAGTCCTGTCCGTGTTTACCGTATGGATGGCCACCGATACGATGAGCGCTTCGTGAGACGACTGAGCAGGTCAGGTCGTGTTGGCGTTGCTTGTAGAGGTGGATGTCATACGAGGGAGTAGGTCCTATTTACGGCTAATGTTTATGAAAATGTTTTGGAAAACATTATGATTGCTTCAGCCCCTGAAGGATTCCCCAAAGGGAATCTTTTGTTTCAACAGGACAACCATCCAGTACACACCGCCAATCAGATTCAAAGATGGTTTATGAACAGACGCGACATCCAGCTGTTCGATTGGCCCCCAAATTCACCGGATATGAGTCTCATTGAACATGTGTGGGCTAGAGTAAAATGAATCTTGTGCTCTAATTGGGAAGAACAACCACTCGCCCGTAAGTAGATGAGTTGTGGGACAGGGTGTTAGATGCGTTGGAGTAGGTCGCCATGGATTTGAACTTTTTTCACAATCTTGTGAACTCCATGCCTCGCAGAATGAGAGCAGTTGTTGACACTGGTGGTTTGTGGACGAGATGCTAGACCTACCACCGCCTTTTGGTTTCGAATGTTATTTACTTTATCATTTCAAGAACAAGAAGGACGTTTGTTTATTGTAGTATAGTTTTTTTGTATCCATTAAGGCTTAGTGTTGCCTTTAATAGCCGAAAAGTGATGGTAAATAATATTGTAACAATGTCTTTAGCATAATAATATTTATTATAAAGAGCATATAGATAAGCAGAAATATTCAATTCCCAAAACAAAAAAGAAATTATCTGGTTGTGGAGCTTTGAACTCATTACCTTCGATTTAAAAGTAAATGACGTTACCCCTACACCAAACACATCTTAGCTGAAATACATTATAAACTAGATTGGGCTCCCCGCCTTCGACCGATGTACGTTGCAGCAACAGCACTAGGTACTGCACATTATGTGCACCAGCTTTTACATCCGAGAGTCGGCCCGTTATTTTTGCTGAGAAGTGTACATATTTGCCAGTGGTTCTAAATTAGGTCATACGGATTGGACTAGTCTAGAGGACTGCAAACGAAGGAATCAAAACAGATTTCAGCGCTCTGCTTTGCCGAGCTCTCTTGATGCATGGTCGCTCGCACTCGTATTTTCTTTCCGCTCTCTCGACATCGCCCGGGGAATCGCTTCCCCGTGAGGCCAAGTGCTCGTGTTCTGTTTTAATTACGAGAGCAACTCAGAGTTACGGGTAATGTATACAGCTTGGCATTTGTGGCGTAAGTGGCCTACACCAAGAGTAGCATATGTAGTAGTTCGTAGTACTTTTTACTTTCTCTACTACGTACAGTAAGTAGGGGAAGTATTGTATTCCACCCAAAAATTCGATACCGAGATTTCACCGGAAATACATGTTTTGAGACACCCTGAATCCAAAAAAAGCATTTTTGGAAATATCCGTATGTGTGTGTGTGTCTGTCTGTCTGTCTGTCTGTGAACAGCATAACTCAGAAACGAAAAGTCTGATAAACACCAAACTTGGTATTTAGGTTCAGTATCTTCCAGAAATGCGACACGAAGGTTTTCAAGAAAATCCCCCCACCCCAGATTACCCTTTACATGGAAGATTTTTCGAAAAGTTTAATTTTCTCAAAAATGGCTCCAACGATTTTGATTAAAATATCATAGGTTTAAGATGTTTTCATGACAAATAAAATGTATATCTTGAATTTGCTGGGAATGTCTCCAAAAGTATTCTCCATTGTGAACGACTTTTGCATAACTGGTAAACCATAAGAGATAGACAAAATTTTACTACACAAAAATGTAGATCGCATTAAAATACACAATTTATGTCATATACATTTTTTTGTTGAGTGAACCATTTTCGAGTTATTACTTGTTATTCCCTTAAATTTTTTAATACTTTTCTCAAATGGGAATTCGTTATTCATTTTTTATTTCTTGGATATGCAAAGAGTATTAATCTGTGGGAAAGGGAATGGTGCTGCATCTAGCAACCAGCTATTAAGAGATATGTATGTGCTTAAAGGCTACTGTATTTCCAAATTGCCCTTGTAAATATATTATCCCCTTACATCTACAAGAAAATTAGCAATAAGATAGACTCTGCAAATGTTTATCTCGATTAACATGAAGTAGATGGAGAATAGGCGTTTGTAAAAGTAGTTTGTACAAGAGTAGAGAAAGTCATGTGAGCGTAACACATCAGATTTTTTACTAATGGTTTCTTCTTTACGTTTTGATTTAATGCCGTATAACATTTTCAAGCCTACGTATATTTATAAAGAAATATAAGTGTATGGGCATGCTTTATGCAATTTACGCAATACAGAACTCAATTTAAGATAACTTACAGACTGTTGCCTCTAAGTTAGCTCTCATTATACAAGCGTTTTTCGAAAATTATGCTTTATGTACATGATCCTAAAAACATAAATGAGGGAGCCTGCAGAGTCTTGATGAGCCAATACCAGCATGTGATCAATGTCTGATGATTCAAATTGTGTTTTAGCAGCGACTAGGTTACGAAGCTGAGCATTATCCCAGCCATCATGTACATACACACCGGGTGGAAGGGAAGTTATCACATTAATTCAAACCACTTACAAATTTCATGATTTGGAACATATTTTTGTTTCATTTTTTCTATGACCATTTTCTGCGAAGATATTTTACGTTTTTCGGGAACATAACACGCACATACTGGTAACCTTGCAGCGGAAACCGACTGTTAGCAGGAGTGGCACTCTCCCTTTCAAAATCAGAATCTACCTATAATCAGCTCGTTCGAAAATAAACTTAAATGCGTTTTGCAAATGATACTGCTAATTTAATGAATCAAACCATCTGTCTGATATATAAACACACACAAAAAAACAAACACATAGGCTCTTACAAAGTCTACTAAATGGCGCTTTCAACATGGAACAGAAAAAGAATAAACAATAAACCAAACAATTCATAGGATTCACTCACAGATATTGTTCAAAATGTCCACCATTGGCGCAGCTGCAATCTTCACACCTTCGTAACCAATTACGTCCTATTCTGGCAGAGACACTTTATTGTTGCGTGTTTCCTCCGCAGCCAGAAGAATACGTTGTGTAAAAGATTATGTCAGTGATCAATGTTTTGTAGATCCTGCTTTTCATATCCCTCCAGAAGAAAGGGTCCAGAGGATTCAGGTCTGGCGATCCTACAGGCAATTTGATGCGCTCGTAGCGTACAATCCACCTGTTAGGAAAGCTACGGTTCAGATGGTCACGAACATTGTGTGGTGGAGCACTCTAAAGTAAGAATCATAGGTTTCTCCTAGTTTCTAAAGAGACATTTTACAATAAGCCTGTAAGCATCCCTTGCAGAAATGTCAGATAATTAACTCCGTTCAGCCGGTCGGGGAGAATGTAAAGGCTTATGAGGTAATCACCAACTATTCCTGCCCATACTTTTCACAGCAAATCGCTGTCGTAAATGATGCTATCTGGTGCTGTGAGCATTTTCTTCCGCTCATGTATGGGTGTTATGAAAATTGAAAATTCCATTTTTTGTAAAGGTAGCTTTCTCTGTTGCCATAGTTAATTGTGGCTTATCTACACCTTATTCTAGAAAACAATTGACGAAATCCAGGCTGGGCACGTAATCCGCTGCGGAGAGACGATGTACCCGTTGGATATGATGCGGTAGCAATAACTGTTCTTTCAGCGTCCTGAGAACAAACTAATAGGACACGCCTACCATTCGAGCTATTCCCCGACTTCTGTTGGATGGTTCATCTACAAGATTTAAAACTGCTTCTTCTGCGGCGACGGGATTTTTTGCTTGCTCTCCTTCGTGTTCTGGCTACACAGCTCCTTGTGCCTAGGAACCTCTGCGCCGTCAGAAAAAACGTTCTTGGGTTTGGTATCCTTCGGGCAAGTAACCTAACTTGGTACAATCTGGCGGCAACTATATCACTCTTAGCAGTTTTGCTATACGCTAACAACATTGATCTGAAAAAGCTGGAATTTCGTAAATCTTGTGCTGTACGTATGATTATCTACAAAACACAGCTCGGATTATTTCATCACAAACTTGGAGTTTTAATGCGTAGTACGATGCTATTCTAATAATGACTCACGCTCTAGTGGAGTTGGTATAAACATGGCGTGCTTTTAACTCAGCGACCACGAAAAGCTTATTGGACGATGAAGACATTACTTCCTTATTGTTAATATAGGCCAATAGCTACCAAGTTGTGCTTGTCATTTTGTCAAAATAATACACCCCCTTTCGGTGTGTTTGTTCAGATTAAGGGTGGCGTGGTAAACAAAACCGCTAGTACCCATCTTCTAATTCAGATATTTTGTTTTGTTTACGTCCAGAGTTCTAACATCGACTTACCCTGACCTAGTAACGTTGCCTATGTCTGCAACGACATTATGTCTGCAAAACGGTGTTTGGAAAATGATTAATTATTGCAAAATCCTGTATAATGTCACCTAGTTATCATCGAAAATAGCTCAGAAATACGTTACTCTTATAAGTAGCAAACTAATATCTTCATACATTTTCGTAGAATAAATCATCTAATTTGCAAACATAACTATTTCTTTTCGAAAACGGCTGATCACAGAACAAAATGCTATTATACGCTTTTGTCTATAATACCTCTATGAAGTACATATTAAAGGAACTCAATAAGATCCCTTCCATCCTGTATAATGTGTATCGCCTCATAGATTTTCCAGCCAACAGTTTTGGCAGAAATAACTGCTAGTAAAACTAACATGTTAAATATAACGTAGCATGTATATTGTATCACCCATATGTGATGCTCTCGTACATAGTGGTGCAGGAAAATGTGCTTGAGACCGCTACGCGATTAGAATTTTCATGCATTTTGTTCTAGTAAAATTTGCACACATGAAGTAACTACAATGCTTTTGAAGAATAGCGTTAATTCCAACTTACGTGATTCAATTTGCATTCAGTTTACAACAATGAGATTACCGACATAAATCTCCCTAGCATATGGGGAGCCGAGTCCTTGAGTTTCTTCCAAATGTTTTTTGCACAAATCAATAATAGCAAACAAAAGTTCTTTTATGCTAATTCTGATATTTGTAGCATTATTTTCTCCCAGCTACTGCAGCTCTGCCAAATGCACGTAGGGTCACTTGGCAACCATAAAATGTTTATATTCAGCTCAACATATATTTGAATTAAGGAACTTAAAAATGACCTGATAAGCATATTAACTGATCGTATGTCCGTAGCACACGTATCAAAGCACTCACCTCGAAAGTTCTGCTTCATTTCGTACGTTACTTGGGATTTATGTTGGAAAAACTACCTGGAAACATTCACAGTTTAAATGAAACTCACCAAATAAATAGTGTGCATACAAGGGCATTCTTGCCTGTTACTCTACAAATTTGGTCAAGACAGGTTTAATAACTGACTTTGTTTTCTTGTCGATAGCAATAAACTCTCAAGTTTCAATTTTATTTTCTGCATCACTTTAATAACCCGTACTGCTACCTCCTAACACCTGTAGATTCAGTGTCTGTACTTCTGCCTGGGGTAAACGAAACTGAATCTTCTTGAACATTCATGTCTACATGCGTAAGAAACCACAGCTTTCCTTCATCTGCTAACAACCCTACAGGTTTACACAGCCAGAAGTGGAATATTCGCCAAACACCACATATAGCACGAGTGATGTAAATCCCGAGCGCTCTTGTCTGTCTACTTCGTTATTCATCGGGAACATTTTCAAAAGCTCACCAGCTCGCTTGCAGTCCACTACATAGTTTAAAATTCACCAGCCTTCTTCGGTGATTAGAGAGAGGCTATTGCGCTCGCCTCCTTAAAGGCCTCTACATTGTGTAAAATTCACTAACCATTTTCAAAAAGAATTAAACTGCTTTTTATTTATGGACGCCCTTTAACTGATATGGTTTTTAGCGTCCCATTCTATACTAGGCGTGAAAGACCGGAAATGTTGCTCAGAGGCCTCTTTATCAAGCTTGAGGTTCTTTTTCATGCCGTAAATCTACGACATGGGACCACCGGCTTCACTTCCCTTCCAAAGGAAGCCATGCTAAGGACTTTACGCCCGAAAAAATCCATCGTGCTTCCTCGAGTTTCAACTCGCGACCTGGGGAGCTAGAAGATAGAATGGTACCCCTACACCATGGAGGACGACCCAGTCATTTTCGTTGACCAGAGAGAGGCTGAGGTGCTCGCCTGCTTCTACATTTTGTTGTTGTAAGTTGGCTATGGATACAACCAACTAATGAGAAGAGATAATATATCGTAAAGCAGTTGCGCAGTTTAAATTGCAGCAGTGTTGTACTTTTTCACATTCAGAAGTGGCAGTAATGGGAGTCAAAAATATTTTACGTCGCATTTCTGCAAACAGATATAAATGCCAAAAAAGTCTAAAACAATAACACTAAAGAACAATACCTTTGTTGGTTGTTTAATATCGTTTAACGAAGTATATTTTTAAGAACTCTCTATACTCATAATGAATTCAAAGATAATTTCAAAATAATGCACAGAGTAGCGTATTTTCACACATTTTACTTGTTCAATTTAATTACATAAAAAGAGTACAGAATATTACTTGAAGATTAGTGTTGGCGAAATGTGGTAGCTATTGGATGCTGTCTACTTTCCCTTTGAAGCTCGGATATCGGTTGTATATTCTGCAGTTTTTCCTTTGGTCTTCCGGCCACAAAACTTGGTAACTTATAGTAATCCATTTTAATACTACTCCCACTATATATATTAAGACAGGCATTCAGTCTTCAGCATTACTTCTAATTTGGATGCAGCCCCTCTACCGCCTTCATCTTTTTCGCAGTTGCGGTCGTACATAGGCAACGATCACGTACGACGTGTCGTTCTCCGTGGGTATTACCGGCAACATAGAATGGGACGCTAAGAACCGCAGCAGTTAAAGTGCGTCCATAAATAAAACTCAATTTGATTTTAAAACAACGTACGAGACAGGTTACAACAATCTTTTGAGGAATCTTGGTACTCCCGCTTTGGTGTTAGTTCTTCTGAGGAAGTCGTTAACGAAGACAGACGACCATTTTGAGAATTTTCTACCCTGATTGACAACAAAAACCGTCTATATAGGTATATCAAAGCGTCAGCGAAATCGTAAGCCTAGAAGTTTTGGCAGATGACGACACGATTTCTCTATCGGAAATTACAACAGTGACCTGGACCTTGTAGAGGAACTGTTGAACTTCCGATTGCCGTTGTCAGTCGCAGGTGGGCGAGCCTGGGAGCCGCTTCTTCCTCTCCCGAATCAACCAAATGTGTTGAGGTTGTCCAAGGAATACAACACCAGTTATTCAGCAACCACTTCATCAGCAGCGGCAGCAGCGAAGAGACATAATGTCCCTAGATTTAGATTTTGCTTTGCTATCACTCCATTTATGGTGAGCTTATTTATGAAATCTATATATCTTATACTCCACATTACTGAGCTTTCTTCTTTTTTCTCTCATACCTTGTGAAGGTTCTCCCCATACATTACATTGTTGGGCCAAATTAACGCGTGTATTGCACAAATATGTTCATCTACTCTCTGTTACATTTGCAAGCATTCGTTGGATACTTTTTTCATAACGCTATATACACATTTCTAAATTAAACTAATGACATTCATCATGATATACTTCTGTACAGGAACTAAATTTAATACAATATGCCTTGAATGCTAGGCTCGTCACATATTTGCTTTATAGGATTTAGAAAATACTTTCAGACACATTCTAGTAATGTGTGCCACAACTTGCAGGTGTAGCACCTGTGCGTTGTGTCCGGAGGACGCTGTGATTACTGAGGTTGCTTCCACGAAGATATTTGCGGATGCTTCTATTGCAATTTATGCAGTTGTTTTCATATGCTTTCTTTCTATAAGCGTTTATCGTATTTCATTATGAATTGGAACAAGTGTCCAAAATATAAGGATGATATTTGCAGTGAACATTCACCGTTTAGGGATAAACGTATGCCTAAGGTAATTAACATATTTTTGGATTTTTGTATGAAACATTGCTTTATTAGCAGTGAAAAAGCTATGTATCAACCAAGATGTCTACAATGACATACCCGTCAAAAGTGTAGCTCATACAAGTTGCATAATCCGTATAAACATTTAATGTCATTTATTTGCAAGTGCATATCCGTCAGGTTCAATCCTTTATTTGTCAATATTTTATTTTCATTGTGCTGGATATTTTCCCTCTTTGTTATTGCTCCCTTATCTGCTTTGTATCCTGCTATAAGTGTGAGTCCTTTTCCAGAATTGTTATATATTTTTGTTTTGTGCTGGGGATGTTGTATATGTAAATGACATTTGTCATTATGTTCCGGATTTTAATGACGTGTGTCTTGAATAATATATTTCATATATTAATTTCCTTTTTGGATTTATTTTTATAATTCTATTCTTCTATACTAGGTTAGATAGCTTTATTTCTTAAAATGGTTAGGCAATATTAAAATTTTGTATATATATATATATATATATTCATATACATATACATATACATATATATATACATATATATAACCTACTGCATTCCCCTTCCGTATTTGCTTACCATTCGTGTGTGCGCGTGAATGTATGTGTGTTTCTTCTGAGTCGCAGTTCACTTCCAGAATTGCAGACGGTCTCATCGCTCCTCCATGTACGTAGGGTTTTTTCATTATTCCATGCTTTTTTTCTCAAATTTTCCTCCACCTGATGCGTTTTTCCCCCGCGTTTGGTATTCTGTCCTGCGGAAAAGAACTCCTTCCTTTTGCCTCTTTTTTCCCCTTGGTTTCGTGCATTTATCTGCATGTGTGATAGTTCGCTTTCACCTTACATTCACTTCGCTCCACCAGGTTATATTCATTTTAGTTTCGTTTTACCTCACGTATTCTATTGCTGCTTCAAAGTTTCATTTTAGTTAATCTTTGTATTATTATGTTTCTCCCATTTTGTTTGGTCACATATTTAGGGATGTTTGCAATTATTGCTTTCCATGTTTCCAGTTTTCCACTTTCAATCCCTTCATTTATAAGTTTTTTCATCATTACTTGTTTGTCGTATTTTAATTGTACTATGGTTATACATATTTGTATATTCCAATTTACGTTTTAGTCACTTTTCAACGTATTTTGTTTCTTTGTTTTCGTATGTATATTATTTTTATTATTGTTGTTAATTATTGCTCTAAACAAAGCTGTATGATCGATACCAAGTGGAACGATGCATGTCAATGGATACATCGCTTTGTCACACCTTTAGATTAGTGTACGTGCTTAAGTTTGTTTTGGTTCACTTCAGCCTTAGGTTAAAACAAGTATGCTTGAAATTATTATTCCTAGGTAAAAATATATGACGAAGAATGAAGCAGAATGACGAAGCATATTTTATATTACTAATACATTCACATCGGATGTATGTTTATGCGGAACTCTCTACTCACTATTCTTTATTTTATATAGCTTCTACATAATATTCTTACGTGGGCTTCTTTTTCTATCTATTGCTTGTTGATTAAGAAAAAATTTGCAGTCTTACTATCATTGCAATTTCGTTTTAGGCACAAGAGGAACACAGCAACCGAATGATAGTCATGTGTTTAAAAGGGCTCACTGTAGCTTTAGAGTTAAATGCTCTTGCCGTAACATCGCGAAAAACAAGTTAACAGCGACAGGACTTCAACAAATATTACAAAGTATTTAACAATTGAAACCAACATTAACGACTACCTCAGAAATGGTTGAGGGCACAAAAAACTTACTTGAAATAAATTGCGCGTTTTTAGGAGATCTAATTCTTTAATGTACGCCTTTATTTATGTTTTAAAATTTCCCATTATACAAAATAATACAAAAATCCTTCTTATCAATTTTGCTCCTAGTATACGCGTTCGTCCTCCAGATATTACTCAACGCGTACCCCATTGTCTTCCTGGATATTCTCTTAGGCGTTTTAGACATTTCATCGTGTTTTTCACTCCTTAGTGTCCCCGCGCTCTAGGAATTTTGCCTTTTACGATATAGTGCTCCTGCACCAGATGTTTTCACTTCCAAATTTTACCCCCATCGTGGTGGTATTGTAGATCCGTCCTATCCCCGTCCTCTAGGGTACCTTAGTGCCTTACACATTCTAACCACATCACCACTTTCCCCTTTTTATATGATACGGATTATGGGTTTTGATTACAGTTATTCTTGTCACAATAGTCTTTCGAGCTTACTGTCGCCATTTCGTTTTTAGGACTAGCGTGGCGATATTTACTGAAAGCTTTAATTTCTTCCCTTTTCTTAATCCGATGGATTAACAGGCGACACTAGCGCCTCGGTTTTGGTTATGAGTCATTCCTACCTTCTCTTTATCTTTCCTTTGTTAGCATCCGTCCTGATTCCAGTCCCCTTCGTGCTCATCTCCAGGATATTACCTTCCCCAACTTAGACCCTATCCTCGCATTTTTCCATCCTCTACTATCCCAGTCCTCTTGTCTTCCCGATTTAGTGTTCGTTCTCCAGGGGTATTCACTTCTGCGATTTGCCATATCCTGTCGTTATCGTACTCCCTTCGTATTCTCATCCTCCAGGGTATTGCCTTACCGCATTATTGCTCTCCTCTTTTTATATCATACCCATTAGCGGTTTGTATTATACTCATTCCTGCCACAATACCTTTTCCTGCTTATTGCTGGGAACATAAGCTTTCCCCGCTTGTTTTGTATTTCTCAGCGCCTAGTGCACCTATATTTATACAAATTTTTATATTTACCATTTTTTCTTTATCCGACTGCTTCACAGGGCTGGCGTCGTAAAAAAAATTCAAAATTTTCGGCTGTTGTTAATCCAGCGGATTAACATGAGAATCCAAACGTCTGATCCATATGTATTACTGTTTTTGTTTCCATTTTACAAAGTGAAATGCCACAAATTTCATCAATTCAAATAGTTTAAATTCCTAATTAATTGCGAATGCTTCTGCTGTACAAGGAAATATTTTAAGTTATGGTCTTCCCTTCTAATCCAGCTATAGCACATGAAAAAACACGTTCATAGGTCTTCAGGCTATAATTTAGAGAAAACTACGTAAAAATAGATTGATTAATTTAAATAAGGCAAAAATGAAGCTACTGTAACGCGGTTTTTCCCGAACCAAAAGGTCCTGTGTACTGTTCCTTCTTGTTGTCCTGCTTCGACCTTGGCGAACCTCTTCAGGCTGGATGAACTCCTCAACGAGGCCAACGAGGGAGAGTGCCTACTGTGACCATTCTGCCCTTCCCCTACTGTGTTTGGATGGTGAACCGCTAGCCTCAATTTCGTACTTCAAGCTTATAAGCGGTAGTAACCATAACTACTACCACTTCAATGATAGTGCTCTCTGAAGTGCTCTCCGCTCCATGATTCCTTTTAGCAAGGTTGAAAGCGTAAGAATTGTTGAAGCTGTAGCAGGGGGCACTTAAATTGCTAAAGTCCTCACCCCTTGCACCATGAAGCGGGAGGAAAGGAAAGCAGCTCCCCACCTCAGCCAAAAATATGAAAACATAGCAAGCAGGATATTTGCGCACGTAAAGAAAACAACGCTAAAAAGCGGAAATAAGAACAATGCGATGTGAAAGGGAGAAGGCAACAATCTGAGTGCTATAACATACGCTGGCTACATAAAAGTTATACCAGTAAAACAACGAATACACGAAAACAACGTTAAAAGAGGACAGAAGATAGGAAAAGGAAAGTAGGAGATTAGGAGGGACTAGAGTACTCCAGGAAATGAAGGATGAAGGGGATACTCTGTATTTACATGGAATGTAAATAAGAAAAACGTTATGAGAGATTCTACAAATCCCAAAATATGAATATAGATATAAATAATTGAGCATCAGGTCTGTTCACATTATAAATATAGATTAAAATGACTCCAGGAGAAATACAAGCTAGAATGGCATACCAGACGGAGGAGAAAGGAAAGACCACCGCCTCAAGGCAAAAGCAGAAAGAAAAAAGGAAGAAACAGAAGGAGAGAGGGAGAGAAGAAACCTGGTAGAGGAATCCTACTAGCACAAAAATAAAATAAAACTATGCATCTGCCTGAGAACCTCGGAAACTTAAGCAGAGACATTGATAAAAGTGGCGAAGGTCCCTGGCAGGGTGAGAAATTTGAGAAAAAACGCAGGAACTATAGCATGCGAAGACCAGCTAATTTAATTTATGAAGCGTTGGTGTTAGTAAATTATACGTAACATAATCCTGTAAGCGGAAGGAAACTTAATTAACAATTTTAACATTGCGATATGGTTCAACACAGAAGGAGCTAGCTTCTGTGAAAAATATTTAGAAGCATTAGTCAAAGGATAATTACGCAGAAGGACTATATCGCCTATCTGAAATGGGACCGGAATACGAAGTGCATTATACTGGGAGACACGTTTATCAAAATCTCATCGAAGATCCTGAAAAGCCTGATGTCAAACATGTCGAATAGAAGCGGGGGATCTATCGCCCAGAAACAAATTATGTAAAAGCCACGGATTAGTCAACGGACAGCAGGTTGGAGTTTAAGCACAATATGAATTGGACGAGCCTCCAATATCTGTATGAGATCCAAATTGGATCCGAGAATTGCAAGTCCCAGTGGCAATGATTTTCTAAATAGTAGTCAATAAGAGTACTTTTAAGATTCCGATTCACCCATTGCCTAAGGAGGGGCGAGTGTAATACAGATGTGTATGTACAAATTTAATATCCCTTTCAAACAGAAAAGGGCAAAAAGCATATGAGCAAAGATACGAAGCTTTACTCGGGACCAAGTAGTGTGGTAATCCCGAACCAGTAAACATTAGATAAAATTGCCATGGCACTATTAGAAGTAGATGCATGCACAGACGCGAACCAAATAAATAATGTAAAGGCGTTGAAGACGACACAATTTAGGCGTCATTCCAAAAGCGCCCTGGGTTTGAATCGCTTGGAAAACCTTTGTCGGTTGTCGACATTGCTTTGTAGTGTTCCTATAAGTATAGACATTCCGATTGTTGCCTCATTCGGAATTTCTCTCATTTCTTATTCTGTGTCTACCCATGGAGCACTTTACTATTGCGCAAAGTGTGCTATATGTAAAAAAATTGTATCAGAACGGACAAATTTTTGCAAGAGCTGCCAGGCGACTTCACGCGATTCTAAGGTGTAACGAAGCACGGATTAAATCAACAGTTTGCAGACTTATGAAAATTCGATGAAAGGGGTTCAACAGTGTACATTAAAAATCTTGGGTGTCATCGTTCTGGCCTATCTGAGCAAAACATTGCAGTATGGCTGTTAGTCGAATGAAATTGGCTCTTTATCGTTCCTAAGAAT
The DNA here is from genome assembly GCA_030765065.1 of Deroplatys truncata. NCBI lineage: Eukaryota > Metazoa > Arthropoda > Insecta > Mantodea > Mantidae > Deroplatys > Deroplatys truncata. Next base: position 205,725,479 of record CM060981.1, read on the forward strand.
TGGACATAGAATGCTCTTCAACACCGAGAATTTTCCGGCATGATCGCCTTTCCCACCCTTACAAAATTCAGTTAACGGAGCTGCTGAAAGTGGCCGATCCCGAGAAGAGGCAAAGTTTAGTTGACTGGTTACTGAGCAGACGACAGGAGGACGACGGCCTTGCGGGAAAATCATCATCAGTGACGAGACGCACTTCAACTTAAATGGATTTGCAGAGAAGCAGAACAGCCCAATCTGGTCAAAAATCCTTGCATCCACAAACAGAGACAATTTGATGCGGCTTGGCGGACGGCCTATTTGTTTTTGAGATGAGGCAGGACAAGCTGCGACAGTTGATGGAAACCGATACGTGCGATGATAAGTGCTTTTGTGGGCTCGTTTCAATTGAATGGGCATTCAGGAATTGTGGTTTCATCAGGATGGTGCCACCTGGCATGCTTCCCGAGATACAATTCAGTTGCTTCACGAGCGGTTCCCGGGTCACCTCTTTTGGTGTAATGCTGACTATCAATTGCTACCAATGACTTGTGAGTTTCTTCTTTGGGTACACTTAAATTATTAGTGTATGTCAATAAACCCCGAAACATCCGTGACATCTTTTGAGGAAATTCGACAAGTAGTCGGCGAAATCTAGGTGTATACTTCTCATTCAGCCATACCGAATTTTACGGACAGAGTTCTTGCATGCCAACACAGTGGATTAGGTTAAAGGTCCGACATTATTTTCCCTACCTGAAATGGGAATGTTGATGAACACATGTATGTATTTTGTTATTATTTTTTTGGAAAAAAATATAGTCATCATTTGATATATAAAATCCGGCGCGCTTTTTTAATTAGCATATATATGTATTGCCATTAACAGAAGAAGTAGAGAACCCACGAAATAAATAAATAGGCGATACATAGAAAAGGCCGCTAATTTCAACTAAGATATCTTGATAGGTTTTGGTCGACTTTGATAGACTTTGGTGGTTTAGCAATCGCACCAGAATGACAAGTTCGAACAGAATCCGCGATATCGCGATACATATGTTTCCACACAAAATATTGACGTATTTTCATTTTCGTTTTAGAAAACACCAAATGAGCGCCAATAGGAGACGAATGAAGTTGCAGTAAAACCAAAGGTACTAAGTGCTTTTAAGTGCTTGTAAATGTGGTAACCGAGCCTACAGCAATTCATATTTAAAGTCATACCCAGCTGATATATATATAGCTTTATAGTCACGCCAGATAGGACCAAGAACTAAATGAGCAGGGAAGGATGTAGAAGCTGCTAGAAAATCGTTTGTAAAGGCAATAACTGCACAGATTAAGGAGGGCCAGGCTCGTGAAACATACGAGATGATACGTCAGCTACATCATTATCGGAAATCCAGATTGAATAGAAAGAAAATTGAATGGAGCTGGATTTAAAATTATAAGCCCAGCTAAAGTCCGTCCATAAATAAACCCAAATTAGCGAGCAAGCTTTCCGCTTCTACAAGAGTCCAAAGGACGGCCTGATTACTGCATTCAAGTTGGAAGGACGTGTTTTCTCAAAAATCGTGAAACTTTCTAAAGCCGTAAGAACTGTAAGAGCCACAAGCCCATTGAGCGAAGTTCTTCACTCGGCGTCGGACAGGCGACGCAAGGTAAAATAAACAGGTTGACGCCTTTTGTCTGAATCCTGAAGAAAGAGTGCCGTGACTACAGCTCGGAAGCCGTCTGTTTCAACTATAAAATGCTTAGTTAAGTCAGGCATAGCTAATACTGGAGGATTCATAGTCGAGGATTTCAAGCGAAGAAAATATTTGTATAACTGATGTATAACTGACATCTTACTGCTTTCCGCCTAACGGCAAATGAGAGTTGTGCTATTAAACAAAATTTAGGAATAAATTTGGAAATGAAGGCTGCCATACCCAAAAAAGTATGACGGCTATTTCAATGTAGTCGGAGCGGAAATTGAGACAAATTGCGAAGATGCCTGCAGGTTCAATGTAGATGCCATCAGGGGAAATTAAATGATCCCAAAACGAAATCTAGTAACGGTAAATTTAATTTTAGTCGAATTAACAGTAACTTAGATGCTGACTATGGCTTTTGAAGTCCGAATAATAGATAATAAGGCCATCGAGATAATGAAACATAAGTTTGTATATAAACATAAGTAAGATATTGACTGGACAAGATAAACTTTTAGCACTGTTCGAAGAACCAAAGCGTACTCGTCGAAATTAGTATAAATTCCCGGGAGTTAAAATGTCGTAATAGGAGCTGACGATTCTACCTATAATAACAGAATTTGGTAATATGGCTGTTTCAGATCGAAAGCAGTGAAATATTTTGCGCAACTGACGTAATGTGCTGCCAAATGTAAGTCGGGCAGTAACATAGGATCTTATAGTTTACCTTTGTTTAATTTACGATAGTCAACGACCAGACGAAAAATCTCCATTCGGGTTAGGAAAGAAAAAACGCGGACTTGAATTGAGACAATTACATGCTTCAATAATGGCTGGTTCTAACATTTGCTCAATCTTAATGCGTAATATTTCCAACTGTGCGGTATACATTTGTATGTCGAAGAACAAAATGGGGTAGTGTCTTTTAATTGCATTTGGTAATGAACAAGTTTAATTGTTCCCAGCTTGTCGGTACAAATTCTGATAATTGCGAAAGCAAACGCAAAATGACATTACGTTGATCGGCCGTCACATGTAGAAAATTTACCTGAACGGTAATAATGGGCAAATATGGCTGACGAGGATCAGTCTAAGGAAAGTTTCACTAATACATGAGGTTTAAATGTGAACGTCGGAGTAAATTCGTAAAATCCAAACGTACTTGTAACTTGGCCATAAATGGTGGACCCAAAATCGCGCCGCATGGTATATGATTAACAAAAATGGAATAGAAAGTCCATGAAAATCTGGAAATTTTAAATTGTGAGGAAGCTTTACCCAAAATAGGAAATTCAGAGCTAGACACAGAATAAGGTTTCATTGTTGATAATTTTATTATGGAACGGAATTTAGAAGATAATTTATCAAAAATAATGCCTTACGTAAATTATTGGAAGATACGGAATTCAATAAGGCTATAGTGGAGTACAAAACACCGCAATTTAAGGCAAATTGTAAAACAGGACCACCAATAACTATGGAGGAACCAGTGAATTATTCACCCAAGAAACTCATTGCAGTAATGGACCTATAGTCAAAACACGCAAATGTCGGCGGCGCGTAAAACGAAAATTCTGGGTATGACCTAGCTTTTGACAAAAGGAGTGAACATGCATTTTATGCTATGACTCTGATCGAGGAGAAACAATTTTTAAATTGGCATCACCAATTCGAATCTGAAGCAGGTATTAATAATATGATTGGTAGTAATTTCTAAACCTGCTAAGCAATGACAAAGCTGAAATCCAAAGGAGTGGAAAAGAATTTCATATACGATATATTTATGAATAAATTTAGTTTAATAATTATTAATTATTATTGTTTTAAAACACCTTTAATGTCATAAACTTTCCTGAATCTTTTGTATGTTTTAGATAATTAATTAAAATTGTGTTTATAGCTACTGAGAAAGAAACCGAAAAGTTAAATAAACCTAAAAATGCGTTAAAGTGAATAGACGAAAAATATTGAATTCACAATCAAACAGATATTGTGAAAATATAAGATACGCAACAAAAAGAGGAAATTCAAGCACAAAAAAGTTTTATATGCCTTATGATTATAAACCTGTTACTTTTGTAAATATTTGATTTATTTAATGTAAAAATTGTTAAAGTAAATGTTTTTTGTTATAGTTAGTAACCAGGCAAAAGCTCGAGTAAACAACATTCAACTTTTTGAACTGTTAGAAAAATGTTCCCCGAGAAGGAAAAGCGAAGGTTTTACATCTATACGTGAATTGCTAAGTATTGTAAACGAGAAGTAGTAAATAATTAATTGTTGTACTATAAAGAAGGTCATTAAGTATTCAAATTAAATATGTAAGTAAAATATTTGATTCAGATATACATATTGTTCGTCGTTAACAAGCAGATTGAAAGTGAAATAAAGCACACGTTCTAGTGAAAGTTAATATATTTGATTTGTTATTTAAATAGTAGTATCTTACCTTCCCAAACACCTAAAGAACTTAAGATAGGAGTCGTCATTGATACGAACTGATCTATTATTATTATTATTATTTTTATTGTTATTATTTAAGAAAGCTTAATATTAATTGGACGAAATAAAACTCTAACAGAGTTACTTCGCATAACAACGCTATAATTTAACAATTCCTGAGTAAGAAAATATCCACCAAGGTAATCACTTATGCCACGCCAGGCATAAAACTATTACCAACTGCACGAGAGGCGCAGTGAATTCAAATAGAGCAATTCAAAGTTTACAGCATAATATTCTAGAGCTTCGAGGGCATCCACCAGGAGTCAGCAGCGATATCCACGGGTCATCATCGCAATCCAACACATTCACTCAACCAACCCATTCTAAAACTACTTCAAATCTGATGAAACAAAGAGCATTCGACGGAACTGTGGAGGTTTCATTTGGAGATATGGGTGACAGTAGACGTGGAATATGCACTTGATGATACCACAAAGTAGCTCATCCAAGTCACGAATAGTATGTGGAGTAATAGGAAAGGTACAATTAGACCGAGTGAACGAATTAATTCATGATAGCATAAGGGTTCAGATTTGTTCCTCAGAATCATTCAATTGAAATAACCACGCAAGGCATTTTACACGCTGCACAAACGAGAACAATTTCTCGGAATCTGCTTGCCTAGTACAATAGCATTGAGCAAGATACTGATTCTAGAACCGTGAAGAGAAAAAAATTGAAGCGCGGAAGAATGAAATTAAGTCAAAGACAATTGCTTTGTCAAGGCCCCTTGTAATAAAAACTCCAATTTACCAAGGGCGCTAATGTCCTTGCAGTTGAGCGCCCTTAAACGCAAACCAGTGAATCGAATTTACCTTGTACGACGCCCAAAAGCAAGTTATTTTGCCTGATCGTTTAAATACAACGATCACAAAATTTTTAAAAAAAATCCAAAAATTGCAATGTTACTAATGCATTGTTAACAACGAAGTGTGCCATGTCTAATAAGGACCGAGCCGGATGCTTCACTCGTAGTGGTTTAAATTCAACTGTGAACATATAACTGACGATTGGTTAACCCCACTCGACAATAATTTCGAATCAACTTGGTTTATACATTGTATCGTGTATCCCTTTACAAACTGATATTTCAGAAAGACATTTGTAAAGGGTAGAATAAGCTGTTAAGAAATGCATTTCAGACGCGATAGTTTTAGCAATTTGAGAAGAAGAAGGTAGTTGTAATTTCTCATTGCAATAAGAAAAACACGCTCATAATCTAAGTAGCATCACCGGTGTAAGTGGCAATACTGTTTCAGAAAAAGAATGTTGAAATTTAGATGATTGAAAAGAATCATAAAAATCCGACTGTTCATTTCGTTAAATATCCGCACTTACATTAAGTTTTTCACGTAAAACCGGTAGCACGTGTATTACCTCATAGCGTAAACCAAGTAATTTTAGGAAGAAAAATAATTCTTCTTTACTATGGAGTTCAAGGTTGCATAATGCCATGATGATGGCAATAATAATAATCATAATAATACAGAAGCAACCTAAGAACTTGGTAAATAACTGCACATACAGTAAAACATACATGGTCCGTAGCGAGAGAGAAGAATGTGATATATACATATATATATATATATATATATATATATATATCGCTCACAGAACATATAGTGAAAGTGTCTACCTCAAAGCACACAAAGAATAAGTTGAACACTCTAAATAGATTATTAATGAAACATTAACAAAATACAAACTGCTGCCATTTTTGTCACGCAAATTTGCGCTGAAATAAAACAATTTAATTTTCTACGAACGTAGACCCAGTGGAAAGGTGATGATATATAGCAGTAAGTATTGTTTATACTTTCACCTCTGTCCTTCCAGAAGCCAGATCATTTCACAACATAAGTTAAAGGTCTGCAATGACTAGGAATGGAATGTGGCACGTCACAGGATCGTATAGTCAAATGTAATAGAATTTGATTTTAAGCGTTTTGCTACTTCCCATCTCACTTATCTTTTATTTTCACGTTTAACAAATATATGAATACTGTGCAATAGTATTAACAATTTCTCACAGTAATATTTTAGTATAAACTTTGAATGTGAGTTAACAGTAAGAAAAATCCTAAAACAATGTGTATTATAACGAAAAAACATTCTGGTTCTAAAATTTAACACATAAAAATCGATTAACATGTATGCGCAGTTACAACAGAAAAATTAAGCTCGTCGCCATTTTACAATTTGCTACTCCACAAATTTAGCCACCAAATCGAATAGTTTAAATTTCTCGTTAATTGCGAATGCTTCTTCTGGATAAAGAAATATTTTAAATTTAGCCTTCCTTCTAACCCAGAATATTATAGCACTTTAGAAAACGCGCTGATAGGTATTGAGGCTGCGTCTGTTGTACAGTGGAGGGGGTTAAAGGATATTTGGGATATATTGTTGGAGCGTTGTACGAGTATCTACTTGGATTTCTACGGTGCGTGGGTACATCCTGATCTTGGGTTGTTGTGATGGATGAAAAATACAAAGTCTGTGAATTGTTACACATTATTACAATTCTTTCAGCACTTCACCCTCTCTCGCCACCATAAAAATAGCTAACCCCATCGTATGCCCATACCTACATGGAGCGTGGTATCAAGAGCAATCTTCGGCTACAATGTTCACCTTATTTGTTTATTACGAAGAAATCAATTTCGTGATACACGTTACATGTCCAGCTCGTTGCAGAATACTCGTCAGAGAGTTGTGTATGCTTCTGTTGTCTGTCGAACAGTGTCTGAATTCTACCGCCGTTAGCCGTTTATATGTCTCAACTTTTGTTTACTTACAGTCCTTTTAGTTTCTCAATACTTTGACAATAACACGCGCATCTGCGTAAACACCATGGGTTCGACGGGTATTTTTCATGTTTGAATAATACGTTAACACAGCGACATTCTAGCTCCGCCGGCGCGGTACCCCCATTATCATAGGCAGTTATTTGTTTAGGCTTCTGACAAAATTACCATTTCTTGCAACACGTATATCACAGCATGTGACAACACAATACTCTACCGGGTTTGACTTAATTTTAAGATGCCCTTACGTCTCTTTCTAATACTCATTCATCATATTATTACACCGCTATCTATTAATTTATTCATCTGTAAACATTTAACTTATATGTGATTGGGAGCTTATCGGTCATATGGACCGTCTCAGTCTGCAGTTTACAATTTAGAGGAAACTACTTACAAAACAGGTTGTTTAATTTAAACAAGGTCAAAATGAGAGTTATCGTGCCGCTTTGCTTCCTGAACGAAATGAATTGGTGTACTGATTTTTTCTTGCTCTGCTTCCACCACAGCGAATCTCTCTCTCTCTCTCTCTCTCGCTCTCTCTATGGTCTCCAAGCTGGGTGACCCCTAGTTTAAGTTGATCGAGGAGCGAGAGTACTTGTTGCGACCATCCTGCCCTTTAATTATTGCGGCAAACTGCTGAACCTCTTGGCACACTTTCGTACTCCAAGCATAGGAGCGGTAGTAACCAAACCTAATGCCACTTCAGTGATAAAATGTTTTCTGAAGTGCTCTCCGCTCCATGATTCCTTGTACTTGGTTGAAAGGCTAAGAAATGTTGAAGCTATAGCAGGTAGAATTCCACAGCATTATTTCTTGGATATGGTCAACTATGGATATGTTACCCTGGCCAGTCACAGATTGTCACTGAACATGTGGAGTGGGTTACTCAGAGCATGCGCAACAGCATGCTGAGCACAGCTGAAGGTAGACTTATTACAAAGTGTCTATCCAAGAGGTGCTAAAAGCCGGTTGCGGAAGGGTAGTGAAAATAGCAGTGCAACCACATATCAGTATTATTTTTACTTTCTTTATCAGAAGCAGAGCAGACATATAAGGAAATGTCTGTCCGAGAGGGAGACCTTTGTGCAAGATTACGAGATCTCTGCTTTTTAATACAATAAGTGCATATAAACTACTTATTTACAATAAAAGACACTAATTATATTTATGTGTTCTATTGACTTAAAATTTGGGATAGACACTGTTTACACCGTCTACTTGTGCGGGAACAGCTATGTGCTTCATGATCAATATGCTGAAGTGATTATGAAGAATACAATCACAAATATGTTACATAAAAAGAAAATATAGTAAAAGTGGGAGAGAAGAACAAATTTAAATAGCAGAAATATTGTAAATTATATTGTATTTAGAATGTAATATAAAATATTATAATCTTATGCACGGAAAAATATAAAGGAAACGTTGTATTGGAACAGCAGATAGCAAATTAAAACAATTAGCTTCTGGACCTAGCAGCACAGGGAGTTGGCAAATGAAACAGCTTATATGAGAGAGGACCGACGAGAGAAAGAGACACAGATAGAGTGGAATTGCCAAGACATCAGTAGTTCACAGGGAGTTGGATAAAGTATCAGCTTGTATGAGAGAGAGCACGGACTTAAGAAAGAGACAGAGATACTTCGGAAATCCCAAAAATGCCACCAGAAGCGCGACACAAGAAATACGAGCGATTGAACTCTCATACAATGCTATGTGAAATACCAATTAAAATAGATATTACAATTATTGGCTCGAAACCATGCCTCAGAACATTTACGTATAAAAAGGGAAACTTTTTCCAGGCACCTCACATTATGCTTCTGGTTTTTAAGCAACGAGACGCTAACCCAGTCCACGTTGTATGAAGGGTGAGAGAAGAATAAAGAAAAACCATAAATATGAAAATAAATGAAATAAGTTTGTTAGCCACTTTTATGTTTTACACCAGGAATAAAGTCCAGCTAATAATCAAACACATGGTTATATTATTGAGCTCACCACTCCTGAGATAAAGGTTGATAAGGATTGGCTTAATTTACAGCATCTTCCAGCACGGGATAGCAGCCGCGGACTTCGAAACAGAGACCAGGCCAGGTGAGTACCTACGCTGATCCTAGCGGAACCTGATTGGCATCATTCCGACCTGCTCAATACCATAGCGTTACCCACCAATTGCATTTCCTATTTTTAAAGGTATTAATACCAATTCTTAATATAGCTGAACACTAAATTTACCATATATGCCCCTTGTACTAATAAACAGAATTAGGCTTTGCATAGAAATGATTTTTCCCTGATCAATGAAATTTGAAACAAAACTGTGTCATCATAACTCTTTCATACTGACTAAGTAGGTTGAGGTCTGAAAGCTGAGACAGAGTTTAGAAATTTAGTATTACGATAGGAATAAAATCCCTGCCCATGGCCTACCAGTGAGCTACCATGACGAAGCACTCCAACGCATTATAAACTGATATGTGTCTTGTGTATCCCGCTGAACCTCCATGGTAATCCAATTACTCCAGGATACCGTATCTTAAGGAATACTAAGAATGGGGTCAACATTTTGTTTTTAAATTCCGACTTCTATTTAATTAAACTATTAGGTTTAACTTATGTACCATAGTTAGTCTTTCGCATGGTCAGTAAAAGCTTTATGCATCTTGACTATATCAGTACTCATGACTGTGAAGAATTTATTCTGTATTTTCTGTAATTTTTCTACATTATAATAGACTATCAATCACAAAGGTTAGGTATAAACTGGACAACGAAGGGTAGCACTTCGTGCATTGCGATCTTCATAGATCTATTGTGGCTACCCCCTCCAGGATGAAGGGATGCAGTGAAGGAACCACAGTAGTTTACAGGCCGCAATCAGACAGCTCACAGAGACGTGCGGAAGTCTCTAACACTTCCAGGCACGAAGACACGTCCCACGTTAGAGCTGCCTAAAGATAGCGATGAACGATTCGTCGACCAAGTACTCTTTCATTTGAGCAACCATGCGCTCCATCTGTCCGGTACCGCCATACGCCACGAAACCTAGAAGCACGCCTGAAAGATGAGAAGGAAAGAGAATGAAGGGAAAATGATGGAAAGAAATCGTGGTAGATGAGAAACTACTTCAGCATTCGCCTACCAAACAGGGGAAACCACGAAAAACCTAAGATCAGAGTGGGCAATCAACGGGAATCGAATCCGAGACCTCCCGAACGCGAGTCTTTCATATTACCGCGGAGCCATCTTGCTCGGTCTATCAATCACATATTTTAGTATAATTCCAAGATTCGTTGCGAAAACTATCCTATTTCCATATCTTCGAAACCTTTTTTCAAGGCAAAATATTGTTCTAATTCTTAGATAACAACTTGTAAGCTATTTTTCGCTGGTAACAATGATGCAATGGATGAGAAAAATACAGCAATTATTTAGGCAGAAAACTATGACTTCAAAGACTGCTTCTGATTCGACCCGTCACACTCTGATTCTGAAATCCGAAGTTTTAATGTTAATAATAATAATAATAATAATAATAATAATAATAATAATCATAACAACACTCAATCAAAGAAGGCACGGTAAAAGATCAGCTCTTTTGTGTTAGAATAAGTTTGCAAAACTGCAGTCCAGCAGTATATACCTGCATAAAACATCCGGATTAATTTAAAGTTGTACAACCTTTAGCAGCACAAATTTCCCAAGGAAATTTATGCGACCACATATTTGTGCACCAAGGCCAACTGATGAGGTTGATAGAAATATTGATATAATACAAATAACTGTGCGTTTAATAGATAAAGTATTGCCCTTTATTGGAACCCCGGCGGAAATTCATCTTTGCTTTCAAACCAAGTTAATGAGGACGAAACTGGCAATCCCTCCCCATTCAATCCGCAACTGGGCATGTCTAGTGTGCAGACTTGGGCGAGGAAAGAAAGATGAGGTGTAATGGTTAGCAGGACTTGGCATTAACATCAGACAATAAGTTACAAAGTTTCAGACGTGAAAGTACGACTGTATTCGCGCGCTCTAATTGGTTAACTTTTTATAATTATATAAATTTATTATATAAAGAATTATAAAATATTAATTTAGAAGACAATTTATTTTGTAATATGTGTTCCTTTATCTTATGTAGAATCTGCTGAATAGTACGAAGAAGTAGGAGTGTGATGAATAAAAATCGGATTCTGACAGACTCTTTTCACTTGTTCGGCGTGTCTTAGGATGTAAGGTTAATGACTATTGTAATGGGTTGGTTTCAAAGAAGTTTCAATCAATGGCATAGTTTTAATAACTCGTATATAAATTACTCGTGAATCCATGTGTGGTTATCAATGCAGTTACGGAAGATTTCCTGAACATGTGCTATGTCTGATGAATACAAATAAGCTATGTAGTCGTGGATACATTGTATGTAGATACATTCTAAAAACTATATACAGTTTGGTGCTACGAATAGTTTGTAGGCTTACCGTTGTAATTCTGCTGTCATTCCATATTTACAAATTTAGGTATTTTAAGACTAACATGATACTCGACTTCCATTTTATTATACTCAACAAGGGTTTACTACATGTAAGCCAGGGCGATATCAATCCTCAAGTGTCAGTGACAAACTTTTTCTCATCCTCATCACGCAATGCTGTATTTAAATCCTCTTAAAATATTATTACGGTGTCTACACTTGCATTAATGAAAGTCTTGTACGCCTCTGTGTAAAAGAAAATCTTATAACAGTTTGAGAAATTTATTTTAAAGAGATCCTGCTTTCTATGATTGTGATGGTTATGAGTGTGACACTCGTTTCAGCTACAGAAGAAAGAGTACTGGTGTAAACATAGATTCGATTCTTACATATCCAACTATGGTAAAAAGGTACATTTTAATTTTGTTTTGTTCATATCGATTCGTATTATGAAATTACATCTTGCTTGCACTGGCACAATGAAAAGAGCCATTGGAGATATGGGACCTCATCTCCCATACAGCCGCAAGTTCAGGTATCCTGGCACTCGGCACGGAGATAAGTAATTGAGACCATGAACGAAGAAGGAAGTTTAACGAAACATATTGTAGGTATTGCCTTTGCGTTTTTGTGCACAACAGAGGGTCGGAGGAAAAGGCCTTCGGCCAGAAATACGTAAAATGACCCGTAATTGAAAGAAATCGCCTTAATAGCTCAAGTCGTTAAGGTAAGGTGCCCTTGGGCTTCGCTGAGATCCATATCTGTGGATATGCATTGTACATACATATGGCGCGTTCGTATGCAGTGAAGTCAGAGAACAAGTTAGAAGTTAAAATCAAGTAAGCGGATAGCTATAATGATATTGGTGCTAGTTTGGAAATTTAAAATTGTTTACATAGCCTGATCTGTGAATGCGATGTGCAAGCAGCTGAATCATGTTAATGTTCATTATTAACTACCTTCGCAATAGAGGGTGTACAAGACATACATACAGGATAATAAGGGGTAAAGCACGATAATAGTAATGAGCTGGCAACCATGCTGCGTTTTCGGAGGTTAATTTTAATTACTAGCACACAAATGTTTGTTCTTACAAACGCTAAATATTAGATTAGAAAGCTGACCATATGTAATTTATGGTACCGCATATAATCAATTTAATTTTAGAATAATACTTTAAGTAAAACTAAAGGAACATCTGATATGCTCATAAGTCTTTCTCAATGAACTAACGTTTACTTTTATATACCTTTACAAACTATTCTTACAAAACCTTATTTTCCTATCCACTTCATGGTAATCCAGATAAACGTTTGCAGAAATAGTTTCATTACATGTTTCGTACACAAGTAAGTTCTTCAGTTTCAGAAGACTTAAAATATAAGAAAATTTTTAAAAGCGGTTTGCACAATATTTTTCTTGAAAATCCATATCTTTCCATGATATCACAGGAACCAGCTGAATAGCGACAAACTTAAACAGATTACAAATTATTGAGGAAATAATAGTGTGTTTTATATAGATATCTGCATTTATTGCAAAGTAAGCTTCATCTATCTTTTGTGATTTACTGGGATACTAAATGATACGAATTTTCCCAGAAAAGTCAAGGTATACATTTTACTAGTCATGTAAATATCTTTATATACGGTAATGTTTAATCAAAACCCATAGAGTTCATTTTTGACAAATTAAAAAATATCGAAGAGTTTCCCATGTGAAGAGTGGTTTAGGGAAGATCTTTTGAAAATCTCCGTATCGCATCTTTGGAAGATATTGAATTTAAATTCAAAGTTTGTATTAAACCGACATTTCATTTTTGAGTTATGCTGTTCTCTGTAAAGACACACACACGCATAAGGGCGGACGTTTTTATAAAACATACCTTTTTTTAATCAGTGGGCCTCAAAACAAGTATTTCCTGTGAAATCCGTATATAGAACTTGTTAGGGGAATGCAAAAAAAAAAAAAAAAAAAAAAAACGCTTCCTCCTATTTACGTAGCAGAAAGAGTAAAATCACCGTATACAATACAACAAGTGAGCATAGCAATTCTATGAATTCATTTAAATTACAAAAGTATTAATTTAATTATAAAAGGTGAATACCGTGGTATATGTGATGTTCATCAATTTGACCCACAAACTTTAAGGTCTCTTAAATCTGTCATGGCCTGTCTTTCGACCACTGCACACCGTGTGTATTGGAGAGCACCCTGTGTGCCTGCGCGCCTCTTGTTTTATGTTTTTGGTTATCTAATGCTTATAGTGAAATGGAGCGGCAAAAGACAGTTCGTAAAAATACTCTAAAAGTTGTGTTTAATAATACTATGCAACGCCCATGTATTTGAAATATACGAATGGGTGCACAGCACATTGGATCTCATTCTAGAGCAGGTATGCACATTTCAGTTTATTGGAAGAGAAAATTCTTGTTATATGAAGTTACACCAGTGCAGTTTTTATGAAGAGTTACTACGTAAACACGAGGGGGCTTCCCGGTTTTGCTTTAATGACCGATGAAGTGACGAACGAACAGATTTCGGTGGCAGATAGAGAGTATACTTTGGTTCGCGTTTACAATATGCCTCCAGAAATCAGTAATGACAGGATTGCTTTCGAACTTCAACAGTACAGCAAAATACTGCACATCAATACGGACGGCTTGTCTGGCTGTTACAGATTTCCAGTTCGCACTGTTATGCTCTGTTACATATTCAGCTTACCAAACAGATATCCTCAGTGTTAAATATTGCAGGTTTTGAGCCTATACGTCACTTACAGTGCGCAGGAATGGTCATTTGCAAGGTTAATACACATCTGAAAGCAGATTGTCGTCAACGGGCAACTGTTCCTTCTCAATCACGAATACGGCATCAGCTTATGAGTGACTTGTTCAAAACAGTGACCGAAAGAAGTGGTGTTCCAAGTGATGTCCCAAGTGCGTACCTATAAAGGAAGATGTGTAACTTGTAGTGACAACGGTTACTGTTGTTCTCTCGGCTATTTCGAATGTCGCAGCACCATTAGCAGCAACTTCGGAGAATACCGGTATAGAGAGCCATTATTCAAATTCCACTTTGTCCGACGAACGAGGTTTCCTACCACGGTCTCCTCATAGAGAAGTCATACAGAAGCCGAAACGGACACCAAGAAATTGAAAGCTAAGATGGTAGCTTCTAAGTCTTCAAGAGATGAGACTGTACATCGGCAATTGCCACCAGAGAGAGAGAGAGAGAGAGAGAGAGAGAGAGAGAGAGAGAGAGAGAGACGTAGCCAGATGATGCAGGGTTTCGTAAATTTGGAGCCACCGTAACACAAAGGCAGCACGGATCATCAACTTTGGCAGCAGAATGTGTACCGCTTCTTGTTGTTGGTAGCTAACCGAATGGATTTTTCTGATCGTCTATCATGATCGTAGTGACTCCGGATAGTGATTATGACAAGCCTGATAGGAATAAACACAAAGCCTCGCAAACACACAGAGTGTGTCCGCGTTTCTTCTCTAGAGTGGCGGAACAGTTTAAACCTTTCAATTCTGTTAGAGTATGGTCTATTGGCACCGCTTCATTTAATTGCTTGTGCTACTTGTCCAGGATCCTCTCTTCTTCAATAAGTCACGTCTTTTTTCTATTAATGCTAAGGCATTTTAAACCTGACGAATTAGCGTCTGTTTGAGCCTTTCTACAGATTCATGATATACATGTTTTATTTTTGCAGGAAGTAAATGTTCCTCTCTTGATTTTCAGTGTAAGTATGATACCGTTGTCAAACTTGGTCCGAACGGCCGAGGAACTACATTAACTTATTAAAGGAATGAATATAGCTAATGTGAACCTCCAAACTTCAGAATGCCTTATATCCGCCTTGTACACTGATGTGGTTTTAGTAAACCTATTTGCACCTTCTGATTCTCAACGTAGTAGTGAAGGGGAATACTTCTTCAAAACGGCTCTTTTTACTATTCTTTCTAAAGATCCAAAATATTCCATTTGGGGAGAAAGGAGTGTTGCCGTCATGGATTAACGTGAAATGGGCAATATAAGTCCCATGTTCAAGCACATTACAACGTATTTTGACCTTGCGTGCCTGGGAGTCAAAATATGATTCTCGTGTGGACTTTACCTTTGTTCACGGAAAGAATTGGCAGATTCCCCCCCCCCCGCATTTTTGTTTCCATGTCCATTAAGTAGGAGTACAACCTTTTGCGTTGAGTGACCATCATGCGACAGTATATCGGATCACTCAGATTGCATAAAGTCCCTTTTCTGGGACGGGTCTCTGGAGGATTCCTGTGTTGGCTTTCTCGGGGCATTGGTGTTAATGAGAGTTCCGCTTACTATGGGAGAAGTTGTAGTCTTCCTTTATTAACTACCACAACAAACTGTTTTGTGATTTTATAAGGCCTTCCTTTTATATACGGGTAGTTTTCCAACGATCCAGAGAACGGCGTGAACTAATGAATTTCTATTATGCTGCTTTACCGGATCTACTAAACTGCAAAACGACGGTCGGGATGCACCCAAGTCTCTCCATGCTATCAGGAAACAAATATCGCTGAAGGAATTGTTGCATCATCTTCGCAATGAATCTCATCGTTGGCACATGATGTGGAAGAAAAATTCCCTCTCTACCATCTTGACTGATATTACCAGCAACGCAATCGGTGTTTTATAAAAGAACTTTGTGATACCGAGTGAGAAATTTTGGGAACCTCGGCGACTGTTACCTATTTCCACGAATATTTCAGAGATTTATTTTGCAAAGGTGAGGATACCAGTGACGCCTTGTCACGTTGCAATCTCAAATCGCTTCGCAGATAGGCTCCTCTTTTATGCGACCTATTTCCACTGAGGTGTTGTGGGCAATTCTGAAGAGCGTCAGGCATAACATAGTTCCAGATTAGGATGGTATTTCTTATGCATTTTATTCAAAGTTTTGGATTCATTGGCACAGAATTGACAGGGGTATTTAATGACGTTCGACATTAAATACCCCTATGATTCTAGAGAACTTTGCTGGAGCCGTAATTATTCTGCTCCCAAAACGCCGACCGTCTAAAACTGTTGATGATTATAGACCGATTACCTTACTGAGTTGCGAGTACAAGTTACTCGCTAAATCATTAACTTCAAGGCTGCATTTAGTTTATGAGGCAATTATCTACAACTCCCAGACTGCAATACAGACTGGCAGTACGTACATAATGTAGAATATTGTCTTACTGATGAATATTATTTGCCATATTGAACCCGAAAACACTTCAGCGGCTTTGGTTAACCTTGCATTTGAAAAGGCCTTTGACAATAATGGTCATTCCAACCTTATCCAACTTACGGCTTGTGTGGAAGAAAATTATTTTCAACATTAGCCATTCTTATGTTTGGTAGTTTATGCGACGTTTGGGGATCACATGTAGATTTATTGCTTTATTATAAACCTTTTACGTAGCAGAGACTTCCAAAATGCCCTGCAAGGGCCATCGTTCTCCGATAATCTGAATAGAGAGATCAATTTTACAGGGTTGCCCACTGTATATGGGTCTACTAGCCTTGGATCCTGTTTTGCAACAGCTGTAATCTTCTCTCTGTGGTGTGGACTACATGGTCAGCGATTCCAATGCGATGCGGATGATGTTACAATTCTCGTGCCAAACAAAGCTGATATGGGAAGCTTATCTTCGAGCATATAGCACCAGCTCTGGAACAAAACCAACTTTTACTAAGTCGGAGGTTTGACAGCTTGGTTACTGGAGAAAAGCATTTAATCTCCCATGTATGAGGGTTGTGAGCCACACAAAGAACTTCGGCGTTATTCACGGAAAGCTTTCAAGAGACTATGACACTAAATTGGAATACAAAAGTGACCAAGCTATGGGCTTTATTAGAAAAGCAGCGAACACCGAGAGTGAGTTTTTATCAATGAGTATGGCATGTGCAAACCCACGCACTCAATAGGATTTGGTACGTTGCTCAAGTGTTGCAAATTACCAAGCATTTTTCTCAGAGGATTGGATGTCTTATTGATTATTTTTTGTAGTCAGGAGTTGCTTATCGGATTGCCAAGTTTTAACAAACTAGAATTTCTAAATAACAAAGACTTTGTGGTCTGGTAGCATGGGATGCAAAATGTTTGGCACTCCTCGGAAAAACACTACCATGTATTCTGGATTGTGAGTGCCTTCCGCTTCAGAAATGTCTTTGGACAGAACAACTTCGTCTTCCAGGTAAGCGGATATGTGAATTTCGCCGCTAGTGGCAGACTTCTGCGAGTCTGCTCAAAAGGATGATCAAGGCTAGCCTTTTAACAGTCTGCTTACTTTTGTAAATATCTCCTGGCTACCACCAATGTTCTACTCAGGTACAATGATACTATTCGCTGACACGATGGAGCGTATCTGAAGTAAATTTATATCTACAGCCGCCATCTTGGAAACTTATAAACAAACTTTGAGAAAAATTTTCTGATTGGTTGTCTGAAACCAAGCTGGCCAATAAGAAGCATTGACTCATCACAAGAATGGGTCTGTTTTCCACTAGGAATGTGTCAGTCAAGTGAATTAGTAAATATATAATGCTCTTTTTCAAAGATTGGGCCAACGTAATTCTGCTAGGAGTTACTATTTGTGATACTAAATGGCACCGGCTGTTTCGCTTATCAAAGTCGCGAAATAACTAGACAGGTGGCACATGGTCCTTTAGCTTGGGCCACCGAATTAAAGAAATTTGGATTCTTTCTGAGACCCATGGTTATTGATAGTATGTATTACGTGAAATGAAAAATGTTACTACATTCTTGATCGAAAATTAACTTTAATTTACATATTTCAAGGTATTACATATAATTCTCACACTTCTACAGAGTAGCTTCATCGAAGTTAAGCCATCAAGGAAATGACTCACTTTTACTCCTAAGGAATGGGGGCAGAGCAGGTAAATGAGCAAAGTGCCACATTACTGTTTCAGGGCTTGTCTATATTTGTCCGATGCTAAACTATTGCTTCGAATTTATCATTATAAGACCCACCCGTAATCAAGCAAACATTAAACATCTTGCTAGAAACATTGATACGCCAATAGCCCAAAATATTTATTTCGGGTACCTCGGAGAGCAAAATGGGCACAACGTGAATTTTTAACACATTCTGCGGTTAAAAAATTGCACTTCGGTAGATTAAGATTGCTCCTCGCCTTGTTCGAGTGAAGCTTTTGTTTCTTCTGCTTTGCTTTATGTATTCTTGATATAGGCAGAGAAGTATGCATACTCTGCGAAAGTCTGGTGCAGATGTTCTATGGAAATACACGTTTTGCAGCTCCATGAACAAAAAAAAAAGAAAGATTTTAAGAAAACATCTGTGTTTGGATAAGTGAACGAAAAGCGTCATCTTGAAAAAAATAACAAATTTTATGTAAGGCATCTGTGAAGAGTGAAGGGTGAGGATTTCTAAGAATTTCCCTTTTACGAAGAAAACCTTTAGGTGCATTTTATTTTCAAAATTGGCTTTAAGCAGATTTATTCAACATACGCTTATCTTTTATGGGTGGGGGTAAATTGTTGGTACTCATAAGTTCCAAAGTGATGACGCCTACGTAGAAACAAGTTTGCTTTATTTCTTCGAGACGGTTCTACTTTGAAGAGAAATGTGTAGGATGTATGGTCCAACAAAGTGGTTGTTGTCGCCTTCTAAAATTCTTTGTCACTGCTTTTGCTCTGTGTTACTGCCTGAACGACAAAATTAGCTTGCTTACTTCTCTGTTTTACTGTTAAGTGTTTCCTTTTTAAGATTATACTTCTATCACGGCTGTACAGATTAAACTTAATCGGAAGCGGAGAAACTTACGAAGTTTGAACATGTAAATTGAAAATGAGTTTTTGTTTATGGAAGCTCTTTAATTGCTATGGTTCTTAGTGTCCTTATTATATTGGCCGTGAAAGACCGGAAATTTTGCTCAGAAGTCTCTATAACAGGCTTAGGGTTCTTTTTCGTGCAGTAAATCTACGATACGGGACCACTGGCTTTACTTCCCTTCCGAACGAAGTATTTTTACGCCGTAAAAAATCCGTCGCCCTCCGCCGGATATGAACCCGCGACCTAGGGTACTAGAGGCTAGCATGGTACCACTAGGTCACGGAGGTCGACATTGAACATGTAATGATTATGTACAGTTACCAATAAGACTTGTCTCATTTTGGAAGCAGTCTAAGCAGGAGAGGTCTTTTTGTATTTTATTATGACATATGGTGCAGGGCTACAGTACCTAAATGTTTTTCATCAACACTTATAAATGAACATCGGCTCATTTTATAAATGCTCGGTATTTGAATTCCATAAGAGACACACGGCGAAATATAGTTTGGAAAACCTTTTATTCAAGTCCTTTTTTAAATAAACGTATGATTTATATGTATATTGAAATATCTTATAGGAGCAAAAGATAATTCCGAAGTTTATACATTGAAATAAATAACTGCTGTAAATCACAAATGTTACAGACAATTATAGTAAAGCTATGCAGTAATATCTATATAAATCTAATGGTATATTATATAAAACATACAACTTCATTAGAAACAAAGAATTGTAGTGCTGATGAATACTGAAGTTAAAATCTAGTAGGCCAAAGTTTACCTTTACATACAATTATATGCTTATTTAATACTTTTAAATAAAGTAAACAAATTGCTTTTGGTTGCGGTGGGAAACTACCTATACGGCTTTCCTCTCTGCTTGTGACATGACAACTTTCTACTGTGTTTGAACTAACATTTTGCCTGCGGATCCGATTCCGTCAGAATCGTTCTCCCCGAGAGATTTTTCCAGGTTTTTCTCAGTCCTCATAACTGGCAAATACCGGGGAAGTACGCTAACGTATGCCACAAACGTTTCCCTCACAAATTTCCTTCCCCAATTATCATCTCATTTCACGTATCACCAGGGTCTATAGCGTCCAGTACTGTATGCAGAAAGAACGGGCGTTAAATATTAATACTGATAATTATGATAATAATATTAATAATAATATTTTGTCTCCCTTACCTACTCAAAAATGTTGATATATAAATTTATAGTTCATAATGTTAGAAAAGAACAGCGTAAATACGGATAAATTCGTGAGAGATGGATTAGGGACGCTTTAAAGAATTTGGTATTTATTGTTTGTCTTTTTTTGGGGGGGGGGTTATTCATTTATAACGACAAAACTGGTACCAGTGCATGATATCGATATGCACTAACGATAAGTAAGAGCACAAGTGCTAAACTTACATCAGCGTAAATGTAGAGTTTTTTGACGGACTTGACATCCGGGTACAGCTGATCGATAATGCTCCCAGAAGAAAAAGAAAGTAAAAAGAAACAAGCACTCAAATTTGGAATCGAACTGGAACTGAAACGTTAGAGGTAGACCACCTTTGCATTGTGTTGCTGTATAATCACAGCATCTGACGTATATTAATTATGAAGGATCCTCCCGAGGCCTCAAAGACAATGCGGTAGGGTTTTGATAAAGATCCTCACTGACTCAACCTTGGGAAGCTTGTTGCAGTGAATTGAATTATCTTGCCGGACCGCTTTTGTTTTGGGTCTCTGGTGGATTTCACTAGCACTACTGTGCTGTTTAGAGAAAACAGTAGAGGGAGGTTTGGCAGAGCAGGTTTTAAAAGAGGTAAATATAATGAAACAGAAGGGAGGGAAGAAAACTCGAGGAGTGAAGAACAGAGAAAAAAGGAGAAGAGAACAGAAGAAGTAAGAAAGAAGAGGAAAAAAGCAGTAGGGCAGCTGTATCAAAAGAAAAAGAGACGTAAAGCTAAGAATAAAAGATATATAAGTAGTTCCTAGAGCAGTTTATAACTAGATATAATTATGTATAGTAAAATATCCAAAATACATTTGGGATTTAATGTAAATGCATACATCGCGATCAGCGATCAGGACAAGTCTGAACACGTGTTTCGCATTAAAATGGTATTTTATGTAATAAGTAGGTTCTACTGTTTTTATACATTTTCAGATCCTACTAATCTGTATATTCTACGGAATCTTGATAATAACATATGATTTTTAAAATCTAGAAGATTCTAATGGGTAGCTATGTGTCCCTCTCAATGAATAAATGCATATATATTACATTAATTCACAGTTACTGTAGTATATATAATTGTTTTGCATTTAAAAATAATTAGTAAATAGATTCACAGTATATAAAATAAATCAAATATTTGGAAATTATATTATCATTATTTTATATTAAATAATATTTTTGTTTCAGAAACTAATACCACATTACATTCCCAAAGCTAAAAATACTCATAATACTAAAGAAAAGGAAATTTTAAGTATGCGAACATGTAATGTTGCATTACTTGATAAACGTAGTAGTTATATAACGTTGGTGTTATATCTCACAAGTCGCTTACTCTAGGTATTCGTATCTATGCAACCTGCAGTTTATAATCTAATGTGAAAATATTGCCCCTTTTGTCCAACAAACAGTTAATGTAACTGAGTTCTTATTATGGCTATTCGTTATTATACGCAACCACAATTAATGATTAAAGGCTGAATGAGTACCAAGGAGCTGCGAAAGGCTTAAAAGGGACGGCTTTTTTATGGATTTGAACCTAACAAGGCGGTAGATGAATGTTTTGCAGAAGAGTGACTTGGAGAGGTGTATTCGTATTGCGCCGATGATCAGTTTCCGTTAGAGACTCGGCTTATGAGCATCATTAGGAAGAATTTGTCAATCAATGGGGTTTAAGGAAGCACATTTCAGTTAAACAACTAAGGTCTTGGGTACAAGGAAGGAAAGGATTAAACGCGTCTTCTCACAACATCACTGTAACTGTATATTTGTGTTAAGTAATAATTTTAGGCGCTATACACAAATGCACATACGAGGGCTGTCCCAGAAGTACCCGACCCAACCAAGAAAACACAAAAATGTTGAGAAAAAAATCTTTATTTCCCTACATACGAGTAGTTTCCTTTCAGCTTGATACACTTTTCCCAGCGATGGATACCCTGTTTATAGTGCAAAATAGCCATCAACTGCAAACTCCACCTCCTCGTTGTTGGCAAATCGTTTACCAGCAAGCCATTTCTTCAAATTTGGAAACAGAAAATAATCAGAGGGGGTTAGATCTGGCGAATAGGGTGCATGAGGAAGCAATTCGAACTTTAACTCATTGATTTTTGCCATGGCGATATGGATGTGTGAACTGGTGCATTGACGTGATGAAACAGAACTTTCTTTTTCGGTAAATGTGGCCGTTTATTGCTTAATTTCATCATTCAAACGCTGCAATAAGTTTTTTTCCTTTTTGAAGATAATCAATGAAAATTATCCCACGCTCATTACAAAAAAATGACGCCATGAACTTGCCTGCAGATGGAACTGTCTTCGTCTTCTTTGAAGCCGATTCTGTTCTTTTAAACCACTGTTTTACTGTTCCTTCGTCTTAGGTGAAAAGTGATGGACCCATGTTTCATCCATGGTTACGAATCGACGCAAAAACGCAACTTTATTGCAGCAAAACATCGCCAAACACTTGACTGAAACATCTTCACGACGTTGTTTTTGTTCCATTGTGAGTAAACGCGGCACCCATCTTGCGCAGAACTTCCTCATGTCTAAATTTTCAGTCAGTATGCGATGTACAGCACTTTTTGAAATGCCTACGATATCTGCTAGCTCGCGCACTTTCAGTCGAAGGTCATCCAATACCATTTTGCGGATTTTCTTCACTGTTTCTGGCGTGGTCACCTCATTTGTTCGACCACCACGATGTTCGACTTGGCAGCTCGTACGGCCTCACTTAAACTCTGCCTCCCAATATTTTGCTGTTGTGAACAAAAGAGTAGACTCCCCCAGAGTAGAATCTAGCTCAGCTTTAATATTAGTTGGACTAAGACCTTTCAAATGAAAGTATTGTATCACATAACGATGGCCAGTTTTATCCATGTTTACAAATTCGCTGAGAGCGTTCACTATTGATGGCTGCCAAACAATTACTAAATTACGTAGCATCGTCGAACTTCAAACTTAAGCTTTATAAGGGTGGTACTTTCCACCATAGCCATTTGTTTGAAACAACAACTGCTATATATACGTCAGGTCGGGTACTTGTGGGACTGCCTTCGTACATACCAACATATAAAAGTTCGTACAGTGGGAAATTGGGCAAAATAAATTCACTTTGGTTTTAGCTAATATTAATACTTAATCTTTAGGGACAGTTTTAATTAAAAAAATTGTTATCCAAATTAATCTGAACAAGCTTACTAGAACGGAATTTACACGTTTCTCGAAATTTGTACTTCTCCTCTATTTCACATTTGCTAAAAACTGTTGCAAAGTTTCCTGTTTGTATGTTGTACTATTTATGAAAATAGGTACGCAATTATAGAAAAGTTCTCATAAATTATATTTTAGACATCTTTTGACACCTAAAATGCTCTTTACGATGCAGCTTATCTGTGAGGTATCTTTTATTTCTCTACAGCCTACCTACTGATTTTCTCAAAAACGGCTCATCAAATGTATCGGACATTAGAAGGTATATCTTGAATTTTATACGAACAGCTTACAAAGTCAGGTTCAAAGTATTTATTTTTTCTTAAGGTTTTAGAAGTATTTCGCGTCGTATGTTTACATGTTCCCAGGTGTAAGCATATCTGAACGAGGATCCTCTGAAGGTACGACGTTCTTCTTTTTTTCCTCCCGCATAATCTCATAAAAAATAAAAACATAATGTACACTCACATGACCTTCGCTTAGATTACAATTTCACAGGTACTATTCATATGAAATGCGATTCTTCCATTTCTCGACGTTCGTGTCAGGATGATAAAATGTTAGGCTAGAAATGACTTCATCTTTACTGTACTTAATAATTTCTACATGCTTATACGCAAGGCAATGAGCTGTTACAACTGGTTTTTGTTTGTCTTGAGATCAAGGAGGTGAACAAATAAACAGTCGCGAGTCATCAAACTATTTCTGTCAAATGTACTTAAATTGCCAAAATATAAATGTATTATGGTATGAAATATTTTGAAAACGGTTGACGTTGGGAAATGTATTATGATACTATATAGTTTGAAAATTATTGACTTAGTAAAAAATATATTTTGGAGAAGGTGTGTATTTTAATGACCTTTAAGTTTTTCCTAAAATATCCTTTTGCCTTTCTTGCAATACAGTTATGTAATACTCAACTAAATGTAAGGAGAAGTTCACAGACTATTCCGAGAAAATTCAAGATATACAGTTTATTTGTCATGCTAATATCACAAACATTTAGTATTTTAATGAAAAAATCGTTATAGCTGTTTTTAAGGAAGTAAGAAGTAACCAAAATTCCTCCACGTGAAGAGTAGTTTGAGATGGATGGAATTTCCTGAAAATCTTGGAGTCTTATCCTTGGAAAATGCAATACTTTAATATAAAGTTAGGTTTTTAGTTATGTTGTTCACACACACAAAGAGACCCTTTTCGAAAATGCTTTGGAGACCTCAAAACGTGTATTTTAATTGAAAACTTCCTTTGGAATTTTTAATTGGAATACAATATCTACCTCCTCTTCCTACCATAGGTAGGCTTTGGAGAAAATATCCTCCGTGGGTAGTAGTTACCATGAGGTTAGTGGTTACCTGGAGGTCCCAGGTTCAACCCCGGCGGAGGGTGATGGATTTTTTTCGGGTGTAAAAATTCTAAGCATGACTTCCTTCGGAACGGAAGTAAAGCTGTGGTGGTCCCGTATCTTAGATTTACGGCACGTAAAAGAACCTCAAACCTAATAAAGAGGTTTCTGAGCAAAACTACCAGTCTTTCACGCCCAATATAGAATGAGACGCTAAGGACCATAGAAGTTAAAGAGGGTCCATAAATAAAATACGATTTAATTTTTTGTAAAGAAAGTAAAAATCAGCTGGAACAGCTGACTCTCTCGCAGAAGTATAAACATGGAGGATTAAATATAGCGAAGTCAAGCAGCTTCACTTGAAATAATTTTCAGCCAAATATTTTAACCATTATTAAGGCATAATTCAAAGCATAACTTTTGATACGAAGCGATGGAATTTTTGGTTGAAGCACATTACTTTCTTACCTAATATATAGAGAAAGTAAAAACGGAAATGTTAACCTTATAACAACTACTAAGGCTTGCTAAATGTTTCGATTTAAAAGTTGAAAAAAGTATGTAACATGGATCATTTTATCAAATATAAAATGCCAACAGTAAACGCGTTTCAAATAATTTTAATCTGCATTACAGTATTATGCAGAAGGTTATTTAATTATGTATTAAAGCTTTAATTGTTGCCAAAATTAATTAAGTAATTAAGCTTAATGAATTAAGCTAATTCATTTTTAACATTTTATAATGATTATAACCAATTTTTAGGCACATTTGCTTAAACATAAATTTTTTATCACACTTTTACCCAGGCTTGGGTCTGGCAGCTCTGTTCTTTAAAAGTTGATTTGTTGGAAAATGGTTTCGTCAGTACTTAATATCCAGAAATTTTCAATAACTCGCAGCTCGTTTGCTGTACATGGAATACATATTGGCTAGTAAATACAGTAATAGAAATCAGATGAAGCCTGAGTCCTTGATTTTCGCTTTCTCCTTATTCTTTTCTTTTTGTATCCTACTTTGCATTTATTTCTTCATTTATTTTGGCTCTCCTTTGGGCCAAAGATACAAGAATTGTAAGAAATAATAATTGTGTATCATGTTTAGCTTGGTGAGCCCTATTGTAGTGTACCGTAGCTAGTTTGTACACTGTGTTATTATTTAGCTTTTATTCTTTTGGACGTATGCCGAAGATATTAAATCTAACATTTCTTCTAATCAGCTACGTTTCATATTTAATGCTTCTGTTTCACTTATTCTACTGAAAAGAAGCAAGTTGTAAATTTTCTTAAGTTCACGGGTAAAAAAGAAGACGCAGTTGTTAAAAGGCTCATTAAAATAGTCAAAATAATAACCCCTTCATTAATGCGCATTTGGATACGTTGCCGTAGAGAATTGCATGGAGTAACTTGCGTGGTATAATCTCCCTACATTCTTCATTTATGAATGCCTGTAGAACGATTTGGGCTTTGTGGTTCTTGCGCGTATATATGTTCTTTTAAATAATCACACAAAAAGAAATCCAATGGAGTGAGGTCAGGTGATCTAGCGGGCCATGCGATGCCCCCCTCAGCCAATGCATTTTTGCGGATATGTTCTATGCAAGTGGTTTCTTACAATCAGGGCCAGTATGGTGGAGCTCCATCCTGCTGCAACCACATCCTCTCCTTTTCACTAGCAGCACCTGTTCTAGTAGCAATAGCAACTCCTGTTATAGAAATGCAAGGTATCGTGGTCCTGTGAGGTTGCCTTAAAAAGTGCGATCCAATTAGCTTGTCGCCTAATATTCCACAAAACACATTGATACTCCACTGTACCTGAAATGCAGATTCTCATATTCAGTGAGGTTTACCTATATCCCAGTATTGCACATTATGGGGTTAACAATTCGTTGTTGTGGAGTGTGGCTTCCGCTGCAGTAGCCACTATGCAAATATTACTCGCGCTTCATAGTCGCGTCCGTGTAGTAGTAGATGGTACGCATGAAATTTATTGCGGTGCAATATGCGCGTCACTGATGTCTGATTGATGCTGAGATCCTGTGCTATGACCTTGGAACTGGTATGCAGATTTTCTATGACATTTCCTGTGGCTTTTTCATTGCTTTCAGAGGTAACTGGAGCTCACAAGCAGGAGATGCTCTTCCAACTGACCCTGTTTTACGAAGGCATCTTTCAACCCTTTGGAGATGTATCCGCGTTCGTGGCCCCCTTCCTGGAAACCGTTCTTCATACATACGCCTTGCTGACAGTGCATTACACCTTGCTTCTCCATAGATAAACAGCATGTCAACATACTCTTCGATTGAACGCATAGTTATGTCTGAACAGTAACCGTGTCTCATAGAAAGGTTTAAAACACGAGTGGAAAATAGATAGTTGATTCATGCAAGGCATTGACCCAGGCGAAAATAGCAAAAGCCACTATACATTTCTGAAGTGCCTGCAACTTGGTTGAATGGGTCAAGAATAACGTCACAGCAAAATAGCTATTACTAAGTATAAATTTATATCCACCTGCCAGCGGAAAACGCCTTGTTGTATTCCACGTATAATTATAATGTATGGCACCATAATGGTGTTTTATAATAACAAATCATATGCTCCAGGAAGTAAAGCAAAAGGTAATAAAAATTCAACTTACCACGAAGGATTTGAACCCAAATTGAAGCGACATAGTGGTCAAGGAACCATCATAATGTCACTCGGTGATTGTTACCTTTTAAACCTATAGAGGACAAATACCGGGAGAACTTAGATCTCGCCCCGAATTTAAACACGCGTTTTGCAGCTCCTTGGTTCTATTGCGTAGATCTGCCATT
Source organism: Deroplatys truncata (assembly GCA_030765065.1). Lineage (NCBI taxonomy): Eukaryota > Metazoa > Arthropoda > Insecta > Mantodea > Mantidae > Deroplatys > Deroplatys truncata. Next base: position 205,753,392 of record CM060981.1, read on the forward strand.
TTATTTTCCAATACTTTTGTCAACACATACACGTGATAGTGGTTCTGTTAATAGGAGATTTCATAGGTGTGTATGAATATATGCTTCGAATTAGGCTAAGCCGAGTTGCGTAGAGCTATCGTTTTATTTTCAGATATTTTTGTCAACAGATGCATGTGATAGGTTGTTCCTTCAGTGCGAGTTCCATAGGAATGTACGAATGCATGCTAAAGAATAACGAATTTGTAGAATTAACTAAAAATGCTGCTAAAGCTCCCAGGTCAGAGTATGATGTTTTTGGAATCAACATACAGAGTGATTGCTTTCTGTCCCTTAAAACGCTGACCCACCGAGTCCCTCCTCTATAAAGTGTTACGCAAATGAGCCCTTAGAAGACGTTAAAGACAGCCCTAGCAAATATGTCGCTTAGCACGTTGCATAAATTAAAAAAATACCTAGTGACAGGTGACTCATATCCAGTGAGATACTACATGTAAGGGGTGTTAGGTTTATTTAGTATCATAGCTGGTTCAAACTATTTCAGCATTGCATATTTGCTCAAAACTATTACAAAAATGAAGAAGAATGTAGAAAACTGAACGATAGTCATCAAAGATACGAGAATGATGTCAAGAGAGAAGAGAAGAGAAGGCAAGACAGGAGAGGGGAGCAGGAAGAAAAGAGAAGAGAATAAAGACAAGAGAAGAGAATAGAAAAGAAGAGAACAAAGACAGAAGATAATAGAAGAGAAGAGAGACAATACTAGAAAGTGAAGAAAGAATAAAGCATTAAGGTGTGCATTTGAAAATTTTGTACAATAAGACGTTTTCATGCACAATATCATGGTGAGATTGAGGCAGTAGTTTTAACACTTAAATAATATCAGTCTAATTATATAATATAAAATGTAATAACAGCCCGTCTTAAAGCAATATGTGTATAGTATAATAAATAAAGTGTATGTAACAGTCATTGTATTATGTTTATATTATTAGTACATGTATAATAGTGTTATGTGAATGTATTACGTAATTTAACAATGTAGGAGCTGTGAGAAAGGAAGCCGAAAGTTGCTAACAATGCGGTAACCTTGAGGCAACAATAAATTAGAAAGTTTAATAATGCTACTAATAATTCTTGGAACAATAATGTAATATTTAAAACAGTTTAAAATAGCCAATCAAGAACTAGAAAAGCTTTAAGTTAAATAAAAGTATTATATTGGAGTAGAATTAGCCAATCAGAGATTTGAAATATAGTAAAATGTACACATTTAACAGATTCAGGCGGCAGACGCTACTAGGCAGCGTTCCCGAGTAGTTCAATACGTATTCATTACGGTGAAAATAATATAAAGTTTATGTGTTAAATAGTACAAGTAACAATAACTTCACGGCTCTACAGTAGGATACATCCGTGAAGTGTTATTTAATCGTGTGAAAGATTAACAAAAAAAAGGAGTGAAGTAAAAATAATAATTTGTGTAAGCCTTCATTCTTTAGCCGCACCAACCCCTGCTAAGACATACGTGTTTCTGCAAATTACTACTGACGCAGCCGAGGCAAACATACATATATAATATTTAAAGAAACATTCAGATTACAAAAGTTGATCTTTTTAAACGTGGGGGCGAAGGCCACCGAAACTTTGTATCGTACGTGGTTGCAACTACTTCAAGTTTTGGCTCCTCAAGGGTGGAACTACAATACACCTACAAGGTACTGATGCATTTCATAACCGGTTAAAAATCGGTTTGAATTAGTTGTTCATATACTAATAAACTAGTGTCTCGCAAGATTAAGGAATGAAGCAAGTGATGAAATGAAATTTACACCTCGTTATTCTAAAGGCACTTGACTATAAAGTTAAATTTGTATATAACAGCTTTAATATCGTACAAAATCTCCTATATCACTTATTACGTATATTAAAAATTTTAAATGTGTTGAATTGATGAAGTATTAACGATTAAAATATAAAGTGCACAGAAAAGGCACTTAGGCAGTATTTCTGAATATATGAAAAATTGTAATAAATTGCACCCTGTGGAACATTTTGAGTAAGTACTACAAAATGTAATATCTACAATTGCAAAACCTCGTAAAATGATACAAGTTCTGTCAAATACCCTTTTCTTAGCATTAATTGTTTTGAGCTAACATTAGCTGTATGTCTAAGTTAAACTTAATTTGATATACCATCCATGCAAAATGTTTGAAAAGTACGATTCTTCATTTTAATTCTTAAATATGCTTATGATATAAACAAGTGAGTATGTTTCCGCATCTTGTATGCAACAAATTCCCTTTTGCCTTGGAAACAATTTCTAGGTAAACATTTTTGGTTATTAATATAACAAAGAATGAAGAATATTAAATACATAAGGGATTTTTTGAACGAATAATGGATGGAAAAATATCGTGTAGCTGTCACATAGATTTGTGTACAAATACCGTATGTATTTCCAAACCAAAAGTCAGATAAATACCAAACTTCGTATTAAAAGCGGCATCAGATATGTAGATGGAGAATATCGCTTGACTTTTGCACATCGCAGCTTTACTTTCTCTACCACGTAGGTGCGTACCAGGTAGAGGGAGTGCTACATTGCACCCCAAAATTCTATGTCGAAATTTAGATAGAAATACATGTTTTGAGGCTCCTGAATCCCAAAGAGAATTTTTATAAAAATGTCCGAGAAATTTGTGTGCGTGTGTGTGCGCGCGTGTGTGTGTGTGTATGAGAGTAACAGCATAACTCAAAAACGAAATGACGGATACATACCAAACCTCGTATTTAATTCCAGTGTCTTCCGAGCATGTATAACATGAAGGTTTTAGGCAAAATTCTTCACACCAAACTAGCACTTATATAGGTGTATTTCGTTATCTTTTTTATTTTCTCAAAAGTGGCTCTAAGGGTTTTGATTAAAATGCCATATATGTAAGACAAACAGATAGCAAATTAAATTATATATTTAATTTTCTAGTAATAACCTGTGAAGTCCTCTTTATCATTAGGATTTTGTATAATATTTTAAACTTGTAAACCATAAGAGGTGCACAAGAACACAAAGAAATGCGGATATCATTAAAACACACAAGTTTTCAAAATTTAACCTTTTTTGTGCCATCAGCTACTTCCGAGGTATTAGTTGCTATTGGTTTGAATTTTTCACTACTTGTCATTATTTGAAGTGCCATTACCATGAGGTAGTTCTCGCGATGTCGTAGGAAAGGAATAGAAGTTCAATGTCACTACAGAGCGACCCGCTTTTAAACATTTGTCTTTCGCTTCGTTCTTCTGTATCTCGCTTGTATCTACAACGAAAGCTATTATGGCACATTATCCCTTTTTCTAAGGGATATGCAAACTGTGAAGCTAATAGCGTTAAATGGTCGGCATTCCTCTCCTTGCTTGCTGCGATCAATGGGTATTTAGGATCGAGCCAGACAATAAGAAGAAGACCATTTGGAAAAGCATAGTTCGTTCAAACAGTTACAGCTAGACTTATTTTACAACAATGTTGAAAAGTTGGGTGACTACAGTAAAATGACTACAATGACTACAGTGTGAAATGAAGGCTGAAATTAATGATCGGAAGAACATGAAAGGATTATGCAATGACGACATATGTTCTTACAGGCTCGCTGCTCATTGGCTGGATAGCTCGATGAAGCAGTGCCATAACGCTTAAATAACTACAGTATTTACATATTTTCTTAAAATTATAATTTTCAGATTTTAGGTAAACAACTTACTCACGGCCGCGGTACCATCCACATGTTGAAAATAGTATTTGAGGTAAAAGTAGTTGAAAATTAATAAAACATTATCATTAAAATTAATCTTTTTCAACATAGGCACACCACAAAAATGTTCCCGCTATATACAAACATTTCTTGTAGTAAATAGTAAAACATGGAAATCCGTGTTTGATATTGAGTTTGATACTCATTGAGAGCTTTCCCAGCAATGTTAAACCTTTTATAGAATTCTTATCCAGAGCCATTCAATTACTCCCTGGTCCAAAACACCCTGCAGTGAGGTATTACGAACTGCGACGTCAACATCGACAGGGTAATAACCAACAGCGCTATAAACATTCCAGTAATCCAGAACGCGCAACAGAAAGGACTCGAGAAAAATATATAATTATGAATAACAAAAAACGCAATTCTTGTACTACAATGACCGAAGGAAAGCAGTAAGAGCAGTCCTCAATGAGAAACATACGACATGTAAAGTAGATATAAATAAAATACATAATCATTTCAATACTCAGTTATCCACTCCTAACTCCCATGTACGTCCAGACTTCCCTTCCGCAACTACCATGGAGGAGCACGCCGTGTTAGATGACACTGAAAATCATATAGTCACTAAACAAGAAGCAGCATTAGCTATTAGCAGAATTGCTATTAACGCTGCTCCTGGGCCGGACCGCATTCTTATAAGAGCTTTAAAGGATGACATTTGTCACCAGATATTGGCTAAGGTTACCAATATAATGCTGGCTGAAACATTAGGTCCAGACTGGCTGAAACAAGGAAGAACAGTACTAATATATAAGGGCGGCGACAAAATGGATCTCAAGAACTGGAGACCATAACTATTTGCTCTGTAGTAAGAAGAGTAATAGAACGTATTCTGGATAGACGTTTGAGAAACGTAGTCAGTTTCTATGATAACCAAAAAGGATTCAAAAATTCCCCTGGGACTTTAATTAATAATCTATGCTTGAATCGATTCTAGCTTCCGCGAAGACCCTAAAAACGACGTCACATTGGTCTTTCTTGATAACAGCGAAGCTTTCGATAATGTGGTACACCAACACCTCCAAAGCACTCTTCAGTCTCTTGAAACACGCACACAACTGTCTAAGCTTATTTACGAATTGCAAAGCAATAATATCACACATATTGAAACAGGATTGTGTAAAAGTAAGCCTATCAATGGAAATAATTGTCCTTCCTCGCAAGCCATGTGTTGGACAGGGTTGGAAAGGTAGAATCAGATGACTGAAAAATTCAATGCCATAGCCGGGGTTTGAACCACGGATCTCCCTGATCAAATCCCGGCTATGGCATTGAAATTTTCAGTCATCTGATTCTACCTTTCGAAGCCTATCAATATTAAACCTGGTGTGATGCAGGGTTCGCTTCTTTCTCCAGATCTGTATTATATTGTAAAGTATGTGTGTGTGCATTGTCGCGTCGGACACATTATTGCTGTGTAGCAATGACATTGTTGAACTAATCATTTTGACTGGCAGTTTGAACTTCCGTCCGACGTGGCATTTCCCTCCCCACCTTCCTCAGTCTGGTGGCGTCACTAGTAGCGTTAGTCTTGTGTGTGTCTTCAGGGCGAGTGGATGTAGCGTGTGAAGACGTGTGTGCGTGGAGCATCTGCCTCCAATGTTTGTCTGTAACCTTTTGTGTACAATGTAGCGGCACCTTATCAAGTTTAATAAACCACAGGTAATGTGTTAAATTGTATTTTGTTATGAAAATCCCACGCCTGCTTTAGATTCGTACAGTGAGTTCCTGGTACCTCTTGTTTGCCTCTGAGTCTACGTCCCCCAATGATTATGCCGGGGTAACTGAATGTAATATTTTTAGCTGCAAAACCTTTAGGCCTCACCCCGGTGTATAACTTTTTGGTGGTTTGTCGCCGGATATGAAATAATATTTGTGATCACATCGCTGTGAAGATAAAATTTCGTGTGTAGTGCGTGAGTGTTACATTTTTTTGTGTGCACGTGTTGGTTATATCTATGATTTGAGGGTTTATTTTTCTATCTGAATTTGTATAGTGAGTTTTCTTTTCATGTAGGATGTGATGCGATTTCTTTTTAAGGGATGGCATACCACCTGTAGGCAGCACATTTGAGTAAGTAACTGGCCGTTACACCGGAAATTCTAAATTATTTCAAAGTACGGCGTGGCGATACTTCCTTTGGCGTAGCAAAATTGTATTTTTCCCCTCCATTTCGGCCCTGAAAATTTTTCACATTTAGTAGATTTCATTTTTTTTATGTGATGCCTGTGTAATTTTTTTTTGCTACCTCTGCTTTGCCTCCTTCTTTCTCCCTCTCTCCACTGTTTCCCCTTTCTTTTTTCCATCTTCTCTTCTTTTTATTCCATTCCAAGTTCCCACGTTGTTTGCTGTGTACATGAGTGTGTGTGTGTGTGTGTGTGTGTGTGTGTGTGTGTGTGTGTGTGTGTTTCAACTCTTTGTCAGATATGTGATCTCATTGAATATGTTTTTTTACAAAGCGTCCACTGCTTAATTTTTTCTTTAGGTGTTAGGACTGTGATATGGTACTATAATTCTTTGTCACTGTCATAGTGGGTACGAGTTTTCTTTTGTACGGTAATGTGTGTCTTACTCACCATAGTCAACTTTTCAGTTTTACTTGCTTTGTTTCTATTCTTTTAATTAACGTCCATTTAGTAGCTCTGTTTCAAGCACCTACGACAGTGAGTTAGCGACCTATAATTTGATGAGTATATTCTGTATGTGTGCAGTGTCTCAGGTATTTCTGTGAAATGTCTGGATTTTGTATGTCAGATACAACTACTTTAATCTTTCAAATTTGACTATTACTCCATGATATTGACATTTTTATGTGTGTTATGCCACCTTGCTACTATATCTTACAGCTCTGCTAATAACTTCTGCTAGTGAAATCATTGAGGGTTATGAATCCTGCTTTCTTATGGTAAATTTGTTACTGTAGTGCATTAAAGACGTGTTGTATAACCTATCATTTCTGACCAGTGCTCCGGTTGAATTTTCTTTTCTTTACAGTCAGTGTGTTTGCTGTTTTACATTTCAGATACTATTAGCTTCAATTTTGTGTGATTTTAGCACAGGCATGTTTAGTTTATACTAAATACTAGGTAAATTTCTGTTATTTACTTTGCTAACTAGATTTGGTGTATTTAACTTTTTGTACTAGTTTTCAACATCACATTACTAATTTTAGCATACGCTTACTTTGTGTACAATTGTACTATTGAAATTGTGTTCATTTTGGTCATATTTAGCCTCATTAAGCTTATTTGCTTTTGGCTTGGCATTATTCTGTGATATGGTACTATAATTCTTTGTCACTGTCATATCCGTTTCTATGAATGTTACTGGTCTATACTCTATATACTGAGTGATTAATTCTCACCTGTGTGTATCATTGACTTACATATTTGATTTTTTGCTAATTTCGGGCATTGTCTAGGGAAATTTACTTTCCTTTAACTATGTTGTTTTATAAATGCAAACTCAACTTCTCTTACAGCATTCATATTTATGCATTGTGCCTATACCTATTTTTGTCTCTGATACAATAATATTTTTACATGGTGTATGTCCACTCATCTTTTTCTTACAGTCATTGTTTGACTGCATGGCTGTTCTAATTAAGTTTTTTGCCTGCATTTCTGTGTTAGTATTGTACAATATAGTTTCGCTATACCAAAGAGAAATAACAGATAGCCCTCAGACATACCTGCGGAAGACTACCCTCCTACGGCTTTTACTAGTCCCGGGTCATCGACCCTGGTGGGCACCAATAATTATTTAGTTACACTTGTACAAGCAGTTGTTCAGAGTACTGTGTCTGCTATTCGACCGTCTGTCAAACCCCCTTTCTTTAAGGCTGCAGTAGACAATTCTTTTGATTTTCTGAATATTTTTAAAGAGTAGCTTTTGCTAATAGCTGGTCAGATTTCCAAAAAGCGAAGTATTTACCTTGCTACCTTAAAGATACTGCTATACAATGGTTTCAGACATTTTTCACAGGCATCCCTCTCATTATTGGGCTCTTTTAAAATATTCCTTTATTACAGCTTTTCAGGTTGCTCACCAAGACGAATTGTTAGAAATCAAACTCGACAAAGTATTCAATTAGATACTGAACCTGTTTTGCACTATATTTATGATGTACTATCTTTACGTGATCAGGTTAAACTGAGCAAATAAGAAATTTACTAAAAGGTCTGAAACCTAAGTATGTAAACATTATCCCCAATGAACCATCTAACTCTAGATGATCTGTTACAGGCTCTTAAGCAGGGGGATAAAGCACAATTTTGTATGACACAAAGAGAGCACTTGGTCGTTGCACAGGTACAGCCTACATGTCATGCTTCGTCTCCTCTACCTCTGACTTTACCAGCTGGGACTACTAACCCTTTTCTTTTAGGTCATTCACTTTTGCCTGTTCTTTCAGGCCCTTCTACTCACGATGTCACCGAGTTAGCTGCAAAAGTATCCAGTTGGCCAACCAGTTATATGTAATGAACACATCTCATCCTAAGAGGAACAGACCATCATTTCCCCCACAGAAAGGACAATGGCAACCAGTTCCCTACCTCCAGAACGGTGCCAATTGTTTTATGTGTGGCAAACCAGGGCGCACAGCAAGATTTTGTTGGCAGCAGGTGACCCAGTCAAAGTAAAATGTTAATTACTCTCTTTCTTACACATAAATTTTTGTTTACTAATTTTTCTATGCACTTTGTTGTAACACTACATTTTTTGGGGGTGATAAATTAAACATGTACTTATCAAAATTCTTTAATATGATTCTTTCTAGCTTTGTGTGGGTATTTTAAATGCTGTATGATCAAAGGGTAATGTTTTGTTTTGTTTATTTTGTCATGTTCTTGCTGAGGTGCCGTTGAGTATTTAGCAAGGTGAGATCGTTACTGTGTCTGCTGTATGTCCACAGTAATGTCGGTTTATTTTTGATACACTGTTTGAGTTTGCTTACAGTCGCTACAGATGCCATCGTTGTGTTGAATAACAACTGCCTTTATTTTGTATATCCCTTGCCTGGAAAGAGAAATGGTCATTGAGTCATCCTTCTGTCCAGCAGCAACGCTATGCCCCTTCACTACATGTTTATCTGAGTGAGTACGTGTTTCCAAACATGCAGTCGTGAAATCCATAATATGTCATAATGTTAACGTACAATAATTTCTTTCTTTTAGTCAGTTCTAACTATTCTCACTTTCCTTTTTGGTGCCTGTTTTATGAATGTGTTTTTAAGAATCTATTGACTGGGGCTTAGTCCACACTCCAACCATGACAGAATATAGGGGGCTATATGTATCTCAGAAAAAAATAGCTCAAACCAGCCGCTTGCGAACTGCGCATAGAGCGTTCCTTGAGGAGTAGATCCTTAGCATAGTGGGTGATGGTTCCTCTACGTATATTTGATCCTGATCCTGTAGTTAGTATGTCTGTATCTATATTGTAGTTTGCTAGTAGATTGATTTAACATTTTTTTTTCTCTCAGGATGATATTATTTTTAACTTCTTAGTACCATTGTCTCGATTGTTTTGGTTCTTACTTGAATTAATCTCACACTAACACCATTTATATGGTCATTTTTCGTTGTAAAGCATCAAGAGTTCTTAATTTCATTGTCATGTTAAAACATTGAAAATTTTGTCATTAAAGTTTGACTTGGTGTCCATACTTTAAATATATTGAATGACTATTAGTCATATACAAAAATTGAACGCTCAATCAATGTATTTTTTTTTTTGCAAAGCCTTGCTCTATATTTAAGTTTTATTGGTTTTGTGTGTCCCCTGCCTTTATGTTTTGTAATATTTATATTGTGTATTTTTTCTTGTATATTGTGACCCTAATGCTTTCCGTAAATCTTGTTCCAGTCTGCCGGTAGGCTCAGGAAACACTCCCCTCCGCACAAGAGGAGAGCCCCAGAACGTCCGGAGAATGGTGGTACTTTTCCCAGGCGCATCCGCACAGGTTTCCAGCTGCACTTCATCTACAGCCCTCTAACCATGGCAGGCTATGAGGGTGTTCTCCCTCTTGGTTTGTCTGTGCCGGCAGGGTCCGTCTGTCACAGACCTATTCTACAGCCGATTAGGGTTCCAGCTATTTCACTGTGTCGCCGCGGTGATCGAGTGGTACAGTTATCTGTGTGATAAGTTTCTTCCATCTTTTCTTCGGCTGGTGTGGTTCAGTGGTGGGAAAAGTTACGAGAGAAAGCAGGTGTTTTGCTCCATTCTCAAGTGGCATATCGTAATATACTGTGTTTGTGCAGAAGAGGAGTTACGAGCTGGGAGGGGTTCCTGTAGGACTACTTCATTGTTAAAACAGCATCATTAGCCTTTTGGGGATTTGTCATGAATATTTCTTTGTAATCCTTGTGTATTCAATTTTGTATGTTTATATTTTCTTTATATAGGTATTTGTTTCTTTTCTTTTTCTGTTTTCGGCGGGGATGCCTCATTATTGTAAGTGGGGGAGATGTAGCGTATGTGTATGCATTGTCGCGTCGGACACATTATTGCTGTGTAGCAACGACATTGTTGAACTAATCATTTTGATTGGGAGTTTGAATTTCCATCCGGGCTGGCATATCCCTCCTCACCTTCCTCAGTCTGGTGGCGTCACTAGTAGCGTTAGTCTTGTGTATGTATTCAGGGCGAGTGGATGTAGCATGTGTGCGTGGAGTATCTCCCTCCAATGTTTGTCTGTAACATTTTGTGTACAATGTAGCGGCACCTTATCAAGTTTAATAAACCATAGGTAATGTGTTAAATGTGTATTTTGTTATGAAAATCCCACGCCTACTTTAGATTTGTGCAGCAAGTTCCTGGTACCTCTTGTTTGCCTCTGAGACTACGTCCCCCAATGTTTATGCCGGGGTGACTACATTTAATATTTTTAGCTGCAAAATCTTTTGGCCTCACCGCGGTGTATAACAATATTTCAACAGATCATATCATCAGCGAACTCACTTCTTTGAGTATTCAAGAACAATATGGATTTTAAATTTAACCTGGACAGCCAAACTCAACAGTTTCGGCCTTCGCTGACCACACCATGATTATTGCAAAAGATGAGGATTCGGCCCGAATACTATCTGAAGTTGCCATCAAGAGGTTTAAAGAGATTGGTCTACGAATTAACGTCAACAAATCTAAATGTATTTCAATTAAAATGGAACCATTAACTATAAATCACTATCATTAAACTATGGTGAAACAATAGAGACCATAGCCATAATGAAACTATCAAATACCTGGGACTCACCTATTATAATACAGCTATATTTGACACCGTTACAAACATGGCTAAACTAAAGAAAAAACTGGACATCCTGGCATCCTCACCTTTACTACTGTCTTACCAAAAATTAAACGTGCTTTGCAATTTCATCTGCCCTTCTCTGGTTTATCAATTTCAGACAACAGCCTTTAACAAAATACCATCTAAATTTCTTTCTGATGCTGACAAATATATTAAATGAACACTAAAAGAAATATTATAATTGCCGACTGATATACCTGATTCTATGTTGTACACAGATAGAAAGTATAAAGGACTAGGGCTTTTCAAGTCCGGCTGGGAAGCCTATTTACAACATATTAAATCCTGTCTCAGTGTACAGAGATCACACAACATCATTATCAATATTTGTCGTGACTTATCGGACGTGATATAAACATGCCTGCAGAAACTCGAACTTGAGAATATTCCTAATGAACCAATGAGAGTTAAAGTACTTAGAAAAGAACTGAGGGAGCGTGAATTTCAATCCTGGTATACCCTCTCTTATAAAGGTAAAGGAGTTGTACTATACAAGCAGTACACTCCAACTAATAAATTGAGACAGTAACTATGGTTATATATATGCCATATATACAATAATGTGAATTGTAATGTGAAATGGTATTAATAAGAAAAATACTTGTATAAATAGAAGTTAAGGCATACGTTTTATGTATGTGCAAGTGTAGCTGGAGCTGTGGAATTCTTGTCAAAAGCCGACAAACATATCTTTGTGTTAGAATTAAGGCCCAAGCAAAAAGGACTTGTACGGGAAGGTCATAAAAGTCTTTGTGAAACAGAAAAGGCGACAAGCGAACACAACATATGTTTGTAGAGAGGTCACATGCTTGCAAACGTAGAACAATAGCCGGGTAAGTCTTCTGGAAGGTTCCAAGCTGAACGAAGACAGACAATGAAATTTTAAGGAAGAATATGTTTAAAATCTTTAAGGGAAAAAATGTTAGTTCTAGCGTGCCCATCAGCCAGGGCGGTTGAGTATAAAGTGCTGCGATGTGAATAAGATACATGTAAGCTCTCAGAAGCAGGCGATATTAGTTACTTCTTATAATGTAGTAGGAACGGTGAAAGGTTATCGATTTAAAGGTCTATAGGAACGTGTGATAAATATTAATTATTTCTAGAGCACGTATAAAATTCTTGATTGCTCAGCGACCGCAAGTTTGGCTTACGAACGTGGTAGGGCTCGACCGTTCTACAGCTCCAACTAACTTAAGAACTGTGTAGATTATTACTAAGACAGTAAATGCGTGTGCCATTAAAGCATAGTGTTCTTCAATAACTTAATAAATTGTTTAGTTGTTACTTTTTACCTTCCTTTCCGTATCACACCCTGCAAAGTTATACAAGCTCTACCAAAAACCTAAATAACAGCAGCCGTGGCAAGAAATAAAGATAAATTTTAAGAGTAACAACTAAAACACAAGATAATTATCAGTATCATCAGAGTTCATATATTAAATCATATATTAATATATCGGACATACTGCGAGTTATGCTCTCCCTCCACGAGTATACCGCAAAATGAATTCGACAACCTGATCAACTTACCATTAGTGAATGGAAAACAGCATTAAAAATGACTGCCAATGTTTGTTTGCTGCGTACTATACCAGGAAGGTCCCGAGACAATAACCACTGTCGCCACTGCGATAGTGAGATGGAAACCCTTTGTCACGTTTTGGGCGCCTGTCTTTTCGGAGATACACTGCAAAATTGTGGGCATCATAAAATAAGATCCACCATTGCTGAAGCCTTAAAACTAAAAGGTCATACAGTATTTCAGGAAGTGCATGGACTCTCTCAAGACGGCACCTCTCTTCGGATTGACATATTAGTTATCCCAATAGTCTCATCATCCGGATATACCATCGATCCAACATTGAGAATGGAGCAGAATGAACAACCAGTTGAAGTACACACTGAAAAATGTCGAATCTACGAGCCTACCATCCCCTACTACCTTGAGAAGTACAATTTATCATCCTTGAAGTTATTGGACTGATGGTTGGAGCAAGAGGAACCATACCTAGGCACTTTGATGAGTTTTGCAAAAAGTTCAGTCTCAAGGCCAATTTCATGTACAACATTGCAGTTTTTGCTCTTAAAGGTTCAATCAAAATTCTCCAAAATCATCTATATTCAAATTAATTTCATTCTGTAGCGTATTACTAACAGCAGAACAACCACACTTTTAGTAATTTCCCCTCTAAAATAGAAGTTTCCGCTCTTTTCTTTTACTCATAATTGGAATTTGTTTCAGCGATAATCACGTTTTGTCTTCTTGTGCTATTCGTGATTTTATATAATAATCTGTAAAAGTATTAAGCTTAGTCTGTTTGACAGCCCCTACTTTTGGGAAGGCTGAAAGTTTTCTTTCTGAATTAAAAAAAAATATTTCTTATATTCTTGTTCCCATTAAGCTGTGTAGCAAGCTGATGGCGTACCATATGTAGAGGATTTTCCTCTTCTTCTTTTTCTTTATTGCTATGTGCATTTTCTGTTGAACAAATGTGTCTTCCTAATAGGTGTATAGTAATAATAATTTTCGTTAAACTTATAACTAAAAGACTACTGTTGCGAAATTTGTGTAACATAGAACTGTGTTTTCATACTGACTATTAATTACAGATTGTATACATTCACAAACCAAGGAGTAGCGACACACCCGGTATAGTACATATCTATATATTAAATTGTTCTGATGTACATTTTTAATGATTTCAGTGTCTTAATCTGATCCGTTACACTAAAAGTGTTTATAAACAGGGAGGTATTTGTATACATTAACACACGTGCAAATTAGGCCATAGTTTTTCTTCTAGGTTCTTTATTTTTGACATTATATTGAGAACATGTAATTTGAAAAACTGATTGTATTAATTTTTGTGTAATTTGTTTTACAGAAATTCTGTAGCATTTGAGATGCAAAGGGAAAATTGTTAAATTTTAATGCAGTTGTAAATTTATATTTGCTAACATATTTACTAACACAAGAAAAATAACGTCTTCATTTTAAAATGTAGTGATTAAATAAATAAGTATACTTGAAGGTGAATAACTTGAAGAAAAAATTAAAAATGGAAACTGAAGGTATGCACTAACTATGAGAGTTCCCTGTATTATACTTATTTATTTATTTTTCTCTTTCTTTTAGGTTAGGATGGAGAAATTTTGGGACCTTTAAAGGGAAAAAAATAGATTTTTAGATAATTTTTCACATAGGCAATTTATAGTAATTCACTGTCGTCCTCCATGTGGTAGTGGTACCGTGCTAGCCTCTAGTTCCCAAGTTCGCGTGTTCAAATCCGGCGGAGGGCGATGGATTTTTTCGGGCGTAGAAATCCTTAGCAGGGCTTCCTTCGGAAGGCAAGTAAAGCCGGTGGTCCCGTGTCGTAGATTTACGGCACGTAAAAGAACTTAAACCTGATAAAGAGGCCTCTAAGCAAAATTATGTGTGTTTCACGCCCAATATAGAATGGGACGCTAAGGACCACGGTAGTTAAAGAACGTCCATAAATAAAACTCAATTTAATTTAAAAGCTACAGAACCACAATAAAGTGCATAACTGAAACAGAAAACAAGGATTACAGAAACAATTGATTGCACTAAACAGCGCATCAAGAAAGCAATTTTCAGTCTCCAATAAGGTTTTACTCCTTGTGCATCAAATGTCCTTAAAACCCTGATCATATCCAAACCCTATTTCACATTTGTTTCAGCTAAAGTTTCAAACATTCGCTTGCATATACAATAGTTATTCACCAATCGAAAAGATTTTAATAAAGAATAAATGCTCTCCTTAATATATATATATATATATATATATATATATATATATTATATATAATATATGTATTGAGTGGGCCAAAAGTGTGAGCCATTGTGAACAGAAATTGATAAATTTGGTTGTGAGCTTCCCATCGATTTATATTAAGCCTTTTTGCATTGCATATTTTCTTGTGTTAAATAGTAGCATGTATTCAATCAAACAGCAGGTGTTAATTTAACATTCGATACCTTATTGTGAAACTGGTGTAACTATAGAGTGGTAAGTTTTCAGAAGAACTTGGAAAAAGAAATTTGTAAACGTGTTTCTTTTTTCTCCCAATTTATGTGATTTCTGAACACTTAAAAGTCTGAAAATCTCAGAACTGACTTGTGTGTTCACACTTCTAATATATCCTTTCTGAGTCATTTTTGGGCACTGAAAGCAAACTATTTTCATCAGTTAATTAATCCACCCTCTTCGTCTTCTTTTCTCTGCTGCATTATGAGTTTCTAGATCTTAGTGAAGTCTAGGAAATCTTCTTAATTCATTACTATTACTGAATATTTGTGTCTTTGGAGCTGTCCGAGCGTACCCTTCTAATCGGTTGTAGATATCTATGTTTTTGTTTGCCTTTTTGAATTTGTGTACGAACACTATATGAATATCCAGGTGTAACGTAGGAATGTGTTATAACGGAATGTCTAAATTTCTACCGGCGCGTATAAACATCGTAGATATATACATATAGAAAATATACATTTTGTCCGGAGCATGTATAGGACATGAGAACAAATTCTTTGCCATCAGCTTTGTTCTGAAGTAAAGAATACACGGAGGACGCCTCTCAATAGGTTGTCTTTTAGCCACAGTTTCACGATACATGTGGTTGAAGCTACATTATATAACGTGATATTGTAAACTGAAAGTGACAGCTTGTATAAGATAATCTTTGCATTCGTTTGTGGGCAGTGTATTACAACTTTCACGTGGAACAGATAGAAGTGACTATTTGGGACAGCAGCATCTTCTACTTCTGGTAAGCTTCATATGGTCACTTGTTCCCTTCCTTTTCGTTTTCCGTTATTTGTTCCTATTTTGTGTAAATGCACTCATATTCTTGAGCGGCACATGAAAGGCGAAATTAAATTCCTATGTGAATATTTATATAAAGAAGGCTTTTCATGTTCCACACTCCCTGTTTGGCTTTAACACAGCATGAATCATACAGTTCTGTAGATTGAGGTTTTGGGGAGGGTATTCCTTGTTTGTGAATTTAAGTCAATAATGTGCTGGTAACTTAGGGAAGGAGCTGATAATGTGTTCCCTAATATACTGGTATACTTTTATACTTTCATATATTTTATTTTTAATATATAATATACTTTCCTCCGATCGCTTTATTTTGGAGCACGAAACGGCCTCTACCTTCCTATACAACAACGTTGTATTCATCTACTGTTAGTGGAACAGTCCTGGCATAAGACTGAGGAATGTTTTTGAAAAAGAATCCTTTGCAGACTGACAATTTCCCTCCTGTTTTTTTAAAAAAAGTAATTCACTGTATTGTTACGCCTTGAATTCTCAGACTCTTCTTTTACACAGCTTTTGTGCCTCAAAAATGTAGAAACATAGTAGCAAATATACAAGCATTGCCATTGTTGTGTATGGGTTGATTGTATGTAACAGGGTTACATTAGTTTCACATTACTGTTCCCAACGAAAGAAGGTCTTATAAGGTAATGCGCTTCTTTCACATTAAATTATAATCATATTTTAAAAACATGCCTCATAATAACTCAGGAACGGTTACACTGAAAGATACAATACTTAGTCAGTACAGTAGGCTCTCACTTTAAGGGGGGCAGAAAATGTGCTTTAGTGCAGTTACGCTAGTTACACATTAAGCTGTTGCGCTAGTTTTGTACATAGCCTGTAGGAAGTTGATCCTGATCGTTGCGATGATTTTTTTTAATGAACGCTCTTTAACTACTATGGTCCTTAGCGTCTCATTCTACATTGAAACACCGATAATTTTGCTCAGAGGCCTCTTTATCAGGCTTGAGGTTCTTTACGTGCCGTAAATCTACGACACGGGACCACTGGCTTTACTTCCCCTCCGCCGGGTTTGAACCCGCGACCTTGAGAACTAGAGGCTAGCACGGTACCACTAGTCCACGGAGGACGACTTCAATTTTGCGATGTTGTGTTAAATGAAATGAGGATTAGTGACAACGAATTGTTTTCTAAGCTAATTTGCAGAGATGAGACTTCTTTAAAATTTACAGGCCGCATAAACAGACACCTATTAGTATCCCAGTACCACAGAATTGTTTTTGAAAAGTAGCTCAATCAACCCGATGTTACCGGGTGGAATTTCATGTTTTGCAAATACTGAACTTTGTTTTTTCGTGGAATATCTGGAAATGTTAGCTACCTATGTCATTCCAGGGCTAGAAATGAATTGTGATAATTTCAACCTTCTTTACCTTCTTCATATATTACCTGTGCATAACATCATGCAGCTTAAACAAAGTATTAATTACAATTTATTAGATTTTTCATTGAAATGGGTTATTATATATATTATATATAAAACATATTATATATCTTATACATGTTATATAATGTATCTCATATTATACAGAGTGAGGCAATATATGAATAAAGACTTATTTTGGGAAATAGAACAAGAATATTTGCTTTTAAACATCGACATAGTTTGTTTATGATAACTGCTGTCATTTAGGTTAGCCAGGTAACGGCAGTGAACAAGTGAACATCAAAACTGCCATGGAACATGCGCAGTTTAAATTGCTATTCATATAGCGGCCGCCTATAAAATTGTGTTAATATTGAATTTTCTTTGTAAACAACGAAATATTTGCTGACCTCGTAGCTCAGTCGGTAGAGCAACTGCCTCTGTGCGAGAGATCCCGGGTTCTATTCCCGGCTGGGGGTGGGAATTTTTCTCTAGCCAAAATTAATCCTTATTCTTCCCACAGCCTGGAAGTGTGAAAGTGTGTATGATCTAATGATTAATAAACCAAAAGTACAAGAAACCTAACGACAAGAGTTAACACTATTGCCTATACGCAATAAGTTCCAAAGAAAAGACCACCGATGCAGTTACAGGCATCGTATAAATGGAACTAAAAAATATTTTTACAAAGTGGGAAAACCTATCCATCATTGGTTTAAGTTGGATTAGTAGTTTGTTGGATAGGGAGCTTCCAAAAACATATCTATTACATTTCTTCTTTATAGATAACACAGCTTTACCTCGGCTGTAACAATTATTCAACTAAAGTTAGGCTTAAACAATATTACGACTATATTAACTCACAGTACACAGTAATATGCTTTGCAATTTTCACATTCTTCGTTAGATTATAATATAACTTCATAAAGAAGTGCTTCAATGAAGAAATTAAATAAATACGTGAGTAAACTATTCAGTAAAGCAAATATTGAAGCAACATTTGGGGGATATCACAGTATGTTAATTTCAAGTATTATGCCATATTGTAACTCGGCAATTTCCCGTAACCTACTGTTTTACTGTAGCTTTTAATAGTGCATTTTAGAAATACCTGAGATTTCTCCGACATTTTCTATAACTCTAATATTAATTTCTTTGCATTTGAAGTTCATTGTTTAGTTGAGTGAAAAAATACTGATGTAAAGATAATGATTTACTAATGTCTGATTTTTCAAAAGAAAAACTTAATCTGCAACCCTCACATGACTTACTACATCTATTAGCAATTCACAGATACCGCATATATCTACCTAAAATTTATATAAAAGGTCAATATTTCTATTCACGTTAAATTACTCACAGTAAATATTTACATAGAATTTTTTTTCAAATTAGGCAAACGGATTTGGTTACATGCAGATACGAAGATAACGCTGTTTAGATCACAAGTAGGTTTCAAAACATGTAGCGTAAATGATACACCGAAGTAATCTTCATCCTGGAAAAAGTTAAACACGCAATAACAAAACCGTTATTGCTATGGAAAATAATTACATGCTCGTAAGTGTTATACTTTAAGGAGCTTTGCATTTCTCATATTCTAAGTCTTTGTCTGTCTCTTATGGGTCCCACTTAAATATGATTGAGGAGGAATTGACACTGTTCACAGGAAAATCAACCTGTGGGTCTTGTCCAAAATCCTGTTAAAGTAGTGTTTGGGAAGTGAAAAATTATCAAAAAAATTGCAACCTTAAAGTGTGCCAAATTGGTTGAAAGTTTGGTATTTATCCATATTTTCGTTTTTGAGTTGTGCTATTCCCCCAAACACGCATAGATAACATCACCTGTTACAACATTTTTTCAGGATCTCAAAAGGTACATTTGTTATGAAACCTCAATATCGAATTCTCGCGTCGTATACTTGCAATGCTTTCCCTGCATTAGGTGAGTGTTAGAGAAAGAAAAATGCCTTTATGTAGTACAGTATGAAGCTCATTAAGAACACAAACTAATAGAGTTAGATATTTGCAAACCTAACTGGAATGTGCATTAGTGGCCATTTAGGTATTAATTGTTGTAAAGTTAATTTTAAATTATTTGTTAACAAAATGCTGCCTTCATCAAGTTCTACCTGGGGCATATACCTCAGAAATTCCTTAACCTCAAAGCACTGAATTTAGCTAGTTTTACTTAGGAAGCTGTAACATATACACCTTTGAAAATGCTATGCATTATATTTTGTTCAGTGCGTTTTGTACCAAATTTCCAATTGTTTCAATTAACAGAACCCATACAGTTCGTACTTTTCTGATATTAGTGCACATAAGGAGACACACTAGTGCAGCCGTTGAGCTCCACAATGTTTGGAATTGTAATCTAAGCTCGCTTAGAACACTACAGTAAACCGGCTGTGAATTTCGAAATGGTGATTATTATTCTAGACCTAGGTACAATTAAGTCAGTTGTTAGTCCAAAGAGTATAGTCCTGTGGATTTGCTTCTTGTCATGACCAACCACAAACATTATTAAGTTATTAAGTTTCTCACAGTACGTGACAACATATAACAATATGTTTCAATAATGAGGTAGATGAAACTCTACCGGGTGTTAAAATTTGACTGGAGTGTTACGTTATACTTCAGTGTTTCTTTTGATATGTTTTTTCCTATACATACGAATTTGGACCTAAGATGTTTTTTACTAAGAATAAGAATGCGGAGCTTCAATTTAAAATTGAACACTCGGTACATTGTTTAAATACCTGCACTATATCGATAATTAAGTATTGTTAATAACAGGAATAAAGTTTATCTCGGCTGCCTTTCCAGAAAAATAAATGTCAACACTAGTAGCCAAACTTATAACTGGTAGTCAGCAGAGATAATAAAATACTTACTGTGTATTTGTGTCAAGCTCGAAATATTTATTGCCATTAATTTGTTTTGTAATGTATTCCGAGTGATTCTTATTGTTTATTCAAAAAGTAAGTATAAGACGTATTCATGTGGGCTATACTAGGATATTTTAGGGGCTTACTTCACTCACATAGGATTAGTTCGTCTCTGGATCACTCTGTAGGATGGCACAAGGGGTTACCGGAATATCATTCAATTTAAAAGAAAAATAAAGTATTATTCTATTAAGAGCTCAGTTCTCTAAAGTCATAATCTGTTGCTTTACCGACAAATGACTTAACAATTTGGCATAATTCATCATTATTATTTACGTTCCCTTATTCTTCTAGCTTAAAACATATTTTACTACTACTACTACTACTACTACTACTACTACTACTACTACTACTACTACTACTACTACTACTACTACTACTACTACTACTACTACTACTACTACTACTACTACTATCACTTTTATTATTATTACTATCATTTCTACTTTGACCGTAATTTAAGGTTTTTACCGACTCTTGACTGAGAAAACCCGTTAAGCTTGGCGTCACTAACGCCATCCCCCACCAATGAGACTGTTTCCCCTTAAACACCCCTCCTCAGATAAACTGCCAACCTTCAACTTGGGTAACCAGAGGGCGCATTACCAATATATAATCTGTGCACATGCCACAATATACTTTAAGTTTATACATATCAGTTCTATCATTTCTCTTTTACTACTACTGTCATCCCCTGTTAGAAAGGAAGATAAGGCCACATTTATTTTCCCTGTATAAATAAATACTTTAGTTATGTACTCCATTTATAAGCTCTCGTGTCTTATAAACTAACTTTAAAGTTAAAGTAACTCATGTTAATTTAAAGAAAACATAATTCTACTTCACTATATATATACATATATATATAGATATATACATCACTCACTATTATCCATACTACTCGGTGATTGCTTCTATCACATGAAAGGAAATGATCTGATATTGCTCCATCTTTCTGATGAGCTAACAATCAAGGTGTAATTCACATTTCAACGTTTTTAGTCCCACATACGAAATTGAGCGAAACCTACCTATGAGGAAAAAAAGTCTAATGCCCAATAAAATGCGCGTATTGTATGCGAGCTCAAGTAGTTGGCTATCTTGGATCCGCCACTGTTCTGCGTGTGGCCTTCAGGTAAGGCCATTAGTTAACCAAATTATTTCACGAAGCGATTGTGAGGTATAATAATAGGTTAACCTTTACTTGTTTAAGCCTTTATTTCCTCCACTTCCAAGGGATAATGGCTGTAATGCTCGCGGTAGCTTTGATTGCGTCAGCATTAGACAATGTTACCAACTTGTGGAAACATAATACCTTTCACAATTATTACGTGCCATGGCCTCCAGTGACTCCCAGCATGTAGGTAATATATTGAACACTGTAATTTTCGCCACATACCTAATGTCATTACGGTTTCGCCTATATACATGCAGGAAATTTGCTGAAAATGCTAACAGCTCAGTAATGATGGTGATTCCGTATCTTGACCTTCTGCTTACATATTCACATATCATAATGTGTTACCAGAAACAAAAAATTAATTGTAACTGCGCGTTTAGATTTTTAAACCATAAAACAGAACTCAAATACACCGTATGATGCAATAATGCAACTGTTAAGTTTTACGCAAGAAAAAGTGAATAAAAAGTTTTCGAAAGATTGTTTTAGTGCCCTAAATTCACTTTTAAGTGTTATGTAAAACGTAAGAATTAAATAGAATCAACAGATAATGCATACTTCCTTTCTAAGGAGTAACACCAACTGCAGAATAAAAAATTCTGAAGTGTTACATTCGTATGACCTTCTCTACCCTCTACACGAAAGTTTATTTTCATATCTACTTCATTTTAATTCAGATAAACCTTTCGGGAAATAGCTGCATTACACATACAGAGGGAATAGCGACTGTCAAATGTTTCAACTGAACGCTATACGCTGGCCTTAAAATTCTATATTCTTTCCATGAACATAGCGAGGAAGAACTGAAAATCGACAGGACTTTAAAAGAATGGCTAAGTATTGGATAATTCGAACCATTTTTAACAGATACCTCGGAAATGGCTGATGTTACAACAAAGTTATTTGAAATAAATTGTGTTTTTAAAGAGATATAAATTTTTTGTATTGTACGTTTTCCTCAATCGCTTAGCAGTTATACAAGATCATAGAAAATTTCTTCCGAATGAAGAGGACTTCACAGGCTATTCCCAGAAAATTCAAGATATACATTTTATTTTTCATATAAATATCTTTAATATATGGTATTGTAATTAAAATTGTCAGAGCCAGTTTTAGAAAATAAAAAATTTCGAAAAATATTCCATGTAAAAGGTAGTTTGGGGTGGAGGGATTTTCTTGAAAATCTTCATGTCACATCTTTGGAAGGTACTCAACCTAAATACCAAGTTTGGTATTTATCCGACTTTTTATTTTACTTTCTCTACTACGTATAGTAAGTAGGGGAAGTATTGTATTCCACCCAAAAATTCGATACCGAGATTTCACCGGAAATACATGTTTTGAGACCCCCTGAATCCAAAAAAAGCATTTTTGGAAACATGTCCGTGTCTGTCTGTGAAAAGCATAACTCAGAAACGAACAGTCGGATAAACACCAAACTTGGTCTTTAGGTTCAATATCTTCCAGAGATGCGACACGAAGATTTTCAAGAAAATCCCCCACCCCAGATTACCCTTTACATGGAACATTTTTCGAAAATTTTAATTTTCTCAAAAAAGGCTCTAGCGATTTTGATTAAAATATCATATGTTTAAGATATTTGCATGACAAATGAAATGCATATCTTGAATTTTCTGGGAATGTCTCCAAAAGTATTCTTCATTGTGAACGACTTTTGTATAACTGGTAAACCATAAGAGATAGACAAAATTTTACTACACAAAATATGTAGATCGGGGTAAAATACACAATTTATGTCATATACATTTTTTTTGTTGAGTGAACCATTTTCGAGATATTGCTTGTTATTCCCTTAAATTTTTCAATACTTATTTTCTCAAATGGGAATTCGTTATTCATTTTTTGGTCTTGGATATGCAAAGAGTATTAATTTGTGGCAAAGGGAATGGTGCTGCACCTAGCAACCAGCTATTAAGAGATATGTATGTGCTTAAAGGCTACTGTATTTCTATATTGCCCTTGTAAATATATATTCCCCTTTCATCTACAAGAAAATTAGCAATAAGATAGAGTCTGCAAATGTTTATCTCGATTAAAATGAAGTAGATGGAGAATAAGCGTTTGTAAAATAGTTTGTACAAGAGAGTAGAGAAAGTCATGTGAGTGTAACACATCAGATTTTTTGAGTTATGCTACTCTGGCACATACACACAGACACACACGCAAATTTTTTTAAAAATGTTTTTTATTCAGGGGGCCTCAAAACAAGTATTTCGTTTTCCAGTGAAATCTCAGTATTGAACTTTTGGGTGGAATGCAATACGTCCTCTACCTACTGTTTACATGGTAGAGAAAGTAGAAATAGCAACCTCTTCATGAATGGTGTTTATTGACGAGAAACGTAGGCGTAAAATTTGAAAATATAGATCGGTGCACGCTAAATTTATAAAAAAATCTGTATTCCTCGTTTCCTTAAGAAATAAATGCACAATTTGTAACAAGGAAATTTTGATACAGCAACTGAGTTCTTTCGAAATCCTTGGAAAACCGTATTTTTTTTTTAGATACCGAAATTTAGCAATTTCTTGAAACAATTTGTAAAATTGTATATAAAACACTGTAGGGAAGTTTATACTAATGTTCATGTGAATGTTCATAGGCTGCACAGGCCACAGTTGTCCAGCTTGACAATATAAAAGGTTTTAGAACGAATAGCAAATTACTAAAAGCCCCTAAATCAGTATTATTACATGCAGCTGTGAAAAATATTACAGCTATGATTAATAAATTCTGGGATTACGAGCAATTTGTTAATATTGGTTTAAACTTATATAGCTCCTTAATCGCTTTAAAATTGCAAGAAAAGTGACTATAGCTAGCTCAAAACTTAGCGTTGTTGTCACAAATTTGATGATTATACATGCGTATAACCATGGTATTTTTCACCGAAAGTAATTCCCTCTATTCTCACTATGAAGGTTAATTAATTTGTAGAAATCTGATTTAAAGATACGGATAGTTTAGTGTTTCTTGGAAGGCATAAATGTAACTACGCCAAACGATAGTAAATGAAATGACAAGGATTTAAAGCAACTAATAAAAGGATATAGAGAAAACTCTGATTTTCATAAAAGTAAGACTAAAACTACTTGCTTAAGGTAAAATGCTTGTCTCATATTAAGAATATTCTGAGATATTCGGAGAATGGGCGCGAAAGTTGAGTCTGATGTCTTGTTATTTTGTTCCATTTTTTCTTCAAGTGGGTTTCTCTATTGTTCCATTTGTATAGTCACTGTAACTATTTTTACTTTCTCTACCACGTACATAGCAAATAGAGGAGGAATTGCATTGCACTCAAAAATTCCATACGGAGATTTCACCAGAAATACATCTATAGATTTGCACATTTCAACTGATTACACAATTGGCTTGTATTGTGCATGATGCTTCATTTAAATACCCACAAACTGGGCCTGTGATTATTACTTATTGTTTTTATGTGTTATAGTGGGTGAATAATAATTATTTTGTTGGTATCGTTATCACAGTACTGCTTCACTTGTAAAATTCCGTTCTCTTTGTATGAAAATTAAAAAATAAAAGAAAAAAGAATGAGGAGTTTTAGTGAGAAAGGTCTAAAGCTTTTAAATGTTAAAATCAACATGGAAATTTTATAAATAGACAACGCCGCAAAATAATAATAAGAACAATAGACATAAAGTGTGTGCTTTAACGTTCTTGTACAGTTCTTGTACAGTAAGACTTCGTTTCCTACGGTTTACCAATTGTACAAAAGACATTCAGAATGAGACTACTTCACAGCCATTCCCAGAAAATTCAAGTTATACATTTTATTTGTCATGCAGATATCTTAAACATATTGTACCGTAATCAAAGGGTTAGAGCCATTTTTAAGAAAATGAAAAGTAACTAAATTTCTTCCACTAAACGGGTAGTTTGAGGTGTGGGAATTTTCTTGAAAATCTACGTCGTATCCTTGGAAGATGCTGGACTTAGATTTTAAGTTATGCTGTTCACAGACCCTTATCTTAAAGTTTCTGGTTTCAGGGGATCTCAAAAGGTCTAGTTATGTAAAAACATCCAATTTTTTAATGGAATGCAGTACCAACTTCTACTTACTACAGATAAGTGGTAGAGAAAAGCAAAAATTAGGAAGACTGTTCATCCTAAATATGTGTTTGCACTTTCCGCCAAAACTTTCTTATTCCCACGCTCCTATTCGATTAAATTCCCATCTTAATATATTCTGAAATGTTTCTCATCTTACAAAAAGAACTACTACTTTCACAGAATATCCTTTCCTGAACCAATATTTCCCTCCCACAAGGTTCCACAAGTATTGTGATTCTGCTTTAATCACCTCCTTCTTATTCTCTATTTTTTCAAATTAAGTAATATGGTGAAGCTCTAGGCATCTTAAAGAGAGACTTATAAAATTCCCTGTAGATGTTCTTAACATTCTACAACTATTTTCCAACACCCACACTCATTTTAGCTAATGAGGTTATGGTTACATACTTTTCTTAGGTTATGGTTCCATACTTTGCAACCAATTATTCTTTTAAATGGCATTTAACTGTAGCATGCTTTAATATCTTCCTTACACCTAAGCTAACCTTTGTCAATACATGTCTCATTTGAACTCTATGAACACTCAACTTCACCCTGTTCACGATTTCCATTTACTCTCGTTCTCACACCATTGAATTGCTACTTAGTTTATTTTCTCTCTTAAATATTTTCTTTTCTGTATATTTCACTACGGTTGACATGTTCGAGAAAATAACAATTCTACAAGGATCTTGTCAAATAATACCTTATGAAGGATATTCTCATATGTTTGTGGGAACCACAATACCTTCATGGTAGGTTTATACTAGATACAAATCTTAGGTAATTGCCGGTGAAAATCTTCGTATTTAAAGTTGTGCGTCATCATGTATCGCTCGGTAAAGCTCGATTTAACGTTAATTCTCTAGTAATACTCCATTAATGGCAATCAAATTTTATTGCTCTTCATGACCGCAGTTATTACTCCCTCAATTGTGGTTACTAGCAACACAATTACTGCCCTATTATAGTACCATTATGTAGTTCGCTAATTGCTGTTAATATTTCACATAGGCTAGCCAAGAGCTAAATAGCTCCAGTCAGTTTACTAAAAGTGAATTACCTGTTCTCTAACAAAAAGAAGCTACACGCAACAGCCTAAAACTATATGAGACTACAATACACGAGCTGTTCACCACAGAGTGGGGTCAAAACAAAAACGCAGGAAAAGATTCCTACTTTGTTCATGCCTGAATTCTTGCTGGAACTCTTTATTATTTGGCGTGCATAAATTCATAAACACACAATTCTTATGTATGACAGGCAGAGCATTCGAACACTAAGAAAGAGTTTTTCAAAATTTGGTGGCAGTTTCTTCATACGTAACACATTAAGCAGCTCTAGATGTCACTGCCATTGTAACTTAAAATTAATGATTGTGTTTGATCCATGCAGCTGGCTTAATGAAAACAATCCCAGTACGCACCGGGAGTCGAGGATAGGGATTCAAAATGTTTTATTTGCTGTAGGATCACGTATCAGAACAACCACCTGCTTTGTGTCACATATAAAATGTACATGAAATATTCTATATGTTTTAGTGTCACCTGGAAACTGGCAGCAAAATATCTATATGTTTTAGGGCCAATAGAAAGCCCCAAACTAAAATTCCTACCTTTTTTAGGATCAGATCGAAATTGCGGACCAAATGCTCTGCCTGCTGCAGGCCAACTTAAAATTGGAAAAGGATGCTTTCATTGTTTCCCAAAATTCGTTCCCTGAACAAGTTGTAGTATCTTGGAGTGTATTATCTGATGTCAGGAATAGTTCTGTGTCTTATTTCATTTTCTTTTATCTTTCAAGGTTACAGGGCGATACCGTAATTATTGACGGTAAAATATAAACAATGAAATAAAGAAATTATAGTAAGATAAATATATAACAGCAATAAATAATTTTCACATATTAAATCAATGTATAATATTGTGTTGTGTTGAAATATTTGTCGGAAAGACAAGGTAATTAGGAAGTCATTAGTATCAACCGAAGTAGCGAACGATGTAGCTTAAAGGGAATTCAGTTAGGTTATAAGCTCAGTACGTTTGCAGTCACGTAGATCAGAATTTCGAAAAAGAGAAGTGAAAGGGATTTCCAAGATTTCAGCCAAGTTCCATGGTAACAAAGTTAAGATGCACACTAAGGGTTTTAAGTATTGCTTGCACGTGAATAATAACGTTGATGGGGGAATAATATGTAAGCGGAGCTGAAAGTAATAAAGGCGTGCAATTTTAGATCAAGAGTTACTCTGACTCTGGTATTGGTAGTTAAATTTGTTCGTGCACATCGTTGTGCACTCTGTTGTGCATACTCTCTATGGTACCATCTTCGGCACGCACTGCTCGTGTGACATTTTAAGCATCTAGTGACGCGCTTGTGCGAGTAAGATTTCCCGGCTATTGCGAGAGGTTTCGCCGATAAGCACCTTAGCGACTCACGGTAAGTTACGCTATACACCATAGCCAGCGTAGTTATTAGGCAACGCAAGATAACGAAAATGTTTGTATGCAAACGGCTGTTAGTTCCTTAAGTCTCTTTCGTCTTTATAAGGTGTCATGATTGATTGATTGATAAGGTCTAGGAGACCAGATGCCTGGAAGAATGAAACTTCATATGTTTTCGACTTACGCATTTTGAGCAATGTCCTTCATAGCCCTTCCAGATCATACAAATATTCCTTTTCCTTATAGAATCTAGGAAATTTTATGAGAAAATGGGGAAAGTTTACAAATGATGACTTCTTTTATAACTCCCAATTAATGCAATTCTCAGTTCTTCAGCATCGCATGCTGCGTTATATAATAATTGCGAAATTCAATAAAAGGCAACAACATTTTGTGATGTTAATTTGATAAAAAATTCTTCAATCTATAGTGGAGCTCGCGGATCCTTTGTTCCTACTAAATTGCATTGCACGCTTTAGCTGAACAGTAAACTTTAAGTACCTATACATAATAAATAAGAATACCTTATGTAAATGAATTTTATTAATATTTCTAAGCCTTTTAAATTTCATTGCCTGCATTGTAATTAATAATGGACTTAAACACATTAACGATCATTAAAAACCATCAAGCAGGGTATTTCTGAAAGGTATTCATTTTCTGTAATTCTGTTCCTCTCCTAGATGTTCTAATAATCAAACTATACACTTTTTCCACGAAAACTCATCTTAGGCTGAATACAAAAGCAGTACAACTAATAATAATCACATGAGAATTGTCGGATGTAGGAAAGAAGATGAAATATCTTCTTTTCTAGATACACATCCACATTCCACTAATCAAGTGGAAACAATGCAATTTTCTGAGAATTACAGGTTGCACGAGCTATATGAAATGAAAATTGATTTTCTCATCCAACAGCAAAACTGCTATGCCTTTGGAAGGCGATGATCGGTTCATGCAGATATCGGTGTTGCTATAGATACCGAAGAGTTCAAAATGTATGGCACTGAAACATCACCAACGTCCCAAATTATTTCAACTTCATCAAATATGAATTTATAATGTAAGCCTACAATAATGTCTAATTCAGATATAAAATGCTTTAATATAATTCATTCCATAATTTAAAAAATAAACTGAATTAAAAGGAATAAAATATTTTAAATCAGGAAGAAATATACTTATACTGAATTTGCGCCACTTCCAGAAGTAGTATTAGTAATTATATGAATCATGGCTCTACGAATACTTCTCAATCCAGAAGTTATTACATCAAATCGAGCTCAAAAGTGTGTGGGGGGGGGGGTTGGTGTGGTGTGGGCTTACACAATCCATAATTAGTGCACCAGAGTTTAGGAATGTCTTGTCCGTTTCCATTATTTCATGTGCCAGAACATCTACTCTGTTCAGTCTTTCTCTATATATACCGACTTCCTCACAAAAATAAATCCAAAGACAAATGTGGTGACCTGACCGGCTACTCTATTTCACCTCTGCCAACAATCTAAAGTTTAAAAAACCTTCGATCTAGGTATTCAGGAACATTATTTCCATAGTGAGGTGGAGCTCCATCTTCAGATATGATCTCAGGATAACTCATGATTGACAGGATGTGGAAATGAATTTATAATATGAGTTTATTTCTAAGCTATCTACGTATCTACTAATGCTTAGCCTTTCACTAAACAGATATGACATGATCTCCAAGAATACCCGCCCAAATTTAAAATTTTTGTGAATGATACATATGGTTCTCCTTCATACATTGTGGGTGCACGTCTCACACCTTTGAAGATTGCCTGTTGAGAAACCCATTAAGGCAGAACAAGGCTTCATCTGGGAAAACAATTTTCCTAAGAAAAACTGCATTATTATTGAGCTGCAACATAATTAAAAAAAGTGGTTCTTCTATTCGGACCATCCTCTGAAAGTTCCTGCAATAATGGATATTGCTTACACTTTTAGCAATTTTTTGACTTATGTTACATTTTAACACCACCAGACTAATAATCAAAGTTTTTGAATTTTCTTACACACGGAGAAGGATATCCAGTATCATATATCATCATTCCACCTTTCAAGCTATCTGATCTTTAACCTTGATAGATCTGTTGACGATTCTTGGCATTGCTCTATATGGAACTGAACTGAGATGTGAATTAATATCTGTTGGTAAATAAATTTGCCAGCTCTCAAGGGGGTCGTTGCTTGTATCTAAAGCCAACCAAAATCATTATTCCTTTTTTACTTTGCCTCAACGTTGGATATTTGAATTGAAGCAGTCGTTAATGAAAGGAATTAATGTATAAAATAAAATTGCTAATCCAAGGGAGTGGACAAGGGGTGACATATATTATTGTTATGGACACATTGTGCCATAAATAATAATTATTATTTGAAAATACCATTTATATATATATATTATGACAAATAAATTATTGTAAATGAGAGAAGGAAAAAGAAAAATGAATAACGTCAAAAGTGAAATAGGTTATACAGGACGAACGAAAAATTTTAGATTAGCAACAAAACAAATATTGTAAAACCTAATAAATATAACAAAAAGAAACACAGAAGGAAAGGAAAATCGGAACTGAGACGTGTTTTAAAAGAATTGTAAACGTGTTATTTGTATTATAAAATGTTTATTTAAATGCAAGAAATTGTAAATTAAATGTATTTATTTCGCTATGGTTAGTAACTAAGCATAGAAAATTAAACAACATTCAACTTTTTCAAGGACAGTTAAAAACATTTTCCGAAGAAGAGGACGCTTTCTATAAAACCAGCAACTCATATTGATTCGCAAGGCGATTGATATTTTATTGATACAAGAAAGGGTAAATAATTAACTGTTGAACTATAAAAGAAGGTCAACAAGCATTGTTACAAACATGTAAGTAAAGAATTGTATTCTGATAAATAAATATTGTTCATCGTTTAAGCATTCACAATTCCCAGAAATAAAGCTCACCTTACTGTGAAATTAAGTTACCGCAATTATTTAAATAATAACTGTCTTACCTAATAAACACGAAAATTCACCCTAGAGAAGAGTTAATTGCTATAAATTGATCTATACGTATTTTAAATAATTTAAAATGCACCGGACAAATAAAATAAAATATAGTATTAACAAAATCACCACGCACAACAAACGCTGAGTGTGTTCCAACAATAGCTAAGTAAAGGGAATTTCCGCCAAGAAGCATTTCTATCAAGCCAGATAGATACGTGTACTACCAACTGCTTCAATCAGCGCGGTAAATTCAAATCGGGCAATTCAAAGTCACAGCAACTACAGATCATCGAGGACTTCGATCCAGAGATTAACAGACCAACTTCGGAGCTAAGAAAGAGATAGGTAAACTGCTTCAGAATTATTTAACACAATGTATGTCAAATTCAATCACTTGAATGATAATTTTTAGTATCAATAAGCACATTTTATTGACATAAACAAAGAAGAGAAAGGATATTATTCGGCATAGCAATTTTTGTTTTCGCAGAGTGGGAATAATAATACTTTGAATAGATTAATTTGTGTCAATACTTTCTGACCGTTTTCCTTCAGATTGTCTGTCCATTATATATATATATATATATATATATATATATATATATATATATATATATATAGATATATCGGTGGATTGTAAATTATAAGCTTATGATTATTGTGAAGTCAGTCTTCTTGCATGATGTGAACTTCTGCTTGGCGCAAGTTGGTATATGTCAGGGTAATTGCGGATGCAATAATGAAACATGTTCTGTTTTCTAGTTGATTATGTTAGAATGCAAGTAAGAATAGCTTGCTCTTATTATTTTGCAGTTGTTGTTGAAACGCGCAAGTTGGTTAAAAACAAATATAATACGTTAATTTTTATACCCGCATTTAAGGAACACCTACCGGGATTCTAGTAAATAGATATTTACCAATTAAAACGAAATTCTCTTAGTTAAAACATAGTTGTAATAGATTAGTGATAAACTGTTTTCAATTGCTACTATTTAGTTCCATACCTTTGGAAACGGAAGTAGCTAAAAGCTGTTCTGCGCATCCTTTTTTTTTTTAATGTTCCCTTGTTTTATCCAGTTATGATGATGTGTTTTTACGTTATCGCTTATTACCGCATTACGCAACACACTCACAAACACCCATGCCCATTGTGGGACTCGAACACGCGAACCTCATCTTAGCGGAGCGCCGGATCTATATACTCCAGCGACTACGGCTACGAGAGCCGACATGTTGGTCCAGTGACGATACTATGGAGTGCGGGCGGAATGGAAGGTGTAGTTAGCTCTACAGTAGCTCGATGGAGAGCAAAGTGAAAGGAAGTTGAATATATAGCAGCATTATTTCCTGTTCTCTTTCTACCTTTCTGAACTCACCTTCAAGATTCCAGAACTGCATCATAGAACCAGAGCACTGATTGTAGCTGGTTTCAACTAGTAAAATCTGCAATATATGCTTAAAGCGGTCGTTAATACCTATTTCAAACTGGTTTTGAGAATTTGGTTTAGCGAAAAAACCCAATAGCCTACAATAGCCTAGCGGTTATAATGTTTCTGCCTGACAATCAATAGGTTCCGAGTTAGGTTGAGTTACCTGGATAAACTTTTTTCCCAGGTTTTCCCTTATCCTGAGAAGACGAATGAAGGGAAGCTTTAAGCTCTAGGGACCTCGGGCCTATTTGAGTATCATTTCACCCATTTCGTTCATTCACAGTTAGATATAAACTACCCGGTTAAAGGACGTGCGTATGTGTGCGTGTGTAAACTTTAAAAAACACGGCGACTGCTCATTATTAGCAGACTTAAAACCAACCCTAAAAAATAATTTAAAAATTTCAAACACTTTAGCTGTCACTGCATTCATGAAAACTATGATGTCATGAAGTTTGATGTTGCTAAGACCCAAAATTTCACCTCGGCTTTAATGTATCTATACAGATAAAATGAATATGAAATTTGTATCGTACATGCTTTGTATGCTTATACTCGTGCTTATATTTAAGAGAATGAATCGTGCATTCTCTTACATATTCTGGACTCTAAAAGCAATCTCTTATCGCACGTTTATGTAGAGGAAGTTTTTTTAAGTTTAGATATTTTTTGTGCTTCGCAATAAGCGGATATTTTTAAAATTAATCTAGTTCGAAGAATCTCTATAGTCGTTTATAAAGTGCTGTTTTGAACTCATAAATTCCAAATAGATTTAGAACAGCAAACTCAGTACATAATTGCGTGCGCATGGACAGAATGAAGTTAATGCTTGCTCACTCAGCGGGAAGACGAACGTGTCTAAGAAAGAACGGTATTATCTAACCTTACATACATGCGAGAGGTGACTGCCACACCTCCTAGCGGCAGAACCATGAATCAGTCCCTTGTTAACCTCGCTAACCTTCTTTATTTCAGATTCCCTTACTTAACTAGGCGTCATTTTATTCCACTAAAAGGAATGCAACGAATTTCCACCAAAAAGAAAAGAAAACAAAACACGACTGACATGCCTAATGAACAGGTATCACGGCAATGGCCGGACGTAACAAAACAAAAACGAAACGTTAATGTCTACTGCGCATTCTTCTGCCATTAGACAAGTAGTCATACGCCATTCATGCGTCAGAAGCTGCAAATTTGTTCCATCTACTATACAAGATCCTTGAAGAATGTCACTGATATATTAAACTGAGAAAATAATAAACATACTGACATTAGTAACTCCTTTAGTTTTGCTTTTAGATTTTGATTGTCCTTCTTGTGGCTGCCAATTGAGCTATCAGACGTTGGCATATTTCTAAGGTATCCGATAATTTTGTAAAGGAAGCTACTTTAGAAAAACGGCTCTGATGTTCAACAGTTCCATGATTTATTCAAACCATTACCATTCTTAGAGGTTCTACAAACGAATTATATGTCTAAACGTTATAAACTTCGCTTGGACTTAAGTTATAGAACTTAACGTATTGCATTCGACCCAAAAATTATTTAACGGGATTTCGTAGGAAATGAAGTTTTGACGATCCCTGAATCTAAAAAAGGGACTTTAAGAAAAAAATGTGTGTGCGCGCGCATTCCGTCCGTACATGTGTATATTATGTGTAATTTTGTGTCTATCTGTGAATCGCATAATTCAAAATGGGAAAGTGGAAAAATACCATATTTAAATCGAGCCTACCTGAGGTATTGAAGGCGAAGACTTTTAGCGAGCTTTCCCGCCCCAAATATTAATAAGATTCTATTAATTACTTTCTCTACCATGTACGTAGTAGGCAAAGAAGGTATTGCATTCCAACCAAAAATTCCATACCGAGATTTCACCGAAAATACATGTTTTAAGGCCCCTCTGAATAAAAATAAGCATTATTAGAGAAAGGTTCATGCTTGTGTCTGTCTGTGTGTGTGTTAGTGTGTGTGCCTGTGAACAGCATAACTCAAAAACGAATAGTCCTATCAATACCAACCTTAGTATTTAAGTTCAGTAATCTTCCAAAGATGCGACACGACGATTTTCAAGAAAATCCCCCATCCCAAACTCCCTTTACATGAAGCATTTTTGGAAAACTTTGACAATCTAAAAAATAGCTGTAACGATTTTGATTAAAGTACCTACCATATATTAAAGACATTTACATGGCAAATAAAATGTATAGCTTGAATATTCTGGTAATAGCCTATAAAGTTGTCTTATTTCGGAAGGAATGTAGTATAATCTTGTGTAACCGGTAAACGTTAAGGATAGACGAAAACGTACTGCGCAAAAAATATATATGTCTTTATAGCACACAATTTATTTCCAATGCGTTTTATTGTGGCATAAGGCATTTCTGAGATATCCGTTATTAATGGTTCGAATTGTTGATTTCTTGATCATTCTCTTAAAGCCCTATCAACATTCACCTGTTCCTCGTGATTGCATGGAAACAATATGGAATTTTAAGGCCAGCGTTTAGAGTCCAGTTCTAAACATTTGATACTGCTGATCTCTTTGTATCTATAACGAAATGTGCAATGCAGCTATTTCTGCAAAGGTTTATTTAGATTAAAACGTAGTAGATAGAAAAATGAGCCCATTAAGAATAGTTTGTATACCCACTAATAAACGATAGAGGGTAGAGAAGGTCATTGTATATATCAAATCAGTTTTTTTTTTATTTTCTCAACCTGGCTCTAATAACTTCTGTTAAGATATCATAAAACGGAGATGAAAATGCATTTGACGAATAAAACGTATAATTTTAGTTTTCTGCAAACATCAAATGAAGTTCTGTTTATTCTCGTTGTGTATTATATAACAAAGAAATTGTTAATTATTTACAATGACTCACTACAGGATAAAGGTATGCAATTTATGTAAACCCAGTATTTTTTCAAAGAAATGCCAGTTTTTTCCGAAATATTCAGTGTTGTTTATTTAAATTTTCCCAGGTTGAGTTTCACTTGCAACATCTCAGACTGTGTGGGATTTTGATTTATACTCTTTCTTGCATTTATTCAACAAACAGTAGCTTCTTTTGTACATCAAATTTACTATACTAAGATTTCGTAAACGAACTAAACAAAAAATATGGTCACGTTGTCGTCTGTAGTCCTTTTTGTTTGAGCTGTTTTTGCTTTAAAACTGTGCTGGTTGGAGCAGCATCACGAGACTGTGTCACTTTAAGAATGTTTTGTTATTATAGTGTTTCCTAAGTTCTTGCCGTTTTGTTCTTTACTTTTAATTATTTTTTGCTCATATGGTCTTGTGAAGATTAAAAATTGATTTGTAGCTTAGACACCTGAGGATTGTCTTTGTATCCTGTACATAACGAACGTCTGTGTTATGAAACTATTTATGTGCAGAATATTGCTGTGATTAATGAAAAGTAAATAGAGCAAGGTATTCCCTGTATGAACAGAGTACAGGATGCGCACAAAATCCCTATATCACTACATTAAATTCAAACTGACGTGATATCAAAGACCAGATTTTTTTTAAGGTTTTGCCTTACATCTTAGGAATCGAAAACATCCATTTGTATTTTTCCGTGGACTCTCCAT
This sequence comes from Deroplatys truncata, assembly GCA_030765065.1. Taxonomy (NCBI): domain Eukaryota; kingdom Metazoa; phylum Arthropoda; class Insecta; order Mantodea; family Mantidae; genus Deroplatys; species Deroplatys truncata. The sequence continues at coordinate 205,789,451 of CM060981.1, forward strand.
AACTGAATGTGTCGCCATGTTCTCTTTTTCATTTTGAGCAACATCCTTGGAATCACAGTCTGGAAAGCTCCGCGCACCACATTTTCCAGGTCTTCATTTGTTGAACACTAGCACTTCCGCACCTGCTTCTTGATGCAACCCCAGAGTGCCTTAACTGGCGTTGTCAGATCAGAGCTCCTTGGAGACCACGGAAGATGAGCTGGAACATTGATCAAAGTTTATGCCTGGTGGGTAGTCTTCCACTTCTTGACGCATCGCGAACACTGCCTAAAAGTAAATGTTCTCTTTTCCCATGCCAAGGTTTTCTTTGTCGGTGCTGCCTTCTCACACTGCACAATGAAACCATCCATGATAGTTTTCATTGATTTTCCATTAACTTGACGCTCATGGACTCCCAGCAAGTGTTCTTCGATCGTGTAATCGCTTGTGCGGCCATTCTTTTAATATATTACCTTCTATCAACAACCTGCAGTCACACGATTTTCAGCATCGTCAATAGAACTGAAAAGAATTCGATAATTAAAAATAGCAAGAAATAACAGAAGAATATAGGGCAACCTCATCAACAAAAACACAGCATGATTACTCACGTCAGTATGAATTTAATGTAGGGTATACAGAGTTTGTATTGTATATTATTCACAGAATATGTAGAGATAATGCTGTTACTGTTGCACATCATATGAATTTTTCTATCCACTTTTAGTCAATCAGGTTAAATACCTATAGGGATACAGAACCAATAAAGGGAGCCTCCAAACAGTGCACCATGGCGCACGCGCATAGATTATCAGAAAGGCCCAATGTGTCTACAGTGACCTCTGGGAGGAAGGGATGAGTAGATAAACCCGAAAGGTGACCAGATCTGGGGCACTAAGAGAAGATGGGGTCCTTAGGGATTCCAAATTGTGCCTATCCTGAGCCGGTGCTACGCTACTATGAATAGGCTTCTTCTGAAGATCATTTGACAGATAAGCCAAGCAACCAGCAACCATGGAGAAATCTTTTTCACAGAGCAAATTCTATCGTCCCGCCACAGCGCACCAACTTCATTGCCTTGTCCTGTAACCATAAAGCAGAATGACAAAGAAATGAAATGAAAAGAAATCAGGCGCAGGGAAGTTATGACAGTATACAATACATACTACATTTGCCTTCCGACCAGGAAAAGTCACCAAAATCCCAAGGTCATAACGGGAATCGAACACGGGACACACGTATGTGAGCATCACCGCCTGCACCATCTCGCCGGATAAAAAATACCTTTACAAAAATTGATTCCTTAGAAATACTACGGAAATACGCACGTTATAGTGTGTAGGAATTTGAAACAATGGCCAGCGTTGATAAAAGTTCATATATGCCAGCCATGAACACACAAGAAACAAAGTAATCGGTGTTTCAAAATCTACGCGACTTAAACTCTTGGAAATTGTAAACTTACCACTATGAATGTTTTGGATATTACTAATGCTAAACAACTGTAATATAATCTCTATGTTTTAAAGATACATAATCATTTGATAGTTACCCAATTATATTAAAGCGTGCATTACATTCATATAAGAAATTTACTTATGAGACCAATAAATAGTTGGATAGCGGCAATATTATGCGATCTCTGATTTTGTTGGAAAGGAAGCCCAATTCGCTGGTTTGAAACCGCGAAACCTAAAATGTTTTAAAATGTTTAAAATGACTAGAAACTTTCAGAAATGCCGAGTCTGTCAACAGTATGGTAGGCTCTAAAATATTTTAGAAGAGCCTATTCCATTTGAAAATAAAGAGAATAGGGATCCAGAAACGGCAAATAATTCACGATTTGCTCTTTTCCCCAAGTCTTTATTCACATACTTCCGTATATTAATTTGGAATGTTTCTTGAGGTTTCACTGTTGATAAGGTCATTGATGATCTGTGCAGAAAACGACAGAGTGTGATACACTTCCAGAAAGAACAGCCTGAAAAAAAAAATTCTCTCTTCGTTCTTTTCATATACCAACTTTAAAATAAATCAAATTAATACTTTTGAAGAGTATTATGTATGTGGGACTTTTAGTTAACTCTGTGTGCTTTCATTATATCAGTATCTCAACTTAAGATACCCGTATTTTAATTCTCGTAAAATTGGTAGTCATTATGGGAGAGTAAAAAATAAGCACATTTATCCACGCAAACATTTTCTTTTTGGGTGAATGGAATTTTACTCTTGCAACCTTAAAGTTAACAACCTTGAGTAGCATAAAATTGACTCCTAAGATTCACAAACGATGTTCATTGTCCCGGGATACATATATCCAGATTGTGCCCCCTGCCATAAAGCTCTGTTCCTGCATCACAACATAATTGGCTTCAAGACTCGAATTAACGAGCAAGTTAAGTGCCCTGTAGTTACATTAATTTTACAACTATTCTCTTCCATTTAAGACGAAATCAATTTTCTTTCTCCTCATCAATATCACTCTCTCTTATAATTAGATGTAAGTGAATGAAGTTAAAAGTTATGCACCCAGTAATGGTGGCACTGGAAGTCTGTAATATCATTAGTGAATAGGGAATATTTATGGCAAGTAACGTTAGAAACGTCAATTTAAACCTCCGCCAAAATTTATCTAAGGATCAACAGGCGGGAACAGAATGCAAATGGAAAAGTAACAACAGAACTTATTCCTGCTGAAACATTTTTCTATAAGTTAGACAATGCTTTATGGTTCCTAAAGGGAGAAAATTTTAGGAATACTTTATGGAAACCATCTGTTCGTTCTACTATAATCCAGAAAGTAATACACTGTTTTCTATTTTTCTTCTTTCTTTATAATTTTTGCTTCTAATTAATAAACACAATATATGCATTATAGAAATGTTATAACAATATAAGCAGCAAGGGCAATCAAATTGCTATGAACTGTGCTACCTCCCAATGCTGTAGCCAAATCTTATTTCTATGGAACGCAGAAATGAAGCGCTTCAAATGGACTTAAAGCACATCTTCAACATTATAACGGACTATCATGATGTCCTTAAATTCTGGTGAGTTCGTGCCAAAGGAACGCAAAAAATCCTGGATGATGAAGTTCATCATATTATCCGTGAATTTCATGTATTATCTCCATTTCTTTAATAGCGATGAAACTGCGTTGAATGTTCTGTGAAATACGTATAAGTTTAGGTGATCCAACGGAGGGGGACACCTCGCGCGCTGCGATCTGCACAGATCTATTGCGGCTACTATCCCCCGGGAGGAAGGGATGAGGTGAATGAACCACAGGAGGCTACAGTCGTAGGCAGACAGGCCACAGAGTTCCCGGAAAATCCTAACATTTGCAAGCTCACAGACCCGTCCCACTGCTGGAGCCGCCGAGAGAGGGCGATGAACGACTCACAAATCAAGCAGCCTTCTGGTGTTCAAGGGAGTACTCTTTCCACTGAGCATGCATCCGCGCTATCTGGTGACACCACCAAACGCAACAAAACCTAGAAGCACACCTGAAAGTGTGTTGAGGCAAAGAGAAGCAAAGGAATGAAGGGGAATGATAGAAAGGAAATGTGGTGGAGAAGAAACCATCCCAGCATTCACCTGCCGGCCCCTGAAAACCATTCTGCGAAATATCATAAGCTTTCTTTGTTTAAATCTACGGAATTCTTTTATTTTTAAATCGTTCTTCATATCTTAAAATTGTTATATATGGGTGAGAAGGTTTCAGTTTAAATTAATTTCATAGGATTCGGAATTCACACTTCCCCCGTGTTTTTCTCTGTGCATTTGCAAAGCTACTTGAATATTATTTTGTTATAACATTGGCTACATACAAAACATCGCGTTTTTAAAACATGTCTCAATATAGCTTTACTACCGAACTCCTTGTATCTTAAATTATATCTCCACAAAGTTTCCACCATTACTGTGGCATTTGTAGGAACAGTCACCCTGCGCCTGTGGAGAGTACGGGAACTGTTTTATTTTATTTCACATTAAGTTAGTAAAGGCTTTCAGTTTGTTTAGAATTTTCTTGATGAGAAAATAAATTTGCAGACATACATTACAGTTATGTCTGGATTAACACTTTTAATCTAAAGCTGTTAATCTTAGCTTGAACTGATTCAACCTAATTTTGAACCTCTGACACGTTTTCAGCTTTAGGAAACAAGAAACCAAATAAAGCTTTAATATAGTGCAATACTATTTATTAGTAAGTGGTGAATCAAATTAAGAGACCTTTTTCATAATGTATTATTACCATTATCGCTGATTTTGGATATCAATCTAAGGAATGAATACAAATATTTCAAAGCGTCATTTGGTAAATTGTTTTAGTTCAAAGACTTTATGTAATTAATCATAGTAAATAGACAAACATCTTATCAATAATTTTATGTTTATTAAACTTTTTTGAGCTCAGCGACGGTGATAGGAGGCGCTAAAAATATCCTTAGGGTTACGTCTGAAAATCCTCTTGTAGTCTCTGTTCGTAAATTAGTCACAAGAGCTGATGCTGATTCCGTTTTCATGCTATCATCAACTGCTAAGGTATGTTGTTTAAAACTCTCCAGTTCTTCAAGTCTTTCATCATCATCTTCATCATCTAATCACAATATTCCTCAAAGGCTTTAAATTTTCAGTGCCCATCTTGTTTCCATTTAGAAATTTAAACCAGGCATTATTGTCCATTAGCTGATGGAATTAGGCTTTAATTTCAATGATGTTTAATAACGCAGTAATTCTAAATACATTCTCCTCGTGGATTCGATCCCGGTGGCCGACTTTGCTGACCCATGTTTTTGTTCTGTGTCGCTAGGCGAATGCTGGGAGGGTTCATTGACCCCCGAATGTCGTGTCCCTCCATTTCACTTCACCTTTCATCTGATTGGTCTGTTTCAGGGTTGAACGTGTCGGCCGGAGTCTCAGTGTTGCATGGCGGGGGAAAGGGATGCTCTATGTAACCCTTCGTCCCCAAGAATGAGGACGGTCTCCGAATCCCGGGACCCCAGTGAGATGTGCAAGCCTGCAGGGGGGGGGGGGGTAGGGAAGCCGGTTGCACCCGCTGCCACCCGGGGAATTTCAATCTGTACAAAGGTAGGGACCCTACCTCCTGCCTGTCGTGCCTCCTGGTCCGGCCGCCGTGTATCTCCTCTCTCCTCACCCCTCTTACCCTCACCCAGGGCATGAGCACCTAGTTCTACTCCTCCTCCTATCAGAGGGGCTATCAGGAAACTAAAGTTTTATGCTTCACTTGCCCTTCCTCTTAATTTGGAACTCTGGTCTTTATTTCTTTAAGAGCTTTATCTTCATGGAAATGCTTGTCACAGAACACTTTCTTCAAGTAAAGAAAGAGATGAAAATCACCTGCCAAATTGTTCTAAATTAAAAGAACTATAAACTCATCAATTGAAGTAACCAGATTAACGTTTTTAAAGTAGTAATCGATGTTTGTGTCTCAAAAGCGCACCTAAGTATCTGTGAACGAGCATTCTTTTAGTTCTAGTACTATATGGCGAGGAATAATAATTACACTTATTCTATAAGTTTGTATGGAATCTGAATTTTCATGCTCACATCACCGCACACACCAGCGCAAATCTGCAAACGATATATCTCACATTTCTTCGTGTCTCAGTGGATTTTGGAATGGAATGTGTATCGGAGGGGACTCGGCACCAATCCACTGAATGTGGATATTGTATCTATGCCCCTCGGGGCGCAGGATCCATTCCTCCCGCGGTTAGAAAAAAAGGATTCATTCCTCCCGAAACTTTGATGCAGTAATTTGTATCACAAATTACCTAAATGTAAATAATGATTGTAATATGAATATGCATTTTTATGTGACATTGATTTCAGATGTTTATTAATTGTAATTATTATTGGGAAATAAGTGGACTCATCATAACACAACGCAGAAGCGACATATAACCTAGGAGAGAGGGGCAGAAAGCTGGACATCAATGGTAACAGCAACAGACAGCATCACAAAGGTTAGAGTATCGTAATTTTTTTTAGAAAACAAAATTGTAACCTACAAATGTACTTAAGGAGTGGTAGGATAAAGAAAACAATGGCTACTAATAATACAGAAGAAATAATTATGGAGGGAGATAATGTAACAGTTAGCTGTAATTCAATACAGGTTACAGAAAATAGCCCAAACTTTTTAGGATTTGAGGATGAAAATGTTAGTGCAGAAAGTGAGAATAGAATAGCAGGAAATGTTAATTTTGATGCTAGTATGATGATGGAAATGCTGAAAGATATTGTTAAGAGTATGAGGGAAGATATTGTTAAGAGTATGAGGGAAGATATGCAAAAGAATAATAGGGAATTAAAAGAAGATATTGATAGGAGTTTAGATCAGAATAAGAGAGAATTGAGGGAAGATATTGGTAAGAGTATTACAGATCAATTAAGGGAAGAAATTTGTAAGAATAATGAGAAATTAGAAAGGAAAATAGATCAAAACAGGGAAGATATGCAAAGGCGTCATAGGGAATTGAGGGAAGATATTGGTAAAAGCTTAGAACAAAACAGGGAAGAAATTGAAAAGAAATTCATGGAGCTAGATAGTAGTATGATTAGAATGAAAAATGAAAATCAAGAAATGATAGCAAATGAAATAGGTGAAGTTTCAAAGAAAATGTTAGACATGAGCAGGGAAATATCTAACCAAAAAAGTGAGGTTAATAATAAAATAGAGCATGTTAATGTAAAATGTACAGAGCTAGGTAGCCGAATGAGTAGCATTTCAAGTGAGTTAAAAGAGATGATGGAGGCTACAAATGCAGATTTAATACAGGTGCAAGTTAATTTCAGAGGGGAAATATCTGAAATTCAGAAGGAGTCAGAAACACAGAGAAATAAATTGTCTGATGAAGTTAAAGATTTGTCTAAAGATTTGAATCAAAAGCTAACTTCTGAAATTAACAAACACCAAACTGTTCAAAATGAGAATAATAAAAAATTGGAACAGACAATAGAAAATCTGCAAGGTACTGTAAATAGGTTAGATTTGAATTCAAGGGCAAATATATGTGATGTGAATGTATCAGATGTACAACATAATGATAGAGGTAGTTCCTCAGGTATAACAAATAATGTGAGTGATGCGGCAGCTTCATCTATAGCTAATGCTGAAACTCAGAGTGCACAAGTAACACTAGAGAATTTAAATATGGGAGTAGGGAATTTGCAAAATTACAATCATATCTTAAGTGATTTTCCACTTCCAAAATTTAATGAAAACTCCAGTCCAGTACAGTTCATTGCAGAATTATCAGAGCATTTTCAAATTAAAACGATACCTTAAGCATTGAAAATGATAGTTGTCAAAAGATGTTTGGACCAGAAAACTTTAGATTGGTTACAAATGGTATCCGGGGGTGAAATTTCATATGAATCCTTTAAGAAATTATTCATGAACAGATTTTGGAATGTTACGGTACAGCATAGAATTCGAGCAATGCTTAGTCATGGTCAATTTAATCCACGAGAGGGAATATCAATGACTGATTACTTACTGAAACATGCAAGTCAGGTTAGAAACTTGTCACCTCCAATCAATGAGGAAGATTTTGTGAGTTTGCTCGCAAGGCATTATCCTATAAGGATACGAAATTACTTATTAATTGCAAAACCACGGAGCATCTATGAGATGACAGAATTAATAACAGCTTTGGAACAACAGGAAGAAGATATATCTCGGGAGTGGGAGCATAGATTTTTAGATGTGCGAGATAGACGAAATTACCAAAGTAGTTATCAGCAAAGTAGAGGACAAGACAGACATCATGAAATTAATACCAGACAACGGTATCAATCATACGTTCCACAATTTGAAAGATCAAGGACAGATGGGAGACCAGGTCGACAGGAACAAATAAATTATGTCAGGACAGAAAGATTGCCTGAAAGAGGGCAAAATTATGGAAGGCGGTATATTAGACAAAGGGGAAATTTCACTCACTGGATGGAAAACAATAACCGGGAAAGATCTGAGGAACGGCAAGAAAATTACGTGCCAAGGGGACATAATGTCAGAAATCGAGGATTTCGAACTCGAGGAAGGGGAACTCAAAACCATGGTAGCGACAATGAGATAGATTTAGCGCCTGTTAGGAATGGCAGTCCCGTACGTGAACATGGAAATAACCAGGAAAACTGTTAACAGACTCCTGTGTAGTAGGTTCTCAGGACGTCCTTAATAATTCAGTATCCATTACCAATACAAATAATATGCCTACACATACACCCTGTAATAAGATTACAGCAACAAAAGATAAGGGAGAAAATTTTGAGTCACCTCATGTTAGGATGGAAATTGCGAAGAAAGAGATCATTGCAACTATAGATTCTGGTTCGTCAGCTTCAATTTGCTCACAGAAATTTTACATAAATTTGATTAATGAAGGTAACAAAATTATGGCTCTTCCCACTAGTAATTTAGTTTGTCGTGTTGCAATCGGAAGAACGACACAGGCCATAAAAACACAAGCTCTACTTAATATACTTATCGGCGGAGAGAATTTTGAGGTTATGTTTCTAATTGTAAACCATCTGATTTGTGACATAATTATAGGATGTGACTTCCTACATGAATATGAAGCAAGTATAGATTTTTAACATGAAGAGTTAAGAATGACAAAAGACGATAGAGAAATAAGGGTACCATTTATAAAAGAGAAAGTTTCTGTAATCGAGATGACAAAGGATGAGAAGAATCTTTGTGACCAAGAGTTTTTTGTGCAAATAACAGAAACTGATAGAAATAGTCAGATAAAGCAGGTAGTCACAGAATATGAAGGGAATACCACGCCATATTTTCAACAGCTAGCAGAAATGCCAGAAGAAGTAGAGAAATTTGCAATCCAAACAAAAGACGACCATGTGATCGAGACAGACAACAGTTGGGAAGAGAAGAGAAATGAGGAAATAATACACAAGTGTGAAGAAGCTTATAATATTACGGTAATGCAAAAACAAATCCTTCATGATGTTTTGATGAACAATAGTTCAGTATTTAGTAATATCCCAGGCAGATATAATGTATATCAGCATACATTTCAAGTAGAAGACGTACCACCATATAGGCACAAGTATGACAATTTACCTATAAGTCTTCGGGACAAAGCTAGACAACTAATAAATAGCATGTTAGAAAATGGGATTATTGAGCAAAGTAATTCTCAGTATATAAATTCAATCTGCTGGAGTATTAAACGAGATGGTAGTTTGAGATTAACATTAGACGGTAGATATGTCAACAAGTATATGAAACCAGATCATTTTCAAAGTGAGGAAATTGAACAACTAATTACGAAACTTTCAAGAGGGAGATTTCTGACATCCATTGACCTCACTGCTTCATATTGGCAAGTGGAATTAGATCCACAAGTGCGTGATTACACTTCATTTCAGTACTCAGTGATCCAGTATCGTTTTTGTGTAAATCCTTTTGGTTTAAAAAACTCAGGAAGTGGATTTTTGAGAGCCATTCACAGTATCTTTGGAAATTCTGCAGATGACTTTTTAATAAAGTATATTGACGACTTCCTAATCATTAGTCAAACATTTGAAGAACACATGAATAATGTCCATTATGTGTTAAATAAACTACAACAACATGGTATGACTGTGAACATACTAAAATCAAAATTTTGTGTCAAGGAAATAAATTTTCTGGGTTATGTAGTGGATGAACGAGGTATAAGACCTGATCAGAAAAGAATAGAAGCAATAATGAAAATTCCATCACCAAGTAACGTAAAACAAATTAGACGTCTCTTAGGGGTATTGAACTTTCAGAGTAAGTTCGTACCAAGATATTCGGCTGAAATAGAACCACTGCGGCAGCTTCTCCGAAAGAACAATAAGTGGAAATGGACAGAGGATCATCAAAAATGTTTTGAGAGAGTAAAGGAACTCTTTGCTAAGTCCATATTACTCGAGAGGCCCAGAGAAGATTTGGAATATGAGATTTATGTCGACGCATCAATGCAAGGATACGCCGGAATTTTAGGACAGCGAGACTTCAACAATGACTTTCACGTCATTAGTACAGCTTCTAGAGGACTTACAAATATTGAGCGGAATTCTTCAGTGACTCAGTTAGAAATTGGAGCACTATATTTCTCATTAATTCGTTTTAAAACCTATATTTATCGGCAAAAGTTGAAAGTATATTCAGACCACATCAGCTTAACTTTCATACAACGGTGTAGATTATGTAGTGGAAAACTTGCTAGATACATTCATGCAATATCTGTATTCGATATTGAGATTATCCACATTCCTGGCAAAAATAATACCTTCAGTGATTTGCTATCAAGATTGAACTACAACCCACAAATTCCCGAAAATATTGAAAGGCCTAGAAATGAAGTCAAAATATTGACAATTGAAATTCCTTTAAGCAAAGAAATGATTAGAAAATTGAAAAATATGGGGGAAACTCAAAAAGAGGACGCAAAATTGTTAGAACTTAAAAGAAAAGGCACCACTAATTGAAGAGGCAAAGAAAGAAATTGTAGCAATTCGAGATGGGACATTATACAAGAAGCATGGAAAAGAAGTGCCTAGTTGGAAGATAATGGTTCCGAAAAGCATGGAGAAGGAACTAATTAAGAATTTTCACGAAGGGTTAGCACACTCAGGGACTGACCGGACAACTTCTATGATATTAGAGAATTTATACATATCTAAATTGCGTCAGAAAGTTCGAAAATTTATATCGTGCTGCAACCTGTGTCAGAAGGCAAAGCAAATAAATGCAGCATATGCATTTGAAACTAATTCGGTTATAAGGGATAAGCCGAGATGTGTAATTAGTATTGATATTCATGGTCCGATGCCTCCAAGTCAATTTGGAAACAAATATATATTTGTCTGTTATGATATATTCAGCAAATATGTAAGAATTTACCCTTTGAGAAAACCTACAGGTTTAGCATGTTTGAATAGACTACTCAAGTCATATGTGATAGAAGAAGGACCTATTCAATCTGTATTGAGCGATAATGCTTCGTACTTCACAGGAAAAAAAATTATGGATGGACTGAAAGAAAATGGCATTAAACAATATTTTTCGTCAAGATACAGACCGAACTCCAACCCAGTGGAGAGGGAAATTAAGGAAATTTCAAATTATTTAAGGGTGTTATGTCATCGAAAACACACCCAATGGTATGGATACGTGAACTTCGTTCAGAATCTACTAAATGAAACCGTAAACAATGTGACCGGATACAAACCATGTGAACTTAAGTTAGGAAAGAAGATCAAAACAATGTGTAAGAAAATTCCAGAAGCCATTCCAGATGCGCATTCAATACCACAAACAGAAGAAGAGATGTTCCGAAAAGCATTCGAGAGGATGGAGAAAAAGGCCATAAAAAGAAAAATTAAACATGAAGAAAAGAAGAGAAAGGAATGGAGGATCAAAATAGGAGATTTAGTTTTGGTCAAAACCAAGAAATTGTCGGATAAAGCAAATAAACTTTACTGGCGAATGTTTCTCAAATACCATGGACCATATGAAGTTGTTGAAGTATATGGAACTAATACATATGAGTTATGTAATCCAACAACTCGAAAAAGCATAGGAAAGTTCCATATTGAGATGCTGAAACCATACAACCATGAAGATCAAGATGAAACAAAAGACAAAGATGATAAATAGTAAATGCTGGATAGTTAAAGACGAAATTTCTTCATCAGTGTAATTTTTGGATAAAAGATTCCTTTCCGTTTCACAACCTGTATAGAGACACATGTTCGACCCAAGCCAACAGAATAATACCTAGCCGGAGGACATTTGAAATGAAATCAAACAAAAACTAACACTGATGCAAATTGCTAACACAAGATGGAGCTACAAACCGAACAAATGAATGACGTCACAAGATGGCTTCAACACTGATGTAAACAAACATTATAAGTAATACCGTCGCACCTTTAAACACTCATTCCTCCCGTCAAAGCAGCTAACAGTTCTAGATTTTTAGGAATCTTTCTGTCGAGCGAAGCACGTAGTAGTTGCACTCATTAATACTGCATCATTAGCAGAGCCGTGTTTTATTAGATATAATCTATATAAAATTTGACGTTTCATTTTTACAGTTTGTGTTTGGGCGTTTATATTGTAACAAACTATCGCCGAAATTTCACGCATAAAGAAAATCAAAATACACGGTTTTAATACAATAACCAACAATGAAATGTTCTTGAATCCCCCCAAAAAACGAGGTGTGGCATGCTTATATGACCTCTCGTAAAGCATTTTATCTGGAAATTATTTCAAGTTTGGCGGAATTAATTGTTCCTACATGCTTATGTATAAAGCCGTCAGATTTTAGAACTATTTCTTTCTCCGTCATGAGGTAATGGAGGACAAAACAAAAGAAAGAAAAGCACATTTTCAGAACATTTATGTCATAAACCTAGAGAGTTGGAAAATGTTAAGAGACATATAGCTAGGAATACTAAAAAACAGTAAAAACGTTATTTTGGGCAAGTGCGCATTTTAATGAGCTGTGTTTTTCCTGAAATAGGGTTTGCCAGTTCAATAAGGTTTCCTAATATTCATCAAAAGTGAAGAGGACTTCTCAGGCTGCTCCCAGGAAATTCAAGATATACATTGTGTACCATATTAACGTTACAGACACATGTTATTTCAATAAAAATCGTTAGAGCAGTGTTTGGAAAAAATATCGAACATGTTTCCTTGTCAAGTGTAGTTAAAGGTAGGACAACTTTCACGAAAGTCTTCCTGTCTATCCTTGAAAAACACAGAACTTATAAAGTTTTATATTGACCCGACCTTTTGCTTTTGAGTTAGGCTCTCACACACTGACACACGACATACATGAACCTTTTCTGAAAATGAAATCTGCTTGGATTCAGGAGATCTCAAAACATGTATTTCCGGTGAAAACTCGGTAAATAATTTTGGGTGGGATACAATGCTTCCTCTAATATATCTGCAATTGCTAGACTGTAGAGAAAGTTAACATTAACTTATACTAAAAAATTTAATACTATGATCTCAAATATCTAATATTAGTAAGGCAAATTAAATTATTAAAAATGTCAGTTTATTTTGGGCGAAATGCATATAAAAGATATGTTGTTTTTGAAGGGATATTATACACATGTTGATAGTAGGAAATGGGAGTTATTAAATAAAATATTATATATTCCTGGAGTTTGTTGCACGTCACCAATTGAATCTCACAAGTTTCTGTGGAGACTGCCTCTCTGGTTTGACGTTAGCATGCTAGCTCCCAAATCCAGAGATCCTGGGTTCGATTTCCAGCTGGAGGATGGGAACTATTCTTTAGCCAGGATTATTCCCCATCCTCCCCAGAGTCTGGAAGTTTGAGTAGAGTGTAATGTGTGCGTGAAATTAATGCTTATAAAGAAAACCTAAAGATTAAAACAATAGTAAAACGAGAAGTTGAGTTTTATTTATGGACGCTCTTTAACTGCTATGGTTGTTAACATCCCATTCTATATTGGGCGTGAAAGACCGGAAATTTTGCTCAGACGCTTGAGGTTCTTTTACGTGCCGTAAATCTACGACACAGGACCACCGACTTTACTTTCCTTCCGAAGGAAACTATGCTAAGAATTTTTACGCCCGACAAATTCCACTGCCCTCCGCCGGGTTTGAACCCGCGACCTCCGGAATTAGAAGCTAACATGGTAACCACTACACCACGGAGGACGACATAGTCAAACGAGTGAACACTACTGCCGGTGATGAGCAATTTGTTTCAAAAACAAAGCCGCCGATATGACCGAAGGTATTAAAGGCAGCATATATAATATGCTTGGGGCGGGGAGTTTATGCGGTAACCAGCTACACGAGAAGACGCCCGGAAACTATGATCAGTCACAGCAGGCTAAAGCTGAATGTCAAAAGTTATTCAATGTTAAAATCTGCTCTTTTTTGTGTTGAAGTATACGGTGTTTCCCCGAAGGATAGTGAAATGTATCTGCTTCAGTAAGGATGTCCAAATATTATAATGTGTTGCATATGCTAGTCTTAAACAAAGTATTAAATGAGCGTTTAGAAGCGATTTTAATTTTTGTAATTAATTTTTAAAACATGCAAGTTTTCGTGTTTATCACTCGTAAAAGCGAGGTATTCGAGCTTTTATCTGCTGGCTATTAGACTGGTCCTAAGGAAGGAATGGATCCTTCGCCCGCCCCTCAAGGGTGCACCCCGGGAGGGAGGGATGAGGTGAAAGGAGACACGGGGTGGCTGGATCCAGGAGTGGCGGCACAGCAATGACAGAATCCCTAGTTTCCAGGTTGAAACGCCCTGGCAATCCGACTGGCAGACGGAGACCCCGTTCCACACAGACCGTCCTATGTCCCCCAAGGGGCGGTCCTATACCGCCGAGGGCGGAGAAAGTTCACACAGAGCATGCTTTTTCCTACCACGCTGCACCGGAACACCATCGCTGACACTTCCAACCCTGAAATAGACCTAACCTAAGAATGAATGAAATGATTAATAGAACGATATGGAGGGACAGGAAATTCGGGGAATGAGATAAACCACTGCAGTGGCTTTTAGTCTCCATTCATATTCTTCATTTATTATGTTTTATCTTTTTTGTTTTAGTATATCCTATCGACGTTTTTATTAAGTTACAGATACTCTTAAACTTAATGCTTAATCTATTACACCTTTTCATCTGTGGCATTTAGATTTTATGTGATATAACTCTATTTTGATTTTCACATCATTTATCTCAAGCTTTTACTTTAGTTGTTTTCTTTTTGTTGGTTAAGTAAGTTGCAGTAACTTCAGAAAGAATTTCACTGCACTTTTGTTTTCATTCGTCCTCGTTCTGCAAAGATGCACTTACCCCAGATAAATAGTAATATTATTCCAGTTCAGAAGAACAGTTGTCTTTTCCATTTTCTGAAACATTTTCCTGCATAATACAAATACATTGCGAACATTGCCCTACTTATCGACTTGCAGGTTGCTAGCTCTCCCAAACACTTCGCAATGCGTGCGATTTCCAGGCTCGTTCATTAAAGGGAAAGAATGCGGTGTGAAGAAAATGATAGTGATTTCTCTTGAACACTTTAGGTGGTTAGAGGGGTAATTTCTGGTGAGTAAACAATGTAATAGCCGGGGCACCTCCCCATAGCACCTTGCCAGCCCATCATTGTTTCCCAGCCAAGATGTGGAACGCCCTCACGACATTGGTTTCCGTCAGCCGAGAAGGAAACGATAAGATAAAATTACATTAATCCAACTGTCCCACAACACAAAATTAACACGGCCATTCATTCTCTAAAAGGGAAATCCGGTCGCATCTTCTTCACAAAAGGTTCCATAGACCAGATTGTTGGAAGTGATTGATTCTTTATAATTGAGGGAGCGGTGTACCATTTTGAAGCCTAAGAAACTGCTTCAAGGCTATTTCATTTGGTTAGTTGTGTGTAGATGTTTCTTTCAATTTACGAGAGAAGATTTTAATGTTTTTTAAGTACCTGGTATAATTATTAATACCTTTGTGTCAATTTCTTATGCAGTGTCCTATAGTTAATTTTATGAAAATTGTACATATATTTCTCTTAAACTTAAATTTAGGTTTGAAATCATATTTGAACATGGGCAAAATCAGAAAATGAAACAACAATTGTATATTAGGAGGGGCGTTCAGTATCTGTTGTCCCGTACCTACATATACAACACTATTTTCACTTTCTCTACTGCTTTTCTCTGCTTCTCTAGTGATCGTACCGATAATAAGTAGAGGAAATATTGTATTTCATTGAAACATTAGGTACCGAGAATTCACCGAGAATACGAATTTTGAGGTTCACTGAATAAAAACATGCATTTTTAAGAAAAGTTCCATACATGTGTTCGTGTTTTATCTGTATAAGTGCATAACAAGAAAACGAAAATTCTGTTAAATGAAAAACTGGTAATTAAATTAACCCTCATCCAAGGATGCGATACGAAGATTTGAATAAAATTCCGTCGCCCCGAATTAGCCATTACGTGGAAAACGTTTGTTATTTTTTTATATTCTCAAAAATTAGCATAACGATTTTGATTAAAACACTATATGATTTAGATATTTATATTAGTAATAAAATCTATCTGTTGAATTTTGTGCCATTTAGTCTTCTTCATACTGACTACATTTTGTATAGTTTTGCATAAGTGGGGAAGCATAAGGAACAAACAAATATTATTAAAGGGAAAACGCAGAGCTCATTAAACTGTACAAATTACGTCATATAGATCTTTCGCAATGTTAGACGCTTTCTAAATATACCATGTAGTTTGTATACCTTTTCTAAAATACACCATTTAACGGACATGCTTGAAAGTTTGAGAGACTTCTTTTTTTCTGCCCATCGCAAGAGCCCTTTTTGATACTATGGCTAAATATTTGAACCCATTTTTTTATGTAACTAAGGAATTATTGCCTGATTTTAAATCAATCTTCGGCAAAAATTTATCCGAATAAGGCAATCAGGATAGAAAATAACTTGTTACCTGAGTACTATAGTATCTAACTGTGTATATATATATATATAGTTATCTCTACTTTTTCATTCATTATAATGATTGAAGAAGTGGGGACAAATATGAAGGAGGAACTTTTATTAATGTTTTCTTTTCAATAATTCTTCATTAAGTTCATTAATGACTAGATTTCATAAAGTTGTTCGAGAAGAAAATAGTCATAAGGATGTTGGAATTAATAAAAGTCCAATAAGGGTTCTTATATTAATTTTCCATTGACAGGGAAAGCCGTGAGAATGCTTGCATCAGACTGTTATTATTATTAGTATTATTTTTACTATTATTATTGAATACAACGGAAGCATTTTATAAAAAAGATGTGTGTATGTGTGTGAGTGAGCGAGTGTAAAAGATGTGTGTGTGTGTGTATGTGTGTCGCGTGTGTGTGAGTGTGAACAGCATAACTCATAAACGAAAAGACGGATAATTATGAAATGCTATTTATGAATCACACACTCTTTTAGTATGCCAGAACTAAGATTTAAAAAAAAAACTACCTCAAGTTACCCTTAATATAGAAAAAAAATGTCATTACTTTTTACTTTCCCCAAAATGGTTAAAACACCATAGCTAATACAATTTGGGTATATCTTTAATTTTCTGCTAATACTTAGTCGGAATAAATTCTGTATACTTTTTTACTCTTGGTAAACCATAAGAGAGAGTTAAAAGCTTACTAAATAAAACATATGGAGCTAATTAAATGCTCAATTTATGCGAAATAACTTATTTTAGCATTAATCATTTTCGAAATGTTCGCTGTTACATCTTTAAATTTTTCCCAGACTGAACTGCCAACTGGTACCTATAAACCATCTTAGTAACGAGAACTGATTTACAATATACTAACAGTTATTTTGGATTCTGTATTGTTCATTCTATGTTGCTCAATTTAAGATTATGATAGTTTATTCCAAAGAACGTGGCTAGAATAATCACTTTTTATACTAACGCCAATAGATTTTATAACGCATTATGTTCAGTTACAACGGATAAAGGAAATTGTCTGAACGTGATGTGTATTTTTAATTTTTGTTAATCACACTATTAGAAATAATTTTGTGTAGTAATTGTTCTCTCACATGAAACCACTTATAGGCTAAGTTTAGAAAGCTGAATCGTGTTTCTCATCTTTGTTGTATTGACAGTGATCTACGGATCATCCTGCTTGCATTCTAGGCATACGGATTCAGTATTGAAGATCGGATACAAAATTAGCGATTAGCAAAGCTGCATTTTTCTAGGTTTCGCAAACCGCTTATCATACAAATTCCAGTAACTTCACTGTTATTGTTAACATCAGGATCATGTATCATAGCATGACAACTTTTTCTTGTGGAATGCTAGTAGCTAATGCAGACTATTGGGTTTGAGCAAGTAATTTATTGCTTTTGGTGAGGCACGAGTGACACGTTACTACACCGTGGTGTACAAGAGACGAATGTACATAATGGTACACATAAAGAATTTCAGAGTCTCGTATATTACATTTCTCGAATTTGCATACGCCTCTTTAAAATATGGACGATAGATGGATGAAAAATGCTGCGGTGTCAGACATATGGGAGTGTTTTGAAGTGCTTTTAAGTTTGCTAAGTAAAGCTGCGAAGGTGTGTTAACAAAAGAAGTTGTATTCTAGTCAAGCGCTTCTAGGCCCATTAGTGTTGTGACAAAGGGTAGCCTGGTCATTTGCTGGTTGCGCGCGTGTGTGGAAATGTTGAGTGACAGCAATAACAGCAGCCATAGCAGCTGAATGTTAAACGATCCACTTGGCACTGGGTGCCTTTCTTCGAAAGTTAGAAAGTTAAGGTTAAGGTGACCCTAAAACCGGGATGTCTGTGAAACACTGACTATTTAATAGTCTTTCTTTCCCATTAGTTTTTCGTTTAAAACAGCAGTGGAAATGTGAGAACTTGGATCCTTTTTCAAAAATATTGTTAAAATGTGTAGAATAATTTCTAGAAATATAGATGTATAAAAGTGTGCATAATCGACCCTTATAACTATTGTGAATACTAATATACATTAATTTTCAAAATGCATTTGTACTAGAACATGCCCTTTATTAAGGCTCACTCACTCTCTGAATCAAAGTTTCTGCAGTACCTACACTAAGCAGTTAATAACAAATATGCATGATTTTGTTAAACAGTTATACGATGATGAATATGATTCTCTTAAGATACGCAAGTAAATTTTTTCCAGAAAACCCTAATATATTTTCATTTGCTTAAAATATTAACCCAGCGTTATTTTGAAATAAATTAAATAGTTTAGACAAAAAAACACGTTTTAAGCTTTTCTGAACTCTAGGGGGTCTTAATTGGGCCCGAATTCGTCCTTATCCATAATTTATGTCATTCACCATATTTAATCCATAAAACTTTCTGAAAAAAATAAATAATAGCTTGGTATCTTTGCAATAAGAATTAATGAATGCAATGCAAGAA
This sequence comes from Deroplatys truncata, assembly GCA_030765065.1. Lineage (NCBI taxonomy): Eukaryota > Metazoa > Arthropoda > Insecta > Mantodea > Mantidae > Deroplatys > Deroplatys truncata. Next base: position 205,808,453 of record CM060981.1, read on the forward strand.
ATGATAATACAGCATGAAACAAGAAATGAGCTCATAGCCAACGGAGTAATACCAAACATAAGTTAATATAGACCAGACTCTCTTCAAACGAGTCGTCAGTATCCTGACTTCTCAACCTGCAGATCACAGGTTCGATAATTGGACGGATCAACTTTTCGTTAATTAGAATCATTTTCTGTTCTATACAGATTGTGGAAGGGCGAGTGCAACATTGAATAGAGTGTGTTTCAAAAGAATAAAGCAGCCCTGTCAAAGTAAGTCCGATAGCGCTCGGGAGAGTTTTAGCTCCTACCAGAGCTGAGGGTTTTACCAGTAGAAACCAGACAGAACGAAGCAAAACTTGCATAAGCTTGCGAGCTTTGTTTATAAGGATTTTTCTTAATATTCTGCATATTTGGTTAAATTGTGTAATTTCTTGTGCCTGTGTAATTCCTTATCACGATTCTCATAACCAACTTCTCGGGCCAAATATTCGTCAAATATTCATTTTACATACTCCTTCCATTGGGGCGCGATAGTTACTTTGTGTGATTCTGTGTGATTACTTCTCTGAAAACTATTTAAAATGCAGTATTATAATCGAAGAGAGAGCACTTCTTTTTTCGTGTTAAACTTAATGATTTAGCTTTGATTCTGGTATTAAAATTCGCAACATCGTGTGTAGTTAATAGAAAATCGCTGCCTTGATTTGATTATTCGTTGTCTGGCCGCTACTTTCTTTCTAAGGCCCGATTTCACCAACAGATATGAAAAGTACACTAAATTTATGTTTGTTCAAGCATTTTCTGAAAATATTAACTGATGTGTCTATCTTGCAGCTTCTGAGTGTACTCTCATCTGAAACAATAGATCACGGAACACATACACACAAAATATTTTATTTTACGCGATTAAAGCAGTTAAATTTAAAGCAAAAAAGATCATCTATCAGGTGAAAGTATTTACATTTCATTGTACTTCCATGGTTATTTGTTTATACTGAATTAACATTGAGCTCTTATTACAGGATGTGATAAATTGTTTTACAGATACTTTTTATGAAGATATCCACTCTCACTATAACTGGCGACCTTCAACGGTATCTTAAAGCTGTCATACTCTCCTGTGGTGAATTACACCAAAATTTTATTTGTGGTTTGGAGGTAAGAATACCCAATTCCGGACTTCATTAACAAAACGTTAGTTTTTTTATTTCGAAACAAGGTTAAGTTTACTCGTAAAGAATTTATTGCACTCAGAGCCTTAGGAAAAAACATATGCTTGATTGAAATTACTTAAGTGTAATCTCTATCAGTTTATGACAGTGTGCCTTATTTTTTATGAAATTACTTGAGGGACCCTTGTAATCTTGGTGTTAGAGTATATCCGGAAAGTACATTATGATTTTTATGGTTAACCCTTCCCTTTACTCCTTATTATTTAATTTATTAATAGCCTCGTCTATTCCTAATAATGGATGAAAAGCTCCTGATATTCACACGAAAGGATGCGAAACTTTGGCGCAACATCCAACTTCCTTAACCTCCCAAGTCTTCCAAGTTCTGGAAATGCTGCATTACCTATAATACTACTTTGGTGGTGGAGCAATCCAAAGGGAATGGTGCAGTAATTTTTAGATAATTACATTAGCGAAATTGTAAACCTTTGTACTCTCTTTGGCCACACAGTTATTTAATAACCCATCAGCTACATATTTTTTACATAAATCACAAACCTTTAACTTAAACAACGAAATATCGCTGAAGCTGGCGAATATGAAGACTCCGCACTCTTATGCCACTAGTTAACCTCTTTGGAAAAGAAACATAGTCTATGCCTATCGAGAAACAAAATCTTATCGGATGTTAATGTAAACATTCGGTTCAGTGAGTTCTGATATCAGCTGTTTTCCCTCTTTTTACAACGATTTGGTATACCCTGCTAACGAAATTGATTACAACAAAGTAACGAAGGAAACAAAATAACTTTCTTACATAAGGTTTATTAGAAGGTTTTGGCATTCAGAAACTTCAGTGCATACATCTGTAGAATTAAAATAAAGGTTATAAGGAGGTTGGAGTCTGTTTCATTGCACACACCTATAACTGGCTATTAAATAAATATGAAATAGGATTCATAGTGTTTTAAACAGGATCGAGTATCGCTTTTTAAGCTCTGTCTACTGTTTCCTTAAATGTTATATCATGTTCATCTATGTATACTTCTTGGAATAAAATGTAACCATCTCTGTTTTTACACGAGTTCTCTACGGAGTACAGCAATTAACCGACTTTTGTTTCTAAATGCTGTACTGTGGAGTAGAGTGATTGTTTTATTCTATGCCAACGAAAGCCTTGCAAATTCTTTTTACTCACGTAGTAAGTTGTGAATTAAAATTAGATGTTTTATAGGTCATATCCGTCCGAAAGCATAGGGTTTTTCAATGGTGAACCAAGTATCAAAATCAGTTAAGTGGTTTCTGAGATTACCCTACATGCATATAAACAGGCTCACATACATACACATACAGAGATTTTCTCTCTTTATAATATTAGTAAAAACTACGGCTGCGGCTGCTTATTTGTTAGGAAAGGCGTTTAGAACTTGCAAATGCGGTAATTCATCAGCTGCAGCTTCATTTTCGAGAGTCATTTTCTAACTTTAGCGTCTGTTAAACGTTGTTAACTGAACACTAGATTTATCATGTTCAAGCTAACATTAGTCAGTGAAACCGATTTTTTATTAATTTCAATGTTAAAGCAGTTTGGCATCGTATTAACTCGTTATCGGGCCTGCCAATGCACTCTTGTTGAGACTGCATTAGGGCTGCATGTATTTCGTTTTCGGGATCAAGCCATTATCCGCTGAGAGACAAAGGCAATTTTAAAAATCCACATGTCTTACAAAGGTAGTCGCTAGCACAGACATCCGTACTTTTCACTTATACGTTAATCAAATGTGCATCTCTTATCTTAAGGAACTATATTTACTTTAAGCTGCTAGTCTAGGTATGACATATGATGCGGAGCGGAGGGGGACTTAGTACCCCGGCCTAGGGAAATTTTTGTTCTAGGCCACTGAGGTGAGAGGAGACAGAGGGCTGCCGGATCAGGAGTCACGACAGAGCAGGGTGCAGGGTCCCTATACTTTCCAAGTTGAAACTCACCGATGCAGCTAGTACAGCCGGCTCCCCTCCATCCCTGCAGGCTTGCACATCTTACTGGGAAGCCCTGGACTCGGAGAGCGCCCCCATTCCGGGAGATGTAGTGTTACAGAAAGCATCTTCTTTCCCTGCCACTCAACGCCGAGACTCCTGTCGACACTTGCAAATCTGAAACAACCAAGCAGATGAAAGGTGAAGTGGTATGAAATGGAGGGATAGGAAGTTAGGGGGATGTAATTAACCTTCCCAACATTCGCCTAGCGAACCGGGCAAGCCCCTGAAAAATCCCATGAGTCAGGAAGGTCCGCGCAGGAATCGAACCACTACTTCCCGAATGCAACTCACACACGCCACCTCCCGCGGTTATTCTAAGTATACTTGCTGTGTTTCTGTTTTGCAAATTTGTGTTTAATGTTATTTATTCTATTTAAATGATTACCACAATAGATCATAATCCGGAAATAGTTGTTGCTTTTGCTAATATGTTCTAAATTAAAATCTCTATTTTACTTACTAAATCCTGGCTTAATGAACTATAACTGTTACAATATCACTAGCGAGGCAGTCAGTACCATCCATTATTCATTTTAAAAGAATTAAAAGGGATTTAAAATAATTAACGTTTCTAATTATTGCGAGGCATTGCGTTAAATGTTAGATTCTTCTGTTCTCTCTCCTTATCTCTTTCCCTCTCTCCTCTCTCACACTGTTTCCATCTTCTACTCTCTGCCTCTTCCAGTCTCTCCCACTCTCTCCCTATCTTACTCCTCCTTATCTCCTGTTTTTCTCTCTCTCCCTTTGTGCTCTCATTAACCCTCTTTCACCCTTCTCCCTTCCTCTTCTCTCTGTGCATACATGTCATGTGACATTTTGGAAATAGGTAATAAAATTGCCTTTCATGTGGTATTAATAAAAATTAAAATATAAGTAAACTGCTTAACAGTACACTAATGTGTGCCCCTCAATGCTTGCAATGCGATCACAATACTGCTTCTCGTGGTGATTGTTTTATTTATGGGCACATTAATACCAAATATTTATCGACTATCGAAAGCTGCCAGTGGTAGCAATTTTATTATCTATGTATTGTTTTTTCAGCTGGTAAATTAAGTGTCTCTGTAAAAACATTATCAATTAACCGAAATATCTCCGGCCTCCAAAAATACTCACGCAGGAAAAGATTTATTTGAGAAGACATTATGATAAAAGTCTCTGGTGTTAAACGTGGTCAATGTGCAAAACGCATTACACTTTTATAAAACTACTGCGTAAATAACATTTTTCAAATATCTCACCATTTCCATAGTTTATGGAGAACCTGAAACAGCCAAATACGATTATCACTTTTGCCAAATTTGTTTTATGTGTTATCTATGTATTCCTCTAGAAACAATTCTTACACTGTCTCTGTTCTTCCGCTTTAATCCGCAAGAATAATAAATCTGGGCATCAATTACTAGAGAAAATGAGCGTATTTCCGTGTCTGATACATAGTTACAGTGAACTAATTCATACATATTCTCGCATAATTACATAGCATATCAACACTATAAACTGTCACAATTAAAGAAGTTAGACCCCAAACTGCAACTGAAGGCCTGAGAAAATAGCCACCTTTGTAAAAGCGAGGTTTTTATTTATACTGAAAGCAATTTCCGCCCCAGATGAAGAAACTTTGGATCGTCCAATCAAAAATTTGGATCAGGAAATATTTGAGAGACAGCGGATGGTATTAATAAAGCGGGGGCCTTGCTTTATTTACATTCCCTGAGGAGGTTCTCAAAGTTTTGTTTGAATAGAAATTTGGGGGCAAACTCTAGAAATCCAAAGCAGACCCACAGAGTTTGTTTATTCACATACTGCACAGTCCAATAGTCTAGCAGGTGTCATTCAGGCAAAGTGCTACCGCCACGTAGTTTCTCTATCAAGTCTGTTATGTTCACAACTCACCGGTGAAGCTTAATCATTAATCATTGAAATTATGAAGGATTTTTACAAGTCAGTGCTATCAGAAGCAAGGCAAAGAGGACTCTGGTTTTGCTACAATCAAAGAAAGACATGGAAATGAGGAATTAGCAAAAAAGTTATCGAATTTAAAAAGAAGATGAATTTGAAGAAAACAGAAATAGCTAATGGAACGGAATAATTGGGAAATGAAGTTATCGGCTTAATGGAACGTCTCACTAAACCATTCATCAAAGGAGCGGAAGATACTTACTACTACTACTACTACTACTACTACTACTACTACTACTACTACTACTACTACTACTACTACTACTACTACTACTACTACTACTACTACTACTACTACTACTACTACTATTACTACTACTACTACTACTACTACTGATAATAAAAAATAATAATAACAATAATCATAATATTCTCTAAACATATATGCAGAAAAAAGAACGTGCTTGAAATTTAGGCACCAGTTTTAGAAAAGCAATATATGCGATATTAAAATTTGAAATAGAAAGTACGTATTTAATATCACTAATAACTAAAGAATTTAAAGATGGTAACTTTGTATTAAATCAGGGAATATACATACCTTTAGGTTTAATTTTCAAAGCAGGAAAGCTTTTATGTTATACATAAAAGCACTGAGGCAAAATTTCACTGGTATCTGTAAATTACCCTATGCCAAACTTGTGCGATTATCCACAGTGATTTGTTTAAATTACATTAAGTTCGTTTAAGCGATCATGATCAACATTGCATAGATATGTATGTATGTGCGAGTGTGTGTGTGTGTGTGTGTGTGTGTGTGTGTGTGTGTGTGTGTAGCGGCTTTTTGATGTCTTTCTCTGGTGAAGAGGTGGTAGAATGCATTGCATTATTTGAAATAGTTTTTCTAGAATACCTACAATAGTAAATATAACGACAACGAAAATTAATTAAAACTGATAATCGCGAAGACGTAAACCTATTTATGCCGGTTCAAAACAAACATTAGTACTCAAATTACATATACTGTAGTAATAAAATGCTGTGCAAAATTTTATTGCATTGATAAGTGCAGAGCTACCAGATAACAACCCACGAAAAGAGCGTGATTTACTAGAGGCATGACATTTATGTTAATCAAATTTTTAAACTAAAGTCTACTGTTAAGAAATTATAAATAACTATATATTGTGTAATTACAACAGAAAATAACCAATAAAAATACATCGGAATTTACCTTTTATTCTTTTTTTAAGGCCCGTCTGCTTAAGCTCCGATATGCACCACAGCCATTGGCTTATTGTGCTGCCCTACGAAATTATTAGCTCTGTCCAATTAATCCGGTATCCTTAATGAATAGATACAGTCTTGTGAGAGGAAGAGCTTGTAAATTCTCAGATTTACTATAATGCAATTCAAGATAGCTGTTTCTTCTATGAACAATACTTAAAGTTGCATGATTATATGACGCGCTGTTTAACTTTCTTTGTCGCAGAATCTGCAGTCCAGAGTCCCTTAATATAGTCGCACATTACTTAAAGTTGCTTACTGTTGTATGTCCAGCAATGAATGCCACTATTGTTTTGAGCTGGTATCTGTTGAACTTCGATAGTTCTTCAGCAATTTTTTATTACCGTTTTAATATATAGTTTGCCATGTTCCAAACCTGGTCTAGTTTTCGAAATTGTTTCACGTTTTCGATTAGTTCATCGTTTAATTCTCCCATTTAATTTCGTCGAGAGCTGGTTCAGGACCAATCAGTGGTCGAGCCACTTCTTGCTTTGCAAGTTCGTCGGCTATTTTATTGCCTTCCACTCCATAGTGACCCGGTACCCAGATGAGGTAAACCTCAATCCTTGCCGCAAGCACACATAGAGCCATTATGCATTCTGATACCAGTCCGGTTGCTACCTTAGGATTCCTCAAAGTCTTAAGTGCAGCTGACTGTTAAAAAGAGTTGCTTATTGCTATAATCTCTTATTAAGTTTTCATATGCACAATACATTATTGCATTTATTTCCATCTGGAATACCGTAGCATGCCTATCTATGGGCAAGATTATGTCCACTTGGCCGCACTATGTATTCCAGACCCTGTGCCTTAGTCTGGCTTTGATCCATATATATACCAGGTCATGATGTCCTCATGAAAGGTTCTCGCCTTATCTTCCCAGTAGATAGGATGCACAATAACTATATTTCCTCTGGAAATTGTACTCAGGAGTGATGTATCTGATTTAATTTCCAAAAAATTCTCCCTCATTTCATCCCTTACTGTAAGCAGTCCATAGTTAATTTTCGAAACATGGATTTGCCTGTAATTTTCTATGTAAAGTGCTATCATTACCTCCTCCATAACTAGAACATCTAGTGGACTCAGCGCTAATAGCACCTCTAGTGCTCCAGTAAAGGTAATTTTCATTGTCCCCGTAATTGATAGACAAAGCAACCTTTGTATCCTACGTAGCAATTTTACAGTGCTTGCTTGCATGACCTTAGGCCAGCAGAACAAGGGCGCATAAAACAGAGATGGTCTTATCGCCCTAGTGTAAAACCAGTGCATCATATTAGATCTGAAGCTCCTTGTATTAACATATAAGCGTCTGGTCATTGAAAAGTTGATCTACACCTTTCTGGTAATATTTTGCACATGGTGAGTCCAGCCAAGTTTTGAGTTGAGAGTAACATCCAAATACTTCACATCTTCACGCATTTCTAGCGTTTTACCATGGAGTTTTGGAGGTCCAGTCCCTTTAAATTTTTCTCCTGATGAATGGGTTTATTAGTATTCTGTGAATTTACCTTCAAACCCTCTGTTGCTGCACAGTTTTCAACAATGTCTAGGGGTCTTTGTATGAGTTACTAATTGTAATGCGAAATTTTCCTTGGGCTAGGATAACAATGTCATCCGCGTAACTCATCACTTTCATATCCTGATTACTGACCTTCACCAGTAATTCATCTACAACCAAACTAGGTAATAATGGAGATAAACCTCATCTTGTGGGTGGCCCCCTATCACTGGTGCTGTCACTGGGACGCCCAGCAATATGACATGTACCAATCTGCTGATGAGTATGGACTCAATCCAACTATAACAGGTTTAACTTGGTTCACGCCACCTCAGCATATAGGTATAATTGATATGGAAGGAAGTGTTATCAAATTCGCCCTCCATATTATTACACACCGGGGTGAGGCCAAAAACTTTGCAGCTAAAATATTAAATTTAGTTACCCCGGCATAAACATTGGGGGACGTAACTCTGAGGCGGCGAGAGATACCAAGTACTTGCTGCACAAAAGCGGGCGTGGGATCTTTAGAACATAAAAATACATAAATTCACATTTAACTGTGATTTATTATAATTAACAAGGTGCCCTACATTATACGCAACAGGTTATAGACGAACACTGGGGGAGATGCCCCACGCACATACACCCATCACGCACATGCAACCAAACACTCAGAAGACCTACACTAGACTGACGATACTGATAACGCCAAGCACTCAAACAAAGAGGCTCTTCCCTCAATTGTTTCCAACCCCCCGACTAGGAATTGGAGGGAATTGCCACACCGGACGAGAATTCAAAGTTACAAACTAAGTAATTAGTTCAACAATAAACTATACAAAGCAATAATGTGTCCGATGCGACAATACACACATATACGCTACAATATCTAGAAAGGCAGCAAGAACCACTTCCCTAAATTCCAGAGTTTTTACAGTCTGTGAACAATGTAGAAAAGTTCTGTCTTTGCTGAGAATTTCGTTCTACAGAGACACTGGTTTTGATGCAGTGGCTTATCAGTCAAAACACTGTCTCTCACATACATAACAAGCACTTTCTCTAAAGTTTTTAACATGAAAGGCATGAGATTGATTGGCCTTAGAACTTGGTCCGGATAATACTTCCGGGCTTTGGTATAAATACCACCTTGTGTGTCTGCAGCTCATAGGTACGAGGGTAAGTCAATAAGTATCCGCACATAATTTTATTATAACGACAATAGAAACTTATAAATACAATTTTTCAACGTAGTCCTTTTGCTTCTCAATGCACATGGTCCATCGTTGCACAAGCTTTCTGATGACCTCAGAAAAAGTTTTTCGGCTGGTCTGCAAGCCATGTATGCACCGCTTCCTTCACTTCTTTGTCCGTGGTGAATCGACGGCGCCTTAAGGCATTTTAACTGGACCAAAAAATGTATGGTTTGCCACTTCATCGACAGTGAATCATCGGTTCTCTGAATCAGGATACGGACTTGCTCAATGTTGGCGTCACTAGTGGATATAGATGGGCGTCCTGCTCCTTCCTCGTTCTTCACAGTTGTCGGATCATTTTTTAACCCTTCAATTCATTCGTATACATTTCGCCGGGGTAAAACATTGCTGCCATATTGTGCAAAAAGTTTTCGATGGATTTTGGTTCCTCTTACACCTTCAGATGACAAAAAAAAAGAGAAAAACAAAATGGTTAACCGCACGTTGTTCGTCTTTGGTGCAAACGGTGAGGGGTGCAGCAATGCTTATTATGCAACTATGGAACACTCACTGGAGTGATAGCGGTGAAACATTCCACAAGCGGAGACAAAGGAGCAGCATGTCAACGTGCCTGTGCACAAACCAATATAGCCAACTTACAAAATTTAAAAATAGTGTGCGATATTTATTGGCTTATTCTCGTATACAACCAAGGGCCAAGCTTACCCTTAGTAGCTTGATAAGTATGTACACCAGGACAAAATTAACGGTACTAGTTAATGATCATCTACAAAAGTTTTCTCAGGAATATTCAGAAAGTTACATTAAGTTGTCGAATAAACAGTTCGAGATGTTAAGTTTGCTGTTTTGAGAAACGAAAGCAGTTTTCTGTGACCCGAAAACGGGACATGTACCCATTTACTTAATACTCTGGCTAGATCATTTGAGACTTAAAAATTAGCGAGAAACTGAAACAAAGGGTACAAATGGAAATCCCAGGCAAATAATATTTCCATCAGTTGCATCTTGACATTACGCTGCTTAAGGACCAAAGTGTAATTAACGTTTTCCTGGGACTAATTCAGCCTTTCGGTGGCATCCAGCACCCGCTCCAAGAATAGGTGAGGTCATTGAAAATTGTCCTGCGTCTATTGCAACGTTCGATTAGGGATTATCACTTTTAACCAAACTACAATTGACTGTTTCTTTTTCAAATCAAGCAGTGTTTTGTAATTTGTTGGAAATGACATTCTTTACATATTTTCTGATACCTACTGAGGTATATCAGATTTTTAAGGAAACTATACAGAGCAAGAAGGTAAATTGATTTTATTGGTACGGATTGTAAGTCGGCTCATAATAGTTGACTCATTCCTCAAGGTCTAAAAAGATTCTTGAGGTTTACTTAGTTTTACTCACCGAAGCATAATTGAGCAATCCCACTTTGCTTCACTTTATTCATCACCCAATGTGTGCTTTCAGAGGCAATTATGTGCTTGTTACATTGTGCTGTGTATGACCTTAATCATCATGATGATTGTTAGAATAAATTCTAACCATGTGCATCAAACATTCTTATGCCTGCTTTTAATGAATAGTTTGAGAGCAAGAAAAAGGTAGTTGTGTATTTATGCCACATTTCTACGTAGCTATATAACCAAAGGTTATGAGAGAATTTGCAATGAAAGCAATGCAAATTCGTGGTTGAAGCAACACAAAAAACTTTTATTTTATAAGATAATTTGTAATTGATTTTCTTGATCTTGTAATCAACTCATTTTTCAATTAAAAGCCGTTAAGGAGTAGCTGCCCGTCAAGAACTCCGTTACGGTCATCTCCATAGCATATAGCCTCAAACATGTAAACCTGATTGATATTGCCGGAAAAGAAGCAATAGGTCATACGAAGAGAGCCAAAAACTAAATGCAATCTTCCCTGCCACATGGCAGCAAGCAGATAGTTCAGTACTCTGTATAAGAGCAAGATTGGTTTACAACAACGAAAGAAACTGGCGGTCCCAATAGTTAGCTGAACATAAATCAGCAATACTTATCATTGGTTCATTAAAATGTGTCTTTATTAAGATAACTACAGAATTTGCATTATTTGTATTATACATAAGACAGCAGACATAATACCTGCGTTTTTTCTATTTATTTATTCATCCATCACTTAACTGAGGTAGAGGAAGCACTCCATTCGGTTCGTATTTTTCATATGAATATTTTATCAGAAATTCGCGTTTCGAGGTGTCCTGTACCCCGAAACAAAAACATTTTAGAACAAGTTTATATATATCTGTCTCTTTATACAATTGTTTCCTGACTGCAAAACTTAAAAACGAAGTGTTGGAGAAATACATTTTGTTCTTATTACATAAGCTATTATTTAAGGATATAAGGTGAAGTTTTTATGAAGTTAATATTGTCCCAAGCATAACACAATTCTGTGATTTTCTCAAAAATTGTTATAATAATTTTGATTAAAGCATCGCAAGCTTGATGTATTGTCATAATTAATAAAATACCTGTGCTGCATATTGTGTAAGTAACCAATGAACTACTCTTCATCCCCATGAAGTCAACTCTGATGCCAGTTTGAATGTTAAACTCTGTATTCTTAATGATAAAATTGACAAATCGTGTAAGCATAATAGTCTCCTAAATATTGACAAAACAGCTGAGCTCTTTTAATATTAGTTACCCTATCTCTACAACTGGAAGCTTCATTAACTTTCTTGGCATTCACTTCGGGTCTGGTTTAGGCTGGCGTTGGCAGTAATTACATTGCTACGATTCTGTAAGCAAACATCTACCCCATAATTAATATGCACACGCTAATATAAAGAATATGATCACACATATGTAAATAAACGATAGGGAAAGTAATAGCAGAGATTATATATTAAAAGGGAAATGCGTAGAAAAGGGGAATAGATGTAAAAAATGGAAATATTCTATATAATATTGATAAAGAGCATGTAATATAAAATATTATAATCCTATGTATGCAGTATTTTAAAACAGACGTTGCACAGGAAAGTGTGCTAGCAAGTTAAAACAATTCGCGGGTAAAATTTAGCAGCACAGGGAGTTGGAAAAAGTAATAGCATGTATGATAGAGAGGGACGACGAAAGAAAGAAACAGAGATACATAGAAATTTCCAGATGTGCCATTATAATCACAAGATTTGGAAGCGAGAAAGTAGAAATACGAGCGACTAAATTCTCATACAGTAAAGCGCCAATAATATTGGCACGAATGTACGCAGCAGGACATTTTAATCTCAAAAGGGGAACTTTTCCCAACCAGCCCACCTTGATTTTTAGCAGCAAGATGCTGAATCTACGACACATTATGTGAAGAAGGGTGGAGGAGATATCGTGTGACGACAATGAATTTAGCTTCCAGTAATTATTTCAGGTAGTGGGGTATCGGGAAAAAGTTAAAAATACAGTAAAAGTGCTAAATTATAACTATGGAAAATTATTTTGACTAGCTGCTTTCATTACTTTGAGACTGGAATGAAGTCCAGATAATAACCGAACACGTGATTGCAGCCCTCGCGCACTCTTGAGATAAGATGAATAGGAACAGGCTTAATTTACAGCATACAAGCACAGACGCAGCCGGCGAAGCTTCGAACCTAAGACGACCAGGAGCGAAGGTAAATCACTCAAATAACTCCGGGTGGCGTCCCGATCCCGCTATATATATATATATATATATATATATATATATATATATACATACTGCATAACTTCTCAATCCGCAAGCTGAGAAATCTCACCCGGTTTACATCAGGTGAGTCAGCTGCCCCGGGTATTCATATCTATGCAACACACAGTTTATAGTCTAATGTGCAAACATTGACTAGTTTAGCAAACAAACTGTTATTGTAGCTCTCTCCGTCTATTCGGTACTATATGCAACCACCATTAACGATTAAAAGTCTGAATGAGCTAAGGAGTTGTGAATGGCAAAAAAAAAAAAAAAAAAAATAAATAAATAAATAAATAAAATTTCTGATGTGTTACACTCACATGACTTTCCCTACTCTTGTACAAACTATTTTTACAAACTCCTATACTCCATCTATTTCATATTAATCGAAATAAACATTTGCAGAAACGATCCTTTGACATGCAAAGAGAATTACATTTTACACATAGGGACCAGTTCTAAAAATATTTGCATATCGCTTAAGGCGTACTATGTGCCCCTTGTATTGTAATTGCAAGTGCAATATAGAAATGCAGTAGCCTTTAAGCATCGACATATATCTTAACAGCTGGTTGCTAGGTGCAGCACCATTCTCTTTGTCACAGATTAATACTCTTTGCATATCCAAGACTAAAAAATCTGATGTGTTCCACTCACATGACTTTCTCTACTCTTGTACAAACTATTTTTACAAACGCTTATTCTCCATATGCTTCATGTTAATCGAGATATCGAGACGTTAATCTTATTGCTAATTTTCTTGTAGATGCAAGGGGAATTGCTAGGCTTTAAGCGATAGTCAAATATTTTAAGAGGTGGTTTGCAATGTGGGGTATTCCATTCTCTTTGCATTACCAGGACAAAAAATGAATAACGAATTTGAGAAAAAGTATAAGTATTGGAAAATTTAAAGGAATAACAAGCAATAACTCGAAAATGGTTCACGCAACAAAACAAATGTATATGACATAAACTGTGTATTTTAATGCGATTTACATTTTGTGTGTAGTAAAATTTTGTCTATCTCTTATGGTTTACCAGTTATGCAAAAGTCGTTCACCATGAAGAATACTTTTGGAGACATTCCCAGAAAATTAGATATACATTTCATTTGTCATGAAAATATCCTAAACATATGATATTTTAATCAAAATCGTTAGAGCCATTTTTGAGAAAATTACTTTTCGAAAAATGTTCCATGTAAAGGGTAATCTGGGGTGGGGGAATTTTCTTGAAAACCTTCGTGACGCATCTCTGGAAGATACTGAACCTAAATACCAAGTTTGGTGTTTATCCTTCTGTTTGTTCCTCAGTTATGCTGTTCACAGACACACACACACACACACATACACACACGGACATGTTTCCAAAAATGCTTTTTTTGGATTCAGGGGGTCTCAAAATATATATTTCCTGTGAAATCTCGGTATCGAATTTTTGGGTGGAATACAATACTTTCTCACTTACTATACGTAGTGGAGAAAGTAAAAAAATAAAGTCTTCATGGATATAATGCTTGCAAGGAGGTAGAAGAATGTTCTCCCGAAGAGCGAGATGGAATATGTGGGTTCTGGCAGAGTGGGTTAGCTTACTGAATGTGGTGAAGCAAAGATTAGCTTTGGAGGTTTCAATCTACAACATACATAAAATTGTTTTGGTTCTTATTTTTCTCCTTGTGTTTATTTTCTGTATTTTAACTAATCTATTTATTTTTGTTATTGTCTCTCCTGTGAGCCAAAGTCACAAGAATTATAATCAGATAATAATTGTGGATCATGTTTGCTCTAATAGTCTATACTGTATCTGATGTGAATTGTGTTACGTAGTTAGTTTTCGTTCTTTGGGCGCATGTCGACCGTATTAAATTTAACAGCTTTTGTTTCATGTTTAAACCTTATGTTTTACTTCTACTGGCAAAGGAGCTGTAAATGTGCTAAGTTCACGGGTAAACAGAATAATACGTTGTTAAAGAGCGTGGATTTCATCAACGAAATAAATGTTCAAAATGACGACCCCCATTATCAATGCACATTTGGGTACGTTGCCGGAGAGATCTTCTTGCACGCTGTAACATGCGCGGTGTAATCTGCCCGCATCTTCACGTATGAGTGCCCGTAGGTGATTTGGGCTTTGCGGTTCTTGAGCATAAACCCATTACTTTAAATCGCCCCACAGAAAGAAATCAAGTGGGTTGAAATCAGGTATTCTTGGGTGTTATTGACCCCTCGGCCAAATCATTTTTGCGGATATTTTCAATGTTAGTGATTACTTACAATCAGTGACCAGTGTGGTGGAGCTCCATCCTGCTGGATCCATATCTCCTTTACACTAGTGGCACATCTTCTAGTAGCAATGGCAATTCTTCTTGTAGAAATGCAAGGTACTGTGTTTATGTGAGTTTGCCTTCAAAAAAGTACGGCTCAATTCGCTGGTCGGCTAATACTGCGCACCAGACATTGATGCTCCACTCTGGAATGCAACTTCTCACATCCAATGAGGATTACCTATATTCCAGTATTGCATATTATGGTGGTTAACAGTTCCATTATTGTGGAGTGTGCCCTCATCATTGAAGATAACATTTCCTACAAGCTCTGCAGCCATTTGCGATTGCTGCTGTAGCCACTGTGCGTGTATCATTCGCGCTTGAAAGTCGCGTCCATGGAGAGCCTGGTGTAATTACTTGTAGATGACACGGATGATATTTATTACGGTGTAATATGTGCACCACTGAGGACCGAGTTAGACTTATCTACATATCTTGTGCTATGACCCTTGAACTAGTATGCGGATTGTTTTCTATTGCGTTTCGCACCGCTTCTTCATTGCCTCCAAAGGTTACTGGAGCATCGCGAGCAGGTGGTGGGTGCTCTTTCAAGTCATCCTGTTTCACGAAGGCTTCTTTCAACCCTTCGAAAAGTGTCTGCAGTAGGTGCCCTCCTTCCTGGGAACCGTTCTTCATATAGGCGCTTTACTGACAGTGAATTACACCTTGTTTCTCCATAGATTAACAGCATGTGAGCACACTCGTTGTTTGTATACATTATGACAGCAGCCGTCCATCGTAGAAGGGTTTCAAATACTCAATAGATAATGGAGAGTTTATTCATGCCAGACATTGACGCAGGCGGTAATAGCTAAAGCCACTTTGCATGTGTGAAGTGCTTTAAATTTATTTGAATGGGTCAATCATAATACCGAGCACAATAAAATACATACTACGAAGTATAAATTATCCACCTTTCAGTGGAAAACATGGCAATTTCTATTTTGTACGCACTTATAATATTATTAAAAATTTTCTGTGTGTCATAATATCGAATTATATGCCCACAGAGATAAATCTAAAGGTAATAAAAAGTTGTAACCTAACACGAAATACTTGAACTCGAATTGAAAAGGCACAGTGGTAAAGCAGCCATCATAATACCATGTGGCCAATGCTACCTTTTGAGCTGGATTCCTGTACGAGTACATAATTGCAGAACTTAGACACCAACTCGAATCTTTACACGCATTTTTCATCTTCATACAGTGTTTGGAACGCCTTTTGGTAGTTTTAAGTCAAATAAACAAACTGCATCAGCCATTTCAAGTACTGTATAGACTGAAATATGCCATAGTTTGTGACAGAAGCGAAATTATCAATCTAATACTTAGTATTTGTGACAAGGCTGTACAATAAACCTTTGTTAACTGACGGCTTAAATCCAATTGGCCGCACTGCGTAGATCTGGCATTTTGTTTTCAAATAGTTTTGTCAACGATGCATGTGATAAGTTGTTCCTTCAGGGAAAGTTTTAAAGGTGTGTATGAATGTATGCTAAAGAATAAAAGCTTGTAAAGTCAGTTAAAAGTGCTACTGCAGGTTCCAGTGCCAGGGTGGGATGTTTTTGGCCTCGGGATACATGGCGATTGCATTCTGTCCCGTAAAACACTTATGCACTTAGTTATCCATTCCACCTCTATAAAGTGTTATGCAAACAGCCATTAGAAGGCATTCAACAAAGGCGTAAGTCACATATGTCACTTAGTACGTTGCATAAATTAAAAAAATAAATAGGGGCAGCTGACTCACCTGGTATATCCCACTCCTTGATTATAAATTTATTATATACACATTCATAGCCATTTAAGTTATGGTGTTTTATTTTGGGGCAATTGTGCTCTAGCTCGGAAAATACTTTTAGTACAGAAGAAGGCCCGTTGCAATAATGTGTGTCGTACCCTCAGAACCCATTGTGCACCATTAAGCAGGGTATTATAACTTTTACTTCATTGTACCCCCACACATATATACACAGATAAATATAAGTATATATATATACACGTTTACTCTCTCCCTCTCTCTCTCGAAAGAGGGAGAGAAAGTGAACAAACAGTATGGAATGTTGGACATAACTTTTAAATGGATCGATAAAGTTAAGTGCTGACTGTTTTGATTCTCATGGGAGGTAGAGCACCTCCAGACAGCATAAGGGGCAGCGCCCTAGCTGGCCCCAAGTGGGGTGAGGGGTGAACTTCAGAATTTTATATAGAACCATGGTACAAATTTGAGATATTCTGATAGTGCTTATTAAATTAAGAAACTTTGCTTAAAATGTTTTTTTTTTCTAAACTGAAAATTTGAGAATTTATAGGGTACTGAATGTTTACCCTACCTTACCTACCCTGCCCGACCTATCCTAACCTACCCTACCTACTTACCAACCAATTTTGAATTTTGTTTAACTTTAGTAAAACGTAAAAGCTGTACAAAATTTAATGCAAGAATATTGTGCTCTCGTAAAACGCTTATGTCATGGGCTATTTTGCACATTTATTACTGTATGCTTTAAATTTTCTTAAAGTTTAAGACTAACATATTTTGAAAACTTGCGCCTATTCTTCTGTTTTTGATTAATTCGTAGGAGACACGATTGTCTTTTATATGTCTCCTGCGTGTTACAATATGTCCTCTGATCCAACTGCAAGGTGCGACTCAGCATTATCCTCTCAGATTTAATCCGTTTATCTCTCCTCACATTTTCTTTCATCCTAAAGTTTTATATTCTGACCTTTCTCCACTTCATTCATTATAGTACAAAGCCCAGAGTATGAGGTCTGCTTCAGTATTTGTCAACAAGTCATTGCATAACCAATCTCATTATTTTCAACAAAATGCACCTTGGACATATGGCATGGTGGCCTAATTGCTTTATTTTATATTTCCGTTTAATTGCCTATAAGTTGTACGCTATTTTTGAAGTAAACTCAGAGAAAGTGGTACTATGGTTGCAATGTAACGTTTGCAAATCATCCAAAAATAACCGGAATCTACTTAAAAATCAAGAAAGAAAGAAAAAAAATTCGGTCTGGGTGAAAATAATACATTTAGATGATACCTTTCTTAATGCATTGACTAAAACATAACTTCGGGATGGGATGGAGTTAGAGGTAACACGAAGTAAGGAAATGCCGTAAAACCTGAGGACTATTTAGGATGTGCTTTACTAGTTAATTCTGGTTGGTATAAACATGGCTGATATGCTCTATCTCGTCCTAACAGCTTTGAGTTTCTGCAAGACGTTAATTAAAAATAATAACGCAAGAAAAATAGCGTAAACTTGTAATAATTTCCTAGAGCAACACAATCTTTTGCTCCAACCGACTTGTTTTCGGATTATATTGGAACTCAAGTAACGAGAAGGCATAGATTCACATCTACACAGTTTTAAGTTAGTTAAATTAAATTAAATCATGTGAACTCAACTCAAAATAGCTCTATTTAAAAGAATATTAGATTTTTACGTAACTTCGTGTCAAGTTTAGTAACGTTACGTTAAAGCTCATTGCAATTGCACTCTAGTCACGCTACACTGCACTTAAATGTAACGAGAAGGAACAGAATAACACTGACAAACTCTTAAGCTAAGTCATATAAAATTATCCATAAATAACGCCTTTTAATGACATATATTAGACTTTTATGTTACATCGCGTCGAATCAAGTCAGGTTGCTTTAGGCTCCTTGCTATTCTAGGCTCTAGGCAGAAGAAGAAACCGTGTAGTACTTAAAACTACAAACAGTGGTAAGACGAACCGTGGAGAGATTGCTTATTTCTTTCTTTGGGGGTGGAGGGAGAATGTGCTTTATTTCCAAGGAAAATGGAAAACTTATGCCATGGGCTATAACATACGAGGTGTGACCGTAAGGACGGCCGCAGGGTAATATTTTAAATTTATTCTCCTGGAACTGTAGTTGAATTTTACATTTAGTAAACTGTTAGATTTCGTGACTAATAATGCAGCGGAAGAAGTAGTGATGTCTGCAAGCGATGAGATATTGGGAATACAATCATAAAACACGCGAACACAACGTTTCGGATGTGAAAAACCTGAATACTATGAAATTTCAGTAATAAAGAATGTAAAATACGTCAATGTTTTGGGGGTGATACGGAAAGGTATTAAAATATTTGTGAATGTATGTATCAGGAGCTTGGAGAAGAAAGGACAACAGTAAATGTTGCAGTTGGGTAGAAGGGTTTGAAATCTGATAAAAAAAGAAAAACAAAAGGAAAACAAGGAATACTGAGACCAAGTATGCAATCGAAGGATAGTAAAATAAAATGAAACGTACAATATAGCACAGTAAATTCATTCTTACTCTCCCGACAATACCCTTGTTAATTCGGAGGCACTGCTTATATTTAAACGCAAGTTAATAACACCCTAAAAAATGCAATTTGGACGTTTTCCCTTCATCCTTGAGATCTTGATATACCATGGAGTGTTTTGTAATAAACGAAAAATTTCAATAAGACAATACAACAACGATACAACGGCGGATTACATATGGTTAGCAAACATTTTAAATTTCAAGATTTAGTAATAACATATTTGATACCGCAGCTACTTTGTCATAGTGTTTACTACTTTTAAAACCATAGAAATGGAAAGAAATACTAAATATACTATAGCCGGGAGCTGAGGCAGTATTTTTAACACTTAAATGATTTCAGTCATTTTATATAATATAAAATATAATAGCTGCCCGCCTTAAAGCAATATGTGTATAAAACAATATATAAAAAGTGTATATTGCAGTCATTATATATGTTTATATTATTGTATACATGTGTAATAATTATGTGAATGTATTACGTAATTTAATAATGTGGAAGCTGTGACAGAAATAGGTTAAAAGTTGCTAACAATGAGGTAACAATGAGGTAACCTTGAGGTAATAATGAATTAGAACGTTTAAATGATACTGGTGAATCTTGGAAGCAATAATGTAATTTTTGTGAGTTTATAAAATAGCCAATCAGAAACTAAAATGGAGCAAAATGTACAAATTCAGAAGTCAGTTGCTTGTAGACAGCGTTTCTAACCGGACGCATGATGCGTCCTCGAGAAATTCAATACGTACATATTCAGTGTGAGACGAAAATAGTTGGTGTTAAAAAGTGCAAGTAATTAATAAAAAAAATCTCACAGCTCTCTCTATATCAGTGAAGTGTTATTTAAATCGTGTCAAACATTAATAAAAGGAGTAAAGTAAAATTATAATCTGTGTAAGCCTACATTCTTCAGTCGCACCACTCCCTGCTAAGACATTCATGTCTCTAAAAAATATAAATACTGACGTAGCCGAGGCAAACATAAATATATAATATTTAAAGAAACAGTAAAAATTACAAAGTAATATTTTTTTAAACATTTGGGGCAAAGGCCACCGGAAAGTACATTTGGGGCGAAGGCTACCGAAAACTTTTTACCATACGTGTGGTTGCAACTACTTCAAGTTCGGCTCCCCAACAGTCGAAATACAATAATACATCTTCAAATCGGCTTTTCATACGTAGCAGCAACAAACCTACTTCAGAGCACACATAAGGGCGGGTGGCTGCAGAGTGCGCAGTAGCATTGCTCTGTCATGTGACCTACCGGCACACAAAGAAAAAGACAGTGCACTCTATGTCAGTCTGTTTCTCTCTGCGCGGTGGCTTACCTCACCCGCCTTCGTGTGTGCTACGGACTATAATAATACAGAAACCAAATCAAAAAAGAAAAATGGTAGCACGTCGGTTCCGGCTTGAACCATTTGTACCATCCGAGATAATGGGAGGATTTGTAATAAATATGAGTACGACATCAAGTCCACATATAGGTACATCAGTTTTACCTATATTGACTGTTTAATTCTATTGAGCAATTCGGGGACAGATGACACATCCCTTGTAATCAGCCACTGAGCTACAAATTAAAATAAAATACGGGCCTATGCTCTTCTGAGAAAGTACGCCTTCTGTATTGCCATAGTTGAATAAAAGAAACAGGTTATCACTACAGAAATAGCTCCGATGATAATATAAACATAGAGTTGATGAAATGCAGCTGCAGAACCCAAATTCGCAATCTCATGTGCTGATTTAAACAACGACGCTAAATGCAAGTTAGATCCAAATAAAAGTAACTGATGTAATTCTTTCTACGTAGCCAATAAGACAGTAGTGCATATGTTGCTAGCATGGACTGTACGCACGTCATGTCTGCCAGTAGGTGGGGACCCAGAGAGTCGCCACAGAGATGCAACTATGGGATAAAGATATCATCAAAACGAATATCATAATAATATATACACTGTGCCCCTCATCCTTCTCCGGGCTCCTCCCGCGCAGATATCAGTGGCGGACTACTTGTTGCAGACATCAAATAAAACTTGTTGCTCTGTTGAGCTAAAGGGATGCAGGACTAACTAATTTAGAAATGAGCACACTATATGCAAAACCCGATACGTGCATAACATTTCAAGAATAACATCTTCCTGATTATTTGTAATACTGGATTTCATATCAAAACAACAATACATGCCTGAAAACGCAAACCGCAAAACGCATAGTTCGTAAAACCAGATAAGTTAAGGGTGAAAAGGCTGGAAAATTCAAAGAGCGCTAACTTCTAACAAAGATGATATTTAAACCGAAAGGTGTTTGACTATGAGCTAAAATACCTGTTACTGCTTTTCTTACCACACACAAATAAGATAGAGGACGTAGGCAGATATTGTATTCCACCCAAAACTTCGAATGAATACTTCACCGGAAATACACGTTTTGGGATCCCTGAATGCAAAAAGAATTTTTAGGAAAATGTTCATGTACAGGATGTGTTTATGTGTGTCCGTCCATATGTTTGTTTGTGGCAGACAGAAAATCTCCCAATGCATACTACCTTCACAAATACAAATGAACTTGGTTATACAAAACAAATTTCTGAGAAATGCATACAAATGAAATAAAAATGTATCTAGCAAATAAAACTTATACACACAGTTCTAAAATAGGCCTCTAGGCACCAACATCACCTAGATATCTAGGAAATGTTATTTTAAGAGACGCCTTAATTTCTTAACAAATCGTATTAATACATGAAAAATCCCTCTTGTGTTAGCAGTCCAAAAATGTCATTGGGAGCTGCAATGTTACTTACTTTGACAAAACGGATGACATTTCCTCTTTCGACAAGTGATGTGCATGTAGAACGAAAATTACAATCTAGTTTCAAAACATTTTTCAAACGCGTATTACCAAACGCAAATTAAGGTATTGTGACCGCGCGCGCGAAACTACTTGTCAGCCATCGGTAAGCGCTTCCCGGTCCGGCACCTAGGTGGGGCCCTCAACCGACCTTCAGAACAATAACCGCGCATTATGTGCTGCTTTCCCGCAGTTTTTACTGCTCCATAAAATTTCCTTTGGCTTCCCCTACTGGAATATCCCGCTTTGTATACGGGGCCTAATAAGGAGCTGCTCTTCCGAAGTTAAGTGCACTCAAGAAGTTTGGACAGTTAGAACCAACAGTGTCAAGTGCAGTTCAGGGGTTAGTTCTGACTCAGCAGTTCAAGTGTAATTCGATTCGACGGATAAGCTGTGTTCTGTTCTAAAATTAAATTAAATTGAGTTCTATTTATGGTCGCTCTTTAACTACCATGGTCCTTGCGTCCCATTCTATATTGGACGTGAAACACCGGTAACTTTGCTCAGAGGCCTCTTTATCAGGCTTGAGGTTCTTTTATGTGCCGTAAATCTACGACACGGGACCACCGGCTTTACTCCCCTTCCAAAGGAAGCCATGCTAAGGATTTTTACGCCCGAAAAAATCCATCGCCCTCCGCCGGGTTTAACCCGCGACCTTGGGAACTAGAGGCTAGCACCGTACCACTAGTCCACGGAGGTGCGTGTCAAAAGTGTCTCAAGTGCAAAGTTTGTGGTACGCTGAGCACCTAGGTGACAAATAAGATATGTTTAGTAACAACAGGTGTTTTCATTTGTTACAGATTTGTTCTACAAGGAAATCTATAATAACTCCTGCAGTTGCAAAACTCTATCTGAATATTTGGTATATAAAATTTGCTTTCGAGGATATGTGCCTTTATGACAGTTCCTGATAACTAAGTATTTTAGAGCTTTGGTGCAACCATTCCAACCCTCCATGATTCTGCCATGTTTTGATATTTCTCTACACGCTTATTTCTAGATAGCCTATAGTTCCGGAGTTTGCGCGGAGGGCGATGGATTTTTTCGGGCGTAAAACTCCTTAGCATGGCTTCCTTCGGAAGGGAAGTAAAGCCGGTGGTCCCGTGTCGTAGATTTACGGCACGTAAAAGAAGCTCAAGCCTCATAAAGAGGCATCTAAGCAGAATTTCCGGTCTTTCAGGCCCAATGTAGAATGGAATGCTAAGAACCATAGCAGATAAAGAGCGTCCATAAATAAAAGTCGGTTTTTATGCTTATTTCTGATTTTCTACAAATCCTTTACTGCTTATTAGGCATATAACAATTTCTGTAAGGGTGCAGCTCATGAGACGATGAAAACCTATACAATGACTGTATATAAATGTATAATATATTAAGCAAACAAGCAAGAACTCGAAATGTATGAAAATAAAATTTCTTTAGGCTAATGCGTATTTTCAGAAAAATGACTATATGTAAACTATTTAGTAAAACAAGTGTATTTCTGATTTTGCTGTTCTTCCTGCTTGGAATTACTGCAAACACCTTGGTTACGTTCTTCTCATTCCCTATTTTAAGCACCATTTTGGTCAACATTTTAGATTTATATCTTTGGTTTCATTGAAAGAACATTTACTTTATTGAAGGTTTTTGCAAATGTTCAAGGGATACCAACATTTCGGGTTAACTTTCTAGCATCTGATGTCTATAAATCAGTTGTAGCACAACATAACAATTGCTGTCAAACTCAGTTTTGGAATACATATGTGATATATTTAATACATAACTTTTCAAGTTTCGAAACCTATAAATTGCTCTTTCGACACTCCAGGCACTGCGAAACAAATTTGTTAGAGTCACGCAAGCATGATTTAAAAATCGGCGCTTGCGGAATGTACAGAATGAACCAAAAGACTACGAACCGTCTGCGCAGTGTTTTTACTGTCCGTCCTCGGCGCTCGTTGCCGTCTGCCGCTATAATAGAAAGGCGCGGATGAAACCATACAACATTTTTACACCTACTTTTAAAGGCTTTACTTACCAACTTTATGAAAGGAGATGCTGAAACTGGCCACCGTCGTTGTCCACACATTTTTGGCACCTGTTTAGGAAACTATCCATCACTCCGCGTACTTCACGTTGAGAAATGTTGGCAATTTCCTGACAGACATTTTGTTTTAATTCTTCCAGGGTGTGTGGGTTTGTCTTGTACAGTTTATGTTTTAAGTTACCCCAGAGATAGAAATCGCAGGGGGTTAGGTCGGGGGACCGAGAGGATCACAAATCTCTACTATTAATTCTGTCCTCAAACACACTTTCAATTGTTCTCATCGAAATATTGGCTGTAGCAAGTCTTGTTGAAAAAAGACAAAATCACGCTCCCTGTCTATTAATTCGGCAAAAATGGGAGCAACATTGTATTCACATATGTACCGGCTTCAACTGTTGACTCGAAAAAAATTGGCCCTATAACTCTTTCTCCGCTCATGGCGCATCATACTCGTACACCAATTTTTTCGTTATGAAGGGGTATGTCATGAAGAATATTTGGTTTGTCAGAGCTCCAATAACGATTATTTTGTGACACACATATCCATGAAGGTGGAATCAAGCCTCGTCCGTGAAAAATATTAAATGTGTCTATTTCGCCATTGTGTACACTATTGAGACTCCATTCACAAAATGTGCGTCTAATTACAGGATCACCTGATTGAAGAGCATGTGCCACAGTTATTTTATATAGTTTTAACTTCAGCAATTTGGTAGCTCTTCACGCAGAGCCATAAGAAATGCCTGCCTGTTGTGAAAGACGCCTAAGTGATTTTGGGGGGAAATTTTCCAAACGATGACCGATGTCGTCTAATGTTTCTTCGGTAAGAACCGAACGCTGTCTTTTAGATTTCTTAGCCTTACCCTTCCTGTGGCCTGAATTTACTGTAAAGTTCATGGATTGTTGTACAGACTGGAATTTTTACACCCGAAATATTTCTGCAAATCGTACTTCCACTTGGCGAGCTGACGGAGTTAACCATACGAATCATAAATAAATATACGCCGTGCAGTAGAACACATATGCGGAGACATAATGTACTTTGTGACCAAGTACAGGACAAAATAATAAATAACTCATAATAACTGAACTACATCACATCACCGATAACTCAATACTGCACTTCACACTGCACAACAAAACCACAACGCGTGACTTTGCTTATAGCAGCAGTGCGTTATGTATTTTTATCATATTTCCACACTCCCAGTGAAAAAAAACACCGCGCAGCCGGTAATATTGTTCATAAAATACCCCTCTGGGGTAACTTAAAACATAAAGTGTACAAGACAAACCCAAACACCCTGGAAGAATCAAAACAAAATATCCGCCAGGAAATTGTCAGCATTTCTCAGTGTGAACTACGGCGAGTGATGGATAGTTTCCTAAAGAGGTGCCAAAAATGTATGGACAATGACGGTGGCCAGTTTCAGCATCTCCTTTCATAAAATCGGTAAGTAAAGCCTTTAAAAGCAGTTTTAAAAAATGTTGTATGGTTTCATCCGCGACTTTTTATGATAGTGGCAGACGGCAGCGAGCGCCGAGGACGCGGACAGGAAAAACACCGCGCAGCCAGTTCGGTGTTTTTTTGGCTCACTCTGTTTATAGTGAAAACATCATGTGCCTATATTACTTTAATATTGGAAGCAGACGTGTACTCTAACATAAGACTAAAGTAAAAGTCACAGATAGATATAGGTAAGTCACTTATTTATAATGCAGCACTTACAGACAAACCAGCTGTAGCTTACAGCATAGCTGAATACTGGCAATGTGCATTTGATGTTAGAGAGTTTGAAAATGTCCTGTTGTCGCTGGCCACATGGAACGTGATCCGCAGCGTAGCTTTTCTCCCTGAGATGTTTTCGAACGATTAGGCCGAGATGTTGTGTTACCTGCCGTTTACAAGAATCCCAAAATTTTCAGGCATAGCAATGTCGCGCAGGTCAGATTGTTGATCTACACCTGACATTTAACTCACTGGACTCCCCGTTACGAGTGAGGGCAGTTGCGAAATAGCAAAAACTGTGTTTCTTAGGCACTGTATGGCGATCTGTTTCACAATGTGTGTAAACGTGCTTGCTGTTTAACAGTGTAATTCATAAAACTATAAGTCGACTCCATCGTGCGAACACCTTCAAGATTCTGACTCTGAAGGAAAACCTGTGATCTGTAAGATACCTACGTATTAAGTGATGCATTAATGTTTAACAATAAAAGAACGTGTCGCCCGGTTGGAGACAAAACGCCAAGTGCTTGCCTTCACTCCCTTTTCCCCTCCTTGCAACTGTTTGCAAGGCAATTGTCATTTACCCCCTTCGTTCGTCACGTCGTTACACTTCTGGGTACAATTGCATCTATCTCCGTACCATAGCAATTCGTACATGAAATTTCATTGCTTCAAACCCTCTGTCATACCCTGGACTTCGAAGACGGTATATAAGCAAACGCAACCGGAAATTGTATTTTTTGGGTAACTAATTGGTTTAGAATGTATGACGATGACCTTGAAATCTAATTTCGCAATTACTGTTTTATATTGCATATGTATGCATGCATTCATGTATGTGTATATGTATGAACATATGTGTGCGTTCGTGTGTGTTTACGATTATCACTCAAGAATGTATGTTTGGAACTTGATGTATGTCTTAACTTAGGTATCATTTAGAGAAGAGATTATACAACATCTTAATTTCCTTTCTCATAGTGGGGGATGCTTAAGAGGGCATAAAGTCAAAATAAATAGAAAAGTGTCACTTATTATTGAGAGTTGCTCAGCATCATCTGCGTGATTAATATTCACTTAAAGATGGAATGAATCATGTTTTTACAACAATACATGTTTAATTTTAAGCCAATCTGACCTTTCGTCTCCAATGTATATATTCTTTTTTCATTCAGTATTGTTTCATATTTCAGAGACAACTTCCAAAAGATCTTTGAAGTCAAACTACTTCGAATCTTCGAATACTTCAGATTAAAAAGTCGTAGGCTTTATACGATAAAAAAAATTAGAACTCATGATTATCTGAAACTAAATCTATTAGCATCGCAGGTTACGTTCTTGAAAAAAAAGGTGTGTAAAGTAAACATAAACGACATATTGCCTATTATAGTAACAGACAATATCATTGTCAATGTCATGATCGCCATCACTATAGCCAATTAAACGTCTTAGTGCATTCCTGCCTCTGTCATTAGAACTGATCCTCCATCTCTTTGCTAGCTTTCTTCTTTCTTTTCTTAGGGCCGGTTATTCAGCACTTCAGGAGGAATTCTGTAGGCTGGCAATGTTAATAGGTGTACATTCCAGGTCTAATCATATATATATATATATATATGTTTATGTATGTACATATAAAGACATATCATTTATTCTTTCCCTTTACTTCTATGTCCTCCTCCTGTCTCTAAACTTCAGTTCAACAGATGCTTAATTTGCTGTCTCATCGATATTCACATTAACAACCATATACAATTGTAGCAAAAATTATTGAGCGCACTTTGAGAGCAGCACTTCGATCTGCACTTCGATTTCAAACAGAGTTATCACGAGTTCATTTCCAAGCGTTCCAATAATGGCAAAAACAATATCCATGGTTATCCTTATCGTCTGTCCAGCTCATAAATAGGAGGCGTCTTAAAACGTGTTGCCCTTCTATTTGTTCCGTGACAATGAAAGAGGGGTGATGGAGCAAGTTAATTCACTTCCCCTCTTTCTTCGAAGCCAATGTGTCACTAGAACGCAAACGTATATCTGTCTGGTGCCATGCTCATTGGTTGTTAACAAATAAGAGGAGCAATCAAAACTCGGCTGACGGACGCAGCCAAAGAACTGAACCCAAGCAAGAATTCTATAACTATTTTTATTGCTTATTTTTCTAATTGGACTTGGGAACAAAAAGAACCTTTGAAAGGCAAAAGAAAATAGCTCTGAGGAAAAGCATGCGCTTCGCGCACTGACGACACGTGTTCAAATCTCGGTAAGTGGCAATTTTTCCTCCCTTTTATATTTCCTTCTTTTCACTTCGACACCATATATATTCATTCATTTATTTTCATCCTTTGTATACCATGTACATTGTTATTGCAGATGTCAAAATATTTACAATATGAAATGCAGACTTACAGCTGCCAAATCAACAGTTGCATTCTAAGCAGACTAGATACAAAATATTCTTCACATAAAGTGTTTAAAATATTCGGCAATATTTACAACATCCAGTCATCAGTTTTTAATTAAAACCTAAGTGATGTAGTGTTGGAATTAATTTTTACAACATATTGCCATTTTCCATAAATTCTTCCAGTGTATAAAAGCAAAGCAGTAGAAGGATTCTTTTCAATTGAATTTTAAAGCTTTTGACTTCACCTTTTTTGAAGGCTAGGAGTAATTTATCATAAATTATTAATCCATTGTGTACAAAGCTTTCTTCAAAAAGTTTTGATATATGTGTATACCTACGTCAATTATTTTTGCTAGTGTGAGTGTTCCTGTGATGTTGTATTCAGCTCATGCAGATTGGCTTGAACATAATTCAACAATTCAAGATATACACATATCGTATTCTTATATTAAACTTGCATGTAATTTCCATAATATTATGTTATAAAATGCGAATTATTTAGGCCTGTCTATACCTTGCAGTTATATATCACACATGTTGTATATTATGCGTCCAACTACTGGCGATAAGACCCAGTAGTTTTGTTACTCGTTCATGGAAATCTGAACGGCCAAACGTGGGTATATTGAAATCCTAAATCTTCTTTTCCCGTCTGTCCGAGAGCGTTATCCTGAAGGAATTATTATGTAGGTATATTCCAGCAAGATAACCACTCGGTCCATAGGCCAGCCAGTGTTCAAAAATGGTTTTCCGATCACACGGACATTTTTGAATAGATGCCATGGCTTCCGAAGTCACAGATTTGAATCCCGTAAAGCGTGTTTGTGCGAAAATAAATATGAGACTTTCTCGATGTCCCAGGTTCACTAATGCTACATAGTTCTGGTATGCTATAGAAAACATTTGAGAATCACTTATTATCTTAGGTACGTGCTATGTTCCCAACCCCGAAGATTGAGGGCGATGATGGAAATTAGTGGACTCACACAAAACATTCGACGATTTTTTCTTCGTTTTGCTTACCTTAGTTTAATTAGATTTGTTTTTCTTTTTTACATTTAAAAACTACGAGCTCAGATTGCCATGTAGAATTAAGGTTATTATCTTTTTTATTTTTGGAGTACAGCAGATAAGTAGCTGAGAATCACAGAATGAATATAGACCTAAATCATAATCTGCGTAAGTATAGGTACAAAGTGATTAAAGAAAAAGCACAAGTGGATTGCCAGGTTAAAACGTTTCTTCAGATAGTACCCCGAATTCAAACCTAGAACGCTGGCACTGAGCTACTTCTGCACGTAACGGTATTTTCTCCTTATAAAGTCATATAACCAAAGGTTTACGTCTAAAGTTTTGAGTTTGTGTTCGAGTATTTAACAGTGCACTTTTGCGAAGAACCATTTTTGAATTACTTCCCCGGTGGTTATTTTGTATAATAACATAATACTTTGTATCTTAGGTGGAGTTTAACGTAAGTCTGGTTTGTTGTGAAACACATTGCAGGTGTGAACCTGTATTTCCGTGAGACCGTAGTGATACTTTGAAGTTTTAAGCACTCTGACCTTTCAATATTGCATCGAGGTAGTGCGCTAAGCTTTTGAACATTTTAGAGCAATATATGCTCGAATGTTTTTTAAAAATTATTTTATAAAGTGTCACATTACACACAGCTAAAAAAAATATATTTTATTTTAAACGTAAAATTGTTTGTTGCTGGTCAAGATGGTTCCGTAGGCAAAGCTAGCAGTTCGCATTCTGTAATTCTGTTGTGTTTTGTTTTTTTCTTTTCTTAGCTTTAAGCATTTGGTTTCACTCAAAAATTAAATTGAAATGAAATTGTGTATCATGTAGCGTCAAAATATCTATCAAAAAACGTGAAAAAACAAAAAAAGAGAGCAAGATCTCACTGACAGCATTGGTCAATATATATTTCAAAAAACATTATAAGGACTATAACAATTATAAAGAGGAGTCCAGCGACCTTTAAGCCTTACAGTAACTACTATTAGCCACCTTATACTCATTGGCGTATATAGGTTTTCCCTCCAACGTCGGAAGAAGTCGCTGAAGCCCCGGTAGAGACCGACATGTTGCTTCCAGACTGTTATAGTGCAATACCATTACCAAATGAACTTGTTTAACAAAATTCCTTAAGATTTAAGAACTGCCCGTGTCTCTCTTGGGGTACCGAGCGGTATGATTCAGGCAGCAACTTTTGTGGCCCGCATTCGGGAGGTTCCGGGATCGACCCCCGGTGACCGCCCACTCTGGCCCATGGGTTTTTAGTAGTTTTCTGACAGGCGAATGCTGGGCTGGTTCATCTTCTACCACGACTCTCCTTCCTCTCATTTTCTGTGCCCATCATCTACCTTGTCACCTCTTTCAAGGTTGTAGGACCAGGCGACGGTGTTCGGCGGGTTTGGGGTTGGAGAGTGGCCTGCACTCTGAGCTTTCTTCCCTGGCATCGCTGCGGTACCGCTCAGTTAGGTGTCTCCTACGAGTGGGCTCCGCCCCGTGGATCCCGGAGGTTGGCGGTTTTTGGGCAGGGACGCTTTTGCCCATTGGCATCCAGATCTGGTCGCCTTTCGGGTCTCTCCCCTCATTCCTCCCTACCAGAGGCCACGTTGGAAGTAAAAAGGCCATCGCGGCCTGCTTGCGGTGCTCTGCCCCGGGTCCGTGGGCCCCTCCGTGATACGTACTTTATCTTTACCTTTCTTGGGGTGAACATCCCAGCACCGGTTTCTGTAACTGTGCATCTGGCCATTTCTAAGCTTTCTTCGTATCCGTACAATCGGTAAGGCTATGCTCCTATGTCGACTTCTCTTTCTATTTACACTGAGGAGAAATTACCATGTTGTGCATAAACTTCTTTTCCTCGGTGGGAACAATTTCGTTTATTATCACATAGACTCTTGGCATCATTCCGAGAGTACCTCCCATTCTAAAGCATTTCCATGTTCATTTCCAAGGCCACTGAGGAGTAGCTACGCGTGGAGCTGTGGTTTCCACCTCCACTACAGACCTATATAGTACAGGTGCTTTATGCTCTCCGATAGTTCCAATAAATCCGCTGGTATACATTATACCGAATGCAGAATCGGCTGAAGAGGTAGGGTTACATCCAATATTCTATTCCGCGGTTTCCAGGTCAACACCTCTTGTGGATTTCCATTACCAGGTTCCACCTATAGTACGTATTTAGCCAGTAAAACATTGCACTTTAGGCCTGCAGCTATCAATCCCAGAACTCGTTTCTGAATTCTTAGGCTCATTTGAATTCTTGCAACTCGAAAATGTATCTGCGCTATAGATAGGTAATACTTAATGGTCATTTCGATTCTGACAGCAATTCTCGAAGGTACAGGCAGAACATGAACCGATCACTATATTTTGGATAAGGCAAATTGATTAGCATACCATATCTTTTGTACAACGTTTGAGTTTCTCATAAGGTTTCGGAGTAAATTATCCCTGACCTTCTCCATAATTACGTTCCAATTCGTTTCTATTGTCTCAATGAGTCACAGTATCGCCAGGTTACCTAAGATTTTCCTGTCCTCTCTGATAAGGATATTCATAAAAGTGTAATTCTTAATCCAAGCATCTAGGAGGATGAGAAATAGAATTATTTCTTTACGTTGAATTTTGTATTGGATGCATGCTCTTAGACGTTAATTATTTGCTCCATCTTAGAAAAATCATCTATGTGCCTACGAAAATAGTGACGTCGTTTGCATTAGCTATCACAGAAACCCACTTATTGGGATTTGGAACTACGTAAGACTTCTTGGATTGGTTGTAGGAAGTATTCTAGTCCCAGCGTATCTAAGATCATAGACAAAGGACATACCTGTCCAACAGAAATAACGGTACCAATTTAGGATGCCTACATTCCATTCAGTTGAGAATGCACTCTCAAGCTCGTATCCGCATATAACGCTTTCAACAATGTAATAAATAGTGGTAAAACGAAAATTTATGATCAATCTAGTCAAAGAAATTTCAAAAGTCCAAAATTATAATGACTGTTCTCTCCGGACTGTTCAAAATGGGTAATTGCATTACGAAGGCTTTGCACATTTTCAACAATGGTTTTCTCCGAGATACCACAAACCTGTGCCATCACATAAATGTGTGGCGGAATTGGTTGCACACGATCTGCAATCATTTCATGAGTAACTGATAATCGGCATTTGGCCGATTTTTGGTCTGAAATCAAGGACAGTGTTCAGTTTTCCCTATTTAGGGATTAAAATCAAAATCCCTTCGGTGAATGTTGGTTTCTCGGAGGTCTATCATGCGAACAGTAAACTGTACTAGAAGCTCCATATCCTGAGAAGCCTTGTGTTAAATGTTCAGTAACACCTACCATATATTAGTATTCTGGTGTCAGCTTTTTATTTAAATAAATAGGAATTTTGATATCAGGTTGTAGGCGGAAACACCTTCACTTCAGTAACACTAGTCTCCCTGTTGTTATTAATGTATATCATGCTCAACCTTCAGGCTGAGTCTTGTCTGAAAAAGGTAAATTCGCTGTAATGTCTATGGAATATCAACGAGTATCTCTCAACTGAAATTTGTGCTCCATTTTCTGCAATGCCGGTGAGACATTGTTTCCCCGTTTTTGATCCTTTGTGTTCAGGGCACAACTGAGGTCCCCTCGAATCACAACATTTTCGTATGTATAGCGAAAATAGAATGGTAATCCCTGGGTTATAAATCTCCCCTCCTTTTGTTTATTTTTACCAGATGGTAAGTACAAATTAACCCACAGTTCTATCTCGTTGATCAACAACGATTTAACTTGCCCACTCATACGATTAGCAACAATCTCTATTTCTGTACCTACCCTGTATAAAACTTCAGTGTCTCTGACAGTTTCTCCTATATTTATAGTCCGTTGTATTGTGATAGAATAAAGTTAGAATTTCCAAGTTAACCGCTTGTAGAAATAAAACACACACAGAAAAAAGGTACACAAAGTCTCTCAGCAAGCACTGTTTAATCTTGCTTTTAAGACAATTTACATTAACAATAGCATATGTTTTAATTACAGTCATCAGTTTAAGAATAGCAAATGCACGTGAGCGTTAACTGTTCCCAGGTTTCAGCATAATACCAGCAAATTGCAAGATGATAACAAAAGAAATAAATGTCCATCCACATTAAAACTACAGAAGGTTCCATTGCACCACAGCAAGTCATGAGAATGAGATTTGCCGGATGAGAATGAAACGGGAACGTGAAGTGGAATGCTTTTTTCCAGCAGATCCTGCCCATTACTTTTTGTCCCAATCTCATCTTCTCCCATTATTTCCTCCACCATGAGTTCATTCCAACTACCTTTGGTTGTCTCTTGGAGTGTGTTAATCCATGGATCCCGATTGTTTCTCACCTTTGAAGTGATCTCGTCTCTAAACCTATCCTCTCCGTTGAGGTTCTTTAGCTGCGGTTCCATCGGTCCTTCCTGACCCAACATTTATTTTATGCTTTATTTGGTAGATACGAATAAGGACTCGTCACTGTCTAAATGAGAGGACGCTTTACCCGCCTAAGCTTCATCTATTAGCATCCTCTTATCAATCATTTCCTCTTCTGTGGCAATTCGTCTAACCTCTTCTAGTTATTCTTGAACCTACGTTGCTCTTCACTATCTTTCCCTTATAGGGCAGAGGAGGCTTTTGTGTGCGTCAAATTTGGCCGGTGCCTTAACAAGGTTATTAAAGGTTCACACTGCCTCTATACACACAACTGGGACATTGATACCATAAATACTTTGTACTATCACAATGAAAGCACATGTACTCTTCTCCAGAATATGTTATAAAGCCTTCCTGATTTCCAATAAATAAAGTTGAAGATATTAGCCAGTTAATCACCATTCTATTAATTCGGATCGCTGTGTCCATATCACAAGCATACCGCGTTGTCTACTGCTCCTTGATGTCTTGAACGTTGATGTTTTTTCACTATTCAGAATACCATTTGTACCACAGTTTTAACTTATTGATTTGAACTTTTCACGGGAACTTCAGGAATGAGAAATTTAAAGTTGTTTTGCTCTAAATAAAGACATTAAATAGTTCAGCTGAAATTATTTTCCGTACTCGTAATGAAAATGCTGAAAACTTCAATAACATGGCTAATATTTTTCCCTCTTAAACTAATTTAAATAAGAAATACCTGCAAAGCGATTTGCTTAAGCTTATATATTAAGCTCAAATTAAAATTTTGGAAACAATACGATAAAGTGCAGGGTCCAAGAGATTAATATTTTAATAAGGATTTGATATGATGATGATGATTAAAATTGAGTGAAGAAGTCGGCACGTAGGCTCTTAGAGACCTTTGTGCCTCTTAGTCTGGGCATTTAATCAAAATCGATGGTCCCGATAAAACGGACCACGTTCTTGGTGTTTGCCCATTCCAATATTTTCAGGTTCCAATGAAAAGGAGCTTAAGGTACAAATCTATGCACGGTGAAGCCTTCCCACTCGCATAGTATATGCTGGGAAGTTTAATATTCCTTGTCACATTTCCTGCCTAAAGGTTCCATTATCTGTAGATGTCTGCGCAGTGTGTTATGGCCCGTAAGATAGCCAAGAACCCCTCTGAGCTTACATCTAGTTAGATTCAAAAGTGTCGCTCTGCTTACTGTCTGGTCCGAAATTAATTCATGGGCTTGCCTAGTACTAGTTTGTTTATTTCAATATGCAATATTATCCCGTAGGTTAGCTAGGCTATTTCATAGTTGATGCTTTTGGGAGATATGCCACAAAATCTCTGAGGTCCTATAAACTTAAGCCTCGAGCCCCTCTTAGCAGGATTTGGCATAGCTTCTTAAAATGCTGTGTTTACTATACTTATGCTATATTAGTATTTGGTAAAAACAATTCGAGGAATCAAAAGAAAACTGTGGATTTCTAAAGTTTCAGAGATTTATTTCCTTAAACGCCTAGTCCTATTTCCTGATGCTCACTGTAGAACAGCGTTTTCAAATACAAATATCTGGATATGCTCTTATTGTAATTATTATATTGGAAGAGTCCAAGAAATCTGGGCCTAATGTAATTTTGTTTTAAAACTCACTAGATATCCAAGATCAAAGTTGTCAAAAGCAATAGAAGGTGTGACATTATGATCTCCGAGTGACATTATTATTGATAGCAAGCTTGTATATAGCTCTGGAACATTCTAATAATATTCAGTGCGTGTTACATACGATTTGGGAAGACTAGAATTGTACCTACAGCTTATGCACATGCATATGATGATAACGGTGTGTATATGTGTAATTTTTTGTTAGAAACTAAACTCAATAGCAGGGCACAATTGTGGTGGTTTGTTTACAAAAGTAAACTTACCTATTAATTGCATTATTTCACTTATCGTAGAATGTCAGTTAATATATACTGGATTACCGGTCCTCTCTCTGGAGCACGACGCTTTTAATATTTTAACTTAACAAGCAACAAAGAAAAACTGCATATTAATTATAGTATAAGTGATCTAGCATTGCTGACAATATTCATAAAATCGTTTGCATAAGTCATTTAGTTCATAGCTTATAGAATAAAACTTATTACGCTTATCCGACAATCCCCTGCTGATTCTATGAAGCTGTTGCAGGTAAAGGAACGTTTTCCATTCTTTCGTTCCTGTTCATTGTCTTGCAGAATTAATTATCCGTACAAGTTGTATGTGTATCTATTTGCGATGGTCACGCACATTCCTATCAACTAGCCCTTCGTGTTTATCCCTCTGTAATTATTAATTCCGTTTTTATGGTCATGAAACTATAATTAGCACGTTAGATTTGAATATGTATAAGATAAAAGGCTATTAACGAGACGAACGTAAAGATATGATAAGAGCCACTTTCAACTTCTATGGCACCCTATCCGTGCTGGTGCATAAAACTCGATAATTAATATAATTATGCTTAAATTACGAAGAATGGTAATTATATTTACATTATTAAATGTTCAAGATAAGTGAACAGATAACATTAGCTTATTTATATACATACTCATGTATTAGGCAGGAGTTGCGAAAAACTAAACATATGTGACTAACATGGGTGTCACAAATAAAAGCGTAAAATGTTTTGATATAAAGGTTTAGTTACTGTAAATCTACGGTATAATAGCTTAAATTTAAACTCAAAAGGGCTAAACAAGATTGCCCCTAGCTCTTTTAATACCTAAAAAGTTGCGTAATACTTACAAGAGAACACTTTCGGTTCGAACAGGAATTTCGTATCCAAAATTTGTTTAAAGACCCATCTTTACCTCTTCTTGGTCTCAAAAGAATTTGTATGTGTAATATGTGGTTTTTCTGCTAAGAGTACTGTAAAAGCTAGGAAATGTGAAACTGAACCGACCTACCTACCTACCTACCTACCTACCTACCTACCTACCTACCTACCTACCTACCTACCTACCTACCTACCTACCTACCTACCGCATGTTTGGAATTGCGACGAATGTGGATTCAACAATAATTAACGTCCGATGTACAATTGGGCCAGTTCAATGTCTGTTGCTTTAGTTAATGCGAAATAGTGTTAGGAAGACATTAGATTACACATGAACCCGGGCTGATAAATCTAGTTATGCAGTACGTAAATTTGGAATTGCATGTTTAAAATGGACACGCACTCTGTTATTCATAACCAGTGTATACTCCAGTATGTCGTCCTATTCTTAGGAGACAGTCATCTGGTTAGGTGAATCCGGTACAAGTTTCAAACTTCAAAAATAAGGTGGTACTGGATTTCTCTTCAATCGTGTGCGATTCGAAAGATAATTCAGCTGTTACTTTAGCA
Source organism: Deroplatys truncata (assembly GCA_030765065.1). Taxonomy (NCBI): domain Eukaryota; kingdom Metazoa; phylum Arthropoda; class Insecta; order Mantodea; family Mantidae; genus Deroplatys; species Deroplatys truncata. The sequence goes on from CM060981.1 coordinate 205,845,771, forward strand.
CGCAGTGCTACTGCTCTGCTTCATGCGGTTTCAAGTACGTGTTTTATAGAGAATCTTCGAGTACATTTTTAAAGAATTTTATTGGTCAACACAATCTAAGCAAGGAATTACACAACAGAATGCTCTTTCGGTCTTCATCGTCGTTGTCACCTAAGTCTAATCTTTAATTAAAAATTCCAGTACGAAACGAAACACTGAGCTGTTAGTGCTTTACTTTTAAGGGAAGTTTCCTAAAGGTTATCTAAATAAAAACTCTAATAATGTTTCCTCGGAGGGCTTGGATGAAAAACTGCATGTTTAATGCTTCAATTGAGTTTATTCATAAAGGTATATCACAAGTAAAAGCCATTTCCTTCTCCACCTTCATAAAGCTCACGTTTTAGACAAAGTAAGTAAATTTGGTGTTATTCATCTGAAATTCTTTAATAATTACAAAAGGTAGATCCAATTACACGATCATGATGCTTATGAAAAAGCAAGAACTATAGAATGGTTCTGTATATCTATACAGAAGTATTTTGTTCTGTATAGCATTATTTTAAAAACGTTGTTAGGAAGATTTAAAAGTAACCAAAGACTTGTGCGTAACTCGTACTACCAAAAGAAGGGAAACCAACCGAAAAATAAACTAATTCTGTTCCAACATGCAGCATATACTAATAATTATAGACAGAACATTAAAATGAATGATTAAGAAATGCACAAGAAAAGTTTTATAAAATAACTCATGTCTCTGTAATGACACGATTTGAATAAATTGAATGAACTCAAAGAATTTATAAAATGTTACAGCATATGTATGGAGTAAAACACAAATATAAAATTTAAAGGGAAATTCTGGAGGTACAAAACAGGACTCAATGAGAAGCTATTGGGATAAGTTAATAATTTCGATTACTTAGATTTTAACTTACTATACTTACCACTGAATAGAGAAACAAATTTAAAAGTAAACAAAATAGACTTAATTTGCAGAAGCAACTCAGCATAGTGTACGTTTCTTAATCATTCTGAGGAAAATTATAGATGTTTACTCCAATTAAACCGAAATAAATTGATATCTTCTGCTCAATACGTTTCTTGAGGTCGTCTTAATTACTAATCAATAAATTCAGGCAGCTATACCTACTTCCATATAAACTATTATTATAGCTGAGACTTATTTATTCTGAATCTCTGTTTACCAACGACGATGATGCATTAAACTGCAGCCATTTTGCACCTATTTTGAAATCAATGGCATTTCTCTTCGTGAAGCATATAGGACACAAAAAGTGATTGCTCAGCAGGGAGAAACATGAAGATACACCTCCACTTAACGTATTACCTCATCAACATTTTCGATTCTTTGCTACGTATACCGCTTGCAGCACTTGCATTTATCAGAAGCAGCTTAGGGAGTTGCGGTTAATTTATCTGGTGATGTTCAGAATGGCGACATAAATTTAGTCTATTACGGAAGTAAAGTTTGATGAATTATAGAAATAATAGTTTTTCTTAGCATCAAACAAGTCGTGCAATAATAGCATTTGTCTTCAAATAGAAGTCCTGTATATATATAAACATCTTCACGACGACAAAGAATTAGCACATGCATTGGAAATGACAGTGTGCCTAACCTCTTTTGCAAGAGAAGTTACAAGGGCCTTTAAAATATATCCTTAGCGCTCGCACGTTTTTGCGTCTTGGTAACTGGACATGCTACTTACTGCAGGTCACGCCTGTGCTTGACTGCGCAGCTTGAAACCATGTATAACATTGTAACTTACAACAAAAGGTTTTTCTCAGCTTAACAGGCATTATAAAGGATAAACACACTCCGACTGTTACAATTAAGCCTTGTTATGTTTCTGATACCATTTCGTATATTTTCCTTGAGTTCTTCCATGTATGAGGATTTACTTTGTACACTTTGTCATCCGAATACCCCACAATTAATAAAAATCAGACGGTATTATATCTGAAAAGCGGAAGGGCTATACACCAACACTAATCACTCTGCCTTCAAACGCTTCCTAATTTTATCTATGTACTCTGCTGTACAAGCAATGGTGGAATCTTGTTGAAACCATCTTACTGCCTTCTCTTTTTCCGTCAGCTGATTAAAAATGGGGTCGGAGTGGCATTTCTGTACCTCTCTGTTTACTGTCTGCTCGTAAAATATAGGGCAGATTATGCGTCTTGCACTAATTGTATATCAAGTTCCAAAATGACAGGCAGGCCGTGAGTGGGGGATGATTTTGGCCGAGATACAAAACCCATGCGAGTGGAAAAAATATATTCTGGAAGCCCGATACATCAAGAAAACAAAATACAAAGTTTTTTAAGAAGCAAGATTGTCTGAACCTTGTACAGTACAATTTAAAAGGTAGAACCTGATCAGGATTGAAAGAGAAGAGAGAGGTACCTCATCACTTTTGTAGGACGTGATAAAGACATTTCGATAGTTTTTCAGCGAGTCATATCTGAATGATATCCAAAACCTTCTTACGCATGTGCGCGTTTGGCAGACATACATATCTATATTTGGAATAATCAACACTATTAATATTTCTAAAACACAAATTATTTCGAAAAACAATTAACAATAAAGTGCATTACACAAACCAAAACATAGTAAGCTAACACTTTGCTAGTAAGAGTAGTAAAGTTAGCATTCTCTCCGCGTTAGAAATATGAAGACATTTATGTTTCAATAGGTGCATTAAGGAGAATCTCAATCAGTCTCCCACTAAAGCACTAAATTACATCTCAAAGGAAGTACAATTACATGTTGCGGACGCGAGGCAAAGCGAGCCTATCTTTTACATGCTACCGAAGTGATGTCATTTAGTTGCATTGTTTCTTATTGGAGTATTCTGAATACCGAATTGCCAAAAGTAGAATTACTAAACAAATTTACCTCTTTTCTTGAGCAAGGCGCAGCGTCCCAAAGAACTTTCCCATAAGGAATATGCGATTTTGGCGATCGAGGAGAAAGGCAATATAATGTACGTATTTTCTGGAAATTGCACCAATCAAAGAGTAGGCTGCTGTTACTATGTTTTAACCGAATTCGCCTTTTGCCTCGCGTTATCCGGTCTCTCTTTCTTAATTCTTTTTTTTAACTTTAATTAGGTGTTTCCAAAACCACTAGATACCAGCAGCAGAGCGGTATATTGTTCTTTTGTGGACAGATTATAATAGGTTCTAATCCTTTTTAATAGGCAATGCAAACGATACATATCTTCAAAATGATATCCAGTAGTAGCAATAGGTGTATGAAATATTTGTGAATGACATTAAGATTGTAACAATGCATCCTATAATTCAAACGAGTTAACCTTCTAGGTATATAAAAGAATTACCAAATTTTGGCTGGGAAACAGGAGTTTTTTAAAAAATAAGCAGAAAATGCTGGCAGGAAGAGGTGCCATTTTGTGCCGGGAATGAGGATCGGATACATATTTTGGACGAAGATGCACATCGGGAAAACTAGCGAAAACTTAGGTTATCAGAGTAGTTTATCAGATCAGCATGAGACTTCTTGGCATTTTCGCACTTGCAGAATGAGCATAGGAATTGACAAATTTGGGCAGTTTTCTAGCCAAATTACACCGGGAAGAACTAATTTGTTGCATTATTCTTATATCACAGCATCATCTCCTCATCTACGCTTCTGTTCCTAATTATTACAAAAGTTAATATTCAAGAAATATTTTACCTACCAAAATTTAATTATTGAAATACCTTAATTATAATTTAAATGTAAAGTACTTCGAATCATTTTGAATTTCATGTTCTTTTTCTCCGATAATTTACTTTATTAATCTTAAATCATAATACTGCGAGCTTATTCAGCTACATTATTACTTTAATTTAGAAGAATAACTTAGTTCAGCCTTTACTGACACTTCACTTCTCTTTGCCATGAAATGAATCACGCGTTGCGAGGGTCTTCCTCCTTCCACTTCACTCACAGGACTATCGAACACAATGCCTCTAATCACTCGCAGTAGCAGCTAGCTCTAATTGTACGTCACAACTCAGAGACGGCACATTATGTCGCATCAACAACACGAACTCACTAACTCACTCGCGAGCTGCTAATGAGTTCCACTTTTAAAATTATACAAATTAAACACTTAAATGACATATATAAATGGGAAATTTTGTCTCATTTTCATATATGTACGATAATGTATTATATGCGTATGTACATATTTTTATCCATCAATTCCGGATCTCGTAAACGGTTCTATTTTGTTGAAATTCACTCTGTAAGGGATCTTTGAGGACACACCTCTCAATTACAGAAATGTTGACTCACTGGATTGTAAATAACATATTAGGATACCAATTCATAGAATAATTAATACATAATAGATTTCATATATTACAATCTGGGGAATGGTTAAACTCATATTCTTCATACTATAAATTAACTCAAGGTAAGTAATCTTACATATTATTTTATGAACTGCCTTACCTGGCATTGAACGGATAGTTTCTGTAAGTAATGGGCTTAAAATATCGACGGAGATAGTTTCGAAAGTGTGACCAGCTCACATTTTCACTTGTTCCTAAAACATAAGTGTCCAAAGTTTTGTCCAGGCTCGTCAAATGGTGCAGATTTGTACATAAATGTTGAAAATATGAATAGAGATAGTTTTTTTAGTTTTAACTAATTCATTACTTTCACTAAGTCTTACTATAGCTCAAGCGGACAAACGTGTGCTCTGATTGGCTAATCAGGATAGTCTTATCTTTAAAGGGTTGAAAATAAAGGTAAAAGAGGGTTTTGAAAAATTGCGAGATACTGCATGATTGAAAATAAGCCTTGGGAATTTTTTGGAAGTTTGGAATATAATCTATGACTTTTTCCAAGTGCTTTAGTGTAATTGTACAATACTTTGACAAAATGTGTTAAACAGTGGATAACTACATAGGGGTTGAACATACGGGGCAGTTTTTGAAAATTCTAAGGTAGCCTATAAGTTTCTTTGGATCCTGTAGTATGGATGTACACAGTTATCTAGATAAGGGTGTTGATTAGTATGATAGAGGTGGAACATCAAGACTGAAAGTAAGGTAGTGCAAATTTTGAAAGTTGTAGGTTAGCTTTTCAATTTTGCCAGCCTATAAAACCCACTGAATCAAGTTTTGTCAAAATCATACCAAAAATACTTCTTGATAACAAATTTCAGCGAAATTGGAGGGGAATTTTTTGATATGAACACAATATGCAATCCCCCCTAATAATTCAATTTTTAAAAGATTTTAAACCTTCCCCTTTTCCCCTCCGCACTGAATCATTAAAAATCTACCACATTCGCAATAATGTGCCAACAAATATCCTCTGATATTCATATTCAACTAAATGGGGTGGAAATTTGACAGCATGAATACGAACTCTTACCGCAGTTTTAATTTCTTCGAGAATATTTTAAGGCCTATGTACGCGTCAGAACAGAGTTTTTCAATGATGAAAGAATTGTCAAAATCATTTAAATGGTTTCTGAGATAAAAAAGATACACACACACTAATTTTATCGCTTATATTTTTAGTAAGAATATAAATATAAATTAATCTAAGTTAAAAGTCTCTTGTTTTCTGTATGGTTAACACATGAATGATTATTCTTCAGTTCCTGAATGACGTCCAAGGAAAACCCGAAATTTGAGTTTCACAGTCAAGAAAGGGAGCGACCTGAACAATTAAGACGTATTTTCGAAATAAACTCTACTAACACCGTTAGTGTCTGTTTCTCGCTTTCAAATCTACTGGAGGGCGCATTCTTGAATAAAAAAGGTCAGCTGTTGACTTCCATTTGCCCATTTGGTGCAACTAATGTACGATGCACTTAAAAGAGATATCTGAGGATGTTACAGATTCAAAATGAAGGCGTTGATGTTTTGCGACAACTTGAGTCTTTGCTTCGAATTAATGAGACCACTGTGCAAATATATCAACGCTAAGAAGTTATACAAAGTTACCTAGATATAACTAGCTAATTGGTGTCTTTTGCCAGTTGAAAAACTGATTTTTGCAAAAGTTTTGTTAAAATCCTGCGAGACAACATGCCCATACTCGAGAAAAGCTGGAGTATCAAGTACTTCGTACATAAACAGTGCGTAACTATCAGCAAAGTACAGTTTCCTAGTGTCAACTGTTGAATTATAACCTGTACTCTATTGTGTACTGCGCAATTAAAATTGCATACAGAAACATACCTAACAGTTTTATACAGGTTATAACATTTACAATATCCATCTAATAGATATTTGAAAAAGTTAGATGTGTAAAATATTAAAAAGAGCCAGTAATTTGAAATATTGCAAGAAATTTGAGATATAATTGACATTATTTATACTTTTAGAGACCTTAGCCTGGTCTTGGCAAGTCAACTGAAAAATTCAATGCATTATTCAAAATTCAATGAACTATTATGTTTAAAAAGCATAATACCTATAACTGCACCATTCTGGCTTTAGAGGTTGTTGACTTTTATACATGGAAAAGCTGTATGATAAATAACTAGCTGCAGAAAGAAATACCCTTCGTTTCCATTAAATATTGCTTAAGTAATTAAGTACATTTAATATTTCTGATGAAAGTCTGAATGTTTAGCATTTGGGCGCTCTAAATTGTTGACTTTGAATAAAAGTAATATTTCTACGAGCCCTTTGTTTTTCCCTATCCTACGAAGAGGGTATTAATATTTCTTGAATAGAATTAAGCTTCAAACGTCTGTAGATTAATGATACAAGCTTTTCAAGGTTATTTTTAGCAGTAAACCAATTGTTCTATGCGAAAGTGAGAATATTTAATATCATATTGTACGTGTTGGTATCACTGGGGATGCTAGTGTTGGCAACACGGACAGGATGTGACGTACCGTAAGGGAAGGGATAGCTTGTTAATCGCGGCGAGGCCAGGGTGTGTCTCTCTCTGTGTACTGCAACGGAAGGAATAGCACGTGGTAGACATGGAGGTCCTCGTGGAAGCAAATAGAAAATGTAATTTGTGAATTTCGGTGTAATATAGTAGCCATCCAAAGTTGAATATGGTTTGATTATTTGAATAGATAACTTTACCCCATAATCAATGTAATTTAAAGTGTTATTAAGCATGCTTTAAGGAATTTTCGGCTCGCCCCCGTCGGCCTCGTGTTCAGTGTAAAAGAATGTAAGATCCGAGTACTTTTCCTGCTCTACCATCTAAATTTAAGTGATTAATATGTGAGGTTACGACAATATCCTATATTTACATATTGAGGTAGGCCTAAAATATTGCTCTAGCATACTGCGATTATTTATAATAGACTATTAATGATGATAAAGTAGCGTATATAAACAACAAATAATGGGTGATGCAGAATAATAGTAGGCACATATTACTGTTGATGAAAACATTCGCAGTCACGGAACTGGCTGAGCAAAATGTCCTACGGTCCTGAGTGTCAAGCTGGTTGCACCTCATACAGGAGGAGCAATGTCATGAGAGCGGATAAATGTTTATTTAATAACATTAACCATTCCAGTTCCAGCTTAGAGTGTCTTTCACCAAAGGATATATACGTATGTAGAATGGTGATTCGAAAGGATGCAATTGAAACATTGCGTGTAATATGTGCATTCCAACTTAAGGTATTTTGCTGGTGTTTCACTTGGAAGCCAAGTTATTTGTTCACTCCGGAGGTATAATGTTTCAGTTTTATCGGCATTCCCACGTTTTAAACCATTGTCAACAGAGAGATAAAATTCTGCAGAAGACTGAGTGGCATTTTTATATTAGAATTTGAGTAAAATATACGGTACCATCTAGTTATAAAGTGGGTAGTACTAGTGTATAAAATAGTATTTATCTCTGGAGGATTGTAAGTGAAGATCCTGAACAACAGAGGTGCCAAAAGTGAGCCTTGCTGTACTTCTGCAATAACCGATAGAACCGTTGATGTGAAGCTAGCTGTGCATACATATGAGAAAGCTTTTACCAGTCTGAATATACAATTTAGTAGCCATAATCTGTGCAGTTTCCTAATAGTAGTTCATGACACGCGGTATCAAAATTTTGTGCTATATTTAGAAAAACAGAAGCAATTTTGTTTTATTTCGAACCCTTTAATGACAGGCTCTGTAATCCTTAGTAACTGGCAACATAGGATTTGCAACGGAAGCCTAACTGAAAAGTAGATATAGCATTGTTGTGATAAATTAAGGGCGAAGTGCGCTTATAAATATTTTTAATGGTTTTTATGGTGTTGGAAGTAGACTAATTGAACGGTAGCCGAATGGTAAATGTTTAGGTTTATGTGGTTATGAACTGAGAAAGAATTCGGTTCCCAAGAAAGTACTGAAACTCTTTGTCAACAAGGCGGTTTCCTTATTAAGTTTCTGTAATACAGGTTTGGAAGCAAGGTCATGGCCTGAAGCGTTTCTGTTGACTAGCCTTTTTATGAAATAGAGTAGTTCTTTTGAACATATTTTCATGTAGTTCATTTTCATTGTCTGATATGGTTTGATTGCTGTCAATGCTGTTGGGCGAGAATGTTTCTTCGTGATAGGATGCAAACTATTGAATTTGACTTCAGTATCCATGAAGGTGTTATTATGTGCACAAAGAAGTGGGATGATATTTTATTCTCCTAGAATTCACTTTGCTGCCTGCCATAGTGTATTTTCGCTTGTTGAAACACAAGATAAATAATTTTGATCTGAATTTAGGTGATATCGAGCTCTTCTTTAGCTTTATCTGGTACGATTATTGTTAAATAACTTCGCTACTTCCATCGCTGCCTCTAATGTTACTGTCCTCTATCATTTACGAATAATGTATTTTAAGTTTATAACTTGAAGAATATAAGTCGGTAAGTGTAAATCAAGTCTTGGCCCAATTGAGAATGAATAAAGCACAGAATTAAACTGCGAAATGCTGCATTGTCAATACCTGAACAATGTTACTAATTTGTATTCAAATGTCAAGAGGGAATTCAGCTTCGGTTGAACACTTTCTGCGGGAACAAAATCATTATTAGATGTGGTATTTGGTGTGCTGTTGGACAGTGTATCAACAATGGTCGAGGTGTTAAGGGTTTCGTTAGCCCATCCCTTCTAAACTTAGATCTCGGTCTATCTACTATATTAGGTTTCAACTGGAAAGTGACCAAGATTTGACAATGGTCTGAGTCTAGAGCTGTAACAAATGTTCTGAACGCATGCTTATCTGTATTTCGATATCAAGAATATCAGGAAGCATTTCTGAGTTGTATGGAATAATAAGTTGCTTTCGTTTGTGCTAAACTATGTGGACTGTAGATCTTAACACAGCCGAGGAGACGCTGACCATTAGGATTGGTTGCTCTGTGCGTTTTTACAATTTAAATCCCCGATAGAAGAGATGAACCATTGGCTGGAAAAAGTAATGAAATGAACTCCACAATCGTAGATTGACAGCATTGAATTTTAATTTTTACTATTACAAAATTTCTCTCAACAGATAAATAATTGCATGATAGGTAATATTATGTTTAACAAATATTACTACCCCACTGGCAGCCATGGAGAAAAGCTCCTATTGTTTAAACTATCACAAATTAATTAAATAATCCTCACGTACCTATTTTCTTACTTTAAGTTTCAAAGTTCCTATGCTTAAAAATATAAGGGGATTAAAATGAGTATAAATATAATTTAATATTCTAAAAAGGCAAATTAATCAAAATATTGAAAAACCAATCTTGTTTTAAAACACATTCAAGACTATAAACATAGAATAAATAAATTACTTTCGTTCGCTATGAATAAATCCAGGCTAAAAAGCATTTCCTCTAAATGACTTAATTTCGATCTACAATACCTTAGATTTATACCATAAATTTATAGCTCTTACTCTGTCTACCATTTAGATAACTTCGAAAGAGGATGCATTACATTTGAAGGAAAAAACCCGTAGATTTTTAGACATCAACTGAATTGAATCTTTTAGTGACCGTATGAATAAAAGTGTTTTTACAGAAGTCTGTGTGTGTGTGTGTGTGTGTGTGTGTGTCATCTGTACATTAAATAATGTACAACTTCCCATAAATAACGGGGTACGTAGCTTAAGTGCTACAGAACTCGCTTAGCAAAAGTACCAGGATTGATACCTGGTGTCTCCATACCAATTCGCTCAATATTTTAATTTAACATATAATTATTATGTGTACATAATATGCCAGTGGACCCAGCCTACTTAGGACTGTAGCTGAAACGGTAGAGAATTGGTTTAGTACAAGAGAGCTACGGGGATCGATGCTTAGCACCCCCATGTTTATTTTTGTATTACCCTAATAATGGTTATCTGTATATTTGATAATATACAACTCCCAAAAAGCGAAACCTTAGGATATGCACCAAATCTTATATGGATAAAACACATTTCTTCTTAAGAGTGACAAAAGTTAATCAATTACCGTTTCAGAAGTATTCGCTATTGTTTGTTTGAAGTTTAAATATTGGATTTTGAAATGTTAAGTGTTAATTAAATATTCCTTATTAGCTCATGCAAATAGTAGGTAATGTAGTGCAATTATATTTCATTTGCGAATTTTCCCATCATCCCTTTCATCATATTTCATTTCCTTCTTCTTCACGCCATACCAGGTTTTGGGCTAATCATCCATCTTGGATATGCTAGGATCCAGAGTTTCTTTGCTTCTCGACAGGCTGTTGACCCAAGACATTGTCTTGTAAGTCCTTGAAGGTGTAAGTCCTATAAAGGAGAGGGTAACCGTTAAAGAAGAAGCAGAAGAAGGATGCGACACGAAGATTTTCAAGAAAATACTCCCACCCCAATCTACCTCTTGCTTTATTTACAATATTCTCAAAAATGGCTTGACAATTTCGATTAATATACCACTTGTTTAAGAGATTTACATAACAAGTAAAGTATTCAGCGAACAATCTGTGAAGTCTTCTTCATTCTGAATGATTTTGTATAATTGGCACACTGTAGAGAATAGGCAAATCTTACCACACAAAAAAATGTATATTCCGTTAAAGGACACAATGTATTTCCAATAAAATTCTTTTTCTGCTTAAATCATTTCCGAGATATCCCTTGCTGAGGGTTCGAATTTTCAAATACTTATACTATTTTTAAAGTGGTAAGGATCCTCTGTTTAGAAATCCATCTCCTTAGATTATTGTATCCCTATTGCTAAAACAAAATGTTTAAATGTTTAATTAAAATTTATCTCTAATTACAAGAAGTAGATATAGCAATAAGTTTTTACAGTAATACTATGTAGAAGAGTGAGTAGGGACGGCCATGAGATGCAACACATCAGATTTGTTTCTTTCTTTTCTTTTACGTTCTTTTCTTTTTAAGCTTTATTAAGTTGGAGTTGTTGAGTGCAGTGGCGGGCGGTGATATACGTGTTTCACATGTACGTGGTTAGGCAAGCAGGAAAGCAGGCTATATGTTCTTCAAAAGGGTGTCGTAGATTATGTTTAAAAGCTTATGTCATACATAACTAGGGTTTCTGTCAACGCTAATCATTAGCCCGTCTGCCTGTTTGTTTTGTTCCCTCATGTCACCTTTTGTTTTATCCCTTGTTATCCTCCCACATTCCTGTGCCGATGTTGAACACAATGTTGGACAGTCGAGGAGTTGGAGTCCCAGGAATTTTTATTGCCTTCCCTGTCCGAGATGCGCGGCTGATATACCCATCTACAAATTAATTAAGGGCGAAGAAGAAAGGATCTGTTATGTGCAGAGGGCTGCGTTTAAGCGCTCTTACCATTTGTAGGTGCCGGCGTAGATCTGTAACGGTCCTATGTCATGTTCTGCTTTAACACCACATTTACAACGCCATGCAGTGAAAACAACTTCAGCACAAATGTGTTAAGAATAAACATGATTATTGTATTAGTATGCGGTGTGAATTTTTTCTACTTATTGCACACTATCCTATTTTACGAACAAATTGAGAAGAAGCATTTTGAATAAAATACTAGTTCTCAAGTTATAACCTAAAAGGTTATTAGCCAATCCGAAGGGCCAAATTCCATTACACTTCTTCGTCAGACAGTTCTAGAATTCCAACCTTCTTGGCTCAAGTCTGTATTTAACATAACATATCCATCCTGGCTATGATGATGCTATGCGATTGTTATCATGTACATAATAATTTTAACTGGTTTGTGATTGCGTCTTTGTTCTGGTGTGAAAAGCTTGCACATTGCCATTTATAAAGAATTAAATATTCTCATAGCGACGTAAAGCTTAAACATAAACTTAAAGGAATATATTGTTCGTGCACAACCACAAACGGAAACATAAACAGTAGCCAGCCGCAACAAAGCGTGAAACAACTGAGCTAATTTGGAGGCCTATGAAGCCAATACCGACAGTACACACGACAAAAGAAGTTTTTTACATGTATCAAAATGAACAATAGCTAACAACCGGCTTTTTTATATTGTGGACTAGGGCCTGTCTACAAAAGCGCTGGTTGCACTGCAGCCTAAAGGCTTACTGTGCTAATCCTGTAATGTTTCCTACACCTTCACACTAGTCCTGTGTCGCTCACCAGATTACACAGGTTCAATAATGTGTCGAAGTAGTAGTCCTCTGGTTCTGTAAAGAGTTTCCCAAAGATCTTGTATCTCCTTGAGCTTCATAGGAACATATAATGTGATAGGCTGTTTCACTTTCAGATCCGCACAGTCTACATTCTGTGTTGTCCTGAAATCTTCCTATTATGTGTAGGTGCTTTTTCGCTGTGTATGGCCCGTTACAAAGGCTACTGTTGTTATTAACTGAGACTTACTACATTTAAGCCGTCTGCCAGTTAAAGGTTTGCATGGTTCTTCGATAAACAATTGCCCATGCCGAATTCCTGGAATTCTCTTCCAGGCCAAAGGGTGTTGTTTATTACACCAGTTTGTGATAGCCGTACTAATGGAACACTTAAGTGTGTTTAGAAATTGCTCTGGTTTGGGTTTCACCTGTGTCGATCCTTGCTTCACAAGTTCGTCATCTTTCTCATTGCTTTCAATTCCTTTATAACCTGGAATCCATGACAAACATACTTTGTTGTATACATACTTAAGCTTTCACGCCGGCGTCAACATTATAAAATTATTATTAAAATTCTTAGAACAAACGGGCTTTTTGGCCGTGGTCTAAGCGATAAAATATCGCCTGACGATTCGCCCGACATTCCACCGGGCATCTTCAGAGGACACAATGAACGAATTCTATCACCACACTATTCATTATTCAGCAACTGACCTGTATTTATAGCATGGGGAACGCCCACTGTTCTGATTGGATGACGGCTACTCATTGCGCTACCAGGCCTGGATTTGACAGAGTGGGTGTATTTTTGCGGTTTTTGTATGCAGTTTTTTCAATTCCGGTAACTAAGTTTTATGTAATTGGGTTAATTCTTCTCTTTTGTTGAAGTTGTCACGATGTTTAAACATTTCTATGGCCTCGCGATATAGTCTGGCATGATAGTGAGGTGTTTCGTTGAGCACTTCTGTCTCGTGAATCTGATACCGTGGCCTCGTAATACTGCTATTACACTATTGTGCTATATTCTGAGCCGGGGAAATGAGTTCTTAGAAGTTCCTCCATAGTTTCCTCAGCAGAGTTAGTGAACTCTCCATCAGCTTTTTTGAAGAGTTGAAATTGGGGTTGACCTTAGAGAGAATTCTTGGCCTTCCTTAAATTTTTATTATATTGAGCTAAGGCCTTTCTGTATTCAAACCACGGGCCTGAACATCTGCTTTATTGAAGAATCTTCTTACTTCTTTCCTCTTATGTGCTAAGTCATTATTCCAGGGAACAGCCTCGCGTGAACGTCTTTGCAGCTGAGGACGGCTACTAAAAAGGCTTCGATTATTGCCTCCTGAAAAAGCCTAAATGCTATCTCTAGGTCTGCATAACTCTCTGCTTCAATATTAACTTTGCTCAGATTCTGAGCATGTTTTCTCTGTAGGAATCCCACTCAGTTTTCTTAGGATTTCTATATGGTTCTAATTGTCGGGAAAAACCATACAACTCAGAGTCTATGTATCTGCTGTCTGAACAACTCACCTCATCAGATAGATACAATTTTTTTACAAAGTTACCAATATAATTGGTAGCTATTGTTATATCTAACACTTCCTTGCTGTTGATTGTAACAAAGATCGGTCTGTTTCCTACTTGATTTTATATAAGCTACTAGACATAATACAAACGAGGGGATACTCACCTCTTTGATTGATACCAGTGCTTCCCCATGCAGTATGATGGGAGTTTGCATCACATCCAATGATGAGGTGGGAATCGTCCTTTATGTACCCGGCTACCAACCCTTTAACTTCCTTTGTGGGGAGGAAGGTACGCCGATCCGAGGATAAACTCCCTTGATCCTTCCACATTTCACGATTGTAGTTTTCCTACTGTCAGGTCTCTGGAACAGAGATGCATAAGTGTCAGTATCTTTATTATTTGTTTTACAAGGATACAACCCTTGGAGTCTGGTTAGATCTTCTATAAACTAGTTCTCCTCCTACCTGTTTCAGACCTCTAATATCCCCCCTTGGAAAACCAAGCTTGTTTGAGGGCCACATCAAAACCCCTCTTAGCACACACAAGGCAGACGAAGCAGCCCTGTTTTGCTGGAGGTTAATCTGTAACACCTTCGTCTTGACTTGAAGTCTTCTCCTTCATCTTTTCCTTCAGAGATCGAAAGTCTAACCTTCCAAACCCCTAGAAGGCCTTGAAATTGCGACTTTCCTCCAATTCAACGAGTCGCGGTCTAGGAATAAGGCCAGGGTTTGCCCCTTATCAGTCACCTTGCAGCTCACAACATACCAACCGTCAGTGTTGAGGCCTGTAATTTGATTTTTCATCCTCAACAGGGCGGTGGAATATCAACAATGGCATGGACCCATACAATTGCCCTTGGTCTCTTCGGAAGGTCCTTGACGTCCACAATCTGCAACGCTATTCCGTTTCAAAAGTTCCCAAGCCAGGCAACAGCGGGTACCAGCCAGTGTTCGTTTCTTCGTTTGTACAGGTTAACCAAAAGATCCCCTGCGGAAACTAGTCATTATAAATTATGCACCTACCTCCTCCAGAGGTTTGGCGTCTACAGCTTCCAAGACTTTTGATTGGATCAGTTCGGACTGTACTTATCCAATTTGATTTTATGATCTAGTCGGAGCATCCTTAAAGTACATTGCTGCTGTGAGATTCTATGCATTGTAGGTTGCTGCTGGGCAGGGGTGCTAGAGTCCGAGTGAGATCTTTTGTCCCCTCCACTGACTCAGTTCCTTTCACTTTAATATAGGTCTTCTTGGCCGGGTTCTCAACAGTACAAGTTCCCTCTTTCATTTTGCTTTCTCTTAGGAGTTCTTTTACGCTGAGCACCCGAGGGTCTCTTAGTTTTCAGTCTCATCATCTGATCGACGCCTGACACTAGCGCCTCTTAGGGGTGTTCGGTTCCTTTCGCTAGATCGACGGAACTGTCGATGGGCGATTTCCTTTACAACCTCTGCCTCCGGATCCGAAAGTTCCATTGGCAATTCTGCGGAAATTACGTCTCCTTTTTGAATTTTTGAATTGCCTCGTTCAATATTTTTCCCATGAGTAGCGGGGAAATATAGGTCGTGTGAGGTAAGGCCATGACACCCAGGTAGGTCGCCTGGTATCCCTGAGTTTCAGTGTCATTACTTCGCACAATACCCTGTGTCATTCATCCCTTCGACACGGACTAAGCCTTAAGCCACATATAACACCTTGGGACAGGGGAGTTGATTCGCGGTCTCCGCAGAGACAACCCGCCCTGAGGGGTAAACCAATTGTCGCCTCCCAGGGACAGGCATCGGCTATCCACCATCTGCCGACGCGACCGGTTGCCGCTCAAAGGTATACCCCCGGCCATACCGAAATATTCCGAGGGGATCGGGAACAACCTGGTTAAAGATCTCTAAACTCATCAAAGATTAACATATACCATAACAAATTATTTGATTTTCTGCGACTTTTATACACATACCATTGGGTGTCCAATGATCTTAAACAGACAGTTAGTGAGTCATCACATGGCGACGCAAAATCTGATGTGAGATAGGTTCACGTGATGAAGTGTATGAAGAATCCCTGTCTGATCGGTTATTTTCTTATGTTTGACGTGACATAAACATGAAGACTTAAAGCTTGCAAAGTTATTTGTTTGCGTCATAAGCTTATGACCATGTTAATGTTAACGTTAGTCAATATGAACGCGTGCATTAAGACAACATGAAGCAAACTTCTGTGCTTACATCATGCTTATGTGTAAGTTTCATTGTACGGCCGCTACTATTATAGAACGTTATATTACAGGAAGCTTTAATGGAAGCTGTTCATTGTTGCATGTTATAATAGCGCTGTCTGGTTCGCCATATCAATGGCATTCAAACCTTTTCTTTTCCGTGATACATTTATATTCAAGCGTGTACCCTCATATTTAAGCTATTCTTAATTCGAATTACAGATAACTGTATCAAAAATAAATTATAAAAAGTGGTGGAGAGGTAGAATAAGACGAATGAAAAAAATTAATGCCATTGACGGGATTTGAACTTCGGATCTCCCGGTTTCCGTCTGGTTGCTCCTACTGAACAACTACAGCATCATGCCGGTACAACATTAAATTCCCCAACTGATTCGCATTTTCTCCGGTAAACCACAAGGAAATCTCAAATTGTATTGAGATGACATACCCCAATGGCGACTTCCAGTGCTTTAAGTCCCGGGCTTCATAATTTCGGCCACTATTAAGTCAATTAATGAATCAGACGCCTGAAAAATACGATGCCATCGCCGGAATTTGAACCACGGATCTCCCGGTTTCCGACCGGTTGCTCTAACCACTGAGCTACCATTGCAACATGCCGATAAAATATTAAATTCCCCAACTGATTCGTATTTTTTCCGGTAAACCACAATGGAATCTCAAATTGTAGTGAGATGACATACTCCAGTGGCGACATAAAGTCCCAGGCTTCGTAGTTTCTACCATTATTAGGTCAATGAATAGAATTAATTGTTCTTACACACAAACCTGTGTTAAAAGTATGTTCAACATTCAATGCCATCAATGCAATGTCTTCTCCTACAATTTGAGATCTCTTTGTGATTTACCGAAAAAATGCCAGTCAGTTGGAGAATTTAAAGTCTACCGGCATGCTTCCATGGTGAATCAGTGGTTAGAGCAATCGGACACAAGCCGGGAGATCCGTGTTTCAAATCCCGGCGATGACCCGGTTTTACACATTTGACAATTGCTTCTTTCTCCTGTATTCCTCATGTTTATCCACACAAAACGAAACATATAATGAAACTATTTCTGCAAACACATATCTCGATTATCATGATGTAGTTGGAGAAATTAAGTTATATAAGTTGGCAGTTATCTAATAAAAAAATCTGATGTGTTATACTCATATGGATTTTTCTATCCTCTCCTCTACAATCTATTCTGACAAAAGATTATTTTTATGTCTACTTTATGTTATAGGTCTACAGAAATGCTTTTATTGCACATACCGTTATAGGTAAAAGGGGTATAGAGGAAACTCAAGCGATAGTCAAATGTTTAAAATGCGGGACGATACTATTATGTTGCCTTTGAAATTCCGTAGTCTTTCCAGGACATCGGGGAAACAATTGATAGATTATACCACTTAAAAAGTATAACATATTTGAAAATTCAAATTAATAACTACGAATATCTCGGAATAGAGCAGGAAAAATTGTTGGACAATTATGTATTTTAACGAAATTAACATCTGGTGTAGTAAGTGTTTGTTCATCCCTTATGGTTTACCAGCTATACAAACGTATGCAAAATTAATTCAGAATGAATTGGTCTTCGGAGAATATTATAAAATCCAAGATATACATATTATTTGTCAAGAAATTATCTTAAACATATGCTGTTTTAATCAAAATTGTTACAGTCATTTTTAAGAAAATAAAAAGTAATCAACGATAGTGGGCAGAGAAAGTCAATGAATGCAACACATCAGACTTTTACTATCTCTACTACTTCTTTCATAAGTAGAGGAGGTATCCAAAAACTTGATACCTACCGAAATGTCATCGGAAATACACTTTTGGGGCTCTCTGAATCCAAAAAACGGTATTCTTTTTATAAAAAGGTTCATGTATAAGTGTGTTTCTGTACGTCTGTCTGTGTGAATAGCACGACTAAAAACGAAAAGTCGGTTAAATACCACACTTGGTGTATAAGTTCAGTATTATTTTCCAAAAACATGACCCGAAGATTATCAAGAAGATCCCCCAATCCTGAATTACCCTTTATATGGAAAATGTTGATTAAAATAACATGTTTAATATATGTGCATGATAAATAAAATGTAGAGCTTAAATTTTCTACGAATAGCCTGTGAAGTCGTCTTCATTCTGTATGGATTTTGCATAACTTGTAAAACGTAAGAGAGAGAGAGAGAGAGAGAGAGAGAGAGAGAGAGAGAGGGGGAGAGAGACAAGAACTTACTACACAAAAAATGCAGGTCTTATTAAAACATAATTTATGTCAAATAAATGCTCCGAGGCGTTTACCATTTCCGTAATATTCTTTATTATTGGTTTGAATTGTCAGATACCGTATAGCTTTTTTTTCTTTCAAGTCGATATTCTTGTTTTATTTTCGTGGTCTTGCAAAGATAACGGAATTTCACGCCATCACGAAGCGACCCACTTTCAAAAGATTTGACAATCGCTTAAGCTTACTGTATTCTCCGTGTACCTACAACTAAATGTGTAATAAAACCATTTCTGCAGTTGTTTATTTTGATTAACACGAGGCACATGGAAGAAGAAGCTTTCCTAAGAATAGTTTTTCGATGATAGCATTTTTATATCCACTTCCCGCTCATGCTATCATGAATGGGAAGATGAAATTTCTGCACTCCGTGCATTTTGTATTTTGACTGCAGACGCTAATAAATCGTATTTAATCCTCCATCTGTAGATGTGTAAATCTCGATCACTGCAGTGATGCAAAATGATCATTTTTTATAGTTGAATTTTACTATTTAAATGTCACTGTCTTTACTTCCATTTATTTGTTAACATTTACTTACGATTTAATTCATCCAGCATTTAAACATAACTCCTTTGGAGCAATCAGCCATGTTACCTTCAGCTGTTCACTGGCTTGGTCAACCAGGCGCGATTAATCGATACCAATTTGCATTCAAGATAGCGGTGCCACCTTGATATTGAATTTTAACAGTTGACAGTAATTAAGTTTATTTTCGCGTAAATATTTCTATTATTCACTATCGTCGAAAAAATAGTAGTTCACATCGCATTTTGAAACTTCTTCTTCGTTTTGAAAAAATCCACTTACCGCATTTGTATCGCAGTATATACCTACATTAAAGGAGAGTACCAGAGAAAACCCAGTGAATGCAACACATCAGAGTTTTCTCTTGTGGTCATATAAAGCCACATGAATGGCTTGAATTTCAAAGCAACGAATTGAATGAAATTCATGAATTCAAAGCCATTGTCATTCTTATTACACAGCGACCGAAATTTAAAAGATTTCAGAATCACTTCAGCCTTTTGTATCCCTTTTGTACCTACAACGATATGTGTAATACAAGCGTTTCTACAGACATATAATATGAAGTACACAGTAGAATGACTTTTGTAAGAACAGTTTGTAGAGGAGTGGATAGTCACATAAATGTATGTAATACATCAGAATTTGTTCTATTGCTTTCTCTGCTTCTTACCTAGGGTGTGTGCTATTCAGAGAGAGAGACACGCGGATACACACACACACACACACACACACACTCGCGCACACACATGCACACACAAAAACGCACACACACCCACCCACGTATGTGCACACACATGCACATACACACACACTCTCTCACTCACACACAAACGCACGCACACAGACATACACACATACACACACATACACAAACTAAGCACACATACGTGGTCCTTTTTCTAATATGCTCTTTTTGACTCAGGGGATCTCAAAACGCATATTTCCAGGGAATTCCCTATACTTATCACGTTTTTAATATACAATTATTATTGGAATACAATATTTGTCCATACCTATAACTGCTACAGCTTCTTTTCTTACCCAATTTCTCTAAATCATGCTGTGTTGTTAGAATCGGTTTCAACAATATTTGTAGCAGGCACAAAAGAGCACAGAGGATGCTGATATAACATTAAATGTTCTGTATACCACTAACTTGATAATGTATATTCTTTGCATTAGTTCAGGAGAAAGAAATGAGAGGAGTGCGAAAGTGTATTGCTACACCTACTGCAAAACTCAAACGAAAACCAGCAAATATTTCGGAAAGATTTAATGCTGGAAAAAAAACTTATACAAAGAAAGCGTCTTTTAAGGAGCTCTACGTTTTTCCTCAAGTAAGTTTATTCGTATATCCTATAGATTTTGAGTTATATATAATATAGTATGAATAAGATTGAAGAGCAATTCACAGACTGCTCATAAAACTTTAAAACATATACTTCATTTGTCATGCTTAGATCTCGAACATACATTTTAATCAAAATAATTAAGACGTTTCAAAATAAACCTTATATCCGTATTTAAACTGCGTTTATGTTTTGTTAAATTCAAACAAATGCATCTGAGTAGGTCTTACAATGTATTAAGGTTAATGACTTTTTCAAACTCCTTAAACATTTTACAAAATAATGGCTTGGTTTAATAAAAAATATTTCCGACAAAAGATGTTTAAACATGTGGGTCCCCATTAAAAGAAAAACAAAAAGAAAAAAAAAATCCGCTAATCAAAAAATTACCCTGAAAATATACACAAAATAAAGAGTTTACTAATATAATTGTTTTACCCCCTCAAACGAAGAAACGTGCACCATACATTACGTTCTTATATCATTTTTCAGGATAATTAGCTGGAAAGCTGAAAAACTAAAAGTGGAATGTGTTTCATTCACATGACCTTTTCTATTCATTCTTCTTACGTTAGTTTATTCCTTTATCTAGTTTTTGTTGATACAAATAAACATTCATTACTCATTTACACATTTTGTTATAGGTACATGAAGAATACAGCAACCTAAGGTAATAGTCAAATCTTTTCAAAGCGGGTCGCTCTGTAATCACTTTGAAATTCTGTTCTTTTTGCATGAAGACGAAAAGGAAAGAAAGGGAAGAACAAATAACGATTTACAGTCGAAGGAAGTATAATTTATTTCAAAATTCAAGCCAATAACAAAGAATATCTTGGAAATCGTTAACGCCACAAAACATTTTAATTGACATAAATGGTGTGTTTTAACGAGATCTTCATATTTTCTGTGCCTAGCAAGATATTGTCAGTCTCTTAAGGTTTATCGGATATATAAAGGTCATTTATAATGCAGATGACTTTACAGCCTATTCCCAGAAAATTCAAGGTATACTTTTATTGTCATGAAAATAGCTTACAAATTTGGTGTTTTAATCAAAATCATTAGAACCATTTTTGAGAAAATAAAAAATATCCAAATTTTTTTCATATAAATATCAGTTTGTGGTGAAGGGATTTTCTTAAAAGTCTTCGTGTCGCATCCTTGTAAGGTTCTGAACTGAAGTGGCAAGTTTGGTATTTATCGAACTTTCCGTTTTGGGATTACGCTGATCACAGACACATAGACATATACACGCACAAACGGACTTTTTTTAAAAGTATTGTGCGTTGTATTCAGATGACTTTCTCTATTCACTCTTCTACAAACTATTGTTAAGAAACCTTATTCTTCTATTTACGTCTTGTTAATACAGATAAACCTTTATTACTCATTTATTCATTTCGTTGAGTATAAGAGGAATAAAATAACCTAAAACGATAGTAAAATCTTTTCAATGCCGATGATATTTTATGACTTTAAATTCCGTTCTCTTTGTATGAACACGAAAAAGAAAGAAACAAACAAAGAAAAAAATAGAACAACAATTTGTAGTTGAGCAAATATAAAGTATTTGACAATACAAACCAATAAAAAGAATATTTCGGAAAGGGTTAATTCCAAAACTTGTTTCACATATATCGTGTACTTCGACCAGGTCTACATTTCTATGCAGTAAGAATTTTGTCTATATATAGGGTTTACCAATATACAAAACTGGTTCAGAATAAAGAGCACCTCAGAGACTATTCCAGAAAATTCAAGATATACGTTTTATTTGTAATTAAAATGGCTTAAGCACATGGCATTATTTAAAAAAATAACGAACATTTTCCTTGTGAAGGGCAGTTTGGGGTGAGGAGATTTTGTTCAAAATCTTCAGATCGCATACTTGGAAGGTCTTGAACTTGTAAATACCAAATTTCGTATTTAACCGATTTCTCATTTTGAATTATGCTGTTATTCACGGACTCATACACACACACACACACACACACACACACAGAGCTTTTTGTAAACGTGCCTTTGGGATTCAGAGGGTCTCAAAAGTGTATTTCCGGTAAAATCTCGACATTGGATGGAATACAATACTTCCCCAACTTCTTGTAGTAAGTACGAAGCAGAGAAAGTAAGATTTTTTTTATTTTTTCTAAAATTAAGGCCCGTAAAAATTGTATTTTCGGTGAAATCTCGACATAGAAATTTTAGTCGCCCTCCATGGTCTAGAGGTACCATGTTAGTCTACAGCTCCCGAAGG
Organism: Deroplatys truncata; assembly: GCA_030765065.1. Lineage (NCBI taxonomy): Eukaryota > Metazoa > Arthropoda > Insecta > Mantodea > Mantidae > Deroplatys > Deroplatys truncata. The sequence goes on from CM060981.1 coordinate 205,868,480, forward strand.
CGTGAGTTCAAACTCGGCAGAGGGCGATGGATAATTTTTTTTTTTTGGACTTACGTCCTCAGCATGGCTTCCTTCGGAAAGGAAGTAAAGCGATGGTCCTGTATAGTAGGTTTAAAACCTTAAGCCTGATAAAGAGGCCTATGAGCAAAATTTATGGTTGTTCACGATCAATATAGAATGGGACGCTAAGAACCAAAAATAAAACTCAATTTAATGTTTATCCAATGTTTTGATGGAATACATTACTACTTACTGTAAGTACATAGAGAACGTAAAAGCATCCTTTATACATTTCTAGTAAAGGGGTTATTTAGGGATGTTTGGTAGCGAATACAAGCTTTTTTGCTGTAAATTTATTCCTCCATACATCAAAGTAAATAAAACAATATTGTACATATGCAAAATTTGAAAAAATATCAAAGACATAAATGTATCGTCAGAAATATGGCCGGTCTTTCATTTGTCGGTTGCGATTTTGCATAGAATACAATTACATTAATTGTGACGGCCGTAGTTTCGTTTTTAAGCTGAAGTTTATTTCAAAAATCAAAGCCAACGTCCATCCCCCCTTTGTGTTCATACTCTTAATGTCCAGATTTTGTAAATGATTTTAAATTTTAGCAACCTAGGAGCTGAAATTATCAACTGTAAAGTACTGCGATAACTTTCCAGTTAAAAGGTATATATACACTTATTTCCTATACAAATAATCCAATAATTTAGTCGTGTATATCGAAAGGAAACCTAAAGAGGCACACTTACTTGCAAAACTCGAGTAACTTTTCCAGTTTAGAAATTCTTGGAAATACCTTAGAGCTGTGGTTTTGGGAGGAACAAGGCTTTTCAGTGGTGAAAGAATTATTAACACGGTTGAATGGCTTCCGAGATTAACCTAAGGAAACACTCAAACACATAAACACGTGAATTTTCTGTCTTTATAATATTAGTATAGATTTGTTCAAGAATGTCATACAGTTAGGTTTTTATGCAGACAAATCGAAATTAGCTAACACATATTTTTTCCAGCGTAATTAATTTTCCTGTAAAAAGATTAGAATATTAGCTTAAGTTAAAATATTTACCCAGTCCTGAATTATTTTCAAAATACTGAAAGCAAGGCCTCTCCACTTTCATTAGATCTCATTAGGTTGTATTATATGAAGCGATACTGCATTACATCTTACTTCTCTTCTTATATTTATTTATTTTGTTTTGGTTTTTGTGTGTGTGTGTGGTTTTTTTTAAATCAATGTTATGCTTATGCTTACATACACAAAAATGTTCTATAATTTCAATTTCTAACTAACCATAACTTTGAATATGTATGGCATACCTGTATAATTTGTTGTGCCAAATGCCAACAGAAATGCACCAAAAATAGATTTCATTCAAAAGTAATGTATTTTCACATATCTTTAAAAACCTGGCTTACGAACAGCTTTTATTAGTGGTTGGTAGAAAGGTAAGTACTTGATGCTTCAAGCATGAGTTTTCTGTCGTTGGACTTGCTCATGTTTCGAGAACCAACGTGAGGATCCAAAACTACATTTGGTCCAGCAGCTGAGTAAAGGAAATGACATAAGTGCTTTTGTCTGCTTTCTGAATACTATTATTAGCATTATTATTATTTTATGTCGGCGCCGTGTGCTCCGTCCGCACGCACAAAGGAAAAGGGTAATAAAACAAAAGTTAAAAAATGCCGGTCACACATGCGCACAACATATTACCATACGTTACGATTTTTAACGTGACTGTTTTACATCACGGTGACTGGCGCCACGGTGATTTCTAGGAACAACATCACGAGGGGCATTCATAATAACGTTATATGACGTGCGTTGCTCCCCAAGGACTAATGGGCTCTGTGCAGGGGCTGCTCTGTAATGTGCATACCGGGGTGGCCATTCTGCTCCATTTGCAAAGGATCACTTATTTGTCCCAACTCCAAACTTTTCTACTTTTTACTCTTTTTAACCCTCTATTGCCGGAATTATTTTGCTATATATGCCGTTCTTCCTCTAATTCCAAAACCTGGCTTTTATATCCTTTCACCGGCACGGTAACCGAAGCAATTAGAATAGCCGTGATTGTTAGTGTAATACGAAATAGACTGGCCAAAGCCAAACGTCACGAGTTCGAGTCCCAGTTATTGTAGTCAAATGTGTCTGTGCTAAAGAAAGGGGGAGACACAAGTGAAGTAGCCGATGTAATGGGGTGCTTGGATGCTGAAGGGATTACATTTGACCGTAGTTGTATGGATTGTGCTCTTCATTATTAAAAAAAGTCACTACAGCTTTATTGCAAACATATTAATATATTTACTATATAAAACAGCTATAAATAGCCTAATGTTATTGTTGAAGGTTGGAATAATGTTAAATAAGGAAAAAAAACATTAAAAGGCCTAAAAACCCTAAAAAAAACACCTTTGTAACGAATGTTACACCAGGCTATAAAGCGTTAAAATTAAGTTGGCGAAATTACTGGTGTCTTACTGTGTTCACTCTTATATAAAAAAAGTATAAATGAAACATAAAAACCATAAACTATTTCCAAATAAAGCAATATTTATTAAGCTGCCGTCTGACTCATTTAGTTTACGAAACAAGAATGCACTAATGTCTACAACTGATATGCATTTGTTAATGGTAAATGATCATACTTAGGTGTAAAACAGAATTTAACTTTATCCTAAGGTACCTATTACGCCACCCACGCACAGAGCCCTTGGGAGGGCAGGTGAGGGGAGAGACCCGACGAGTGACGACGTGCGCAAGCATGGACGGGTTCCTAACGTCACCAGTTCGAACGCATCCGACACCCCTCAAGCCCGCCCATAAGCCTCTGAATCCGGAGGTCCTCCGAAGGGGTGCCTGGGAGGTCCATGAGGCGGGACCTAGCTGAACAGTCCGACCAGCTCTAGGAAGAAACGTGAACAAAACGCACCTCCACCGTCCAACCTCAACACTCCGAACATCGTCGCCTGGTCCTTCAACCTGAAACAGACGATGATGAAGGAAATGATAAGTACGGGGAATTGAGGGACAGGAAAGTCGTGGTAGAAGAGGAAACACCCAAGCATTCACCTACCGACCCTAAGAAACCACGAAAACTCCATGGTCAGATTTGGCGGTAGCAGTGAATCGAACCAGGAACCTCGAATGCGAGTCCCACATGTTACCGCGGAGCCATCACAATCGGTAACTTTATACTAAAGTTTAACATATTTTATATAACAAGTGTAAATTATGATAGCCATTTTGTTGCAAACTGCTTCAAAGAATCCTTCCAATTCCAAAGTGATAATTGGTACTTTAAAAATAAATACCTGGAGTTAAAGTATTCCTACGTGCTTCCTCCACCTGTGTGGAAATTTATAAGATAAGTTTCAATCTGATTAGGAATACACATTACACACACACACACACACACACACACACACATATTAATGTTTGTTCCCTGAAGCTTTCATGTTCATTGTTCTACTGTTGTCACAAACATGTGTAGCAATCATTGAAGCTCATTCTCCGTTCGCTAAAAGAACAAAGAATGATCTGCATAAAGAACTTCGTTGGTATTTTTGGTTCAAATTACACACCCTTTAATATTTTTCAAGCTGTGTACCTCGATGAATTAAATAAAATTGGGCTGAGCGAATCACCTTGTTGTATGCCCCTTGTGCACTCTCCACATTACCTTTACATTTATACTTATTTTGTTGTGTTTATAGTCATATCCCTTACTAACTGTATTATATTTTTAGATACCTTACTTTGATTTCACAGTTCTTAAACCATCATTTAGTCTAAACCGAACGAATGTTTTGGTTAAATCCACAAAGCAGATAAACGCTGATGCCATATACCTGATCGCTTTTTCGGTTACTTTACGAATTATAAATATTGCATCCGTTCGTTCTCTATTGTGTCTGAGTCTTTTAGTGCTTCTCTTATACCTATGACAGTCATTAGCTTCTTCTTTATAATTTTTGTAAATAATTTTAATGTAAATAAAAACGTTATATTTATAGTTCTCCGGAACATCTTTTACCCTTCTTATGTATTGGTATGATTATACTTCTTCTCCACTCTTCTGGTCCTTTCTTTTCTTTTCATATAAGAGTAGATGGAAGCAACATTTTCAAGAACTATTTGTTGATAATAATAAAAAATGATAATTCAGAGAAGCTTTTATACTGAAGATGCAAAATATCACAAATGATAATCAAAGAATCTTGAAATGGATTACGACTAGTTTCTTCTTGTATAGTTATTTATTATCAAAATGTTAAATAAAAACAATGAAGGAATTAAAGGATAAAAATACCTGGAATGGACGAAATAAGAAATCAGCTAAACTATGGAGGAAGAAGCTTAAGTACAGAATTAAGTAAACTCAGATAAACAATATTATCAGCAAGAGTATAAACTAAGCATAAGCAGTGCAATACACATTCGATAAATAACAAAATTAGTGTGTGTGTGTGTGTGTGTGTGTGTGTAAAAAGAACACTTTAAAAACGAGGGATGATTTGCTGTATCAACTGCCATATTCTGCCATATTCTTAAAAGACCCTGAAAGAACTTGCTTGCTGCATAATACTGATTCACTATTTTCGTTGGAGGAGAGAGAGTGAGAGTTAGTGGAAGAGAGAGGGAGAGCAAGGGTAGAACTTAAATGTGGAACTGGGAGAAAAAGAGAGTGGAGGCAGAAGTAGGGGAAGAATGTATAAGGAATGTTATACGTGGTATTTTCATTTCTAAAATCACTAGAGCTGCTAATTGTTACTTCATTACCTATTTGCTCAGTAGAAAGTGGTTTTACGAAAATAAACAGATTTATTGGCTTATTTGATCAAACATGTTCGTTTTTATTTAATATTGATTCATTCATTTCCATCAAGCAGAGTTATATTTAACTCCATTCTTCAAATTGGCGCTTAACCTGGCAATTGCATGTAATCTATTACCTAGTGTTATAACTGGAATGCTTACAACAAAACTGCTTTAAAATGTTAATATAAAGCTAAAATTGAAAGGAGTCTTACAGAAGTCATGGAATTCTATTTCATCAAAATGACCTGGTATTTGGAAATGCGCCCAGAGAATTGCAACAACTGCTTTCTCATTGTCCAGGATTTCAACTGAGAGATGACAAAAACAGTTTGGCAAGCTATCGGCGATTTTGTGTTGTTTATTTAGTGTCACTAAATGTGGATTGTGTACAAAGTAGTGACAATACATGCAATATAGTTAGAACAGTTAGCTTAGATTAAATGGCCAATTTTTATTTTCACGTTAATTGCTGGACAAGCTCCCAAACCAATGGGAGAATTGGTGATACTAGAATCTGATGCTTTCAGCTGGATTTTATCTTTGAAATGAAATTTTGAAGCGTCCTAATTCTCTGGTTTTACTTACGTTTGCCAGAACTTCATCTTCAGCTGGCACGTCACGAATAATAATTTGCAGAACACCCGTGAAAGAAAATCTTATATGTTACATTCACACGGCTTTCTCTACAAATTCTTCAACAACTATTCGTACAAATTGCTCATTCTTACTTCGCCTTAATGTTAATTGGGACAATTTGGAGATATGATTTAATTACATTTTAACGTTGGTACAAGGGGAATAAAGGAATACAGTAGGCTTAAGCGATAGTCAAACATTTTAAGCACCGATCGCTATGTGATGACTTTAAAATTACCTTCTCTTTGCATGACCACGAGAAAGAATCTGATGTGAAACATTCAAATGACTTTCTCTACGCAGTATCATTTATTTTTCTATCCGTTTCATTTTAATCCAGTTAAACATTTGCAGGTATAATTTTATTACACATTTCGTTATAGGTAAAAGAGGAATAGGAGAAGTGGAATCGATAATCAGGTATTTAAAGGAGGCTGGACATGGCTTTAAAATTCCATACCCTAACCATGACATCGCGAGAAATAAGTGAATAGCGACAGAACTCTAAAAAGAATTAGAAAGAATTGAACAATTGAAACCAACAATAAGGATATCTTGCAAATGTCTGTTGCCACAAAAGTTTTTGAAATAAATTGTGTGTTTTCAAGAGATCTACATGTTTCCTATAGTACGTTTGTATCTAATTCTTAATGTTTACCAGTTACACAAAATTATACAAAATTACTTTAGAATGAAGAGAATTTCATAGGTCATTCTCAGATAATTCAAGACATATGGGTACGAGAAGTAACTTCGAAAAATATTTTATTTAAAGCGTAGTTCGGATTGCGGGGATTTTCTTGAAAGTCTTCGAGTCGTATCTTTTGAAGATACTGAACTTAAACATAAAGTTTGGTATTTATTCTTTTTTGAGTTTGCTGTTCACCATACATACATACGTACATGCATGCATGCATACATACATATATGCGCGCGCAAGACGTTTTTCTACAAATGCATTTTTTTGGATTCAGGTAGTTTTAGAACGTGTATTTCCGGTGAAATCTCGGTATCCAATTTTTCGGTGGAATGCCGGCAATAATTCCTCTCTGTGCTATAGGTAACGAAGTAGAGAAAGTAAAATGGAAACAGCAATTTTGCAGTTCAAAAAGTGTCAAGTATTTGCTAGTTCAAACCAATAATGAAGAATAGCTCGGAAATACTTAAGGTTACAAAACATATTATTTGACATAAATTGTGTGCTTTTACATGATCTTATCACTTACGGTTTACCAGTTATATGAAAGTCGTGTAGAATAAAGGAGACTTCACAGGCTGTTCCCAGAACATTCAAGATATACATTCCATTTGTAATGCAAACAGCTTAAACATGCGGTATTCGAATCGAAATCGTTGGAGCTAATTGTTAAAAAATAAAAAATGACGAAAATGTCTCTATGCAAAGGCTAACTTGGAGTGAGAGAACCATCTTGAAAATTTCAAATCTTCATGTTGCATCCTTCGGAGACGATGAACCTAAACACAAATTTAGTATTTAAGCACTTTTCGGTTTTGAGCTATGCTGTTGACAGGCAGTTGGACACACACACACACACACACACACACACACACACACACACACACACCCACCATCTACCATGTATTTCCAGTGAATTCTGAGTATCGAATTTTTGAGTGCAATGCAATACTTCCTCTAATTATTATAGGTAAGCTGTAGAGAAAGAAAAAAGATTCAACATATAGGTAAAGTCGTGTTACTGTTATATATAATCTCTCTTTGCCATAATAAGCTTACATTATGGTAGAACGCTACCAAATGTACAAGTGAAAGGACAAAATATTGAATTTTAAAAGAATTTTAGGTCATCTACAAGTCAGATGGCTTGCGGAATCTGGCCTGTGACTGGTTAACATCTGGCTCATCCAGATGTGAATCTCCTATACTTCTTGTGGCTACGCATACCACAATCATTCCCGTTCACTGCACCCCCTTCGGGCAAATTCTCAAGACTGAGAATGATATGTCCAATGCAGACTTGTTAGGCTTCGCTTAGGTGATAAAAAGCACTTGAGTGGATGAGACAGTCGTCACTTGTGCTTTGTTGCTCCATTATGCACGTGTTGCTGTTTTAGGAATATGTATAGATACTAAAACGTGGTCTAAAATTTATTGTCAAAGGAGTTTTTCAACACCAAAACGACCCGCAATTTAGAATAACAGCTTTATTAGTGAAGGCTCACTAAGTGGATTAGTAGGTACCTAAAACACTAAATTACTAAATTCATTAAAAAGTAATCAGTTCAAACCAATATTATATAAACCGTATATTCCAATAAGCCGAAAAAAGTTTTTATTACAATGAGACTTCAGAATAAAACTATATACAAGCTGATTCAGCACCTCTCAATGAACTTTGTGGAGTGACTGGTCTCATAAAGAGGATCATTTTTTATCATGGTACAAGTGATGTTGGCTGATGCATTGTTGTTTAGGAGCTATGTGATTTGAGCATATCCAGAGGGCGCATAAGCTCACTTACTGCTGTAAGAGCAATGGAAATTACATCAAAAAATAATTCAGAGAAGGCCTTCTAAGCGTCCGCTTTCGGCCCCAATGCATTCACGACATTATCGTTCCATTGAATGCCAAACCCTCTCCAACATCTGCAACCTCTGACGAATGCGGTCAAAGACAGGAGATGTGCACAAAATAAATTATTCCCTGGTGTCAAATGGGGAGACGCACACGGAACTCTTCACATGCCCCCAAAGGAAGAAATCAAGCGGCGATAAGTCGGGTGATCACGCTGGACGTACAATAAATCCTCCTCTCTCTATCCACTTCACTCTTTAGGTGTTGTTGAGAGGTTCTCTGACAGCATAGTTGAAATGTGGCGGAGCTGGAACTGCACATTCCTTCGTGTAGCAAGGGACACATTCTATATGAGCAGTGGCACTGATTAAAGGACCTCAAGGTACACAGCTCCTTTTAAACAAGGTGACACTTCAGATGGTAAAACGGGAGCAACTGTTGTATTCAGAAATGTAGTCAAACGCGTGCGTAACTCGTGGAACCGAGCGTCATAGGACACGAGTTGACTACTTAATCATGTTTTGCCTGTACACATCAGTCAACATTGGTAGTTTGACAAAAATTGATCCTCTTTGTGAGACCTATTATTCCACAAAGTTTCTTGCACAGATAGTGAACCAGCAGGCATATTCATTTTGTAAAGGTTTCCACCTGTTCACAATAAATATTTTTTTCAAACTTTCTCTTCTTTGACTTCCTTGCAGATCCTTGAAGATGACTGTCCCTTCTCAACATCCAACAGTAGTCGGCCATCATAGTTTCATTCCATCTCCTCTGGTACCTCTTCTCCATTTCCTTAAAATCTTGGTGAAAACGTTCACGCTGCTCTTCACTATAATGTCCCAGATTTTCGGGAAAGTAGTCGATATGTGAATGCAGAAATTGCACCTTTACACTCATGTTACAACTCTTCTTGAAGTTTTCCAACATTGTTTCGACAATGGCCTAGTAATTAGGATCTTTGTTATTGCCTGAGAAGTTTTCAGTAACTGATCGGAAGGCGGTCCATGCTTCTATTTCTCTCTCATTCATTGTCTTCTCAAAATCTTCATCCTTCATCAATTTCTTTGTTTGAGGACCAACAAACATTCCAGCCTTTAATTTGTCTTGTGTAATGAAGGGAAATTTCTTGGAAAGGTACTTGAGGAAAGGTAATGTGTTCGTGGTTCCAGAAGATTCTTATTTTTAAGACGGGAGCCTAGTATCTCAGCAGATTCCTTAGACAAATTCAAATCACGTCATAGATCATTTAGTTCACTCTGAGAGAACAGTTCTGGAGTCACGTGGTATTCAGGGCGGTAGACATCATCAGAATCGTCTTCGGTGATTGCGTGAGGTTCACTTTCAACACCATCTTCTTCCAAGTTCTCTATAACAGCTGGAGGAAGAGGAGTTCTCCTTGTAGAACTGGCCTGATGGCTGAAGGAATACTTGTATACACAATGTGTTTCTTATTTTTCCAATTGCACCCCTGAACATTAGCTAAACAGAAATAATAGTCTTTAAGGTGGTCTTTAGCTCCCTCCACACCATACGAATTGAAAATGGCATGCATGATTTCTTTCCGTCTATCCACAGTCTTAACCTCTCAACACATTAGCGGCAAACTGTCTTTGGAGCCCAGCCCTTGTCTTGGCCACCAAGTTTCATTTTAAAATAAGCAGGTACACTTTTTTCACAATACCTGCTATATCAGTTCTCTGCTGAAGCACTGTATAATTTCTACAAATGTAGCAGAAAGCATTTGGATTGTTCACACACTTGCGTGTAGACATAATGTATTTATAACCTCAAACGATATAGCACTGGTAATGCAAGCCTGTGATTATTAACAACAATGCCTAAATTACAAATAGCAACCAGCATCTACAGGTGTAACAACCTAAAGTCTTCCAAGTCTGTATTGAGAAATTTCCCTCCAAGATGTAATAAATTTTCCTCCAAGAAGTGATAAATTTCCCTTCAACAGTACTCATCATCTACTCTATATTTTTGAAGTGAAACAGTCGAAAAACTGTACGTGATAGAAAAAACCAAAAGCAGTTCTGAAATCAGCATGAAAAGGTGAGTCAGAATCACGTATTAGTTTTCAGTCATTAGATATCATGCAGACTAGTGTAATGATAGCTATAATTTTAAAATAACATCTTCTGCATCACATTATTTAAACAGCTATGAGAATGTATACTGTGCTCCTAGTTTGGTATTATGATTAGAATCCGGAGCTCCTAGAAAATAAAATTGTACCAGAATGTTTGAAATTTTTATCGCTATAATGCAAACAAAAATCATAAAAATGTTGCGTCGTCACTATCTACTAGAGCTGCTAATGATGCTCGTTCCTTTCATAGTGTACACATGAGATTCGTTCGTTTCTTCGAGCCCAATCTTTCGAAAAGCAGCAACGAATATACAGAACCATGGCCGAGCTTCTAGCTCATATGCTTTTTCCAGGAGGTTGACATTTACTCATATTCGTTGGGGTATTCGCTCATCCGAGAGTTCATATCCTTCTGTGCGGGAAAATGAATGACAATATAACATACCAATGTTATTGCGGTACTTTGCTTTTACGTACTGCTACAGTCAAAATTTATTTTATTACATTATATTACAGAAATTCTATTTTCCCACGAACTATTCTGTCATTACACCTAAGCAAATACATATTAAAATACGTTCCAAAACAAATAAATAAATAAATGTCATACAAACAACTTCATTTAGAAACTTTGTGAGAGAGAGAAAAAAGCAAAGCAACTCAGAGTAATGTGTATAACATTACAGATTGTACATAATACAAAATATTAAATTATTGTTATTATTCAAACTTAAGAAATGTTACAACTGTCATTCAAATCAGTTATGGTACTACCAACTTTTAACGAAAATTAAGATTAACTATAATTTGTTGTTTTGCTTTAATACTATGAGTAGTATATATAGGGAGAAGCTGGCGCAGTTTTGTCCGTTTATATGGGAAAGGATAGGGAAAACGAGGCTACATGCGGCGGTTCACGGAGGAAAATGCGTTTATATGGGGAAGATAGGGACTACGAGGATCGATGCTAGGCTAGATAGAGGTTGAAGGAGTGGCGATGCGCTTTATATGAGAGATACGGGGGAATACGAGGAGAAGTGTTCGACTAGATAGAGTTTGAGATGTGGAATATGCGTTTATATGGGAAAGATAGGGAAAACGTAAACAGATGCTAGGATAGACAGATGCTGAAGCAGGCGGAATACGGACATATATAGAGGAGAGATAGGGAATACGAGGAGAGGTATTAGACTATTCAGGGTTTGAAGGGTAGAGTATGGCTTTTTATATGAAGAGACGAGGAAAACGAGGGTATATGCTAGATTGAGAGAACCTTCAAGGAGGAAACATGCGTTTATATGGAGAAGATAGGGAAAACGAGGAGAGTTCGGAGGTAGAGCAGGGACTGAAGGAGGGAGAGATGTGCTTTATACGACAGAGATAGGGCATACGAGGGGAGGTGCTAGTGTAGACAGAGGTTAAGGAGTAGGGTATACGTTTATATGAGGAATATGTGAAAACGAGGACAGATGGTATAACAGACAGAAGCTGGGCCACTTTTGCGTTTATATGGTAAAGGATAGGGAAAACGAGGGTAGATGCGACGGTTCAAGGAGGAAAATGCGTTTATAGGGGAAAGATAGGGAATACCAGGGCTGATGCTAGGCTAGTCAGATGCTGAAGGAGGGATGGATACGCTTTATACGAGAGAGATAGGGAATATGGGAGAGGTGCTAGACTAGACTGATGCTGAAGGAGGAGGGGACACGCTTTATGCGGAAGAGATAGGGAATACGAGGAGAGGTACTAGACCATACAGGACTTGAAGGGTAGAATATGGCGTTTTATATGGGAGAGCTAGCAAACCGAGGAGAGGTATTAGGCAGGAAGGTTTATATGGAGAGACGAGGAAAACGAAGGGAGGTCTATGGGTGAGAGAGTCTTCAAGGAGGAATATGCGTTTATATGAGAGCGGGGGAAACACGAGGAGAGGTGTTAGTCTAGAGAGGGGTTGAGGAATGGAGTATGCGTTTATATGGGAGAAATACGGAAAAGGGAGAGATACAAGGATAGACAGGGGTTGAAGGAGGAAGAGGAGGAATGTAGGCTTATACAGTAATACAGAGAGTAATTCGATTATAAAACTTTTCTCATCCAGCGTTACACCACTTTTATATACTTTTTTTCTAAACCTTACAAACTTTTTATATGTTAAACAGTAGTGCGCGAGACGGAGAGGGACAAACTGTAGATCGGTTTACAGTGAAGTATACGTCCTAACCTATTGCCACCTTGTATGCTCTGGATCTTCTCATTGTCTATTCATTCCTATCATCATCACGTAACCACGTAACAAGACGTAACACAACGTAACATAACAGCATGACAAGACGTTACACTTCGTAACATAAGCACGTAACCACGTGTCAAGACGTAACACCACGTAACAAGACGTCACACTGAGTAACATAAGCACGTGTCCTCGTAACATCACGTGATATCTCGTAACCAGAAACGTCACACGACGTAACAACACGTACCAACCATGTACCCGCGTAACAAAACGTAAGAACAACACGTAACGAACCCATTGCTAAGACAATCTAAACTTCATACCTTCATAACATCCTTCATAACTTAGACAATAAGTACGAGGGCCTAGCCTAGATTAACCTGACCAATCCCAAACGTTCCTCTCATAATCTATTCTACTTAGTCATCGTCTAACCTAATCTGGCTAACCACAGATAACCTCGACCTTCTTTCAGTGAAATTGCAATGTTTTATTCAGATTTTATTATTCCAGAGTTTTAATTGAAAAGTTTACGTCAACATACCTTTATTTTAGTTCGTTGTGGGTGTCTCTCCCCTTTTATCTAGGCTTGAGACTAGCACTAGGATTGCTCCTAATGGCAGGGTTACCACCTTCCCTTCCGTCTTCTTGTTTCTTCATCAGTCATCAGCTAGTTGCATATACAGCACACGGATAACCTTCATTTTTTTAAGATTGTAGACTCACGAGAAAATCTTCATCTTTGACTTACATTCTTTTAAGCGCTGGTTGTAATGCTGTAATGTCCATACGCATATGTCGTTATTCCATCCTCAGCAATAACTCTTTATCATCAAACGGATTCAATGTGATTATATTCACTTGCACTGTGGCAAGAGCATGCTCCCGAGACAGGATCAGATTCATGGGTGTTCTGATGATTTCTCCGGTTTTAAGACAGTCAGCATAACTCTCAAAAGTAATGTACTGATTAATAGCACTACGTTTACTGCCTTTAATCTTTTTTATCAATGAGCCATGGATATCTAGTGCATACATCTCAGGTCGTAGTCCGACAAAGCGCTGGATGATTTTACCATTAGCCTCATCTTTAAATTTTCCCAACAACTTCTTGTTTAGAGCTGAATAGCATATATGGTTGACAGGGTAATCAGCTGTATCTAGGTGTTCGAGAAAACGTAGCTTGTCCTGGTACACATCTTCAGTCATCACACGATGAATGAACGAATCAGTATCCATGTACATGACCTTCAGGTTTTCAGATCCATAATATGGCAGCAACACATCATAATGATAGTGATACATTAATGTCTTGGAGCTGTCCAACACACTCATACCAATGTATATAGGCTTGTTGAATACGATCTGACGAGAGGCAATATGTACAGCGGCTAGATTAGCAGCATATATTGTTCGATCGATAAACGTAGGCTTGGCGATCAGCTTCTCTAGAGTCTTCTCATTTGTCACCAGTCGTATATCCATACGGTTACGAAGGTTTTCCATTGTTTTTCCAAACATAGCGTTGTTAAACAGTTTGTAGAGGTCCTTCTCAAAATCATTTGCAGCTTGTCGTAGTCTGTTGTTAAATTCCACATACGGTTTTAACCACTGTGACTGACGGAATTGTAGCACACGATGAATTTTTGTTAACCGAAGTCCATGATTAAGTGCTTGCTTCAAAGCCATGTAATGTACTACATACTTCTTAGGAGGTCCAAGATGAGGTATCAGTTTCTTTGCACTAGAGTCCTTAGGCTTCATACACTCGGGCAGGAATGGTAAATCATTATGCAGATCGTGAAGTTCTGCAGGATACTCGATATCGACTTCTAATATATATCCATGAGAATCATCTTTTAGTCTTTCTAAGTCGATTTTTTCTTAGGAATATCCACTCAAATCCACCTTAACGGAGGACATGACACATGGCCCACCCATATTGGCTATTAGCATCCTCATATGTAATGAATTGGGTTGGTCTCGACGGATCAAACTTGTCCATATACGTGTTATTAGCCTCTGCATACCAATGGGACACTGGGCATAAACCTCCTCTTATACCGGATTCCACCATGAGTAATTGGTCATAATCCTGTAACAATTCCAGCTGAATTCCTGTATACAGCAACATGGCGTCCCATGTAAGTCCTGGAGAGGTAAAATAATGATCAGGGTCGACTTTATGTGTTTTGAGGGTTTGATCTCTAAATGTCTCAAAGACATCAGCTAGAAGAAGTACATCAGATATTAATTAGAGGTCGCTGTACTCACCCAGGTTTCTTGCATTAAAGAGCTCCCATACATTTCTAGCGTGATCGTAGTCAGCATCACTAATTTCTTCTTCATTTAATCTATTGTAGAAGGAGTCCTTAAGAGGCAGGCAGGGTTCGTTCAAAACATCCCATTAAGTGACGTAATCAGAGGGAAATAAACCCTTACGTGTCTTCAACTTCATCTTGCCTTCTCCGAAGTGTTTCAGGGTACGATGTTAGATTCTTCACCAGCTTATACAAGCTTGTACTGAGAAACCGAAAACTATCTACAAACCGAAGCTTTATATCTCCTATTACTTGGAGAATGATATATAGCTTTCTTCAGAGCTAGGAATAACTTCCACCCGCTCACTTGTACATCCCAGCTCCTTAACAATGAAGTGTGAGTCATACCCGCTGAGGTTGTGCATGAAGACTGGAATATATTTAGGTGTTTTACAGGCTAAATTACATTCATTATGTAGACTTCCCCGATATTCACCACTGATATGATCATGGTCGCGTACTTTATAGTTCTCTTCAGTAAAGGTTTTTCCGCACAAGTAGCATACTGTAGAGGAGTTGAAATCCATCTGCTGTTGATCTGTAAGTTTCAGAGGCATGAAGGATTTGTATATATTATTAATTTCCTTTGCAAGGAACGACAGGTATTCCATAAACTTCTGAGCAGCATCAACACCACGATATATATATATATATATATATATATATATATATAGATAGATAGATAGATAGATAGGGATGCTTAGGAAGGCCAGTTTGCAGATGTTCAACGTTGGTTGACGGTTTAACGTAAACGCAGAAACTCATAGGAACATGCCCCTGATAAGGGGATGTATATGAAGTTTCAGGATTTGGTATTCATGTATGACATGGAGCGAGAATGTTTAAAATTCTGCGTAGATGACGTAAGGTACTTTCAACATCCTTTAAAGATTTTTAAGTTTACAATTGATTTCTCCTTTGTAGGCATAACTACCCCTGCAACACCATGCTGATTACAGATGGAGGAATGTTCTTGTAGCTTTTCCAGTCCACTTTGTCCATATCGATCATCAACATGTGTAAAACAACGCTTACAGGTATAAACACGTTTTTTATGCATAGCTTTCTGACGTCGAATAACTTTTTCAAAATTCTTTATATGAACGTAATGATGTCTCCCACTACTGTCACTCAATAGTAGGAGGTCACGGTGGTCAGGTAGTTCAGTCTCAGCAACCTTTATCGGATACACTTCATGCTTCTCATCCAGGCCGAAGACGTTGATAGACATCCTGTTAAGCTTCTTAAATTTAGGTATTTGAGAAAGTGGCGTAGGGTAGGAAACACAGCTGAAGTCGTATTTATTTTGAAGTTGCTTGTACTTGCTCACCCGTTTTGCATCCTTCTCAACGAATTTGGCTAATACAGAATACATAAAGCATAGCTCATCAGTTAAATTCTGGATGTTAATGCATGCTTTTCTTGCTCCAACAGATGGCGGTAGGTGTATGTTGCTATTTCCCCGTAACGGATTGTACTTGTTGATACGAAGTCGAACTCCTTCCACAGCAGGCAAAGCCCAGTTACTACCCTTAAGCTGAGACTCCTCCATTTCAGTAACCATCTTCTTCATTTTGGTTTCCAACATAGAGTCCAGATCCGTTTCTAGGAAAACAGCTTGATTCCGTGTTTTAAATGTTTTGTCACAGGTTTCTCCGACACTGTTAACAAATCTACACTCAGCTAACAGATTAATTTTCACACTTTTTTGAATACCAAGCTCTTTATGTACATCCTGAATTATCTGTTGTTTCGCCTCATGCAAGTACATATTTAGGTCGTTAGTTGATTCACAACGTAAAAAATATGATTTCAAGCGTCCATTGCATGAAGTTTCATATTCTATCATGTCACAGTTGTCCAATTGTAGAAAATAACTCATGCTTAGTCGGTTCTAATCTACGTTTCTTCTCAGGTCTGTTTATTTCACACGCATCTTCGTGTCGGCGACCCTTATAACTGTCTTTGAAGGCTACATTACAATATTTACACTTGAAGAGCTTTTTACAACGTAGCTCATGTCGTCTTTTATCATATCCACGGAGGAACTTCTTACAGCATTTACCACAAGAATATCCTGAGGCACTATGAATGATATCCTTATATGAGGACTTATTCATTTTTCTTCTTGATACAATAAGGTATTAACCTTTCTTCAGGGAAACGTACGCCTCTTTACCTTGATAACGCTTTAGAAGGTCGATTATTTTCTGAGAGAACAGCGATGTTAACACCTCAGAGATGATCAACAGAATGAAGTTCAGTGCTAGAGATCGCTCTATTTATAGAGGAAGCACGAACCTTTTTAGATCAATTATATCCTGAATATTAATACTGAAAACGGCGATGAAGCGTGTAAGCTCTTATATTTCAATTCGTGTTACACTGATGTTCGAGCGTCTCCGTACAGTTTCGAGTGTTTAGAGAAAGTGTAATGTATTGCGAGGATAATGTATTGTTCGGGTATAATCGTACAGATTCGGGTGCTTGACTCGGGAAGGTGATGAACGATCCGGTGACCAGCAAGAGGCAGGCATTCCCCCAGCGCAACGAAACCTAGAAGCATAAAGATGCGAATGAAAGGAAATCGTGATAGCATACACCCCTCCGGCATTCGCCTGCAGACCAGGGAAAATCATCAAGAACCCGTGACCAGAGTGAACAACCAATGGGAATCGAACCAGGGAGACGTTCAGATTGTAGACGTTAAAGATGTAAATTATATAGAATGAAAGGAAATCGCGATAGATGATAAACCACCCAGGCGTTCGCCTACAGATCAGGGAAAACCACGCAAAAATCCGAGACCTGGGTGAGCGGATGACGGTAATCGAACCAGGGAGACCTTCAGATTGTACACGGGAAAGATGTAAATGAAATAAAATGAAAGAAAATCGTTATAGCATACACCTCTCAGGCATTCGCCTGCAGACCAAGGAAAACCATAAAAATATGATCTCAGAGTGAGCAACCAATGCGTATCGCACTCCTGAACCCTAAAAACACACGTATAGATGCAAATTATATAGAATGAAAGGAAATCGGAATCGATGAGAAATCTTTCAGGCATTCGCCGGCAGACCAAGGAAAACCATAAAAAATGTGACGTCAGAGTGAGCAACCAATGGGTATCGAACTCCTGAACCCTAAAAGCACACGTAAAGATGTAAATTATATAGAATGAAAGGAAATCGGAATCGATGAGAATCCTCTCAGGCATTCGCCTGCAGACCAAGGAAAACCATAAAAACTATGATGTCAGGGTGAGCAATCAACGGAAATCAAACCAGGGAGACCTTCAGATTGTACACGTGAAAGATGTAATTAAATAAAACGCAGACTTTGAAAGCATTCACGCTCCATGTCATACATGCATACCAAATCCTGAAACTTCATATACATCCCCTTATCAGGGGCATGTTCCCATGAGTTTCTGCGTTTACGTTAAACCGTCAACCAACGTTGAACATCTGCAAACTGGCCTTCCTAAGCACCCCTATGTATATCGTGGTGTTGATGCTGCTCAGAAGTTTATGGAATACCTGTCGTTCCTTGCAAAGAAAATTAGTAATATATACAAATCAGTCATGCCTCTGAAACTTACAGATCAACAGCAGATGGATTTCAACTCCTCTACAGTATGCTACTTGTGCGGAAAACCTTTACTGAAGAGAACTATAAAGTACGCGACCATGATCATATCAGTGGTGAATATCGGGGAAGTCTACATAATGAATGTAATTTAGCCTGTAAAACACCTAAATATATTCCAGTCTTCATGCACAACCTCAGCGGGTATGACTCACACTTCATTGTTAAGGAGCTGGGATGTACAAGTGAGCGGGTGGAAGTTATTCCTAGCCCTGAAGAAAGCTATATATCATTCTCCAAGTAATAGGAGATATAAAGCTTCGGTTTGTAGATAGTTTTCGGTTTCTCAGTACAAGCTTGTATAAGCTGGTGAAGAATCTAACATCGTACCCTGAAACACTTCGGAGAAGGCAAGATGAAGTTGATGACACGTAAGGGTTTATTTCCCTCTGATTACGTCACTTCATGCGATGTTTTGAACGAACCCTGCCCGCCTCCTAAGGACTCCTTCTACAATAGATTAAATGAAGAAGAAATTAGTGATGCTGACTACGATCACGCTAGAAATGTATGGGAGCTCTTTAATGCAAGAAACCTGGGTGAGTACAGCGACCTCTAATTAATATATGATGTACATTTTCTAGCTGATGTCTTTGAGACATTTAGAGATTAAACCCTCAAAACACATAAAGTCGACCCTGCTCATTATTTTACCTC
This sequence comes from Deroplatys truncata, assembly GCA_030765065.1. Taxonomy (NCBI): domain Eukaryota; kingdom Metazoa; phylum Arthropoda; class Insecta; order Mantodea; family Mantidae; genus Deroplatys; species Deroplatys truncata. Next base: position 205,887,468 of record CM060981.1, read on the forward strand.
TCCAGGAATTACATGGGACGCCATGTTGCTGTATACAGGAATTCAGCAGGAATTGTTACAGGATTATGACCAATTACTCATGGTGGAATCCGGTATAAGAAGAGGTTTATGCCAAGTGCCCCATCGGTATGCAGAGGTTAATAACACGTATATGGACAAGTTTGATCCGTCGAGACCAACCCAATTCATTACATATGAGGATGCTAATAGCCAATATGGGTGGGCCATGTGTCATGTCCTCCGTTAAGGTGGATTTGAGTGGATATTACTAAGAAAAAATCGACTTAGAAAGACTAAAAGATGATCCTCATGGATATATATTAGAAGTCGATATCGAGTATCCTGCAGAACTTCACGATCTGCATAATGATTTACCATTCCTGTCCGAGTGTATGAAGCCTAAGGACTCTAGTGCAAAGAAACTGATACCTCATCTTGGACCTCCTAAGAAGTATGTAGTACATTACATGGCTTTGAAGCAAGCACTTAATCATGCACTTCGGTTAACAAAAATTCATCGTGTGCTACAATTCCGTCAGTCACAGTGGTTAAAACCGTATGTGGAATTTAACAACAGACTACGACAACAAGCTGCAAATGATTTTGAGAAGGACCTCTACAAACTCTTTAACAACGCTATGTTTGGAAAAACAATGGAAAACCTTCGTAACCGTATGGATATACGACTGGTGACAAATGAGAAGACTCTAGAGAAGCTGATCGCCAAGCCTACGTTTATCGATCGAACAATATATGCTGCTAATCTAGCCGCTGTACATATGGCCTCTCGTCAGATCGTGTTCAACAAGCCTATATACATTGGTATGAGTGTGTTGGACATCTCCAAGACATTAATGTATCACTATCATTATGATGTGTTGCTGCCATATTATGGATCTGAAAACCTCAAGGTCATGTACATGGATACTGATTCGTTCATTCATCGTGTGATGACTGAAGATGTGTACCAGGACAAGCTACGTTTTCTCGAACACCTAGATACAGCTGATTACCCTGTCAACCATATATGCTATTCAGCTCTAAACAAGAAGTTGTTGGGAAAATTTAAAGATGAGGCTAATGGTAAAATCATCCAGCGCTTTGTCGGACTACGACCTAAGATGTATACACTAGATATCCATGGCCCAATGATAAAAAAGATTTAAGGCACTAAACGTAGTGCTACTAATCAGTACATTACATTTGAGAGTTATGCTGACTGTCTTAAAACCGGAGAAATCATCAGAACACCCATGAATCTTATCCTGTCTCGGGAGCATGCTCTTGCCACAGTGCAAGTGAATATAATCACATTGAATCCGTTTGATGATAAAAGAGTTATTGCTGAGGATGGAATAACGACATATGCGTATGGACATTACAGCATTACAACCAGCGCTTAAATGAATGTAAGTCAAAGATAAAGATTTTCTCGTGAGTCTACAATCTTAAAAAAACGAAGGTTATCCGTGTGCTGTGTATGCAACTAGCTGATGACTGATGAAGAAACAAGAAGACGAAAGGGAAGGTGGTAACCCTGCCATTAGGAGCAATCCTAGTGCTAGTCTCAAGCCTAGATAAAAAGGGGAGAGACACCCACAACGAACTAAAATAAAGGTATGTTGGCGTAAACTTTTCAATTAAAACTCTGGAATAATAAAATCTGAATAAAAGATTGCAATTTCACTAAAAGAAAGTCGAGGTTATCTGTGGTTAGCCAGATTAGGTTAGACGATGACTGAGTAGAATAGATGATGAGAGGAACGTTTGGGATTGGTCAGGTTAATCTAGGCTAGGCCCTCGTACTTATTGTCTAAGTTATGAAGGATGTTATGAAGTTATGAAGTTTAGATTGTCTTAGCAATGGGTTCGTTACGTGTTGTTCTTACGTTTTATTACGTGGTTACATGGTTGGTACGTGTTGTTACGTCGTGTGACGTTTCTGGTTACGGGATGTCACGTGATGTTACGAGGACACGTGCTTATGTTACTCAGTGTGACGTTTTGTTACGTGGTGTTACGTCTTGACACGTGGTTACGTGCTTATGTTACGAAGTGTAACGTCTTGTCATGCTGTTATGTTACGTTGTGTTACGTCTTGTTACGTGGTTACGTTAGATGATGATAGGAATGAATAGACAATGAGAAGATCCAGAGCATACAAGGTGGCAATAGGTTAGGACGTATACTTCACTGTAAACCGATCTACAGTTTGTCCCTCTCCGTCTCGCGCACTACTGTTTAACATATAAAAAGTTTGTAAGGTTTAGAAAAAAAGTATATAAAAGTGGTGTAACGCTGGATGAGAAAAGTTTTATAATCGAGTTACTCTCTGTATTACTGTATAAGCCTACATTCCTCCTCTTCCTCCTTCAACCCCTGTCTATCCTTGTATCTCTCCCTTTTCCATATTTCTCCCATATAAACGCATACTTTACTCCTCAACCCCTCTCTAGACTAGCACCTCTCCTCGTGTTTCCCCCGCTCTCATATAAACGCATTTTCCTCCTTGAAGACTCTCTCACTCATAGACCTCCCTTCGTTTTCCTCGTCTCTCCATATAAACCTTCCTGCCTAATACCTCTCCTCGGTTTGCTAGCTCTCCCATATAAAACGCCATATTCTACCCTTCAAGTCATGTATGGTCTAGTACCTCTCCTGGTATTCCCTATCTCTTTCGTATAAAGCGTATCCCCTCCTCCTTCATCATCAGTCTATTCTAGCACCTCTCCCGTATTCCCTATGTCTCCCGTATAAGCCTATATTCCTCTCCTTCAGCATCTGTCTAGCCTATTATCTGTTCACTTTTTCCCTATCTTTCCCATAAAAGTCATACTCCACACCTCAAACCCCGTCTATCCTAGCACTTCTGCTCATATTCCCCCATCTCTCATATAAGGCGCATTCCCCTACTTCAACCCTGTCTAGCCTAGCATCGACCCTCGTATTCCCTTTTTCTCGCATATAAACGCCTACTCTATCATTCAAACCTCCTAGCCTAATACCTCTCCTCGTTTCGCTATCTCTCCCATATAAAACGCTACATTCTACCCTTCAAGTCCTGTTTAGTATAGCATCTTTCCTTGTATTCCCTATCTCTCTCGTATAAAGCGTATCCCTCCCTCCTTCAGCATCTGACTAGCCTAGCATCAGCCCTGGTATTCCCTATCTCTCCCCTATAAACGCATTTTCATCCTTGAACCGTCGCATCTACCCTCGTTTTCCCTATCCTTTACCATATAAACGCAAAAGTGGTCCAGCTTCTGTCTATCATACCATCTGTCCCCGTTTTTCATATATTCCTCATATAAACGTATACCCTACTCCTTAACCTCTGTCTACACTAGCACCTCCCCTCGTATGCCCTATCTCGGTCGTATAAAGCACATCTCTCCCTCCTTAAGTCCCTGCTCTACCTCGGAACTCTCCTCGTTTTCTCTATCTTCTCCATATAAACGCATGTTTCCTCCTTGAAGGTTCTCTCAACCTAGCATATACCCTCGTTTTCCTCGTCTCTTCATATAAAAAGCCATACTCTACCCTTCAAACCCTGAATAGTCTAGTACCTCTCCTCGTATTGCCTATCTCTCCTGTATATATGTCCGTATTCCCCCTGCTTCAGCATCTGTCTATCCTAGCATCTGTTCACGTTTTCCCTATCTTTCCCATCTAAACGCATATTCCACATCTCAAACTCTATCTAGTCTAACACTTCTCTTCGTATTCCCCCGTATCTCTCATATAAAGCGCATCGCCACTCCTTCAACCTCTATATAGCCTGGCATCGATCCTCGTAGTCCCTATCTTCCCCATATAAACGCATTTTCCTCCGTGAACCGCCGCATGCAGCCTCGTTTTCCCTATCCTTTCCCATATAAACGCAAAAAACTGCGCCAGCTTCCCCCTATATATGCTACTACTTTGTACAATAGTTGCATGTGTAACTTTGGTTTTAGTTACAAATTAACAAACCTGAAAATAAACCCGATAATGACAAAAATCTGCAACGGAAGACTCAACGATACTTGACTTGAGATCACCGTAATGTAATAAATGCATAGTAACAAATCTCAAATAATACTAAAGTATAACCAAAGAGAGCTTTCTTAAGCGTAAGTTAAAGAACAACCCAAAAATCTTATTATTAAGATATTATTGCTCTTATTATTATTATTATTATTATTATTATTATTATTTCGTTTTCTGGACAATAATCCCAAAGCACTTCCATACATTGCTTCGTTCGGTTTTAAGTTCTAACCGAAAGCTCCTTCATTTAGTTTTAAGAAAATGTTTTCATTTGTACCTCTCGACTCCATATTGCAATGTCATGCGAGCTCAGGATGAGCATAAGGTGCCCTGCGGCAACAACACCACTGAAGCAAACAGACTAAGGCTTATCCTTGAGTCTGGTTCATTTCGAACAGGAAAGTATACAATACTCGTTTGGTATACCAAAAGGAATGGACTGAGAACGGTACACTATTTCAGTTCTGGTACACCCAACACGCCCATTTACATAAGCTCATTTGTGTTCGAAGGCATGGGTGGTACAAATTAATGACCAAAATTCGTTCGATGGACAGCTCTACTACCTACCCTATACGGATCACGTTTTCGTTAAAGTTAATGTTAGTGACTTAATGGTATTGCGTTCTGACTAAGAGAATAGTGCCTTATTAGGTAAGTGCTTTTTAAATGGTATCTTTAGACATATTGTGGCGTATCAGTAAGCATTGTCATACCAGACGCATTATTATGTCGCATTGTCGACGGCATTATTGGGTGACTGATTATTTGTTTCGGCAGAACGAGCCTTCTCCATTGGCGCGGAACACTCCAGAGAGAGAAGGCGTTGTTTGAATCTCGCCCGGTATGACGCCAGCCCTGGCTAGCTAGCTTGCCTAACATGATTTTTTGAGGTGTTACGTACCACACTTACATAGCACATTTCGGTTTTGTAGCGTAACCGTTACATCTGAAATTCAAAATTGTTCCAGAGTTTTTCGTGCTGATTTCCCTTTTAGGCGTAGCAATTTTTTTACCTCTTATGACTTTTCATCTCATCGTCTGAATCTGTAAACTCTGGTGTGATGGCCACATAACCTTTTGGCATCTCTACATCACCTCCTTCCCCTGCCTTCTCCTTTTCTCCACTGTTACCCATTCATCCCTCCCTCTTCTTCTTCTTCTTCTTCTTCTTCTTCTCTCTTTCCATTCCCTTCCCCCACGTTGTTTGCGATGTGTTTATTTTCATTTTTGTGTTTCAATTTGTGTGTACGACATGTGTATGTGTTAAGTATTTTTGCAAGGCTCGATTTCATGTTCTTATATAGGTCTGAGGACAGTTTCCTTTTAGTTTTGCCTGCCTTAGTTTTTTCATTTTTTTATCTTACCATTTAGTACTTCAGTTTCAAGCTCTCGCGACAGCAGTTTAGCGACCTTTAATTAGATAAGTATATTATATATGTGAGCAGTGTCTGAGTTATTTCTGTGAAATTTCTAGATTTTGTATGCCTAATACATTATAGTTATCTTTCAAATTTGTCCCTTGCCTCATGTTATCTTTGTGTTATACCACCTTGCTACTATATGTTGTGCCTCTGTTAATAATTTGTGCTAGTGAAATTATTAAGGGTTATGAATCTTGCTTTCTGATGACAAATTTGTCACTGTAGTGCATTACAGATGTGTTGTATAACTTAAAATTTCTGACCAGTGCACTGATTGAATTTTCTTTTCTTTACAGTCAGTGTGCTTATTGCTTCAAATTTGAGATACTGTCAGCATAATTTATGTATGATTTTAACTCAGGCATTGCTAGTTTATGCTGAATACTCGAAAAATTTCTTTTTAATTTACCTTGTTACTTTAATTTGATTCCTTATAGTGGATTTGACTTTTGTACTAGTTTTTCAGCATCAAATTACTAATTTTAGTATACACTGTTACTTTGTGTACTATTGTATCACTGAAATTGTGTTCATTTTGGTCATACTCAGTCTTATTAAGCTTATTTGCTTTTAGCTTCACAATATAAGTATTTTAATTTCATTCAACTGTTATATGATGCTATACTTTTTTATCACGTCATATATCTTTCAATGAATACTAGTGGCCTATACTGCTCCATACTGAGTGATTAATTATTGCTTCTGTGTACTATTAGCTTACATATTTGACTTGTTACTAATTTCTGTCATTGTGAATGGAAATTTATTTCTTTAACTTTGTTGCTTCATGAATGCAAACTCTGCTCTCTTACAGCATTGATATTTATTCATCTTGCTCACCCCTACTTTTGTTTCTGATGCAATAATATTTTTACATGGTGTATGTTCACTCAACCTTGTCATTACAGCCACTGTTTAATTGCATGACTGCGTCCAATTAAACGTTATTGTTTTTTTTGCCTACATTTCTGTGTTAATACTGTGCTATACAGTTTCATTATGCCAAGACAAGTACCAGACAGTCTTCAGACATACCTTGGACGACTCTGTTTCTACGCCTTCCATTAGTGCTGGGTCATCCACCTCGGTGGCCACCAATAATGATTTTACTGCACTTGTACAGGCAGTTGTTCAGAGTACCGTGTCCGCCGTACAAGCATCTGCTGCTCGACCTTCTGTCGAAACTCTTTTCTTTAATGCTGCAGTAGACAAACCTTTTGATTTTCTTAATTCTTTTGAAAGGGTAGGCCTTTGCTAATAGCTGGTCAGATTTGCAAAAACAAGTATTTACCTTTCTACCTTAATGATGCTGCCATAGAATGGTTTCAGACATTTTGTTACACACATCCCTCTCATGTTTGATCTCTTTTAAGAACTTCTTTTATTAGTTTTTCAGGTTGTTCACCAATTGAATTATTAGAAATCAACATCCGACAGAGGATTCAGTTAGATTCTGAACCTGCTTTGCACTATGTTTATGATGTTCTGTCATTATGTGATCAGGTTAATCCAAGCATGACTCAAACTGAGAAAATAAGAAATTTACTAAAAGGTGTGAAACCTGAGACTGTGAATATTATACTGCCAATGAAACCGGCTACTGTCGATGATCTTTTACAGGCTCTAAAGCGGTGGACAAAATACAATGTTATATGACCCAAAGAGAATACTTGGCCGTAGCACAGTCGTAGTCTTCTGTTCATGTTTCGGCTTCTCCGCCTATGACTTTATCAGCTGGGACTACTCACCCGTTTCTTTCAGGTCGCATTTCCCTGCTCTCTCAACCCCTTCTAATAGTAATGTCACTGAGTTAGCTGCAAAAGTGGACCGGTTGGCCAGTAAATTATATTCAATGAACACCTCATCTAATCCTGAGAGGAACAGACCATCCATCATGTTCCACACAGAGAGGACAATGACAACTACGTTCAACATCTCAAGATCGGCGCAAGTTTCAGTTGTGGCAAATCGAGGCACACAGCGAGGTTTTGTTGGAAACAGGTATCTCAATAAAAAACGAGCAGTGCCAGGCCTCACAACCACCCAGGTAGTGTCACCTCGCAGTGATGGACAGCATCCTACTCTTGCCAGTGCTTCTCTTCCTCTGAGCCACATTCTGCAGGTCCCTGGACTCATCGATGGACAACAAATTAACATTCTTTTCTATACAGGCAGTGCTGTTAACATCATCCATACCCGCCATGTCAATGACGTTGCCAAACTGGAGCCTGTTGATGTGCTACAGCGCACAGCTGGAAACAAGTTGTTCGAAGCTCCCTACCACACTGTTTTGCCTTTCCATATTGCCACTGTTTTCTTTCCAGGAGGATGTTTTGTTAGTAAAAGATTTAGCACATGATTTCATTCTGGGTAATACCTTCTTAAGCGAACATAAAGTTGTCATTGATTATGCACATAGCACAGTTACTATTGCAGTAGGATATGCTATTTGTAAGGTTGATATTTTAGAAAAGGATATTTTGCCTTTGTCTGATATAGCTTTAATCCCAATTTTGGAAGAACCCTTTGAAAAACCTACAGCTAAGGCTGTTGTTAAAAGTGATGTCAGAATACCCCCTTTTTCAGTTTGTAATGTCTCAATACAGTTTTCGGAGACTCCCTCACATGCTGTTATGTTAGTATTCACAAAGCATTATGTACAAAAAGCATGTTGCTATTCCATCTATTGTTTATGAATCTAAAGATGAACTTTTTCTGCCTGTGCATAACACTTCCGATATTGCGAAATTTCCTATACACGTCACTGACCCTAATGCTATCAATCAACGATCCTATAGGGTTCCTCATAACAAGAAAGAAATTATTGCTCAACAGGTTCAAGAAATGCAGGATACTGCATTATTAGTGAGTCTCAGTCTCCTTGGGCATCTCCTGTTGTCTTTGTCAAGAAGAAAGATGGTTTAATGAGTTTTTGTGTTGACTACAGGAAGTTAAATATTGTAACAGTTACTTCTTCTTTTCCATTACCCATTATTGATGACTTGCTCAGTTATCTTAATGAAGCCTCCTGGTTTAGTTCTCTAGATTTATTGTTGGCTTATTTTCAGGTACCATTAGAGAAAATTTCTAAGTAGTTCACCAGTTTTGTCACTTATTCAAGGGCGGTATCAATTCGAGGGACTTAGTTTCGGGTTATCTAATGCTCCACGCTTTTTCAGTTACATTGCTGATAAATTACTTTGATGACTTAAACTTCAAGAAGGCCCTGACTTATCTTGATGACATTTTGGTTTTTGCCAAATCTTTCCAAGAGCTGCTCGACAATCTGGTGGCTGTTTCTCAGAGACTGGAATGACATAATTTTAAGCTCAACCTGAAAAATCTTTTTTGGGATGAATAAAGTGTAATTGTTAGGTTTTGAAGTACCGAAAGATGATGTTTCTCCAGACAAGATTCGGTCTTTGAAAAATTACCCACACCCAAGAATGTTCGGGATGTGCGTAAGAAGTTAGGCTTATTTAATTTATAAGTATAATGTTATTTTATTTAATTTATTAAAGATTATGCACAAATTGCTTATCCTTTAACCCGCTCACTAGGAAAGACCAAGGCTTTCCTTGGGGGCCCGAACAACAACAGGCTTCTCAAAGTTAAAAGATGCTTTATCTTCAGCACCAGTGTTAGCTCATTACATTCCTGGGGCCTACACTGAACTCCATACTGATGCCAGTGGTCTTGGCGTTGCTAGTTCAACGGCAGGGTGGCCATCTTCGAACCGTGGCGTATGCATCTCGGACACTCTCCAAGTGTGAGGAAATCTAGAATGTTCCAGAACTGGAATTATTGGCCATTTTTGAGTTGACACATTTCAGATCTTTTGTATATGGATGTAAAGTTCATATTTTTTCGGACCGCCATTCCTTGTGTTATTTTAACAACCTTAAAGATTTAATAGGAAGGCCAGCTCGCAGGATTTCTTAAGTTGCAAGAGTTTGAGTACTCCATCTGTTACAAATCTGGCAAATTACATAATAATGCTGACACTTATCTCGTTTCCCTGTCTAGCAGCCTGAGGAACATAATGTCGAAGAAGTCGACGGCCTCATTACTTGTTTGTTGTCTCCCCTGAGGTTTCTGAGAAGCAGAAAGCTGATCCTATTCTTCATTCTCTCATTGACACTTTACAGTCTTGTTCAACCGCCTCTCCAAAATTTTAGGGTACGCGTCTACACTCAAGTCCAATGTCCCTTATAGGAAGCATTCAGGGTCAACAGGGCTTCTTCATTATTTAGTGATTCCTGAGTCTCTAAAGCACGATATTTTGTTTTCATGCCATGACGACCCTCTGTCCGGCGATTTAGGTTTCTCCAAGACCTTCTCTAAGATTAATTCTCGCTACGACTGGGTAAACATGCAGAAGGATATTGTACACTATGTCCGTACTTGTCCTAGCTGTCAATCTCGAAACGCTCTCAAGAATCAACGGCCGGCTGGTCTTCTACAACCCATTCTTGTGACCGCTATAGGTGAACGCTGGGCATTGGTCTTTTAGGTCCCTTACCACGGTCAAATTCCGGCAATTGCCTCGTCATCGTCTATACAGAGTATGCTTCTCGCTGGGTGGAAGCCGACGCTTTACTCGCTACCACTATTCCTCATGTAGCCAAGTTTACTTTACATCGCATTATTTGCCGCCATGGTGCCCCAGCAATGTTACCTTCTGACTGTGGATCTGTCTTTATTAGTGAGGTGACGCAGGAACTGCTCAAATACTTATCAGTTTCGCCACGCTTCACAAGTTCATATTATCCAGCTACCAACGGCCTCACTGAGCGCTTTAATCAGATACTGATATGCGAGTCATTTTGTTGACTCGAAGCAAAGAAACTGGAGCACAGCTTTGCTAAAAGTTATTTTCTCGTACAACTCCTCTGTCCAGGAAACTACAAAGTTCTCCCCATTTTCTTAATTTATGGCCGAGAACCCACTCTACCTCACCAGGTACAACTCCAGTCATCTTCCAACAACCTATTTGTCCATAATACTCTAGAGGATATACAGAAGGCCAGGGAAGCCGCCAATACCAATATATACCAATCTCAACTGAAGTAAAAGCAGAGATATGATATGAAGCGTCGTGATGCGAAATTTCAAGTGGGTCAATTTGTCAAAGTCTTTCCTTTGTTTAGAAAAAAAGCAAAATGTACCAAACTTCTCCATCAATACCTTGGTCCCTTGGAAATTACTAAGCATATCACACTTGACACCTACGCCCTCCATCGTCCTAACGCTCCCAGAACCAAAATCCAGTCAGTACAATATTTCCCGCATCTTCTCTTACTAAGATTCTGTAGGCCTATATAAATTATAATCTGTTAATTACTCTCTCTCTTCCAGATAACAAGTTTTTGCTTATTTCTCCATGTATTTTGTTGTGGCGCCACACTAATTTGGGTGATAAATGTAACATGTACTTACCAGGATAGTTTAATGTGATTCTTTTCAGCTTTGTGAGGGTATTTTAATGTTGTGAGATCAAAGGGTGATATGTTTGTTTGTTTTCTGTTGTTCTCTTGCAGATGTGCTGCTATGTGTTTAATAAGATGATGTACTTGCTGTGTTTGCTGTATGCTCACAGTAATGTAGAATTGATATTCACGAACTATCCAGCTTGGTTACGGTGACGATGCAGTTGTGCCCTCTGTTCTGGATGTATTACCCCTCCCTTGGTGTACTTCCGGAATGATGGAAATGGTCGAAGTGTCATCCTTATCTCTGGTAGCAGTGTTCATGTCCATTCTCTACATTTTCTTGTTTGGATGAGTACGTGTCTCAAAATTTGAATATAGTATAATCTGTTATGTGTCACAATGAATACTTACAATAATTTCTGTTTTTTTGGTCAGTTTCAACTGTTTTTATTATCTTTTGCGAGTTTCTATGAATGTATTTTTCAGAATATTTTGACTAGGGCTTGGTATTCCAACCATGATAAAAGGAGGATACAAAAAGAATTCGAGTTAGTCGCCTGCTAACTGCGCGTAGGGCGTTGTTTTGGGAGTAGGTCCTTAGTGTAGCTTGGTGATGGCCCCCCTAACTATACTAGGTTTTGTAGTTAGTATGTATTTCTGTAGCTATGCTGTAGTTTGTTGGTAGATTGACTTAACAATTTTTTAAGGGTGACATCACATTTTAGTACAAATTTATAAATGTCTCTTGGTCCTTATTGTGTTGATTGTCATAGGATATTGCCATCATTATGTACAGCGTCCATTGTAAAACATTAAGAGACTTAATTTTCATTGTGACTTGTCAAACTATTCAAAATTCTTGTCAATTAATTTTTGTCTATATTGAATATACTCATTAGTATTTAATATTGAAATCAAATAATTGAGCGTTCAATGTATGTTTTTTGCAAGGTCTTGCTCTAGATTTAAATTTTATTAGTTTTGTGTGTCCCCTGCCTTTTCTTTGTATTCTCTTGTCTCATCCATTTTCTTTGTCTGTTGTGAAACCTGATGCTTACCCTAATATTGTTTCAGTCAGCCGGCAGCCTCAGGTAACGCTCGACTCCACAGAAGAGTACAACTCCAGCTCACCCAGAAAATAGCGGTTGTTCACCCGGCCGCACCCGCACAGATGATCCAGCGGTATATCAACATCTATGGACTGTCTCACCACGGCATGCTATGAGGGTGTATCCCTGAGAGACTACGTTATCCATGGATACATTATTACTGTTCACGCGGGGATTCATTAGGGGTTTTGCAATTCCATTAAATTCAATTCATTTATATTCAAGTTATTTTCATTTCTATGTTTTTCTCTGTTGTTCTTTTTTTCCTCTTACCTTTTCGGCGGGGACGTCTTATGTGGGGGGAGATGTGGCGTATCAGTAAACATTGTCATGTCAGACGCATTATTGTGTCATATTGTCGACAGCATTATTGGTTGACTTTGATTATTTCTTTCGGCTGGAAGAGCCCTCTCCTTTGGCGCGGAACACGCCAGAGAGAGAGAGAGAAGGCTTTGTTTGAATCTCGCCCGGGGGGATATATAGTTAGATTACTTGAATGTGAGCGTTGCTTTATGTTTGAGACTGTAAGAAACAAGTCGCGTGTGGCCAGTCCTCGACTTCGAGGCATCCCCGTCTTCCTTTGTTACACTAAGTGTAATGTAGAGCCGCCAAGTGTTTAACAATAAATTACAGGTAATGCGTGTTATGTAATATTTGTGTATTTTGTCAAGAAACCTCACACCCTCTTCTGAATGTAGACACCAAGGTCCCGGTCCTCTCGCCGTTTGTGAGCTACGCGCCTCCCATGTGCGTGTTGGGGTGATAAAAATTTAGTAATTTGCTGGGAACCTTTTGGCCCTCACCCTAGCATGTCAACATTACGCTTTATAATCCATTTGTTTTAAATGAGCGAACGATTTAAGCACAGTGGTGCATTTTAATCCACAAATATGAATTCGTTTCTGGAGTGAAAGTCAGAAAGTATGGCCTTCAAAACGATAATATGTTAAGTATCTTTCCCTTAGACAAACAAACCCATAGATGTTAAGCTGATTATGACCTCTATATTCTATCTCTTTATTTTAGCATCATAGCCCTTGAAGGCTTTCCCTTGGATCACATAACTTTTCAAAAATGTGCTGAAAAGTTGGTGTCTAGATCTCTTGCTGCATGACAAAATTCAGACAATGCTAAAATCAAAAACCTTCCTATTATTCAATCAAGTGAGTGAATAGCTGAAACTGTACGATTCCCTTAATGTTTATCAATTGTTAAGCCTTTGCCAGAAGATGCATGTATAAGAAATGAGAGGAATGGTAAATATGTATGTTTCGTTACAGAGTAGGAGATATTCGGGAAATATGGGGCCTTTGGTAGATGTTGAAAATCGGTTACAATTGAATTAATGGAAATTAGTACGAATGCGCATCATGAATCAGGAACTATCTTCAGTTAATTCCTAATTTTCATCTCGCCAGTTATAGTAACCCTGTGTTAAATATAAACCGTTCAATAAATGTCTACAAGTGTAAATACTTCCTAAAATCATAAAAATTTATGTTTTAGTAATATTGCCATGAATCAACCAGTATTTATTTATCCAGAGAAATCAAAATAGTATGTGTTACACTCAATGACTTTCTTTATTCACTCTTCTGAGCTATTCTTACAGAAGCTTGTTCCTGTATCTACTTGTATACCGAGATAGACTTGGACATAGTTGTGGGTGTAAAAAGGACCCAACAGGCTACAGTAGTCAATGTTTAAAAAGCGAATCGCTATCAGGTTATTTTGAAATTACGAATATCGACTTACAACTTGAAAAACGTATAAGTATGAAAGTCCAAACGAGAAACAAAGAATATCTCGGAAATGTGTAAAATTCCCCAAAATGCTATTTGATAAGTGATACGAGATTTACATTTTTTGTGCAGTAAGTTTTTGTCTCACGTTTGAGTTGTCATGTAAGTATCTTAAAAAAATATCTTAATCAAAACCGTTAGAGATATTTTTGAGCAAATAAAATTTTTTTGAAAAATCTTCCATACAAAGAGTAGTTTGGAATAGGAAAATTTTCTTGAAAATTCTTGTAGCCCATCTTTGGAAGATGCTGAACCTCAATACCGAGTTTATTATTTATCATACATTTCGTTTTGAATCATGTTGTTCACAGACACACACATACACACGAACGTTTTCCAAAAATGAATTTTCTTTTATTAATGGGATCTTAAAACGTGCGTTTACTGCTAATCTCGATATCGAATTATTTGGTGGATTGCAATATTTCCCCTACCTACTAGGTAACATGGTAGAGAGAGTAAACGCGAAAAGTTGGATATGGTTTATGGATGCATGACGAAGATTTTCAAGCAATTTCTGCAATCAAACAACTCTTTATATACAAAATTATTCCCCAATTTTTATTTTATATGTGTAACAAGGGTGATTATAATACTATCGTTTGCATGGCAAAGTTCACATATTTAAATCTGTGCAATGAACTGATGAAGCCTTTTCGTTCTCATTGCACAATTTAGTGTACTTCAGATACCATTAAAGATGAAAAAAAAATATTTTAAGTGAAATTTTGAACACATTTTGTACAAAGGTATATGGTTATAAAGAAAAAGAAATATAAAAAATGATGATTTTGCATTTATTTACATTTCAGTTTCACTGTTCGTAATACCCTAGCTCTATCAGTATATATACTCGTTTGGTAGCTTCGTCCTCCGTGGTGTAGGGTACCTTGCTAGCCTCTAGTTCCCTAGTTCGCGGGTTCAAACCCGGCGGAGGGCGTTGAATTTTTCGAGCGTAAAATCCTTATCATGTCTTCCTGTCGGAAGAGAAGTAAAGCCGGTGGTCGCTTGTCGTAGATTTATGGAAGATAAAAGGAGCTCAAGACTGATAAACAGGCCTGTGGGCAAAATTTCCGGAGTTTCAAACCCATTATTGAATGGGATGCTTAGAACCATAGCAGTTAAAGAGCGTTCATAAATAAAACTCATTTTATTACTTTCGCTTTGGTAGCACTGTGGCTCATGGGACAAATCAGTTTCGTTTACCACTGGAGGTACCTGTATTTTAAGTCTCTTCAGAAGTTTCTGCTATAAAGTAAGCTCCTAGTGTTAAGTGTAAACTTAGGTGTTAAGTTTTAACAACTAAGCTATGTAGTTTTTAAAGGTTCGCTTCGAAAGCACAACCTTAGGAATTAATATTTGCATTACTCTCGTTAGCAGAATAACTTCTATGCTTGGGCATACAAGATGCTAGCCTGAAAAAAGCGTGATGGTTTAGATAGGTTCTATTATGGAAATACAAGTGGTATTTTTCAAAATTCCTATGTTTTTTGTGTCCTCGTGCTTCTTGAGTTTCCCTGTGTAGTAAAGCAGCGTCAGCCAACTCAGTTGCATGTGACGTAACACAATTTCTGGAATTCGTAGGCAGGACATCAAGATGGAAGGGAAGGGCAGTCTTGTGTCTTAAAACCGCTTAGGTGCTGCACTTCATTTACTCGGTTTGCTCTTCGCTATATGGTTGTTCTTAGCTATATAGGTCACATTTAACTGAATTTAAAATGGCCGTCATTACACTAAGCTGAGGTATTGCCATCCTTAAAATGGTATGCCAGTAAATGCATATATATATATATATATACTATTCTCAGAATCATGTTATATACCATGGCGTATATTAATGTTACATAAAATTTATGAAAGTAAGGTTTAATTAATAACTTGCTCAATACAGCCCGTTTATCAGATATGTCTGGTTTAAAGGAAGAGCATTTTATGTTTGACTTTATCAGTGAATTATAGCCCCCTTACGCATATATGCACCGAACTTACAAAAAGGCTTTGGTCCACTTTTCATTTTTTTATATAAAGTTCTCTTGTTATATAAAGTGCCCAAATTGTCATTACTGTTTTGTATTACCGCTTATTACTGCAATTACACACACAAACACCCGTGCCTATGGCGGGACTCGAACCCAAGATCTCAGCTCGTCGGCGCGCCGAAGCTAAACACTCCAGCGACCACGGTTACGAGCGCCGGCAATATTGAATGAAAGAGGATCAAAGAGGATCGTGTTAACAAAAGAGCTAGAAATACGTAGATTACGCTACGAACTAGCCTAAATGTTTGTTACCGTTAAATCTGCTTAGTTTGCATTGCAATACTTCTCAGTATTGTCATATTTAGACAGCAGCAGCAAGGAAGGAAATATATAAAGTGCAAGTGAGCATATTCCGTACACTAAATATTGTATATATTTATTTGATACGAAATTGTGTAGCAAAAATGTAAGCGCTAAAACAATTCCAAAGAAAAGCACACGAAGCACACAATGGCGTCTACACAAATAAGAACTATTCGCTTTAAACCCAACAGTTTGGTTATCTTAAAGATACTGCCTGTGTCACCAATATAACAGCTGCAATTAAAACCAACTACACCATATCTTCGCCATGGGTGTACTTTAGGAACAGTTGCTATAATTTACTTGAACTGAATAACTAGAATATAAACAGGATTGTAATAGGGAAAATATGATGCGTTTATATTTTGGTAAATTCCAATACCTTGCGATCTCTGTAACAGTAACTTCGCCTTTTCCTTCGCATCACCCACTTTATATTTCCCCTGGGTTTATAATTGGAAGGCAGGAGCATTAAGAGACTGGCTCGCGACGTCATAGATCATTGAGTTGCCTGACAATGCAGTAAAAGGACAAGGGTGGTTTATGCTGAGAAACAGAAAATATGTAGGGAAGAAATACTAACGAGTTTACTAACAGTGTAACGATAACACTGTGTAAATGATTACACTGTAAGGATAACTGTTAAGAGACGAATACGAAGTGTAGATACCTCATGGGTGTATTAACAGTTATAACCTGGTAGCCATGATTCCATTCTCATCTCGTTATCGTTATTGTCTCCACCATCATTTGAAGTAGCAAGAAAAAATAAAAAATGGAAACACAGTGTGGTTCCCGCAATTTTGTAGTTTTCCAACAAATGTCTTGTTAAAAGCCCTTGAAATGAGGGTATTTTATATGATTAAGCTCATTATGTTCTGAAATAGTGCAAAAGTCTTGAGAATGCAATTAATATCACAATGTACATCATAGGCAAAGTTCGTAAGCCACGTGTAACATGCAATGGCACATCGGCAGCTGTGACTTGAGCAATAATTGTTCATCAGCGGAGACATTCACGTGATTACATTAAGTTTCGGTTGCTAATTTTTACCTTTGAAGCAAGCTTACGTGCACAGTGTCCCTTTTCCTTTAATACTCTAGGGACGATAGTCAATAATCGTAATTAAAACAAAATTTTCACCTGTAACCGAGAAATGAACCTGGATGTTCGGATTTTGAAATAAAGCATTAGATCGTAGAGGCAATGACCCGGCGTTGTTTTCCTCTCCACTGGTTTGCATCTGTCATTTGTTTGTGTATATTTTTTCTGTCATTCCAATTACGCGTTGTTTCCAGGTTGATCTATTTTCTTTCAAATGTTTATTTACTCTATTTTTACTTTCTCTACTACGTATAGTAAGTAGGGGAAGTATTGTATTCCACCCAAAAATTCGATACCGAGATTTCACCGGAAATACATGTTTTGAGGCCTCCTGAATCCCAAAAATGTATTTTTGGAAACATGTCCGTGTGTGTGTGTGCCTGTGAACAGCATAACTCAGAAACGAACAGTCGGATAAACACCAAATTTGATATTTAGGTTCAGTATCTTCCAGAGATGCGACACGAAGGTTTTGCAAGAAACTCCCTTCACCCCAGATTACCCTTTACATGGAAAATTTTTCGAAAATTTTTATTTTCTCAAAAACGGCTCTAACAGCACAGTATCATATGTTTAAGACATTTTTATGGCAAATAAAATGTATACTTGAGTTTTCTGTAAATGTCTCCAAAGTATTCTTCATTGTGAACGACTTTTGCATAACTGGTAAACCATAAGAGATAGACAAAATTTTACTACACACAAAATGTAGATCGCGTTAAAATACACAATTTATGTCATATAAATTTTTTTTGTTAAGTGAACCATTTTCGAGATATTGCTTGTTATTCCCTTAAACTTTCCAATACCTATACTTTTCCTCAAATGGGAATTCATTATTCATTTTTTTATCTTGGATATGCAAAGAGTATTAATCTGTGGCAAAGCAAATGGTGCTGCACATAGCAACCGGCTATGAAGAGGCATGTCTTTGTTTAAAGGCTACTGTATTTCTATATTGCCCTTGCAAATACAAAACCAGGGGAACATAGTACGCCTTAAGCGATAGTCAAATGTTTTTAGAACTGGCCGCTACGTGTAAAATGTAATCCTCTTTGCATGCCGAGAACATAAAAAAAGAACAACGAATTCTCAGTTAAGAAAAAGTGTAAGTATTGGAAAATTCAAAGAAATAACAAGGAATATCTCGAAAATGGTTCACTTTACAAAAAAAAGTTTATGACATATATTGTGTGTTTTAATGAGATCTACATTTTTATGTAACATTTTCTTTATCTATGTCTTAAACATATGATACTTTAATCAAAATCGTTAGAGCCGTTTTTGAGAAAATAAATTTTCGAAAAATGTTCCATGTAAGGGGTGGTTTGGGGCGGGGAGATTATCTTGAAAACTTTCATGTCGCATCCCTGGTACATATTGAACCTAAATACCAAGTTTGGTGTTTATCCGACTTTTCTTTTTTGAGTTATGCTGTTCACAGACAGACAGACACACACACACACACACACACACACACACACACACACACACACACAAGACATACACACGGACATGTTTCCAAAAATGCTTTACTTTTTATGTCCTGGACATGCAAAGAGAATGCAATGCTCCACATAGCAACCAGCTCTTAAAAGGTTTGACTATCGCTTGAAGCCTACCATATTCCCATTACACCTACAAGAAGATTAGCAATAAGATAGAGTCTGCAAATGATTATCTCGTTTAACATTCAGCAGCGTTTCTAATCAACTTATTTTTTCCATCATTGATTGTGTTAAGTTTTTAGTTGGGGAGCCGGTTTTACTACAATATATTATACTAAAATATATTAATTAACGTGTTATATAAATTAAGTATATATTTTGTTCTTTCTTGGCTGTTTAAGTTTATGACAAATAGTATGGCATTATTTATATGGATAAGTAAGTATATTCATTGTATTTTTATGTCTTGGCATAGTTCCAAAAAAAATTATTTGGCAGCCATTCAGGAATTAGTTTTTATTAGTTTCCACTTTATTCTTAAATTTCATTTGAATAGCTTTTCGAATAGCAGTAATCACAAAAACTGTTTTATCATTCTTTGCTCTAACAGAACCAGAAATATACTAAAGACGTGCCTGTTTAAAACATTGTACTTGTTATTGAAGTTATTAACAAATTCTTTGAATCTGATTCAGACGAAAATAAAACTTTTGTTTCTGTTCATCTAACATGTAAAACAAATATCCAAATGAAAATGTGTATCGAAATGAATGTGATTTAGATAGATATTGCAAAATATAAGCGTAGAAAACAGTTTTAAGAGTCACCGAGACTTCAGTAGGAAAGTGTAAGGTATACATTAAGTACTCAAGGTAAGAACAGACAGGCAGACAGATGTCACCGGAAACATCGCTTGAAGTATGCCATCACAGCAGCTGGGCAGCTTAATAAAACACACTACACAACTTATAATTGATTTTAGTACCCATGTCAATGCCATGCTGAAGAAAGTTTGTCATAAAGTTTATATGGTGTTTTTGTAAGTCATCTTATTACCTTCTTTTTGTCCTGTGGTTCCCACGTAGGTATACGATTGTTGTATCAATGTCTCCTTATTGGAAATGAATGTGTAACCAGTCTAATAGATAATTAAAATATATTAATTTCTATCCCAATGCCTATTAAATATTCAAAAACCCGAATAAACCATCCTCCTGTGTTTATTAAATTTAATACCAAGAATGGCATTATGGTGATTTTTACTTTCATCATGTAACATAGCAGCTCCATCTTCTTTAAATTTATTACGATAAATTGAATTATTCAATATTGTGATAGAGTCTGCAATAGTGAATATGCTTCTTAGTATTCATATAGTTGAAAGACAGTGTAATAAAACATAAAATGAGAGTAGATTAATGCTCATATAACTTGATTATACTTATCTTCTAATAATCCGTGATGACTTCATGTAATAGTAATTCCTGTGTGTAGCGAAGTCTCGGGATTGTTGAAGATTTGAATCATGGAGTTTTGACAGAAGAAATTAATAAAAAAGTGCCAGTACACTTAACCGATTTTTTTCCATGGGGTACCATTTTACAGGTATCCAATATAGTTATACCATGCTATTCCTATAAAAGGTGAGTTCTGCAGACTTTACCTTAATCAAGCAAATAAAACCGTTTGACAAGAAATTATTTCAAATTAGGCTATCTAGTGTTGTATGTATACACACAGACACACATGCACACACACACATACACACACACACATTGCGGTCAAAAATGTCGGACACTTAGGGTAGTGGGTGCAATACTGGAAATTTAAAGAGAATAATAAGTTAGTAAACATAACGAAGCAGAAATCTTGACATTGTTTATTGCCTTATCGAATTTTAATGTGATAATAATCATCATTGTTTTTAGTTTGTTCCAGTGGATTTATATAAAAAATAATGGTAAATTTGCTCCTTTCTTTGTGGCATGAGCCATTTCCGAGATAGTCCTTATAATTTGTTTGAATTATTTAATGCTTTGTAATTTTTTTTAAAGCTGCTGTTTCCATTTCATAGCATTTTTGTTTTGTAATTTTAACACCTAAATTGAAGAATTGCACCTTTCGTTGAGTTATTATTATTATTGTTGTTGTTGTTGTTGTTTGTATTTTTAGCACCTGATTTTCTCACATAACAAATTTTAATTAACACTATTACATGCTAACATACACGTTTATTTCTCACTGAAAGCTGCGCCAGACTTTTAATTTTATTGTAATTGGCAAAACTCGCGAACGGATTTTGCTCTTTCTCAGGCATACTGGCTGATTACTGCAAGTCAGTTGGTATGAGTCGAGGTACTCTCTACCTTTAAGACAGCCTCTATTTAACGGCTGAAGATATGTTATCGGTGTAGTGTGCCTACACCCGCTGTCTTGCATGTGGATTAGGATGGGGCGGACCCAGTTTAAATAGTCGGTGGAAGGCAGGTCTGGAAAATGACGGGGCAGGCAGAAACACCCAGTGTGATACCGTTTTGCAAAAATGCACAAATATTTACAATTGAATACATACACTTTAAAAATGACAATGAATAATAAATAAACCTTACAGGAACAGATAAATAAGAAGCAATTTACCAACAGGGCTCTAAATGTCATATACCGTTTCTATCGGCTCAAAATTTGTCACATAATGTTTTTTTTCCGACGATTATGTAAGGTAAGCGGAGACTATAACCTAAGTTCAGAAAATGCAGATTCTGAAGTTTCCTTAACTGTGTAGCTAATCCAATTTTAACAAAATGTTCCGCGCAAGCGCGTGAAGAGTATAACTCAAAAGAAAAAAAAGTCGAATGCATATGAAACTTGGTATTTAAATCCAGGAACTTTCAAGCAAAAAGGTGAAAATTTTGACAGAAGTCTCCTTCTCAAACGGCTCTATACATAGAAATATTATTTTCAGCTTTCTCAAAAATGGTTGTAACGATTTCCATTCAATTGGCATATGCTTAAGGAACTGATATAAAGAACAGCATTTATGTCTTAAATAGTATGTGAGAGCCGCCTAATTCTGATTGAATTTTGTATAATAGGGAGACCATATGAGTTTTAACAAAAACTAAAGGAAAAATATAGAGCGCAATGAAGTATTCAGTTTACATAAAAAGACTGTGTTGTAGTACTTTTGAAATATTCTTTGTTTTACGTTAAAAGTTTTCCCGGTAAGAATCTAGATTGGTCACCATCTGTGAATCTTTTAAAATGAGCGATTTCATTTTCTTCACTTGAATCTATGATGACGAAGAAGAGCTGACTTGTTATGGTGTGTGTGTATGTGTGTGTACATACCAGTTTTTAAATACTCTATAAAATAGTTTTTGATTTAATAAAACACATGTTTTAGACAAAGCTTGCTTGCTTTTGTGCGTAAAACCAAAACTTGTTAAAAAAAGAAATTTAACAAGAATTTAATTCACCATGAAATGACCTAAAATAATAATGTTGTATAGAAACTATCATTGCTTTTACCCCTCAAATGAAGACATCACTTAGTTCATATTTCCATTTCACTAATGTAAACTAGTTCAGTTTTCCCTGTCACTGCTTTCTTGCGACGTAGCGGCGTAAGTGAAATACGCACGAAGCATGCCTCTTCTTCTGAAGGCTAACTCTCTGAGGAGTGCAACACAGGATTCTTTAATCCCTCGCAGTAGAGTACGTCGTAGCTGTCGCCACAAACGTACCCGTAAACGCACTCACCAACTCACTTACTATCTACTCACTCGCGAAGACGCTGGCTTACACAGTCTCTGGAAGTTTCCACAGAACATTCTAGAATGGCGGGTGAAGGGAACTTCAATAAAATTGTGGTTATCTGTCGATGGCACTTCTGGTGTTCACGCTGAGCGATAGCTCTATCGCATCTATTTGGCTCTCCAACTGCACCGCCGCACCAACCTCCCGATAAGCTTGGCCTATAAACGCTGTGCCACACAACTTTATCCTCAGAGCTGTTCATCTCGAGTGGTACCGCGGTATAAGCAGCAAGGCTATCAAATGAATCCTCATCAGCTTCGCCAGGGCTGACGCCGAATGTGCTATACGTCGTCGTTGGGACTATTGATCAGTTTATACGGACAGTCCCAGAAACGTTGCAACGTCGGTGACTTCTCTTTTGTCCTCACGGGACGATACAGCTATAAGACGTTACCCACCTGGAATCCGGAACCTTCATCAAACGGTCTTAGCGTGCCTTCATCCGGTCACTTGCCCAAGTATCTCCCAATCTGTCCGTTGGCTCCCCGACATTTTACCGTTGCATTCGACCCCGACTGCGTGAAGGTGGCCCATGACTTGCCGCGCAGATATTCCATTGCTGGCACCACTCTTCACATCGCTTCGCAGATGCCAGTAATGTAATCGGTGACGTAGTTTCTTCATGATCTGATTTGTATTCAGGTGCCCTCCAGTAGTACCAGCAGGGATTTTCTCAAGGGCTTCCTTCAGCCGTTCCACTTTGGTTTTCCCGTCTGGGGACATCCAAACTCTCTTCAATAGGAATTTACTGATCACCAGGGAGTCCCATTGCTTCCAATATCGCTTATGAGTCGAGTCTTTGAGAGCAATATCTACTCACATTGGTGTATGCCAGATTCTTTATTCTTAATGTGGTCTATGCCTTGATCCTCCAGTTGCTCTCTCCTCAAGGTGTCCGCATCTCAGATGATTTCAGATTTCTCAGTGACCCGGCACAGGGCTGCAGCACTCTCCTTCGTCTCAGCCTTCAAACATTGGTTGCAGTTTTTTTGACAGGGTCCTCGAGAAAGGGAACATTCTTTTCGTTAGAATGGGCGTCCTCCCGTCCGTGCTCCTTTATGAAACGAGGGACAGACGATGACAGAGATTCAGGCTCAGGATCCATCTTTGGCGAAGGAAAAAAGAAAAGGAAAATGTTCCAACCCCTTGACGTTTTTATAAAATCAATCTCAAAGAATTCAGGTCAAAGAGAAACATTCTCACCAAGTGAAATTGTTGAAGGCCTGTAAGAAACACTCCCCCATAATAAAGATAAAGAAGATGAATAGAAAGTACTTTCACCAACGAAAGTGAAGGTGGAATATCCATCGTTGTTGACGAACTCTTCACATTCAGTGATGATCCTTTTCTTTACAAAAAAACTGCTAAAACACGGGCTACATAGAACAATAAATGTGATAAAACATAATAAAGACAGTGACTTTTCAAAACCAAAGTGTCGGTTTAATGATGGTGCCAACCAGGTGATTTTTACTGTGCATAATTTTCGAGAAAGCTGACAAAGAGTGGTGTTATTTTTAAGGGCTATTTAGTTTATCCTTAAACTCGGGAAACATTATTTTGTGCACCATGCACTCTGTTGGGAAAACATCACCTTAGCAGGCCCTTATGGATTTTCGGACAATTAACATTCAGAGTTAATTAAAACTCATGATAAGGGTTAAAGGCACCGAGAGTGTGTACTTAGTTTTAAATCAGAAGCTCTGCTCTGACCTGGATAGATGAAAATGTATTCACACAACTTGAAAATGAAGAGTAGTATTGGCGTAATGCATTACAGTAGGTTGTCGCTGTCGTGAAGAAACTTTCCTCTTGAGGACTGTCTATCCGTGGTGATGATGAAGTACTTGGACGTTTTCATAGGGTAACATTTTAATGTGCATGGAAATTATTGCTTAATCTGATCTGTTGGTCGCTAGCCACATGTCACCATCTAAGTATTCTGGAAGTGGTAAAACTTTGTACGTCATTTGCTACATATAAAAATAATCAAAATCATGGGGAACAGAGTATTTGAAGAAATAGTGACACAGTTATTGCGTTTAAATATTATTCCATCATTATTGACTCAAACTCTGAAATAGCACAAATAATTAGTTAAGTTGTGATTTACATCACATCAACAAAGAGGGGTTAACAGAAGAGCGGTTTTTTGAATTTGTTCCAATAGAGGACAATGGCCAGAAGCTGTCAGTACTCCACTTTCTTGTGAGACATGGATTGGACATAAGTACGGAATCACTTAAACACATTTTTCAGTAAAGCGGACTTGAGTGGCAAATTCCACGCTATAACCTGAAGGCCTGATTGAGAACAGATTTGCAGAAGCTTGAGAAAGATGTTGACGCTATCATCAGGGAATCGTCGACAATATACGGAATGAAAGTGAGAAGTCTTGATGAAATCTGATGCTAGAGATATAATAAAGAAGTGGTGTAGTCCTGAGATATATGTTATGCTTGGGATTCCATTCTAAAAATATTCAATGTTGCAAGTAAGCATTTACAAACAGCAGACATGGACTTATTCACCGTTATGAGTTTGTGCAGTTCTTAGTTGGTTTCTTGGAAGAAATGAAATGGAATGGAAGATTTAAAGAATCTATGTTAGAAAAACTTTGAATCTCTTTGTAACATTACTACAATTGAAAAAAGAGAAGAAACGCATTAAGTAAAATATTCCTTAATACGTTGATTTAGACACTGAAGACACTGATGAATCGCAGGATTTACAGATATTCTTCCTTTTGATTTTGAATAAATTGGCTGAAAAAGTGAGTTTGTTATTACAAGAACTTCAATAAACTGTAGTAGCATATATAGAGGAAAGCTGGATCACTTTTTGCCTTTAATGGGAAAGGATAGGGAAAACGAAGGTAGATGCTAGGTTGAGAGAGCCTTCAAAGAGGAAAATGCGTTTATATGGGAGATACAGGGAATACGAGGGCCGATGCTAGGTTAGACAGTGGTAGAAGGAAGGGAATGCGCTTTATATGAGAGAGATAGGGAATACGTGGAGAGGTGCTAGGCTATACAGATGCTGAAGGAGGGGAATATAGGCTTATATACTGGAGAGATACGGAATACGAGGGAGGTGCTAAGATAGATGTGAAAACTGGCATGCGTTTATATGAGAGAGATAGGAAACCGAGGAGAGGTATTAGGCTAGCACGGGTTGAATGACAAAGTATACGCTTATATGAGAGAGACCAGGAAAAAGGTAAGAGAGAGAGAGAGATAGAGAGGGGTGAGATCCTATGCTAGGAGATAGCTAAGGGAGGAGTAAACGGTTTATATGGCAGAGGTAGGGAAAACAATGATAACTCTTAGTAATTGTGGTTAAAACTGTTATACAAAGAACCGCATTATTCAAGAACTTTAATAACAAAAAACGTCTAAGTATAGTTCTTTGTACGGTATTCGAGGAGGGGTCTTTAGTGGAAAACCGCCCCTAAGTCCCAATAGTTATAAAATGGGAGATCCAGGTCACTTAATATGCAGGAATTTGCAATTAATATTCTAATTAAGTCCCTCCTTCCACTTGCCACGCCTCGTGTGGTACCTCTTTGTGGCAGCTGAGGTCATCAATTTTGTGACGTATAATGGAAATGTTGAATGGCAATTACTGTTGTGCTATTAAGGTCTTCCATCCCTTGTCCAAATGAACAATGGGTATCATAAATTATACTTTGTAATCGCGCAGACAAAAAAGAGACGCTGTTCTCCACATCACCTTGCATTCCGAAGTGTACTTGCACGTGTGGCTAGGAAAGCCTACGTGTCTCAATCCCCTCCGGCCCTCCTCATTACATGGTCTGCTTTTATACCTGACTGCTCTTTCAAACACACACACACACCTACGCAGTAACAAAAAGCCAGGCTGGCGCCATACCCCCTGGGCAACCTTCATTAATAGAGAATCTCTGGGAGCAATAAATCTTGACAGAGAGGGTGCCCATGTGGCTGCGTGGGAGAATGAGTAATAAATTACGCTTTGTTATAGACTCCGACATTCTGGCGTCCTAAGCTTCATTACCTGAGTAGTAATATTTTTTTCTGCCTAAAAGAGAAACGCTGCAGCTGTGCCCATATACCTAGCGGGCCCTTTGTTTGACGACAAAAATTCCCCGTCCCCTTGCATTCATCAGTAGCAGATTGTTATACAAAGTAAGATCTCACTTCGTACCCGCACGAAGACCTACGGACATCTCCGAACAAAGATATGCATACTCAACACATTCTAACTCTCTTTTTTTTGCATCTATCATCTCTTTCAAACAGCGATATCAAAAATGCGTTTAACGTATATCATTACCTATATTAAACCTTGGTGTATACTTAGATATACTAAGGTCTGTGTTCGAATCTTACTGCAAGCAAAAGTTTAATGTTTAATTGCTAATGCAAAATGATACTTGAGCGGATATTTTGAAACATAATTATAGCGTTACGCGGATTAAAGAAAGACGTTCTCAGGTATGCAGACGTTGGTGTTTGGTCTTAGTGTAGCAAAACATTAAAAACTGTTAAACTAAGGAACATAGAGTAAGGTGAATCATGTTAATTCTTATATATCATTACTATGCTTAATGCAAGACATTCTTAGGTGTGCTGATGTCCGAGTTCGCTTTTCACTTCTGTGAAACTCCAATGCTTAATAAATATTAAACTATGGAGTATGGACGGTAAGAATAAAATGTATTTAACAAATATAATTATACATATATTAACCCCGGTGTATAATTAGGTATCCCGATGTCTAGACTCGACTTTCTCTTCTATCTTTCTATTTGTTTCTTTTTTCTTGACTTGCATACATCCGAGGATTTATATATACACGTGACATATACAGAGCCATTACACATACATATATACGCACACGCATACACCAACATGCACGCACAAACACACACAGTCACATGCACCAGCATTGGAAGTTATTGCCTTTACAGAATTCAAAGATCTTTGTTTCATTTCCCTGCAACCTAGCGAAAAGTAATTCTTTTCAGGCTACCACATTTCACGTGACTTTTCATGCCATCCCATTTTTATAACTTGTGTAAATGCATTATGGAGATACTCTCTTCTGAGTGAGAGAGAGAGAGAGAGAAATAATTGAACCAAGTAGGAATAGAAAAGCTGAGAGCCACTCCGCGTGTGCAGAAGGCAATGGTTCCATTGGTTGCAATAATCGCTTGACGTGTAAACATCCCCGCCATGGCGATGTGCTAGCATAGGCAGGGCGGATTTAGATCTCTATATAAACAGCTAACGACGCTTACTAGAACCATTGTGAACTTATTAACTCTACATTTAAAGTTTAAAGAACCCCAAAATCAACGTGATGTGATTTTTAATTTAAGATTATGTGTGAGTCATCGATTTTTACACATAGCACTCAACACTAATCCAATGCAAGGTGAGGGAGACTTTACAAAACTATAAAAATCAGTTGGAAAGGTAGAATGAGACGATTGAGAGATCCGTGGTTCGAATGCCGGCTATGGCATTGAATTTTTTAGTCTTCTGATTCTACCTTTCCAATCCTGTCCAACTCACCGGTTGCATGGAGGAACAATTAGATCCTACAAAAATCAGTGTTGACTTTTTTACAATGCATGTAATTTTGTTTGAACGATACAGTGCATAAAAGGCGAATCGGTGCAAGAGTATCATGTCTTTATCTGAACTTTAAACTCACAAGGATTTCTCGGCGCAATGTTCCTTCATTCACATTTATACGGGTTTTTTCTACACATTCTTATTTCATAAACATCCATGCGATTACTCTCCACACACATTCGTATTCCATTAACAATCATACGATTTTCTCTACTCATTCGTTTTTTCTCTTCAAATTCTTCTTCCCTGAACATTCATACGGTTTTCTATACCTCCTATTTGTTTCACAATTACAGTGATTACTACATCCACTCTTCTTCTATTAACATTCATTCGATTTTCTCTACACATTCTTCTTCCATTAACATGCATACTATATTCTATACACATTCATTGTTTCTCTACTCAACCCTCTTCCGTTAACACTCATACGTTTATACCTACTCATTCTTTTACACAGAAATTTCTACACCCACTCTTCACCATCACACAGATTTCTCCACATACATGATCGTCACAAACTAGCACCCAAAACTGCCCGAAGAGCACAAAGATGCATATAAACACTTTAATTGCATTCATATATATAAACATACTTACAAACCACTGCTTTGTTACAAAATTAACACCTCTACAAAGCAACTGAACCTGTACGAAGACTTCCGAGTATACCCGATCACAAATATGCATAAACACACTTCCAAAAATACTACGGTCCTGTAGCACAACACATACTTTGGTTCTAATATAAAGAAATGCGTAACTTGTCCTTCCGCCTAAATAATGAATTGAAAAAGTAATTCACGATCAATGTCTGTTACAGAGCGTCCCGCAGATAGACTTAACAAGATGGCTGAAACGCGTAGTTTCCTACCAACTGGGCGAGTTCAAGATCTTGAAATATGGCTTAAATATATGAGATAAAGGCCTTAAACAGAGCTCAAACAAGATACGGTACCAGGATCGTATCTTCACTGGAGGATTGCCAAGTGTTCTTGCCTGAACGATATAATTCGTTATCCGACGAAGAACTTGCAGACATGTCAGGGAAATTATATTCGGAATATAAGGGCATGACAGATGGGGAAATTTAATACATGCAAATTGTCCCTTGTATCCGCAGCGAAGGTATGTAGAAATGTCAAACTTAAGTATGCAATGTTTTCGTATTTTACTATGAAAAAAATTCATAAACAAAACAGCTGTCTAATTGATATTTACATATAAAGATACAAAAATTAGGTGCTATAGAATTTATAAAAAATACATAAAAACACAATGTTACGTGTCTTCATATAACTCCTGATATCCAAAAGTTTATACAAATCAGTTGTGTTTCATTTTCCATGTAGCCTGACAAGAAATGGAATTCTTTACAGCCTACCTATACCTCTAAGTTATGTTCTCTAAGATTCTCATTGTGTAATGTTTCAAATCGAATAAGGGGAAGAAGAAGAAGAATAGATTTGCAGCTCAGGAAAGGATGCCGATGCTCTTGAAGGATAGAATAACTAGCCTGACTACATCACCGAAGCATGCAATAAACGTGCATGCTTCGAGAAGCCGCAATTGTTAAGATAAGATTCTTATATAGCATTCCAAGTCATATGTTGTAAAACAGGGATAATTTTGTATACATTTCAAGGCATAGCTTAGAGTTAGCTCGAGCGAGTCTCCTTATATTCAGTGAGAATAGGAAGTGGGTGCAGTAATTTAAATGATTGTTAAAATACCTTTTAAATGTTGATGAGACTTGTAATTTCAAAAACCTTGAATCCTGTATGCATTAAAATTATCAAGACTATATGCTGTGGGGGTAAAATGATGAAAATAAAGAAACTTTCATTTAAATAATAAACAAAATTTGCATAACCTAACCATTACAAGTGTAACGTCATATGCAGGAACAATGAGTTGGAAGAAGTAGTGCAATTGTATGATAAGAAGTAATAAAAATAATGAAGGTGCGGTTTTACAGCTTGTTTTATTCATTCAAAAATCATTACATTCCTAATGAAACGGAAATCCCTTCATCACAATGATTAGTTTAAAATAAAAGCTGTATCACATGCTACAGAGACTCCTAAGTAAATATTTTATCATGAATTATCAAATGATACAATGAGGTCTGTGCAGAGATATTTGTACTAGCTTGAATTTATATTCTGATGTTGACAGCTCCGTAGACAAATTCCTCTTTTTGATGCGAACAATCTATAACAAATATAGGGGCATATTTAAGAAAGTCTTTTCTGTTCAAAAAGGGTAATTCCCTTTTTCATAATAAGAGTTTGAGTACATATCATACAATGATGCAAATCTCTAGATTCCAAAGTCCAAGCCCATGTGGTGATAGGGATATCATTCACTATTAAGATAAAGTCTCAAAATTGTTAAAATGATTCAAAAGGGAACAGTCTTTAGATGTATGACTCCATCTTAAAGCCTGAGCGCCTAAAATGACAAATCTCGGCTTCTTCATTTTCTATGTGGTGCCAACATTCGAGGTGAATGATTTAGCTTGCGGCACAGCAGGCTAAGTATGCAGTTCCGTGGTCCTAAATGGGAGAAACATAGTCTAATCCGACTTGGCAGTCTTGAGGATTTCACCATTTCAGCATCAGAAAGTCGAATCACGGACATTCTCCACTCGATTCGTCCTAGCTTAACAGAAGCATTCTCTTCACCCTGAGGCACCACAATGCACGTTTTTTAATTTTCTTGAATCGAATCACAACCAACTCACCTTGCTAGTGGGTATGAGTTCCTTGTGACCGGCAGCAAAATCCCAGAAACATCGAAAGCAGTACTATAGCATTTAAGGCTCCATCCGCTGCATGTACAATGTCCATGTCTTCTCCTGGATAACACCATTCATTATTCAGCAGACGATCAGAATCCATTGGGTTGAGAGCAGCATAGTTGTGTAAAGTTGATGCGATCCAAGTGGGTTGGTTCGATCAACATTTGACCCGTTCATATCCAATTGAATCTCCTCAAACATGCATGCAATAGAGTTATTGGCAGGCTTTACAGTAGTAGGGTATTCATTTGCTTTGGTAATACTTCCAATGATGTATAGATAACTTCAATTAGGTAAAGTATATAAATTCTCTGCTTGACAAGCGATACTAATCTCGTCATTAGCGTCCAGAGCTGATGTGTTATAACACAGGTGTTCCTATTCTTTGGTGATCTCTTTGTCGAATCTTGGCGTCTCGTTAAAACTGGAAATGTACAAGATTTTAGGATTCTAAAGCCCAATACCTGGAGGAACTCTCGATTGAATGACGTTAACACACTGTTTGTCAATTGCAGAACATGGAGTGGGTGTGGAATCAATCCGTTATTATATCCACGAAACCGGTGATTTCTTCTAAAATCTCGTCGAATCGCTCCATCATTATATCCTCGACGTCGCCGATTTCTTCTTCTAGAATCTATGTGCATTGCGTGGGATGTGAAGTCTTATGCTTATATGCCTGTTTCTAAAGTCAGTGATAATGTAGCATCAGATGATTCCACTCTTTTCCAAGGCTTTTCAGCCAAGGTCTTCTGTGCAATGTTTCTTGAACCAGAGTCCTTATTCTGAGCGTAGGCAATGTAATGAGGTTTCAGCCTTCGTGTTATTGTTTGCTTCCGAGGTCTCCTCTCTTTAATATTTTTTCTAGCTTTGACCCAGGGCCGCAGGATCTGTAAACACGCAAAGGTGCTTTAAATGGCTTCCGGTTAATGAGATAGTTGATTAAACTGAAACCTCTTGCAACCTCAACCTCGTTAGCTCTAATGATATACTAATTGTTTATATTGGCGCCTTGTTCCTTTATACTCTATAATTGCTTACGGTCATTAGCGCATATACATTAAGCATGAATTATTTTATTGTAGTTGCTATGATGGAGCTTTTGAGGCAAGATTGTTGCTGCCTATTCAGGTGCTAGACTTTGAAAGCGACTTTAGACTCGAATGGCACGAAAAGCTGTTTACTGTCAACGTTAGAGCACTAATTCAGTTCCAGCACGTAACGCACTTTCGCTAAAAAGGTAACCCGCTCATGCTAAAACGTAACCTTCTCTCGCTAACAGGTAACCCACTCTCGGTAAAATGTAAACCACTCACGCTAAAAGTGACCCACTCATGCTAAAAGGTAGCCCGTTCACGCTAAAAAGGTAATCCACCCTTGCTAAAAGGTAATCCAGTGAAGCTAAAAGGTAATCAAGTCAAGCTAAAAGGTAACAAACTCACGCAAAAAAGGGTAACCCTACCACGCTAAAAAGATAAACCACTCTTCCTAAAAGGTAACCCACTCTCGCTAAAAGGCAACCCAGTCAAGCTAAACGGTAACAAACTTACGATAAAAAGGTAACGCTACCACGCTAAAAAGGTATACCACTCACGCTAAAAGGTAACCAACTCTCGCTATAAGATAACCCCCTCTCGCTAAAAAAACATAACACCCTCTCGCTAAACGGTGACACGCTCTCGCTAAAAGCTCTCAGATATGTACACCATTTTCGCTAAAATTAGGAGGCATGAGTTTCAGCTTCGACCTACCTAGATCTGTATCTCGCTCAACTTAGACATTCTCTGTGCTAACTAACAAGCAACGTTGCACTCTTTCCCCTAGGAATCCATTTCGTGCTACTTCTATTTGGATGTAATTAATGAAATAGTTATAATTAACATAATTATATGATTAATATGTGAATACTAGAATATTTCGTTTGACCTAATTGGTCTATGTTGGTTTATATCTATCAAAGCCCGAGATCATCTATAAAATGCGTAAATAGCGAAAATAGTTCAGTCTCCTGTTATCGTATACGAATTCAACATCGATAGTATACATTGACTAATTGATATGTACTGTTTGAGTATGAATACTCATAAAGATACTCAGTTACAGTCAATTTACAAGAATCTTGATTTTTCGTATGTTTCCCAAGGGAGAAGGAACCATTTTGTTAAGTGCTGCATATGCAATAGAACTTTAAAAAACAGATCTACTTCAAGGCTCAAACAACATAGGAGAAGATGCTGTAAAGAGATGACCAATTGTGTAGCGGCTACAACTCCCGCACGCGTTCCTGAAATCTCTTCAAGTTCTGAAGTGACGGATTTAGGATGTTCAGTACTTGGAACTCCCTCAAGCGATCCTGAAATAGCATCAAGAGCTGTCATGAATGAATCAATAAGAGCAGTGTCTTTGGATGAGCAAACTCTGAATAAAGACACAAATGAAGGCAAACATTCCAGCATTAACTTACCAGGACGAGAAGATATATCCAAAGCGAATATTGAGGGGATACTATACCCCTACACCGATCCTAATGACTTAGTAGACTGCCTAACGATGATATTGATATTCCATACAACAGGTAAAAATGACTTCGGATGAGATTAGCGACATTATTCAAAAGTTAAAGACGTCCTGTTTTATAGTATGATTAGCAGCTCTAGAACCCTAAAACCATCGAAAGAGTTAGAAAGGTATCGCAGAGGTGCTAATAGGCTGTATAACACTATGAGGTTTCAGAGTTTCAGCTCAGTCATCTGCGGGCATTTGTGCCTACAATTTCTATCACAATCAGTTACACTATCGCTGTTAGCAGCAACGACTCTGTTCTTACTATATACCTGAATCCCTCTCTTCTGATAGTCTCTAAGGGGGCATTATGAGATTGCTCTATTGATTTTTTATGCTTTCTATACCATTCCCAATTTTGATCACTGTAATAATCAATTTCATTACATTTATAATGATATTAAGCACCTTGATGCACCCTATACAACTTATGAGTTTACCCATATTAATGAATGCATCAGAGATTAGCTAGGGGTGGAGGAGAATGTCTTCTTGATTAGATCCGTTAATAATAATACCATAAAGCCTGAAATTAAATGTCCTTTCACCGTTGATTTTTCTAATGATCGTTCTATAGGTTCGCTCTTGGGCTTCAATGCCAATAAAGTCATTCCCGCTAATCAGCTGGCTGCATCAATTTCCTAGTGAATATACTTACGGTGATCATCATACAAATCGAGTGCAGTATTGCATCAGACACACTCGATATATGAGCTTTTTTCTCAACTGTTCAGCCCGGATATCATATTTCACAAGAACCATCAAATACAATTTACCTACCGTTCATAAACACCCACTTCATAGAGCAAATCAGCCTTCGTATTTGGGACCATAACGGTAATATCATTGACTTTAGAAACAATGATATAAGCATAAGATATCACATTCCTCTCGATGCCATAGAGTTTTAAAGAAGAAATCAGCGACGTCGAGGATATAATGATGGAGTGAATCGACGAGATTTTAGAAGAAATCACCGGTTTCGAGGATATAATAACGGATTGATTCCACGCCCACTGCATGTTCTGCCATTGACAACCATTAGTTAACGTCATTCAATCGAGAGTTCCTCCAGGCATTGGGCTTTAGAATCCTATAATCATGGACATCTCCAGTTTTACCGAGATGTCAAGATTCGTCGAAAAGATCACCAAAGGATAGGAACATGTGTATTTGTCTTATAATACATCAGCTCTGGAGTTATTGACGAGATTAGAATCGCTTGTCAAGCAGAGAATTTATATACTTTACCTAATTGAAGTTATGTATACATCAATGGAAGTATTACTAATGCTAATGGATCAGCTACTACTGTAAAGCCCGCCAATAACTCTACTGCATTCCTGTTTGAGCGGGTTTGATTGGATATGAACGGGTCAACTATTGATTGAACCAAAACCCCATGTATCGCACCATCTTTACGAAACTATGCTGCTCTCAACCCAATGGAATCTGATCATCTGCTGAATACTGGATGGTTTTATACAAGAGAAGACATGGACATTGTACATGCAGCAAATGGAGCCTTCAATGTTATACTAGCGCATTCGCTGCTTCTGGGATTTTGCTGGCGGTCACAAGGAGCTCATACCCAATAGCAAGTTTGAGTTGGTTGTGACTCGATTCAAGGAAATTAAAAAAACTGCATTGTGGTGCCTCAGGGTGAAGAGAATGTTGCTGTTATACTAGTACGAATCGAGTGGAGAATGTCCGTGATTCGAACTTTCTGATGCTGAAGTGGATTAAATCCTCAAGACTGCCAAGTCAGATTAGACTCTGTTTCTCCCATTTAGGACCAAGGATCTGCATACTCACGCTGCTGTGCTGCAAGTTAAATTATTCACCTGGAATGTTGGCACCACATCAAAAAATGGAGAAGCCGAGATTTGTCATTTTAGGCACTCGGGCTTCAAGATCGAGTAATGTATCTAAAGACTTCCCTTTTGAATAATTTGAAATATTTTGTGAATGTATTTTAATAGTGAATGTTATCCCTATCACGACATGAGCTTGGATTTGCAAACTCGTGATTTGCATCGTTGTATGATATGCACTCAAACTCTTATTATAAAAGGGAGAATTACCCTTTATTCACCAGAAAGGATTTTCTTAAATATGCCCCTATATTTGTTATAGATTGCTCGCATCAAAAGAGGAATTTCTAAACGGAGCTGTCAGTATCAGAATATAAATTCAAGCTAGTACAAATATCCCTGCACAGACCTCATTGTATAGTTTGATAATTCATGATAAAGTTTTACTTGCAAGTCCCTGTCTCATGTGATACAGCTTTTATTTTAAACTAATCATTGTGATGTAGGGATTTCCCTTTCATTGGGAATGTAAGTATTTTTTAATGAATAAAACAAGTTGCAAAACCGCACCTTCATTATTTTTATTACCTTTTATTATACAATTCCAGTACTTCCCCTTCCAACTCATTGTTCCTGCATATGACGTTACACTTGCAATGGCTAGGTTATGCAAATTTTCTTTATTATTTAAATTAAAGTCTCTTTATTTTCATTATTTTACCCCCACAGCAGATAGTCTTGATAGTTTTATGCATACAGGATTCAAGGCTTTTAAAATTATAAGCCTCATCAACACAATTGTTTAAATTACTGCTCCCAATTCTTATTTTCACTGAATATAGGGAGACTTGCTCGAGGTAACTCTCAGCTATGCCTTGAAATGTATACAAAATTGTTCGCGATTTTCAACGTATGTCCTGGAATGCTATATAATAATCCTATCTTAGCAATTGCGGCTTCTCGAAACGTAGACGTCTCTGCGCACTTTTATTGCATGTTTCTGTGATGTGGTCAGGCTGGTTATTTTATCCTCCAAGAGCCTCGGCATCCTTTCCTGAGGTGCAAATCTGTTCTTCTTCTTCCCCTTATTCCATCTGAAACACTGCACAATGTAAGTCTTAGTGAACATACCTTAGAGGTGTAGGTATGCTGCAAAGAATTCCATTTTTTGTCAGGCTACATGGAAAATTAAACACAAATGATTTGTATAAACTTTCGGATATCAGGCGTTATTTGAAAACATGTAACACTGTGATTTCATGTATTTTTTATAAATTCTATAGCATGTAATTTTTGTATCTTTATATGTAATATCAATGAGACAGCTGTTTAGCTTATGTATTGTCTTCATAGTAAAATACGAAAACATTGAATACTTAAGTTTGGCATTTCTACATACCTTCGCTGCGGATACAAGGGACAATTTGCATGTATTAAATTTCCCCATCTGTCATGCCCTTATATTCCGAATATAATTTCCCTGACATGTCTGCAAGTTCTTCGTCGGATAACGAATTATATCGTTCAGGCAAGAACACTTGGCAATACTCCAGCAAGGATACGATCCTGGTATCGTATCTTGTTTGAGCTGTCTTTAAGGCCTTTTTCTCATATATTTAAGACCTATTTCAAGATTTTGAACTCGCCCAGTTGGCAGGAAACTGCGCGTTTCAGCCATCTTGTTAAGTCTATCTGCTGAATGCTCTGTAACAGACATTGATCGTGAATTATTTTTTCAATTCATTATTCAGGTGAAAGGACAAGTTATGCATTTCTTTATAGTAGAACTAAAGTGTGTGTTGTGCTACATGACCCCAGTTTTTTGGAAGTGTATTTATGCATGTTTGTGATCTTGTATACTTGGAGGTCTTCGTACAGGTTCAGTTGCTTTGCGTTAGCTTTGTAACAAAGCAGTGGTTTGTAAGTATGTTTATGTATATGAATGCAAATGAAGTGTGTATATGCATCTTTGTGCTCGGTGATGATCGTAGGTCTTCGGGCAGTTTTGGGTGCTAGTTCGTGACGATCATATATGTGGAGAAATCTGTGTGATGGTGAAGAGTGGGTGTAGAAATTCCTGTGAAAAAGAATGAGTAGGTATAAACATATGAGTGTTAATGGAAGAGGACTGTGCAGAGAAACAACGAATGAGTAGAGAAATCGTATGAATGTTAATGGAAGAAGAATGTGTAGAGAATATCGAATGAATGTTAATAGAAGAAGAGTGGATGTAGAAATCACTATGATGGTGAAACAACGAGGAGGTGTAGAAAACCGTATGAATGTTCAGGGAAGAAGAATGTGAAGAGAAACAAAGTATGAGTCGAGAAAATCGTATTAATGTTGATGGAAGAAGAAGTGTGTTTGTGGAGAACAATCGCATGGGTGTTTATGGAATAAGAATGTGTGTGGAGAATTATTGCATGAATGTTTATGGAATAAGAATGTGTAGAGAAAACCGTATGAATGCGAAGGGAAGAAGAGTGCGCCGAGAAATCCATGTGAGTTGAAGGTTGAGATAAAGATATGATACTCTTGCACCGATTCGCCTTTCATGCATTGTATCCTTTAAACAAAATTAAATTAATCGTGAAAACGTCAACGCTAATCTTTATAGCTATGTAAAAACTCGCTCGCCTTGCATTGCATTAGTGTTGACTACTATGTGTAGAAATCGATGACTCACACTTCTTAAAGTAAAAAACACCTCACTTGTTTTTGAAGTCCTTTAAAATTTAAATGTACAGTTAATAAGCTCACAATGGTTCTAGCAAGCGCATTAGCTGTATATATAGAGATCTATATCCCCCTGGCTATGACAGCACATCGTTATGGCGGGGATGTTTACACGTGATTATTGCACCCAGTGGAAATATTACCTGCTGCACATGCGCAGAGGCTCTCAGCATTTCTGCTCCTACTTTATTCAATTCCCCCTCTCTCTCACTCTCTCTCTCTCTCTGCCTCTCTCAGAGAGTATCTCCATAATGCCATTACGCATTCATTCACTCACTGTTTAACCTCATCTTATGGAGGACTTACACCCCCAGGACTTACATGCGAGTGCCTGGGATCAGAGGCCCATTGAGGAACAGACACTCTCATGGAGCAGACAGAATGTCCAGGATGGGTGATCAGCCCGATGCCTGGTATGGGATGAAGGAAGTAGATGAAACGAAATGATGGCGAAATGGATGTAAGGAAAGGTTATTATGGAGCAGTTGATGGAATGAATGGCGGGGGAAACCGGAGAACCCGGAGAAAACCCGCCAGCGCCACTTTGTCCACCATAAATCCCAAATGCAGATCCCTGGGTTTGAACCCGGGCCGCCTCGGTGAGAGGCGAGCGGTCTAACCAATCGTGCCTTTACACAAACTATAAAAGATGTGATGGGATGAAAGTCATGTTAATTTGGTATCCTGAAGGAATTACATTTTGCTAGGTTATAGGGAAAAGAAACAAAATTTTTTTCTAATTCTGTAAAGACATAATAATTTCCAATGCTAGGGCATGTGACTGTGTGTGTGCATGTCAGTGTATGCGTGTGTGTATACGTATGTGTAATGGCTCTGTGTATTTACACGTGTAAATATGAATTCTCGGATGTATGCAAGCCAAGAAGAAAGAAAGAGATAGATAGAAAGCAAAATGAGAAAGGAAATAAAATGGGAGAAGAGAAATAAGAAAGAAAATATAGAATCCAGCCTGGACATCGGGATACCTAAGTATACACCGGGGTTTAATATAAATAATTATATTTGTTACATACATTTTAATCTTACAGTCCATACTCCATAGTTTAATATTTATTAAGCATTAGCGTTTCATAGGAGTAAGAATCGAACTAGGACTTCAGGACACTTAAGAATATCCTGCATTAAGCATCGTAATGATATATAAGAATTAATATGATTTATTTTACTCCTCTATGTTCCTTAATTTAATAGTTATTAATGTTTTGTACTCTAAGACCGAACTCGACCTTCTGAATTCCTGAGAATGTCTTTCATTAATCCGGGTAATGCTATAATAATGCTTTACCATATCAGCTCAAGCATCATTTTTCATTAGCTATTAAACATTAAACTTTTGCTTGTAGCAAGATTCGAACCCAGACCTAAGGATATCTAAGTATTCATCGTGGTTTTATATAGGTAATGATATATATTGGACATTTTTATATGACTGTTTAAAAGAGATGATAGATGAAGAAACAGAGAGGTAGAATGTGTTGAGCATGTATATCTATGTTCGCAGATGTCCGTGGGTCTTCGTGCAGATTCGGCTGCTTAGACACATTTTTTAGAAAGTGTTGAGCATGTATATCTATTTTCGGGGATGTCCGTAGATCTTCGTGCAGGGTGCGAAGAGAGATCTTTCTTCGTGAAAGAATCTACTACGGATGAATGCAAGCGGAGGGGGAATAGAACCGCGTTTCTCTTTTTACCGTCAAACAAAAGGCCCGCCAGGTATAATGGCACAGCTGCAGCCTTCTCTGTCAGGCAGAACAATTTATTGCTTCTCCGGTAATGATGCTTAGGACGCCACAATTTCGGAGTCTATCAAAATCGTAATTTATTACTCATTGACCCACGCAGCTATATGGTCACCCTCACTGTCAAGCTGAAAGATTTATTGCTCCCAGGTATTCTCTGTTAATGAAGGTTGCCCAGGGGGGTGGGGTATGGCGCCAGTCTGGCTTTTTGTTACTGAGTAGGTGTGCGTGTTTGAAAGAGCAGTCAGGTATAAAAAGCAGACAATGGAGTGAAGGGGGGGGGGAGATTGAGGCAGGTTTGCTTTCCTAGCCACACGTGCAAGTACACTGCGGAATGCAAGGGAATGGGGAGGACAGCGTCTGTTCTTTTGTCTGCGCTATTACAAAGTATAATTTATGATACCCATTGTTCATTTTGACAAGCAATGGAAGACCTTAATAGCACAACAGTAATTGCCAGTCAACATTTCCGTTATACGTCACATAATTGATGACCTCAGCTGTCACAAAAAGGTACCAGAGGAGGCGTGGCAAATGAAAGGGGGGACTTAATTATCATATTAATTGCAAATACCTGCATATTAAGTGGCCTGGATCTCCCATTTTATAACTACTGGAACTTAGGAGGTTTTTCCACTAAAGACCTCTCCTCGAATACCGTACAAAGATCTATACTTAGACCTTTTTATTGTTAAAGTTCTTGAATATTGTGGTTCTTTGTATAACGGTTTTAACCACAATTCCTAAGAGTTATCATCGTTTTTTCTACCTCTCCCAATTAAACGCGTTTACCCCTCCTTTAACTATCTCCTAGCATAGAATCTCTCTCTCTCTCACCTTTTTCCTGGTCTCTCTCATATAAGCGTATACTATGTCATTCAACCCGTGCTAGCCTAATACCTCTCCTCGGTTTCCTATCTCTCTCATATAAACGCATGCCAGCTTTAACATCTATCTTAGCACCTCCCTCGTATTCCGTATCTCTCCAGTATAAGCCTACATTCCCCTCCTTCAGCATCTGTCTAGCCTAGCACCTCTCCACGTATTCCCCATCTCTCTCATATAAAGCGCATTCCCCTCCTTCTTCTACTGTCTAGTCTAGCATCGGCCCTCGTAATTCCTATCTCCCCCATACAAACGCATTTTCCTCCTTGAAGACTTTCTCAACCTAGCATATACCCTCGTTTTCCCTATCCTTTCCCATATAAACGCAAAATCCTGTAAATATGCTACTAACCGTTTATGGTTTTGTCAAACCTGAAGAAGCTTATTCACTTGAAATGCAGAAAGCTTTATTCAGACTTCAGCAAGACTACATTTCGGATCTTGTAGATTCAAAATTTGAACTTGAATACTTACACCTTAAAAGTTAAATCTCTAATCTAAGGAATAAAATGTGTCATTGTCTCTTCCTCAGCTCTGCAACATAATAAAAGGTAACAGCCTATAGAATGTTTTCCCAAAACTGAACCTAGCTCTACAAATATACTTGAGTCTCCTGCTTCCATGTACTCAACGGAAAGATAATTTTCTGCTGTATGATTTATAAACCAATATTTAAGGACACCACAAATAAGTGATAATTTTAGTCACCTTGGTGTCCTTGCTATTGAATCCCACTTAACAGGTCGTCCTCCG
Organism: Deroplatys truncata; assembly: GCA_030765065.1. Taxonomy (NCBI): domain Eukaryota; kingdom Metazoa; phylum Arthropoda; class Insecta; order Mantodea; family Mantidae; genus Deroplatys; species Deroplatys truncata. Next base: position 205,928,909 of record CM060981.1, read on the forward strand.
TGTTGTAGTGGTTACCTCTAGTCCCAGCCCCGGCGGAGGGAGATGGATTTTTGCGGGCGTAAAGATCCTCAGCTTGGCTTCTTTCGGAAAGGAAGTATAGCCGGTGGACCCGTGTTGTAGATTTATGGCACGTAAAAGAACCTCAAGCCTGATAAAGAGGCCTCTGAGCGAAATTACCGATCTTTCACGCCCAATAAAAAATGTGACGCTAAGGACCACAGCAGTTAAAGGGCGTCCATAAATAAAACTCAGTTTCAATCTCCCACTTAATAGTGAAACTGGACCATGAAGAAATCATTAACTTGCTTGTAAATGATAGGATAAGGAGGAATCCCCGTGTTATTTAAATAATTGGTGTTTTGATTATAGATGGTAGCTTTTAATTTTTAAAGTGTAGGTTATTTATATTAAGATTTTTCTATTTGTAATTTTAGTAAAGCAAATTTATGGTGTTTCCCATTCATAGAAAAGTACTCACACAGGTGAATATACATGCCCACAAATTAAGGAGACTGCAATAAATGTAGGTACGAGATTTTAAGTCGGGGTAGCAAAAGTTCCTTTTGCACAAGGAAATCAGGATTTCTAAATACAGGCCTGGGTATACTCGTGGGCCACTATTTATTCAGCTGTTTTATTTCTATTATCTTCTCTTATTTTTTTGTCTTTAGCTTTTATTCAAGCAGCTTATTGGACATTGAATTACAACAAACAAAAATATTCTGCTGCTTAGAAAGGTATACTAAGTACGCGCGACCAAGCATATAAATACCACTTGGAAGCGTTGTGCTGTGAGGTTAACAGGACAGAAGGTAATGCAGTGAAAAGCTGAGTGCACGGCATCGTGCCTATAATGCACGGTGGTTTATGTTGGTAAGAAAATACTGGGGTGGTGTGGAACATAGGATGATTAGGAGTTTTTGCCAATATTAAATAAAGAAAAGCACTATAGGAAACTGAAACAACGGCACCTTTCGGTGCACTTAACTGTATGTGCACCCAGTAGTGGAAAATGTGGCCCGCTCCCCCAGATCATATTAGTGTTTTTTCTTTCTTTCTTTTCTTTCTTTCTTTCTGTTTTTTCCTGTCAAGTTTCTACATTTCACCTAGCCATTATTACGTGTCTCTTAGACTGGCTTGAAAAAGAGATGGCTTGCTTCGCAAGAAACAATGAGCCAATGAGTGATGTTATACTTGGAAGGAGGGGTCAGAAATAATCTCTCGTAATGAATTCCCCCTACTCTAACAAGGAGATGCATAGTTCAGTGTAACATGATTAGCGGCTCGCAGATGGAGGCGTGCAGCACTTACATGCACAACAGCCATCATATTTATGTCAACGATTCTTCTGATGTAGATATGGAAACGTCTGAAATTATTGCCGCCAGGTAATGTTATTTCGACGTTGTTATAAACAAAGATAAATTCTTGCAAGATAGTAATCAGTCGATAGGTATATTGGCAATTTTTAAATTTTTGTGCTTTTCTCAATTTGTATTAGTAGTGATATAACTATAGTGGTAAACTGACAAAAGTGTATGCATCCGTACCTTGTAATGACAAAGCAAAGATCATAGATTTTGTAAAAGGTCTCTGTCGTTTGACTTTAAACAAAATACTGTTACCAATATTGAATTTGCTCTTAATGACTGATGCCCTTTTACAATTTTTCGCCGTTCAGAAACATTTTTGTGATTATCAAAAGTCTATAACAACCACCAAGCAGCAATTCTAAAGGACTGTTAGTACCCAATGGGAAGACATTTTGCCCTCGGAACAGGCTGCGTAGCCCAACCTTTGAGCAGCAGCAACAAAAGCAGAAGAAGACAAATAAGAAGGTAAAGCAATGAGTTTAATTAATATCTTATTCTTGATCCTTACATGTAAGAAGCAATTTTCTGCTTAATTGCATCATTCTGGCCACAAAGTCTTCGTATTGTTTTATACGCATTTCATTAAAAAACTTAATTTAATCCTCTAATATGGCACTGCGGAACCTATTATCTTCTGATAGCAGCACGTGTTATAACATTAGGCAATAATCTAATGGTTTGGAAATGATCATAACTAATACTTATCTCAACTACATTAATTGCCGCTTTGGGTGGGAGTGTTGCTGAATGTTTATACCTTCCCATATGGTATGCTGTGAGGGTGAGAGGACAAACATGGTTTGTGGTTCATAGTGCGTTGAAAAAATTACTAACGTGATTAAAAGACCAACTTAGAGTTCATTTGTTTGAATTTAACAAAGCAAAAATGCAAGTTAATACCAACATTACGTTGTTTTCTTTTAACTTATTAAATATGTTATGAAAAAATGGTTGGTTTAATAAAAATGTTTGAGACAAAAGTTTCCTGCCTTATGCGCAAAACAAAATCTACTTAAAACTTGGGATTTTCGTTAAAATACAAAAATCGAACTCACCATGAAATCACATCGAAGATGTACATTTAATAAACATAACTAATCTTGTTTTTCTTCCTCAAATTCAGAAACATTCAACATAAAGTATTTTCTTGAAAATGTGTTGGCTTCAAGATAATCAACTGGAAAGTTGGTTTAAAAAACAGCCTGTATATTCACTACAAAAGGAAAAGGAAAATTACATACCCAAAATTCAAATCATTTGATCGTCTGTACATACCACACACAAACACACACACACACACACACACACACACATACACACACACACACACTTAGGTTTTATTTCTTGTGTACTTATCTAATCAAAAATTTCAAACTTTATTTCTCATAGTTTATTCGACATCGAAAAAATGCAGCCCTTAAACATCTAAGTTATATATCGTTTAGTTTTGAATATATAAACTGATATACTTATGAAATACGTTTATAAGTAAAACTTACATAAGAAATACTTATGAAATACTTAAGAGAATATCGCATTAATACTTTGCATGTAATATGTATACTCAAAGCAATGTCTTAATTTGTTCTTGTTTTAAGAAAAAAAACAATAATCATTTCTGAATGCTTTTGAAAATTAATTTGCAATGGAAAATAAACATTTGCACATGACCACAGTTTTATAAACCTGCGGTAGGATTAAACTACCTACAAAAATAACAAAAGGGTTGCTTTATATAATAGATGTAAGTTAGGTATGAAGTTATTAATGCAACTTGTAGACCTCTTTGATACTTGATGCTTTAACTTACACCCCCAAGGGCTTAGAAGCCAATCCCTGGGGCCAATGGCCTGTCGAGGAGCATAACCCTGGATCAGAGCATATCCAGGATGGGTGATCAGCACAATGCCTGGTATGGCGTTGAAGAAGAAGGAAAGGAAATATTCTGATAAAAGAAAGGGATGATAGGAAAATTCGCGGATCAAAATATTCAACCCAGCATTCGCCTAGCGACCGAGGAAAACCGCGAAAAAGCCTTCACTTAAATTGGTCGACCCCGGGGTTTGAACCCGAGACCTCACGAATATCGGCCTGAGCAATCCCGCTCGGTTCATGCCTTTATATATGAGTTAATATTCATGTACAAAGAACTAATTAGTAACAAATGGAGTCACCATTTTCACCTGCACCTCCAGGTGCCTATTTACTACTGATTTATGTATTTCACCACCATCCATTGTTTATATATTTTCTGTCCCAAGAATTATAAAGCAATCTGTAATGCAAGAATCTTGTGGGGCTCGACCAGGAAACCGCGATTACATGCAAAGTGCCGCAAGGTGCCAAGAGCAACAGGAACGGTTTCCGAAGCTCATTTGTTTGAGTTATCTACTTAAGGTAACAAGACGAAAGAGCGAAAGAGAGAGGACTGGCAAAGAGGAGGGGAAGAAGTGAGGAAAAAAAGGAGAAGATAAACGTAGACAATAATAAAATACTATCTTGTGTGGCAACCATAGCCGGCGGAGCGGACCAATGGGGCGTTGGGAAGTAATGAAGAGCGATACGGGCCGGCCAATGACGTGAGAGAACAAAGAATTATTCGGTTAGAGTCGACACGCCCAGCCCATTAAATAAACAAAAGTACACACATATAACATGTTAAAGTCTGAGTATTTGTGTATCAGCTCTTAGTGTTACATGCAACATAGGCACAAGCAACAAACCGGTCTGTTTCCCTTCATTTAAATTGCTCAAACATCTTTTCCATCCCAATTAAGGGTAAATTTCAACCAATTGTGGCTCAGGGTGATTTAAATTTTTCTTCTTTCATTTCACCCTTTTGTTTTCACACTCCCAGATTGGGTTACTACACAAACAGGTGGGGAAAATGCAGCTTATGAAGGCCATATGACGAACGTTACTATGCTAAGTATAAATATAAGTGAATTTATGGTTTTGGAATAAGGAATATGCTTACCATAGTACAAAAATTACAACGAAACGTTTTAAAATCCCCAAAGTTTTAAAGAGGGCTAACTACTAATAATCTCCTAATGGCATGGAAATCACGTACTTATACCTTTTCCAAGAAAACCTCGCTTTCGATTCTTTGATGTCTGTAGAGCATACCGGTACCAAAAGGTGATCGTATGGTTGTCACCTTAAATCATCAGCTGTTAGAGAAGAACTATCTATAAGGGAGAATAAATCCCAAATAGACGCTTTGACGTGCTTCAATTATTCCGGAAACGTAACTTAAAAAATCCAAACAGCATTTAAAGTGCCACTCAAAAATATTATGGTGGTATAAGTTGTTGAATTATATTAGTGCTATATCACAAACATCCTATCCGGTACGCGAACCTTTGTATAGTAAACAAAAAACTACTGGTGCAGGAAAAGTACATGCTTTGGCAAAAGCCACCGCAAAGTTAGAAGCACAATAATCTAATAATATTCTAATTAGCACCAATATAAGGAAACCGTTATTTTCCAGAATTAATACATAGCACATTTAATATTCGAAGCGGGTGTACTATTGAATTTTAAAGCTTCCTAATTTGTAATATTTTTTATAATGAACTATTTGTCATCATTCGTAACAATATATCAAGACTTTACGCAAAATTACAGTGCTTTAATTTCTAAAACCTAAAAGAAACAACAATATATTAGCTTTAGAGTTGCTTAGGTCACTATTAAGCAACTTTTTGAAGCAGCAAATGCATATTTTGAATTATTCCGTATGTTAATACGCAGCAAACTCTTTAACTTGTATAATAAAACTGTACCTATATTGGTTTTATTATATTTGTTCATAAAATTACTCCTCTCTTTAGGAGCACCTTGTAGGAGACTTTATACATTTTTTGTGTGTTATTATAAATTTGTTTCGTGTACGTTTACTTACACAATTCTAAGCATTTTAATGTTCTTAAACTTTAGTAAAAATCTGGAATTGGTATCTTGCATAGTTTCCTAGGAAAATTATTTCCAATATCCGAAAGTCTGAAAAACGCAATTACAAGAAATCAGAGTTAAAGGAAGTAAGAATATTTTTAGCAAATTAGATATCTGCGATATAATTTGTTTTGTCTGTGCGTGCACTTCTGTTTACTTCGATGCTTTTGTTTTCTAGTGAAAATCGGTTGTTATAATACATCAGAAACACCCGTCTCTAAACATACGAGAAAACAACTTCCTGTGAAGAAAACAGGGATAGTATGATTTACTCTAGATATTTAAATTCTTCACAATCCTTTAAAAGATGCACTTAGGTTAGGAGCAAAGCTGTAATATTTTGAACACTTTTTTTTTAGCATTATACAGTATTTTATTATGCCTAAATTTAAAATTACCCATTATTTTTGGCCTGGATATACGAGTAGTAGCACATCCTTAAATAAGGACCATATCTATATTTAGTTGGTGTTGTAACAGTAAGATGCACGTTAGGGTTCTAGCATTAAATGTTTGGATGTATTTGTACCACAACTATTATAAAGTAATACAACTTTTCTAAATACTGAGGAAATGTTCTGCATTTAATGCCTTAAAATAATTGTCTTGCAGCCTTGCAAAATAATCACGTTATTAGCCGTCAGCTTACGTCAAACTGACCTTATCCGGCTTTTGGTTTTTGGCTTACATTAAAGAACAAATTTTAGTTGCATACCTCATAACCTACAACAACAACTGATTATTCTAGCTCGTAAGATATGCAGGAATTCCGAGTCAACTGCTAATAATGGCATCATAGAAGAACGTGTGCACAGAAATGAAAGTTTTTTGAGATATTTCTCAATGTTTTATGGGAACTGAATCCCACGGTTTGGCCACCATGGGAATCCTTTTTCTTCTTACCTATTACAAATATTAAAACATTTACATGAGTTATAATTTAAAGTGACTCTTCAAAGACTATATACTAACCTCCTCAAAACACCAATGTGCTTATCAGAGGCAGGAAAAATATATTTGTTACCCTTTGTGCGTGCTAAGGAATATACCTATATTTTTAAAACTTATAATATGTCAATGTATTTGATGTAGAAATATTTATCGAATCTTCATACTTTATACTTCCTTCAGTTTGGTTTTTTGATGTTCTGAATAAAATGTTATGGTTTTGACCTGCATGTTTTTGACTTCCCTCTAACTACAGTTGCCGCCATCCTTGCAGCTATTATAAGGAGACCAAAATAATTTTCGAGGAAGGTCGTGTACAGTGTCGTGTATAAAAAGTGTCCCATTGCCCTAGATCGCCATAGTGAATTTCTCTGCGTAAGGTTTCCAACTTCACGTAACCAACTTCTGACTCCATCCAGCCGGTATCAATTCTCTAGGTGACTGGTCTGAAAAACAATTGAGGTACACAAAAACACATGAATCATGTTTATAATCTATGTGGAATGATTTGGATACCACCTCCATGAAAGATTTTCGCTACGATTGGTACAAAGAAAAGACTAAACACCAATTACAAATAATTCGGCCTTCTAGTGCAACAGGCGAAGAATTATTTTCATGTGTGGTTAAACTGAACAACAGCTACGACATTTACATATATGAGAGCTTTCATCAGCGACATGGAGACAAAGATTAAAGTTGTTGCCTCTACTTAACGGCAATATGAAAGCCGGCATTAAGAAAACGGGCGTAGCATGAAAATCTAAGATTTGAAATGTAATGTTACTCTTCGGAAGTCTGGCCATTCTTTGGGGAGGTGAAGTACTCTGCCAATCTAGTGGCTAGAATTAGGCAAGAAAAACAAAGGTGGAGACGCTGGTAGGCGTGGGGCTAGAATTTGTCAGTACCAACATAAGTAGCTCCGTTCCATTGTGGGTCACATTTTATGCATATCAATATACTTCTTATAACTGAAGTTGTGGCATCCACCAGCATCCTGTGCCGGCAGCTCTATTTCCCAAAAAGCTTAGGAAGGCCTAGATCATCGTTGCAGCAACATTCGAGATCACTAAATTTGGTATATCGTTGCAAATCCACCAGGCACATTATTTCGTCAGTTTAGTTAATGCAAGGGATAATTGTTTCACTTATTTCTGGCATAAAGTTATAATTTTTAAGAGAGGGAAACTCAATGTATTATTACTTATTTTTACTTTTTGTTTTATATTTACTCAATTTCTATTTGAAACGCCAGATATTTATTCATAAAATGATGTACATTTAATGTATTTTGTTTTAAAATATTTCTGACATAGTCCCAACTCTTAATTTCTGATGTTATTTTAAGAACCAGCTCCTGTGTTGTGGGAATCAATATATGCTTATCTTAAGAGTTCTTTGTTTGGGTGAGCGTATGTTTGAACATCACTAAGTAAAAGAAGGAGCATGTTATTAAAACCAACATTGATTATTATCGGCTGATGTCAACGCGATCTACTGACTACCTTGTGCTTTCCTAATGCTCGTTTCCTGGTTTGTGACTGTTATAATGCGACATCCATATATCGCGGCACCGTAACCGGGGTGGAATCCCGCTTGGCCGATAAGCTATCGCTTCCCGCTGACCGGGAAATACTGAGCCGGTATATCGAAGCCCCAATATTATTAATATTCTAATGTAGCTAAATAGCGAAACGCTCAAGAAAATGTAAGATAAGTTCATTTAATGGCTGTCTTTTAAAAGCATTGGCAGACTTTAGCAGAGGGTCAAGTCTGCGGGTGGTACTCAAGAGGTGTCTGCCTATACAAAGATTAAAGTAAGAAAAGAACAATTCCACCCCACGATATATGCGTGTAGCTACCATGTGAGTTTGTGAAGACTCCTACTTGCCCACTTACTCATGGTATTCCACTCGGGAAGGTTCGTGAGACGTTACATGGAGGACATGTAATGTAAGGCGTGTTTACCGTGTTCCGATTGGGTGTGCCGCAATGCGACGTCATAATAACTTGATCACTCAAAGTCCCCAATAGTTATACATAAATGACTATAAACGATATGTGATAATTTTCCAGAAGTAAATAAATAAATGTGTTAATATCATGGGGAGGCAATCTCATTTTTCACTCGAGACCTCTGAGATTCACCGAGACCCACCAAAACCCTATGAACCTAGATCAAACATCCTGTTGCAATATGAGAGCACATTTATCGGATTTTAACCCAAGCACCTTCGTAGCCCTTTGTTTGGAGCCATAAGAAATTCCCGTTTGCTGAGAAAAACGGGCGGGGGAATTTTCCAAGAGTTGCTCAATGCCATAAAGAATTTCTTCTGTGAGCACCATACGTAATCTTCTTCGCTTATTAAGAGCACTTCTTATTTCATGACTTGGGACTCGAACACCTGGGAAATTCTCTTCAAATAATTTCCTGTCAAAACGAGCGGATTCTGTAGGGACATACGAATCGTGAATCGCCGGATGTAATATAGAATAATTGGGCCTATTATTTGCCATTGCCTATCACTTAATAACAGAGCAGATTGCGTTGCGATACTTTAAATAAATCACTTAACACCGCACGCCGCTTCCCTTCCGCCCGCAAAAGCGCGCTCCAGTTATCAGCTGGAGTGCGTCACGCAGCTCTGGTTCCAAGATACTTGGATGACCCAGTATTAGCGTCATAGTTAGGAGAAAACAAGCTCTACCTTTAGATGTGCATGTATTATTATTTTATTAACTTGTTCTAATGGAGTTTAGGCCATCAGGTCTTCCCTTCCACACCAGCACTTTTCTGTCATACAAAACCATTATGCATGGTGCTCATCATTCCCCGCCCACTTCTTGAAGTTATATTTCGTAGTAGTACACTGTGCGCATATATTGTTATAATTTTTAATCAATAGTGAGTTTTGATTTGTACATGAGTGTACTTATATACGTAAAGTACACACAGATATAAAACTCTACAGACGGGAGAGGGATTCCAACTGGGAACCTCTTCGTTAGGAATCCGCCGACCTCTCCACTCAAACACAAAGCACATATGCGAATATGTGCATTCTAATACTATATGAGGAATATGTAATGGTAAAACAATAGATATACCTACAAGGGCTGAACAATAAAGACTGAGATTGATTTTTTTCACAGACATTTATTGCTCCATTTCAATGTTGGAATGATCTTTTTCAAAGTAGTCCCCTCCTACTTGAATGCACTTTTTATAACGTCTCTGCCAGTCCTCGAACACATGGTGCAGGCCATTCTTTGCCAGTTCTTTGAGAACCGCCTCACTTTTCTTCAGCACTGTTTCAGTGCTCTCGAATCGAATGCCCCGGAGCTTTGCCTTTAGTGATGGGAATAAAAAGAAATCACAGGGGGGCAAGATCGGGGCTATAAGGCGGATGGGGCACATAGGCAATATTGAATTTAGCCAAAAATTCCTGGACTTGATTTGCGACGTGAGGCCGCGCGTTGTTGTGATAGTCGTCACCCATTCCGATGAAGTTCTGGACATTTCCTTGCAATGTGCTTCCTCAGTGTAGCCAATACTGACGCGTAGTACGCTGCTGTTACAGTAGGGTGAGGGGGAACTGCATGCTGATAAATCATTCCATTACACCATTCTATTCCGAAATTCCAGGCCCACCTTGCTTAGCACAGAGGACTCGCCTTTCTTTGAAGTTCTTGAACCACCCAAACACTGTTGCACGAGGTAGTGCATCTTCACCGTATACTTGCTTCAGCTTTCCGAAAGTTTCAGAGGCTGTGTGATTTAAACGAAAACAAAATTTTATTGCGCTGTATTGCACCTCCATTTTGTGGTATGATACATTCAAGTAGGTTCAACAATATACTGCGTTACTCCAACCTACCGATACGATGGTGCTGCCGCCTATGGACATATTACGTGAAACCCCGCTCTTTTCAAATATTCGTGGTAGAGGCAGAAAACTGTCAAGGAAACTGCAGGAAAAAATCAGTCTCAGTATATTGATCAGTCCTCGTATTTTACCATCCCTGTCATTTGAACTGCCTATTCGAATAAAGTGGACGAGATTCGGGAACACCGTGTGTATCTGTTCATTTACATTTGATATTGTATCTGGAAATAGTAGTATGCAGTTAAAGTAAAAACAAATTAGAAACAACACTGGAAGACATCGAGTCAGTAGAATCGTAAATGAATAATATAAAGCCACTGGAGACCTAGGTCTGTAGAAAAAGATCAGAAAAAATCTGATTTGGTACAGTGCTACAACTTTCTCTACCATTTTAAAATCTCATACATATCTTACTATTACTGTATTAATTAAATGTGTTTCTTTTAACCATCTTACTTTATTCATATAAAAGTGTGCCTATAAGTAAGTTCATATCAACCAATTGGTACTTTGCTACGTGTGAACTACGTTTAAGTGTTAATCGGAAGCATGGAGCAATGTATACAGGATTCGCAGGCATAGAGGAAAAACTATAATGTGTTGCACTCACATGCCTTTCTCTACTCTTGTACAAAGTATTTTTACAAACGCTTATTCTCTATCTACTTCATGTTAATCGAGATAAACATTTACAGAAATTATCTTATTGCTAATTTTCTTGCAGGTGCAAGGGGAATATGGTAGACTTTAAGCGACAGTCAAATCTTTTAATAGCTGGTAGCTATGTGGAGCATTTATGTCCAGGACATTACAAAAAAAAACTAATTCCCATTTCGGAAAAAGTAAAGTATTGGAAAATTGAAACAAATAACAAGGAATATCTCGGAAATGGTGCACTCGACAAAGGATATATAGGACATAAATTACTGTTTTAACGATATCTAAGCTTTTTGTGTAGTATAATTTTGTCTATCTCTTACGGTTTACCAGTTATGCAAAATTCATTCAGAATAAAGAAGACTTTTGGGCACATTCCCAGAAAATTCAAGATATGCATTTTATTTACCATGAAAATACCTTAAACATATGATATTTTAATAAAAATCGTGAGTCATTTTTGAGAAAATCAAAATTTTCGAAAAATGTTGTATGTAAAGGGTAGTCTGGGGTGGGAGAATTTCCATGAAAATCTTTGTGTCGCATCTTTGAATGATACTGAACCTAAACACCAAATTTGGTATTTATCCGACTTTTCGTTTTTGAGTTATGCTGTTCAAAGGCATACAGACACTCATCCACACAGACACACAGGCACAAACACGGGCCTTTTTCTAAAACTGCTTTTTTCGATTCAGGAGGCCTTAAAACATGTATTTCCATTGAAATCTCGATATCTCATTTTTGGTTGGAACACAATACTTCACCTATTTACTACACGTAGTAGAGAAAGTAAATATGACTCCCCGTGGTTATAGAAACGCACTCTTGAGAAAGAAAAGAAAACAGTCTGATACTGTACAGTAACAAAACTACGCATTTCAAATTCATATTTATACCTTATACCTATATTATAGTATCCATTTACATGTGATATTTCCATCAACTGCATATTGATGATATATCTTTGGCTGGAAATTATTTCATATGTAGTTACACACAAAATGGGGAGGCAGCTTTTAAATATTTATCGGAAGCACGGACGAATTCAAGCCATAGTAATGAGCTCCTGCAAAGGAGAAGAAAAAGCAAAAATAGGTAGCTTTATCCGTGTGATAACAAAAAAAAATAATCATGGAATATTAAAAAAAAACGGCTAACTTTAGGAAGTAAATTATCATATGCAAGTTGTAAAATTTAATCATCTCTACACTTTTCCGGAAGTACGTTTTTTGTCTGTTTAATACAAAATATAGTTTTATCTATTCTCTAATACAAATAATAGGTATACAAAATTATGTAAAATTCAATTATTATGAAGGTAACTTCACAGGCAATGTGCATAAAATTCAAGTTATGCATTTTATTTCCTATGTCCATATGTAAAACATATGATATTTTAATGAAAACCATTAAAGCCTGAAACATGAATTATGAATGACAAGATAGTAATGAAGGGTACTAAATTATTAAGTTATTATGCTTTGGATTTTAAGCAAGAAAATTGCTGTTCATAAGGATATCCTTATTACAACAGAAAATTTCTATAAATGAACCCAGTTATAATTTATTATACTTTAATTAAAGTGCTTCATTATTTTTTAATTTAACATATATAACATGTTTTCGGGCTCCGTTTTTTAGTAATGTTTAACGTCCTCTTTTTACAACCGGCACCACAGGCGATGGGCACTGATGATGCATACAATGAACTGATACTTGGGAAATGCCTAAGTTTAAGGTACCTCTCAGGTATTTTCCAGTTATGGGGATTGAGGAAAACCTGGGAAACATCCCAGTCAGGGAGGACGGTTCTTGCAAGAACCATGGATCTCCCGAGCGTGGGCCTCACAAGTTACCGCGGGGCCATCTCGCTGTATGTATTGGTGTATGCGTGTATGTAATTCGTAATTGCTTTATTTTAATATTCGCTTATGTTGTTCACTCCCTTCAAAAATAAGCACAAATTTTAGATGCATGTTGATTATGACGTCATGTAAATTGTATGGCATCAAAACTACGTGGTAAACAAGTTGAATATTTAGGCAAGAAACAAGACTCAGCATGAAGATACATTTAGCTATAAGGTAAACCATTTCACAAATTTGTGGATTTTGCTTTTTTGTTTATGTTTTATTTGCGTTACATTTTAATATATACCAGAAAAATCAAATTCTTCCTTCAGACTTCGCGCGATAAACATTCTTTATCCAGACTTCTTACAATTAACATTGCTTAAATGTGAGACAGTTAATATCGTAAAAGGGGCTTTATAGTTTATATAAATAAGAGTCTAACCTGGAATTACTTAATCAACTTAAAGAATCCGCCCACTCGATAAATTTGATATAGGTAATGTTACAGGCAGTATTACTGTCTCGTTGGCATTTAAATGACAGTAAAGAAATGATTGGATCAGCTTCGAAGTATAAGGAAGAATATTATTGACTTAGCGGTCGCCGCGTATATACATTGCATATAAATTACCCAAAGGGGCTGATTATTGATTTTTGTGTATTTTGTTTCATTGTGGAACCAAAACTAAGCAAAACCGTAGCAAGTTTACATACCCGAATAGGAGTGAAACAATTCTGATAGTAAGAATGAATCTCTTTTCACCCTATGTATTCACTTTAAGAAAGCCAGCACGAATTGTGTTCATGTTTTCATTTTGTGGAGCATTATAGGTAGTGCATCGCCTTCCAATAAGGTATACAAAGTATTCACATTCCCTAAGCATCATTGACCCTGAAATATGAAGAACTAAAAATACACAAGCGGCTTGTATAGGGGATTCCACCATTATCTAGCGGTTACACATATTCTATCAAAGCGTAGAACTAATTAAATACATTATTACTTAACCATAATGAGTTTGAATTTCTGTATTACATAATAATCTAGTCGGTATAGACGATAGTGCATATTACCCAAAAATTCTTAAGAAATACCTGCATGTTTTAAGGTACCTTGAATAAAAAATGGCAGATAAACATATAATATGGTATTTAAGCTCAGTATCATCCAAAGATACGAAAACAACATTTAAAAAGGTCCGCCTATTCCAAATTTACATGAAAAACTGTTAGATGTATTTTATTTTTAAAAAATAGCTGTATTGATGTGGATTAAAATAACATAGGTATATTTAAGATATTCATATGAAAAATAAAATGTATATCTTTAGCTCTCTGGGAATAGCCTTTGAAGTCCTCTTCCTACATTCCGAAGTAATTTTGTATAACGGGTAAACCATAAGAAAGAGGCAAAAAATGTAGATCTCTTTAAGACCCTCAATTTATTTCAAGTAACGTGTTTGTGTCAACAGCTATTTCCCAGACATTAGTTTGAATTTGTAAATGATTTTGTCATTTTTGAAGATAGTTCGGTTGTAGAATGAAACTATTTCTGCAAACGCTTTTCTCGATTAACATGAAGCAGATAGAACAGTAAGCTTTTATAAGAACAGTTTGTAAAAACTATATAAAATAAATGATATTGTATAGAGAAAGTCATGTGAATGAAACACATCAGGCTTTTTAAATTCTTACAAGCATGTGTGAAACTATTTTCAAAACAATATCAGCAAGGGAATCCACATCTGAGACATTACATAAACAAGTAGTGACTGATGCAAATCTAGAGACGGTTGCTTATAAGCTCCTGAAACATGACTTCCGCCAATATTTGAACCTTTTTTCATAAATATTCAATGTCTTAGAACTAAGTTAAACCAACTAGAAGAATATTTGTGTGATAAGAGTTAGGAAATTATAGCCATTTCAAAACACTGTGTTAAAACAGAGGAAATTGATTTCTATAAACTAATCTATATGTGTAAGAGCAGCAATATATTGCTGTGCTGTTACAATTTTTGCAATTTTATATAAATATTTTGAAGTCATAACCATAAAAATACAATCTTATAATATGACTATGATAACTATACACTGATCAACTAGTGTCGTCCTCCGTGGTGCAGTGGTTACCATGCCTCTAGTTCCCGAGATCGGGGTTCAAACCCGGCGGAGGGCGATGAATTTGTTACGCCCGGCGGAGGGCGTAAAAATCTTTAGAATGGCTTGCTTCGGAAGGGAAGTAAAGCCGATGGTTCCATGTCGTAGATTTACGGCACAGAAAAGAACCTCAAGCCAGATAAAGAGGTCTCTGAGCTAAATACGGTCTTTCACGCCCAATATAGAATGGGCGCTGAGGACCACAACAGTTAAAGAGCGTTTATAAATAAAACTCAATGTATCTGACCACCTAGTGGAGATATCGAAATATTTATGGTTTAAATTCGAGTCACATCTTATAAATTTCATTATGATAAAAACAAAGGTAGTAGAGCTGATGGGGATTTTAACATTGAAATGCTTCTTCCCAATACTAGAAATCACAACTTATGCAATATGCTTAGGCAACTTAATTGTTGTTATGTTAACAAAAATCCAACAAGACGAAACTCATTTCTTAATAACTTTCAGACAAATGTTGCTAATGAAGAATACAAGGCAGAAGTGGTGAACCCCTCAATATTTGGCCATTCGTATTTGACACCACCTCCGTTGCGTACGAAAAATGTTGTAAGTAAGAATACTAATGCTTTAAGATTTACAAGATCAATTGCAACATCTAAGATTCAATTCTTAAATAGTATTTTAACATCATGACCTGGACATTCCTTTTGCTTTCTCTACTACGTATAGTAAGTAGGGGAAATATTGTATTCCACCCAAAAATTCGATACCGAGATTTCACCGGAAATATATGTTTTGAGACCCCCTGAATCCAAAAAAAAACATTTTTGGAAACATGTCCGTGTGTGTGTCTGTGTGTCTGTGTGTGTGTCTGTCTGTGAACAGCATAACTCAGAAACGAACAGTCAGATAAACACCAAACTTGGTATTTAGGTTCAGTATCTTCCAAAGATGTGACACGAAGGTTTTCAAGAAAATCTCCCCACCCCAGATTACCCTTTACATGGAACATTTTTGGAAAATTTTAATTTTCTCAAAAATGGCTCTAACGATTTTGATTAAAACATCATATGTTTAAGATATTTTCATGACAAATAAAATGTATATCTTGAATTTTCTGGGAATGTCTCCAAAAATATTCTTCATTGTGAATGACTTTTGCATAACTGGTAAACCATAAGAGATAGACAAAATTTTACTACACAAAAAATGTAGATCGCGTTAAAATACACAATTTATGTCATATACATTTTTTTTTGAGTGAACCATTTTCGAGATATTGCTTGTTATTTCCTTAAATTTTTCAATACTTATTTTCTCAAATGGGAATTCGTTATTCATTTTTTTGTCTTGTATATGCAAAGAGCATTAATCTGTGGCAAAGAGAATGGTGCTGCACCTAGCAACCAGCTAATAAGAGATATGTATATGCTTAAAGGCTACTGTATTTCTATATGACCCTTGTAAATATATATTCCCCTTACATCTACAAGAAAATTAGCAATAAGATAGAGTCTGCAAATGTTTATCTCGATTAATATGAAGTAGATAGAGAATAAGCGTTTGTAAAAATAGTCATGTGAGTGTAACACATCAGATTTTGTTGTCCTAGTAATGCAAAGAGAAGGGAATACTCCACATAGAAACCACGTCTTAAAATATTTGACCATCGCTTAAAGCCTAGCAATTCCCCTTGCATCTACAATAAAATTAGCAATAAGATTAACACGATCTCGATTAACACGAAGGATATGGAGAATAAGCGTTTGTAAGAATAGTTTGTACAAGAGTAGAGAAAGTCATTTGAGTGTAACACATCAGGTTTTTCATTCAATGAAGTGTCAGATCCCGATAGGTCTTTTAAGTAAATGTTAATGCGTTTAAAAGTATTTTTGATGTATTGTTCTGTTGTTACTTATATATTTAAAAAGAACAGTAGCCAACACTTTAAATCTCATTCTGAAATAGAATCAATGAGAAATAAAGAAATGGATTTGAATACAATATATAATTTTACTACATCTAATACGGATTTAGAGCTCTAAAATTATACAAAGTAATTTAAACTAGCCTTAAGAAATGAAAAATTAGAGTACAATATGAGTTATGTTGATAAAGCTGAAAATAAGAAGCAGCATAGAATACTGTAATATACGAAACTAGAGGCAACTTATACAATAATGGCACTACTATTGAACCTAAAGTGTTTATTAACTTTTTTGAATCTGTAAAATAAGACTATATTGAAGCCAAACTGATTTCTGAAATATTTGATGTATCAGCTACTGGACTATTATCTACTTAACCACGTCATACACCATATTAACAAATTTTGAGTGACGTAAAGTGAGAGAATAAATCATATTAAAGCTGTCATGAAAACTAAAAAACTCAAATAGTTCTGACACATACGATTTTTAAAATACAATAATTAAAGAAATAATAGGTATTATATGAACGCCTTTATCACTATGTATTAATTTGTGGTTAAGAGCATCTTTCCAGATGAATTGAAAATGGCTAAAAATAATACCAAACAAAAAAGTGGGACGTTAACTATCCAGCAAACTATAGATCCATAGGTATTGTACCAGTACTCAGGAAAGTATTTGAAAAAATTTTAACTGAAAATTTGAAAAATTGAAAAAATATTTGTGCCACTTACGGAATACTTTGTGGGCCTTAATATTATCATTCAGCCAATTTGCTTTCTCTCCTGATAAGAGTACTCAAGGTGCTATCGGAGACTTCAAAGCTATTCCTTCTTTGAAAAGAAGGAATTTACATTAACATAATTGTTTTATGTAAGTTAGGCTTCCATTAGCACACCCGATCCTTGTTACTTAAAAAACTAGATTATTATGGAATAAAAGGCAACGAATGGATTGTTTCCTCGTACATAACTGCACGTTCCTACATTGTTTATATAAATGGTAAAAGTAGTAAGGAGACACAAATTGATTATGGCCCAAGGGTCTATTTGGGAGCTTTTTGTCGTTGTAATGATAAATGATTTACCATTAATTAAAATGATCTACCTGTAAGGTCAAATTATTTGCAGATGATTCGACTTTCATTATGATAAAGCAAACTTGATGCCCTCACTAACCTTCATGAAACTGTCATTAAAGATATTACAAAGTGATTTTCATGCGATAATTCTATATTAAATTTAGATTAGATACAAAGTGTAAAACAAATTCCACATACATAATTTGAAAACTTAAAATTGTTAGGCATATTCTTTCTTAGATCTTGGCATACTCATGCCGATTGCATGTTTAAAACGCTTTCAAGAGTTTCATTACTGTTAAGGGCATTCAGAATAAGGTTTCGTTACGTCATGTTACTCTATATACTATGCATTATTTCGAATTTTAAAGTTTTTGTGATGCTATAAAAGGTAATTTGAATTTTAAAAAACAACTGTTCTAGAGAACAGTGTATACTCCTGTTCAAGCAATGCGGATTTGAACTATGTGATAACTATGATACTTTGGATTTTATATTACATACACCACAGAAATATCCAGTAGGAAATGATATTCATGACATATTACTAAAAATAATAAATCTCAAGTGCATTTCATAAGATTACAAAAGGTAAAAATCTATTCACCTTATTTTAAGTCTACAATTGCATAATGAACTGCCTATTCGTACTAAAGCTGCTTTAAATCAAGTGTTAAGACTTGGCTGTGAAATAATTACTTTTATAAATTGACTGAGTATATGGAATGTCCAATTACTACGTGATACGCATTTCTATTTTCATTGTTACTTCTTACTCTGACTTTGCCTATTGTACTATGTATGTAAGGGACAAAATAAATTATTATTTGTATTACTATTATTTATTAATTTTTTGAGAAGTTAAGAAAGAGCACATTTATTCTAAAAATACTGTTGTCGTTTCACGGAACTCAATAACATGTATTTCCCATGTAATCTTGATACTGAGTTTTTAGCTGAAATACAATGTTTCGTCTACCTATTATGCGAAAAATGATGGTTAGTTCTAAAAAAAATATGAAGTTTGATTTCAAAATATGCAACGGATTTGGAAAAGGAAATAGGGTAATCTAAGTCAGTGTTTCTATTACTTATTGCCACCACTATTCCTCTCTCTTAAGAGAAAACCCTCAAACGTGTAGATTCTGAGGGGGGGGGGGATAAATTAGAGCCTGACTTCTTACATGTACTATAGGGAACATATGCTTTCTTAATCGTTTACCAAAATAAATTTTATGAATTTGATGTTTTGGAACTTGTTTAATCCAAAGGTAAATCTTTTCAATCCATTCTTTGTTAGTTCCTATTTAGGGGTTAAATGCAAGAGAATGCTCACAACGGATGCTTCATCAAAAATTTCGTGTGTGTTTTTTCCATACAAAGTTGCATCTTATTACAAGATGCAGTAAAAAGAAGGTCTATTCATGTCTTAGGAGAACAGCTTTGTCAACGCAAATAAGCATAGTATCAATCCAAACTTTGTAAATACATTTTAGTATTTTAGTAATTTATGAAAAGAAATTTGGTAATATAGGCCCCATGTCCGTCAGTAAGAAAAGGCTTTCAGAGGTGAAAGAGTTATCAAAATATGTTTTTGAGGTTATCTTACATACATACATAAATGCATAATATATACATACATATATACATACATACATGCATACGTACATACCCACCCAAACAAACACCCACCTACCTAAAATTTTCTCCCTTTGTGATATTGGTTTGTATAACCCAAACCGCTGATTAAAATTCCCTTATTTACATGTAGAAATTTAAAGATCCAAGATGCATTTTGAGATACTTATGAACACTTTTATAATTCTTATATTCTGCGTATATTTCGAAATTTGCATATATATTTGCACAGGAATGATTGAAAATCGAGCAAAAATTGCTTAGTTACAATCCCAAAATTTAGGGAAACCATGTTTATTTATGGTATAAAGTTCTCACAATAGAAAGATAGAAAGAAACAAAGAAAGAAATTAGGAAATACCTAAAGGAAGAAAAAAGCGAAAGATCGAGAAAGAAAGAGAACCAATAGCGCTTTCAAATATGTCCGTTAATGACGTAGGCACACTTGGGAAAACTAAATCTGTAGCATGAGATATTTCGAAAATGGCTAACATTACGAAAACATTTGTTTGAAGCCAAGTTGCTTTTAATGAGCCCTATATTTTTACTGTTGTAAGTTGTGGTCTGCTTCTTAGTCTGCATTCTTAATCAGTGCTGCCAACCTAAATTTTGCAACCCTCCCCTCCCGAGAAGTTCGGCGGTGGGCCATTTCGTTCCTCACGCAGCTCAAAACGTGCCCCCTTTAGCCAAAAAGGTTCCACATAATGTATACAAATTTGGAAAGTAGTGAGGCATGGATAATATAATACCATCTCCATGGTAGATTTATATACCTATTCACTGCTCTCATATTTTATTGCATAGGCCTTCCAGGTCTTGTAAATCCTCCTACCCCTGTTATGGGCGGTCCTGCATAAAGTGTTAGAAAGGTTATACAAAATCAATCAAATAATGGAAACTTCACAGGTTATTAGCAGAAAATTCAATATACATGTGTGTGTGTTTTCATGAAAATATCTTATGCTATTTTTAATGAAAATCGTTGTAGCAGATTACTATAATGGTTTAGTTATAAGACAGTAGTCTAAAAACAATTACTGTAACGATATAACACGATACAGCGTTAACAGTGGGGTTTTATTTTGCGAGTAGGAATGTTTACGAAACTAAGGTCGTAGGCCGAGACAAGTGTGGCATGTACTATTCTTAGACAGCGCTCGAATTTGTAAAATATCATTAAAGTAGTATTATATTAATTCCTGAAACTAAGAGAAATCACATGTAGAACGAGATGAACTCAAGTGTGCAGCTAGATTCTTTAAACAAAAGAAATGACGTTAAAGAAAAACTCTCGTGTGTAGCGAGATGTCAGATGCTTTCATGTTTTATTGATTCGCTAGCAGTTCATTTTAAATAAAGTTATTTTCAGCATGTTTGCCTTACACCAGACAATGGAGCGTTTAAATGCTGTATCTATTGCTTTCTGAAATGTTGGCGGGTAAGTAGTTCTAGTGTTATTCTTTCTGCTGCTTCTGTAATTTCATCCGGCTCTTGCATTTCAATTTCTTCTGAATTCATAACTGCCGCCATGCAATCCTTATGTATGTTCTACTAGATAAAAGAATAACTTTTAGATCAGAGAAAGCGCAAGACTGAAAATGTAAGTTATAGGTTACCTCCACAACGAGTTGCGGTAAACTGAAGCATGCCGATTTGTATTGTGAACAGATATGCGACCGACATGAGAAATTAATCATGTAAAAAGACATAATGAAACGTAAAACCTAAAAAATCCAAGTCTAATTATTAAACATGTGCAAATGCAGAGGGTAATTGCCATGTGATTGAACTTGAAACCAACGTTGGTCATAATGGAGTCGTAAATATTAATATTTTATCGCACTAGTGCGATATTACAATGCTTTTAATTTCTGTGCACGATGTTAAAAGCTCTAGTTTTAGGCCATGCTGTCTAAAAACTATATTTCTGATGAATTCAGAAATGTCTACAATTTTTCCATTTAAAGGGAAAGCTTGAGCTGGATGGATTTTCTGAAAATCTTTGTGTGGGAACGTGCGCGCGCGCGCGCACACACACACACACACACACACACACACACACACAAACGGCGATTTTTCTAAAATTCTTTTTATTCAGGGACTTCCAAACACGTATTTCCAATTAAATTTTAATTGGTTGGAATGCATTACTTCCTCTGTCTACAATAAATAAATGCCAGAAAAATTAAAAAGGGAATATATATTTCAATAGCAATCACCATAGTATTCATTAATACAGGGAAAGTTTTTAATAATGATTCCTTTTGCAAAACGTTGGACGTTTTGTGTCTTTTACGCAGTGCGAACCTCGAGCTGTTATTTCACTGATTCTTGTTATTTTAATCTTCATCACAGAATGGAATGGATGCTTATGGAGCTTCCTCAGATTAAATTTTCCTTCTCAAATCTTTCTCATATTTATTTTAACTTTGCGTAAGTTGCACTTTGGTTTATATTCTGATTTACGCGCCTCCTCTAGCACTGTGACTGCAATGCATATTTGATCATTGCAGAAACAATTTGATGCTTTCAATGTACGTTGATTGGGATGCGACTAAATACCTGGATTTATGACGTATGGAGCTATGCACTGATCATAAAAGATAAGATAATGCATCACAAGGGCTGAATGTAACATTTTCTTAATGTGTATGATTAGTCTTCTATGTATGCAATTAATCAGTGAATAAATAATTTGAAAACTGTAAGTTCATCCTAAAACTAACCATTTTGTCAGCTGTATACACAACCATTCCCCCAGAGAAACAGGCTCTGCTCACACTTAAAAACACTTATAGATAATGTTCTCTCGTTTTCGACAATTAATATCTATTGTATACTATATTTTCATGGTACCAAGCATTCCTCAACGTTTTAGCATTATACAACACCTTATAGGATTTTTATCTTTATTTAATAGCATGAAAAGGCGTGTTTTTGAAGCCGATATATCTGCTATAGCTAAGTTTTGTTTTAGTTTAAAGACAAGGCGTGTACTTATATGGCTATCATTTGGTGGACAAGAAGAACAATATGTATGTGAACGGCTTCCGGGCATTTTAGTGCATAATATCCCAAGTTATTTAAAGATGCTGATAAATTACATAAACAACAGTAGTTTTGATATGCCATTTCAGGTACAAGATTAGATTAACTCAAAACATGATAGTTTAAGAGGATTCTAAAGACATGTGGTCGATATTGATGCTAACCCTGATAAAGCAGTCCGATAAAAATACTCTATACGTCTAATTACGTCAGATTTTACACAGGAAAATAAAATTTTCATTCCATAATAAGATACAAATTCAGTGGTTTCATTTCTGAGGCTGGTGAATGCCATTTTTAGTTCTGCATAAAAATCAGCTTTTGCCCAATATATTGGAAAACAATTGATGTAGAGTAAGTCAGCCATGTGGTTCATAGAAGGATTACAGTTCATTTTTATTTTTAAGTTGTTATACTCTTGTACCAGATGAGGATATATACATAATGTATATCCATATTCTGTGAAACATTTCTAAACAGTGGCTCTACTGTGGCAATGTTCCCCTAATAAAATATCACGTTGCGTGCTCCGGAAGCAGGTGAAATGGATTGGCCACTCTAGCTTAGGGATATGTGTTGCCCTAAGTACTTGCTACAGGACATTTTAGTTTGTCATTTGGACTTTGGTTATACATTTTTATCTTTCAGAATGTCACCATAACCTCTACAATATTAAATGTGAAATATTCAGCATCGAGATTATCAGTTTCATTTTCTCCGTGAGCTGAAGTTAGCAACTCAAAGGCAAGACCAATGTCAGGGCTCCCTGCAGAGCAAGGGATTGTCATGTCAAGGAAACAGACCTGAGACAGTTCAACACCAAGGGCAAGTTTCGGAATTAGTTTCACTTGAATC
Organism: Deroplatys truncata; assembly: GCA_030765065.1. Taxonomy (NCBI): domain Eukaryota; kingdom Metazoa; phylum Arthropoda; class Insecta; order Mantodea; family Mantidae; genus Deroplatys; species Deroplatys truncata. The sequence goes on from CM060981.1 coordinate 205,952,267, forward strand.
CACTCGAGTGCCACCCACACCTTGTCATATGAAGATGCTCTGACTCGTCTAGGCGATATCACTCTTCTACTCAAAGCGTAATATAAGTTATAGTAATACTACAGAAGTATGACATATCCTGCTGGTATTAGAGTAGTGTAGTTTTGTACAATTGCATGGGTTAAACCTTCGAAGAAAATTAATAACGTAATTTAATATTACTCCAATATCAATTTTAATCCAAACATATTTAACAATCAAGGCAAATTTACTGAAATTAATTAAAGAATTAAAAAAATATTTCATGCAGTTAAGGTACTAGAAGTATAAGTAATTACTTATAACAAGTTAAATGGTTATATTTAAAAGCACCAGAAAGCATTGGTTATAAGTTATATATTTCCTACAATCTTTTAATTTAATGGACTATTGCAAACATTTGAGCAATTCTCTAGTAAGAGCTACAATAATTTACACCCAAAGCTGTATTACTCTCATATTGATTTATTTTTATTTTCTCTCCCACACAATATGATAGGCACACAATGGTTTTATTCCACCTAAAATTTTGATACTGAGATTCCACCGCGTTTTGAGATAGAGGTGTGTCTTTGCACAGTATGCCTCCAAACGAAATCTCGAATGAACACCAAGTTTTGTGTCACATAACACGAATATTATCACCAAATTCTCCCCATTCCGAGCCACCCAAAACATGAAAAAAAAACAACGGTTTTTGTTGTCACAAAAGAACAGACTTTTATGATGGTGATTTAACCACAATTTTTGAAGTGCTGAATTTTTGGAGTAAAGTTTACTTGATAACGTTCTTTCTCTGCTAGCAATGTAAAGGCAGTAAAATGGAGAAAAATTCAATGCTGCGGGTGGCGGACTGGCTCTCACCACCGATTTGCTGGTGCAAATTTTATGTAAAGAGCTTCAAGAAACTCTGTGTGCTCCCACTGCACTTTGTATAATTTTGCACAACTGGAAGCACATAAGAAACAAGCGAAAGTTTACTACAAAGAAATGTGGAGCTCGTTGAAATTTTTACTTCGTATCAAAATATTGTTTTCATGGCTTAAAGCATTTGTAAAATATTTAATGTTGTATATTCACATTTTCCCCAGTATGAGACACTTCATGGTACATAATTGAAAGTTTGTGAGTAGTGGAAGAGGTTATGCGAGACTTTTAAGATCGAATGGTCTTTAGTGCAAGGGTAATGTAAGTGCCACCTATGTTCTGTGACACATTCAAGGTAAGTGGATTTAGTGCAAGGGTGATCTAAGTGCTACATGTGTTCTACTACAGATTCAAGGACAAGCGGACTTTAGTGCAAGAGTTATACAGGGTGATTTACAAGAACTGACACATATACTTCATTAATTTTTTCAAAACGGGTTATGCTAGCGACAACTTATTACACCTGAAATGCAGATGAATTTTGGGAGATTATTTCGTCTTTAGCAAATGTTGAAAATGTCCTTCATCTGCATAAGACACAACTCAACACATCGCTCCATGTTACCGGTCACTCGTTGGAGGACCCTGTTGTCAATAGCTTGAATCTTCTGTGTAATGTAGTGCTTCATATCGTCCAATGTCTAGGTAAGTGTGGCAAAAACCCTGTCTTTTAAGTAACCCCATAGGAAGAAGTTCGGCGATGACAAATCCGGCGATCTCGGTGACCACAGGTTCTTGAAAATTATCCGGTCGTCAAAGAAACTTACAATTAGTGCCATGGATTCATTTTATGTATGGCATGTAGGGCCGTCCTGCTGAAAATATCCTTGACTCAGTTCTACATCGCCTAGTTGCTCAGCAAACTACATGAAAATCCGCCGGTACTCTGCAGTGTTCAAACTGTTTTAAAAAAGATTGGTTCCACTATTCTCTGTGCGGATATTGCGTGCCAAACTCCGGTTTTAATCGGATGCATAGGTGCTTCATGAATAACATGTGGATTTTCGCTGGCCCAATAGTGTGAGTTATTTCTGTTCACATAGCCGGATAAATGGAACCATGCTGCATCTATGAACCATGTGAGTGGCAAACCGGCAGGATTTTGCACAATGAACGCCTGAAACCAACGACAATAATTCAGTTGTCTATCCTTTTTTGGTTCCTATAACTGATGGACAGTAATCCTATTTGGCTTTAGGCGTGCACTTCTCACAGCTCTCTGATACATTGAGTAGCTGTACCCTGTCTTCTGCGACAAAGGTCTTAATGTTTTTTTGGGTGACTGAGCCAGTCGTGCTCTTAAGTCAACAACAATCGTGAGAAGCCTAGACGAACGAGTTTTGCCTTTTTCACTCACCAGAGATCCAGTTGTTTCCAATTTGTTTACCAGTCCCAGTATTGTGTTTCTTTAGGGAGGATTCAGAACACCAAATTATCTCCGGTATGCCCTTTGAGTAGCTGTAATTGAATTTCTAATCCGGTATTGCTTTACAAGGAAGAGTCGTTCATTTAATGTGTACTCCATTTTCACGTTGATTAGAACAATATCTCAAAAACAGTTGCCGACAATTAAACTAACAATTACGCATAAAACATAAACATCTGCGCATCTAGTGACTGATAATCGAAACTACAGGAGATTCTGCTTAATTTTATGCTAAAATTGGGGCATTGAGTGAATTTCAAACAGAATAATTAAAGAAAGAAATGTTTCAGTTCTTCATAAATCACTGTATAAGTGCCACATATGCTCTATGACACATAGTCTTTAGTGCAAGGGGGATCGAAGTGTTACATGTTCGATAAGATCAAGGTTTTATATATACATATATATATATATATATATATATATATATATATATGTATATGTATATATATGTGTGTGTATATTAGCTCCCCTCTGACAAGATACTGAATGAATTAATTTAACGGAAAATTGTTTCAATGGCGAGGGTGTATCGTTCCAGACTTCCTACCATTTTGGAAAGTACGTGTGAGCCATGTCTCCTCTTGACAATTGCTTAAAAAGCTAGGGGATTCATAACAGACATCTTGGTATTTCTTCATTCCATCCCCAACAATTGTAACAATTGTGTCCACTTTTGTGCTATGATGAATCACATTGTTTAGAACATGTGTATTGTTGTGGTACTTCCTCAAGATCTCCGTTTTATCAAATACTATAACAGCTAGACTATAATTTTAGGTGTAACCTTCTTTAAATCATATCATTCAAATAGAAATTTCTGATCCGATGCTTCTATCTAAATTCACGGAGCAGCTATTAGAATTAAGGTTATAATCACATCCAGGATTTGTTCACAGCAAGCGAAGCGAGTTTAATACAACACCGAACTCCCTCTAACCCTTAAGATTCATGAAGGAGAGCAAGCTGTTTGTGTGTTACAATCCTTTTTTGAAGCGATACTTTGTATTCTTAATTGACGATATCCGTCTAGACTTAAGGGAATTAATTGATCATAGCCGAGAAGAATTTCCTCAAAAAACTCTAGCACTGTACACACAAAGCGAATGCCATATACACCGTATGAAAACATTAAAGAGAGTTGACATTCTTTTAAAGTTCTGTCTATGTTAGTTAGTACTCGTATATGTATGGACTCCCAAGCCTGCATAGGGTGCAACATTTATATTTAAAACCATTAGCTGCTATTACCACTATCAAACTGGAGTTATCTGAACGTAAGCTGATGCATAAGTTGATATCAGAGGTCGGCAATGCTTTGATCGTGATCGATCGGTCGATCGCCATGTCATTTGAGGCAGCTTGCGAAAAAACTATAGTAAAAAAGTATAGTATAGTAAAAGAGTATAATAAAGTCGGCTTTTTTGTTTAGTGGCCCAGCCAGTGAGGCGCAATCTTCATCCATGGCATCCATGAGCCAAGCGATAACCATCGAGGTATTCTTGTCGCCGCAGGAAGGCAGTACACTGCTCACTCCCCTCCTGTCTTCAAATGGAAGAGCTGATCCCCACGCACCTGGGAAGATTGCAGTACGACCGAAGAAGTGTGTGTATGTGTGTGTACATTTGTCGTTCCGACAGTTACTCTCCATTGTTTTGTTACCTTATCTGTGTGATGACTTTGTGATGTCATCACATTAGGACTTACTGTGCCTGATTTATTGTGAGGAGGCTACAAGAAGAATAATGAATAATGCTAAAAGAAGCAAAGCTTATTATTTCCATTCAGAGTATTGCTTTCACTGAAGTATATCGCAAGTGAGAGTTTTGAATGTGCAATGTCAATAGCGCATGCGAAAGAAAGGTGATTTGGTGAGACTTTTAACACAAATCATTAGAAAATAAATGCTAAGTTTCTGTCGACTGACTGACCAACAATCTTGTTTAACAACAGGAAATAAGCAAAGTTACTTCACTAACAGAAATAAAGATCCCACGCCTGCTTCTTATAAAATATCACAGGTTATTGCAAAAGGAAAAGAATCTTTCGAACACAGGGAGTACGTTAAATAATATTTTATACAGCTTGCACACTAATTATTTGACAACTTTAACAATAAATCAGAGAGATTTCTATTAGAACTATTTCCTGTTGTCAGCCCAACACAGTTACTAGATGTGTTGAAAAAGGTCATAAAATATTGCTTGTCTTTTGAAGAGTGATTAGTGACACTGTTCTTACTTCTTAATGCAGTTGGATTAATTTACAGATATCAGTGACACAGCACGGTTATCCTTGTTCGTCCAAATGTTTATTAATGACTTCACAGGAAAGGAAAGCTCCTGAAAATAGTTCCTTTAAAAGGCCGTACAGAAGGCGAGTATATACTACTTTCTCTACTACGTATAGTAAGTAGGGGAAGTGTTGCATTCCACTCATAAATTCGATACCGAGATTTCACCGGAAATACATGTTTTGAGGCCTCCTATATCCAAAAAAGTATTTTTGGAAACATGTCCATATGTGTGTCTGTGAACAGCATAACTCAGAAACTAACAGTCGGATAAACACCAAAGTTGGTGTTTAGGTTCAGTATCTTTCAGAGATGCGACACAAAGGTTTTCAAAAAAATCCCCCCACCCAAATTATCATTTACATGGAACATTTTTTGAAAATTTTAATTTCCTTAAAATTGCCTCTAACGATTTTGGTTAAAATATCATACATTTAAGATACTTTCATGACATATAAAATGTATATCTCGAATTTTCTGGGAATGTCTCCAAAAGTATTCTTCATTGTGAACGACTTTTACATAACTGGTAGACCATAAGAGATGGACAAAATTTTACTACACAAAAAATTAGATCGCGTTAAAATACACAATTTATGTCATATATAATTTTTGTCCAGTGAACCATTTTCAAGATGTTGCTTGTTATTCCCTTAAATTTTCCAATAGTTATACTGTTTCTCAAATGCAAATTCGTTATTCATTTTTTGCCTTGGTAATGCAAAGAGAATGGATTACTCCACATAGTAACCAGCTCTTAATATACTTGACTATCGCTTAAAGCTTACCAATTTCCCTTGCATCTATCTACAAGAAAATTATCAATAAGGTTAACATCTCGATATCTCGATTAACATGAAGCATATGGAGAATAAGCGTTTGTAAAAATAGTTTGTACACGAGTAGGCTTCCTTGCAATAAGATGTCAACACCAAAAACAGTATAACTGATGGGACTCTTACTTAAACGGTTTTATTGCACTGGTCCAAAGAGGAACTGTCTGCAACTGTCTGGTACGAAATAAAATGCCCACATTTTATTTCCTACCACTGCGTAAACACTAACAAGCCGTTTGTGAATTTTTTTAATGTGGACAATTTGTTGCGAAACTTATAAATCAGATACAATTCCATGCATTACAAAGAATACCTTTCAAATAGCTGCTTGAATAAATGAACCTAGAATATGGAGAAATGCTTCTTCATACAGTGGTGTGCTGCCTTAGCAAAGGGGTGATTCTCCGTCACTTCTATGAACTTCTGTCAGTTGCGGTCTCTTTTCTTAAAGAACGTGGTCAAGACTACTCTATTTTAGATTATTTGTCGCTAAGGAGCTCATTATAGATTCACTTGACTGAAAAGCCCAAAGAGCTAAATCTGCAACTCCAGGGCAAGTACAACAACATTTTTCAAATAATTTCAGAGATGAAGATATCTAGTGCAAAACTTCAACTGTTGAAAAAGTAGTTGAGTCAAGGTGAAACATTTCCCTTGCTTAAAACAATATGTCAAACCAGAAGAAAATGCCAAACCTCATACAGGTGATGACAGAGACTTAGAAATGCTAGAAATGAGTTGGAAATCTGCTTCTCAGACTTCAGAGAGATCAAGTCTCCGGGACAGTTCATCTCAAATTCATATATATCGCTTAAACCTGAAAAATAGTGCCTTGTGATTGAAGAATATTTGAATGAAGATGGAACTGCAGCTGATTTCGAAATCGTCACTATACAAAACGATTGTGTTTGAAGAGTGTCGTTGGACGAGAAAATGAAGACAGGTTTTGGTCTTGCGTGCCCAAAGAAAAATATTCGTACTGAATAATACATCTCTGAAAATTAAGGATTTATATTGCTTTGTTTATCTTGAAAATCAACACTTTCAGCATTGTCAACTAATCAACACTATCATGTAAAAACAAATATAGGAGCAGGACATCTGGACTCTTGCATCCGGTTTGGTGTAAGCAACAATGAGTTAAACATCAAGTGATAAAATAGGTTGCCAACATCACAATATATTAAACATGTGAGCTTGCTTTATGGTATGTTTTAATTTGTCCTCCATGAGTTAATAAATGTATGTAAATGACGGATGATCCGTTTTTAGTGCCTCAAATTTCACAGTAGATCTTCTGTAACTAACGATATTATTAAGTAACTCAATTACATCCTTAAGTTGCCGACACCTGCACTAAACCCTTGTCTCACTCCGGTGTTAATAATTCCTGTCTTTAGCTCTCCTATTTTCAGTTTCATATGCAAGTTATTCAGCTAACACCATTGATAAAATTAAATCGAGCAGAGCTTTATTTTTGGACACTCTTTAACTACTAGGGTTCTTGGCGTCCCATTTTATATTGGGCCTGAATATCCCGACATTTTGTTCAGAGGTCTCTTTATCATGCTTGAGATTCTTTTACGTGCCATAAATCTACGACAGCGTACCACTGGCTTTACTTCCCTTCCGAAGAAAGCAATGCTAAGAGTAACATCAATGATGATAAGCAATTCGCTACAGTAGACATGTGTAATTAAAAACTAAGTTTTACTGCATCATCATGGGTTTAGAATTTTTCATTCTTACTTTAATGTATGTGAAAATTTTTAGGTAAATTGCACTATGTCTTGCACTAGTTTTGGCCTGTCGGTTCCCCACTTGCACTACTGAAACTGCCTGTTTTGTTAGGTTTTGTTTCTGTATGTCTTTGCATATCTCGAGCCATGCTTTGGTTCTCTGGGCTATTCTCGGTGCAAAATGTGGCCTGCCATACTACCGAAAAAGTTTGATAATAGTTGAGGACGTGCCTACTAGAAAAGTGGAACCTTGGTGCGGACGGCGCAGATCACAAGGTCTCCGATGCACGACGAACTAGAAATACATGAACATCTGATTGAGGAGTGGTAAAACGGGAGGGAGAGTAATACGACGTGGCGAAAAACTTTAGACGAATGGCTACGGATAAGGTATCCGAAACCCTCAAGGAGTCATTACATCATGTTACCGACCACGGACCTTACGGCACGTATCTAATACGTTTCACCTGTCGCTGCAAAGCTCTCTCCGGGACATTTGTTTGGAAATGCTCATTGCAGGCAAATGTGAGAGCAACGGACTCTCGCACCTGTAAGAAAAGAACAATTTTGTCAGTGGTTTGCCAGAGACGACTATGGATCTGGTTAGATAGGACAGCAAACGCTGCATCCACCACGGCGGCAGAAGTCTTTAGGATAAATCAAAGACCAACAGCACACCGGAATTGACGATCTCAACGAAAGGACATAGTAAACCAACATGGACCATTTAATACCTAGTATTAAGACCAATTTACGTTAAGATAACCATTGTGAATTTAAGTATTACTTTAAATCGTAGTTACTGTTACTACAGAACTATATAATAAATTGGAAATAGCAGTTGAATAGTGTAATAATCACGCCATAGATTAGGAAAGCATGTAAAGCTGAGGACGGAAGTTAGTAAGTAGCTGGAAAGTAAAACATCCATCCTGTTATTTGGAAAATGTTTGTAATAAAAACCTGTAAATGAGGAAAGAATAAAGATGAGTAACATAGTCTGGCATGTAAAAAGGATACTACACTAAAAGGGCATAGGGGCCTCCTAGTCTGGGGCAGCTCAGACTAGGGAGCATTTTTTCCCTCGTTCCTACTGAACATTTCAAAACTCTGTGGAAAACTCCAAAGGTCATATAAATGAGTGTGATCGCGAATGAGACACTAAGTGAGAGTGCGTTTATGGTAGTGCAAAGCGCTGATAATCCATTGGTTCTCCGAGTGAGGTTGCGGCGATAGTTGTGACGTGAAATGATTGCTCCTACTTCGAGAGAACAGAGAAATTATGTGTTTGACTCCCCAATGAGTGAAGCGGAAGGAAGAAGAGGTTCTTCGTGCGCATTTCTTTTCTCCGCCACATCGCTAAAATAGCTGACTTTGGTGAAGTAACGGTGAGGCCTTGGTGAAATGACAGTGAAGAATATTTCTACATAATGTTTCGACCTATTATAATCGTTTCTTTGAATAAGCCGATAGAAATTTCAGACTGATTTACTGGATTCAGAAATGGTATCTATAGAAAAGTGTGCGGAAAGAGTATATGATGTTTAGGAATCCGTAAAGAGATGTTTATGACGCGGATGGAGTAGAAAAGCCTCCTATAATCACGGATAAAAATGGTGAATAAATTGATTCTCGAGAATCATGTTTTACAACTGAAAGGTAGTATAAGAAAAATACTTTCTCCGTCCCTCTGACTTTGGTTGGTTGCGAGGTATAAGAATCGCCACTTCAGAAAGGGGCGTTGGACCCTCTGTATGGGGCGGGGTCTCCGCTTGCTATCCGAATGTCATGGCGTCTCAATCTGGAAACTGTAGGGACCCTGGCATTGCTGCGCCGTCACTTCTGGTTCCACCTGCCCGGTGTCTCTTCTCACTTCATCCTCCCTCCCGGGGACGCCCAGTTTTGGGCCATAGGTACAATATTCTCCCTGAATCGGTACCAAGTACCCACCTATAATAAAAGTAATAAGAATATAAAGACAATTTTTTGAATAATAATGTTTGAAATGTCATTCAACATTTTCAGTAACGCGGACTGCAGTACCAAAGACTGCAAATAGCCTCTGACAGATTTCATTTGATCAAACGCCCTCCGCCTACTAATAATGAATCATTGAGTAGCCTATAGCTTGCAAAGTGTAGTATTGGCGCCATCATTGTAACATACCGTTAGAATTGCCATAACTAAAAGCTATAACTACATCAACTGTACCAGATGACTACATACGCCAGCGGCATGTTACTGTGATGGCTCTACCTTCACCTTTCCAAAGTAAAATCATTTTATTTCTCCATGTATTTTGAAACTTGTATTTTCAATTGTTTCATTTTTATACTTATAACTGTAACACAAGTGTGCCTACAGCTAAATATACTTGTGTACCTACATCAAAATGAAGTAACATCACGACGCAAGTTAAATATTTGTACATTAATGCAGTGCATTGTAGAGGTAAGTCCTACGCAGTGCCGCAGAGGGCTGAGGCGTGGTGCTCTGGTTACCGGTCACGGAATGCACCCGGGTTCGACCTCATCCATGGGGTGTGGATTTTAAGTCCCGGTTATAGGACCGATGCCCACTCAGCATCGAGAGGAAAGTGAAGAGCTACAACAGGCAGCAGTCCTAGCCTCACTTTCCGGCTGGGGGTGCGTGATACATATCAGCTCACCATATCGGTTAGATGATCGCCCACTTCTGCTGTGTTCACGTAGGTGTGAGACCGACAGACGCGTTGGCAGGCCCAGGCCCTTCGCGGGCATTAGCGCCCCAGGTTTCATTTATTGTAGAGACATTATCTATCTCCATGCCAAATAGTGGTGACACGAACTTAGCCGCACCAGGCAATGAGAAACAAATTGAGCAACTCGCAGTCAAAAGTCCGTCTGTATGGGGTAAATTATTAAAATAATTCAGATTGAGACTCAGTTCATTACCGCTGGTATTTCTGCAGAGCTCACTCAATGAAGTTATTGGCTCACTAGAACCCTACGTCGCAGAACTGCTAGGTGATTTCTTAACGAAACCTTTCTCCAATACACGATTCCCGGACCTGAATGCTCGCTTACTAGCAGAATTCGAGGAATCTGAAGGTAGCAAAACTTCTGGCAGAGCTCGAACTGGGGGAAAGAATCCAAGCCAGGTGTTGAGAAAAATGTGTGTTTTCACAAGTGCGCAAGTGAAGATTGACTTTTTGGCACCGTTTTCATGCAGCGACTGCCTGTTAATTAGGTCCATATTAGCACCTACCAGACAAACTTTGGAGAACTCGTCACTATAGCTGACAGGATATTGGATTACTCGAATCCTGTACAGTGCATTTGTGCTGTGCAACAGTCACGTTAACCTAAAGTTGCATCAAAGGCACAGACCCTGCCTGATCGTATCTCTCGCATTGAATCGCACATAGAACAACTTTCACTTTGAATCAGCAGTTTACCTGGTATGTCGACCAAGTGATGCATTACGTGGATATCATTTCCATTTGGTGAGAAGGCCAAAAGTGTGTTGCGCCATGCTCATTTAGCGCTACAGTTTCTCCTGATTCGGGAAACACTTTGGCTCCTCCCTACAGGGGGCACCTAAGTTGCGGATCAAAACAGTGCTCGCTGTTTATTTGCAACAAATCGATCCACCGGCACACGTTTTTAAGTGGAACAGGAGCAGAGGTATCCGTAATAACTCTTACTGCTCAGGACGAAAAATGAACTTTTAAGTGGATTTCTAAGCTTCGAATGAAACACCAAGTCGGTTTAGGGTTGAGACGTGCATTTTGCTGGCCATTCGCGATCGAAGACCTTCAGCAACCACTTCTTGGTGCCGACTTTCTTAGCAATTATGGATTGCTAGTTGACATCAATCACAAGCGCCAATTAATGGTATTGCAACATTTCCAACCCTCGGAGCTCAAGTAACTTATTCAACCTCAAGTGTTCATTTGCTGGAACACCAGAATAAATGTTCACCTATATTCCAGGACCATCCAAACTTACTACGTGACATCCCAGCTTTCCATGCGACAGATGCCCAATTCATTCACAACATATCAAGAGTAGGCCAGTTATAGACAAAACCAGGAGATTTTCACATGACAAACTAGCACAAGCTAATATTGGATTTCCAAAAAATGATAGCTCTAGTACCTGCATACCTTCGAAAAGTTCTTGGTCTGGTCTTTCTCATCTGGTACCAAAATCGGATGCTTCCTGGAGATCATGTGGAGATTTAAGGTCTCTCAATGCTATTACTATACCACATCGGGTTCAAATCCGGCGAAGGGCGATGGATTTTTTCGACGTAAAAGTCCTTAGCATGGCTTCCTTCGGAAGCGAAGTAAAGCCGGTGTCCCGTGTCGTAGATTTACGGCACGTAACATAACCTCAAGCCTGATTAAAGAGGCCTCTGAGTTAAATTTTCGGTCTTTCACGCCCAATATAGAATGGGAACTAAGACCATAGTACTTAACGGCGTCTATAAATAAAAAACGCTTGCAGGGTTTCAACTGTTGCCTATCTGTTAAAACAGCATTCTGAAAAATCGACTTCGTATGCGCTTTTCATCGTAATTATTCAAATCACAGAAAAGCGTGTTTCCAAATCTCCTGTTCTAACTCCTTTTGGATTATTCGAATCTCTCATACGTCCATTAGAATTTTCAGAATGCTACTCAGTCATTTCAGAGGTACATTGATTCCATTCTTAGAGAGCTGGAGTTTATGTTCTGTTATCTGGGTGACATTCTCGTAGTTTCTGCAAATAATGTAGAACTGGAACCCCACATTAAAGTCTTACTGAAACACCTATATAGACATTGCATCAACACAAGCCTTTCAAAATCTAGTTTTGCTGCTTCCGAAAATTTTTTAGGATACTCTGTGACACGGAGAGGAACTCCATCTCTTTCTGATTGCATTGAAGCTATTCTTGCTTTCTCACAAACTGAAATGTTGGCAATCTACGAGGATTCCTTGACTTAGTGACGTTTTATCACAAATCACTGCCAAACAGTGATACAAAACAGTGCCTGTTCTTTGAGTTTTGCAAAGACACTCAAACGTGAGCGCCGTACATTCAAACGACGCCAGATGCTGTGCAAGCCTTCGAACTTCTTAAGTAACGGATTGCGGGTGCTCAGTAGACTACTGATGGACTCCTAAACTTCCAACACAACTCTTAAGTTCAAAACTGTGACCTTACCATCAGGTACGTAACTATTTGTAGGTGTTTCCACGGGAAATCTCAATCCACCTTTAATCCTCGGTTCCATAAAAGGCATTTGACGTGTTGCATAACATGGCCCATCCAGGCAGTAATGCATCTGCCAAACGTATTCAACAATACGGTGTGTAGCCATCACTTAAACGAGATTTCAAACTTTGGACCAAGACCTGTGTGGCTTGGCAACGTTACAGGTTTACCGGGCATAGCAACAGCTCCATGTCGTCCTCCGTGGTCTAGGGGTACCCACCTACCTGTTGACCTTTACTGATCGCCTCTCTAGTTGGCCGAATGTTACCCCATTAACAACACACTTATCTACACTCTTGGAAAGCTCGATTTGGCGTGCCATCTGTTGTAACCAAATATCGAAGCAAGTAGGATGATTGCTTACCCTTCACCAATCTAACAAAACTGGTTGTTATCTATTACACCAAAGAAAAAGCATAAAACCCTGCTTTTAGTGACAAAATTGAACGCTGCCATAGCCAACTGAAAACTGTACTTCGTTGCCAACTGTCAACGAGCTAGATACCTCAACTACCAGATGTAACCATCATCTACAATCCCTCATCTGGATACTTCCGCAACTACGCCGTCTACGGAGAGCCAATAAGATCATCACCATACTTCCTAGAGGACATACCAACAACAGGTGTGTCTTCGTTTGTTCTCAATTTGAAGCAACATATCTAGGTCCTGCATCCGGTCTCTTCAGACCATCATTCATCTCGGTATACGTTTAGCCACCCAAATATTTTACATTCTTCTCGTGTGCTCATCCGGGATAATGTAGTTCGCAAGAACTCCAGCAACAGATCTACGATGGACCACTCAAGATAACTTCCCGTGCTCAAAAACATTTTGTAATTATTCAAACATCTCATGGTAAACACATTGTTTTAATCGACAGACTCAAACTGCCTTCATTTTAAATAGTAAAAATTGCAATTCAAGTACCAGTATCCAAACCATAAGCCTTAAGTTCATAAAGCAACCCATTACAAACCACTTCTTCAGCCAAAGAATTCCACACCGTTTCAGGACGAACCGTTCGTATTTCAGTCAAGCATCCAATTGTCATTGAGGAGAGAGTATGTGGTGGCTCTACCTACTTCCAAAGCAATGCCATTTTATTTCTGCATGTATTTTAAATGTTTTGTCTCTTAAATGTTTTCTTTTTAGTTCTAGCTGTAACAAAGCTGTATCTGCAGCAAAACAAACTTGTGCATCTACATTAAAATAAGGTCTTTCTCAAAACCATGCACTGAAGGTGCAAAACTTTCCTCTTTTCCAACGGCAATCCTTCATTCCTAAAATCAACAGAAGTTACTGTAGATGTTTTGAAAATTTGGAGTCCTAAGTCTACCAGCGGTGATGTGTATAAATTAGGCGCGCCAACAGATTGTGACTGGAAAAGCATATTTTTTTGTTCCTCTGGATAACAAAGCATAATATTTTCTCGCTGTCAAATGGACAACAGAATAAGGTTTAACTTAGAAATACATTCTAAGCATTATTTATTCTGGAGGTTATAAAGAGCATTAACTGACACACCCAGCTAGAAAAAAAGGGAAAATAGAATGAAAGAAACAAAGAAAGAAATATTTGACCTTTAATCTATCGTTAGTTATTACGGATACAAAATCGCATTTATGTTATATTCATATACGAATCTGTGTACTTTAAATGAGCATTCTTGAGACCGTCATATACGACATTCAACTGAACCATATAGAAGATTTTGAATATTTTTAAGGCGTTTGTGTTCCACATTGTCCGTAGGATCCTAAACTGTAAACTGTGGGCAATAAACTATTGAAATTAAATTTACACTCCGTAACTCACCCATAGCGCGTATTTCCAAAGCGAAGCAGCCGAATGCTTTCGAAACACTTGGAAGGTTTTTAACTAAAGGTAAAATGCTACGCGATCAAATATATGCGCAATGGATTGCAACTCGGAGAGGGGGAATAAATCAGCGTTTTACTTATTTAGCTTTTTTGTCATTATTAGTGAAATATTATCCCACACAAATCATGTGACAAATCTGTGCAAACTATTCGCACATTATCTAGTCTGCATTTATGGTTCAAGAAGCAGGAGAAAGGAGGGTAACTATAGGGGTAGCAGCTTTCACATAACCAGTGTCAGGTATCTGCGATCTTCTCTGCACCTTACTAAACTTACGGAATGAGCTAATGACTGCTGCTAAACAACTGCCTGAGACGTAAGGGTAGAGGTTTTTATAATGACAGTCATAATTTAAATAATACAATATGTCAGAAAATTAAGGTATTGAGTGAAGTACTCAAAACAGTATTGAAAACACTGACTGCATGAATAGCCATGTAAAACTAAGCAAATGATTATACAATTAAGCAAGACAAATTTAAACTCTACTTATGAAACTCAAAACGGGTTTATCTCTCCATTTTCCACTTTCCTACTCTTTTTCCCCTATATATATAGACTCTGTAGACTCGCATACCTTCGCATGGATATGGTTTCTTTCCTTTCGACTTATGCATATTTATAATAATTTATAAATAGTTCAAAATAGGCGACACATCACTTATTCCGACCCGAAATGTATTAGTCTATTGACTTCTGATATTTTCGCACAGAGTATTACGGTAGTAGTATCCATTACATGACTAATTCATGGGCTTAGTCTATCGATTAAATGTTAAACCTCTAGTTGCTCAGATAGACATCTCCACCACCTTTTCTGTTTCTTACTCATATTTTTGGTATACCCGTATGGTATTATATGGAAGTAGATGTCGTTCTGTTTGACAAGAAATTATTATTATTAAATGTATTTTGTCTCTCGTTTTGTGAATAGCATCGTCATGTGGCTTGCGCTATCCTGGCGGACTGTGTGTGTTCAGGGTTATCTCATTAAATAATAATGTGCAACACGTGGTACCGCTTTAAATATTCACTTTAACACCTTTTACTACCAACACATATTAACAAAAACCCAAACAAAGTTTGGTTCGCTCAAGCTTGCACTGAAGTTTGAGCAGAGGCTTTATATGTGAACCGATCCTTACAGACTTATTTTGGCTGCTACAGTTTTTTAAATAAAAAGGAGCCTCTCAGTTCTATCCTCACAGTAACCACAATCCTGATATTTCTAGAAGAGCCAGGAAAGACCGCCCATACTGAGAAACAAACAATTCTGGCATGCTATCCCGGTCAGTGGCCAGTAGACTTAGCATACCAGCCACCAATAAATATTATTTATTAGTATTATAATAACAAATGTGTACCTAGCAGAAACACAACATTACAATCTGACTTCATAACGAAAAGGGTGCGCCAGGACTCAGTTTTAAATCAGCTTCAGAAGGAAGCAGCAACATTTTACAATAGTTCTCTTCAAGGCTTCACTGGAGACACGAACTGTGGCCACAGGCACTAATTCATCACTGCCTAGATGTACTTCTTCAACTACTACCAATCTTCCTTCACAATGACTACCGTACTCGGAGTCACACCTGGAGTAGCCATCGTCCACATGGAGAATAGCTGGGGATTATTAAGATAAGCTCCAGACCATCGTGATCGAAATAAGTGGAGCTGCTTATATAATCTCTCCCAATGGGTCAACACACTAAGATTGGCATTGTCTACATTTGGCCGGGAAAGACTAAGTAAGGGTAGTGCCAACGACTTGACTGGGTGTCAGGACATCATGATCCTTTGGGTTGCTGGAAAACTGAATTAGGGGTCTGGAATTTAGGTGAGGAACATGATACTCGTTACACGCCAGAGATTCTGTTTAAAGGATTTAACACCTGTCTACCATAAACCATTAAAGTGTGGTGCTCTGGGAAGGATGAACTTTCAGGTGATTCCTTCATGAAATGCAGATTTCTCTAATTCTGTTTGAATTTCTTGAGATATGAGAGTATTTTACATCTCTCGTAGTTTTAGTTTTGCTTTCACTAAGTTTGTTCCATTGTCGTAAGAGATTGACAGTGGCCTCGGCGCGACACAAACCGTTTTAAGGCTGCCAAAGAAAACCTTGCTAACACGATGCTAAACACTGCTAAATGAACCGCTCTCGTTGATAGGCACACAAAAATAGCCACCTAACATTACACCCTCAATTTTGATTTGCAAGTTCTAGATTTAATGCAAAATGGAAAAGTATAATTAGTGCTGTTGTTGGTAAAGGCTCTTGTAGCCCTCTCCCTCGTTGGCAGCAACTGACACATTGTTGCACACTGGATGTTGTGCCTTAAGTCGAAAAATATAGGCAATTGTGAATAATTTGCTGGATTGCAGTTTTTCCATTTGCAGCTCAAAATCTTTCCTGAGTGATGAGAGGAGCAGTTGGCACGTAGCATGAAGTAAGCGTCTATGTTCTTGTTCAATAATTAATCTTCTTGAGTGATGATTTGGAGGCAAGATAATTTGATGTCTTTGGTCATCTGTCAAATGAGCAAGTTGCAATGTTCCCCCACTCACAGCACATGATTATGTTACAGAAATGGGGTTAATGATCTGAACTTATTAGCAGGGTGAAGAGTTTCTTTAGCTTCTATTTGCCGTTCTAATTGCATAAGTTAAGGGCTGAGAAAGACGAGTATGCTGATCAAATGCGATGTTCAGTTCATTCATATAAAATGGTCCTAATGAACGCCTCTCTTTTGGTTTTATGCAATTGCTGCAAAATCTATTCCAATATGTAACAGTGCGCGTGCAATCTTGATCAATTTGGAAAACTTCGTCATTAAACTATTATCCGCGGTTGTGGCTACACGACAAATGAACGTTAATCCTGCCTTAGGATTTTGATTCTATAAGCTCAGAGCCGCCAGATGCAATTGCGCTCAAAGGCCAAGTCGTGAGTTCAGTTAACCAGAGTGGTGCTTCTCGCTGAGTATACTCGACAGAATATCTTTGGGTTGTACATTTTGAAATGAGGTCTGCAGGATTGTCTTTAGAGGCTATGGCGCCACTCAGCAATATGTATGCTCTCTTGAATTTCCGAAAGCGAAGACTGAGGTCTTTCATTTTATTGGCGATGCAGAGATACGAGCCAAAAATACTGAAGAATCTGCCCACAAATCGATTTTATTAAATCTGATATTGTAGCGTGTGTGTGCATTGTTGCATCGGACACATTATTGCTGTGTATAATATATTGTTGAACTGATTGTTTCGTTTGTAACTTTGAATTCTTGTCCCGCGTGGCAATTCCCTCCAATTCCTAATCATGGGGGTGAAGCCAATTGAGAAAAGAGCTTTATCTGTTAGCATGGGTCTAGTCAGTAGCGTCCTGTGGTTCAGTCTAGTGTAGGTCTTCAGAGTGTATGGTCGCGTGTGTGTGATGCGTGTGTGTGCGTGGGACATCTCCCCCAGTACTCGTCTGTAAATTTTTGTATATAATGTAGGGCACCTTGTTTATTATAATAAACCAGAGACAAATGTGAATTTATGTATTTGTATGTTCTAAAGATCCCACGCCCACTTTAGCTTTGTGCAGCAAGTTCTTCGTATCTCTCGTCGTCTCTGAGTTACGTCCCTCAATGTTTATGCCGGGGTAACTAAATTTAATATTTCAGCTGCAACCCTTTTGGCCTCACGCCAGTGTATAACGTTTTTTGGTGGTTTGTCGCCGGGTATTATGTGTGATCATATCGCTGTGAAGAAAATTAATTTTCATGTGCAGCGCGTGAGTGTAAAATTGTTTTTGTGTGCCCGTGGTAGTTGTATCTGTGGTTTAAGGTAAGTTTTTTATATGTTAGTGTGTAAAGGTTTATTTTTTTATCTGAATTTGCATAGTGAGCTTTGTTTTCATGTAGGATCGCAGCGATGTGATACGATTTCTTTTTCAGGGTTGGCGTACCCCGTGTAAGGCAGCACGTTTTGGCTTTGTAATTGACCGTTACACGGAAATTCAAAGTTATTCCAAAGTTTGGCGTGGCGATAATTTCTTTGGCATAGCAAAATTGTATTTTTCCCTCTATTTCGGCCCTGAAAATTTTTCAAATTTAGTAGGCTTACTTTTTTTATGTGACAGGTATGTAATTTTTTTCTTGGTGTCGCTACATTATCTCTTCCTCCTCCTTGCTCCTTCTCTCCGCCGTTTTACCCTTCCTTCTTTCTCTCTTCTCTTCTTTTTTATCCCATTCCCGGCCTCATTGTGTACTGTGTGTATGAGTGTGTGTATGTGTGTTATGTATGTGAGCAGTGCCTCAGGTATTTCTGTAGAATTTCTGGATTTTGTATGTCTGATACAACTACATTAATCTTTCAAATTTGACAATTGCCGCATGATATTGACATTTTTATATGTGCTATGCCACCTTGCTACTATATCTTATGCCTCTGCTAATAACTTGTGCTAGTGAAATTATTGAGGGTCATGAATGTTGCTTTCTTATAAAAAATGTATCACTGTAGTGCATTACAAATCTGTTGTATAACCTAACATTTCTGATTAGTGCTCAGATTGAATTTTCCTTTCTTTACAGTCAATGTGCTTACTGTTTTAAATTTCACATATTGTCAGCATTTTTTGTATGATTTTAGCACAGGCATGGCTAGTTTATGCTAAATACTGGGCACATTTCTTTCTTATTTACATTCCTACATAGATTTGGTTCACAACACTTCATTTAACTTTTTGAACCATTTTTCAGCATCACATTACTAATTTTAGCACACTGTCACTTTGTGTACAA
Organism: Deroplatys truncata; assembly: GCA_030765065.1. Lineage (NCBI taxonomy): Eukaryota > Metazoa > Arthropoda > Insecta > Mantodea > Mantidae > Deroplatys > Deroplatys truncata. Next base: position 205,971,423 of record CM060981.1, read on the forward strand.
TTGTACTACAGAAATTGTGTTCACCTTGGTCATATTTACACTCATTAGACTTATTTGCTTTTGGCTTCACAATATAACTATTTAGTTTTCTTTACACAGTGATATGATACTATAATTCTTTACTACTGTCATATTTGTTTCTGTGAATGTTACTGGCCTATACTGTTTCATACTGAGTGATCAATTCTCACCAGTGTGTACCATTGACTTGTACACTTGATTAATTGCTAATTTCTGGCATGGTCTAAGAAATTAATTTTTTAACTGTGTTGTGTTATAAATGCAAACTCAACCTCTGTTAGAGCATTGATATTTATGCATTTTGCTCATACCTATTTTTGTCTCCAATACAAAAATATTTTTGCATCGTGTATGTAGACTCATTTTTCATTACATCCACTATTTAATTGCATGCCTGTGTCTAATTAATCTTTTTGCCTACCTTTCTGTGTCAATACTGTGCTATATAATCTCACTATGCCAAAGAGAAATAACAGGCAACCCTCAGACATGCCTGTGGAAAACTACAATCCTACGCCTTCTTCTGGTGTTGTGTCATCAAACCTGGTGGCCAACAATAATGATTTATTTACACTTGTACAGGCAGTTGTTCAGGGCACTGTGTCTGCTTATCGACCCTCGGTCGAACCTGCTTCCTTTAATGCTGCAGTAGACAATCCTTTTTGATTTTCTTAATACTTTTGAAAGAGTAGCTTCTGCTAATAACTGGTCAGATTTGCAAAATGTTAAGTATTTGCCTTGCTACCTTAAAGATATTGCTCTACAATGGTTTCGACATTTTGTCACAGGCATCCCTCTCATGATTGGGCTCTTTTTAAAATTTTCTTTTATTACAGCTTTTCATGTTGCTTACCAAGATGAATTGTTGGAACTCAAACTCCGACAGAGAATTCAATTAGATTCTGAACCAGTTTGGCATTACGTTTATGATGTGTTGTCTTTATGTGATCAGGTTAACCCTAGTATGACTCAAACTGAGCAAATAAGGAGTTTACTAAAGGGTCTGAATCCTGAGTGTATGAACATTATCCTGCCAATGAACGCTTTACCAGATGGGACTACTAACCCTTTTTATAGGTCATTCACCTTTGGCTGCTCTTCCAGCTCCTCCTACTAATGATGTCAGTGAGTTAACTGCAAAGGTGGACCAGTTGGCTAAACAGTTATATGCAATGAATACTTCTCATCCCGAGAGGAGCAGACCGTCCTCTTCCACACAGAGAGGACAATGGCAACCACATTCACCACACCAGATCGGCGCCAACCCCGGATTTGTTTTAGTTGTGGCAGAGCAGGGCACAAAGGAAGATTTTGTTCGCAGCAGGTGCTCCAGTCAAAATGAAAATGTTAATTGCTCTCTGTCTCTCTTACAGATATTTTTAGTTTGCTCATTTTTCTATGTATTTTGTTGTAACACTACATTTTGTTTTGGATGAGTACATGTTTCCAAAATTTGCAGGTCGTGAAATCCTTAACATGTCATAACACTTACCTATAACAATTTCTTTCTTTTGGTCAGTTCTAACCATTTTCATTTTATTTTTGTTTGTTTGTATGTGTTTTATGAATGTGTTTTTCAGAATATCTTGACTGGGGCTTGGTCCATAGTGCAACCATCACAGAATATAGGGTGCTATATTATATATGAAAGAAAAAATGTTCGTAATGTTGCGAACTGCACTTGGAGCGTTCCATGGGGAGTAGATTCTTAGCACAGTTGGTGACGGTTCCTCTACCTATATTTGATCCTGTAGTTAGTACCTCTGAAGCTATATGGTAGTTTGCTAGTACACTGAACTAACAATATTTTTTCTTCTTCTCTGAGGATGATATTATTTTTAAATTCAAAGTACCAATGTCAGTAGTATGAAAGGCTCTTGAGTCCGTTCGTTGACCCCTTATGACGTCATCACCGCAGGGCATGTAACATAAACAAAGCTGCCGCCGCCGCCGCCGCTGCTGCTTCCACGTGTTGTCGCGTCGACCTTGGTGTAGCTAGCACGTGATTACCCTAAGGCATGAAGGCCGCTGCGACCACACCTAAACAGGTGTTTATTAGAACCCGGCCTTGGTCTAGCTAGCACTTTCTTGGCATTGAATGTATCATCTAAATAAAATATTGCACTAGCTGATCCTTTTATTTAATTGCTACTGATTTTTCTAGGTATAATTGAGGATGGGAGAGAATTTTCCCTATATTCGGATGTAAAGGAAAAAAGTTGGAAAATAAAAGACGTGAAGGTAAGTTAGTTTTTTTTATTCATTCTTATAAGATACAAGTGTCGAGTTTATTTCGTCACAAATAACATCGTAAAGGACGAAACATGAAGCATTTTCTTTTGGAAGTACATAAGTGCTACTACCTGAAGCACTGTTAACATAGTCTTTTATATCTGTTGTAGCTAAGACATATTTTGCAAGTTGATGTTGCAACACATTTGGATTGCACAATAGAAAGTTTACATCATCTAAACAAAGGATGACTTGTGAGTTTTCGCATTGTATCCTGGCACGATGCCCATTTATGGATTTGAGGCGAAACTGTTCTTCGATGCATCTGTACGACTGCCCTTTGCAGAGATGTTCGGCAAGTTTAGGTAGGTGATTCAGCAGAGTCGCGAAGTAGTAGGACGAGAGGACGACTCTTCCCTGCTTTACTCCGCCAATTTCCACGTGAGCTTCGTAATTTCTTCTTTTGAAGAAACCCAGGCTGATGTATCTGGAGTGATGTTTGTTGAGAAAGTAGGTCCTGCGATGCAACACGGGTTCCGGAGGAGGAGTCACCCGGCGCAGTGGCATTCTGATCTGTTTACCTCTTAGGCTCATCTCGGCGACTGCTCCACAGCTGAAACAAAAGAAGCATCGTGTCTGTTAGAGCTATCAGCAGGACATCTGGTGTTAAGTTTTTTAAGCTTATGATGCTTCAACCAATTGAACATGGCGTGAGCGTGTTTGCATGCACAGTGAGTTTTTGAGAACTTATGACAAGGAAATCCGCAGTGTAACTGATGATAGAGATTTTCTGGCTTGGGGCAATTAAATTCTTTTCTTAAATTGATAAACGTTCTATCGCAGAGTGCGGAAAGAACTTCACATTTATCCTCGTCATAAGCGAAGAGAGAGATGTGCCCCGCCACCGCCTCTTCTAGCACAGTTTTTAGCATGCTCTAAGGAACGTAACCATCATTGAAATGCATTCCATTTTTATTTTCTTTGTTAAATGCATCTAATATACTATTCCAGGGATATGGGCTTGCAAAATGAAAGGTTTGAACAATCCCTTTTCCAATGATCGCCAATTCCTTTATGATTAATTCTTTGCCGTTTCCTCTGAGCGCTGTATAATCTACGACAAGACCTCCTTCCATCTTGCACAAAGACTGGCCGAAAAATAAATGAGCTACTTACCTTTATACCCGGTAGGCATCGCTGTCCCTTGTTGCACCGCCAGACTGGAAACTCTCTTTGGAACATCTCCCTGGCCTGACGATCTGGATTGGCAGAGTTGAACAGGGCTACGAACTCGTTCATGGTGTATCCTCTGGTGCAGACCTAGAGAGTATAGAGGCACGCGTACTGGCCGCAGATGTCGGAGTAGAGGCTTTGAAGTTGGCAATGATTCACAATAAAGTGAAATGGTATAAAGCTTATCAAGGATTTTATAAAGGGAGGGAGGCCGTACGAATCGAAATACCATGCAAAAGAATTTGAATTTTGAGTTACAGCTATCCAGTGTGAACCAGGTAGGTTGTGAGGATCTAAATTTATTACGAATGTTGACGGTTTAGTAAACTCTGTAGGCAACATGTCCGATGCAAAAACTCCTGCAAAATTTGGAATGCCTTGCAAAGTTTGTTCTATTTGTAAGGTGTTCATAATTAATAATCGGTATGCACTCTCAGATCTTTGTCTATCTGAATAGAATTTTCGTACTCACAGTACATGATACACGTGATGGCTTGTGTTAACTTTGTTTTAAATCTGAGCTCTATTCTTATATTTCCGTTATTTAATAGAGAAACATGACCTTCTGAAGCGGCACTGTCTGGCGTTAAATCGAAAAGCACTAGGAAGTAACCCATTATATACATATCGTGCGTGATTTGAATTCCGCTGTTGGTGTGATGGATGCCAGAACCGGAAAAGAGCGTTTGGTACGCTAATGTTGAACCTTTTTCGTTAGAGGTATCGATATAAAGACCTTCTGCCGGAATTTGCTGGCCGTTAACGTAAATCGCAAAATATTCCAAATGGAAGTGCTTAAAATTGAAAGGATTTGTGGTGTGAGTTCCGGAAAAAATTGTATTTTCTGTCATACCTACGAGTATCCTTTTAGGGAGCGGACCTAATACAGCATTGTCTATAGAGATGGTACTTTGCCCTGCTGCGAAAGTAAAGGACCTGACATCGACTCGCGTTATATCGTATCTCGCATTTACTTTTTCTAAAGCATTCATATGGACCATTAAGAAGCTAGGAGCTGGTTTTATCTTTTTCACGTATAGAGTGGCATCTAGGAATTGAAATCTAGCATGTAGATCCGCACTTTCACTCATTATATAAAACGAGTCCTTCGCTTTAGTCAACTTGATTTGAAGTGTAAGTCCCGGTAGTAACAAAGTGGGTAAATTGAAAATATCCCCATGTAATCTACCAAACATGACTATTTCTTTAGACGCATTGCTCCTATGATGACGTTCTTTCCATCCACGATTAGAATCTCCGGCTTCCAGCGTTTCGTTTTTTGAAGCATCGGCCCCGGAGAGACCGTGGAGAGCCGTGTCGATGTACCAGAAAGCGTTAGTAAGATGGCTTTCCGATGCATCGTGACCGTACGTTAATAAGGTTTCTAAATAGCTACGATAATGATAAAGATCTTCAGGCGGAGTGATGGATGTTCCATTTAGGGAAACGCTTAATTGGCTAAACAAGGAGTGCAATAAATTGTTAACACCCGTCGTTTTATCTGTTGCTGCTAATTTGGAACCATCCGGCTTTACAAATTTTCCTTTTACCATCAAATAAACATTTAAATCGATGTAGTGTTCCTTATCTCCAGGAATAACAAATTCCAATACGGATTGATCTACTGGTGCGATGGGTTTGATTAGGGTAGTGAAGTTTCCTAACACTGCCGACTGAATTGGTTTTTTTGCAAAAATATCAAATTCGAATTTTGTGCAGGCGATCATGTTGCTATCTCGGGAGCATGTGCTAGTGGCATCGTGTTGCACCCTGTATTTAATCAAAAATGTCTCTAGCTTTTTTGGCTTTATATGGAGCTGATCTCCTTCTCTTGCCCTTTCCTTGTTGTAACCTACCAACTAACTTTTTTGTACCTTCCGTGACTCGCTTTGCCACGATATCTTTGACTTTGGTACCTTCCTGTCGTGCAGCAATATCGGTCATGATGTTTGCACCCGTGGTGAGGGCTTCCCTGCCCAAGGTTTTTGCCCCGGATAGGAGGATGGGCTTAACAATTCTGAATAGACTACCCAAAAAGTTACCTATGCCTCTACCTTGCTGTACGTATGGGCTTCCTACATACAGCGATCCGATGTACTGACCGAGGCGCCCTCCACTCTGGTTTACATAGTACGCTGTAGGCGGGTCCATTGCCAAATGCATGGATTTTAAATTTAGAGGCCTAATTTATATTGACCCGCTTAAAGAAATCCATTGGGAATGAATTTAAATTTAAATATTAAATTCCCAACGGTTTTCATTCACCCACCTAGCTATACCTAGTGCCTCCGATCTGGCACACCTGACGGTGTTAAACTGATGCCACCGGCAGGCAGGTGCAGTAACTAAAAATTCAATATTTCGGTTGCACCCTAGGTTTTCTATATTGTAGACTTTAAAGTCATCTCCTGCTGTGGGTTGCAATACGTTACGAAGCATGCTCCCCTTTACAAACAATATTCCATTTGGAATTTTGGGAGCAAACTCGACGTGGCCTGAACTCCATGGTATGCCGTGAAAATTTTCGGATAACCATGTGTTCGTCCGTCTAAACTTTATTGGCCACGCATTTTGCGGAAGATTTGGTTTACGGATCAGTTGGTGCAATACCACCTGTTCCGTCTCAATTTCCACGACGGCCAATTCTTTTAACATAACTTTTCCCTCTGGATTATAAAATCCTTGAAAGGCTGAAGAGTATTCAACGGCCATCTGAAAAAAACAAAAAACATTATTTAACTTTCTTAAAATGCAGCACAGCAATGGTAGGCATAACGCTACTGCTCAAGCGAGCCAGATCACCAAACTTGTTAACCATTTCAATTGCTACGGTTCGAAAATGATTAAGTTCTACCGGAACGTAAAATATGTTTTCAAACTTGTGATGACTAGTGTACGAGGGAAACTGAATAATTCTTATGCACCTAACGTAGGAGCTACCGAGCAGCTGCGGTTCGATGAGATTGCAGTAAACAAAAATGGGTTCGGTTCCAGAAAGAAACTGAAAAGAGCTTTTTCTGTGCGATCTAAGGAAAAGGGTTTTCATATCGTTAGTTACTTCTGTGAGCATATTTTGATTAACTATTTTTGATAGGAATCGAGATTTGGCAGAGAATTTTTATGGTGTCCACAAGATCGGCTAGACCATAATATATTCTGGTAGGAAAAAATATTTTTCCGTTAAAAATTGTTTCCGTTTTACTTTTAGTAATCTTTAAATGAATACTGTTAGCCTTTTCGCTTGCTTTTGTGGAATGGAATGTGTTGGGACCCATACTTTCTTAGCGTTTTCCAATTCTTTTATCTCTCTTTGATGAGAAATGAGGTAACCCTGCAGCTCCGACAGGAGCAATTCCCGATGTTCATCGTCTGTTACCTGATTCTTTAGCGAAGTGTACAACTCCTTAAAGCCCTTAAACTCCAGTTTTTCAAACACAATTCTACCAGCTCTTGTTATGACGACATTTTTGGTCAGTTCTCCAGCTTCGTTAAGTATGTTCTCATCTATGGACTCGTAACCGTAAGAATACGAAAGCTCTGTGAGACCTTCAACCCACTTATCTCTCTGAAGATTGATCGGTTGTGCTAAATCGTTACGAAAACTAGCATGCAAATTCTCGGGATACAAATCGACGCTAGAATCGCTCAACACGGTTACGTAAAACTCATCCATGATGCATCGATCCAGCTGTCGAAGTCGGGACCATATCCTTTCCAGCGGACGAGATGCTGCGTTCTGCCATTCCTCACCCTAGTTTTTAGTATTTTATCTATTTTATACAAAGTGGATTCGTTAATTTTTACTGGAGTTAATTCGTAACTGTAAAATTGACCTTCTATGGGCGTTCCGTTCAGATCGTGAAGTTCGTACACGGGTTGCGGCGAACGTTTTATAACCTTTACAACTTTGAAAATCTCCGTTGAGAAATTTTTTTCGTACCCTTTGGCAAATTTCATCTTTTCTTTGCTTATTCTCACGGTTTGTCCTTCGGCGAACTTGACGGGTCTGGGTTTAATGCTACCTCGTTTTCTCTCTAGCCTTTTCCATATTTGTAACACGTTTTTCTCATTTACTTCGGTTGGAGCCACTCCTATTGACGAATGGATGGTGCGATTATATGCGCGAACAAATTTATCGAGATCGTCTATATATCTGTACGAGTTCCTGTATGTAAAATACTTGTATATTTTAGACTTAATGGTACGATTAAATCTCTCGACCATGGCGCACTTTACATCGGGGTTTCTGCAAACTTGATGCTCGATGTCCTTCTCTTTTAAAAGCTTCTGAAATGCAGATCCTAAAAATTCTTTTCCTCTGTCGGATCTGACTGCTAGAGGAACGGAATCTAAGATGGCTTCAAAGGCCTTTGCAGTTTCGGTACTAGATTTTGATCTTATGGGTTTTACACGTGCAAATCTGGAAAAACAATCTACACACGTTAGGAGATACTGAACTCCATCGTTATACTTTCTAATGCTTTTAAAATCGGCCAAGTCGACTTCCCACACATCGTTAACGTTATTCACCGTGTAGTGGTTCCTCTGAAATTTTCTCCTCGCAGGTTTGTGCAAAGTGTAGGCATCTTGTTGGAGAAGCCAATCCTCCGTTTTACGTCTATTTCCCGTAAGAGATGCAAGTTTCTGCACGGTGGAAAAAGCCGAAGGTTGTTCGGGATCGTAAAAATACTTCTTATTCATTGCTAATAATCCATCCACGTCTTGGACGGAAACAACTCGGCAATTATTTCTTTATATTTGCTACCTCTGTTCGATTTTATCTGATTAAAGGCTTCGTTATTCTGCAGGTGGCCGTTGGTTAAAAGAAGAATTTGTCTATATTTACTCTTGTCCGAAGAGGTGACTTTCGAGAGATCTACCTTCTTCCTAGTGAGCAATTCCCAGAGACCCAGAGTTCCCTTAAAATACCTATCCTTTACATACAAATCGTTGTCTTCTATACGAATAATGGAATCGCCAATTTTAAAGTTGCCGTCCCTATCCTTGTAAATGCCGAATACGGTATCCGTTGCCCTAGGAGTGTGCAAATATGGAGCTAGGTAAGGACCTGCTATGTACCCAAAGCTTCTATTTGTAAACTGTTCTACTTCTTTTTTCTCGTGGGCCGGCAATGCAGAGGCCCTACTTGTTCTTCGTCAAACTCTTCTTCTTGCTCTTCTTCTTCTTCCTGCTTCTCGTAGACTGTTTCTGGAGGGAAGACGAGCCTCTTTTTGACCCGAGGAGAAGGGGAGGTTCGGGGAGGTGGTAGTGGCGGCGGCGGCAGCGGTTGCGGCGGTAGATACGGTCGGCGGCGGCGGCCACTGGATTTAAATTTGATCAGCTCCTCGTACGCATCCTTCTTTCTCCGCTTCTTCTTCTTCGACGTCACCTTTTTCTTCAAGCAGTGGGTGTCTATGTAACGCTGAGAAACTAAAAATGATTTTTGCAGCATCTAACGCTGTATTAGAGACGAAAGTCCGGTCAGTACGGCAGTCAGCAGAGGAATCAAAAAACCTCCCTTTTGAATTAAAAACCTTCTCTTATTGTTAACCTTTAGAGATTTATCCACCACTCGCCTCAGACTATTTTTATATCTTCCTAGCTTGCGAATGGTGCAATTGCTTAAATTACAATTGCCCCTTAGAACATTTAGAGCGCATTCTGCAATAGTCAACACTAACTCTTTGTCGGACTTCTCCAAAATGGCTTTCCTAAGCTTAGGCTTGGCGCTTTTAAGCACGTGCAGCATGTGATAGTTGGATCTTATCCGCTTGCTCATGCTGATATGCTACGACAGGGAGCTCCGATGGAAAGATGTTGGTTCTAAATCGTAATCTGCTATCGGTCTCCTGGCACAGATCGAAAAGCATATAGCCGTGAGGCTTTTCCGTAGCGTCCAGATACGCCTCGAAAAGCGATTTCCAATTTTCGGGGTATATTTGTCTGGCTAGATGAGCCACTTGATTTTTATCTCTTACGTTTTTAAAAACCACAATGTATTTAGCGTTTAACGAGATGTCTCTGCAATACCTGCCTTGATGAAACAAATTTTGAGTGATTAAAATTACGCTTATGTTTCTATGATGACTTCCCTTCGTGAACAGGTCGCACACCTCTCTGGAATATGCAGAGTTTAAGAGATCGTCTAATATTACTAGTTTTGGATCTCCTTTCTGGTTCTCAAACTCCGGCACACCTACATGAAATTTTACGTGTTTTAACTTTGGCACGCCGATTTTTCGCTATAACACCACAATATTTCTTTAAATTTTCCAACAGTGCACAAATGCTTCAAATTGTTTACTAAATTTACACAAAATACGGTCTTACCAGAACCCGAACTACCACTAACGATCAGCGTAAAGGGGTGCTGAAATTTTACTACGGGAAACATTACTTCGTCGAAACATCTTTAGTTTTTCCCTCAATTCGTCCGCTAACCTGTACATTACGTAATCTACATCGAAGGGAGGATATTGAGCAAACACTTCTAAGGGAATGAGCGCTATCTCCTCGTTCGTACAATATTTTAAGCCTCTCTGCCTTCCTCGGTTTTCCACGTACTTGGATACTGCTCGTTCCACCTCGGAATCCATAATGAGAGGAGGCGCCTCGTTCAGTCAGGCTTTATATATCCGAAAGGGACGGAATCGTTAGAAATTCTTCTTCTCTTGTGAAAACAAATTCTATAGATTTTATCTTCCGGTTCGGAGACGATATACACGCCATGGGATCTTTTGCGCTTTATTTTCTATTCCATTCTAACTTCAATGTTTCGATCCACGTTTTCTCCAAGAATTAAATATTTTATTGAATCAAAATTAACCAACTGTAAAGAAGCGTAATTCAATGTTATCCCTCTCACTTTACAAACAGCTTTGAAATCACCATTTGGTAGGCGTATTTTATACGCGTAATTTTTTGGGCCTCCGGATACAAATTCTGAAATGTAGGAATCCGTTCCATAGTCCGCTAGCTCATCCGTCATGTCTCCCAGGTTATCGCCGGATTCGACGCTACACTTCTCGCCTTCCCTAACCGTAAACAGTATCGAATCCGTATCTGTGTATAATATGTCCCTATTCAGTGCCTCTAGGTAGGTGTATAGCTTAAGCCTTGCACCTGCGGTAACGTAGGCTCCTAACACTTCATTGGTGTGTGCCAGTGGAGGGCACTCGACCTCTTCGGCATATTTCCACGAGAGCCAGACTATCTCGTCGCTCGCAAACATTAGGTTCTGCACCTCTATGCCGGGCGTGGTCAGGAACGTAAACAATTCCGCGGGCTCCCTAATCATTTTCGTGCGTGACCGATTGCTTTGTTCGGTGAGCTTTCCCCAAAAACTGTTTAGACACAATTTTGCTAGAGACCTTGCACCTGGATTTTTTCTAATTTTCGACTTATCCAAAAGAATTCCTTCGCTCTGAAAAAAGCTTCGAACGTATTTCTCCTTATCCTCATCGCTCTTAACCCAAGAGGGATACCCGCTGGCCTCTGCTTTTAATTTTAAAAAACTATTAATGTAATCTACAAAGAGACCTCCTTTATTTTCATTTTTATCATACTGTTCCATTTTATATTCGTAAAATTCAAAAATTTCTCTCACTTCGTAACCCATTTCAACGGCTTTTCGTACCTCGTCTACGATCCAAGTACCAATTAGTTCCCCGTCGTGGCTACATTCACCGTCATTTTCCTCCTTCGCACAGATGTAACAAAGACCAAATATTAACTTTTGTCGGCATCTAAACGGCAAGACGGGATGATAAAGACTTCTATTTTTTGCCGAAACTCTACATTTTATAACCCCCTCTTTTTAAGCATTTCGGTAATATTGGCGCAATCTTCGCCAATGTGAGTTATGGGATGACCTACGGGAAACTTAAAATATTTACATATATAAGGATACAGAGACATCACGTCGTAATACTTAATGCGAGTTTATTCGTCGGCTTTGCAATAGGTTTTCAATGCTTCCGTTCTACCTCCGTAGAGGGAATCCCTAAGAATGAGTGGAACATTTTTCACAAAGGGATCGTTGTGTAGAGCCGGATGTTGTTTCAGAATGTCCTCAAATTCACACTCCCACATGACGTGACAGACGTAACCTGCCGACACAATTTTATCTATTCGACTCATGGTGAGCTCGTATCTATCTGCAAGCGTCTCTGTTCGCGTGTCTACGACGGGCACATCTCTATTAGTAAGACACACGTGGCCATGATGGTAACACCCCATGAATTCAAACACCTCTCTCGTCTTCTCACAAAAACCATCTAATTTGAACTTAGGTAATTCGGGTATTCTCACCTCTCTACCATTACCTGCATGTTTAATGCAAATCCCCCTTTTAATTTCTTCATACCTAAGCCACATGAAAGCTTTTATGGATTGTTTATCGGCTTTCCTATAACCTCCACAAGGAATAAGTCCTATAGTTTTCGGTTTCAAATATTTTTTTCTAAATACTTTGTTGCATGCCGAAGCTATCGTAATAGATTCTTGAAATACGTCAATACTTCCGATGTCTAGGAAAGTATTTCTAAATATAGAACACGCTTCTCTCAACACTCCAACATCTGCCATGCAGTAGGCTTCAATCTCTTCTAAAATCAAAAATGCCATCTTTTTCCTTCTCGTACCATTCGAAAAATTCTCTGCGTTCGTCTTGCATCATGTAATCGATGCCGTAATGAACGGGGTCGGGATAACAACCTACATAGTTCATATTTTCAGGAGTATTAAAGTAATGCGGAAGGTGGCCTTTTGTCACACAATCTATTCCAAAAGCTTTCGGCAAACTTCTCAATTTCATGGGTAAAAAGTTCAAACTATCCAGGAAGGTTATGTGTTCCATTTTCATGGATAAAATTTTAGCACCATTCATTACTAAATCCGGTACCCATCCCTGTTTTATTGCATAATCTAAGATGAACATGAGATCGTAACCTCTGGCGTTATGTGCAATTGCAATTATTCTTTCACAAAAAGGTCTATTTTGGCGCAAATATTCCATAAATTGTTTGATGCAGCCATTGCCCCAAAATGAATGCCTACGCTTTCCACACTGACTGCACCCTTCGGTCATATCCTTGTTTTTTTCGCAAAGAAAACAATAGTGTTCTAAGCAGAGTAAATTTGGAATATGAAGATATGTATTGTCTCCTATTTGCGTGTTTTGAGTACATTCTATGTCGTAAAATACGAATAAGACCTTTTCCGATGATGGTTTTTTTGCGCTAAGCGTTGGCATATAGCAAAAGTGGCCCGGCATCTCGTTACTTTTACAGCTTCTACAATATGACATATAGCACTGATGATTTGGCTTTAACCGTTGACTACAAATTAAACAATGCCGCTTCCATTCGCAAATTATTTGAGTGCCAATTTTATTCTGCACATGATTATTCATGCAGCTTTGGCTTCTAAAGTACCTATTGCATTTATTACAGTATATGTAGTTTACTTCAAAAATGCAGGGCGGAAGTGAATTACATCCGGAGCATCGATAATTGCATCTATGCGTCTTTGCTCCATCGTAACTCATTCCGTTATTGCATCCTTCGCAAACATATTCTTTAGACATGGCACCCGTGAGACTTACAATCACATTATAGTGTTTTTCCTGTGCATCATACAGGAGATTTAAACGTTTTTGTGAATTTGTGTTCCCATCATATATTATATTTTCGCAACGCAATCCTTCATAAACTACGATTCTGTATTCGGAAAGATGGTCCTGAAATTTTTGCAATTCTGCTATTCCTCCACCATTGCTTAGATCAACATTTGCGGCCTTTAGAATCTCATCGACTTTGGAATAAATTTTTCGACCTTTTCTATAACTGATGTAATTTGGGTCTTTATCGAAATGTGCTATAGCTACCAATAGAGCATGAGCTAAGCATTTTGTTCTGCTTTTAATTCTAACGATGGACCTTTTTATGTGCGTCAATGCGGATAAATGTCTACCTTTTGTTTTGATTCTACCATGTCCTAAAGGCATTTCAACGTGATCTACTTTTATGGATAAAGTATCTGTGGCATAAAAATTAGCGTTAGATTGGCATACTTTCTCTATAACAGCCATTAAAACATCCAAAGATACCTGATCGCTTCTGCGGAAGCTTAGTCCTATCGGTTTATCTTGTACATTCACAGAGTTGCTTATTGACAGACCCACCATATCACTGGGTTTCGTACCATCTAAAACAATATCCAATACTGCTTGCATGCTATTTCTAAAGTAAAGGATAGGATTTTAATTTTTGGAAGCAGGGTTTATCTGAATATCGTAATGCCTCCCGTGAGCGTTGAACCTTTTATACTCTCTACGTATTTCATTTAGGACGTTAATATTTTCCATGCTAAAAGAACAGACCAAAATAATATAAGCGTGCGTAAACGCTAATTGAATTTCCAAAGCCTGATAACTTTGTGTTACTTACATTTTCTGTCGTGCGGTAGCAGATTTAACAGCAGCAGGGTTTAACGTGGAACTGTTGGTGGCCGAGGTTGTCTCTCCCGTCTTATATACCTAATAGATGCAGTTTAAAAATGCAACTTTCACTTGTCGTCCTTGTGCTGATGCAATGTGCATCTATATATAAAGAGGCCATACATTGCATTGAAACATCAGTTTACTCCTAGACGCTGCAGCAATCATCAACAAGGTAAATTATTTTACTCTATGTATTATTCTTAAAAGAAACCTAAAACTATTTCAAATAGTTATTGGTGCATACTTATCTTCTTTACAGAATGGATTTCCTTACAAGATTTAATCAAGAAAAGAATATTAAATTGATGCAAATTAGGGATCTATTAATGAATGTTCCATATAAAGTGATCGGAGCTACAAAAGTCGCCACCAAATATGGACCCTCAATATCTATTAAACTTCAGAAAAGCTCTGAAAATCTATTGGAGGTCTTTCTTCCAAGAAAATATACCAACGTGTTTAAGGAAACGGACATTGATGATATTAATAATGAAAAACTTTCGTTAACGTTTTTATTTTTAGGGTTTACGTCTAATAACGGTTATGATATTTTATTTCAGAGAAACTAAAAGTTCTCTCTATCTTTTCAGATGACCCTTCAGATCAAGTTACTTAGATCTAATATTAAGAGACCCGTAAGATGCACTGAAGAATCCGTTGGTTTAGACATTTTTTCACCTAAAGCGCATGAAATACAACCTCTGCAAACCGCAATGATCCCAACAGGAATTTCTGCAACACCCCCAAAAGACACTTATCTTCGCATTGCTGAAAAGTCTAGCTTAGCGCTTTTAGGTTTATCAATAAGAGGAGGGTGTATAGATAGAGATTTTACAGGGGAAATTTGTGTATTAATGTTAAACAACTCAAATAAAAAACAACATATTCTTAAAAATCAAAAAATTGCTCAATTGATATGTGAAAAAATATGTATACCAAAAATAAAATATGTTAAAAAATTAAGTGTTACCTATAGGGGTAACAATGGGTTTGGCAGTACGGGAAAATTTTAGTAATTTATTTTTATTTTTGCATTTTTATAGATGGATACTTTCATCTTTAGTTCTACAAGGGAATTAACAAACAGATATAATTTACTACAAAAAGAAACTGGTTTCAAAACCTTTTTTGAAGAGTTTGTACCTGTCCGTTTTCCAGAATACTGGTCTACTATTGTTTGGATTATGCATTGGCTATCGAAAGAAAATATTTGCTGTGCTCTGGGAGGCACATTTGCGTGCTATATGGCCGGAATAGTGGACATAGAACCTAAATGTATTTGCTTATATGTTGCTATAAACAAAAATCAGAAGGAAGAAGAGATGTTAAGATTCATGTTATATCCAAATGCTAATTACGTTACAAATAACGTTAATTTTATATTTAGCCATTCAAAAAAATGTAGTCTATTTTATTTGCCTACAAAATCTTAATTTTGGAAAGTGGAATGCGAAACACATGAGTTTATAATTAAGGTAACCTACGTTCATACCAAAGAACCTGTAACCTTGCAAAATAATTGGGTGGATTTCATGTATTTTCTTTTTAGAAGTTTTAGGTTTGACTTTCAAAAACGTGTAATGTTTGGTTCATTTCACAACGATCTGTTTTCTATGCAGTATCTTTGTGATCCCATAGCAAAGTTAAATGGTTGGGGGTCAAACCCAAGCACCACCTTACAAAAATATAAAAACCTGTTTCACTGTAGTAACACAAATACTTGCAATTGCAAAATCTGTATTAAGAGCCCTCCTTCATTAAAAGGTTTAGCATCGAACATTTTATTTGAAAACGCAAAATTAAATTTTTTGCATGCAGACACACATTATAATAATTTTATGTATATAATTTTTAACGCATACGAATTCAATCTTTCAATTGAACAAATAATTCCTATAGATTTTCCTATTGAAATTAAAGCCTTTTATTACCCTATCGACACTAACAAACGATGCCACCTTTTGTGTTACAGAGAAGAACACTATAGAGCTTTTAAACATAGAAAAGTCATTAAATATGAAGATTCATTTATTGACGAAATGCTTTACGCAAAAGATAATTGGTTTTGTTGTATATGCTCTAAACCATTATTTGTACTTATTAATATGTAAAAAATATAAAGTTTTGCTTTATGTACTCAAAGGTATTGTACTTATTAATATGTAAGAAAAATATTCATTGTGTATGCTCTAAACCATTATTTGTACTTATTAAAATATAAATTTTGCTTAGCTAACTATATGTACTCAAAGATATTGTACTTATTAATATGTAAAACAAACATTAATTGTTCTTGTTGGGTATGGTCAAACCATTAATATGCAAAAAGATATAAATCTTTGCCTCAAAGATAATGTACTTATTAATATGTAAAAGAAAATATTATGTTTGCTTATTCTAACAAATGTACATCTTATAAAATATATATGTTAAACTCATAGCTTACCTTATTTATTCCTGTTCCCATCTGTTCCTATTCCCCTTCAAAGTCATAATCTTACAAAGACAGTGCAAGCTTTATATACATTGCAACAAGGAAATGAATCTAGTCTAACAAAGTAAAGGCGCGTGACCTTATATGCATGGTGTTGCATTCAGAAAGAGAAATCTCGTCTTGGCACGTGTAACCTTGTATGCAACGCGGTGCAGCCAGGAAGAGAAATCTAGTCTCTGCACGCGTAACCTTATTTGGAATGCGCTGCAGCCAGGAAGAGACTTGGCAATCATTTACTTGCTGCTGTGTATTCTTATTAGCCTACTTCACGTCAAAACGATATCGCAAGGCCTTCCCTAAGGCAACGAAAAATTTTGTTAACAAAAAAATTGATATTTCCATTGCAATGGTATCAAATAAACAATATTACTAATATCCAATAAATGATATTTACTTATTCATTCTTTTTTATCATTACTTTATAAAAAATAAATTTGTATTGTGTTGCCGCGACCAGAACCAACACAGCGGGTTTTAAAAGCACCTGTTTAGGTGTGGTCGCGGCGGCGGACTTGTCTGCGGCCTTAACCAAGGTCGATGCGACAACACGTGGACGCAGCAGCGGCGGCGGCGGCAGCTTTGTTTATGTTACATGCCCTGCGGTGATGACGTCATCAGGGGTCAACGAACGGACTCAAGAGCCTTTCATACTACTAATGTCTCCATGTGTTTTGGTTCTTACTTGTATTAATCTCACAGTAATACCATGTCTATGGTTAGATTTCATTGTAAAGCATCAAGAGCTATAAATTTCTTTGTCATGTTAAAACACTGACAATTTTGTTATTAAATTTTTACTTGCTGTCCTGCTTTAAATGTATTCATGAATAGTTGTTAGTCATATCCCCAAATTGAGCGCTCAATGTATTTTTTTTTTGGCAACGCCTTGCTCTATATTTAAGTTTTATTATCTTCGTGTGTCCCCTGACCTTTTGTTCTGTAAAACTTATTTTGTGTATCTTTTCTTGTAAATTGTGACCCTGATGCTTTCTCCAAATTTGTTCCAGTCTGTCGGTAGCCCCAGGAAACAATCCCCTCCACAGAAGAGGACAGCCCCAGATCGCCCGCAGAATGTTGGTACTTCCACCGGCTGCACCCGCAGAGTTTCCAGCTGCATTCATCTACGACCCTCTCACCATGACAGTCCACCGGGGTGTTCTCCCTCTTCGTTTGTTCTGTGCCGGAAGGGCCCGTCCGTCACAGATCTATTCTACAGAGTTCCAGCTAATTTACTGTGTTCCCGTGTTGATCGAGTGGTACAGTTATACGTGTGATAAGTTTTTTCCATCTTTTCTTCGGCGGGCGTGGTTCAGTGATGGGAAAAGTTACCGGAAAAAGCAGTTTTGCTCCATTCTCAAACAGTATGTTGTAATACACTGTATACATACAGAAGAGGAGTTACGATCTGGGAGGTTACTTCATTGTAAACAGATTCATTATCCATGTGGGGATTCATCAGGTCTTTATATTTGTAATCTTTGTGTGTTCAATATTGTAGGTTTATATTTTCTTGTATTATTCTTTTTTTTCTTTATTTTTTCGGCGGCGACGCTTCATTGTTGTGAGTGGGGGGAGATGTAACGTATGTGTGTTCATTGTTGCGTCGGACACATTATTATAATATATTGTTGGACTGGTTGTTTCGTTTGTAACTTTGAATTCTTGTCCGGCGTGGCAATTCCCTCCAATTCCTAGTCAGGGGGCGGTGAAGGCAATTGAGCGAAGATTCTTATCTGTTAGCATGTGTCTAGCCAATAACGTCCTGTGTAACGTCACTCTAGTGTAGGTATTCAGAGTGTATGGTTGCGAGTGTGTGATGGGTGTGTGTGGGGGGGGGCGTCTCCCCTAGTGTTCAGCTGTAGCTTTCTGTGTATAATGCAGGGCACCTTGTTTATTATAATGAATCAGAGATACATGTGAATTTATGTATTTGTATGTTCTAAATATCCCACTTTGTGCAGCAAGTTCTTGGTATCTCGCCGCCTCTGAGTTACGTCCCTCAATGTTTATGCCAGGGCAACTAAATTTGATATTTTAGTTGCAAAACCTTTTTACCTCACCCCGGTGTATAACAATATTAAATCCTTTCAGTGAAAATAGAAATACTCGGGCCAGTAGAAGAGCTCCACACAATTCCATTCGTGGCAGAGACAACTTACTCAGGACAGTAACACAGGTTTTCAAGCAAAGCAGCCTTGCTGTAATGGTTCTGTTACAACTTGTTTAACGCACACAGATGCAGGCTCCGTATATTTTTACTGAAGCTCCACAAAACCCGTCAAGCTCAGTATTAACAAGGGGATCATGTCCAAGAATCTTCCGGTGAATACAAATTTCTTAAATCCTTGGAAGCTGGTCATAAATTGGTTTCCAAATAGTTTTAAGCTCCTAAAACCAAAAGGATAATGGTTTATTCCTTTATCATTCACGATTTCGAATTTGTCAATGGGTGGGTGCCATAACATCCCACGTGTTTCCACCTCACCTTGGTCGAGCTGTAATGGTAAATTTGCCTCCCTTAATTCAGCTGGAATGTTTTCTAAAAACTCTGAATGGTTACTGCACCATTTAAGAAGAGGAAATCCTTCTCTCTCGAGCAGGCCTATCAGGTTTTGTTGTAGGTGAAGAACTTCCCCTAAAGCTGCACATCCTGATATAAGGTCACCTACATAGAAGCCCCTTAATAGTACTTCTTGAGAAACTTCCAAGCTATATACACAGCTAAATGTTGAAGACTGGGGGTGGCTAAAAGTAGAGCTTACCTATCCATAGGTAACTATTTTCAGCTCATCTTCATATATTGGAGCACATGGATCATCGCTCTATAGTATTCTCTGATGGACACAAACTTGTGGGTACAACAATTTGTCTAAACATTTTTGCTACGTCAGTAGTGAATTCGATAGCGTGCACTCTAAACCTCAGAATAATAGAATAAATTTCCTTTGGATCGTCGGCTCAAAGAAAAGAAGATGTTTTTAACGAAAATCCACTACTTGAAGCCGAATAACGGTCAAAAAGGACTCTAGTTTTTGTTGTGAGCTATTTGCCACCAAGACAGCGTGGTGAGGCATGCAATAGCATTGTCTTGAAGGAAGGTGAATTTATTCCATGTGAACCATTTGTTCAGGTACCTAAGGAAATTTATATAACTCTCTCTTAGGTTATCTAGCTCCTTTCAAAAAGTTGAAATCGTTTCTTTGTAATAGCAAATGAGTCGCCCACTAATTTTCGATTTTGCTTAAAAGGTAGTCTCACTAGGAATCGTCCTGTTGTATCCTGAATTGTGTTGTCAATGAAATGGTCTTTGCATTCTGCTTCTTCCATAGTCCTTGGATAGCTCTTCAATTTACCAACATTTCTGAAGCTGTTTAGCAATATCTTCTCATTACTAGCACCCGGCGGAGGGCAATGCACCCCCGCCGATGAGGGAGCACAAAGCGCGGCCAGAACTGATGGTGGCAAGCACAGCGCAGCGATGTCCCTACCATTTCCAGGTTGAGCATCCCCGACCGTGTCTTCGAAATCTTCACGTTTGGGTGAAGGTCCTGTGCTACAGAATAAATAGTGCTCTCTTAAAAGCACACCCATCGCGCCAGGCTCTGCGACAGGAAGATTCGTGGTAATAAATAATTGGTCTACCGATCTGGAAAAACCAGCATAAAAGCCATTATCAGGTGGTCGGTTAATCGGGAATAGTTACTGGAATCTCCCGAATACGATCCTCAGACGGTGTCGCCTGAGTCATCCCGCTCGGGTTCGAAAGACTAACGTTTATTTTTATTTTCTTTCGCTACTTAATTTTAAATTAACGATCGGAGTTATACGAATTGAGTTTTCAATTTTTTTCGCGTTTTAAGAATTAAACCTAAGCTATATAATGAGTGACTGAAATTAGAGTAGTTAGCAGTTTGTAAAACTAATAGGAAACAAATGCGTCGATTGTTACACATCAGGTGTCTTCCTGTGTTATTAACCGCTACTTAAGGTTGAAATATATTTTTAGTTTTATTCTAAAACGATTAATGGACGTTTTGCATGTTCGACAGGGAGGATAAACGTATTCATGTTATTTTCTTAAATCATTTTAATTGTTCTTACCCCTTACCTATGCATCATTTATGTACACGGATATATTTACGTCATTATGAATGTTATTAAAAACACATTTGGTAGCTCTCATAACTACATTATTATTCAGTAACATACATTCTCTGATTAAGACATGTAAGATGAAATTGCCCCATGGCTTATAATGTAGAAAAATTTGCCAACAGTTGAAACGCGATAAAATAGTTTTAGGACAAAGTGCTACCTGCTCTAAAGTTGTTTAAATTTCAACGGACTTAATGGATTTTTTCTTCGCGGAAATAAATCTAATGTCTCAAAACAGATCATATCTTTGGAAAATATCTGCATTATTATAAAAATCTTGAAGTTTTGCATAGATGCTAAAAGATGAACAGAATTGATGTACGGTATAATCTATGTTGATTTAACACTTAACCAGGCGCATTAGTCCAAGTAATACAAAAGAAAAAATATATAGCTTTCTCTTGGAATGCAAACTTTGAATGGGCCTCGTTGGTGGATGTCAGAAGAATCGATGTGCCTTCAAAACAGCCATGACAACTACAGCAACGACCGTTACTTACTTCGTTTCTCCGTTCTATAAGATACCATGACTCCTTTTGGAGGGCCAAAAATAAACTGAGCTTTTTTTTATGGACGCTCTTTAACTGCTATGTTCTTAGTTTCCCTTCTCTATTGGGCGTGAAAGAAAATTTTGCTCAGAGGCCTCCATCAGGCTTAAGGTATTTTTACGTGCCGCAAATCTATGACATGGGACACCTACTAAGAAATTTTACGCTCGAAAAAAAAATTCATCGCCCTCCGCCGGATTGGAATCCGCAACCTCATTAACTTGAGGCTTCCCTAGACCACGGAAGACGACCTTTAGGAGGGCGCATTGTGCTTTCAGATAATAACAGATTCTGGTGTGTTGGATCAGATCTTTTGCGAAAAGGCAGTATCTCGCCAAATATTCGGAACTTAACCAATTTCCCTTTATTCTTGCAGGCTGCTTATATCAACTGACATGGAAGTGTCTCCTCATCTATACCCGCTGCAAAGGGTATATATATCAATCTTTAAACCCGAAATAGATGTTGATAGATGGTACATTGAACAACATTTGCTGTTTGTAGAAAAACGTTGTAAAGCATAGACGCGTTTATCAACAATGTGTCCTTTATGGGTGGGAAAACACTTGACGCGTAAGGTCACTCACTACTTTGTAGAGTAGAAAGCCACTGTATTTCCGATGTCAATGCGAAGTTTTTGCTACATTACTCCGCCAGTCGTGATTAATTATCAACACAGAGATAAATATTTTCAGCGAAATTATTAATGTTTAACGAAAGCAGCCAAATGTATTTGTTGAAGTTTGAGTGTAAAAATAAAAGAAAAATAAATGTTTTAAACATTTACCTGTAATGCAATTAACCTAAAACGAAATAGGAAACAACACCTTACACCTATCTAAGAAAACAGCTCATTTGTTTATAGAAGAATTCGGTAATAACAAACAAAGTTAGAGGGGTATTTTTAACAGTTTAAGGAAATGCAAAGTTAAGCCAACGATTTCGTTAAGGATTTGATAAATGAGAATATCTGAATTATCTTATATTCAAACATTCAATAAAAGGAAATAAAACGACATACAATGTTGGTAACGATGCTTATACTGAAGTTATGATTGCACGATAAGTGAGCGGGCGAGAGATGCCACATCAGTCTGAGGCGTGCGTGTCGTCAGTTCTTCAACCGCTGTTGCGACGCCATAACTTCAGCTTAGATTACGATTTGTACTAATAAAAAGTGCTAAATTGTGGTGAAATGAGGCGTTTAAGAAAGAGTGTGAAGATAAATGTAAATATACTAAAAATGCAGCCTAGTTGCTGTTCTCATGCGCTTAAAAAGACTTCACTTAATCGTTCCGTATTTGAAATATAATAGGACCAAGGTTCGGAAAATCTACTCCTTTCTGCTGAAATAATCTTCATTAAAATTAATTAGAATTTTTCATTCGTCATTGTACATAGAATAATTTTCTAAGACATATCTATATACTTTCCACCCGATATAATCACATTAAAGACTAATCGACTCACCCACATAACTTAGTATCCATATCGACGCCGTGGATATCTCGATACTCTCGATACTAGGTGGTATGGTAGAATGTCTAATACTTTGAGATAAACTTTCGATACTTTTAAATTTTTAAATTTTGCGTTATTGAAAGTTGTTGCTTTTAACTTTATGCTAGATAAGGAACGAGACACTTCACGATATTGCCTCGCACGCGTCTCTAAAGAGTTGTGGGATTATAGTTCTCGATAGATCTTAACTGCGATTTCCGTAGGTGAACGCAACATTCCATAGACCC
The DNA here is from genome assembly GCA_030765065.1 of Deroplatys truncata. Lineage (NCBI taxonomy): Eukaryota > Metazoa > Arthropoda > Insecta > Mantodea > Mantidae > Deroplatys > Deroplatys truncata. Next base: position 205,994,355 of record CM060981.1, read on the forward strand.
TGTTGTCTAAATGAAAAAAAATACAAAACAATTGCAGAAAGAGTAGACGTACTTATGTAATATGCAGCGTTAACTAAGTTGTGAATGAAGGGGATTTAGCTGACCCCACTAAATCACGTTTCGTAGCTTGGTGACACACTCTCAACCATTGCATTTACCTATTCCGATGACCAAACTTTGTAAATCCAGCTTAACAAATTGGAACTCAAAATGTGAGATAATACAACGCATGTAAATATTTATTATTTTTAGTTTTTCTTCAGTTTTGTGTAAAGTATATATTGGTTTATATTTTCGAGGCTGTGGATAAAGAAGAATTGCTACTATTTGTTTTTCTACGTACAGAAAATCCCTTAAAAGAAGGTTCTCAGCACAAAATATCGTCATATAAAAAGGGAAGCAAAGAAATGATTGTTATTGTTGTTGACGTTATTAGCTTTGAATAACAATAGGAGATATATTACCTGTGGCATTATGAAGATAAAATATTGCTGTCAATTAAAGAACGTCAAACAGGAACAATTTCGGAATTGGTACACAGTACAAAATTGGGTACATGCGTTTATACACAGAAAACTACTAATAAGAACTTAATTCAGTGAACAAACTATCATCTTTACAGATTTTTTTATAAAGTTAGTATCGAGTTCGAATATCGGTGCTCAAAAATCAGTATCAGTATTGAATATCGAGTATCGAAAACAGTGGATTCGTCCCACCAATAATCCCTATGCTCATAAGCCCTAAAGTGCTATGGTCCCCGCGTAGACTTCCAGTAAAAGCAATTTGACGAAATTCCAAGGGTTAGTAAATCATAAGTATTTGCCTAAAAATGGGTTCAAATTCGGGAATATGCATTTCCTTATACAGATGCGGAAATACAATGTGTAGAAAATCGTAGAGTAGAAAGTCAGTACCAAAATAAACTTTTTCAGCTTATGGAATGGGGTTGCTGATGCTGTATAATAAAAGGAGCGCTGCATGAACATGTTGAAATCTGACTTTATGAAATATCTTCATTTGCCACTCAAAATGAATTGAAAAGTGTATACATAGTGCTTCAACTAATAAGTCCTGGTACAAAATCAGAAACTAACCAATACTGAACAAGATGAGCTTTCGGCATTACCGTACCATCCAGTAGGCTTCACAGTATAATTGCTGTATTGAACATCACATACCCCTAGCCACAATGACTTACTGTACAACAGTACTTGACGTTTACATCTGATACGCCACAAGCGGTTTCAGAATCGGAGAATCTAACAGGAATGTTAACGCATACATAGTGCAGTAAAAAAGCTTCTGCGAGGGCTTGTTCATCCTCAAAATGCTGATTTTAATACTCTCTTTCTACTCTGCACACAGCGTCACCGCATTCAGTGTGTTGCATGCATAAACAACAGTCAAATGTTTATATTATAAAGGGACATTTAAAAAAAGCTGAAGTACACAACGGAAATGTTGGCATTTATTAAACACACTAGCATCATAATTTCTTCCGAGCTTCAAGATTCTGGCTTACTTGTTATTTTTATGTTAAATTCTTATTGTGTATGCTTTTTGTTTTAGTTAAAGTACTCATTCTGTGTTCTTTAAATGAATCTACTAAAATGAATCTATAAGTATAGCTTTCTAGTGTTGCACTAAGTTTTGTGTTATGGGCTCTAACATAACTGAAGATGAAATTTTAAATCCTTCATACATGTTTTTTTAAAGTTAATTTAAAAAATACATACGCACTTCTCTTTAATAGGATGTTAATAAATTACAAAAAGCAAACTGGTATAAGGAAGTGGAAAATGTATCACAAGGGACTTTAGAATACAGCAAAAACCTGAAAGGCAAATTTTGAGAAAAGGGACATTGGGCCTGTCCACTGCAGAGAGTGGGGTTAAAATGACATAAATGTAAAGTCTGTATATTATTGTAAAGTTTAACATCCCAACTATCTTATTGTACAAAAGATTGAATTTTATTATTTTTCATATTTTTTGTCAAATTTCACAGACCCGCCACCTTAATATTAGTAATGAAAAAAGTATTAATTTTAAAATTTTAAAGGATATTCTTATGGAAAAACTTAACATGATACAACATATGTTTCAGAAATTACAAAGAATTTGCACGCATTGAGCTGTATGTTCTAATATCTAAGCTCTAAATTTTTACTGGACTAGTTTTTATTTATCTCTTGTGACTTCCTAGTTATATAGAACTAAAGATAATGAAGAAGACTCGTGTTGCTGCTTACATAAAATTCAGCATACTAATGCTAGTTTTTATTGCCGCATTTCTAAACAGTGATGTTTTAATCGAAAGTGTTTGAGTCATTTTTGAGCCATTTTCGATGTAAAAGGTTGTTGTTACTTGATTTCTTAAAAAATACTCGAATTATGTATGAAGTAAGGCATTTATCTCGCATTTCAGTTTTTGAGTGCTGCTCTTAATGTGTACACCCCGTGCCCTTGGTTCTTTTTTCGTCAGAAATATGATTTTGAACTCAGGATCTGTAAACGTGTGAAATCGTGACAGTATTATTTTGGTCTAGAGCAATGTTTCTACTCATTTAAATACGAGACAATATAAAATGTTTATTTGAATCTTTCAACTATTTATTTTGGGCATGGGATTCAACATTAACCATTCAAATTGACAGTCCGTGTTGGTTTGAACCAAAATCGGTATACAATTACTGAAATCTTGTCGAAATGAGGTTGTCGCATTCGGAATTGTTTGGAAATTGTCGCAGCTGATTCACAATTATTTTGGATTTGTAAACTAAAGAAACAAAGAGGACTTCTTAAAAGACATAGGAGGCCGTGCTACCGCATGGCATTGTGTGCAATAAATTAATTGAAAAAATCTGATGTGTTACACTCACATGACTTTCTCTACTCCTGTAGAAACTACTTTTACAAACACGTATTCTCCATATGCTTCATGTTAATCGAGATATCGAGATGTTAATATTATTGCTAATTTTCTTGTAGATGCAAGGGGAATTGGTAGGTTTTAAGCGATAGTAAAATATTCTAACGCTGGTTGCTATGTGACGCATTCCATTCTCTTTGCATGTCCAGGACATAAAAAAATGAATAACGAATTTGAGAAAAAGTATAAGTATTGGAAAATTTAAGGGAATAACAAGCAATATCTCGAAAACGGTTCACTCAAAAAAAATATGCATAGAACATAAACTGTGTATTTTAACGCGATCTACATTTTTTGTGTAGTAAAATTTTGTCTATCTCTTGTGGTTTACCAGTTATGCAAAAGTCGTTCAGAATGAAGAACACTTTTGGAGACATTCCCAGAAAATTCGAGATATACATTTCATTTGTCATGAAAACATCTTAAAAATATGATATTTTAAAGAAAATCGTTAGAGCCATTTTTGAGAAAATTAAAATTTTCGAAAAATGTTCTATGTAAAGGGTATCCTGGGGTGGGGGGATTTTCTTGAAAACCTTCGTGTCGCATCCCTGGAAGATACTGAACGTAAATACCAAGTTTGGTGTTTATCCGACTGTTCGTTTCTGAGTTATGCTGTTCACAGACACACAGACACACAGACACACACACACACACACACACACGGACATGTTTCCAAAAATGCTTTTTTTGGATTCAGGGAGTCTCAAAACGTGTATTTCCGGTGAAATCTCGGTATCGAATTTTTGGGTGGAATACAATACTTCCCCTACTTACTGTACGTAGTAGAGAAAGTAAAAATGTTATATCAAATATCTATGTTATTTTTAATTTATTAATTGTTTTTAAACACTATCTGGCTTACCCGACGTTGCAAGATTAGCTTTTTAAATCTCAATGTCAAATTCATTTAATTCATCTCTCACGTTCTTGATGAAGCTATTGTACAATGATCTAGAGGATTTTTACCTATAGGGAATTCTTCCCTTTTCTCCTTATAATTGTAATTTCGTACAGTCCCGGCTGAAAAATCCCTGCGATATTCATACAAAAGAATGTGAAACATCAGCGGAACGCCTGAATTTCTTAAACTCTCCCGGACAATTTTCCAAGGTCCGGAAATGCTGTATATCGTATAAGTATCCTTTGGCGGTGGATGAATCTTCGGTCGGAATAGTCGAGTAATTTTTCAGATAATTATAGTAGGTTAAACTTTAAACCATTGCATCTTCTTTTTGATCCTATAGTTATTTAATAACATAAAAACTACACAATTTTCACATAATGCATAAACACTTACATATACAACGAAATAAAATTCCTCGCTCCCAGACCACCAAGTTAATCTCTTTGGAAAACACATGTAGTCTGCGACCATCGGGAAAAACAATCTTAGACAATATAAAATATCGGTTCACTGATTTCTAATGTTAGCAGTTTTAACTCTTTATGCACTTATTTACCATCCCGTCTAACGAATTTGATTACAACATAAATAAAAAGGAAATAAAGCAAAAGTTTCTTAATTGAGGGTTATTAGGAGGTTTTGGGACGCAAGAAACCTTTATGCATACTTCAGAATTAGAATACAGGTTATTCAGTGATTTTGACACTGTTACCTTACATACACAACTGCAGTGTTCTTTAATAATTCCAATAAGTTGTATTCAAGTACAAGGGATTTGTAAATCCTTTTTAATCTTTTAGTAATTCATGAAATGTAATTGGGTGCTGTATAGCCCCATATCCGTCAGAATGAATTGGGATTTTCAATGGTGAAATAAATAAAATCGATTGAGTGGTTTTTGAGCCTACATACTAAACACACACACAATTTGTTTTCTCTCTTTATAATATAATTAATAGGTAAATAGTGTTATTAAATACCATTCCTATTTAGCCTTATTCTTGCTGCTAAAAGTACATATGTCTGAATGGCTAGGGTAATCTCATAAAAAGCTCAACCTGAGGGTGAAAGATATTTCCAGAAAGATTTTTTTCTCCCCCTCTCATCATTGAAAGCATGAAGTGTTGATGAGTCTTTATCATTTGTGTCAACTTTGAATGACCCTAATCTGTGGTGTGTGACTAGTCTGTTCGTCTCATATTAAAGAAGTCCCAAGTTTGAATATCGGTTGTGCTAATTTACCAAGAATTTTTTCGGGAACACAAATGTTAGGTATCTCGTAAGTTCTATAAAACGGGATCATTTTCATGTTATTTTACCCATTTCATTCATTCACCGTCCGATATTATGACCTACCTGGTTATAAGATTGAAAGGAATTTGGGACAAAAAAATTGCATTCCACCCAAAAAGTTGATATCGAGATATCACCAGAAATACATGTTACGAGACCCACTGAATACTCGTAAAACAAATCATTTTTAGAATGAGGTCCGTGAGTGCATATGTGCGTGTAGGTGTGTGAGACAACATAACTTGTACAACTAGTAAACGTCAAGCAATAGACGAAAACGTATCGCACAAAAAGTGTAGATCTCTATAAAATAGACAATTTATTTAAACAACTTTTCTTGGCATTAACTGTTTCCGAGATATCTCTTATTAATTATTGGCGATTCTTAACACTTGTTCATTCTTTAAAACTCCCGTCGACTTTCAATTGCTTTTTGCGATGGAATGAAAAGAGTATGGAATTTTAAGGCCAGCATATAGCATTCTATTCTTAAATTTTTGACTATCACCATTCTCTTTGTGTCTAAAACGAAATGTGTAACAAAACTATTCTGTAAAGGTTTATCTAAATTAAAACGAAGTAAAACGAAAAATAGGCTTTCGTAAGAATAGTTTGTATGCCCATTAATAAATAATAGCAGGTAGAGAATGCAACATCAGTTTTTTTCTATAACCATCATTTCTTTTCTCTAACACAATAACCTTTATTATTTGATGTTTTGGATATCAAATGCAAAAAAGCACTGCTGTGTCTATTAGTTTGTGAAAAAAATATCAAAGAAACTATCAGAAGTCATTCAGAAAACTACAGAATTCAAATAAGAGAGATCTATCAACATTTAAGCAGGAGAAGCCCTTCAGTCAACCTACAACTTTGTTCCTTAGTAAACTGTAACCTCGTTCTATCTTTGGTGGCTCTGATGCGAATTTGGCCACCCTTGAAAACCTCTGGCACCTCACAACGCTAAACGCTCTTTGTTCCCTCAGTTTAAAATGTTTAAGGCCATACATTATGGAACTGAAGCCCCGGGGGAGCTTATTTTCCCAACATTATGTGCATGGGGGTCAGACCCAGGAAGTATCCAGGCAAAATGAATTACTGTGTTGTACCGCCTAAATGACTTGCCCGCAACTTTTAATATATTGTAATAGCAACACATCAGCCAGAAAAAACTGCACCACTATAATTTTGAGTCCATTTCCTCGTAATTCCATTCGGAGCCAAACTTTTGAGAACATCTACCTACCGTACGAAATTCTCCGCATACCTGAGCTCTTTCTTAGGTTTGGGTGTGTTCGTTAGAGGAAAGACTCCACCGCAATAAGCAAATTAGTATACACAGAATAAAACAAGATATTGCTATGTGTTAATTATTTTTCAGTACTGACCGTGTGTGGTTTAGGTTGGAAATTGAATCAAATTCGTAAATCCTGAAGCTAACAGATGCCATATAAATTAAGCGCTGTAGTGTGATTAACTAAAATCCTGGAATCAAAAATATATGAAGCATTACAAATGACATTTAAGGTACGATATCCCCAGTAATTCAGATCATTTCGGGGTTTATTGGGATATGTGAATCAGATGATACCAGTCTAATATGCGTTCTAGAGAAACAGTTGAAATCATGGTTTTAGATTTTAGAAGTCGTACCAGCATTTAAATATACATACAACACGTTTATATTCAAGGATTAAAATGGAGAGAATATACAGGTATCAGTTTTAGGCACTAATAGGCACCTAGAAATGCACATATTAAAGATAAACACCAGAAAACCAACAAGATGCTGAAAATTGTGGGAAAAGTAGTAATGTGTATTCTTGGTATACTGAAATTATTTACGATAAGATATAAATAATTAAAAAAGAAATAATAGTAAGGCAAAGAAATAATTCCAATAAATCATGTCCGTGTATTATTTCCATGTATGATGTAATAAACCTGATTTGAAATATTTGTCCGCAAAAAAAGCTAATTAGCAAGACATATAAGGAAGACATTAGTAACAGCCGAGTATGGAACACGTTAGTTTAAAGATTCTTGGAATACAGTTAGGGTTTAGTTCAGTGCGTTTGCAAAGTCACATAGGCAGAAAGTCTGTAAATTAGAAAAGGGAAAGGCATGACTTGGCAACGAGATAAGAGACGCATACGTAGGATTTTAAGATTAGACTGCGCGAGAAGCAGCGTTGGTAAACGTATCAATATGTGTGGGAGCTTAAGTTAAGAAAAGTTCGTTCATTCTAATCAAGGACATATTCGTGCATTCATTCGTGACACATTCCTGCATACATTCGAGATACATTCGTGCATACATTCGTGACTCTCCTGAGATTCTTGACTCTCGTGTTAAGCGTGTTGTGTAGCGTTCATGAACGCGCCGGCGTTAGAAAGATTTAGCGGCTATTGAGAGGGATATTTCCGAGGAACTTTTCTGTGACTGGTAACTGACGCTTCGCTTAATTATTGTTATAGAAGAAATTAATTCGTAAATTCACAATCGGCGACTCTTCTCAAAGTGAACATTTTAGCCAACATTAAAATTTATCAGTTAGCTAAAATGGTGTTATAGTTTCAAAATACGCTCACGCATACTATGAGACAAAGAACTAGCTATACCACTAGAGCAGCGGACGAATGAGACAACGCAGGACAAGCTACGAGATGACATAATAAATCTCATCAACAGAGGAGGTAACATTAAATGTTACAAAAATTTGAAACAGGGAGCAGCATCAAAGTCGTCGCACCGAAAACAGCTTCAAAAATGTCGCACCATCGCGGGACTTCGAGCTGAGGGCCATTCAGAATCCGAGGAAGCCACACTGGAACTCAAATCCAGTAAACAATAGCTCGAGAAAGAGGGAAGACATTCTACAACAGCAGTGACTCAGGCTAAGGGAATGTCCGAGGCTACAAGATAGCACTTCAAGTGTAGAAGTAGCAGCAGCAACAATACAGCAGCAAACAACGTACTTGGTGTACAGTATTTATCAGGGTTGATTAATGTTGATGTGGTTAAAGAGTGGAAGAATTTTGGGTAAACATCATTTAGTAGAAACAAGGAGGAGTAGTGGTTGACAAGAAATTCGACATATTTGGGTATCAGAAATAGAAGAAAATGGTCAAAATATGTAGAATAGCTCAGAAACAGAATACAAACGAATTCAGAGTAAAAGAGTAAATAATTCAGGAATGGAAGGGAGTGATTTAATGACAGTGATGGAAATGTTCAAAAGTATACGGGAAAACTACGAGAGAGGTTTGAACATAGTCAACAAGAGCTAGAAAACAAATTAGAAACCAGTCAACAAGAGCTGATAAACAATTAGAAAATACTCGACAGGAATTAGGAAAGAAACTATAAAATCAACAGTTGCATTAGAAACATTCAAGAATTAAATTAGAGGGGAAATAATAGGAACTTCAAAACAACAGTCTGCCCCTGTCACTGCGCCAGCACACAAAAGAACTACCTATAAGCCATCCACCACGACAGCAACACAGCAGCAGCATCACGGTAACCAAAGGTAAAATCCCGCCACACCTCTCACTTCGATCACCTGCATGATGTTAACACCCGCGCCATTCCATTTAGTTTTTAAGCCGAAGCTCTTTAACGCATCCCTAGCATTGCCACCCTAACCTAACCAGTACTAACAACAGAGCGCCAGCCAGGGCTCGCCATGGCTTGCGCCGGTATACCCCATCTGGCACGCTTGCATGCACTGCATGCTCGCATGAGTAGTTTAACGTTACTAACCGGGGTGCTTCCGCGGAACCCGATCATATAACACACTTCTTCCTACACGCACCAGTACGTCACTACTAACAAAGCACCCCCCTAGTTGAATGTTGGATACTAACAGCATTGGGAGACGATGTAGCCTCTGAGGATGATTGTCATCGGCGGGTGTGGGGCAGCCCCTTAAAATAAATAGGAATCACTGGCAGAGAATACCATTTATTTCAGGAACCTGGTGGGTTCCACCGAAGATTGAGGGCAGTGATGGAAATTAACTGAGACCGCACAAAATATTAGACTTTTGTTCTTTCTGACTGCCTTAGTTTAATTGGATTTGTTTATCTTTTTACTTTCTTTACTATATATAGTAAGTAGGGGAAGTATGTATTGCACTCCACTCATAAATCCGTAACGGAGATTTCACACGAAAATACATAAATATGTATGGATAAAGCCTTTTGGAAACATGTCCGTGTGTGTGTCTCTGTGCCTGTGTGTCTGTGAACACGATAATTCAAAAACGAAAGTGGGATAAATACCAAACTTGGTATTTAGTTTCAATATCTTTCAAAGATGCGACACAAAAATTTTCAGGAAAATCCCCTCACTCCAAACTACCACTTACATGGGGAAGTTTACGAAAATTTTGATTTTCTCAAAAATGGCACCAACGGTTTTAATTAAAATACCGTATGTTTAAGATATTTTTATGGCAAATGAAATGTATATCTTGAATTTTCTGGGAATGTCCCCAAAAGTCCTCTTCACTCTGAATTACCTTTGCATAACTGGTAAACTTTAAGGGATAGACAAAATGTTACTACACAGAAAAACACTCAATTTATGTCATACATGTTTTGTTTTCTACTTTTTTTGTCGATTGAACCATTTCCGAGATATTCCTTGTTATGTGTTTGAACTTACCAATACTTATTCTTTTTCTCTATTGGGAACTCGTTACTGTTTTTGTTTTTTTTCTTGGACATCAAAGGGAATGGAATGCTGCACATAGCGACCGCTTTTAAAGATTTGACTATCGCTTAAAGCCATATTCCCCTTGCAACTACAAGAAAGTTAGCAATAAGATAATTTCTGCAAATGTTTATCTCAATTAACATGAAGTAAATGGAGACTAAGTATTTGTATAAATAGTTTTTAAAAGGGTAGAGAAAGTCATGTGAGTGCAACACATAAGATTTTTTACATTTAAAGCGACCGAAACTAAGATCGTCATGTAGAATTAACTTTTAATTTTATATTGTTTTTTCGAGAACGACAGATAAATAGCTCAAATCACAGAATGAATATATACGTAAAGCACTATCTGCATTCATATGACCATACGAAATCTGCTTGAATAGAAAACACACATATACCTATTGCCAGGCTCGAACCATCTCTTCAGAAAGTACACTGAACTTCAAACCTAGACTTCCATTAGTTGGCACTTCTACGAACTTAAAAAGTGGTATTCTCTCTTTATAAAATCTGTAACCAAAGGTTCAAATCGAAAAGTTTGGGTTTGTATTTGAGTATTTACCATTACATATTTACGAGGGTGAATTGCTTCTTTGAATTACTTCCCCGGTGAATATTTTATATAAAGCGTAAGACACTGTATAATAACTGGAATTTTATATAAGTGCAGCTAAACACATTACAGATGTGAACCCAGGTTTGTTACCTTCGTGTATTTCCGCGAGACCATAGCGGTACTTTGGAGCTTTAGAGCGTTCAATTTTTTTTCCAGTACGGTACAAAACATTTTCTAATTCACAGTAAAATGTTATCAACAAAATTTTGCTTGCCTGTCTCGGTTTCACAGATCCCTACAGCGTTTGCCGAGTCATCCTCTTTCTCCCCCTCCAGCTAAGAGCTTCTCTGGGATGTCTATTATCTTCCATTCTTATTAATTATTCGTACCAACTCTGCCGGTTATTATTTATCTTACTATTAAATGATTCCGTTTTTAGTGCTTTTCTCGTATGTTTGTTTCTTATTCGCTCTGATTTGGTATAATTTTAACTCAACTGAGGAATATACTTTCAGCGGAATGTATTTTAATAAGTTTGTTTTGTATACACTCAACATACATTACTGTTTCCTTTCTTATTTATTTTTTTTAATGTTCTTGTAGTTAACTAACTTACTAACTAAAGTAACTTACTTACTTACTAAATTAGAATTTTAAATAAAAGTTACAATCGTACGACTTACAGCTTACTTCTTTTAACGTATTCGGTGAGATTTGAGATGTAGACTTATTATAACTCTATATGTAGTGAAAGAGGAAAATTCTCCTCCTTTTTGCCCCTTTGTCATTATATTTTCTCTCTTTAAAAACATTGTTACTGCATTGTCTGCGAAAATATTCAATTATTTAATTTGTTAAAACTTCTTAGTTACACAAAATATGTGTTAGCAAGATATATTCAATTAAATAGGCATGCTAAATTTTAGCCAAATTTCTATAATTTTCATGATTTATGTCACACACTGAACGTTAAACACATGTGCGTTAGAAATGGGCATTTTTCTAAACATTTGGCTTCTAAACATTTTGGTGCAAAGAAGCTGTTGTGAACATGAGTTTTATTTATTTATTTATTTATTTATTGACTTTCTTTAACTGCTGTGGTCCTTAGCGTACCATTGGGCGCGAAGGACGGGAAATTTTGCTCAGAGGCCTTTTTATCGGGCTTGAGATTCTTTCACGCGCCGTAAATCTATGACACGGAACCACTGGCTTTACTTCCCTTCCGAAGGAAGCCATGCTACGGATTTTTGCGCCCGAAAAAATCCATCGCCCTCTGACGGGTTTGAACCCGCGACCTCGGGGTGAACATGCTGAATGAAAGTATACACAAGCATTATTGTAGTCCATTCTTTAGTTTCTTATATCCGAACTAAATCCCCTATTGAATCTATAGTCTCGCGAATGAGCGTCGTATCGTTGTAGTAATTACATGCTGTTTCCTCAAAAATGGCTCTAACGATTTTGGTTAAAATAGCATATGTTTAACATATTTCCATGGCATATGAAATGCATATCTTGAATTTTCTAGGAATTTCCTAAAAAATTCGTCTTCATTCTGAATTACTTTTGCTTAACTAGCAAATCGTAAGGGATAGACAAAAGTTTACTACACAAAAAAAAAATGTAGATCTCGTTAAAACATAAAATTTTATCACACATATTGTTTTTGTTCGAGTAAACCATCTCCGAGATATTCGTTGTAATTATTTCAAATTTTCCAGTACTTATACTTTTTCTCAAATGAGATTTCGTTATTCGTTTTTTTTCTCTTTTTTATGTCCTAGGCATGCAAATAGAATGTAATGCTCCACATTGCAACCAGCTCTTAAAAGATCTTACTATCTCTTAAAGCCTACCATATTCCCCTTGCACCTACAAGAAAATTAGCAATAAGATAACTTCTGCAAATGTTTATCTCGATTAACATGATGTAGATGAAAAATAAGTGTTTGTTAAACTAGTTTGTACAATCGTAGAGAAAGTCATGTGAGAGCAAAATGGCAGCATCAACAAAGTACGAAATATGGATTCAGGAAGAAATGGAGAGAATGTAAGTAATTAATAAACAAGTAAGGCTGTTGAAACAAACAGGACGTTGTCCTAAACTAAGAAGAACAAAATTATTTGGTTGAAACCAAATAAGACAACATAGTTCTGTTTAAATCTCATTGATTAAACTGTTCACTTAAATTATCAAACGTTATCACCCATAATTCATAATGCCGGAGTTTATTGGAAATCAAATACATTGTAGCATATTCTCTGATATTTGTAAACCGATAGTAAAATTATTATTTTCGAGAAAATTACTAAATTTAAAGAACAAGCGAACAATTTAATAAAGCACCAACTTGTGCCTCTTCCTTGTATTGATTGTGGCCGGAACTGTAATAATTCCGGCCACGTGGTAATTCATTTACCTGTACAGATAGTACAGAAATTTAGATTTACATTATATCGACTGCCCAGAAGCCTTGGACATGGCGATAGTTGTATCTACTGCTAGGTTCGTTTTCAAGCTAACGGCAAACGGCGAGTGTGTTCACCAGCTGAGCATTGCCACTTGCTTGGGACAGACGTCGCTCTTTAAGGGTAAATTGGCTTAAAGAGTAAAGTGTGTTATTGATAAAAGTATACATTTATAACAGCGAACTTTTGTGCATTATGCTTATGTGAACTATTACTCTACATCAAAGAGTCAGGCAAAGTTCTATCGTAAATTTTCAGTTGTAACAACTCCTAACACGGCATCTATTCGTAAACTCGTGAATAAAAGCAAAGTGAACAGGGTCGTTTTAAAACAGAAAACAAATTCAACTAAGCCATGTCCGGGCGAAATAGGCCAATTTGGAAAACGCAAAATCTTTTTCTGAAATATGTTGATTGTTTTCGCTATGAAGGTTTCAACGCCTATTGGAATGCAGATAAGCCAAGCATATATAGTTATACTTATAGTTTTTGTCTGTAAAATACAGTTACGTTTCCCATAACCTGCCGGCTCTTTATGTCTATTTCATACTGCGGGTGAGACAACTGACATGCAGTCCAAGGCCGCTGCGCAGTCGATCAGGTTTGAACTCTAGATACACAGTACATTCATACAGGTAAGATAGATACCACTGGAAATATTAGAATTCCCATTGCAAACAGGCATAAGACAGAGGCACAATTCAGTGTACTATTAAATCGTTTACTTTCTTTTTCCTTTCTTTATTTTATCTCAACACCACAAAAAAGGTCTTTATTACCATTCACTATAGATAATTACTGCGTTGCAAGACGAAGAGACAGAAAAAGCGGAGGGAGAAGGAAACGGAACAAGAGCAATTTGGAGGATGGGGAAAGGGACAGAGTGAAAAACATAAATATAGAGAAAAATCTGTTCATTTAGCAGCTGCGAGTTCTGCTAGTAAAACATGTCGTGATTTTCGAAGTAGATAAAGTTAGCATCTGTCAACGTCCAAACCCTGAGGGTAATATAAAGCTGAGAGAAAGAGTTGTGGTTATCTGTCACTAAGTATTTTGTGAAACCACAAGCCGTCCTACCTGGAACACGCGGGTGGCACTTCTTTGTAATTAAATGTAACCTATAAAGAAATGCAGGAAATATATAATCATGTGGTCGGCAGGCACGCAAATTTCCCCGGATCTAACGAGAGGACCCTGAAGGGTTCAAACCACAGTCATCTGTCACGTCGCTCTGGGTTACTAATGCCGCAACTATTGTTATTTCTTACTTCTTTGTTTTGGAAGAGAAGAGAATAGTTTAAAGATCGCTAATTTCCTTTTCCTATCTGGTTAGCACAGTTTATAGAAGCTAGATTTGTTTTACTTCTGCAACTAAAACTATAATATGCGTTTAAGACTACACAGTTGCATATTGCAAGAATATAGCAGTGAGTTTACAACAGCTACATTTGTTTTACCACCACTAACATGTATAATTTAAACAGCAGTGCAATTTCCATTTATGGATAATATATGTCAAATGTTTTTCTTAGTATTCGGTGCTTACAAATTCTTCTGTTTTGTTTGTTAGATACAAGAAATTCCATGAAAATCTTGGACTTGCATCCTTAAAAATAGTCTAAGATAAGAATTATATCGGTGTTCATCCAACTATTCAAAATTTATAAAATTCATAATTTTCGTAACACTACAGACGTAATTTTCATTAAAATTGGGAGTTTTTTCTTGGGACTACTCCTTTAGATGTATTATGTTTTACACCACAAAATTTCTTTCACCTTCTTAAAATTTTAAAATGATCTTGAAAAAAAATTAAACCAGTTGCTCCTTTTCAGAATTCTATTTTATGTATTTTATATAACATTTGTTCTTTAAAACAAAATACAAAGGCTACAAACTGTAATAACTATAAAGTACTACTGTTCCTATTATTTGTACTCCTTTTTTGTAGTTTATATTGCTACAAATGAGCTACCAATACACATTTAAAGAAACAAAATATAAATCTACATGTATTATGAAGCAAATCATGCTTATATTTTCATAATCAGTTGAAGGCTAGAATGGCATACATTCTCGTCATGTCTGCCAAATAAGTACTGGCTATACAATGAAACAGTTCGCTTGATACTTAAACGTTAAAAATAATGTAGTCTATTGGACTGTTTTTGCTGCAACATAAAAGTAACAGCTGAGAATTACTACTATGAATATTTTGGAATGCACAAAAAATACCATTGCAAACGTAGTGCATAGAATTGCGGGCTTTGAGGTACTTTCCGTTTCATTGACTAACAAGCCACCATAATGCTTTCTCTTCTTACTCTACTTTTTCTTCAGCGACCTCAAAATGACAATAGCTCCCATTGAAACGACTACCACTAACCGTTTATGAGATCCGGGGAGGTTTTAAATGAAATGTATAGCAAGTATCTCTGTGATTTGTTACTGAGTAAGTTAGCTTCCAAACCCACAGATATTTGGTGCATTTCTCGGTTAGGGAGTACAATTTTTTTTAGCCTCAATATTCTCTATTTTTTCCATAGCCTGAAAGTATGAGCGTGTGAGTGTGTATAAGTTTAAACATTTAAGAGAAAGAAACAAAACTAGCTATAAACAAGCAATAAACAGAAATGAAAACTGAGTAAATAGCATTGACGATGAACAATTATTCCAAAAGACCAATCCGTCAATATGATCAAGGATGTTACATGTAGCATCATAAAAATGGTACAGATAAAAAGAAATGAATTATAGCGATCTAAGAATAGTATGTAAACGGGATGTAAAATATGCTTACGTGGAGATAACTCATATTAACAGAAATAATTGTTGCTTAATACCAATAGGAGTGGTAAAAAATGCAACCCACCAAAGTCTAACGCACGTATTGCCTTAGACATTTCGCTCAGCATGCTCCCGAAAACTCACTCACGATTTAATGCTGACCAATGTCTGAAAATCGTAAAATGAAACTTTTGTTTTTTTTAAAACAAAAAAGATTCCTACTCAATCTTAGGAATTATCAACCTTGTTATCGGGAAAACACGAATAAATTTTAAAGGTGATAATGAAAATCAGTATTTTATAAAGCGGAACACAACCGTAGTGGACATCCCAGCGTTTAGCATTGCTGATTTCCAAATTCTGTAGTTACTCATGTCACAGTCACAAATTACAGCAGCTGGGTCTGTTTACACCAAAAATGAGCACAGCTGAGAAAGATAACGTACATGAAAATCATTCTACAACAACTAAAGCAAAGTAAATTTCTTATACACGTTACAAAGATAAACACTGCGTGTATTCTAATATGAGAATGTTGAATTTGTTTCTAGCAAGAAAATATGTTTTAATGTTCTAACATTTTTGTATGTTACTGTAGTTAGTAAAATTCCAATAACATTAATATTGATTACTAATGGGTCCATTCACATGAGTCTCCACCCACTATCTCTACAAATATTATAGCAAGATCATATTCTTCTATCTACTTCATGATAATTGAGATAAACGTTTGCAAAAATAGTTTAATTCCACATTTCCTAATAGGTACAAGGGGGATGTAGGAGGCTGAAGCAATACTCAAATCGTTAAATAGGAGGTTGCTACTTACTGGCTTTGAAATTCCATACTCTTTCTACGATATCACGAGAAACAAAACAATGTGAAGATCACTTCAAGAAATGTAAGTCTTGGGAAATTCAGAATATTGACAACGGATATCTCATAAACACTTAATGACAAAGAATTAATTGAAATAAATTGTGTATTGTAACGATATCTGAATTTTTAGTAAATGTTTGCCCAAGTCTTATGGTTTAACCTGCTATAACAAATTATACACGAGATAATGCATTCAAAATATAAACAAATCTTAAAGGTATGACATTTTCATCACAGACGTCAGAGATATTTAAAAAAACATGAACATTTTTACATCTAAAGGATGGTATTGAGTGGGAAAATTTTCTTTTCAGTCTTTATGTCGTATCTTTGGAATGAAACTGTAACCACTACAAAAAATAAAAAGGTACATGTTTATAATTACTTGTTAGTATATATATATATGTGTGTGTAATATGCATATATATGTAATTATTGTCATATAAGGTTAATTTTAATAATTGCGATCTGTTTATGATAATTTTGTTAGGGTAAGGATGTAATTAAGGATATTAAAATACAATGTAAGAGTAAAATACATATGTGTATCTAAGGCAAGAACACTGTCAGCAGAAGCCAAGTTTCGTGTCTAAAACTACACACCAAACGAGAAAACTTGCAGTTTTACGATACTTGCTAGGAGCATCGCTTTTGTTAAAGTATCAGAGAGTATCGGTATTAGATGTACATTTAAGAAATGCGTTAAAGTATGGCCTTCTTAATTTATAGCCGCAAAGAAAGTAAGTTTTCATGTATCGAAGTTTCGCTCAAAAACTGAGTGAAATGAGATATGAATCGTCGCAAAGATTGTTTCATAGGGACGTCACAAGTACCTACAAATTCTAAAATATTCCGCTGCCTCATTGAGAACGCGAAACAGCGCGTAATCCGGTACAGGAGGAAAGAAGGCAAAATTCATTCATTCTCTGTTTATCCTCATCTTATGTAGGACTTACAACCCCCAGGACTTACAGGCGGGTGCCTGGGGTCAGAGGCCCGTCGAGGAGCAGACACTCATGGAGCAGACAGAAGATCCAGAATGGGTGATCAGCCCGATGCCTGGTATGGGATGAAGGAAGTAGATGAAACGAAATGAAGGCGAAATAGATGAAAGGTAAGGTCATGATGGAGCAGTTGGTGGAATGAATGGCGGCGGAAACCGGAGAACCCGCCCAGACGCCGCTTCGTCCACCACAAATCCCACAGCGGGTCCCTGGGATTGAACCCGGGCCGCCTCGGTGAGAGGCGAGTGGTCTACGGCGCCGCCGAAGGTGAAATTCACCTTCAGTTAACTAAGCAATGGTAAGGTGACAGTTTTCTTGATTACGACTTCCAGTGTTAAGAGTTACCAGGTTTTAAATAACGGTGATATTGTGCATTCAATTCTCAGTCAGCCACACACCCTGGTGATCGACATTCTTTAGCAAGGACGCCCTGAGTCCGTGCCTATCTGAACTCAGAACCATATATGTAAAATTGTAGCCAGCCGAAGTAAACAGAAGCTGATCCAGAAAAGTACACCAGCAGATTGTCACAAGTAGGTGAGTGGAGCTTCAAACCTGACTCCCACAAGTGGGACGTGAGGCAACCCGCCTGAAATTGGCGCCATAACCTGGTGTAAAATTGTTGGCTATAACGTAGGGCACGAAGAAGATTACGCCCTTAGGATGATGCTGAACCTAATACCGAGTTTGCTGTTAATTCGATTTTTCAATTTTTAATTATGCTTGTTCACAGACCCACAACATACACACACAAAGCACCCTTTTCTATTACTTCCTCTACTACGTATAGTAAGTAGGGGAAGTATTGTATTCCACCCAAAAATTCGATACCGAGATTTCACCGGAAATACATGTTTTTAGATCCCCTGAATCCAAAAAAAGCATTTTTGGTAACACGTCCGTGTGTGTGTGTGTCTGTCTGTGTGTCTGTCTGTCTGTCTGTCTGTGTGCCTGTCTGTGAACAGCATAAGTCAGAAACGAACAGTCGGATAAACACCAAACTTGGTATTTAGGTTCAGTATCTTCCAAAGATGCGACAAGAAGGTTTTCGAGAAAATCCCCCACCCCAGATTACCCTTTACATGGAAGATTTTTCGAAAATTTTAATTTTCTCAAAAATGGCTCTAACGATTTTGATTAAAATATCATATGTTTAAGATATTTGCATGACAAATAAAATGTATATCTTGAATTTTCTGGGAATGTCTGCAAAACTATTCTTCATGGTGAACGACTTTTCCATAACTGGTACACCATAAGAGATAGACAAAATTTTACTACACAAAAAATGTAGATCGCGTTAAAATACACAACTTATGTCATATACATTTTTTTTTTGTTGAGTGAACCATTTTCGAGATATTGCTTGTTATTCCCTTAAATTTTTCAATACTTCTTTTCTCAAATGGGAATTCGTTATTCATGTTTTTGTCTTGGATATGCAAAGAGTATTAATCTGTGGCAAAGGGAATGGTGCTGCACCTAGCAACCAGTTATTAAGAGATATGTATGTGCTTAAAGTCTACTGTATTTCCAAATTGACCTTGTAAATGTATTATCCCCTTACATCTACAAGAAAATTAGCAGTAAGAGTCTGCAAATGTTTATCTCGATTAACATGAAGTAGATGGAGAATAAGCGTTTGAAAAAATAGTTTGTACAAGAGTAGAGAAAGTCATGTGAGTGTAACACATCAGATTTTTATTATATTCAAGGCGTCTCAAAGCATTGTATTTCTGGTGAAATAGAAATGTCAAATTTTGGGTTGTAATGCAATCTCTATTATATATGAGTATACAGGAAATAAAAGTTTGATTTGTTACATTCACATTAGTTTCTCTAGACACTCTCGATTAATTTTTATAGCTATTACGAACTATTCATAAAAAACATATTTTTCTAACCATTTCATGTTCATCAAGATAAACGTTTGCAGAAATGGTATCGTTGCACATTTCATTATGAGCAGACAAGAGGGATGCAGAAGCTTGAAGGGATAGAGAAATTTTTTAAAAGCGGATCGCTATATCTTGGACTTGAAATCCCATTGCACTCTTCTGATGACATCGGGTAAACAACAGTTGTTATTCAATCATGCCAGCACTTCAAACAATGAGAAAGAATTGAACAATTTAAACTAACAACAACAAATATCTCGGAAAAGGCTTATGTCACATAAGAGTTATTTGAAGTAAATGGTGAGCTTTAAAGACATCTAGGTACATTTTTGCGTAGTTGGTCCATCTGTTATGGTTTATCAGTCATACACAATTATACGAAGTTCATTCCAAAGAATAGGACTTCAGAGGTATTTCCAGAACATTTAATATATGCAATTTATTAGTCATATAAACAGCTTAAGTATGTAGTATTTTAATAAGTCATTGGAGCAATTTTTGAGAAAACAAAGGTAACGAAAAACTATCCATCTAAAGGATAGTTTGTTGGGAGAATTTTCTTCATCTTCGTGTCACATCATTGGAAGACGCAGAATTTAAATACCGTATACACAGACGGCCACGTGTACACACAGACAAACTTATACATACACATAGAGAGCATTTTCTAAAAATGCTTATTTTATTATGGGACCTCTAAACTCCATTTCCGATGAAGTCACGGTATACAACTTTTAGGTGGAATGGAATACTTCCTCTCCCTACTAAAATAGGTGCTAGAAAAAGAAATAATAGCATATTTTCACATGTGCCACATTGTAGCAGTAAAACTTAAAGAATATGTTTTAAATGTCTCATGCTACTAGGAGAGATCGTTGGCAAACATTGTGTATTTTAATGAGCTCTACATTTTTCTGTAGTAATATACTCTTGCAATGGTTCCGCTGTTTGACTGAGTTAGGGAACCCCGGCCAAACGAAAAGGGAAGCCCTAACGAGTGCCGTAGGGGAAAACAAAAGGAAACCAGAACTCTCAAAAATATACTACTATTGATAAGTTTGTTTTTGGGTACTTTAATGATAATAATAAACAAACATTAATAACCAGAACCGTAAAGCAACCATAAAAGAATAACTGTAAAACAAAAATGGCTTAAAGAGTAAAGCAACCAAAACCAATTGAGCAGAGCAGTAAAGGCAAGTTTTAAATACAGCAAAATTAAGTAAATCCAAAAATTCAACAAACCAAATCAATTTAGAAAGTTTATAAAACAAGGCCACTATAAACATCAGACCAAAAAATTTAATTATGTTTAGCTAGTCAAAGACTAGCTAAGAATGTTGAACAAGACCGAAACAGACTTTAATGAAATTCAGGAAACCGAGAGCTTCAAAGTCCAGCTAAGCTAGATGTAGATAGCTTTACAACCCAACCGTTTTCAGTTACAAAGTTCAGCATAAATGGGTTCAGCATAACTGGGTTTTAACTGCAATTACTGCTCTCATAATTTACACAACAGAATATCTGTAATTTTGAATTAACTATGCATTTTCAAAGTGCCCAAAATATGTAAAGCTCTACTCACAAATTTCTACTTATATTGCTTCTTGCCCTCCTTTTATCAAACTATGCAATTTCAGACGACAAATGCCAAAAGCTTTTCTCACAAATTTCACACTACTGATGCTTTTTACCTTCATGAATCAAAATATGCATTTTCAAATTGCACAACTGTGTAAAGCTCTTATCACAAATTTTAAACTAACTATACACTGAAAATCACGTACTGAAAATATAACTCAACTGGAAAAGAAACAAAACACACTAAACCTATGAACAACTCCAAGAGCCAGTCACTTTACGAACTCTTATTTTCAAACACACATAACGTTTTCCGCCCCAAAATTCACTCACCATTACCAGGACATAAAACTGATAATAAAGCCTACCTTTACATAAGGTCGATCCACCGAAAATCACAAAGACGTTCCTTAAAAATTCATTACAAAAACTTCCACAATCCGCATCAGTAGTTACCGGGCAGAGAGCTATCCCTGCAATGCGGACAGAAATCCACCACTCAGCGCGTACGGCCAAAGCACATGCCACGTCAGCAACCCACAGAGGAAAAAAAAAAGAGAGCACCAAAGAGAGCGTTAAGCAAAGGGGACAAGCAACGTAAAGTGACTGGCTGGATGTATAATACAGATACAAAACATAAAGAGAACACATAACAGCACAATAGCCCCCCCAATCTGCGAGCTTGCGAGAAGAAAAAAAATAACCATATATAGGAACTCGAGGAAAGGGAACAATAAGTAGCCAAAAGGGGAAACAACTAGGAAAACAGAAGGAACATGCTACACTGTAAGTAGACGAAGAAGGTAACTCCACACATACAGTCCGCAAACTTCAGTAGCTGACACTGAACACACAAGGAGAAGACCATAATTGAGGCAAGCAAACCCCAACAGTATATATCCCACGACGTAGCAACCGGGCAGCCATCCAAGGTGATGAAAAACTTAAGTATATAACTCCCAGGAACAGTCACAGGCGAAAATTTGCATCATAATTTTGGCAGCAATATTAAGCGGACAAGCCGCTAACCAGGAGTATAGATTTTTCTTTACTAATAACGTCGACACTGCAGACGGATGACGCTAAGGCAGAAACTGAAGCGGGCCAAAACATGTATAAAGTTGTCAGGATCCGGAAGAGGAGGCACAGGCTTCAGAATTTTAAACCCACAAATAGCGTCCGACGGTGAAATTCCCACGTAGGACCACCCGGTTGCACACACCACCAGAGCAGAAGAAACTTGCACAGCGGTCAGCACATCGCAACTCAGAAGGTCCAGAACGTGTCCCCACAGAGTAGCACGAGGAAGAAAAAGGGATGGTAGCCGAGAAGGATAAGAATCTGAAACATAATAAAACAAAGCAGCAGAGGGGGCTCAGAAAGCAAAACATGAACTTACATATACAAACTAAATCATCTTCAATCAATTAGAATTTTATAGACATATAAATATTGAATTTCACAATAAACCATGTGCATTTTTAAATTAGACAAGTATAGCATTACAATTATAGAACAAGAATTAAACATGGTATGCAATGAAACAGCTATGAGACATAATGCACTATATAACAACTATGTACAACAAAATAATAATTCACTTGCCCCGACCCCACACAAACTATAACTGGGGAGAGGCAGGTGAACCGGGCATACCGGCAAGGCATCACCGGTGTGGAAGCATGAAAATTTTCCCAATAAGAACAATTTAATTAAGCTGACACCCACTGAAATTAAGTGACCTTATAAATATATATATATATATATATATATATATATATATATAATTATAATTTAAAATATTACCCCCAAAATTAAATAAAAAACAAAGGATATTAAATTCGAGCCAAATTTATAGAAACACAAAAGGTCACTCAAAATAACAGGATCAACAGCAAAGGTAGGCTCTGCGCAACAGCTAAATACCCCAGCAAGGGCGAATGGAAATGAGGCAAAACTTTCAGAATTAGATAACCATACATGTTACCATATTTATCTTGCACACTGACTTGAAAAGGAAATCATAAATTCCTCCAAAATATTCAGGAACTCGCAAGTGACTGACTCTTGAATAGCCCTAGCACACGGACATAACCAAACATTTTACGGGCAAACAGTAAAAGTTGGCAAGTATGCAATAGTGATATTCTCATGTGTCAAAGATCTGAAGACAAATCACTGGAGTTCTATATGCTAACATCCGAAAAGATACCATTACTGTAGGAGGAAAGGAAAGTATAATTGGGAGCTTTCATGAATATGGAAGGGATAAGAAAGGATGATTGGGAGAGGAATGGGACAGGATTTATCCCGGTTAAGGGAATGGGACAAATCAAGAGCTCGCATGGGGCAGGATCGCTAATTCCTGAAAGTGAGTCACCCATCATCAGGACAATGCCAAGTGACTCACTTGCTACCCCGAGTTATACAATTTAAGCTGAGACAGGTGAGCGCGGCGCCTGCAGGAAGAAGACAATTCTTGCAAAAGAACAGACACCCCCTTATAAATTCTGAGAATCTTAAACGGGCCAAGATAGCGAGGAGCTAACTTCGCGGCAAACGCATCTGCTTTCGAGGACTGAGGATAGTTACGGCACATAACAACATCTCCCACTTTGAATGGGGAGGGACGACGGGACGCATCGTATCGCTGCTTTCTCATAGAGTGGCCTCTACGCAGATTATTCAAGGCAGCCTTCCAATTAGTACGAATGGTATGCGGAGAATTGTCAGCCGGTAATAAATCATTTAACGCCCACAAATTAGCCAAAGGAGACGAAGGTTGGTAGGCAAATAACAATGAAAATGGCGTCGTCTTATGAACCTCATGTCTCGCAGAATTGAAAGCAAACTGAAGTTGCTTCAAGTATTTATCCCAGCAATTGTGCTGCTGGTGATGATAAGCAATTAAAGCGGACTTAAGGTTACGGTTGACCCGTTCCGCTAATGAGGGGTTAGGGTAATAAGGGGTAGTAGTAAAATGCTTAATACCCCAATCAAAACAAAAGGAACGAAAGAGACGCGACTTAAATTGCGAACCGTTGTCAGAGACCAGATATTGAGGAGCACCAAAAGATCCAAATATTGTTCCAAGTTCCCGAATAGCGAGGCGAGCAGTAGCCGCACTCAGAGGTGAAATCCATACGAACTTTGAGAAAGCATCAGTGAGCACCAATGCAAAAATATTTCCCTGAATAGAACGAGGGAGCGGTCCGATAAAATCTACAAATAGTTTTTCCATGGGCGCGGAGGGAACCTCCGAAGCCAAATATCCCCAATTTGTAGCCTGCGCGGGTTTGGACAATGCGCAAATGCGGCAAGACTTAACATGCTTTCTTACATCGAAATCCATGCCCCGCCACATAAACTGTTCACGAATTCGATTTCTGGTTTTGGCAATGCCTAAATGACCCCCGAAAGGAGAATCGTGAAAATAACTGAGAATCATGGGAATAGCTGCCTTCGGAACTATGACTTTATAACGCCGATCAAAACTAGCTCTTCCCATCAAAACACCCTCATGAATCTTATAATCCTGCAGTGAAACTCCTGATTTAATTTGCTCAATAATTGAGGCCAACCCAGAATCGGTAAGTTGAAGTTCAGGTATACTGACAAACATTTCAGGAAATGCCGAAAATGAGAAGCTCTCAATCTGAGTATCCGCAGGAGCATCCAAAGTCTCGAAATAAACACACTCCTCAGTAGGTTCGGAAAATACCCGGGTAAGAGCATCCGCAATACAATTTTCTGAACCTCTGATAAAGGAAGGAGTAAACTTAAAGGCACCTATCCGGACACCCCAACGCGCAAGACGACCTGTCTTCCTTGGGACAGCTAACGCCCACGTTAAAGCCTGGTTATCGCACTCTAAAAAGAAATGCACATGTTCTAAGTACACCCTATACTTCTCCAATCCAAAAAGCACCGCTAAGGTTTCTAATTCATATGTAGAAAATTTACGTTCTTCAGGAGATAAAGTACGCGAACTATAATAAATGGGACGACGACCTTCAGGAAATTCCTGCAACAAAACAGCCGCTAGCGCGCTAGCACTAGCATCCGTCTGTAAAATAAAGGGCATAGCAAAATCTGGAAAAGCCAAGACAGGAGGGTTTGAAATAGCCTCTTTTAGATCAACAAATGCCGCTTCCTGCTCCTCGGCCCACGCAAAAGTAACCCCTTTCCTACGTAAGCAATTAAGAGGTTCCGCCCGAGTAGAAAAATTTGAAATAAATTTAGAGAAGAAGTTAACCATTCCCAAAAATCGAGCCACCTCACGCTTATTCTTGGGTGCCGGAAAATTTCTAATAGCCTTAGTGCGATCTGGGTCTATGGTAATACCAGAAGGGGAAACCATATGGCCCAAAAATGATATTTGAGAGGTAGCAAAATGAACTTTAGACTGCTTAACTGATAACCCGGCGCTCTGTAGGCGACGAAAGACCTCACGTAAATGAACAAGATGTGAGTCAAAATCCTCGGAATATACTACAAGATCATCTAAGTAATGGTACAAATATTTAAATTTTATGTCCGAAAACAAATTATCCAGCAAACGAGTGAGGACTTGCGCGCCCGTAGCCAAACCAAATGGGACCCTATTGAATTCATAAAGGCGCCAGGGGGTAGCGAAAGCTGTTAGATGCTTGGAATGTTCAGCCAAAGGAATCTGATGATAAGCATTGTTCAAATCCAGGGTCGTAAAAACGCGAGCTTTCGAAAAATGATGAGCAGCTGTATGCAAATCGGGCAAAGGGGTACTTTCAATAAGGATTCTTTTGTTCAAGAGACGATAATCTATGACCGGTCTAAAATCCTGATCTCCCTTCGGTACTAGAAATATGGGGCTGCTGTAATTTGAAGTAGATGGTCTAATAACCCCTTGGTCAAGCATCTTCTGTATTTTCTCTTTTAATATAGCCATCTTCGGTGGTGTGAGCTTATATGGAGATAACTTGACCGGAGTAGAATCAGTTAACTGAATTTCATATTGAGTCAAATGAGTGACCCCTAAAACATCTGTAAACAATGAATCAAATTCCCCAACTAAATGCTCTATTTGCTTTGCCTGTTCAGGGGACAAATGAGACAGAGAAGAAGTTGCGCAATTTTGGGTTACCAAATTAATATCTCCCAAAGTTAAAGGGGGCCGAGATGGTTTAAAATCCCTCACAAAGTCCAACTTTATCCGGGGAGCAAAATGAAAAGCGATCTGCCTAGTGGAAAAATCAATAGCCATCCCAGTCCTTGACATAAAATCGGCACCTAGGACACATGCATAAGGAAGCTTGGGAACGACAAAAAAACTATGTTTCCACGTAAAACGTGGGAAACGTATAGTACATGATACCTTTTGAGTAACTTGAAAGGCCTGACCATTGACCATCAAACAAACCAACTGACACGTGGTTGCACGCGACATAATACATGGTAAATTTAACCTAAGCCAATCAAGCTGAATCAAAGAGACAGAACTTCCGGAATCTAATAACGCCAATAAAGGCAACTTCTCAAGAGAAACTTGAACTAAGGGTTTACCCGAAAACGGATAACCACAAATACGCCGAGACAAACAAATGGTCGACTTAACCTTCTGGCGTCATAAAGGTCGAAACTGTCGCCCCTGATTAGAAACACGAAGAAAACCCCGATTCACGGTCCTCCTATTGGGACAATTTCGTCGAACATGGCCTTCCTGACCACACTGAAAGCATTTAATAGTGGCCCGACGACCAGAAACCGGAACAATGGCCGAAGAAGGAGCTGATACAGTGGTATTAGGAGTTGCTAATGAGCCCGGAGGCTCTGACAGACGCAGCCTATCAACAAGCATAACTTCATTGAGTTTAGGTACCAATGCTTCCAACTGCTGCAAATTTGACGGCCGAGGTCCTAAAACCAAAGCCGACCTGACGACTGGATTGAGTCCTGATAAAATGACATCACAAATTTCCGCTTCCGTATCAGGGAGCACCAACACTAAAGCAATTTCCTTAACCCGAACCATATATTCTGTAAACGGTTCCGTTAGACCCTGAGGACGAAAATATACGTCTTGCATTATCCTCGTGCATTCCCTACGTGGAATGAACATGTCTAATAGGGCCAAATGAAAGCGAGTCACAGGCTCGGCCAAACCAGCACACCGCATTAAGAGGTCCAAAACTATCCCAGACACCTTGACAGATAATAATTCTATCACTTGAGCCGTGGGTACCAAATAACGCTTAGCCATTAGCGTCAATCGAACAAGAAAATAGAGAAACTGTAAAGCCGATGGTACATCAACAATGTCGTTTAACTGAAAGCCCTCCACGAATTGTTGGAGGGGATGAGCGAGTCTAAGTGGCCGAAACGCAGATACCGCAATCGCAGGCTGAACCACATCCGACAATCCTTGATTATACAAGGGAGACGCCCCAGTGTCATTCTGTGTAGTCCCAAAATCTTCCTCCACCTTATGGGCTAATTCCTTAAACTGATCCTTTAACTTTTGCAACGCTATACAAGACTGCAAAGTAGGGAATCTCTGTAAGACATAATCTAAATAGAACAAGTAATGCCGAATTCTAACTTGCCACCGGAGCAACTGTGCCTTAGAGGGAGAATCCTCGCGCCCAAAATCCATTAAATTATCCTGAATCTCTGCTAAGGCCAACGAGCAAGTGGACTCACACTTAGTCACTATCACGTGATCAATAGAAACAGTAATTATTGGAGCATCCTTAATTTGTCGAAAAACATCCAACATAATAGCCACTTCAGTTGTCCTAGAACATTGACCTCCACGTACAACCAACTCTACCCACAATTCACCTTTCCGTAATCTGTCCACATTACTAACCGATACCGCCATCTTGATACTACGGATATGGTACAAGTAAGAAAATGAGATCCGGAGAATACAGAGCAAACAACAAACCCAAAAATATTCCCTAACCAACACAGACAAATCAATTAACCACGCTCTGCTACCAGTAATTTGCAATGGTTCCGCTGTTTGACTGAGTTAGGGAACCCCGGCCAAACGAAAAGGGAAGCCCTAACGAGTGCCGTAGGGGAAAACAAAAGGAAACCAGAACTCTCAAAAATATACTACTATTGATAAGTTTGTTTTTGGGTACTTTAATGATAATAATAAACAAACATTAATAACCAGAACCGTAAAGCAACCATAAAAGAATAACTGTAAAACAAAAATGGCTTAAAGAGTAAAGCAACCAAAACCAATTGAGCAGAGCAGTAAAGGCAAGTTTTAAATACAGCAAAATTAAGTAAATCCAAAAATTCAACAAACCAAATCAATTTAGAAAGTTTATAAAACAAGGCCACTATAAACATCAGACCAAAAAATTTAATTATGTTTAGCTAGTCAAAGACTAGCTAAGAATGTTGAACAAGACCGAAACAGACTTTAATGAAATTCAGGAAACCGAGAGCTTCAAAGTCCAGCTAAGCTAGATGTAGATAGCTTTACAACCCAACCGTTTTCAGTTACAAAGTTCAGCATAAATGGGTTCAGCATAACTGGGTTTTAACTGCAATTACTGCTCTCATAATTTACACAACAGAATATCTGTAATTTTGAATTAACTATGCATTTTCAAAGTGCCCAAAATATGTAAAGCTCTACTCACAAATTTCTACTTATATTGCTTCTTGCCCTCCTTTTATCAAACTATGCAATTTCAGACGACAAATGCCAAAAGCTTTTCTCACAAATTTCACACTACTGATGCTTTTTACCTTCATGAATCAAAATATGCATTTTCAAATTGCACAACTGTGTAAAGCTCTTATCACAAATTTTAAACGAACTATACACTGAAAATCACGTACTGAAAATATAACTCAACTGGAAAAGAAACAAAACACACTAAACCTATGAACAACTCCAAGAGCCAGTCACTTTACGAACTCTTATTTTCAAACACACATAACGTTTTCCGCCCCAAAATTCACTCACCATTACCAGGACATAAAACTGATAATAAAGCCTACCTTTACATAAGGTCGATCCACCGAAAATCACAAAGACGTTCCTTAAAAATTCATTACAAAAACTTCCACAATCCGCATCAGTAGTTACCGGGCAGAGAGCTATCCCTGCAATGCGGACAGAAATCCACCACTCAGCGCGTACGGCCAAAGCACATGCCACGTCAGCAACCCACAGAGGAAAAAAAAAAGAGAGCACCAAAGAGAGCGTTAAGCAAAGGGGACAAGCAACGTAAAGTGACTGGCTGGATGTATAATACAGATACAAAACATAAAGAGAACACATAACAGCACACTCTTTAGTACACACTTTCTGAAAAAGTTGCTTGTCGGTCTGTTGACACCGAAAAATAATACTTAAGCGGCGTAATAAAGAAAATCCAGATGGCAGCGATCATTCGTACCAACTTCAAACGGCACTTTAAACAAAATACTTGATCATAAAACTAGGATCTCTTCTACGAGCTCCAAATCTGCCAAAAAGTACAGCTACTTTTACCGTAAGATACACATCATTATCCGTCGCTTTTAGAAGTTTATTCACTTCCTCCACCTCAGATTTCTTTCCATCGTATACCTCAGAATTACGCTTTAGAAAAGCGATTAATTTAAAAATGTTTGGTATGAATATTTTCTTTTAAATACAAAGTAGTTTTAAGCATTGAATATTTGGACCATAACGAGGAAACTTTCAATGTTTTGATTTTCCATGCCAATAAGTCAGTATCACATCTACGCTCACAAGAGGAACACTCCTTACCTTGCACCATTCTTTAAATACAAAACATTCCTTCTCATACTGCTGCCGAGATTTCGTGGCAGCAGCTCTGATTCAATGTTTCTGACTCGGATCAAAGTTTCCTCGGGATTTCGCCCATATTTTCAAACACAAGCTTGTTGCTTAGAAACGAGAACTAACACTACCTACTACCAACGCCTACCTACTACATCCGCATCTCGTATCGTCATGATCAGCGCTTCCTAGAGGACGTTGTCATGGTTCATAGGAAGGATTCAGGAGGCTGTGAGAATGTGTCAACAAATAACTGGTCATGCATTTTGTATTTATACAGCACTTATATTACATTCATTTATTTTATATAGGTAAGTTAGAGATATTTTTATAAAACCTGCTGTACGCGCCAGGCTTACTCCTCGTCTGAAATACTTAATTCCTATCTAAAGTATTTTGTGTACTTGATACATAATTAGCTTATTACATATCTCATATTAAATCACACAGAATTCAAATAAAATGAAGAGAATATATATTTATTTTCCTTTCGGAGATAGATGAAGATGGCCTTAGCAATGCTAACATAAAAAATTGCAGCCAATCACG
Source organism: Deroplatys truncata (assembly GCA_030765065.1). Lineage (NCBI taxonomy): Eukaryota > Metazoa > Arthropoda > Insecta > Mantodea > Mantidae > Deroplatys > Deroplatys truncata. The sequence goes on from CM060981.1 coordinate 206,024,734, forward strand.
CGCTAACCGAGCGGGAAAGCTCAGGCGATAACGTCCGTGGTCCACATTCGGGAGATCATGGGTTTGATTCCCACGGCCGTCCTTCCTGGCCCATGTTTTATTTTCGGGGTTTTCACGGGTCACTAGAGGAATGCTGGGAAGATTCATTACATCCCTGAATTCCTGTCCCTCCATTTCATCTCCCTTCTCATTTCACTTTACCTTTCATCTGCTTAGTCTGTTTCTGGGTTCAAGTGTCGGCGGGAGTCTCGGAGTTGCATGGCGGGAAAAAGATTTTCTCTGTAACACTTCGCCCCCGGAATGGGGTCGGTTCCGAGTCCCGGGCCCCCAGTGTGGGATGTGTAAGCCTGCAGGGGCAGAGGGCCCGGTTGTGCCCGTTGCCATCCGGGGAATTTCAATCTGTAAAACCCTGGTGCGATCGCTCTCTGTCTCCTCTCAACTCACCCCTCCCTCCCGGGGGTACCCCGTCAGGGGCTTAAGCAAAAAAGATCTTGTAGTTGGAGGTGCTAATTCCCCCTCTAGTCCTACTCCTCGTACTTCTGCTTCCAGTGTATACACTTGTATTTTTTAGGCCTAGGTTCCGTCTTTTGATACCACCCAAGAAATCACGATACAAAAGCCCTTGAATTACTATGAATCTCTTTGTGTGACCGATTTTATAGTCAAAGGATCTAGGGATAGCAAATATGTCTAAGGTAGGTGAAAAGCGGTAAGTTTTAAAATGCCTTGAATAGCTAAAGAGAACATTATGAATTGGTTTATAATTTCTCTTAGATTAAATGTCAGTGTAGAAAAGGTTTGGTAGCTAATCTTAAGGCCGTGCTCTAAATTAAAATAATACTTTCACCTAATAATTATTTCACATACTAAGGTAATGCATGTCTATTCCTGCATGCTTGGATTAGAAACCCAAATTCGTGCATCAAATAAGCCAAATTTTGAGTGGTTAAGGAAACAGGATGACACTGAAAAAATGCAATCTTAATACCATTCATGAAAGTAATTGAACCAAATCCAAAAATATCTGATGTGTTGTACTCACATGATTTTCTCTATTCTTGTACAAACCATTTTTACAAACACTTATTCTCCATTTACTTCATATTAATCAAGATAAACATTTGCAGAAATTATCTTATTGCTAATTTTCTTGTAGGTGCAAGGGGAATATGGTAGGCTTTAAGCGATAGTCAAATCTTTTAAGAGCTGGTTGCCATGTGTCGCCGTAATCTGTTCGTGTTATCTTATTTGCTGAGCGCCTGTTATTATTATATTATTTGTTTAAAATTTTAGGTTCTTGGTCCTCCGTCTAACTATTATTACTCAGAGAATTTGTTTTTACACTTTTATTCCCGTCACACTTAATTAATAGTTCACATCTGTAATCTTTGCCTGACTGAAACTGTTATATTTCCGAATGTAATTACTGTCGTAATAGTTGTCGCTTTCTTCAGATTTTGTAACTAACTTTACGACGCGAGAGATTCTGTAGAATTGCGTAATGTGTACCTCGCGGATGATTCTTTTGAACTGCCTGACGTGTACCTCGCGAGAAAGATTTCTTAGAACTGCGCGATACTTGCTTTTGGCTCGAGAATTTATACTCCCTCACCCCGATATGCCTAAGCATTATAATAGAGCTGCTAGTGGTTAATAAATCGCACCAACATTAGTGTCTGTTTTATAAGCCAATCATAATTACTAAAACATATGTTCTAGGAAAGATATTCCCTCCATTTCTAAAGAAGGCACGCTACCCTGACGTCATTTGTTTGTCTCTTCTAAATGATAAACAACTCACCCCATTGCTTCAATCTTACCCACTCTTATTGTCAGTTTCAGTGAGGCCTGGTAAACTTATTTCCTAACAATGCTTATGGCTAACAAATATCTGAAATCATTGTCATACAATAATGTTAGTTTACACTACAATCACTCTGGCAATCACAGTGTTGTGATATAAAATACTGCCTCACATGTGGAGCATTCCATTCTCTTTGCATGTCTTCGACATAAAAAAAAAAACCAATAACGAAATGCCGTTTGAGAAAAGGCATTATTGGAAAATTAAAACAAATAACAAGGAATATCTCTGCAATGGTTCACTCGGAAATAAAAATGTATATGACATAAACTGTGTGTTTTAACAAGATCTGTATTTTCTGTGTAGTAAACGTTTCTCTATCTCTTACGGTTTGCAGTTATGCGAAAATCATTCAGAATGAAGAGGACGTTTGGGGACATCCCCAGAAAATTTAGGATATACATTTCATTTGCCATTAAAATATCTTAAACATTTGATATTTTATTAAAAATCGTTAGGACTATTTTTGAGAAAATAAAAATATTCCATGTAAAGGGTAGTCTGGGGTGGAGAGATTTTCTTGAGGATCATCGTGTCGCACCCTTGGAAGATACTAAACTCAAATACCAAGTCTGGTATTTATCCGACTTTTCGTTTTTGAGTTATGCTGTTCACAGACAGACGCACAGACAGACTGACACAGACACACACACGGGCATGTTTCCAAAAATGCTTTATTTGGATTCAAGACACCAGAAAATATATATTTACGGTAAAATCTAGGTATTGAATTTTTGGGTGGCATGCAATACTTCCCCTACCTACTACACATAGTAGGAAAAGTACAACTGCTTTGGGAACGAACTTCCAGCATTTTTCTACGTGACCATTCAATTGTTTTGTAATTTCCGCTTTAAAGACAACTTAATAGTATGATACAGAGCGAGATGGCTCAAGCGAAAGCATTTGATACTTGGATTCGCATATCCGAAGTTCAAATCCTAAGTTTTGCCCAAGGTTTTTGGCCAAAAGTACCTTTTTTACAGAACAGAAAACTTCGGTTTTTTCTAGGTTTCCCTCACATCCAGGCCAATATCCAATCCGATTTTTAAAACTATTAACCTAAAGTTAAACCTACGGTTTAGGAAAAGCAGAAGGTGATAATACAACTTTTTACATAAGTAAATGAAGCATGAAGGCAATGTACCTAAGGACATTTGTCTGATTATGACACCTATTAAGTGTTTAAAAACACTCACAAACCAGCAATACTACGATTGGAAAAGCCTACATTCGGATTAAATTACTATCAAATAAAATAATGGTAAAGGAAGGCGACTATACAGCTGAGGCCATCTATCAGCAAATTATAATCCAAGCGTTGGCAAAGGAAGCCAATTAGGAGACTAGAATCATCTCTCTAGCACATATCGAACCACGTATGCAAAATAACTACCAATATACAGTCGGGACTAAAGAAGAAGAAGATGAATAAGAAGGCTGAAATAACGAACCCGAAGTTCCATCTACTCTCACGTCATTGCGTTAACTGCGTAGCTCCTCTCTCTCTCCCTCTTTCCCTTCTTATTTTCTCTCTCCATCTCCCTCCCCTTTAGTCTCTTTGTGACCTATATCTTAAAGTAATGTTTTCAAAGCCAAACAAAAATTGCATTTTGTGAAATATTATTAAAATTAAGCATAAATAGCAAATTTAACATTACATAAACTTGTGCCGTTTATTTGTGATTTTAATGTCTTTTTTTGTAAAGAGAATACTACGGAAAAAGAACGTAACTTTAATCTATAAAATTAAAACTCTTTTAGTGTACAATAACCTAATGATAAGGAGGTATGTATATATCTTCATCATCATCGTTATCGTCATTATCAAATGCTGCACAGTTTTGGCCCGTTCCGATTTCACAAAGTTTTAAAATTGGTCCGTTCAACGTTTTCTCGATGTTACGATCCCTCTTCTTCCTCTGGACTTAAAGATATTTATATACGCTGACTGGAATTCGGGAATTATCCACTCTACAGAGATGACCATACCATTGTTCTCAATAAATTTATACATAGACATTATTATTGTTGTTATTATTATTATATTTATTATTTAAATCCTAACCAAATTATGAACAACAAAACTTGTCAGGCAATATTTGCCTATAAAATTTTGTTATTTGAGATTTTTATAACATTCAGTATTAACAAAATATACATATTGGATTATTTTCTTTACGATGGAGAAAGACATTAAGATACCATGTAGTCTATGTTATAACTGGATCCAACGTGGTCATATAACAAGTTTAATAGCAAGCCGTGCAGCCCTTCTTAGCCTCATAGTAGACAATTATACAGTAGTCGCAGCTATTAATGGAAAATCAAAAAACTACCAGAAATGTATTAATTATTGTAATTTTGTTGTACACATATTATAATGCGTTTTAAATGTATTTACTATACGCTGTTATCAAGTAACTCGATTTTCAGGTAAGATGTGTTTATATCAATCACGATAAGAGAAACTTTGTTTATTCTTATTTCTCTGAGCTGTGGTGATGTTCCTACTTGGGACTAAACCACAGATTTGGAAGACAGACCGTAGCTGTGTAAAACCTCAAACCCAAGAGACTAGGAGGCTGGTTTTTGCAGACCAGGATACCGTAACTCAGGAGGGGGGAGGAGGGTTGTTCTGGGCCGACAGTGCTCTCAGGGGTCGTCAATCACAACCTGTCACTAATTATATGGCGGAGCCATATCCTTCCCTACTCCTGGCATTCCTCTACTAGCTGTGCCGCCTTACTTTGACTCCAGCCTTCAACGTCGCCTCTCTGCTGAACCCAGAGTTCAAATCTACATGCCAACCAGCAAATGATGTGGTTTTTAGAATAATTCAGTTTTTCTCCAATTTGCTCAATAATTCAATTAATCATTCATGCCCTTCAGTCTAAAACTGCCTCTATACGCTTTTCTTTATTTCCACCTTATGCCCCGAATTGTTTTCCGCTCACCATGTTTTCAATAATGTTTTAGCCAGTAGACTCATCTCATCAATGTCTTAGTTAGTATCTTTAACTGTTTCTGATAGTTTGTCTCTACTACTTCTAAAACAGCTTTGCTACTTATTTTGTTTGTGGATTTTACAAACTCCGTTTTTCCACATTTCAAATGATTGAAAATTGTGCTTCCAGACTTCATTGCAACACGTATTTTCTCACTGTACTATGGACACTCTTTCTTAGTTTCTTCTTAAAGGTTCCACAGAAGTCATTTACTATCAAAAGTTGCTTTATCATTACCAACCCTTACCTGAATTACTGAAAACACCTCACATCTCTCTACTATCTGTTTGCTGTCCTTTAACATAATGTCTTCCGCTATCGTCAGCCTGATTAGCCTGATTAGTCGCTGAAATAGAGACTGCTTGGGAATCGAATTTCTTTCCAGGCCTTATCAGTTTTATACAAAGATTCTACAAGTTCTTTCTTCCAGTCTTCTTTGTCAGTTCCTTCTCCTAGATTTACAAATGACATGTGCACTTTTTAATTTTCTCTAAGTAACGTTCGCCAATAAATTCACAGTTGTCTTACTTTAACACACAAGGGAAAATTCTGTCTTTTTGGAAAAAGATGTGCATCCTAGCTTGGATTATGGATCAGTAAAGTACCTTAAACTGCGAAGAAGTTATGTTACTTGTATTCGACTTGAAGAAAAAGCCGATTAAGGATATACATAGCATAGAAATTTGTAAGACATTTGTAGTCTCGTATAACATTTCAGGCTTTGTCGGCGTTTGTAATTAACAACGAGTGGTTCTCGGTATATCAACCAAGTAACGTCGTTAGAGTCTTTCAAGCTTTCACATAACGAAAGCTCTGTCATCGTATTCAGAGAACTAAGGCATGATTCAAAAGACTTCCAAATTTAGCGGAAAAAGTAAATTCTGCACAACATTTCACATTATCTTATACGGTGCAGAATCCTTCTGGCCGAGAATATTCGAGACACCTAACTGAGCAGTTGGCATTAAGTTCGAATTATGTCTCCAGCTTAAGAAAAAGAAAAGAAAAATTGCTTTTTGAACTCTTTTATAACCCCAGTAATGTTCATCACAGTTACACATTTATACGTACCATTTATATTCCCAAGGAGAACCTGATGCAAGCCAAATTTAAAACGAAAAGGAAAGTTACACGGCTTTATACGCGACAACTATTTATATTTACAAATTAGATATTTTTACCACATGCATGGGATTTGAAATTTCTGATAATAGCACTTTTCTGGTGGGAGACTCAAACTTTCGTACAATTTCTGTTTGTCTGGATATGAGTGAAGGTTCATGAACATATAAACTTAGTACCGGAATATTAGTTAATAAGATGGGTTGCTTTTTAGAATCAGACTTTTGTTAATTATGCTAACACCATTTTATTTATTTGTGCATATTTTAATAATTGGAGCAAAATATGTTATATCCAGATAGACGTAAAACAAGGTAACACTCTGCTCATATCATACACAAACAGATTTTCGTTACTTTATCCTTTAGCTAAGACATTTAACCTAAAAACTCCATATTCGAGCTTTCATAGCAAATATAATAGTATGTTTCCAGCCTCCCTGAAAAAATGGCTGTTTTCAGGAAAACATAGTCACGGGTGCATACGGGTGTATGTGTGTCTGCGAACAGCATACGTAGTTAAAAAAAACAATAGTGTTCAATGCTAAGTTTCATATTTTAGTTAGACACCTTTAAAGGTGCAGTTCAGCAGTTTGTATGGAATTTATCATCCAAAACAGCAATTTACATGGAAGCTTTTCGTCATTTCTTTATTTTCTCAGCAATGACTAACGATTGATATTAAATATCAAAGTGGTATACATAGACATGACAAATAAAACCCATTTGTTGAATTTTCTACAAAAAGCTGGTGAAGTGAGGTAGACTATAAAACAAATAGTTTAATCTTCCAGAAAAAAAGTATCGTTTAAACATAGTTACTGTACAATTTCGCAGCATTAGCCATTTCTGAAATATTCACTGTTGTACTTTTAGATTTTCCTTGGTTTTACCTACAGCTTTGCGTACTTTCCGCCAACTCCAAGCTGGCATTTGTCAAACGGCTCATTTCTCAGCCTCGTCTGTACAAAAAATCGTGCATTATTGTGGTGTTAATTCAGGAAATAATTCTATTGATATATCGCCGTGATTATTTTGAAACGGGTAGAAAAAACTATGTTTCACCTATATGAAATGCTAAAGAGTAGAGAAAGTCATACGATTGTTTACATATTCCTCAGATGACTTTGATGCCCTTTTCGTTCTGAGCCAATGAAAGATCAACCTGTCTCTCGGAGATCTTGCGCTAAACACTGGCACAATTGCAGCATTCTTTAACATGTAACACCATCTGTCAGACAAGACAATGGACGTACACGTTAATGTACACCCATGCCGGTGGCGAGAATCGAAGCTGTGATTATCGATCGCACATTGCGACTGCCAGCGGGCTGTATGTTATAATGCTGAAGTTAGGCAGGTTAGTATCCAGCTCTCGAGGCCTGCTTTTTATGTTGGGATAGTAGCAAAGGGCTCGCCAGCCAGCCGGCATATCTGCGTCAGCCTAATGACAGGCTTGGATATGATACGCATAACCAGAAAATAAACTCTAATATTATTATCATAATAATAACAACAATAAATACTGCTTAGGGAAACCTTTCCCCCTGTGAGCCACGCCCACTTTTCCTCCCCCCCTTTGAAAGCGCAGTTGCGGCACTCATTTGGAAATGATGCCATTAGAAAGAGAGAGGTAAACCACGGCCGCTTTTGTCAGTTAAACGCCGATCAAATCAGACGTCACTCAGCAATTAAAAGCTGGGCTAGCTGCAAGGGAAGTGAGCAATTTGTAGCCGCGATGTGGAAAAACTTGACTGGCAAAGTGTTTTTCAATGGTCGGTATTTTCAGAGCTTTCTGCTATAACGACATAACTCTACCCCGTAGCTCAGGTATCATCCTGTAGCAGTTCCCTTGCCCTCTGGGCATAATGTCTTAGGAACTAGATCATTAACATCGCATCAATCATTGCCACCATCCTCAAAACTGCAACCTCCTACTCGTTTATATGTCTTCATCATTTTTATTACTAATTATTACTCTTACTACTTACACGTCATTTTCCATCCTTTCCTCTCATTTGTTATACCTCTAAGCATAGTTTCTGATAATAATTAAACTCACATTAAGTCTTAGAAATGGTTTATTTCAGTATATATATATATATATATATATACATGAAGTAAGTACATTTATCCATAAATGTTCCAGCCTTTTTAAGCCTATAGAACGATTTTTGTTGCAGAAATCTGTCATAACACTCTTGCAATAACAGTGTTTGCAGTCCACTCTTGAGTTACCGTAAACGCTAACACCACGCAACCACGTTCTACGTGTGTGTCACTTTCAGGTAATGAAAACACCAGTAGCGTACCAAGGCACTGTAACTGACTTTGCGTGGAGTTTAGGGTAAAAGTAATGACGCAAGTAGGATTTTCGTTTAATATACACCATGATCTAATTCTGTTGCGAAAGGTTATACCACAAATCCTTACCAGAACTTAAGCTTATGTAAGGAAATTCGTGGAAATCCAGTGCTTCTAGATCAGAGTCCGTACGACTATAATAATTCTATAATTATTATCTATTTAAATACAGTCCATACTCCTTGTTGCATAAATTATTTAAATTCTGTCTTGAACTCTCCAAGTCTAAATCCTGAATTACTTTCCCTCCTTCAATATGATAGTTATATGTTTTAACATGATGCAGTAATTTGTATCACAAATTATTTAAATGTAAAGAATGATTATAGTATGAATATGCATTTTTATGTGACATTGATTTGAGATGTTTGTTGATTGTAATTATTGTTGAGAAGTAAGTTTATACGGCCTTACTGAAACTGACAATAATAGCGTGCAATAATGCAGCGAGGGGGTGAGCTGTTTATCATTATTAGAGACGAGGAAGTTACGTAATATTGGCGCGTTTTTCTTTTAGAATTTGCTGGAACATTCTCCCTAGAGCATATGTTTTCATAATTTTCATTGGATATAAAAATAGACGCTAATGTTGGCGCGTTTTATTAGCCAATAGCAGCTCAGTTATAATGTTTAGGCATATCGGGGTGTATGAGTATAAAAAGAGTAGGTTAGAGGTAGACCCCGTCAGTTCGTCGAAAGTATTTGTACGGCACACGTCGGATATCAATTTGCAGGTTACGCGTAACAGAGTTATGAAAAATCTCAAGTGTTATAAAGTTAATTATACAAAAAGTTGAAGTACGCGAATTAAGAATTATCAGTAATGAAGTTATTATAACAGTTTCAGTTTGGCGAGTGTCAAGATCAATGTGTAAATGTGATAGTTAACGTGTTCGACAATAAAAGTGTAAAACAAATTTCTTCATCAGTGTTATCTTTGGATAAAAGATTCCGTTCCGTTTACACAACCTGTATAAAGATAAGTGCTCGACCAAAAGGATAATGGCTAGCCGGAGGACAGAGAACCAAAATTAAATAAAATAACAGTAGCATTCTTTCAAACAAAAACTAATACTGCCGCAAATTGCTAACACCAGATGGAGCTAACAAACCTAACAAATGAATCACGTCACAAGATGGCTTCACCACGGGAAGTAAACACAAATACACAAACATTATAAGTAATACCGTCGCAAACAAATGATTTCCATTGTCTGCAAACTGATAAGTAGTCATTTTATATATTATGCTGACGGACCGTGTTCAGTGAAAGCACTAAAACTCTATCATGGTAAAAGACGTCATTGCATATACGGTATGGGTAACGTAACGAATGACATGGCGCATAAGAAAATCCCCTAATGCAAAAACTCTATTAACTGAATACAAGTTTTTCTGCCCGGCATGAAACTCCCTTTTTATGTAAAGTTCTAGGCTGTTCAGTCCAGATGGATTTAACGGAAAAGCATATGCCTTTTTTTATTACGTCAGCATTACAAAATAACCTAAAGGTTTACTAACTACACTTTGGAAAATGAAATGCGCTTAATCTGGGAATTATAATAGTGGACTTTCTTAAAGTCCATATCGTCATGCTTTCATTTTCAGAACGGTTATATATTAATTGTTCATCACCACTCCTGGATAATAAAAAATCGTAGTGCGGATATAGAAAACTTCTCAGTTTGGTGCTATTTGTATGGTGCAACTGCATACATGTTACCTATGAGAAGCCATGACGATGTTTATTAAATTTTACACCGTTAGCAATTTCTAATAATTTATAAAAGGGCTCACTCATACCAATTGTTTCAATAATTATTGAAATTATTGGTTATAATCTTTGCTATGCTTGCCTGGGCACAGTATACCTGGTGAGTATACCTCCTCTAATTTACTGTGAAGAGAGCAAACCGAAACCGAAAATTGTGGTTGGTATTTCTGCGATTTTTTGCAACAATGTGGCAACTGCTTTACTCTTAAACTCAACGTTTTCCTGTCGAAGTTTCGAGTGAGCACTGGTGTATTGCTTGACAAAAAATACAGGTGTTTTTGGTTATTGTACCTGGATCCAGGCTTACTTACTCAAAGTAATTCCTCAAGTGGTTCACCAGTTATTCTTTAGTTTCCATTGAACCATTTTCATTACAAAGTTAAAAAAAATCTCTTGTGATACATTCACATGACTTTATCTACCCCCTATCTTTAATTAGTGAGGGTACAAACTATTCCTATTAAAGCATATTTTTATATCTACTACGTTTTAATCCAAATATGCCTTTGCAGAAATAGCCATATTACACATTTTATTATAGATACAAAGAGATAGCGGTACTCAAATGTTTAAGAATTGGACGCTATATGCTGGCCTTAAAATTCCATATTATTTCCATGTAAACGCGAGAAACAACTGAATGTTGAAAGTACTTTACGGAATGACCAAGAAATTAACAATTCAAGTCATTAATAACGGGTATCTCAGAAATGGCTTATGCCACAAAAACTTATTATTATGTATTATTAGGGAAATTCGGGGCGGAACGGGTTAGCGGGGCACAACGGGATAGTAATACTTTATTAATTGGATGATGCTGAATCTAGCAGAGATAAGTAGGAGTAATATTACAAGTCAGGAACAAACCAAGGCAGATATTTTATTTCAGTTTGGATGGTGGTTTCAGAGCGAATAGTTGTTGTGGATATTTTTGCTAGTAATATTGTAACTTTTGATGAATTTTTACGCAAGGTAAACCAACTACAGTACACAGAATATATTAAATGCTATATTCTCTCAACGCACATGTAGTATGGCGTAATTGTTTGGTTAAACTGATCATGTGTGGTGTCCGGAATACACAGGTAACCAAATAGGTGACCGTGGGGCAGAATGGTTAGGGCGGAAGGGGATACTATTTATACTTTTATACATATATTGCTTTACGATAAGGCGCTAAGCTATTTGGAGGGGGGTTTCAGATGGTGAGAAATTACATTAGAAAGACGGATAGGCAACAGTAAATTGTAGTTTCGATGGAATTGGCAATACAAGCTATTGTGTCACATGAAATGTGATTTTTTAAAGGCATCTCAGCAGTTTAACGTGCCTAAATCTACTTTGGAAAGATACGTAAAAAAGAGACAGAAGGACGCTGATTACATAATAGATAAGTAAGAAGGGAAGTTTAAACAGGTATTTACTCCAGAACAAGAGGATGAATAGGTAGCTTATTTAACATCCATGGAAAGTAGACATTTTGGCCTTACCATGAAAGACTTGAGATCATTAGCCTACCAATTAACGAGTAGAAATGGCATAAGCCACAGATTTAATAGCAACACTTGTATGACAGGTCAAGACTAGCTTAATGAGTTTCTTGCTAGACATCCTACATTGAGCATTCGAACCTCAGAAAATACTTTGGGTGCAAGAGCCATGGGGTTTAACAAAGTGGCCATTTCGAATTCTTTTCACTGCTTATTCAAATTATTGACTTCGAATGTGAGCAATGTAAGTAGCTTCTTGTTTTATGAATGACTTTCTTTGTTGAAAATTTTTCATTGAAGCCAATGTATCCCATTCTGCCCCGCATACAGGGCAGAACCGGAAAAACACATAGTTTTGAAACAATCAAAAATAATGTTATTAACAATAATCATTGGAGTTTTTGTATTACATGTTGTTCTATGGACATTAAACCTCCCACTGATACCAGAATACGTCTCCACTTGTATAATTATGTATGATTCATTTTTAATTCTGTATCCCGTTCCTCCCCGCCTTTCCTTATGTACTTACTTATTAGTACATTTTCGTCAATCGCTTAACGTTTACTAGTTATACAAGATTATACAAAATTCATTCCGACTGAAGAGGACTTCAAAACTATTCCCAGAAAATTCAAAATATCGATTTTGTTTGTAATGTAAATTTCTTTAATATTGTTTTCTTAATCAAAATTGTTAGAGACATTTTTTTAGAAAATCAAAATGTTCGAAAATCCCATGTAAAGGGGTTGGGTGGGAGAATTTTTTTGAAAAATCTTCGTATCGCATCCTTGGAAGATACTGATCTTAAATACCAAGTTTGGTACGTATCCGACTTTTTTTTTCTAAGATATGCTGTTCACCGCCACACATACAGATATTTTTCCAAAAGTGCTTTATTTGGATTCAGGGGGCCTCAAAAATATATTTCCGGTGAAATGTCGGTATCCAATTTTTGGGTGGAATGCAATACCTTCTCCCTAATACGTACGTGGTAGAGAAGGAAAATAAAAAATAAATAAACTGGTCAGTTCTTCTGAGGAGTACCAGAAGAGGCCATGAAACGCCTTCATAACTATTTTGGACAATCCTTGGTTCATTTGTTCGTGTCTCTTTATGTCTTTTGTCCTGCAGTGTGGCATAGTGTGCTGGAACGTTGTTCCGGTTCCACAGCCAAGAATGAGCCTGGGTTTGAGCCTACCAATGGGGGTGTACTTTTTTGACCCAAATGTGGGACCGGTGCTCACTTAGCATCGTGATGCATTTAAGGAGTTACGGTAGGTAGCGATCTGTAGATTCAAGAAAATCAATGGCTGGGGGAACCATGGTGCTGAACACATCATCTCTCGTATCGGCTTAATGAACGTCTATCTCTGTATGCTCATGTGGACGTGAGGCCGGCAGGCGCTTGGTCGGCTCAAGTAGATCAGGGTATCGTGTCACAGTTCACTTAAGCTCTTTTAGGAGTGACACATTAGGCAGATAGACAAGCACACAGGCAGACAGATAGATGGATAGATGAGTGGGTGAGTGGGTGGATGAATGGATGGATGAGTGGATAAAGAGAGAGAGAGACATACAGACACACAAACAAGCATGTTTTTTTCTATAACGGATATTGCTTTTTTAAAGTTTACAGAGGAAGCACTGTAGGCAATGTCCATACAAAATTTCAATCAAATTTCACCGAAATACATGTTTGAAGGGCCAATGAATCAGTAAAAATCATGTTTAGAAGAAGGCCTGTGTTTTGTGTACATGAATGTGTGTGGACAGCATAATTCAAAAACGAAAAGTCGGATAAATGCCAAACTTGGTATTTAAGTTCAGAATCTTCTACCGCAAACTATTGTTTACAAAACAAACTTTTCATTCATTTTAGCTTTTTTTTAAAATGGCTTAAACAATATTGGTTAAATAACATGCGTTTAGGACATTTGCATGTGCAATAAAATGTATATCTTGAAGCTTCTGTGAATAGCCTGTTCAGCCCCCTTAATTTTGAGTCAAATCTATGTTATTTTATAGGAATGTAACTGTTAAGTCATGAGACACAAATAAATAATACGGATCTCATTAAACCATAGAATTACCTCAGATTCATTTATGGCAATAACATTTTGGAGACATCCGTTGCCTTTGGTTTTAATTTTCTAATACTGCTATTTTTTGAAGTTATTAGTCACTACTCATTTGCTTCTCGAGATGTCAGGCAAAGCGGATGGTACTTCAAATATAGCATTCTAGTGCCCCGTATTTTAAACAATTGACTATTAGTGTAGCTTCCAATATTTGCTTGTACCTATCTATAGTAGATTGCATAATTAAAACATTTCTGCAAATATTTATCTCGCTTAGCATAAAGTAGATTAAAAATAAGTTTTTGTTGGAACTGTTTTAGAAGAGATGTAAGAGTTAAGAATAACCCAAAAATGCATAACGGAAAAACATTATGGCGAAACACCTATATAAAACTTTAAGTTCATATATATATTATTTATCCTAGATACCATAGTAGTAGTGAGAGTAAAATGTGTGTTGCGTTCCGTGTTTCATTGCTCACAAGCACAATTTCTGAAATTTAAAATTATAAGATGCCCTAAATATTCATAAACTGTTATCTTTATAAAATAAAAGGTTATTATTTATAGATTGTAGTAGAATATATAGGAGAGAGCACACACACCAAAATGGTGACACATGGGGAACGATAGGGAAAACGAGGTGAAATGCTAGGCTAGGCGGAGGTCGAAGGGTAGACAATGGTGACATATGAGAGAGATAGAGACAATTAGTGGAGATGCTATGATAGAAGAGGTTTGAAGGAGCGGAAATGCGTGTATGTAGGAGAGATAGGGAAAACTGGGAGAGATACTAGGTGGATCAGGTACTGAAGGAGGGGAAATACGTTTATATGGGGAGACAGAGAAAACCAGGATAGGTGCTAGGGAGGCTATGGTTGCTGCATGTACAATGTCCGCGTCTTCTCCAGGATAGCGGCATCCAACATTAAGTAGGCGAGCAGATTCCAGAGCAGATTCCAGGTTAGGTGCAGTATACCTCCGTATGATTTCATAGGTATTTCAGGTAGTATCGTAGATATTTAGGGTAATTCAGGTAGTATCACAGACGAACAGGATCCATGGTTTGGTTGTAGCATAGTTCAGTATGATTTCACATGTAATTCAGATAGTACCACAGGCGAACGGATTCCATGGTTTGAATGCAGCATAGTTCCGTATGATTTCATAGGTAATTCAGATAGTACCGTAAGTATTTGCGGTAATTAATATAGTATCACAGGAGGGCAGACTCCACGGGTTGGATGCACATTTGTTCGGTATGATTTTACAGGTAATTCAGGTAGTATTATAGGTACTTAGGGCAATTCAGGTAGGTTGGAGTAATTTCGATCAGTGATTCGTATCACAGCTATTTAAGATAATTTCAGAGATTCTGGTCGTATAACAGGTAATGAAGTCATTTTAACAGTTAATTCAGATAGTATCACAGGTATATAGGTAACTTAAGGAGTAACTCAATACTTTATAAACATTTCTTACCCAATGTTACAACTTTTACATACTTTGTCTAAATCTTATAAACTGTTGTATGTTAAACAATTAGCGTGTGAGACGGAAAGGTCTAAACTGTGTATGGGGTTACAGGGTATGTAGAAGTAATCTAAACTAACCCATCCACATTATTGGGGAGATATTATAACATTTCAGTCAGCTTTATTGTTTTATATGCTTACATTTTTTGTTTAAGTGTAGCTTTATCAATTAATCATTTCTTCATTAGATAAGGATTGTAAGGGCAGACGTCTCTCCCCTTTTATCCGGGCTTGAGACCAGCACTAGGATTTGCTCCTAATGGCAGATTAACGCCTCTCATTCCATTTTCTTATTCTTGTTCTTCTTTCTTCACCAGCTGTCGGTTAGGTGTATACGCAGCACATCTGTAAACTTCTATTTTTGTAGACTCGCGGAGAAAATCTTCATCTTGAGATACAGGTTACGTTCTCTTAAGCGCTGTTTGTAATACTCTAATGCCGATATGCACATGTTTTTCCATCCTCGCCAATAACTATTTTACCGTCGCAAGAGGTCAGAGTTATTTTATTCACTTGCAAAAAGGTAACAGCATGCTGCCGTGATAGAATCATATTCATAAGCGATCTTATTATTTCTTGGGTTTTAAGACAGTCAGTATAGCTGTCAAATGTAATATACTGCTTAATAGTACTACGTTTTATGTCTTTAATCTTTTTTATCATTGAGCTTGGATATCTAGTGCATACATCTTAGGTCGTAGTCCGACAAAGCGCAGGATGATTTTGCCACTAGGCTCATTTTTAAATTTTCCCAACATATTTTTGTTTTGAGTGGAGTGGCATATATGGTTGACAGAGTAATTAGCTGTATCTAGATGCTCAAGAAAACGTAGCTTGTCCTGGTACACATTTTCAGCGGTCATCCGATGAATGAATGAATAAGTTTCCATATACATAAGCTTCAGATTTTCAGCTCCATAATATGGCAACAACACATCATAACCATAGTGATACATTAATGTCTTACTGATGTCCAACACACTCATCCCAATGTATATAGGCTTGTTGAATAGGATCTGTCGGGATGCTATATGTTCAGCAACTAGATTAGCAGCATATAGAGCCCTATCGATAAATGTAGGTTTGCGATCAACTTTTCCAGAGTTTTCTGGTTTGCAAACAGCCGTATATCTATACGATTACGCAGGTTCTCCATAGGTTTTCCAAACATGGCATTTTAAACAGTTTATAGAGATCATTCTCGAAATCATTTGCAGCCTGGTATCGCAGCCAGTTGTTAAATTCCACATAAAGTTTTAACCACTGTGACTTTCGGAATGTAGCATGGATATTAGTCAAGCATAGCCAATGGCTAATACCCTGCTTCAAAGTAATGTAATGTGCTACATTCTTCTTCCGAGGTCCAAAATGGGGTATTAGTTTCTTTGTAGACGACCGTTTGGGCTTTGTACACTCAGGAAGGAAAGGTAGGCCATTGTGTAGATCGTGAAGTTCAACAGGATACTCGATGTCAACTTCTAATATGTATCCATGAGGATAATCTACTTGTAGTGTTCCTAAGTTGATATCTTCAGGGGAAATCCACTCAAATTCACCATAAGGGAAGTCGTGACACATTGCTCAATCATACTGGTTATTTACATCCACATAGGTAATAAACCGGGTTTGTCTCGACGGATCAAACCTATCCATTTAGCTGTTGTTTGCTTCGGTATACCGGTGGGAGGCTTGATGTAAACCTCCTTTTATACCGGATTATACCACGAGTAGTTGATCGTAATCCCGATGCAGTTGTAGCTGAATTCCAGCATGGCATCCCAGCTAAGTACTGGAGAGGTGAAATAATGAGCAGGGTCAACCTTATAGGTTTTGAGGTTCGGATCTCTAAATGACTCAAAAACATCAGCTAGAAAATGAACATCTGAGGTTAAAGACAGATCGCCGTATTCACCCAGGTTACTCACATTAAACACTCTCCATACATTTCCAGTATGATTGCAGTTAGCATCAATAATTTCTTCTTCGTTTAATCTATTGTAGAAGGAGTACTTAGGAGGCAGACAGGTTTCGTTCAAGACATACCATGGAGTGGCGTGATCATTAGGAAATACTCCTTTACGAGTCATCAACTCCAGTGTTTCAGGATATACTGTTAGACTTTTTACCAGCTTATCCATGCTTGTACTCAGGAACCGAAAGCTATCCACAAACCGGAGCGTTATATCTCCTAGATACTAAGAAAATTTCTTCAGAGCTAGGAATTATTTCTATTCGCTCTATCGTACCTCCCAGCTCCTTAACAATGAACTGTGAGTCATGCCGACTAAGGTTATGCATTAAGACGGGAGTAAGCTTGGGTGCTTTTTCAGGACAAATTATACTCATTATGAAGACTTCCTCGATATTCGCCGCTGATGTGATCATGGTCGTGTACTTCGTAGTTATTTTCTGTAAAGGTTTTACCACACTGTAGAGGAACCGAAATCCTTGTGCTGTTGATCTGAAGGTTTCAGAGGCTTGGCAGATCTGGTCGCCCTTCGGATCTTTCCCCTCATTATTCCCTACTAGGGATCCCTTAGAAGTAAAAAGGGCCGTTGCGACCTTCTTGCAGTACTCTGCCCCGATTTTGGGAGCCACTCCGTAATATGTAGACCATCCTTAAGACCAACTGAGGCAACATATCCTGTTTTGACAAACGTCTTTGACCTTACATATACTTGCCATTATGAGTAGAAATTTAGGCACGATAGTACATGTACTCCAACCTTCTGATGTAAGAAAAATGTTTGCTAGTTGTAGTTACGATACCACGTTCCTATAATATCGTTTTCTTCATAAAACATTTTGTGCTTTATAGATACGGTTTTCTACGAACTAATGTTGTCAGAGTTTCGGGAATTTCAGAGATTGTATGCATAAAAATATGAATTTTTATAAGCTATATTAAAGTTTCTTGTAAAATATACACTTTGCAATGAAATAAATACGAAAGCCATTATCGGTATTTATTTTAATTTGTGTTAGAAACTTAGCACTTTTTATATAATAATAATAATAATAATAATAATAATAGAGTAGTAGTAGTAGAAGAAGTAGTAGTAGTGGTAGTAGTAGTAGTAGTAGTAGTAGTAGTAGTAGTAGTAGTAGTAGTAGTAGTAGTAGTAGTAGTAGTAGTAGTAGTAGTAGTAGTAGTAGTAGTAGTAGTAGTAGTGAAGTTAACGTACCAGTTTACAATTTGTCCCAAGTCATTCAGAATTTTTGGGGAAAAGTATACACTTTTATAAACTTAAAAGTTTTACATTTAAATGACTTTCCTTTAATAACATCTTTACACGCGATCATTAGGCTTGCAGAGTCTGGATTCTAATGGACAGATGTTGTGCAACAGGTCATGCAGAACTTAACAAGGATCATTGTCAAGCTGGCAACATAAACTGTTCTGCATATCCCAAGGGATCTCAATAGGTTGTTCGCGATCTAAGGACTTATTACTTATTTACATAATATATGGTAATAATTACCCAATGTTTCATTTGCTTACACTGAAAATTGGCATATAGAGAGCATTTTTAACTTTCACTCTGGGTTGTCGGTTACATCCCCGATAACAAAAGAGAAACAAACAGAATGCTGCATATGATTACTTTAGTAGTTACGTTAGGCGTTTTTTTGATTTAAAAACGCGGAAGTTACCTCACAATAGAAAAGAGTAGAAACCTCGATTTCCTGGCGAGACGAATCTGTGGAATATTTCATCTCAGGAGGGAAAATATAAAAATTCAGCTTAAACTGTAACTTTAGAAAATAATTTCAGTATCCTGTTATTCGTTATGTGTCGTGAGAGAAACAGTCTTCAAAATAGTATTATATTTAATTGAGTTTTATTCATTGCCATCGCATACCTATGTTGCAAATACAATGCTACTCTAAAATAAATAGTCGAGAACATATTCATCTGCTTCTCTGAGTGATCGAGGTAAGGATTGGTTTTCTCCTTGTTTGCAGTCTGTGTATTAATACAAGGAACAACTGTTTCGTTAAGTTCCTGAAAAATGAATTATCTTCAGACTACTTGCTGAACCAACACGCCGATGGTTGGTAAACTTAAAGGTATTCAAAGGGACTCAAGGTATGCTGCTGTTAGAAATGCACTGGGGCAGGACTTAGGTTGCATGCACAACAGTGAAGAAAGTATGGGTAGCATTCGCGAGAGCATTTAGTATATCCGGGTCCAATCTGAATTGCGTTTTTCGTGACTCCTTTAAGACAGCAAGAAAACAACGGAATGAATGTTACAGTATCACGACCCAAATTCCACCCACAGCAGAAGTTAATAAAATAGATTAGAGGAACGTAAACCGGCAACTAAGGGATATCTCCAGTGCCACGTTTAATACTTGTACCAAAAATCCATAGAACAATAACCTTATAATCCAAAAGTCCCCTTCGGATTAAATAAAATAGGAAAAATAGAAAAGCGAATATGGTAATTTGTAAAAAATAGAATTATACCTGAAACAATTAAAAATAGTTCAATGAGATTACTATCCGTATTTATGAATATTTACTAATATGCGGCATATCCTAGTCAACTGTAGTGCCTTCTAAAACTCTGGTAACAGCAGCAGTTTATTTATTAATCCTGTTTAGAAATGCCTTTCTTAACTGCAAGTTATTCGAGTAGAAGTTGCAGCTTAACGCTGCCTATCTGACAGTGTCAGTTCATATTTACCGAAGAACCAAGAAATAAATAAATAGAGCAGGTAAAATTAAAAGAATGAGACATATTCACAGAAATTATTCCATTGAAACTTTGCTTTGGCAGAAAATATTATAATAATACCCAGAGATTCAAATAAAATATTATTTCTCTTTTGCGCTCACAAACACGATATGTGCGTAACAGGAGTGCTTACTGGACTAACGCAGAGGGGAAATGTAGTTTGTTGAAACCTTTCCTCAGCTCCAATCGGCATTTATACTCTGCATTTGCACATTTGGAACTCAGGCAACACACTTCGACTCTTATAGGCTTTAATATATTTCGGACCAATTACTTCCTTTCTTACTGGACCAGTGTTTACTCTCGGCGTAAGGAGAAGTCCCTTCACGTTTTTACTCCCGAATAAAGACAACAATTAAACCAAAATATTGTCCAGTACCTGCTTCTGTTATTCACTTCACTAACCAATAATTAACTGAAGCTTCCGCTTCAATTTGAATGTATAATCTCAAGAAACTCTTTACTATTACATATTCTACTGAGCTACCCTATGAAGGGTAATGCCGCAAGAGCTTTTTTTCTTTCTTGGGATGCTTTTACTTTTATTTCGTAACATGTTTGAGACAAACAGCATTGATGTAAAAGTTTCTTAAGCTGATTACACGAGGATCGTTTGCCATAAGCAAAGTGGAATAAATGTCTATAGAAAAGTCAGTGTTCACTCAAAAACAATTGCCAGTCCGAGTAAAATCTGATTTGAAAACTTCGCAACATTTCTACTGTAAACAATATGCCATGTTATAGTTTCTGTCCCTATGATTTATTTTCCTAGCTATTACACAATTTTATGAAGAAATTTCTAATAGGCGTTATCCAAAATGCTTTCATACACATTTATTATAACTTAACGTGAACATAATTAAGAGGCTAGGGCGACAGTCGAATGTTTAAAGCAGCTCACTTAATGCTGGTTTTAATACTCCGTACTCTTTGCTTGGATTGCGGAGATACATAAGCACAAATGTAATACTTCAAAAGTCTGTTGTATAAACATAATTGACACTGTGCATCTTAATGAGCTCTTTTTGGGATGGCTGTGAAGTTTTCCCTTTTGGTTTCCCATTTGAACAAAGTGCAACCGGAATAAATGGGATTTCACAGGCTCTTTACGCAAAATTCAGCTTTGGCAAATTCAAACACGTGAAATGCTCATAGCAATCGTCGGATCCGTTTTGGAGAAATAACAAAAGCTTCTCTATGTAAAGCATAGTTTGGGGTGAGGGAATTTTGTAAAAATTTCCGGTTTCACTCCTTAAAATACTGGACTGACAAACGAAGTTTGGTATTCACATGACCTCTTGATTTTCTCTTATGTGTCTCCTAGCCCCATACATATAAAGTGGGCATTTTTTCTAAAGATAAAGTAACAATGATAGATCTTTGTGTTAGTGCCATACGTGATATGGCCACATCGTAGTTTTCCTTAAACAAAAAACAACATTCCTAAAGCTGTGCATATAAAATAGCTTGAAAGTCTATTACAGTGGTTCTTTATAGTGGGATTGTGATAATATATTTCAGTAATGGAGTATAAGCATAAGTAAGCGGGCTAATATAAAATGCACCATTTACTGCAGCACGAACTACTTGATGGGAACACATACGGCTAATACCACATACGTGAAAAAGTCATGTAATGCTAATGTTGTTTGTATTTTATGGAATATTGTGTACATTTTCAGTGCCAGAATGGTACGAAGTAGTCATACTGATTAATAGGCTCAATGACATTTGTCATTGAAATGTGAAAAATCATATTCGGACATAAATACTTAATTCAAGAGACAGAAATATAAATCCACTAAAGTCTATTAAAGCAAATCTTTTTTCAGTATGAACATCAGCCATTTAACCTTTAGAAGTTTAGGCGCATCTGGCAGAATCCCCTTCCTATAAGTAAGAGATGCTTATATAAATTTAAGAATATATTTTTCAAGCACTTTCACTATAAACTGCATTAACGTCGGTGTGTAAACGTTTAAATCATTATCTTATTCCAATAGGTGTCATGAATACTCAGCTTATTAAAATAATCCACTGACTAATGTTGACTGCCGCTTGTCCAGATACGATATACCGTACTCAACCGCCTCGTAGTTTTCTGGAACACAGAAACCTGCTATGAAAAAAAAGTATGAAAGCAGTAAGGTCCTCGACATACTTTTATTAGTCCCTTAAAATTGTTCACAAAACTCTAATTCTCCTGATGAGTGTAAACAAAAACATTGCGATAGTATATTTCATATGTTTGTCCAAATACAGGCTATCCAACGTTATTGGATGTCTCACATAGGAAGAGAAATCTTAATTAGAGAAAGAAAGAAGTCAGGATTACTGGAATTGTCACAAGAGCGTTATTTCACCTTCTGTTTTGGAGGGATATTGCCTGAAGTAATTTCTCGAATGTTCATGTGAATTTTAACGACACCTTTAGCCTGAAATAACATCCTTTATTTAAAAAATGTTAAATATTTGTATTAAAATGTGGTTATTGTAATTTGTCTTTTGGTAGAGCAATAATAACCAGTAGTCTAAATATTTCTCATTACTTAGGGGAGAACGTCACTCCCCTGTCCCCAGTAAATGAAGCCTTTGGGTCGCAATATGTGTACAGTAGCAGACTGCTAGTGACTGGTTCTCCAAAATGAAACTTGAGGAAAGGCATTCAGGACAGATTTGCTGGAATGCTCGGAGTATGTATGTATGTAAGTAGTAGAATAATAGCAGAGGAGTGATGACAGGATCCTCCACGGTTTCCAAAATGAAACAAAGAGGAAGGCATTTAGGACTAAAAGAAGCTGAAATGCTCAGATTACGTACGTGGTAGAAGAGTGATAGCGATCGAATTCTTCAGTTTTTGAAATGAAATGCAGCTAAGGCATTCTGGGTAGAAAGAATCCCAGTTGCTGAAATGGTCACAGTGTATGTGTATTAGGAGAGGGTTAGTATTTAGAGCTTCCACAGTTTCCAAAATGAATCACAGATTAAGACATTCAGGACAGAATGAAACTGAAATGGTTACAGTATGTGTATAGTAGAGAAGGTGCAATGAACGGATCCTCCACATTTTCCCAAAATAAAACATAGAGAAAGGCATCTAAAACAAAAACCCTGCAATACTCACATTATGTGTGTGATAGAAGAGGCGCAATGATCGGATCCTTCAGTTTTCCAAATTAAACTTAGTCAAAAGGATTCAGGGCAGCAAGAAACCCGAGTTGCTGGAATGATCACAGTAGGTATGTGTTAGAATATGATTAGAGACTTCTTTCTCCATAGTTTCCAAAATAAAACTTAGAGATAGACATTCGGAGCATAAAGAAGCCAGAGTTACTGGAATGGTCTCAGTGCGTAGGTATTAGAAGAGTGGTATGATCAGATTCTGCACAGTTTCCAAAAATAAAACATTGAGTTAGACATTCAGGGCAGAAATAATCCAGAGTTACTGAAATGGTAACAGTATGTATTTATTAAAAGATGGGTAGTGAATGAATCCTCCACAGTTTCCAGAAGAAAGATACTAAGAGACATTCAGGGCAGAAAGAAACCAGAGTTGCTAGAATGGCCATAATATACTTATATTAGAAGGGGATAGCAATTCATTCCTTAGCAGCTTCCGAAATTAAACCTAGAAATAGGTACTCAGGGCCGAACAAAAGATACAGCTGCTGGAATAGTCACGGTACCCAGTAGAAGAGAGGTAGTAATTGGATCCGCCACAGTTTCCAAAATAAAAACTACAGTTCAGGACACAAAAAGCCAGAGTTTCTGGAATCGTCGTGTAAAAGAAGCCGAGTAACGTTTGAATCCTTAATAGTTTCTGAAATGAAGCATGGTAAAAGTTATTCAGGAGAGAAAGTAATACTGAGTTGCTGGAATGACCAGAGTATGTGTGTTGTAGACGAGGGGTATTGACTGGATCTTTCAAACCTTCAATGTTAAAACTGGCACTATGGACAATCTGCACATTCATAATAGGAACAATATGAAAACACGTTATTATTTCAGACATTTGCAGCTAGCTGTGGTTTACCAGGATGGATATTGGGCAATATGATCACACATTATGCGGTACTCCTGGAACGGAAATGATGCTAATTGCCACCATATCTCCATACCTTAAAAAGTGGTTCAGAGACAAGGAAAGGTAAACGCATTAAAACGAATGGAGAGCAAAAATGAAATTAAAATGGAATAAGTAGAAAGTAAAATTATTGAAATTGTTTAATATCTTCAAATGGCAAGTATATTACAAATGTATTGTCCGTCTTTACAAGTGCACGTATAGCTTCCTTTAAACTGATCTAACTAATAGATTTCCACAAGTGGCCAGCGGTGGACTTCAAATCATCTTGGGAATAGCAACACTGTTTTGTATGCAGTCAGTGAAGGAAGAGACGCATACAGTTCAGACAATTGAACTATTATGTGGCCTTCCTTAAACCAGTTTTCCGCAATACGCATTACGAATAGACTAACCCAACAATTGCATAAACATAACACAAAATGCTGTAGGACAGTGTGCCCATGTAACAAATATAACTTTCCTTCGTATTGTATGAGAATACTTGTACATTAATGTAAATCCTATTATATAAGGGTAAAATGTGTTATATGATAAATTTAATGTAAGTAGCTAACCCTGCAATGTTGTAATTTAGGTGCTTGAAGCCACTGGTACCAGGCGGAGATATCTCCAGGTTTTTCCAAAGCACAGGGCATCAGATAAATATGACTTACACAGACGTTTGAGTGAGAGAGAGTAGCAAAGGTTGTAAAGAGAGAGTCTAGAACTAAAACAGAACGTACGAATTTGTCATGGAACAGAAGCGTGGAAGATACTAGAGCACAGGTTCTCATACGACGCCAGTGTGAGCAGCCAATTAAAATATTGCTTAAGCTAGAACGGGGAAAATAGCGTCTTTAACTGTATGCATAAATAAAGCGAGTCCCCGGCAATCGCATGCCTGCATATATTTTCCGGAAGGCGAATTTCATGCCACTTAGAAGGTCGAACGTGCGACGAAGCTGTTAGAAATTTAGAACCAACTTAGTGTGGGAAGCACGGGTTGGTAGATAGGTCCCCATAACCCAGTCAAATAATTGAGCGCAAAATTCACGGCTAGCTGCAAACAAGTGTGCTAATAAATTACAGCTAAAGCCTCCCGTATCCACTACGAGATAACAGTTAAAATAATAGTCCAGCACAGCTGGCCATAAGTGTTGTAGGACGCTCTTTTGCAGTAATTCACCATCCACAACAGAAGAAAGTCGACGAGGCAAACAGAAAGAGGAGCAGCAACTTTAGATGTATCTATGCCCTATGCCCTCCACCGTAGAGCTAAATCTTTGTGTGGTTGCGGTATACATGTTCTCTTTTACAGTGGTGGAAAAATGACTGAGCGCACTCTGAGAGCAGAATTTAAGCCATCTGCACTTCGGTTTCAAGCGAGTTCAAATAATTGCAACAAAAGTTCATGGTATTACTTATCGGCTGTCCAACGTATAAATAGGAGGTGTGTTAAAAGCGCTTACTGCTCTATTGTTCCCTGATAACGAAAGAGAGGCCATGGTGCACGTTAACTCATTTACCCTCTTTCTTCGTAAACAATGTGTCACTAGAACCCGAAATATTGTCACGGTGATTTTAGGGGGTGACTTCGCTGCGAGTCGTGAGGGTAATTACATCGCCGTGAAGTTGACCCTCGCGACTATACCGCATGCCATGGTTCTCACAGCTCTGAAGATCCCCTCATAGATAGGCTCTCACATAGGAAGTAGAAGGAACCCTAATTTAATAAACCCTCAGTAAAATAGGAGTAGGTAAAGCATGCGTACCCGCTGACTGCTGCCCTTACGTTTAGGAGATATTAGTCATAGCACGTGCTATGATTAAGACACTCGCAAACCGTGCTTCCCGTATTTGTGAACCACACTTACTTCCACAAGAAATCCAACACCTAGAAACAGCTCTACAATAAAATGGTTATTCAGTCCAAGAGGTGAGAAGAGCCTGCCGTCCGGCCAAGCCCCGACCGGTTACTCAGGACCAACCCAAAAGCAAGTCCATTGTCTTTCTGCCATATTTCAGAAATGTCACTGACCGTATTGAACATATACTTCAACGTCATAACGTCAAAACAGTATTCAAACCTACAAGACAATTAAACAGCCTACTGCGCTCTTCCAAAGACCCCCGAGACCCCCTGTCATCAGCCGGTGTTTACCGTATTCCTTGTTCCTGTGGTTCAGTGTACATTGGTACCACACAGCGGAGCGCAAACACCAGACTTAGCGAACACAAAAGAAACTGCCGCCTGGGCCATACAGAAAAATCGGCAGTCGCCGAACATGCCATTGAAGCCGAGGGCGAACACATTATTAGATTTCAGGACACCAACATTCTTTCCTCCATAAAGCATTACCATACCCGTCTACAACGCGAAGCAATAGAGATTTATAAACATCCCAATAATTTCAATAGGAAAGAAGAAGCTTTGAAACTCAACAGTAACTGGCATCTAGTCATCAAAAACAAGAAAGGTCATACAATACCGAAAAACACTGCGAGCCAATCAGAAGAGAGCAACAACACAGCCGGCGCCAGCCCCCTCATACCAGCGGGCCAATCAGCAGAGAGCGTCCACACTATAAAGAGAGCGGCACCAACGGCCAACGCATCAGACGCTGCGATACTTTCACCGAGAAGACTTCGTCCGCGCCACTGAAGATGTCCACCGCAGTTGTGGACGAAACGTCTGGGAAATCTTTCTTCAGCAGACCACGGCATAACAGCCCGGAAAATTATATTAGTTATAATTGTAACCCCTACAATATGTCTGTCTGAAGCCAAGAGCTTTGCTTGTTATACAAATAAGCGAGGAATCCAAAACTTGGTTGCCGGATACGGTCATTGAAACGAACCTGTAAGCTGACGAGTATTCTTAAAGAATCATAGAGACAGTTGAAATAGCAACCAAAGTCTACTAACTGTATATAATTCTTAGGTATGCCTTTTATTTCCTTCACGGTTTGACTTTAAAAGTTGTATGTTATAACATTTATCTTACACCTACATATTCTTTCATTATTTGTTCTCCAAATTCATCCTAGAAGAAGTCGATTACGTTATTGTTCAGCTGTTTGATGTCATGTTTAATATTCTCTTCAAGGTATCAGGATTCAAAGTATTGAGTGTTTTCCTTAATGAATTTGTGAATGTCTGGGCCTGGCTCGAATATAAATGAATCAGTGTCGATATAGTTTAGATCAGTCTTTGAAGATATGGCTTCATCACTTTATAATAGAAGCTGTATATCACTAACTGCGAAATATAAGGTGTGGCTGCCCAATGTATATCAGCTTGTCCATGAAAACTTCCTCTCTACCTTCCTCTATCCCTAAAGAATTTTCATGAATGCCTGGGACAAAAGTTGTGTGCCGCTCCAAACCGAGCGCCACCGTGCCCTAAAACTGAGGATGATTTCCGCCCGTTGTTGATTTCCGTTTGCTTAAATAAATTGAGTTTTATTTATGAACGCTCTTTAACTACGATGCTTCTTAGTGTCCCATTGTATATTGAGCGTGAAAGGTCAGTATTTTGTTCAGAGACTTCTTCGTCAGAATTGAGGTTCTTTTACGTGCCGTAAGTCTACGACACGGGACAACCGGCTTTAATTCCTCCCAAAGGACTACATGCTAATGATTTCTACGTCCAAAAAAATTCATCGCGTCCGCCGGGTTTGAAGCCGTGATCTCGAAATCTAGAGCCTAGCATGGTAACCGCTACACCACGATGACAACCTTCCGTTTGCTTAATAAGCGTATAAAATAGAGTCTACTACCCTACTTGCTCACTAGTTTGCAGGAGCGACTCTTTTCACTACCTTAGATTTGAATCAGGCTTACCACCAAATAGGTTTATCTGAGGAGCCGAAAAGTCCTGCATTTCTTACACGTGGAAGTTGTATGAATTTAACCGCGGTCCTTTTGACCTTTGCAAAGGGAGTCTAAACGTTAACCCGACACGTAGATTCGCTGTTTGCGGATATTAAGTTTATATATGTATATAATTAGCCGGATGACATTGTCATTTATTCCACGTATTTTGTGTAGCACTAGCAACATTTACGTGAGGTATTCTCCTGTTTGACATGTGCCGTGCCGACCTTACCGTCAAACTCTCTAAGTTTCGGTTGACAACAACTCGTTCCTCTCTCTCTTATTGCATCTTCTACGAGTGCTATCAAGAACTATTGCCCTCCGTGCATCCTGATATCTTGTGTGTTCTTTTGGGGATGATTAATCTCTCTGGCCAGTTGCACAAAATTTTGCTACTGGCGCCGAACCATTGAATCGCAAGGCGTTAAATTTCAGTGGCATTATAGAAACACTAATGATCAGATGGAAATTTATGGGTGCCGG
The DNA here is from genome assembly GCA_030765065.1 of Deroplatys truncata. Taxonomy (NCBI): domain Eukaryota; kingdom Metazoa; phylum Arthropoda; class Insecta; order Mantodea; family Mantidae; genus Deroplatys; species Deroplatys truncata. Next base: position 206,053,139 of record CM060981.1, read on the forward strand.
CATTCGTGCGCGTGAAAAGGCCTGTCAGCTTTTACTTGGCCAAGCCTATGCAGAGGAGCAAGTGGGGGGTGTTGATGTCCTCTGTGGTATATTGTTCGTTTGTAAAGCTCCTTGTGGATTTTGTTTCTACTTTTCCCCGTTCAATTGACGGGAATACTTATACTTTTGCCGTCACCGATGCATTATCAAACTTCTATTGCTTTTATCTTATTCGTAAGGTTACCTCCTGGCTTGCGCTTACTGCACTTAAAACTTTGTGTAGTACTTTTTAATGCCTCTGTTTTGGTGTCGGATAACGGGTCGCAGTTTACGGCCTGCGTCTTTGCTAGTTTCTTTATTACATGTGCATTAAACATATAACCACCACCGCATATTATCCGAATCACTCCAGGTTAAAAGAGATATTCGCTATCTAAGGGTTTCACTTATTGCGTTTCGTTATTCAAACCTTCGCCATTGCGATGCCGATATATATAAGCTTCAGTACGCTATTAATTGCGCCCACCATGAGGCTCATTTTCAGACCCCAGTTTCACTACTTGCTTTATATCAGCCCAATTCATTCTTATTTAGCTTGTGGTCACCAGTTGAACTGTTGCCTGATTTTTCTTCACCCCAGGATATAACACAAACTTATGGAAAAGCATTTAGGAATATTTGGGATTCCCTTATATGAGTGCAAGGCGTTATATGCTGGTCGTTGACCTAGTCCGTTCAAAATTGGAGATCTCGTAATGTATAGAAATCAATAGGCGGTTTCTACGCTTTGCCGGTATGCTGGTGCTCCGTTTACTGGGTCCATATGAAACTGTCAACATTTCAGTATTTCAAACCTCGTCATCTTCATACTGATAGCATTTGCCGTGCTCGTATTTCGAAAATTAAAACCTTTTTCACTTTCAGTTTTCTCTCTCTGTTGATTGTACTGCGTGTTCTGTATGTTGAACGTGTGCTTATTTGTATGAGTATATTTGTGTGCGCGTGTTGGTCTCATAATGTGTTACTCGCATGTCCTTTCCTTTGACCGTTTCCCATGAATGTGTAACTATTTTACAGAACACCCCTTGTATCCATGCCAGCATGGAGATTCTAAAGGAGTTCACGTTATATCAGTGTTATTAATTAAATATTCTCCTTTTACTATATACTCTTTGAAGTTAGATTACAGCAGTTGCGATGGAGCCGTTGATTAAAAAATTAAGGTATAAAAAAACAATAAACTTTCTTCTTAGAGTCGGAATAGAAAACTTGTTTCATGCAAAGTATTTAAATAATAACTGGGCGGAGGATAACAATATTTAGTGACCTCGATGTGATCTACAATACGATATGACGTAATTTAAAACGATATACAACGCGACTGTTTTACGAGAAATACAGGAAATTAAACAGCATCATCATAATAATAAATAGCAATACTAAGGAAATTACGGACGATAAACGTGAAATCAGCAAAGTGAACATAAATACTCCAACGTCTTGGGCAGAAAAACGTATATTTGGCTTTACTTAGAGGAAGCTCAGTTTGCTATAAACAAAATTATCTCAGAAGAGAGAAGGCGCATCCAGAAAGAAAGTTTCCCGATATTGTTTCCTTTAAAGTAAACGCATTTAGTCGAAAAATTGCGTATGCATAACAGATCTATCACGTATTAATCATATTCCGGCCGGACAAGCCCCATCTAGTGCCAGTAACTCAGCATCAATGGCTCAAAGTGACAGCTTTTATTTCTACTCCCGCCGCCTGAGAGATTCGGTCAGTGATAAAGTTTCTCACTGCAAAATATATAGCGCTGACAGGAATGCATCGTCAGCTCTGTCAGGTCTACAGGCCGGACATTATGAACAAACGGATGATGCGTCGCTGGTGTAGGAAGTTTTCCACTAGTCAAAGTGTCCATGATAAAGAGCGCAGTGGACGACCGTCCTTATCAATGATCTTATTGAACTGGTGCGGCAGTGCATCGTGGAGAACCGTCGCTTCGCGATTAGCAGCTCAGCAGCCATTTTCTGCAGATGTCACGATCCTTGTTGTATGAAATTGTCACCAAGTACCTGCTGTTCAGGAAATTGTGTGCCAGGTGGGTGCCAAAAAACTGATACCCGAGCACAAAACGAAACGCATAGGAGCAGTACTAACATTTCTGCAGCGCTATCGCGATGACGGCGACGAGTTCCTCGACAAGATCATCACGGGCGATGAGACGTGGATTTCGCACTTTACCCGAGAAACAAGCAACAGTCAATGCATTGGCATCACAGTGGATCTCTGGTCAAGACAAAATTCAAACGGAGTATGTCAACGCAGAAAGTGGTGTGCACGGTGTTTTGGGAGAGGTACGGCATTCCTCTCATTGACTTCCTGCCCATTGACTGTGAAACACTGCGGAAATTGCGACGTACCATTCAAAACAAGAGGCGTGGAATGTTTAATGCAGGTGTTGTGCTGCACTATGACAATGCTTGTCCACATACGCTCGGTGCACAAAAACTTTTCTGCAGGATTTCGGCTTGGAGTTGTTTGATCATCCACCATACAGACCTTATCTTGCTCCTAGCACTTTCCATCGTTTCTTGCACCTCAAGAAATTCCTGTCCTCCGGTCAGCGTTTTGATAGCAACGAAGAGCTGAAGACAACTGTCACGCGCTGGTTCCATTCATAGACGGCAGACTTCTACGACTAAGGAATGTAGAAGTTGGTCCCAGGATATAACAAGTGTCTCAATATATGTGGTGACTATGTCGAAAAATAGTTCAAACAGTGCTGTACCTGTTGCCAATGAAATTTCTTATGTAACTATATTTTCTTTGTTTTAAAAATATATGGAAACCTACTTCCTGGGTGCGCCTCCTACCGTTGCTCATCTGGAGCCAAAATATGTCCAAAAATATGTGGGATAGTATAACAGGAACTGAAGAACATAAATATACCATAGCAAAATATGGCTTCTGGAAATATTTATAGAAAGTGAAGACAAACGAATTAAACCATTTGTTACAGGAATCAAGTTAGATAACTAAAGCATAGCCAACTCTTAAAAAATGAGATCACTAACTGGTAAGGATGTTTCTAACGAGGTTCTACGTACCTTGTGGCTCGAAAAACTTCCAGAATGCTGTAAAAATATCCTCATTGTAATTAAACAATATCTTGAGCGTGTAGTAGTCATCGAAGATAAAATGCTAGAGAAGAATCCCTGTGATGACATGTGCAATATTGAAGATCAAGATGCAAAGAGCTTTTCGATTGAAAAATTAGCAAGTAAAATTTCTCACCTGGAACAGCGAATTGCATCTATGACGGTAGACAAGCGTGGCAGTAGAAGTTGAAGTCCTTGCAGCTAAATTCCACACCGGAACCGCAGTTCCAGTCGAAGCAGACGAACAAGTCATAAAATTTTGTCACATTTTTATGAATTTGCCATATATAAGTTATTCCACTATAATTTCTTCCAAAATTTGGAAGTCCTTTTGCACGTTGCTCTGTATATACTGAAAAGTAGCGTTATAACCGTTTTAACTCATCATATGCCACCACAATATGGTTTCCTTTAAAATGAGACGTAAATCAGTGCAGTGGTGGAGGTTTCTATAATGCAAAATCTATTTATCTTTATTCTGTTATTTATCCAAATTTTCTTTTACGGTTCCTGTGGTAATATGTCACTTTCTGGACAGATTGGAGGTTCATTATGATTATCCGGGATATACCTACTAGTAGGATATATAGAGGAATTCGAGCACAGTTTTTTGCGTTTATATGGGAAAGGATAGGGAAAACGAAGGTAGATGCTAGGTTGAGAGAGTCTTCAAGGAGGAAAATGCGTTTATATGGGAGAGATAGGGAATACGAGGACTGACGCTAGGCTAGACAGTGGTAGGAGGGGAGTGCGCTTTATATGAGACAGATAGGGAATACGTGGAGGGTGCTAGGCTAGACAGAGGCTGAGTAATGTATGGTTTATATGAGCGGTATAGGAAAACGATGAGAGGTGTTAGACTAGACAGGGCTTGAAACGTAGTGCATGGTTTATATGAGAGATATAGGAAAACGAGGAAAGGTGTTAGGCTAGGCAGAAGTCGAGGAGTAGAGTAAGGTTTATATGAGAAGTATAGGAAAACGAGGAGAGGTATTAGGTTAGGAGAATTGAGTTTGTGTTTATAAGGAGAGTCGAAAAAACGGAGAGAGATCCTATGCTAGGATAGACAGGTGTTAAAGTTAGGTTAGATAGGAAACCAAGGAGTGATACTCAGCTAGAGGGGGGGCAGGAGGGAATGAGCTTTTGAGAGGTAGGGGATACGGGGAGTGGTGTTAGACTAGACAGGGCTTGAAACGTAGGGCATGGTTTATATGTATGAGAAGTATAGGGACAGGAAGAGGGGTGCTAGGCTAGACAGAGGTTGAGGAGTAGAGTATAGTTTATATGAGAGGTATAGGAAAACGAGGAGAGGAGTTAGACTAGACAGAGGTCGAGGAGCAGAGTATGGTTTATGTGAGAGTCATAGGTAAACGAGAGAGGCGTTAGGCTAGGCAGAGCTAGAGGAGTAGAGTATGGTTTATATGAGAGGTATAGGAACAGGAGGAGAGGTGTTAGGCTAGACAGGTAGTGTAGCAGTAGGAATATGGACTTATATACAGGAGAGATAGGGAATAGGAGGTGCTAGACTTGAAAGCGACTTTAGACGTGAACATAGTGGTCAATGTTCTAGACATGCCCATCACGTAACCTATTCAGGGAAAAGGTGACTCGTTCAGGGGAAAAAGGTGACTGCTCAGGGATAAAGGAGGCCCACAAAGGGAAAAAGTTGACTAGCAAAGGGAAAAACGTAACCAGCAAAGGGAAAAAGGCGACCAGCAAAGGGAAAAATGTGACCAGCAAAGGGAAAAAGGTGACCAGCAAAGGGAAAAAGGTGACATGCAACGGGAAAAAGGTGACCAGTAAAGGGAAAAATGTCACCAGCAAAGGGAAAAAGGCGACCACCAAAGGGAAAAAGGTGAGCCATAAAGGGAAAAAGGTGACCTGCAACGGGAAAAGCTAACCCACTAACACTAACAGGTAAGTAATTCAGGTAGTATTGCAAGAGGCTGACTGGATCATAGCAGTGTATGATTTCACAGGTAATTCAGCTAGTATCGTATGCATTTAGGCTAATTCGTCTAGTAACACAGGATAGATTCCAGATGCTAACTGCATCATGGCTCTGCATGATTTCACAGATAATTCAGCTAGTATCGTAGGTATTTAGGCTAATTCAGCTAGTATCACAAGAGGATAGATTCTAGGGTTGGGTATAGCATAGTTTCATATTTCACAGGTAATTCAGAGGGTATCGTAGGTATTTAGGATAATTCAAGTAACATAGGTGTTTAGAGTAATTAAGCAAGCAAGGGTAGGTTACAGGGGTTGGTTATAACCTAGCTTCGTATTTCACAGATAGTTCAGGTAATATCGTAAGTATTTGAGGTAATCGACAGAGCTTCACAGATATTATTGATAATTTCGATCAGAGATTTGTATCACAGCTATTTAAGGTAAATGCAGATGATTCAGGTTGTATCAATGGTATTTGAGTCATTTTAACAGGTAATTCAGATAGTATCACAGGTGCTCGTGCTAATATAGAGCAGGAATTCGTATCAGAGCTAGTTAAGGTAATTTCACATGATTCGGGTAGTATCACAGGTATTTAAATCATTTTCATAGCCAATTCAGCTAGTATCGTGAGCATTTAAGCTAATTCAGCTAGTATCACAGGAGGCTAGATTCCAGAGGCTAACTGCATCATAGCTATGCATGATTTCACAGCTAATTCAGCTAGAATAGTAGGTATTTAGGCTAATTCAGGTAGTATCACAGGAGGCTAGATTCCAGGGTTGGGTATAGCATAGTTTCATATTTCAAGGTAATTCAGAGGGTATCGTAGGTATTTAGGATAATTCAAGTAACATAGGTGCTTAGAGTAATTAAGCAAGCATTACAGGAGGGTAGGTTCCAGGGGTTGGTTATAGCCTAGTTTCGTATTTTACAGATAGTTCAGGTAATATCATAAGTATTTGGATAATCAGCATAGTTTCACAGATGCTCGTAATAATTTCGATCAGAGATTTGTATCACGGCTATTTAAGGTAAATGCAGCTGATTGAGGTTGTATCAATGGTATTTGAGTCATTTTAATAGGCAATTCTGATAGTATCACAGGTGCTCGTACTAATTTAGAGCAGGAATTCGTATCTGAGCTATTTACTGTAATTTCACACGATTCGGGTAGTATCGCAGGTATTTAAGTCATTTTAACAGGCAATTCAACTAGTATCACAGGTACTCATGGTAATATAGAGAGTAATTCGATTATAAAACTTTTCTCATCCAACGTTACAACAATTTATATACTTTTTTCTAAATCTTACAAATTTTTATATGTTAAACAGTTATTGTACGATGCGGAGAGGGATAAACTGCATATTGGTTCACAAATTGAAAAGCTTTACGTCAACAAGCTATGCATGATTTCACAGCTAATTCAGCTAGTATCGTAGGTATTTAGGCTAATTCAGGTAGTATCACAGGAGGCTAGATTCCAGGGTTGGGTATAGCATAGTTTCATATTTCAAGGTAATTCAGAGGGTATCGTAGGTATTTAGGATAATTCAAGTAACATAGGTGTTTAGAGTAATTAAGCAAGCAAGGGTAGGTTCCAGGGGTTGGTTATAACCTAGCTTCGTATTTCACAGATAGTTCAGGTAATATCATAAGTATTTGAGGTAATCGACAGAGCTTCACAGATATTATTGATAATTTCGATCAGAGATTTGTATCACAGCTATTTAAGGTAAATGCAGATGATTCAGGTTGTATCAATGGTATTTGAGTCATTTTAACAGGTAATTCAGATAGTATCACAGGTGCTCGTGTTAATTTAGAGCAGGAATTCGTATCAGAGCTAGTTAAGGTAATTTCACATGATTCGGGTAGTATCACAGGTATTTAAATCATTTTCATAGCCAATTCAGCTAGTATCGTGAGCATTTAAGCTAATTCAGCTAGTATCACAGGAGGCTAGATTCCAGAGGATAACTGCATCATAGCTATGTATGATTTCACAGCTAATTCAGCTAGTATCGTAGGTATTTAGGCTAATTCAGGTAGTATCACAGGAGGCTAGATTCCAGGGTTGGGTATAGCATAGTTTCATATTTCAAGGTAATTCAGAGGGTATCGTAGGTATTTAGGATAATTCAAGTAACATAGGTGCTTAGAGTAATTAAGCAAGCATTACAGGAGGGTAGGTTCCAGGGGTTGGTTATAGCCTAGTTTCGTATTTTACAGATAGTTCAGGTAATATCATAAGTATTTGGATAATCAGCATAGTTTCACAGATGCTCGTAATAATTTCGATCAGAGATTTGTATCACGGCTATTTAAGGTAAATGCAGCTGATTGAGGTTGTATCAATGGTATTTGAGTCATTTTAATAGGCAATTCTGATAGTATCACAGGTGCTCGTACTAATTTAGAGCAGGAATTCGTATCTGAGCTATTTACTGTAATTTCACACGATTCGGGTAGTATCACAGGTATTTAAGTCATTTTAACAGGCAATTCAACTAGTATCACAGGTACGCATGGTAATATAGAGAGTAATTCGATTATAAAACTTTTCTCATCCAACGTTACAACAATTTATATACTTTTTTCTAAATCTTACAAACTTATTATATGTTAAACAGTTATTGTACGATGCGGAGAGGGATAAACTGCATATTGGTTCACAAATTGAAAAGCTTTACGTCAACAAGCTATGCATGATTTCACAGCTAATTCAGCTAGTATCGTAGGTATTTAGACTAATTCAGGTAGTATCACAGGGGCTAGATTCCAGGGTTGGGTATAGCATAGTTTCATATTTCAAGGTAATTCAGAGGGTATCGTAGGTATTTAGGATAATTCAAGTAACATAGGTGTTTAGAGTAATTAAGCAAGCATTACAGGAGGGTAGGTTCCAGGGGTTGGTTATAACCTAGCTTCGTATTTCACAGATAGTTCAGGTAATATCGTAAGTATTTGAGGTAATCGACAGAGCTTCACAGATATTATTGATAATTTCGATCAGAGATTTGTATCACAGCTATTTAAGGTAAATGCAGATGATTCAGGTTGTATCAATGGTATTTGAGTCATTTTAACAGGTAATTCAGATAGTATCACAGGTGCTCGTGTTAATTTAGAGCAGGAATTCGTATCAGAGCTAGTTAAGGTAATTTCACATGATTCGGGTAGTATCACAGGTATTTAAATCATTTTCATAGCCAATTCAGCTAGTATCGTGAGCATTTAAGCTAATTCAGCTAGTATCACAGGAGGCTAGATTCCAGAGGCTAACTGCATCATAGCTATGTATGATTTCACAGCTAATTCAGCTAGTATCGTAGGTATTTAGGCTAATTCAGGTAGTATCACAGGAGGCTAGATTCCAGGGTTGGGTATAGCATAGTTTCATATTTCAAGGTAATTCAGAGGGTATCGTAGGTATTTAGGATAATTCAAGTAACATAGGTGCTTAGAGTAATTAAGCAAGCATTACAGGAGGGTAGGTTCCAGGGGTTGGTTATAGCCTAGTTTCGTATTTTACGGATAGTTCAGGTAATATCATAAGTATTTGGATAATCAGCATAGTTTCACAGATGCTCGTAATAATTTCGATCAGAGATTTGTATCACGGCTATTTAAGGTAAATGCAGCTGATTCAGGTTGTATCAATGGTATTTGAGTCATTTTAATAGGCAATTCTGATAGTATCACAGGTGCTCGTACTAATTTAGAGCAGGAATTCGTATCTGAGCTATTTAATGTAATTTCACACGATTCGGGTAGTATCACAGGTATTTAAGTCATTTTAACAGGCAATTCAACTAGTATCACAGGTACTCATGGTAATATAGAGAGTAATTCGATTATAAAACTTTTCTCATCCAACGTTACAACAATTTATATACTTTTTTCTAAATCTTACAAATTTTTATATGTTAAACAGTTATTGTACGATGCGGAGAGGGATAAACTGCATATTGGTTCACAAATTGAAAAGCTTTACGTCAACATACCTTTATTTTAGTTCGTTATAGATGTCTCTCCCCTTTTATCTAGGCTTGAGACTAGCACTAGGATTGCTCCTAATGGCAGGGTTACCACCTTCCCTTCCATCTTCTTCTTTCTTCATCAGGCGTCAGCTATCTGCATATACAGCACACAGATACCTTCTTTTTTAAGATTGTAGACTCACTAGAAAATCTTTATCTTTAACTTACATTCTTTTAAGCACTGTTTGTAATGGCGTAATGTCCATACGCATATGTTGTTATCCCGTCCTCAGCAATAATTCTTTTATCATCAAACGGAGTCAATGCAATTTTATTCACTTGTACTGTAGCAAGGGCATGCTTTCGTGATAGGATCAGATTCATAGGTGTTCTGATGATTTCACTGGTTTTAAGACAGTCTGTATAGCTGTCAAACGAAATGTACTGCTTAATAGCGCTACGTTTTATACCTTTAATCTTTTTTATCATTGACCCTTGAATATCCAAGGCATACATCTTAGGACGTAGTCCAACAAAGCGTAGGATGATTTTGCTATTAGCCTCATCTTTAAATTTTCCCAATACCTTCTTGTTCTGAGTAGAGTAACATATATCGTTGACAGGGTAATCAGCTGTATCGAGATGCTCAAGAAAACGTAGCTTGTCCTGGTACACATCTTCAGTCGTTACACGATGAATGAACGAATCAGTGTCCATATACATAAGCTTCAGGTTTTCAGCTCCATAATAAGGCAACAAAACGTCGTAATGATAGTTATACATTAATGTCTTGGAGATGTCCAACACACTCATACCAATGTATATAGGCTTGTTGAATAGAATCTGACGAGAGGCCATATGTACAGCAGCTAGATTATCAGCATATATCGTCCTGTCGATAAACGTAGGCTTGGCGATCAGCTTCTCTAGAGTTTTTTCATTGGTCACCAGTCGTATATCCATACGGTTACGCAGGTTCTCCATAGTTTTTCCAAACATAGCGTTGTTAAAGAGCTTGTAGAGATCCTTCTCGAAATCATTTGCAGCTTGTTGTCGTAGCCTGTTGTTAAATTCCACATAAGGTTTCAACCACTGAGACTGTCGGAATTGTAGCACACGATGGATTTTTGTTAGTCCTAGTCCATGACTAAGAGCTTGCTTCAAAGCCATGTAATGCACTACATACTTCTTTCGAGGTCCAAGATGGGGTATCAGTTTCTTTGTAGATGCTTCCAATGGTTTCATACACTCTGGCAGGAAAGGTAGATCGTTGTGTAGATCGTGAAGTTCTGCAGGATACTCGATGTCGACTTCTAATATGCACCCATGAGGATCATCTTCTTGTAGTGTTTCTAAGTTGATTTCTTCAGGCAAAACCCACTGAAATCCACCAAAAGGAAGGGCGTGACACATTGCCCAGCCATATTGGTTATTAGCGTCCTCGTATGTGATAAATTGGGTTGGTCTCGACGGATCAAACTTCTCCATATAAGTGTTATTAGCCTCAGCATACCGATGAGAAACTTGGCATAAACCTCCTCTTATACCTGATTCCACCATGAGTAGTTGATCATAATCTTGTAACAGCTCTAACTTAATTCCAGTATACAGTAACATAGCGTCCCATGTTAGACCTGGAGAGGTAAAATAATGGGCGGGATCGACTTTGTGTGTTTTAAGGGTTTGCTCTCTGAACGTCTCAAAGACGTCAGCTAGAAGAAGTACATCCGAAGTTAAGTAGAGATCGCTGTACTCTCCCAGGTTTCTCACATTAAACAGCTCCCATACATTTCTAGCATGATCGTAGTCAGCATCAGTAATTTCTTCTTCATTTAATCTATTGTAGAAGGAGTCCTTAGGAGGCAAGCAGGTCTCGTTCAGGGCATCCCATGACGTAACAAAATCATATGGAAATACACCCTTACGGGTCATCAACTTCAATTTGTCTTCTCCAAAGTACTTTAGCGTTTCAGGATACGAGGTTAGATTTTTTACCAACTTATCCAAGCTTGTACTGAGGAATCGGAAGCTATCCACAAATCGAAGCTTTATATCTCTTACATACTTGGTGAATGAGATATAGCTTTCTTCAGAGTTAGGAATTACCTCCACACGTTCACTTGTACAACCCAGCTCCTTAACAATGAAATGAGAGTCATATCCGCTAAGGTTATGCATGAAGACTGGTATATATTTAGGTGTTTTGCAGGCTAAATTACATTCATTATGAAGACTTCCACGATATTCACCGCTGATGTGATCATGGTCGCGTACTTTATAGTTCTCTTCTGTAAAGGGTTTTCCACACAAGTAGCATGCTGAAGAAGACTCGAAATCCTTTTGCTGTTGATCCGTAAGTTTCAGAGGCTTAGCAGATTTGTATATATTACCAATCATTTTTGCAAGAGATGTCAGGTACAGCATAAACTTCTGAGCAGCATCAGCACCACGATACACATAGGGTTGCTTAGGAAGATCAGTTTCGAGATGTTCAAAACTGGATGTAGGCTTCACGTAAACACAGAAGCTCATTGGTGTGTGCTCTTGATAAGGGCTTGTATAGGAAGTTTCAGGATTGGGTGTACACGTATGGCATGGAGTGAGAATACTCTCAAACTCCGCATAGATGACATAAGGTACTTTCAGCATCCTCTCAACATTTTTAAACTGAACAATTGATTTCTCCTTGGTAGGCATAACTACCCTCGCAACACCATGTTGAATACAGAAGGCTACATGTTCTTGCAGTTTTTCCTGTCCACTTCGTCCATATCGATCATCAAAATGTGTAAAGCAGCGCTTACAAGTATAAACCCGTCCATTATGGTTAGTTTTCTGGCGTCGAACGAGTTTCTCAAAATTCCTTATATACACGTAGTGATGTTTTCCACTGCTGTCATTCAATAGTAGCAGGTCGCGATGTTCAGGTAGTTCAATGTCAGCAACCTTTATTGGATACACTTCATGCTTCTCATCCAGCCCGAAAACGTTAATGGATATCTTGTTAAACTTCTCAAATTTAGGTATTTGAGAAAGTGGAGTAGGGTAGGAAACACAGCTGAAGTCGTACTTGTCTTGAAGTTGTTTGTATTTGTTCACACGCTGTGCATTCTCCCCTATGAATTTAGCTAATACAGAGTACATTAAACATTTCTCGTCGCTAAAGTTCTGGATGTTTATACATGCTTTCCTTGCTTCAACAGCTGACGGTAGTGGTATGTAGCTACTTCCTCGTAACGGGTTGTACTTGTTGATACGAAGTCGAACTCCTTCCACAGCAAGCAAAGCCCAGCTGCTACCCTTAAGCTGAGACTCCTCCATTTCAGTCACCAATTTCTTGAATTTCACTTCGATCGTTGAGTCCAGATCAGTTTCCAGGAAAACAGCTTGATTCCGTGTTTTAAATGTTTTGTCACAGGTTTCTCCAATACTGTTAACAAATCGACACTCAGCAAGCAGATTAATTTTAACACTCTTATGAATGCTAAGCTCTTTATGCACAGCCTGGATTATACGTTGTTTTGCCTCTTGCAGATACATATTTAGGTCCTTAGCTGATTCGCATCGTATAAAATACGATTTCAATCGTCCTTCGAATGAAGTTTCGTATTCTTTCATATCACAGTCCTCCATTGTTGACAGTAACTGATGTTTAGTTGGCTCCAATCTTCTTTTCTTCTGAGGGCTGCTTATTTCACATATATCTTCGTGTCGCTGTCCCTTATAACAATCTTTGAAGGTTACATTACAATGTTTACATTTGAAGAGCTTCTTGCAGCTCATCTCGTGTCTTCTCTTGTTATAACCTCGGAGGAACTTCTTCCCACATTTTCCGCATGCATATCCAGTAGCGCTTGGAATAATATCCTTATACGCTGAGTTATTCATCTTTATTCTTGATGTAATAACGTATTAATCACTGATCAATGAAATGTAGACCTCTTCACCTTGACACCACTTTAGAAAGCTGATTATTCTTGGAGAGAACACGATGTTAACACCTCAAGACTAATTAGCACAATGAAGTCCAATGCCCTAGATCACCATATTTATAGAGGGAGCACGAACCTTTTAGATCAATCATAAACTCGCTCCATAACCACCTGTATATGATCGCTCAACGTGTACTAACCCCCCAGTCATATAACCTCAAGTCTAGAGACAGGATGTTTATGACGTCACACCCAGAGACAGGATGTCTGGCAGCATCAAACACGTTTAAAATCGTCTCATAACTACCTGCTTATGCTGTCACACCAGCAAGAGAAGTATTCCCACACGCTCATTCAGACATATATTTCAAATTCAAGCCCACCACCACCATCACCACCTATTGTACCAAGGTTAATTCAAGCTGTATTATCACAATACTTAAAAGTAAAAGCTTAAAAGGAAACCTAGAAGATTTTCCCCCTTATTTACTTAATTATTTCATGTTTTTATTCCCTTTTCAATTCTTCCTTTCCATCTTCTCACAGAAAGACCATTACATTTCACTACAATCATGAGAAAAGCAATTTTTCCAGAGTTACACAGATTCTAAGCTTCTAAATCGAACCCGGTAATACTTTTAATAAATGTATTTTAGCTCCCCAATATCAGCATCTACCATTTAAACTTTACTCGAACCTGATATGATCCATAAGCTTGAAGATATATGAAATCACCCTTCGGGATTCGATCTGAGTACTTTAAAGTAATATTTGTCACGATAACGATATTTAAGGACTAGATACTCTGTTTGCGTCTACCTTGACATGTTTATCTAAATTAAATTACGAGTTATTAAATTTTTGCAAGTAAATTTCATTGAATCGGTATTCGAACCCAGAACACCAGGAACAAGATAATTTATAATATTAGTCTGACATGTTAAACAAAGTTGTATGCAGTTACATCATCGATCTAATTGATATATTCTAGTGTACAGAGGAAAATTAAGAAAGTCATTAAAAGATGAGGAATCGAACCAAGCAAAACTGATTGCCAATTATATACAGCATTAATTACTCATCATAGAAGCTATCAATCATGCTTTAGTCCACTCCTCTACCTCACTTAGTTCCCGAGATAATGAAAATTTTAAAATTAGGATCGAACCCAGGACGTCATGTATCTAATTACACATCCACTAGATACTACCTAATAACATAAATGCAATAAAGTTTATTTGGCGTCTTTATCTTAATTGGTTTAGGAGTTATTAAATTTATAAGTAAATTTCATCGAATCAGTATTCGAACCCAGAACACCAAGAACAAAATAATTTATAATATGAGTTTGGTAAGCTTAAAGGTGCTGTATGTAGTTACAGCATCAATTTAAGTGATATTTTCTAGAGTATAGAGTAAAATTAAGCAAGTCATTAAAAATCGGGATTCGAACTAGGGACAACTGATTGGAAATTATATACAGTATTAATTACCCATTATAACAGCTATCAATCATGCTTTGGTCCATTCCTCTAGCTTTCTTAGTTTCCGAGATAATGGAGTTTTCAAAATTAAGGATCGAACCCAGGACACCAGGTACCAAACTATACATCCACAAGAAACTACCTAATGACATTAATGTAATAAAGTTTATTTGACGTCTTTATCTTACTTAGTCTCTGAGTTATTAGAAGATGAATTTGTAATCACTCGTAGGATTCGAACCCAGGCATCCCGGCCAACTTGGAACAATACCCTAATGACGCGGCGCATTCCAAAGAATTGATTAGTTTTTATCCCAAAGTTGTATCTCTTTTCATTCAGGAGATATAAGCGATTAAACAGTAGGAATAATATAGCGACTTGGAGCCACAGAGAGATGCCGACATCTGATAAAGTTCTTTTGATCTATGCCGGCATGCCCCGCCCATATTTGTCTACTGTTTAATCGCTTATATCTCCTGAATGAAAAGAGATACAACTTTGGGATAAAAACTAATCAATTCTTTGGAATGCGCCGCGTCATTAGGGTATTGTTCCAAGTTGACCGGGATGCCTGGGTTCGAATCCTACGAGTGATTACAAATTCATCTTCTAATAACTCAGAGACTAATTAAGATAAAGACGTCAAATAAACTTTATTACATTAACGTCATTAGGTAGTTTCTTGTGGATGTATAGTTTGGTACCTGGTGTCCTGCGTTCGATCCTTAATTTTAAAAACTTCATTATCTCGGAAACTAAGAAAGCTAGAGGAATGGACCAAAGCATGATTGATAGCTGTTATAATGGGTAATTAATACTGTATATAATTTCCAATCAGTTGTCCCTAGTTCGAATCCCGATTTTTAATGACTTGCTTAATTTTACTCTATACTCTAGAAAATATCACTTAAATTGATGCTGTAACTACATACAGCACCTTTAAGCTTACCAAACTCATATTATAAATTATTTTGTTCTTGGTGTTCTGGGTTCGAATACTGATTCGATGAAATTTACTTATAAATTTAATAACTCCTAAACCAATTAAGATAAAGACGCCAAATAAACTTTATTGCGTTTATGTTATTAGGTAGTATCTAGTGGATGTGTAATTAGATACATGACGTCCTGGGTTCGATCCTAATTTTAAAATTTTCATTATCTCGGGAACTAAGTGAGGTAGAGGAGTGGACTAAAGCATGATTGATAGCTTCTATGATGAGTAATTAATGCTGTATATAATTGCCAATCAGTTGTGCTTGGTTCGATTCCTCATCTTTTAATGACTTTCTTAATTTTCCTCTGTACACTAGAATATATCACTTAGATCGATGATGTAACTGCATACAACTTTGTTTAACATGTCAGACTAATATTATAAATTATCTTGTTCCTGGTGTTCTGGGTTCGAATACCGATTCAATGAAATTTACTTGCAAAAATTTAATAACTCGTAATTTAATTTAGATAAACATGTCAAGGTAGACGCAAACAGAGTATCTAGTTCTTAAATATCGTTATCGTGACAAATATTACTTTAAAGTACTCAGATCGAATCCCGAAGGGTGATTTCATATATCTTCAAGCTTATGGATCATATCAGGTTCGAGTAAAGATTAAATGGTAGATGCTGATATTGGGGAGCTAAAATACATTTATTAAAAGTATTACCGGGTTCGATTTAGAAGCTTAGAATCTGTGTAACTCTGGAAAAATTGCTTTTCTCATGATTGTAGTGAAATGTAATGGTCTTTCTGTGAGAAGATGGAAAGGAAGAATTGAAAAGGGAATAAAAACATGAAATAATTAAGTAAATAAGGGGGAAAATCTTCTAGGTTTCCTTTTAAGCTTTTACTTTTAAGTATTGTGATAATACAGCTTGAATTAACCTTGGTACAATAGGTGGTGATGGTGGTGGTGGGCTTGAATTTGAAATATATGTCTGAATGAGCGTGTGGGAATACTTCTCTTGCTGGTGTGACAGCATAAGCAGGTAGTTATGAGACGATTTTAAACGTGTTTGATGCTGCCAGACATCCTGTCTCTGGGTGTGACGTCATAAACATCCTGTCTCTAGACTTGAGGTTATATGGCTGGGGGGTTAGTACACGTTGAGCGATCATATACAGGTGGTTATGGAGCGAGTTTATGATTGATCTAAAAGGTTCGTGCTCCCTCTATAAATATGGTGATCTAGGGCATTGGACTTCATTGTGCTAATTAGTCTTGAGGTGTTAACATCGTGTTCTCTCCAAGAATAATCAGCTTTCTAAAGTGGTGTCAAGGTGAAGAGGTCTACATTTCATTGATCAGTGATTAATACGTTATTACATCAAGAATAAAGATGAATAACTCAGCGTATAAGGATATTATTCCAAGCGCTACTGGATATGCATGCGGAAAATGTGGGAAGAAGTTCCTCCGAGGTTATGACAAGAGAAGACACGAGATGAGCTGCAAGAAGCTCTTCAAATGTAAACATTGTAATGTAACCTTCAAAGATTGTTATAAGGGACAGCGACACGAAGATATATGTGAAATAAGCAGCCCTCAGAAGAAAAGAAGATTGGAGCCAACTAAACATCAGTTACTGTCAACAATGGAGGACTGTGATATGAAAGAATACGAAACTTCATTCGAAGGACGATTGAAATCGTATTTTATACGATGCGAATCAGCTAAGGACCTAAATATGTATCTGCAAGAGGCAAAACAACGTATAATCCAGGCTGTGCATAAAGAGCTTAGCATTCATAAGAGTGTTAAAATTAATCTGCTTGCTGAGTGTCGATTTGTTAACAGTATTGGAGAAACCTGTGACAAAACATTTAAAACACGGAATCAAGCTGTTTTCCTGGAAACTGATCTGGACTCAACGATGGAAGTGAAATTCAAGAAATTGGTGACTGAAATGGAGGAGTCTCAGCCAAAGGGTAGCAGCTGGGCTTTGCTTGCTGTGGAAGGAGTTCGACTTCGTATCAACAAGTACAACCCGTTACGAGGAAGTAGCTACATACCACTACCGTCAGCTGTTGAAGCAAGGAAAGCATGTATAAACATCCAGAACTTTAGCGACGAGAAATGTTTAATGTACTCTGTATTAGCTAAATTCATAGGGGAGAATGCACAGCGTGTGAACAAATACAAACAACTTCAAGACAAGTACGACTTCAGCTGTGTTTCCTACCCTACTCCACTTTCTCAAATACCTAAATTTGAGAAGTTTAACAAGATATCCATTAACGTTTTCGGGCTGGATGAGAAGCATGAAGTGTATCCAATAAAGGTTGCTGACATTGAACTACCTGAACATCGCGACCTGCTACTATTGAATGACAGCAGTGGAAAACATCACTACGTGTATATAAGGAATTTTGAGAAACTCGTTCGACGCCAGAAAACTAACCATAATGGACGGGTTTATACTTGTAAGCGCTGCTTTACACATTTTGATGATCGATATGGACGAAGTGGACAGGAAAAACTGCAAGAACATGTAGCCTTCTGTATTCAACATGGTGTTGCGAGGGTAGTTATGCCTACCAAGGAGAAATCAATTGTTCAGTTTAAAAATGTTGAGAGGATGCTGAAAGTACCTTATGTCATCTATGCGGAGTTTGAGAGTATTCTCACTCCATGCCATACGTGTACACCCAATCCTGAAACTTCCTATACAAGCCCTTATCAAGAGCACACACCAATGAGCTTCTGTGTTTACGTGAAGCCTACATCCAGTTTTGAACATCTCGAAACTGATCTTCCTAAGCAACCCTATGTGTATCGTGGTGCTGATGCTGCTCAGAAGTTTATGCTGTACCTGACATCTCTTGCAAAAATGATTGGTAATATATACAAATCTGCTAAGCCTCTGAAACTTACGGATCAACAGCAAAAGGATTTCGAGTCTTCTTCAGCATGCTACTTGTGTGGAAAACCCTTTACAGAAGAGAACTATAAAGTACGCGACCATGATCACATCAGCGGTGAATATCGTGGAAGTCTTCATAATGAATGTAATTTAGCCTGCAAAACACCTAAATATATACCAGTCTTCATGCATAACCTTAGCGGATATGACTCTCATTTCATTGTTAAGGAGCTGGGTTGTACAAGTGAACGTGTGGAGGTAATTCCTAACTCTGAAGAAAGCTATATCTCATTCACCAAGTATGTAGGAGATATAAAGCTTCGATTTGTGGATAGCTTCCGATTCCTCAGTACAAGCTTGGATAAGTTGGTAAAAAATCTAACCTCGTATCCTGAAACGCTAAAGTACTTTGGAGAAGACAAATTGAAGTTGATGACCCGTAAGGGTGTATTTCCATATGATTTTGTTACGTCATGGGATGCCCTGAACGAGACCTGCTTGCCTCCTAAGGACTCCTTCTACAATAGATTAATTGAAGAAGAAATTACTGATGCTGACTACGATCATGCTAGAAATGTATGGGAGCTGTTTAATGTGAGAAACCTGGGAGAGTACAGCGATCTCTACTTAACTTCGGATGTACTTCTTCTAGCTGACGTCTTTGAGACGTTCAGAGAGCAAACCCTTAAAACACACAAAGTCGATCCCGCCCATTATTTTACCTCTCCAGGTCTAACATGGGACGCTATGTTACTGTATACTGGAATTAAGTTAGAGCTGTTACAAGATTATGATCAACTACTCATGGTGGAATCAGGTATAAGAGGAGGTTTATGCCAAGTTTCTCATCGGTATGCTGAGGCTAATAACACTTATATGGAGAAGTTTGATCCGTCGAGACCAACCCAATTTATCACATACGAGGACGCTAATAACCAATATGGCTGGGCAATGTGTCACGCCCTTCCTTTTGGTGGATTTCAGTGGGTTTTGCCTGAAGAAAGCAACTTAGAAACACTACAAGAAGATGATCCTCATGGGTGCATATTAGAAGTCGACATCGAGTATCCTGCAGAACTTCACGATCTACACAACGATCTACCTTTCCTGCCAGAGTGTATGAAACCATTGGAAGCATCTACAAAGAAACTGATACCCCATCTTGGACCTCGAAAGAAGTATGTAGTGCATTACATGGCTTTGAAGCAAGCTCTTAGTCATGGACTAGGACTAACAAAAATCCATCGTGTGCTACAATTCCGACAGTCTCAGTGGTTGAAACCTTATGTGGAATTTAACAACAGGCTACGACAACAAGCTGCAAATGATTTCGAGAAGGATCTCTACAAGCTCTTTAACAACGCTATGTTTGGAAAAACTATGGAGAACCTGCGTAACCGTATGGATATACGACTGGTGACCAATGAAAAAACTCTAGAGAAGCTGATCGCCAAGCCTACGTTTATCGACAGGACGATATATGCTGATAATCTAGCTGCTGTACATATGGCCTCTCGTCAGATTGTATTCAACAAGCCTATATACATTGGTATGAGTGTGTTGGACATCTCCAAGACATTAATGTATAACTATCATTACGACGTTTTGTTGCCTTATTATGGAGCTGAAAACCTGAAGCTTATGTATATGGACACTGATTCGTTCATTCATCGTGTAACGACTGAAGATGTGTACCAGGACAAGCTACGTTTTCTTGAGCATCTCGATACAGCTGATTACCCTGTCAACGATATATGTTACTCTACTCAGAACAAGAAGGTATTGGGAAAATTTAAAGATGAGGCTAATAGCAAAATCATCCTACGCTTTGTTGGACTACGTCCTAAGATGTATGCCTTGGATATTCAAGGGTCAATGATAAAAAAGATTAAAGGTATAAAACGTAGCGCTATTAAGCAGTACATTTCGTTTGACAGCTATACAGACTGTCTTAAAACCAGTGAAATCATCAGAACACCTATGAATCTGATCCTATCACGAAAGCATGCCCTTGCTACAGTACAAGTGAATAAAATTGCATTGACTCCGTTTGATGATAAAAGAATTATTGCTGAGGACGGGATAACAACATATGCGTATGGACATTACGCCATTACAAACAGTGCTTAAAAGAATGTAAGTTAAAGATAAAGATTTTCTAGTGAGTCTACAATCTTAAAAAAGAAGGTATCTGTGTGCTGTATATGCAGATAGCTGACGCCTGATGAAGAAAGAAGAAGATGGAAGGGAAGGTGGTAACCCTGCCATTAGGAGCAATCCTAGTGCTAGTCTCAAGCCTAGATAAAAGGGGAGAGACATCTATAACGAACTAAAATAAAGGTATGTTGACGTAAAGCTTTTCAATTTGTGAACCAATATGCAGTTTATCCCTCTCCGCATCGTACAATAACTGTTTAACATATAAAAATTTGTAAGATTTAGAAAAAAGTATATAAATTGTTGTAACGTTGGATGAGAAAAGTTTTATAATCGAATTACTCTCTATATTACCATGAGTACCTGTGATACTAGTTGAATTGCCTGTTAAAATGACTTAAATACCTGTGATACTACCCGAATCGTGTGAAATTACATTAAATAGCTCAGATACGAATTCCTGCTCTAAATTAGTACGAGCACCTGTGATACTATCAGAATTGCCTATTAAAATGACTCAAATACCATTGATACAACCTGAATCAGCTGCATTTACCTTAAATAGCCGTGATACAAATCTCTGATCGAAATTATTACGAGCATCTGTGAAACTATGCTGATTATCCAAATACTTATGATATTACCTGAACTATCCGTAAAATACGAAACTAGGCTATAACCAACCCCTGGAACCTACCCTCCTGTAATGCTTGCTTAATTACTCTAAGCACCTATGTTACTTGAATTATCCTAAATACCTACGATACCCTCTGAATTACCTTGAAATATGAAACTATGCTATACCCAACCCTGGAATCTAGCCTCCTGTGATACTACCTGAATTAGCCTAAATACCTACGATACTAGCTGAATTAGCTGTGAAATCATACATAGCTATGATGCAGTTAGCCTCTGGAATCTAGCCTCCTGTGATACTAGCTGAATTAGCTTAAATGCTCACGATACTAGCTGAATTGGCTATGAAAATGATTTAAATACCTGTGATACTACCCGAATCATGTGAAATTACCTTAACTAGCTCTGATACGAATTCCTGCTCTAAATTAACACGAGCACCTGTGATACTATCTGAATTACCTGTTAAAATGACTCAAATACCATTGATACAACCTGAATCATCTGCATTTACCTTAAATAGCTGTGATACAAATCTCTGATCGAAATTATCAATAATATCTGTGAAGCTCTGTCGATTACCTCAAATACTTACGATATTACCTGAACTATCTGTGAAATACGAAGCTAGGTTATAACCAACCCCTGGAACCTACCCTCCTGTAATGCTTGCTTAATTACTCTAAACACCTATGTTACTTGAATTATCCTAAATACCTACGATACCCTCTGAATTACCTTGAAATATGAAACTATGCTATACCCAACCCTGGAATCTAGCCCCTGTGATACTACCTGAATTAGTCTAAATACCTACGATACTAGCTGAATTAGCTGTGAAATCATGCATAGCTTGTTGACGTAAAGCTTTTCAATTTGTGAACCAATATGCAGTTTATCCCTCTCCGCATCGTACAATAACTGTTTAACATATAATAAGTTTGTAAGATTTAGAAAAAAGTATATAAATTGTTGTAACGTTGGATGAGAAAAGTTTTATAATCGAATTACTCTCTATAT
Source organism: Deroplatys truncata (assembly GCA_030765065.1). Lineage (NCBI taxonomy): Eukaryota > Metazoa > Arthropoda > Insecta > Mantodea > Mantidae > Deroplatys > Deroplatys truncata. The sequence goes on from CM060981.1 coordinate 206,075,317, forward strand.
TACCATGCGTACCTGTGATACTAGTTGAATTGCCTGTTAAAATGACTTAAATACCTGTGATACTACCCGAATCGTGTGAAATTACAGTAAATAGCTCAGATACGAATTCCTGCTCTAAATTAGTACGAGCACCTGTGATACTATCAGAATTGCCTATTAAAATGACTCAAATACCATTGATACAACCTCAATCAGCTGCATTTACCTTAAATAGCCGTGATACAAATCTCTGATCGAAATTATTACGAGCATCTGTGAAACTATGCTGATTATCCAAATACTTATGATATTACCTGAACTATCTGTAAAATACGAAACTAGGCTATAACCAACCCCTGGAACCTACCCTCCTGTAATGCTTGCTTAATTACTCTAAGCACCTATGTTACTTGAATTATCCTAAATACCTACGATACCCTCTGAATTACCTTGAAATATGAAACTATGCTATACCCAACCCTGGAATCTAGCCTCCTGTGATACTACCTGAATTATCGTAAATACCTACGATACTAGCTGAATTAGCTGTGAAATCATGCATAGCTATGATGCAGTTAGCCTCTGGAATCTAGCCTCCTGTGATACTAGCTGAATTAGCTTAAATGCTCACGATACTAGCTGAATTGGCTATGAAAATGATTTAAATACCTGTGATACTACCCGAATCATGTGAAATTACCTTAACTAGCTCTGATACGAATTCCTGCTCTAAATTAGCACGAGCACCTGTGATACTATCTGAATTACCTGTTAAAATGACTCAAATACCATTGATACAACCTGAATCATCTGCATTTAACTTAAATAGCTGTGATACAAATCTCTGATCGAAATTATCAATAATATCTGTGAAGCTCTGTCGATTACCTCAAATACTTACGATATTACCTGAACTATCTGTGAAATACGAAGCTAGGTTATAACCAACCCCTGTAACCTACCCTTGCTTGCTTAATTACTCTAAACACCTATGTTACTTGAATTATCCTAAATACCTACGATACCCTCTGAATTACCTGTGAAATATGAAACTATGCTATACCCAACCCTAGAATCTATCCTCTTGTGATACTAGCTGAATTAGCCTAAATACCTACGATACTAGCTGAATTACCTGTGAAATCATGCAGAGCCATGATGCAGTTAGCATCTGGAATCTATCCTGTGTTACTAGACGAATTAGCCTAAATGCATACGATACTAGCTGAATTACCTGTGAAATCATACACTGCTATGATCCAGTCAGCCTCTTGCAATACTACCTGAATTACTTACCTGTTAGTGTTAGTGGGTTAGCTTTTCCCGTTGCAGGTCACCTTTTTCCCTTTATGGCTCACCTTTTTCCCTTTGGTGGTCGCCTTTTTCCCTTTGCTGGTGACATTTTTCCCTTTACTGGTCACCTTTTTCCCGTTGCATGTCGCCTTTTTCCCTTTGCTGGTCACCTTTTTCCCTTTGCTGGTCACATTTTTCCCTTTGCTGGTCGCCTTTTTCCCTTTGCTGGTTACGTTTTTCCCTTTGCTAGTCAACTTTTTCCCTTTGTGGGCCTCCTTTATCCCTGAGCAGTCACCTTTTTCCCCTGAACGAGTCACCTTTTCCCTGAATAGGTTACGTGATGGGCATGTCTAGAACATTGACCACTATGTTCACGTCTAAAGTCGCTTTCAAGTCTAGCACCTCCTATTCCCTATCTCTCCTGTATATAAGTCCATATTCCTACTGCTACACTACCTGTCTAGCCTAACACCTCTCCTCCTGTTCCTATACCTCTCATATAAACCATACTCTACTCCTCTAGCTCTGTCTAGCCTAACGCCTCTCTCGTTTACCTATGACTCTCACATAAACCTTACTCTGCTCCTCGACCTCTGTCTAGTCTAACTCCTCTCCTCGTTTTCCTATACCTCTCATATAAACTATACTCTACTCCTCAACCTCTGTCTAGCCTAGCACCCCTCTTCCTGTCCCTATACTTCTCATACATATAAACCATGCCCTACGTTTCAAGCCCTGTCTAGTCTAACACCACTCCCCGTATCCCCTACCTCTCAAAAGCTCATTCCCTCCTGCCCCCCCTCTAGCTGAGTATCACTCCTTGGTTTCCTATCTAACCTAACTTTAACACCTGTCTATCCTAGCATAGGATCTCTCTCCGTTTTCTCGTCTCTCCTTATAAACACAAACTCAATTCTCCTAACCTAATACCTCTCCTCGTTTTCCTATACTTCTCATATAAACCTTACTCTACTCCTCGACTTCTGCCTAGCCTAACACCTTTCCTCGTTTTCCTATATCTCTCATATAAACCATGCACTACGTTTCAAGCCCTGTCTAGTCTAACACCTCTCATCGTTTTCCTATACCGCTCATATAAACCATACATTACTCAGCCTCTGTCTAGCCTAGCATCCTCCACGTATTCCCTATCTGTCTCATATAAAGCGCACTCCCCTCCTACCACTGTCTAGCCTAGCGTCAGTCCTCGTATTCCCTATCTCTCCCATATAAACGCATTTTCCTCCTTGAAGACTCTCTCAACCTAGCATCTACCTTCGTTTTCCCTATCCTTTCCCATATAAACGCAAAAAACTGTGCTCGAATTCCTCTATATATCCTACTCCTACTGTATTCTAAGACAACGTTTAGTACATATCCTGTCTCTGATTTGGGGGCAATGGCTGAAATCAACCCGCTTTCAGTAAATGTGAGTAGTAGTTGGTGGTGGTGGTGGTGGTGGTGGCACTGGCGGCGACGGTGGTGTTGGTGATATGCGTTATGCCTGAAGACAGCTCCTAACCCTGCAGGCTAGGCTTATGGATGGCATCTACCACTCACCCTAGGGTGTTCTAGGCAAGGAATATATTTAATCTTGTTTTAAGATAAAAACAGAAAGAAACGGGGCACCAAATGAAAATGAAGATTGTGAATTCTGGAAACATAATTCACGATTCAAGAAGGAAAGAATAGTGAAATGAAAATGGTATAGTTTTCATTCTGTAAATGTTCTTTTGGCTCAGGTTGTATCTTATAGTGCACCTATCCTCTTTCCGTAAACAGTAATTTTAGCGTTACCTATTGAAAGCTCTATTACATTTTGAAACTATGCAATTAAATATTACAATAATAATGAGCTCAAAATAAGCCCTTTCAGATGCACAGGTATATAAGCTTCAGCATTATAAATATAAAACTATTTAAATGAATATAAAGAAAGAAGGAAAGAAAGAAAGAAAGAAAGAAAGAAAGGGAGGGAGGCAGGGATGGAGAAAGGGTAAAATTCAATTTAATTAAGTTAAAATTTTATGATTTTTAAAAATTGGTTTACATGAATGCTGTTTATCTACTTTTTCTAATATTCTAAGTCCTTTTTTATTTTTTGCGTAAATATCTTTTTCATGTCTATTTCTGCAATATTTCCCGATAGTGTAATTCCATACTTTGAGTATGTGCAAATAAATGAAAGCGTAGTTGATCTGCTTAACAGTTTCTTTATCCATATTATTCCTTGCCTGTTTCATTACATTTTTTGTAATATATTTATGGTTGTATAAGTTATTAACAACACTTAATTTTTCTGAGATTCTTTCATTTCTAGTTCCAATTTCAAGATCTTCATTTTCACTGCGTACTCTTCTTCCAAACACTCAAGCCTCCTCTCATAAAAACCCTCCCTTATGCCTTCTTTGTTCTTTTCAGGCAATGGAGTTGAAAGTTCTGTATGGGAGCTGCAGACGCCATCTTTACACTTTCTCTTTCTTCAAATTCCTCACCTGTTATTAAAATTGCTGAAGGACATGTTGGATCTGGATTTACTATTTCAATGCCCTTCACTGTGGTGATTACTTCTGAATGGAATCCAACTTCATCATCAAACTCATTGGCGATTGAATAGAAGAGCAACAATTGTTATTTGGCTACTATTGTCTAAGAAAGGCGGTACATACATACGCCTCCAGTTTTGTACAATCGTACCTTGTCAATGGCATTTGCTTGCTTCATTCTTTTCTTTGTTCTCATAATATCATTTCAGGGATTTTCATCCACACTGGATGATCTTCCTACAATTGTGCTCATTTGCAATTTATTTCCATGTCTCTTCCTTACGCTTAGCAGAGCTATCAGTCATTTTATTTTCAACACTAATTTGTGTTCTAAAACAATGTCGGTCATATATCTTTCTCTTCTTTCTTAAAATTTGCTGCCTGAGTCTTTTTATTACTTTCGTCCTTCTTCATTTTGCAATTTGTTTATGTATCAGAGACAAATGAAAGTTGAATGGCATTAGCAATTGTGAATTGATTCAATACAATTGCAGTGATCTGAGATTAGTGAATAATGAATAACGTTTATTTCTCAATACTCAGTACATAATTAAGTTATATACTTTTAGACTATAATAATATTTGAAAATATTAGGCTATTTACACTATAAATTCACTTCTTTGTTGTTTGCCTATACTAATGTATGGTCTCAGTACATACAACTCCTGGTTTTCTGTGTATCGATGACCCTCTGTCTACTTGCTTATGTTTCATTATATATATATACCTTTATTTATTTATTTTTTATTAATGTGCCATATTTATGATTTCCAATTCAGCTGTTAGTCATTTATCGGGCCTATAAAGTCACTGTAGTTTGTTTCTGGAATAATTTCTCCATTTCTTATCTATTTTTATTTTGTTACTAATTGCGGAGCTCTTTTTTAATTCAGAATTCATCAGGCTGTCTTTTTAACATTTAATACCATATCCAAACTATCATAATGCTGTTGTACTAGTTTTAGCATAGAATTTGCTTTTTCTCAACCTGAATTATTGTTTTGACTTTAATTATTAATGTCATGTCATCTGCATATCGAATGGCTAAGCCACTGTTTCTTAAAATCAGCTCAAATATATCAGTCACATATACCAAAAATAAGAATGGCCGTGGTTTAGACCTTGCGGAACCCCCCTGTTTAATAGTTCATAGTGTGATTTTATCTTTTCCATTGTTTCATTTTTCTTATTTATGTAATTTATTTCAATACATTGTGTTCTGTTTCTTAGATATGAATTGATCCAAGCCTTTGTTAATCCCTGAACTGCTAGTTTTCTAATTTATCAATTAACGCTAGGACAACCCGACCTTTCCCTGCCCTCTCTAACATACAGAGGATCATTTTGACCCCTACCATATAACATTAGCATTCTACATCATTATTTCAAATTTATATTTGTATTCAATTAGTATATTTTAATGTTTTTACATGATTTATATGCCAGTTAAAATGCTGAATTGTGAATTCTGCAACAAAACACAAATAATATCAATTATTAAAAAATAAATAAATTTCATTGAAACCCATAAAACCCAAACAAGAGTAAGCAAATGAGGGAGTTTACTTAGTTTTAATTGCATAGAAAATTTGAATTATTCATGTTTACAGCAATTTTAGCTAGTTCATACTCTACACAATTGACACATTTATAATCAGGTTTCTTTGTGCATTTTCTTACAAACAGTGCACTTGGAAGTAGTTTTATTACACTTGCAGAATTTAAGAACTTGACATTTATGGTATTTCTGTGTTATATCGTCTTCATTTTCATAATCGTCTGTAGTGCTACAAAGTGAGCGACTCTTCACATAGAGTGTAGATCTTACGTTTTGTTACTTGGTTACATAGTTGCTACGTGTTGTTACGTCGTGTGACGTTTCTGGTTACGAGATGTCACGTGATGTTGCGTGGTTATGTGCTTATGTTACTTAGTATGACGTCTTGTCATGCTGTTATGTTACGTTGTGTTACGTCTTGTTACGTGGTTACGTTAGATGATGATAGGAATGAATAGACAATGAGAAGATCCAGAACATACAAGGTGGGAATAGGTTAGGACGTATACTTCACTGTAAGCCGATATACAGTTTGTCCCTCTCCGTCTCGCGCACTACTGTTTAACATATATAAAGTTTGTAAGGTTTAGAAAATAAGTATATAAAAGTGTTGTAACCCTGGATGAAAAAAGTTTTATAATCGAATTACTCTCTATATTACCGTATAAACCTACATTCCTCCTCCTTCAACCTCTGTCTATCCTTGTATCTCTCCCGTTTTCCATATTTCTCCCATATAAACGTATACTCTACTCCTCAAACCATGTCTGGACTAGCACCTCTCCTCGTATGCCCTACCGCTCTCATATAAATGCATTTTCCTCCTTGAAGACTCTCTCAACCTAGCACATACTTTCGTTTTCCTTGTCTCTCCATATAAACGCATGCCATGTCATTCAGACCTTCCTGACTAGCCTAGCACTTCTCCTCATATTCCCCTACCTCTCTCATATAAGATGCATTCCCTCCTTCAACCCCGTCTAGCCTACCATCGACCCTCGTATTCCCTATCTCTCGCATATAAACGCCTACTCTATCATTCAAAACTCCTATCCTAATACCTCTCCTCGGTTCGCTATATCGCTCATATAAAACGCCATATTCTACCCTTCAAGTCCTGTTTAGTATAGCATCTTTCCTTGTATTCCCTATCTCTCTCGTATAAAGCATATCCCTCCCTCCTTTAGCATCTGACTAGCCTAGCATCAGCCCTGGTATTCCCTATATCTCCCCTATAAATGCATTTTCCTCCTTGAACCGTCGCATCTACCCTCGTTTTCTCTATCCTTTCCCATATAAACGCAAAAGTGGACCAGCTTCTGTCTATAATACCGTATGTCTCCGTTTTCCATATATTCCTCATATAATCGTATACCGTACTCCTTAACCGCCAACCGAGGAAGGGACAAGTATCTTTTTGAGCCGACATTCGCATGCAGACTAGGGAAAACTACGAAAAAATCAAAGGTCTGAGCGAGTGGCCGACGGTAATCCAGTCAGAGTACCTTAGAAGCACGTAGGTTAAGATAGAATGATATAACATGAAAAACGTGATAGCATACGGTGCTCAGGCATTCGCCTGCAGACCAGGGAAAACCACAAAAAAATCAAAGATCTGAGCGACTGACCGTCGTTAATCTGGTTACGTGGCATTGTAACGTAATGTTAAGCTGTAAGGGTGGTTCAGGAGACATGATAGGCAAAAAGGGGGCGGCCCTACCGTTTAAAGATTTGAACTTGGAGTCTGTCCCATCCGTCCTGACGTCTCCGGCTCTGTGAGCAATTTCTGTCTAGATGTCTAATGTTTCAGGAGAGCATCCTTTCCCCTATAACTGCATGTTTAGAAGGTCTAGACTATCACTTTTGTCTTTAGGAAATATGTTCGGGTTTTTTGTGAAGGAATGTAATACGATAATGTTTTATAAAAAATAAATGTTGTTTATATTACATAGGCCTCATTTTTTATTAATCTTTTTATACACCTCATATCACACAGTCCAATATTAAGATGGTTCTAGCTTCTAGATTCCCATTTATTCAAGTCTCTTCAGTAATAGTTCAATAATTTTTTGTTTAGATTTCATGTAGCATCAATGTTTTAAGATAATGCATTCTCCTTTAAACAATTATGAAATTATTTATGAAATCAATGGTATTGGCAGGTATAGCAGTAATAATGACTAATAATTTATATATTATTGCTATATTCTACACCCGCGAATGTTCCATGCTGCACGGTGCTGACATTCTTCATGTTGAGAATGTTCCTATCACATTTCTGTTCATGTTGTTTTAAGCTATCTCGTTCTTCCTCTTCATTTACATTCATCTGGGCATTCCTGTAACAAACATTCACATTATTTGCAGCTTGTTGTAGGTATATACTTCGATGCGGAGAATCATTGCAAGGGGTATTAAAGTTCTTTCTGCACGAAATCACTCAGACTACAATCTAGACATTATTTACATATATTTGTTTTAATACAGTGATGCATGCTTTGACAACTGCTAACCTACTGGAAATTATTTGCAACTTGCTGTAGGTATCTGCTTTGAGGTAAAGAATCAGTGAATAGACTATTAAACTTCTTTCTGCAGGTCCTCGCCCAGACTACATCCTAGGCGTTATTTACACAGTGATGTATACTTTAGACGAATGTTATCCTATTGAAGTGTGAATTTATAAACTCAACGAATGTAACTCTAAATGAAGCTTTGAAAGGATAGCTGAATTATTTCTACAAACCTTAACAGGAAGAAAAGACAATTTACATGTCTTAAACTTACCGGCTGGTACTACTCCATGATATACCATTTGAAACTTCCCTGGCATTTCCTCCAACTGTTGGCTTGTTAGAGTTGAATATCTTGTCCGAAGAAACACTTGCTTATTGCCTAAAACTTTTAATAACGTATGTAATATTCACCTATAATGTTAACCGTATTTATTTTTAATAACATATACAGTATTCATCTATAATGTTAACCGAATCATTTATTTTTTTAATAACATTTATAATATTTAACTATAATGTTATCCGTATTTATTTTATTTTTAATAACATGTGTAGTATTCACCGATCAATGAGACGCTTATTTATTTTTAATACCGTATGTAATATTTCTTTCCGCCAATCTGAATTCTGAATACTTTATTTGCAATATTTTATTGAAAGAAATAAGAGCTATGAAACTTAATCATTAATTATCAGGCAAAATTGTCTAGACTAGGGTTTTTCCACAGTTTGTGATGGAAATTCTACGAGCTAAAAGGTATTTACATTGAGTGTCTGGGGTTTTTCAGAGCACTTAGGAAAACAATTACTGACATTGTCCGCTAATGACTGTATACAGATCCGGGATGCAGTCTTAAAGTCTATTAATGTGTTTAATGTGGTGAAAACGTCTAACGTTGTCAGCTAATGTGTGTATACATGGTCATTACCGTTATCCTCAGACAGAAGTAGGCTGCTGGGTTTTCTTTAAATACCGGGCTGTTGTTCGCTAATGTGTGTATACATGGACATTACCGTTATCACCAGACAGAAGTAGGTTGCTGGGTTTTTTCATTACATTGCGGACTGTTCCCGTGAGCGTGCTACTTATACACACATATACGATGACTACCACTTGCGCTCGAGTCAATTCATATACAATTAATTAATCAAAAAAACTTAATTGCTCGAGGAGCATTAGATATGCAATGTGCGGGCATTAGTAGTAATAATATGCCAATTCTTTTTTTCAATAATGTTTGACTAACATTACCTAATTGATTTGCCGAGGGGCGGCAGGCATCGAGAAAACCATTCCCTACCTCACACCTCAAGACAGGACGCTACGGCACGCGACCAGACCGCATGGGGGAGGGGGTAGGACCTATCGGCATTAGGTAAGGCCACAAAGAGAGAGGGGCGGGGACCTAGCGACACGAGACCAGGCGGTATCTAAGACCTCAAAGGGAGCCGGCGGGAGGCGCCAACACAGAACAAACGATGTCGATTATATCTTATCAGTTGTCGGCATCTTCCTTTGGCCTTGAATCTCCACTTCTTTTACTACTGATCTGCCCTTATTACTTTAGCGTTACTTTTTTCTTACAGTATTTACTCTGTATTGAAATAACTGAATCGCTGTATGGCTTTCTGTATACGATCTATGATCATTTATTCGGGTCAGTTAAAGAAATAAAAAATAAAGAAATATTCGCTGTCGTCCTCCGTAATCTAGTTTAGTTTCCAGGTCGCGGATTCAAACCTGGCGAAGGTGACGGATTATTTTCGGGGGTAACTAAGGAGTATAAATCTTTACCATGGCTTCCTTTGGAAGGGAAGTAAAACCGTCGGTCCCGTGTCGAAGATTTGCGGCACGTAAAAGAACCTCAAGCTCGTAAAAATACCTCTGAACAAAATTCCTAGTGTTTCACGTCCAATATGGAATGAGACGCTTGCAACTACGATAGTTAAAGAGCGTCCATAAATAAAACGCAGTTTCAGTTTTTGAAATATGATATAAACCTGTTAAATTAACTTTGTAGCGTAATTCTCCTCACTTGACCAAACTCATACTCTTTTTTAATTTTAGTTTCCAATTTATAACCCTAAATGCTTTGTATTGGAAACAAGTTAAGCACTTTTCTTGAGAAGTATACGCCTTTAAGCACCTTTCTTTAATGAAAAATAAACTTGTTATTTGCGTTTAGAGTGTATTGTCTAAGAATTATTGAATATCAGTATGTCTGTACTTAGTTTTATTTGTTCAGTTGTATATCCTAAGAACTCTTATTACCTTTATTCGCATTCGTTTAAGTCTTGTAAGAAATAACGCGAAACTCAAAGAAAGTGTATTAAAATAGCGCTTATATGACCGATTATTTCAAAAGAATAGAAAAGACAAATCACACGCGTTATGCTATAGTATGCATTACTACGGGTTTGATGTGTAACAGATAAAAGCTTTTTAACTGAAATAATTACCTGAAATGATATAAAAGAACAAAGTTTAAAGCAAGGTAAAGCTATTTCTGATTACACACCCCAGGACTTACGAGCCAACGCCTGTGGTCAGATGCCTTTCGGGGAGCTGGAGTGTATGGATCAGAAAGTGCCAACCGGGGTAGGAATCAGCCCGACGCCGGGACGAGAGTGAAGAAGGAGATTGTAGATGCAAGAGATGAATGACAGGAACGGTGAAGATGAAGCACCGGTGGAATCATGAATGGCAGGGGAACCCTGCGAACCCGGAGAAAACCCATCCAGACGCTCCTCTGTCCACCGCAAAGCCCACATGCAGGTTCCTGGGATCGATCCGGAGCCTCTTCGGTGGGAGGCAAACCGCTTACACTATTTAAATAGAGAATATTAAATCACGGACTACAAGATACCTATATTTCAGAGAACAGAAAAGGACCTGCTCGTTGAAGTTAAAGTCGTTGCATTTGAAAACACTTATATTCTTTAAACAAGAAAATACCTTAACGTACTTCACATACATGCGTTAAGATACATGTTAAACAAAACAGTATTTTTTTTAAGAATTAGTACTTACCAGACATGGTTCAAGTGAATTCTTAATTGGTATTCGTAGAGTCGCAAACACTGTGGATTCCGCTTATTGCTAGATTAGTCACAGACAGAGTTAGACCTCTATGTATCTCCTGAAGACAGACGATCATGTTAAAATATGATAGCAAACAGGGTTTTTATAGCGTCTTACATCTATAAAAGTAATTAAATATAATTTATCTAATGCACGAATTAATTCTGTGAAATACGATTGGATGCTACTCGTTTATTATGTTGATGTTCATTGGGTGAGAATATAGGTTTTCTATTGGATAGGGATTTAATCCCGGATATAGACGGGGGATAAAATGCTGTTTATTACCTAGAGGAAAATTCAGGCTAGAACTTGAAAATAATTCTAGTTCAGAAACAACTTGCAACTTTGAAATATAAAAGAGAAGAATTATATTTCGTGATAATTTATAGATAATATTTTACTACGGAAAATACTGTTGTAAATAAATTCTTTAATGAACTGTTAACAAAATATCCTATGTCTTGGTGAAGAAGTGAACAATACAAAGCAGAAGTATTATTTCACTTTAGCCTAGAATTTTTAATATATTGTTAGATTGCAATAATTTTTGGAGAAAGAATGAAAAATATACGGTGTTGCGTTTTGCGGAAAGACTGAAATATAATGTTATTTCTAGTTGGCATTCATCTGTCCTTTAAAGGTGCGTATTGTTGTTAAAATCCGGTTAAAATTCCTAGTGTGTCGTCAGTCTTGTTTGCGAGAACTGTAGTCTGATTTTTAAATCCGGCGGAGGGCGATGTAGTTTTTTGGGGTGTAAAACTCCTTTACATGGCTTTGTTTCGGAAGGGAAGTAAAGCCAGTGGTCCCGTGTCGTAGATTTACGGCACGTAAAAGAACCTCAAGCGATGAAGAGACCTCTCAGCAAAATTTCCTGTCTTTCACGCCCAGTATAGAATGCGACGCTAAGGAGCACAGTCAGTGGAGCGTCAAGGAGCGTCCATAAATTTAAAACGAAGGACCATAGCAGTTAAAGAGCGTCGATAAACCAAACTCAGTTTAATTTTTCTAGGCTGACTGTGCATCGTATGTTCCAATTGTAGCAGTTAGCATTCAGAACGTGATGCATCAACTGATAGGTAATCGTGATTGAAAGAAATGTTAATTATTTCGCATTATATCGCTAAAACTTTATCGTCGCAAGCATCTATGTTGATTATATATTCGGAATGCATTCATGAACATTTCCGTTATCAAATCTAGGATGTTTACGGATATTGTTTTGCTAGTTGAATGATTTAATGGATAGTGGATTTTGTTTTATAAGGAGAATTTATATCCTGCGCACTTTAATTAAAGACAGAAAAGTGGTTAATATGCAGTATATTAATTAATGCTGGGTTCCTTTCCTCCTTAGCTTTTACATGCACTGCAACTGTGTTTTTCAAGAATTTATATTTAAAAGTTTAATGTCCGCTTGTTACAAAGAGAGATAAAGGCCAAAGACTGGGGTTAGAGGGATTTCGGCTTATCACAAAGAAGAGATCTTCCGTGGGCCCTTTGGTATTCATTTCTATTTTAGCTTTCTTTTGATAGAAGTGACGGTACACAACTTAAAATCTAGAACTTTCTTATAAGAGACTTACACTGGTCTTAAATGTAAACTTCTGTTATTTTAACTTAAATCGAGTTTTATTTACGGCTGCTCTTTAACTACTGTGGTCCATAGCGTCCAATTCTATATTGTGCATGAAAGACTGGAAATATTGCTCAGAAGCCTCTTTATTTGGTTTGAGGTTCTTTTATTTCTGTTATGCGAGATGAATGCGACATCTATGCTAAATGCTGTCGTAATTTGTTATTTTATAAGGATAGCTACTGATCATCATCAAGCGTAAGGAATTATTAAACATATTTTAAAAAATAGATTAAAACTAACATTACCAGTGGATTCAGGTAAAAATCGTCCTAACTGATATGCGACACGCCTGATTTATAAATTATAATTAACCATGGCATTTGAATTAAACTGAATTGTGGGGGTAGTAACGATGTGACAATAGAAGAAAACTTACATAGGAAGTGGATTCAGAGGGAATAAATGCCTGAAATTTGATACGCAATACGCATGTTTTATATCAATAAATGAGTTATGCCATTTGCATTTATTGATAACGAGCATTGACGGCGCCGCGATAAGGTATGCGACTCGCATTCCGGATGTACCGGGATCAAACCCCTGGGGCGGATCAACCTGACTGTAGGTATTTTCGCGGGATTTCTCGTCCGCTGTGGAATTCTTGATACGGTAATTTGATCCGCGAATTTTCCTACCATCCCTTTCTTCAATACATTTTATTTATTTCTACTTCTCGGCCATACCAGGCATTGAGCTGGTCACCCAACTTGAATATGCTATGATCAGAAGTTTGTTTGTTGCTCGACAGGTACTGACCCAAGGCATTGGCTTATAAGTTCTTGGGCGTCTCCAGCCTCCGGGTATAGCGACTCACACGGGAAGGAAGTTCCGGACTAAGGGGAGGTCCTTGAGGGTGCCTAGCCTGTAAAATACATGGCCAAGAGGAAGGTGTCAGTATGGTCAGTATGGTCCTAAACATTTATATACTGGTCCAACAAAAGCATAAATGTATAGATCTATTACTACATGGCTCGAGGCCCCCTACAGGGGTACAAATAGTTTAGCCAGATGGTATGCTTACCTGAGACAAAGCTGGTGCTTGGTGTTGTCTTGCCGATTTATGATTTACATTTCGTAATCATTTTAAGGAATCAAACTGACGCAGGTTCGTGTAGCAGTCCCTCTGGAGTCCCCGCTTGTCCCAAAAGCCAAGGGTTTTTAAACGTGCACATTTGCTACCTCCGCAATCCTTCACTTCTTAGGCGAATGTCTAAGCCGAATCAGCGGAAAGTTTCCAAGTTGAATGAAACCTGACGCTGCGCCTAACAACGCAGAGTGCTTGGACATACATTCTGCGTGTCAGCCTTTCAAACTTTTATGGTGCAATAATTTCCAACGCTACAAGCGCAAGAATGGTACTACAAAATTAATAAAGTAAATCCATGCATCGTGACAATATATTATATTATTATATATTTTGCTCACTTAGAACCTTATTTTATTGTTGTGACAATACATTGTTAAGGAAATGTTATGACTAATGTTCATCATTAATAATCAGTTAAATTGTTATTTATTGTTCATGTAGAATTGCAAGGTGTTCAAATTCATGAAAGAGGTATGTTGAAACAGAAATCATAAATAATAGGATAAATTGGAAAGGAAATTTGTTATAAATGTACCCAAGTAATGATTGTATAGATATATCCCATTTCATACTTTAAAGTGGCTATTTAGCTAATAGAGCATAACCTAACATATAATTCATAACTTAACATATTATGTGGCTGTAATACTCGCTTATGTTTAAAATACTGTCGGCTCACAGCAGGTACATGACAGAATTGTTCTTTCCCGTCAGGAAAAAGCATAGTTTTCTACACATTTTTATTATATCATGCTTATTGTACCGGGCCATCATGACAACGTTCTAAACAAATTGAGTGTTCGAGTAAAGAAATAAACCAACGTAATCAAAGGAATGTAGTTGGTTATAAAATAGTCAGGTATTTTGCAAATGTTTATTTTGCTTATTTACTTGTTAATAGAGTGACATTTTTGTTTATATGCCTTTGTTACTTAAATATATGTCTGCAAAATCAAGCGAATAGCTTTCGTCCAGATGTCTCACGATTTACACCTTTCATCCAGATTTCGTACGATAAGCACAGCTTGCAATGAACTTTCTTATCATTTAGACTTTTTGAACACTCTCCTTTCTAACAACTTGTAATTAGGATATCTATAGATTCTTCTAAATCGGACTTTCGTGATTTAAATAAATCATAGCAAAATATAGTTACTGAATCAATTTTATTAACTTGGTTACTGATTAAGTTAATATTATCGTTATGGATATTTTTGGAATCTAAAATGTAAATCGATTTAAAGTTATATTTTATATGTGAAAATTAACTTTAAAGAGATTTTTTCAGTTTTAATATTACAAAAAATAATACATTTTGAATTAAACATCAACCTTTATTGATAAAACATAAAGGAATTATAAGGATTTCCGCCTTTTTAATGTATTCTGTGGGGAATTATTTTTCAATACGAAATCTCAACACTTAATTGATTTTAATTTTTTAAAATTTACATCTCGTTATAACACTTATCCATATTCTGTGAGAATCATCGACTTTGAGAGATATAAGATATATATAGAACTCATCGCTCAATCAACTGAAGCTAAACTAATATCGTTACAAACTTTATGAAATACACGAAAAGGAAAGCAGCAGGTTACTGAATTAGTAGAATCCCAAACTTAAAATTACTCATCGGAAAAGGAAAACGTGTAAAATTAATTGTAATAATTTCTGGTACTTTGCTATACTCGGGGCATGTCAAAGCTAACCTGTTGCTGCTAGGACGTATTTTGGCTCTAAGTTGGAGCTGAGCGGTTTACCAGTAAGATTGACAGACAATGCGACTGAAAGAATCTCTCGATAGGCACGCAAATGGGTGAACAAAGTACTTTATCATGGAGAGGGAAAGGAAATCGTGTAATGAATATAATATGTTTTGAGGTGTTTTAAATTAAGGATGCAATGCCGTAATTTAAGACATTCATAATAACTTTAAAAAATAATTAAATTTTTCTTGCGTGAACTAGTAACGGCCATTAGACTTGTGTGCGGGAAAGGCGATCAAAGAAGAGTTTCACTCCAGTTTATAAAATGCTGCTTTACAGAATGTATTACTGAAAAAAAATCCCAACAATTTCATGGATTTAATTCTTTTTTTATCCAAATCAATCAAAATGGTCAATTATTTTACCCCTCCGCTTCCCTTCTCTTCTACCCAAACATATTGACATTAGTGAACAAATTTCTGTTAAAATGTGCTTTTCCCGTATCTTCCGACATGTAGTAGTTAGTGGCAAACTGCAATTTTGTATCATAGGTATGTAACCAGTTGTGTGTGTTTAAAACGTAGGAACTATTCAATGAATGGTGATTATCTCAGATGAGTACTAATACTGGCTTTTGCCTTTAATATCTCCCCAAGCGCACGAAAGTGTCACGAGTATGTAATTAATTGTGCGAACTTAATAGAGAAAATGCTAAACGTATATGTGCAATATATAGGTATAATTAAAACATAGAGACACACATTTTATTTCTTTCCTTTCCTTGCAACACTAAATCTAATCTTTGTGTATTACCTGTATTATTTAATATCTGTGTATTTTGTTATAATGTGCATATATTTCTAATCTCACTGGACCACTTTAAAATAGGTGTGCTTTCTAGCGTTAACTTTTCAATATTTCAAACACAACTGTATTATAGTATATGCTGTGTATAAATTATTGACAATACTGTAGTTACGGAAAGAACTAATGTAGCATTATGACCCATTTCACGTTCCGCGAAGAGTTGTGCACCACTATATCCCTGACAACATGCAACTCGGAGGCGATTTGTTTACATTTGTGTATGTTCAACCCTAGTGCTGATAGCCCACAAATGACTTGAATTCGAATAAATGTAGTAACCCTAATATCGCTACTGTAATTGAAGGTAGTTTGATGTGGATCTGGAAAAAGAACCACCAACATATACAATACAGTCTATGATGCAATATCAGCATTAGCTTCACATTAATTGATGGCCATGCATCTCCCGTGTGGTGGAAGACACTGATATTTTGCAAAGCAAACTGGAGCTCCCAATATTTGGAGTGTCAGTTACTTATGCTAGGGCCACATATTGTCTTTAGGGATTAACAGAGTCCTTCAACTACGATAATTTCATCGTGAAGTGTCTTTATTTAATACTTTACCCACATTTCTCGCAATTGCTGTGAAACTGGATTACTTTTGCAATAAGGTGTCGTACCTTCCCCTTTACTTTCTGGAAAAGTACCGTGATCTCAAAAATGGAAATAGTATAAAACGTTTGATGGTTATTTTCACGCAGACCAAATCGTTGCATGGTCATACTGCATTGGTGATCCTTTCCCTCCCTCTCCTTCCCGGATTGCTGAAGAAGGTGAGAATGTTTGTTATGTATTAGACATTTTCAAATTATCCCAGGAAAAGTTTACCAGTGTGACCTCAAGCATTGATTCTCCGATTCAGGATGTAAATATCAGAAAACAAACGCGTCGCGCCTAGCTGTTCCCAAGCTCATTATACTCGTGCTGTACCTACCCAGGATGGCCAGGTGCGGGCGAATCACGATCCAATCCCGCAGGGTGATTGAGTAACATCGCAACACCTTCCCTCATAATTCAGCCACGCTCCGTTTAATTAGAAAAACGTGAAAAACTTTGCTCCTACATCCGCTTTATTCAACGCCTACACATTCCCAGAGATGCAACAACCCATTAGTGGCACTCTTCATTTGCTTAACTAAGTGCAATTGGCTAAACTAGCACTGACAATGCTATTTACACGAATAAATTTGAAAAGTCAAACCATTATAGCAAATTTCTTTCATTTCACATTTCGGGCATTATGATTATTATTTCAGAAGTTGGATCAAATCGAAAACGTTTGCTATGTACTGTAAATACCCAAATGCATTAAACGCTGTCACATTTTCAGGTCTAACAGTAATCAGTAAGGTAAGGAGGCGTTTTATAGAAAAAGAAACAGTTCCTATGCACCCTAGAAGAAACAATTAAGGAAGAGATTAGTGGAGTTCTTTGTAAGTTGAATGGAGCTCTGTAATGCGGAAATTTGGACTTTATGAGCAAGTAAAGGAAAACGTTTGGAAGTCTCATCTTAGAAATGTGAATACGGAGAAAAATAAACTTCTTAAAACGTGAACTAATGAAAACCAATGATGAAAATGATCAGGAAGCAAAGAGAAATTACCTGCGAGGTTGTACGAGAAGAAAGTTTTGGGTAAAAGTTGTACCAGAAGAATGGTGAATGGGAGAAATGTTTGGAGCCGATGATAAGCGACAAAAATAAATACGGATACTAAAGTTATCTAAGGCAAAACAAGAGTATATACAGCAAAGGACGTGCCCATGGTAGAAAGCTATGGTTGTTGATGATAATGATGAACATCGCATTCTGCCTCCTCCGATTTCAGAAAATTTATGCTCAGCTGTTCCTTGAGCGCCCAACATCTCGACCTCCTCGTGGTTTGTAGTTCTTAAGCATTATTGCATCGTTGTATGGAGGTTCTACTTTCCTTACCTCCTTAAGATACAAGCTTTATCTTCTCACAGGTTTCGCTTCCATAAAATAATGTGAGAACTAACGTTAGTTTATGAAATCTCATTTTGACCTCTTTTATTATTTTACGTTTAAATTCTTTTCAAATTTCTTATATGCTTTTCTTCCCTCTCCATCCATCACCATCCACCAACCAAACACCCACACGTCCATTCGCCCGTCCGTCCGTCTGTCTATCTATTAGTCGTAACCTAAGGCAGCCTAAGATTTTACTATACACCTAGGTAAATAGGTACAGAAACGACAGAAAGAAATCAACACGGTTTCCCTGGACAACCCGCATTTGTTGCCGTTTCTAGGGCACTTCAAGTCGTGAATTCATTTTATTGTGTGGTGGGGTCACTTATAGGTGCTTTCCCGCCTTGTGCTGAGTATTCCACGAATAAGCATACCTATGCTAGCTCTGTCAACTCATTGGCAAATTACGAATAGGTACAGACGAGGAATGGCGACCGATTTTGTCGATCTTTCATGAGGTTAATTGGACTATACTTCAAATGTCTGTTTGGAAATGCTCTTTTATATGAGGCAGTTCTCAAGATGTTAGCATTTTAGTCCTCAAACATCCTCATATAAATTAGCGTTTCCGTGTTCTTAAAAAAGTAAGCTATACCCCCCCCTTCCTCCTTCAATGTACTAAAGGGTGATTGAGGCGCCAGTGGATATCTTAAATCACGCCCTATTAATGCCCTTACAGACAATCAGAAATCGGATGTAGATTGCTTCTTGTGGGATGTGTACATAAGTAGTCCTGCACACCTGTTCTAAAAATCTCCATTCAGCACCATCTCACTGGATAATTTTCTTTAAAGGCCATTTTTTCACCTTCATATTTGAACAAACATAAGGTTTCTGAAGCATTTAGGGATTAATTTCTAACGCTAGTATTACTAACATTTTCCATATTTTTAAACATGAATATACAGCACATAATAGAAATGAGGTTCCTACGTTTCACCGGTGGTCGGATTGCTAACTATAATGACACAACCTTATAAGGGGACACCAGTAAGTATAATTCTACGATTGGATTGAAGCTTTGCACATATCTTGTAGAACCCTTCTCATTAAATTGAGTAAATATTAGGTTAACTGCCTTCTCATCGAGGTCCCTTCTTATTCAGCGCCATTCTCGATGGTTTTAAACAACATGAACAAAGCATATTTCTTAGATTTTTTAATGATATGTACCTATAGTATATTGTTTGTATAGTATAGAAGTATTGTTAATTCCTACTTTATTCGAAATACATATCCAGGAAACGCTTAGGGAACGGAGGAACAAAATCTCAGGAAGGGATGCAGATGAGGATTCTTTTTTGACAACGCTTTTTATGCGGATGATAAAGTAATTATAGCTAGTGAAGAGTATTATATTGACCACATGCTGCGCAAACAGGAGGAGGAGTGTAAGAAATGAGGCCTGAATATGAACATGGCGAAAACAGAATACCTGAGAGAAGGACAAGAACAACAAGACTTAGAATTGTATATTCGGAACATCAGGGACTGTAATGAGTTTAAATATCTGGAAAGCATTATATCAGCGGAGAGAACAACCAAAAAGACATTCTTATCGAGCACAACACGGTAAGCGAGATATTTACCCTTTAAATAGGCTGGTATACAGAATGAAATATACAGTACTGTGGTGGAACCGTATTATCTTATGGGTGTGAATGTTGGCAATTATCGCAGGAAGATAAAAGGGTAATTGAGACAGTGGAAATGGATTTCCTAAGGAGAGCGTATAGGATTTCTAAATTACAACATAAGCCCAATGCAGAAATTCAAAGAATGAACCGGCAGAATTTTTACAAGTGCTGGGATATAGAAACGAGACAGTTATTATGGTATGGTCATGTGAAAAGAAAGGAAGACGAAAGGTGGCCAAAATACCTTTGAATTACAATACAGGGAGGTAAGGAAGACCTACAACGCAATGGAGAGAAGGAATTAGAATGGCTTAGTTCGATAGGGCTATTGGGGAAGATGAATGGAGTGATAGGCATGGCGATCGAAATGCGGGATGCCACAAAGACTGTAGGACCCCAGCAAAAAGTGTCATTGCCTCTTATGAGGTATGATGCCACGTCTATGTGTCACAATACTTATATATATATATATATATATATATATATATATATATATATATATATATGTGTGTGTATGGCGATGAAGAAGAAGGAATTGAAATATTGTGCTGAAAGGGATGATAGAAAAATTCGAGTTTTAAATTATCCAACCTTGCATTCGCCTAGCGACAGAGGAGACCAGCCAAATAACTTTCGGTCAGGTTGGTCGGCCCCGGTGGGTTTTGAATCCGAGACCTCCCGAATGGGAGTCACACACCTCACTCGGTTAATTATTACTTAATATAGGTATGTGAATCAGTTATATATTTTCAAAGGACTGTTTGTAGGGTAAAACATTTTACCACAATCTTTGCCACGACAATATATAAACTCTTTTCAAACTTAGTATTTTAAGTAGCAAATAAGCATTCGTGTAACACGACACTTAGATTTTATTGCTGTACATGTACTGTTAATTTTATTTTGCTAAAAGTTTGTGTAGGTACTCTTGATTCCGTACTGCATTAAAATTTAACAACGAAGCACTTAATACATAGAAGTATTGGGTAGGTACATCAGAGTTCTAAATGCTATATTTGTTATTATGGATTGATTCATACATCTAAGTCACAAATCTAAAAATTCACCTTTGTATAAATCAGGTAGGTATTTTTATGAAAAGCTACCTTCATAACATTGTTCTATAGTCCTCATCAACACCCTCTTGAACCACGTTTACTAGCTTAAAGACACACAGGGCCCTTAAGAAGTATTAAAATCGCATGGCGTCCAAAATAGAATAACTTAGAGGAACATTAGAATACCTATCGAAGCGCAAAGTATTTTTATGTTCATGTCTTTCAGTTTTTAGCAACCTCCGTCATTAATTTTCTTTCTTGGCAATGGAAGGTTCAACATTCCTCACAGGATCAACGCCCTCGAAGTTCAGCTGTCTGATCGCACATTGAAAACAAAAACATAACGTTGTACCTCTGTCGCATTCGTAATGGTGTCATTAGAATGCTGTGTATGTTGCACTAATAGCGTGTTCATTGCTTACACTGGCACCGCGCACTCAGTGTATGGAATTCGGGCTTGTTCGCCAACTAAACTGGAAGGGATTCCTTTATTGACTTAAATGATTTCTAAAATGTATTTTCACCTTATGGAGGATGTATTGGCTATGTGGATGTTTCTGTATATGAAAAATATAAATATAAAATATAAATATTTCCCATACATCGGTGTTTCTAGCTTTCTATACATCTTACCTAAAGCAGATACAGTAAGTAATGTAATCGTGGATGTAAATTTCTAGGAAACGGACTTTTTGGGTATTTATGAATCCAAAATGGCGATTATCTACGAGGGTCTGTCTGCTTTTAAACAGCATAACTCAGAAACGAAAGTATGGATGCATACAAAATTCCATATCTGAATGGCGTATTTCTTAGGTAAGCAAGGTGAAGATTCGCATGATATTCTCTACCCAAAAACTCTATGGTTGGAAAAGTTTACTTGTTTTCTATTTTATGAGAATAGCTCAAGCGATTTTGATTAGAAAATTGTATGCCTAATACTGATATGACCAATAAAATATATACCAATCTCAAAGTCGTGTTTATAGATTAAGAGCTCTGTTTACTCTCAATGAATATTATACGAGTATATAGGAAAAAATACGGCATAGACAGATCTCACTGCGAGACAAACGCATCTCTTATTAAAACACACGTTTTATGTTAGGTTATACTTCTGGTGGCATTAACCATTTCCGAAATGTATGTATGTTTTCCCAGGTTTAAGTCCCATACGCGCGCCATGTGTACAACGTATTCGACAGCAAAAAAAAAAATGTTTTTCTTTGTTCTTTTTTTCTCTTGCACATCCAGGATGCACACAAATCAATTTCTGATTTTAGAAAAACTGAATGCTATTTACACATTTTTCGTTTAAATAAGCCAGCATTGCTTAAATTAAAACCAGATATTATAGACGTACATTTAACGTTTTTGTGCTGTGGATAGTATAATGGGTTTTTAAGGTGTCTCAGGTACCTATGAGTTACTAATGCTTAGAGATTAGTTGTGTGACTATTACACATTGAAATTTGTATTTGTATTTTCGACTGAACCTCTTAGTTACTATGTAGGACAACAAGAAAATATATCATATCCCTGCTAAGGGCATTTTATTATTTAGAACTATAAGAATGACATTTATAATATCAAATAACTTATTACGGCTTTTTTGTTATTCTTCCTTCATTCCTCAGGAACAGTAAATATTTGAAATTTTAAGCATTTGTAATAAGTTTGGAAGCCAGCGTATTCTACAGGTGGAGCAGACTAAATCTCTGAATAAAGTAGGGAAGGAAGACTGGAGAAACACTATGAGTATTAATGAAAATGAAGAATATGTTTAGATAGCATCAAGGATTGTAAGAGATATTGCTAAAGCTTTGTCAGATGAAAGTTCTTCTTGCGTTAACTGTAACTGTGGAAATATTCCTTGCATTTAGATTGATCCAGCTGTTTCCATCACAGTAGAGATAAGATTTTCCAAGTAGAAAGCTTTACTCACTGGCAACGGATAACCCCTTTTGTTTGAACATTTCAGGAAACTGATTTTCAGAAATTTAAAATGTGTTTGTCTGAAGTAAAACTAAAAATGAGGACTATTTATACGAAGTTCAACATCTACAGAAGTGAAATTTTTACAGGAGACTCATTTTTACTTTATCTGCTAGGGACTTACAGCAAGTAGAGAAAGTATTGCACTCCACAAAAAGTTCTATATCAAGATTTCACCGAAAAGCATATTTTGAGGTCTCCTGAATCCCAAAAACTGCATTTTAGAAAACGTCCGTTGTATGTCTCAACAGCCTAACTCCACAACGAAAAGTTGGTTAAGTACGAAAGTTGGTATTGCAATTCAGGTTCCTCCGAGAATGCGACACAAAGATTTTGAAGAAAATTCGCCACCAAACTACCCCTTGCATGGAAAATTCTTGGTTAAATTTTATTTTCTCAAAATTTTGTTTTGAATGCCATAGGTTTAAGCTATTTTCATGACAAATAAAATTCATATCTTGAATTTTCTGGAATAGCCTCTGAAGTACTATTTATTCGCAACTACTTTTGTATAACTGGTAAACAGCAAAAGATAGAAAGAATATTTATAAAGAAATAGATCTCGTCTAGGCATACAATTTATGTCGCATTTTGACCTTAGACATTACCGCGATATTCTTTGTTATTGGTTTGCATTTTCAGAAACTTCATACCTATTTCAATCGCAAATTGATATATTTTGCTTTGTTTCTTTCCTTTACGTATTCATGGAAAGAGAACAGACTTTCAGAGCCATTACGTAGCAACCGGCTTTGTAAAAATTTAACTACCATTCTGCATCCTTCTTATACCTCAACGAGATGTGTAACTGAGTAATCAATTAGTAGATAGAAGAATAATTTTTACTAAGTATAGCGTGTAGAAAAGTGAGTAGAGAAAGTCACGTGAATGCAAGACACAATGTTCTTATGATTAATGATGAAGATTTGAGTTTGCTGAATAGTATTTTATTGTTTTATAAATACTTACTGAATATATTAATTTCGAATGATACATTGTTAGAAAAAAACATTGAGAACCAGGAGTTTCCTTTTTTCCTTTATTTTTTCTTTCCTCAAAAGCTCAGCATCTGCACTCAGGTACAGAAGAAAAAGATACGCGCCGATGCTTATGGTTTCCCACAAAGTTTTTCTTTATTTAATGTTGGTATAATTCGCTTATCCATTGTGTTCCACACCTAGTCGGGTATGCTACTCTTTTATTGGTGTGAACAAATTAAGCGGCAAAAGAGGTGGGAAACGAAAGCATTTTACTTGAATGGCTGGAAGGTACTCGCCAACTACTCAAAATATCTATCCGTCTTTTAGTGGCTTGATGTCAAAAGTCTGGCATTGGAACCCTAACCAATGAACAGTGGTCGATTTCCGACTCAGTAGCGAAGGAAGCCTGGGGAGGATGTAAGATAAAATTATGTGATAGATAGGTATGTATTTTTATCTTGTAAAGTTTACAAGCAATAAGATAAGCCATATACAACTACAACTTAAAATTAATTGCATGTGAATCATAAGAGCACACTTTAATTAGAAGTAGCTGGTTAATAAAGTGAGGTGGTTGCATGAAAGCAGTTTGTAAACGATTTCCTCTATATTATATGTCATTTGAAACAAGCAAAGGATATGGACAGCAAACCGAAAATTATTGGCCCCTAATGAGCAAGGTTATAGCAAACGGGCTGCCGAGCCATAGGGTGCTCCAAGAACAATGTCAAAGTGGTGGAAGAAATATCAGAATGTGGTTACTGGACGCACAAACCAGGTGGCCTATTTAATTTTAAATACATAATGTCCGCATGGCACCAGAAGCTTCAAAAACATATCACAACGGGATACAAAGCAAAACTAACAGTCATTTAATAGGTAGGACATTATGGGATTATTATTATTATTATTATTACTATTATTATTATTAACTTATAGTAATAATAATTGTTTGCAAAGCAATAAGAGGAAGAGACATTAATTTTGAATTTTAAAATATCACAAACAAGCACGGTAAGGAATTGAGTTATACGAAATGAACCAGTAAAATGAAAAAGCATTACAAACAGGTTGCAAAACATGGCATTTTCGCATTGCTTGAAAAGGGTTGGCAACCTTCTTTATATTCCTTTTCTCACAAAACTCTGACAGTACATTTATTTAAGATAATACTAATTCCGAATTAACTATGGAAAGGCAAATCAAAACAAAATGTAAATGCCATAAACCACCGATCTTCAGCTCCCCATACCTCTGCTCCGCCTTCTGAGCTGACGTCGGAATGACAAACCTCATGAAATTCTCCATGTGAAATTGAAATTGAGTTTTATTTATGGACGCTCTTTAACTACATGGTTCTTAGCCTCCCATTCTATATTGGGCGTGAAAGACCGGAAATTTTGCTCAGAGGCCTCTTATCACGCTTGAGGTTCTTTTACGTGCCGTAAATCTACGACACGGGACCACCGGCTTTACTTCCCTTCCGAAGGAAGCCGTGCTAAGGATTTTTACGCCCAAAAAAATACATCGCCCTCCGCCGGGTTTGAACCCGCGACATCGGGAACTAAAGGCTAGCACGGTACCACTAGACCACGGAGGACGACATTCTCCATGTGACTCCAGTTTTTCGGGTAAAACGCAATACCTCCTTAACTTCTCTTGAGATATCATACCCCAACGTCGTCGTCCTCCGTGGTGTAGTGTTTACCATGCTAGTCTCTAGTTCCCAAGGTCGTGGGTTCAAACCCGACGGAGGGCGATGGATTTTTATTCAGACGTAAAAATCCGTAGCATGGCTTCCTTCGGAAGGGAAACAAAGCCGTTGGTCCCGTGTCGTAGATTTACGGTACGTAAAAGCACCTCAAGCCGGATAAAGAGGCCTCTGAGCAAAATAACTGGTCTTTCACGCCCAATATGGAATGGAACGCTGAGGACCACCGCAGTTAAAGGACGTCAATAAATACTCAATTTAATTTTTTGAATACCCCAATATCGACTTACTTCTGATTCTACCTTTCCAGCATACAGAATAAAGGTTAATAAATTGATTACGCTTTCTCAGCCAATCTACAACTGCCTTCGATCCTAGCTTCTGGTGCACATCCACCATCGAGAGAAAAAGAAGAGGCTATGCAAAAGCCGGCAATCAACTTGATTGGTAGAACTAGGTAGGGAGTGAGGTGGAGCATGAATAGGGAGAAATCCCTGAGCAACTTAACTCGCAGTTCATTACATCGGCACGTTTTTTGCACATAAGTGTATATAATATTTTAAACTTTAAGCACATTGCATTATTCTGTTTTTTTCATATAAAAACAATGACATTATATCAATGAATCACTGTTACCGCAGCAATAAGTGGTTTCTCACACACTGAAGCTTCATTGACGTCAAAGTTATTGCCTCTGATAGCTCAAGTATAAAACTCTTGCGCACAGATTCCGCTGTCAAGCATATCTTTTAACACTTTGAGCCTTTTTTACACTTGCATGTTTACTTAGTCTTGTTCATGGAGCAGTATCGATTTCATTCTGTTCTGCAATGCTTTCTTCCGTACTTCAATTGTGATGATCCAATAAAAGTAATCATTACATTATATTTATGGTAATGTTTGTGCTTTTTCGTAGAGAGGTCAGAAGTGGAGGAGGATTTCAATACTGCGGCCAATGCTAAACCTATTGCGCCTACGGTGGCGCAATGCAGAGGGATCCCTAACGTTTGCAGTTTGTGTATCTCCGGATGCCTCTAAAATGTCTCCTATCCTAACGGACAGTTTCGGGCATAAGGTTCTGTCGCAGGAAAGAAACATACACTTAAGTAAATTCAGCGCATGAGCCACAAACCACCGACCAACTTGTCAGACCCTGCAATGCTGAAAGTTGAAAGGTAATGAAATGAAAAGAAGTGGGAGAGGAAAATTCGTGGTAGTATAATATAGTCCACCGCAGCATTCTCCTACCGACCTGGGGAAATCAGAAAAAAACCAGAATAGGATGGCCGGTCTTTTGCTTTTTTGTGAACTACTTATTTATCCTTAGATGTAACTAATTTCTTACGATAATTTTGTTATCCAGAGGTTAAATGTCATAGACATGCCAATCTTATTCAGTTGCCCTGATTACGTAACATATGATACTGGAAAGACACTATTATGTTTTTATTTTTGATTCATACTATCCGGAATTTCATGTTTTTCCGTCTCCAAACCAATACGGGTAATTAATCTTTTGCGTACACTTAATTCAACACTAATTGTTTAGTATTCCCTTCAACTGTTTAATCAACATTTAACCGCGTCCATGTCCAACATAGTATGCAATACAATATTTATCCAATATTTAGCCAGTATTTCGGCAGTTGAAATAAAATATTGTTCGTAACTGCAGGAAAGCGTTTTTTTCAGGTCTCGTTTCGATATTCCAGCCCCAACTATAAACATCTTACTCTCTTGAATAAAAATTCACTTTCCTATGCAGTTACGCAAATAATTATTTTGTAGTTCCTTTCGATGAGGTGACACTTACTTGTAAATAAGCAAATTCTTGAATTTCGGTACATTAAAAAATACAGAAAGGCACTATGGAAACTATATGCTGAGAAATACAGGCATAACATGCGTTTCAACATAGATTTCAGAAAACTAAGGAAAATTTTTCTTCGTTCTTGAGTGAAATAGATAAGAAATGCGTTAGTGTTGCAACAATGCAGTGTTAGCAAAATTAAATATAAAGTGCTTGTAAAATAAGAAAATACTGAAGGTCGTGTATTAAGTCTTTTAAAATACTTCCCCTCGAAGATATTAAGTATGGAAAACATATTTCTAAATATTTTTAATGTTAATCTAATAGTGTATGTTCAATTTAGGTCAGTTCTAATTATTCCATTCAACTTCCATTACTTCAAACTATATAGCTATCAGATATAACTCAATTGTGAAATAGTTTCGATCTTGGGTTTTATAAAAACGTTCCTCTATTGTTGTTAAACTGCACATATTTGATAGAGATTGTTATTTGAAAAACTCATAACACCTTAATTGTTTTCGAAACATGCTGTTTATCTGTAACACACTAAGTTTGTAATATAACGAGTTCAAGATATTTTAATCGTGTTGTAAATTCCTGTGAAATTCTCCGCTCACATAAATTGGTTGTAACACATACATGCAGTGACCGGGTGACGTAGGTTTTTTCTCACTGTTCCAGCCAATAATTCCTTTTTCTGTTCCTGATCAGTATCAGCATTGTTATACTTTCGGGTACATACTAAAAAGCTTATTTTCTTGTTTTTCTTCCCATTTTACACCTTTTAGATGCTTCTAGTAATTTTTCCTCACTTTGCCGCAACTTCCACATACTATGTAATATCACACCGCACACTAAACTCGTGCTTAATGCTTTATTCAAGAGTTCAGGAACGTGTTTCTATTGTATTACAGGCTTGTTTGTCTTGCTATCTCTATTTGATTTGTTGATAGTAGTTAAAGTTTATACTTATGCTACCATATTAAACAATCTTATTAGCGTAATACAACAAAGCTAGAGACACTGTAACTTTTGACTCGCGAATTCCCAAAACAATTGAATACAGCAGAATACAGAAAGTGGCTTTCCATTCGCGACTTACTTGCGAGCTTTCCAGAATTAATTTGCCTCTATTCGAGAATGTTTACTGTTGCAATACTGCAATATTGCAATGAGTTGCAATACTGTATCTAGGTGGCTCAGTTTGGTGAATGAAGTTCGTTAAGTTGGTCATGAACTAGTATTATTAAGAACATCATTAAGGCCACGATATAAAAGGCTCGATACTGAGAAAGCGCAGTTAGAGGTAGCCTTGGTAATATAAAAATATTTTATAGTAGTTATAACCTGTGCATGTTAGTACAGACACAAATATTTCCAAATTTTACAAAGTTAGTCAAGAAAGTGAATTTTACTCAAGAATTTTGACTCTAGATTAGAATTTAAGGGCAATGAATGTATGTAATAACTTTACGCTAAACACTATGTGACAACAATAAATAAATGAAAATATAATTACAATATATACGGTATAATAATTCGGGTATACTTCGAATCGTTTTTAAATGCTATTACAAATGGGAAAAATCGCGGAGTGTGGCGGAGTGTGACAACTTTCCTTTTTAATGTTTCTTATGCAGAATTTTTATTCCGAAATAGCCAGAGTTACAGAATCTTCCGGTAATTTGTTAAAGAATAATTTTAATATTAATTAGATACGTTTTTATAAGGGTGGAATATCGATACCTTGACACTGGGTTCCTTATGATCCAAGCGACATTGTAACCATACGGATAAATGTATATCAGAACCTGTAATCGAGAAATGTTTCTTGTTGGCTGCACCTCGCACAAGAACAGCATATGGGATGAGTGTACGGAACAGTAATATAAACGGAAATATTCTGATGTTTCATTGGGGAAACCACGTTAAGTGCTCCTTCAATAGATTAATGATGGTGGACAGTAATAAAATTTTGATTAGAAGACATCAGTTTTATTGTTTATCGGAAATATGTGACAAGGTGTGCTCCATTCCGCCAGAAAAAATAGAGGAATATACGAGAATTGATTGAAATATTGATTTTCAGGCGAGAGAAAAGTATAAGCACATTGAACTATTTGAAGAAACCTTCATGAAGAAAAGCTACTCATTAATTCCAGCACTCTGGAATGCTACACGAACGTTTTACCCTCCTTTCAGACGGTTGACATAAACAGTTTAAACAAATTCTCCCGATCAGTAAGATGTATCGTGTGTTGAACATCGAATCTCATTTCCACACGAAACGAAGACGTAATGAGGAAGACTAACGACTCTCTGTAACGGAACAGATGCAAAGCCGCTGTGTAAGAAATGTAATTGGGGACAAACTACTCTGATGACCATGGTGCAAGTTCTTTCACAAACTTTATCGGCACTAAGGGCGTTTCAATTTTAGAAGTCATTCCCACGAGTGGTGACAACTAGTCTTGTGAGAACTCTGGCAGTTATCCACGTCATTACCGTCTTCAAAAGGAATGCTATTAAGAAAATCCTTCAGTCTTCATACATCTGACCCTGCGTATTTCTCTAAAATAAGAGGGGCGTCTCCGCTGTTAATTGCACTGTATACACCCAGTACATAAAGGAGCAAGTTTGATATTATGTATCTTTGAACAGAACGTTTAAAATGTGTAGCCTTTGCTGTTTCTTATTTCAAGTCCTAAATGACTAAAGGAATACAAGGATTCAAAGTTTGGCTATTCAACTAGGTGCAATCGGAAGAAGACATTTCTGAAAGTCACTATAATGTTTCATGAACAACACTGTTCAAATGCTTAATAGCGGGTTGCGAGAAGCAACTGAATAGCGATAGCATATAAACTTATGAGATCATCAGGATTGTGCTTCTGTTACATAAACGGGCACGTGGAGATAAAGGATATAGCCCTCATTATATTCAATATAGACAGATGGCAGAATGAGATTATATTCTACTATCTCTCGTTACTCAGATACGCTATGCATGCACTTTATTGGATTGATTTTTTATTCTGCACAGCATTACCAAGTCTAATATCAGTGGAATTAATTAGACCAAATAATTATGAACACTTTTGCTCCAACCTTCTCAGCTTTGAAATACTGAGATGTTTGGCAACAGCGCGCTTTCCCTTACATACATAAAACTAACATTTCAAGGGTTAAGGCCAGGCATCGCAGAAGAGAGGCTACTGTGAATTGTGGCTACATTTCGAGAAAGACATTAACTTTCCGATGTATAATTCCAAAGATAGTTGTTTGTGTATTTTCAGCGGAATTTTCAGTGTTTAATTAAAGAAACTGAACCCACACCATTTATGTTTAAATTTTAAATATAACAATAAAAGCAAACAAGTGCTTTAACGTAAACCTTTATTATTACGTATTTATGTAAAAGCCCAACAGGAGCAGTACTTTCTAGCTGTTAGATACAAATAACTTCGAGCACTCACTGAAGCTTTCAGTGAGAACAATTAGTAAAATAAAGCGGGTATTCTTATTTAACAGTTTAAATAACTTATACGAACAACATAAACAATTTCACTCCTAGTAAATGAGACTATCAGCGTAACTATATTGTTAACTTAAGCATTCAATAGAATGACCACAATAAAACGACGTAAACTATTAATAAGGACGTTTTTCCAAGTGAAGATACGAAACCCTAATAATTTAGTGAGCTACGAGAAATACCAATGGTGTGTGAAGCCTATGTGTAGTTAGGTACTCAAGCCGCAGTTGCGACGTCGTAACTTCAGCGTCAATTAAAATGATAAGTGTGACGAAAAGAGGCGCTTAAGGAAGATATTAAAGTTAAAACAAGTGCGGATTCTTTGCTGTTTTATCATGTACCTTTAAAGAACACTAAAGGGATGCACATTAAAAGATCACATTTGAAATGAATACACACATAAAGAATTGTAAATTACGCCTTCCTAGATAAGTTAAAACTTATAAAACAAAATGGATTCAACATCTAGTTAGAATGGAAGAGAGACAAATACCCTAAAGAGCCTGTAAATAATGCACCTCTAGGAAGGAGATTCCAAGGAAGACCAAGAAGGCGGTGGAATCAAGAACCGGAACAGGCCAGAAGGCCTATACCATGAATTCAATGATGATGATCACGTACTTCACAAGGTGTTCCTCCACTGTTCTGTCTTTGTTATAATGCAATGAAAATTACTGAAAAGTTTTTACAATGAAATAAGTCTCCAAAGAATAAAATGGCACAAGAGTCTTTTAGTTTCTTGTTTTACATAGAATCGTTCCCTAAGAGGAAGATATATGCATACTAGCATTATAAAGAGAGAAAAATTGTATGAGAGAGTATGTATGTATATATGTATTATGTATGTATGTATGTATGTATGTAAGTATGTATGTATGTATGTGTTTCTGTTTGTACGATTTTGCATCCGTTATTAGAAATAGCAGGGACTGTACGAAATTACAACTATAAGAAGTAAAGAGGAGGATTCACCATAAAAGTCTTCTACAAGTATATCATTGTAGAATAATTTCATAAACTACGGGGAGAAGTAATGAAATTTATGAAATCGTAATTCGAGTTTAAAGAGCTACCCGTGCAATGTCGGATAGGCCAGCTAGTTTAGCCAAAAGAGTGAAAAATGAAACAAAATAAAAATAAGACAAAAATATAAATTAAACATTTTAAAAATAAAACTGATTTGCACGTATGAGTTGTGGCGCAATTATGGGCCTCAGTTGTTGAACAGAAGTTACCGACCGCCCCACTGGCCGGTTGAAGATATAAAGCATAAACACTAGAAGCGCTAGCGAGAGATAACGAGATTGTTCTTGGACCTTCTTTCTCTCCACCTCACGAACGTTCTAGAACTCTATAGTCCAACTACTATATAAGCGAGCGTACTCTC
The DNA here is from genome assembly GCA_030765065.1 of Deroplatys truncata. Lineage (NCBI taxonomy): Eukaryota > Metazoa > Arthropoda > Insecta > Mantodea > Mantidae > Deroplatys > Deroplatys truncata. The sequence goes on from CM060981.1 coordinate 206,107,703, forward strand.
TTGTGAGACAGTTAGTGAGATAGTGAGTGCATTTCTGGTGCAACATAAAATGTTGGTAATTCCGAGTGAGGATGCAAGTAGTTGTGACACAGTGAATCTGTTACCGCGAGAGATTAGAGGTCTTGTGTTCGGCTCTCCAGCGGAAGAAGGAGAAGGAAGAAGAGCCTGGTTCCCGCATATTTCAATTTTCCTTTGAACGCACAAGGAAAATTTAATTAGTCCACGTGTGAAGTGAGAGCAAGAACTAAGAAGTGATAGTAAAATTGAGGTAGGTCACATTAGCAAAGTGACAGTTGGACAATGTGACATTATGTATGTACGCATGACTGTATGAATGTATGTACGTACGTATATGTATTACAAGTGACAGTATGTATGTATGTATGTATGTATTGTATCATAAACCATCGAGACGACGTATTTCATGGTTGAAAATTTTATTTCTGTGCGGTTATTGAATATTGGCGTCAGGAGTTCTTTTCTCCGTTAAATGAGAAATACGAGGTTTACAATAATAAATATAAGGCTAAAATTTTTATGCAGTTTTAATACAATCCGCGTTATTTCGCTTTTCTTCAGTAAATTGGATACTTCTTTTACCGGCGAAAAGCACTATACGATGTGCGTATTCCCAAAAATTGTAAAATAGTCAGCATAAAGGGATTGATGAGATTAGCAATACAATAATCTTCGATTCTCCCCCTTATTCAGTGATTATTAATGCTAGGGTACTTAAGGTTATTTGTTATTACAAATCTAGCGAATTTTTGGGGAAATTTAAATTTTTAAACATAAACAGGAAGGCTCAACATAAAAGGCTTCTAGATTTCATAACTAACGACTGTAGGAAGGGTTGTAATTAAAGTTAATGAAAACACCATTCGTGATGTAAAAACGCACTTGTACCACGACGGGTAAAACATATATCTCCAAAGCAATTGGTGTAAGGTTTTAAAATACGAAGCACCTAGACGTGTAGGGCACTCATTTGCAAGCCAAACCGCGTAATTTTCTGGCAGAGGCTCCTAAAATGTTCTTTATTCAAAACAGGGAATAATTTAGTTCCTGTCGTTCAACTCGGCTTTACTAGACAGTTGTTTTGTTTTGCAGATAATGATACCTCTTCGTACTAGACAGAAGTAAGGTGCCAGGAAATGTACAATTTATTGGATGCCCATTGTTAGGAAGTGTGCGCGAGGGCTGTACAGTAGTTATTTCATTGACCGTAGCACACAAAAAAAATTCATTTTTCAATTCAATTATCATCACTTGAAATATACCCATATTCGCCATCTTAACATTTATGGTGGGTTTTATTACAGCTCTGAACTCACTTTTTACTTTCCCTACTACGCGTAGCAAGTAGGGGAAGTATTGCATTCCACACAAAAAGTTGATACCGAGATTTTACCGGAAATACATGTTTTGAGGCCCCTGAATCCAAAAAAAGCATCTTTAGAAAAATTCTGTATGTGTGTCTTGTGTTTCTATGCGTCTGTGAATAGCATAACCCAAAACCGAAAAGTCGAATAAATAGCAAATATCTTTCAAAGATGCGACACGAAGATTTTCAAGAAAATCTCCAATCCCAGACTACGCCTCACATGGAACATTTGCAAAAATTTTGATTTTCTCAAAAATGGCTCTAGCGGTTTTGATTAAAATATGATATGTTTAAGATATTTTTATGGCAAATTAAACGTATATTTTGAATTTTCTGGGAATGTACCCAAAAGTCCTCTCTATTCTGAATGCCTTTTGTGCAACTGAAAACCGTAAGAGACAGACAAAATTGTACTCCACAAAAATGTAGATCTCGTTAAAACACATAATTTATGGTATATATACATTTCTTTGCCGAGTGAACCATTTCCGAAATATTCCTTGTTATTTGTTTCAATTTTCCAATGTGTACGCTTTTCCTTAAATGGGAATTCGTTATTCGTTTGTTTTTGCTGTTTTTTTATGTTCTGGACATGCAAAGAGAATGGAATGCTCCATATAGCAACCAGCTCTTAAAAGATTTGACTATAGCTTAAAGCGTACCATGTTCCACCTGCATCTACAAGAAAATTAGCCGTAAGATAGTTTCTGCAAATGTTTATCTGCATTAGCATGAAGTAGATGGAGAATAAGCGTTTATAAAAATAGTTTGTACAAAAGTAGGGAAAGTCATGTGAGTGTAACACATCAGTCTTTTTTAACTTTGTCATTGAGATACTGTACACGTTTCATATAAGATTTTATGCATAAGAAAAAATAGTCTCTTGATATTTTTATTATCCTAAAAGTTGTTATCTGATACATTAATACTAATCTGAAAAAATTTATTCTCTCTTTGTTTATAATACCTGAATTAAGTTGCACGTTAAAGAACAAACCAGATTAAAAAACTAGCAATGGAGAATTATTAAAGCCATACGCAGAGCCAGAGGACAGTATCTCAGGGATGATGAAATTGCGTTCATTGTCTTAACCTGAACACAAGCTCTTATCAGCTGCTTCTAGTTTTTCTACCTGTGCAATCCACAAATTATAGTCATACTGAAAACATTGCCACATTTGCCAAATAAATACCTTCTGTGACAGCTACCATTTCTATAACATGTTACATCTTTAATGTGCCTTGCCTTACCGACATTCATTGTTAATAGTTGCACGAATCCAAATAGGCCGCATAAAACATAAGAAGTAATAGGTAGAGCTGAAGCCAGGATTATACAGAATGCTTCGCCACAAAGCCTTACAGGCGAGCAGATTAATACTTCGAAGTACTGTGATGAAATGTAAAATTTGTGGTTCAAGTCTAATTTCATAACAGTACATTATGCAACGAGACTATAATGGTAGTAATTAAAACGCGACTATTATTATCATACGAGCGTTTTAATCACCATTATAGTTAAGCTTCATACGGCTGTTTATGCTCGACCATGTATCTAAATTAAAAGTTTCATAAGTATTCGTTTCTGGTTTGAGTGATGTGTTACAAATGTTATTCCTTTATCTATGGTTACAATACAATGACCTTGTAGCACCTGTGTCAAACAAAGTTGCTAGCGTTGTGAGACGTACTACGCAGAATAATCGATACTTGCGCTTTCACAATGTTACGTGGCCACTTCTGATTGCTCGAATACCAATACTTTAATGAACAGGTGTACTTTAATGAGGCCCACTAAGGTACTGCTACCAGTCGTAAAAATACTACAGTCGAGCATAAAAGTATTTATTTAGTTTTAAATTTTATCTGCTGAGTGCAATGCTTTAATCAAATACCGGTTATGATTTTAATTATTACTTAATAGCTGTAGGAAAATTTTTAATTATATAATACTAATTCTTTTGCATTTATACTGCAAATATTAGTTTTAATTCCTTTTTAACCAAATTATAACTAGTAACTCATTTGCAACTTTCCTATAGTATTTTAAGCAGAAACATCCAATCCTAAGTAAAGGGTAATAAATTAAGGGAAGAGGTGAATTAAGCTGCAGCCTATGTAAGATTCCAGCCTGTGCTACTTTAGTGGCACCGAGCGCATGGCCATTATACCTTTCAGGTATTTGGTAACTACAATCTTAACGCCTTTTAAATAGATATAATCTAGATTTATAGCAAGCGAAATGCTTATTCCATTTCGACGCTTTGTTTGTGTGTTATACTCTTTTAAGACACTTCAGTAATTAAATGACACAAACTATTTTTGTCTTTGTTTGTTAATTTCTATAGTCCCCTTTAACAGCTCTGGTCATATCGGGGGCTTTGACTGAAACAATTGAGGTGCTTTTACTCTTTGAATATGTTTAGTTTTGGTTACTGAGGTTATGTCGTTTTAAACTTATTTTCACACGCACATTCATTCTCAATCTGCATTTCCAAACTCTGTGGATAATAAAGAATAATCCTAATTAACGAAGAATTCCCATGTCCTGGCCGGGAATCAGAACCGGGACTTCCGGGTGAGAAGTCAGCTCGCTGGCCACTCTGCCACTTTGTAAAGTCAGTTTGCAAACTATGTTGTATGATAAATCAATTGTACGATGCGTTAACTGCAGGAATTAACTTTGTGTTCCTTGCTGCTTCAGCCCTGAGTGAGCCTTCCCTCCTACCTTTTCCATTCCATCTTATCACCTCCACTCGTAATCCTTAAATCTTGCAGGACATTGTCAAGACACCTTATCGTAGGCAACTCAACAATTTCCTCCTTGCTGAGTAATTTTTCTTTTCATTCAGTATTCCCTTGGGTATACGCCGGAATTTATGTATTAATGTACTTTCTGCTGCTTGCACAATAACTTTTACCTTAGGCTGTCCTTTCTCTAGTTGTTTACATCCATCATTCTCTTTTTTCTTGTCGATCTTAACATTGAACACTCATACTAGGTGTGGTTATTAATAAAGTACACTGTATAGGACAATTTTATAAAATCAGCTAGAAAACTGATATATCTCTATACAACTTTTGAGGATATCTCTCTAGAGAAACTTTTCCATTAAACGCTTTTTCACTAAATGTGTGACATTCGTCTGACTAAATAAGCAACTGAACTGTAAATATGCAGAAAAGACTCCTGTAGATTACCGGGTTACATTATCATAAAAACCTAGGCAGGCAGCAAAATTCAGAGACGAACGGTCTGGAAAATCGAACCTTTTAAGAAACACAATAGTAGCTTGCGGGTACAACAAATGTGTGGCACATAGTTGTCTAAACATGCGAAGTGATTCTTTTCTCATCTGTGAGTGAAACAAGGGCAAATTGAAAGACATTCTCTCGCACTCTCACTCTCCCTTTCAAACAACTGAAAATTTATAATTCAAATTACTTTTAATTTCCGAACAAATGGATAAGTAATGTCACACTTGCTGTACAACACGTCTTAGAGTGTTCTTTGGAGAGCGTTCGAATGATGCACCACTTTTGTCAACTTTTTCCTCCGTTAGAATATACCTTTTTCGCTTCTTAGGTTTAGCGATCCATTTGTCCTAAACGTATTAACCAGACAACTGACAGTATCTCTCTATTTGGAACTGGAATACCATGAAATTTCTTCTAAAATTATCTACACACCTGTAGACGGTTTTTGCATATATACTGTACATAAAAGTTCTTTATTAAAGCACGAGTTTTCAGGTAGGTATTTCAGTGAATTAATAACAAGACAATATCAGAAACAATAACAATACTCTTAAAGTAATTCATACACAATACCAGTGTTTAAAGTGTCATTAATCGAGCTACAGCTATGTAATTTACATAGTAACTACAGAGTGGTTAATGAAAGCTAATGCCATAATCAAATAGAACGTAGGCTGTGTAAAGAAAAAAAACATTCAAATACAATAATTCACCACTTTTTATGTAACTTGCTTCACTAATTATATGAAGGGAAAATTATTTATACCTTATACGTTTATGTAAAGCCCAAGACACAGTTAACGTTCTTGCAACTAACAAGAGGGATCACAGCTTCCTATATGAATTTTCTTCCTTTCTTTCGCGTTATACAGTCCGCTGTCTCCCCTTTCCAACCATGACTTGACATAAGGTATACGTTTAAACATAGTAACAGGCGGTTCAATTAAAGACACAAACATAAAATTGGAAACGGTAGTAATTTTAAGTGAGTTTCGAAGATCAGGCATTACTATGTTGTAAAAACCACGTTCACAATCAACACTACTTATGGGTATGGCGTGCATAGTGGCGAAAGACTTCTTTACTTTCTCACTCATAACCCTCTTTGCTGTTGCTTTGTAATGAACAAAATCTCTTAAAATATCCTGGAAATTGATCCAAATCTAGAAGCGATTTTTTGTACTTCTCTTTCACCCTGCCTAGTATTATGATATACACTAAAACGAGCCAATTTGTTGAATTAACTGATGATTTGTGTCCTCTTCACACATCATTCTCTTTTTCATATTGTCTACAATGCACTGTATAACCTGACCTCTGTCGAGAGCTGGAAATCTATCTAATTTTCACACTTTTGAAATCCCTAACTTCGATATGTGTCATAACCTCTACCTCATAATCACCTGGTAAGGATTTCAAAGTTTTAATTCTATTTAAATAGAGTTTTATATTTTCATCTGAGTTTGTATGGTGCAATGACGCATTTGTGATACTTCTGACAGATGTTTTATTTCAACCAGAACTTTATGCATAAGTCCTAGTAGTTTGATAAAATTATGAGAACGCTGTACAAGTTATGCAATTTGTTGACAAATATACAGAAATGATTCATACCTCCAGCAACAGTTTGTAACGCTTCATTCCCGGAAAGTTCCAATCGGTGACCAAAACAATCCGACAATACTATTTTTTAGGAAACTTTTCTTGTAATTGTGGTCCTACTCCAGATTTTTTTCCACATAAAGCACTTGCATCATCACTTGTGAAGCTAACTATATAATTCGAAAACAAAATTGTGAAACATTCCAGAATATGCTATATGGTGCTTGCTCTTTGATCTGTAAGTTCCAATTATAAAAATAATGTAGCTATAAGTGCCATTGTCATCAATGACTTCATAAGTTTTGTTACCATCATCATTTACATCAATTGGAATAGGAGCACACATATAAATATTAATTTACTCATTGTCTCATAATTCAGTCATTGATTATACTACCCACCATTTATATATTACTAATAGTTTTCCCTGTAATTCTATGTTTTATTTCTTCACTAATATGCGTTATACTGTCGGAACACACAACATTGCTATGCATAATTCGTCCCATATCAAGCTCATTGCTAACTTGAAGATCTATTAAATGTGCACGGTGCACAAACGGTCTATTTAGTTTTGCAATATAGTATGTTGTACGAAAAATGTGGCACGTTGTTTCAAAATTACACTTATTTTCAAAGTCAAAAAGTTATTTCAAAGTTTGTTTTTCAACCTCCAATAATATGTTTCTCTCCCATACATTGAGCATGACTTTTCTCCTGTTCAAATATTTTATTTCCTAAGGATTTCTGCTGGATTTTTGTAGTAGACCCGTAAGATCTTATAGCACCCGAAATCCACTGCTGTGGCAAAGCCATGCCTGAACTTGAGTAAAGTTTCCAGTCTTTTACTTTACAACAAGTTAAACAGCCAAGTGTATTAGAAACAGCTAACCACTTGTATTTTACTTTAATCACATTAGCTTGGTCTTGAGTCCAACACTATAGGAAACTGTTTGACTCAGCTGTCACCTTCTTATTGCTTGTTAATGTAAGCATCACTTGTACTCAAAGCTGCACATGTCAATAATTCTGTCTAAGCAACGCCTGTGTTTAGTTTTTTCACACCGCTGGGTATATTAAAATAAGTTGTTGTTGCCTGCTGACCATGCTTCATTACAAGGAAGGATATATCTTACTGTACAATAATGTAGTAAGACTGGTGAAGCATACACCTCACGAAACTAATAAACGATTTTAACTATCCATAGGACTGCATTAATTGCATGCAGCAGATATCGTGGTTACTTTTGTCATTGTTATGCATACGTTTTCAAATAAGCTTAATAAAATAATAATTAATTGGAAGATGTAACATTCTGTTGAACTGCGAATGATAAATGTATGATACAAATATCTTAATTTTATCAAATTAGAAATTGTTAATTTAAAATATATCATGCTTATCTTAAACATAATTATTGCGTTAGCAACTAATCAGGTTTCGGTTAGACAAGGACAGAATGACAGGAGACGGGTATGAAGAGAGAGGGAGTCGTTTTATTACACGTGAAACAAACGAACAACGTTGTCAGAGATATGAAAATAGTTTCCATTGTTGAAAAAACAAAAGGCAGGAATTTTACTCTTTAAGCTTAAAAAGTCCTGTAAAATAGCGATCTGGATGACCAGTAAAGAAATAAGACAAAATTTTAACAAATTCTATGAACGGTATACCATACCGTTTCCTAGCTATCGGATGCGTACCCTATTAATATCGGCCCACTTTAGGCACTGCACAACACAGATGTTTCAATAAGCTTTCACTTTTGACAATTGACATTCACAGCTTATAAAGCGCAGTGAAAGAAGATGGTTATTATTCTACGTATCCGCTTCATTCTATCTTCAAGTATTTGATTGTCTACAAGTGGGGCATTTTATTACATATATAAATCACAGGCACACTTTTATATATATTTTAATGAGTTGTGTTTGGGAGCCAAGTGTATAATGGGGCAGTTTGCTCGGTAATCTCTTTGATCATTTTGTAGGTATTTTGCTTTTATGAGCAGGGTTATTGTATTTAAAGTAAAATACCTATACCTACTTTTATACTTTTCAATTTTGTGACACGGACGAGATTGTTACCCAGTTCTCTTTCCAAAGCTTGTGATGCATGTTAAGTTTCAAGTCGTGAGTTGGATGTAAGTTGCCGACCTTTACCTTAGGTAAAGAAAGGGTACAGAAAGTAAAATGTGCTAGACAGAATACAAAAGAAGAGTACTGTAAATGCAATATACACGTTTAAAATTACATAAATTACTTACTACAGTTAAGTAGAATACATTCATGTATATAGCTAAGGATATAAGCACAGTTAAGGTGTTAAAATATATACTTACACAAACATCTGAAGAACGCAAACACGCTATTGGAAACTGAAACAAGAAGGAAGGGTTTGCAGCTAAGGAAACTATAGGATAGGACTAGAAGCGGAGGGGATCTTAGCACCTACGCAGATCTTTTGCGCCTAGGCCCTTAACGGGGCGTCGCCGGATAAGGTGAGAAGAGGGAGACAGAGGGCGGCCGGACCAGGAGGCATGACAGGCAAAGGGCAGGGTCCCTACCATTTAAAGATTTGAACTCCCCTGGCTGGTTCAGCCGGATCCCTCCCCCCCCGTGGGCTTACACATCCCCTGGGGGGCCGGGACCCAGATACCTCTCGTAGTCCGGGGGACAAAGGTTTCCAAAGAGCATTTTTCCCCTGCCATGCACATGCCGAGACCTCCCGCCGACACTTGCAACCCTGAAAGAACCATACAGACGAAGGGTGAGGTGAAATGAGAATGGAGATGAAATGGAGGGATAGGATATTCGGGGAATGTATACGCCGAGACCTCCCGCCGACACTTGCAACCCTGAAAGAAACCAAGCAGATGAAGGGTGAAGTGAAATGAGAATGGAGAAACAGAAAATGAAATGGAGGATCAGAAAATTCGGGGGATGTAATGATCCTTCCCAGCATTCGCTTGGAAACTAGGGGAAACCCCCGAACAAAAAACCATGGGTCAGGAAGGTCGGCCACAGGAATCCAACCCACGACCTCCCGTTAACTTACATCAGCAGAACATTCTCTGAAGTTTCCAGAAAAGAACGGTAAACATTAAATTTGTAAAGTAGGATGATTACACATCACAGCTGTAATTTCTATAATCTTTCACTGTGTTTGCTACAAAGTTTTCACTTCGCAATGCATCTAGTTTAATAGGTAAATTTTGAAGTAGTCATTTGACAGAAAGTTTACATGTTTGTTACCATTCACCATGATTTTCTCTTGTTAACAAGGCGAATGCTGGGGCGATTTCTTTTTCTTTCCCTCATTTCCTATCATTTCGCTTCCCCTTTCACGTTTCAGGTAGCCTTAGGAGCTGTGCAGTGTCGGTCGGTGTCAGGCAGATGACGCACATAGTTGTTGGAAACTTCTCGGCCCTGCCAGATGGCAGCCTTCTCTTAGCCGCCTCAGATGGGTCAAGCTTTCCCCGGTTTCGCCAGAGGGAAGCCTTCTTTCTTTGAGCAACCCCCGGTGTGACTGAGTCATTCAACAATTGTTAGGGACCTGTGCGCATCAGTCGGTTGGCCTGCCTGCGGCCTATAGCCTCCTGCGGTTCCTTCACATCATCCGTTCCTCGTGCGGTGGTAAGCACAAAAGATCCGCGTTGGGTCGAGGTGCAAGGCATTCCCTCCGTTCTCTGTTATACTGATATTCACACATTTACCCTTCTAGCCTCCGTTAAGCTTGCTACCTGTATACAATCTTAGGGCTGTGTTTATGTAAAAATGGGCGTGTAATCCTACAATAATCGCATGAGTTCCAAAAACATTTGTATTAAAGAAACCATAATTGCTGAAGATGCCTTTTAAAAACATTGTATTACCTACACACCATATAATTTCATTGCTGCAAGCACCCAGCCGGCTATTGCAATGCGTAAACAGAATCCACAAAAAGGAAAAGATCAAGCGATGCAATAAAATAGTGGCCCTGGCAGGAGAACTGGATAACCCTGCTGAGAATTTGGACACGGTATGAAGTTGGCGCACCAATAAAAGTGGTTTATGGCGTTATGCAGTACAAACAAGGCAGCCAATTAAACCACGCAACGATAGCAAGCTAAACGATGTTAACTTTAATCGCGATCATTAACAAGCCCCCAGTTTGATGAAGTAATTATCTTGTTTACAGGCACGGCCCCCTTCCAACTTCCGTCATCATTAAGGTAGGCCATGCAATCGTTCGTTCGTTAGTAGCGTGCCGTGGGAAATCACAACCCAGAACACGTCGGATCTTGCTACCTGGCCGGCTATTTATTCAGCTATATTGAAGGTCTTCTCCATTACATTTATACCTATTATCTCTATAATCATTGTACTTTGTTATAGTAAATGCTTAAAAGTAGATGATGATCATCAGACTGTGGAAAGTTAAGGCATTTATCACCGCTGGAGCGACAATAGTTTTGCTGCCCATTCCTGGGATTTCTGTGCATAAGCTACCTTAGAAGTAGCTTTAGGCAGTGAGAATAAATTCCCGATGTTAAATTCAGCAGCTTCGTGAACCATTATTTTCAAACCTAACAAGATAAACCATGACATGGTTTTTGCGTGGTGTACTTACGACATACGTACTTGATCAAATACAAGAAGCTGCACTGAAGTAACAGTTTTTGAAGAAATGAGATTATAAATTGTTATTTTAACCGTTTAAGTAATTGCACTTGCTTTATCTGAATCGTGTAGATATGTTTGCCCATTTGGAAGAAATGAGGAACATATTTCCTGTTTCTTTACCAAGGTAACTGATATAATATGTAACCGAACACTAAGAAATTATAATAAAACTGAAGCATCTACATAACAGAAATTCCAGAAATATAATTCTTTCTAGAATTTTTGACTAGAAAATAAAACTCACAACCTTCACTTACATTTACGATACAAAACTATTTCTACTGTAATAATTGCTGCTGAATAATACGTCACTCGCAAATCATTTGATGAATGATTAAATGTAACGAAACTAATCTCCTCTAGCATTATTATGCTGGCAATGATATCGTGCACACATACGCAAACCTACTCTCTCTTTCTCTCCCTCTCTCTCTCTCTCTCTCTCTCTCTCTCACACACACACACACACACACACACACACACACACACACACACGATTTATTGCCAGATAGGTTGGACTAGGTGGCTAGGTTGAGATTGGCCTACTCGTTCAAGGTTACATAAATATTGACCCGATTTCGGTGTTTACTAGGTCGGTCTCATGGTCAAAAACATACCTAGGTATACTATTTCGGTCCAGCCAGTAAGTTAACAGTACTAGTTCGGTACCGAATTGAAAACAGAAGAGTGGTGGTTGAAAATCATTATTTTCCTTCCTCTTCTCTGCAGGCTTAGGACTGTTAAAAGACAGGAACGGATAGACTATAAAATTGCCTGCCCCTTCCTTAAGGCCTGGTTAAAAATGTTTATTATTACTCTATGTGCATTATAGAGTATAAATATCAGTCTAAATTTCTTTAACTTCAGACTAGTCAGTGATACTGGGAGCTACTCAGTTCAATCCTATTCACATACTATTTCATTAAAATCAATACGGCAAAGAAAGCATGGTCAAGCTGTGCTATCAGTTATATGCTTTTGGAAGAAATATATATATAACAGTGCTTTTGGAGCCTGTTAATTGATTTAGATACAAATTCTATCATTTTCTCTCGTTATACAGGATATACGACAATAATAACGTATTGTTGTTTCTTTAATTGCTCTAGTCTTCTGTTTGTCGCTACACATGTCATTTTTATGCAAGTGTCAGTTTGAATTCGTTTTAGAACGTCTATTAGATATATAAGATGTTAAGGTGAGCGGTGTAGAATAACCATTTAACTTTGCATGAAAATATTCACAACTGTTTGAAACCCTTTCAGTAGTTCCTATGAATTTGGCTCATAAGTCTGGCAGGAAAGTAGCATAAGGCTTGATGTACTCCTCTTGCACATAATCGGTAAATTGCTGCACACTTTGATGTGAAGCTGAATGCTCATCTTCTGTGAAACAGTCTTCCACATTTCACTGCGGCAGGAATGGAAGTTCAAAAAACACTTAAGAAATTCCCCAATTTCTGAACTGTTCTTATATTGTGTTGCCAAATGTAGCTTATATACATATACCGCCACCAGCATTACTATAAATGAAATCTATAATCTCTGATTTCAGTATCTTCCCACACCGTTTATATTGCAGTGTGCATAGTCTTTTCGAAGTGTACATAAGCTCTTTTCGGGGGAAAAGTTGAACCCAGAGTATTTCACATTTAGTCACCAGGTGTTTAAAAGCGTCGGCATAATTATCTACAACTTTTCATGGTTACAGACAGCAGGCAAGCGCCAAGTAATGGGCATTAAGAAAACCATGTACTGGGAGAACTTGATGAAACATCTTAGGAGTACTCCTGAAGGTTCCATCGATGAATGTTCTATTCGCACTGTATTCTAGTTTTTTGTTGTAGACAAAATTGCAACGTGCTTACTTCCATCGTTAGTAAAAACCTTTCATTTCGATTAGTTTCATTCCCATCTAGCAAAGCACTATGAACTTGGCAGAATGGTTGGGAGCTTTTGGTAGGAAATATTTTCTAACACCATGTGCATTCTTCCTAATTCTTTGGGCGCTATATTACGTTATATCTGTACAACTTTGTTATTCAGCTCAGAATGTAAGCTCAGAATGACCTTTAGAAGGTCTCTCACAAATTTCTTCTACGGCTTTTCCTTCAAGCTTATTACTAAGAGTTTGTCTGTTCCAGATTGCTGAATCCATTGCATCATGATTATGCAATTCATGACGCTAAACAATTTCGTATTTCTAGATAATTTTAATAAAAACCTTGCAGTAAAGATCGGCAACTCCGAATGCCATTGAATAGGTGTTTATGGAATGAAAATTTAAAACCGCCTATACAGTGGTTTTCCCTTAGACTATAAATAACACTTTCTGCTTGTTCCGCCATTGCTGAGAAGATTACTCGAAGAACGCTTACCAGTGACTAAAATGACAGTTACGACCGCGCCTAAATATGAAAATAAGTTTCGAATCAATATCACTACCAACATAAGAACACGTCAATATCAGTATCATACCAACATGAAAACTGTCCGATTCGGTATCATACTAGTATGAAAACACATCAGTTTTGATATCATACCAACAATAAAACATGTCTGATTCGGTATCACGAATATGAAATCATGTCGCATTCAATAATTCATATTATAGTATAGCAGTAATTGCAGTTAACAGTAGCTCATACCTAAGTACACTAATACCCGTACTTGTATCGTTCGGACCGAAATTAATATTATGGTTTACTGAAACCCGGTCCGAAATAGTGATGTATAATTATGTATTTCGATTATCCCTTAAAACACACACGAGTATCCTTAGTAAATATTTTGGGGTAACAATATCGTAACAAATGGACGAATTAAGCCATTTTACTACAGATGGCCTATGTCCTATTCCTTTATGTGAATCAGCAACTTATCAAAATTCAGCCTTATTCTTCTCGTTACCTATAACATTGGTGTGATTTCACCTTTATCGTCTGCCGCAATGGATACACAGGTTAAAATCATTGTAATAATTAAACTGAGTTTTTTTTATGGACGCTTATTAGCTACTATGGTCCTCAGCGTCCCATTCTATCTGGGTGTGAAAGACCGGAAATGTTGCTCAGAGGCGGGTTCGAAGTTCTTTTACGTGCCGTAAATCTACAACACGAGACCACCGGCTTTACTTCCCTTCCGAAATAAGTAATGCTAAGAATTTTTAAGTCCGAAAAAATTCATTGCCTCCACCGGGTTTGAACCCGCGGCCTCGAGAACTGGAGGCTAGCATGGTACCCCTAGACCAAGGAGTACAACAAAAAAATGTTTGTAGTAATAGAAGAAGGAGATATGAACGCTTTAGTGCTAGAAAACGCTACGGAGTATCCAATAAGAGTATCTCGTTATATGGGACTGTTTAAGAAGAAAACTATGGGGCGGCCATTCACACATTTCCACTCCAGTATAGGATACTCCACTAATAGATGCTCCAAGTCAGCACTCATTCAGCACTGCAACAATCTTTGGCGCTTGTGCAAGTTTTCATGATCGCGGAACCGAACTCTTCGTCGCCTTAAAACTTAACTGACATCAAGTCACGAAGGCCTGATGTCAAAGTGGTATTAACAGACGCTCATTACATTCTACCACGAATAATATGGATATCCATAGAGCAATATTATTTTTGGATGAGATAAATATCTCCAGCACCAGAGTATTCGATAGAATGTGCGCAGGAGGATCCTTCTGAAATACTCGTACGTGGAAACAAGACAATACGGGGGGAGATTGATTTCTATATTTGTGGAAGGAAATAAATGAAATCTTGAATTTCCAACAACATGCTCACTTTCTGGAGAACACAATGCTTTCCAACTTGCGTGTATTCCAGCCAGAACGGGGAGTATATTCTAGAAGGAACATAATATTGAAACTTAAAAGTAAATACTGCTATTATCCATTCTAGACAATTTCTAAAGAGTAAACCATGCTGCTGGTTCTTTAAAACCTATATTATTTCTTCTTATGATTGGCACCCATCAGTCAGATTTCTTTTCCCTATCCACTGCACATCTGTATTCTTTACAGACTTTAAGGTATCCAAAATTTATTGAATTTGCTAAATCTTCATCACTTGATAAATATTAATCATCTCTGACTCTGTTTACTACAAGATCTACTACAAGACTTTCCTGCTTCCTTACACGTCGCTTTAAGGCAAAGGTGGTTTGTGTTATCCAGATATCTCACTCATCCGTTGAGTCCTTAAGTCTCTGGATTTCAAACCGATCGGGAATATCTGGGCTGAAGTGCAGCACACAGCAAACAATGTCCTGGATAATGGAAGACTTATTATGCCATAACAGTAGCAAAAATGATAAAGGAAGCTGGGGATTATGTATTTTCGACGGAGAATTACATACAAATCTTGTTTACTTTGAAGCAGAATGTGAGATGCCGCGATGGTGAGGCAGCTTGGTACAGTAATGTAGTTGCCACCTTTTCTCGTTGTCTCCAGCATCTATTGTTGATTCTGCTGCCGGCTGCTCCGTGGTTGAGCTATGAGTATTTTCCCTACCTGGTATGCATAGGTGTATTATGAAGGACAACATCAGTTTAAATTGACTGATAAATTTATTGTGAACTAATATTTGAGTTATTGAATTTAGTTGCCGACGTTTGAGATGAACAAATGAATCAAGTTGTCGAGATGAATCATGCACTCGCAATTGTAACCACTGGATTATTATACCTGCTAACTTCTGCAGTATCAAGTTACGCTTGGAAATAACTGATTTCGCAATAAATGAAACTAGAAGCATAAACTGTCGTGAGTCACTAGGATGTTTACCGGAAAGAATTCTTGCGATAGCCGCTTCTCACATAAGCGCGTTACTGGGCGCTTAAAATATCACACGAACAAGTACCGCTGATACACTGATAACCTCAGTATCAGCGAGAGTGCAACTCTCTGAATTAGATGCCCGCCTTTAAATTACTTAATGCATTCCTACATTAGAATTGCTCCCACCAAAATTATTTCACACCCGGACGAATACTCACCTCTCTTCATGCCAATCTCTGATTTTATTACTTGGGGGCCTCGGAAATACGTTTCACCTCTCTTTCTCAGAATTTTGGCCTACGTGATTGTGTAAGCGTACTTAACTTGTAACCTAAATGCGTTCCCGGAAATCCTTAAGCTAATTGCTCTCTATTCGGTTGATACTAACGACTATGGCTCGCTAATTACCTTCTTCTCGTGGCATATCTTTTCAAATCAAGTTTGTTACATTATACATTGATTTGATATACGGAAATTATTTATTGTAATTATTTCTGTATCTTACTATTATTTCCTTATTTAATTATTTATATGTTCTGGTCAACAGTTACGGTATCAACCTCGATGTGATCAAGAATGGATGTAGTGGTTTTATGCATATAAGGCAATTGGTGTGACAAAATATACAAAACTTAATACAATTCAGCTTCATTTATCATTTACTACTAAAAAACAAGTCACTAAACGATGCATATATTTGTGAGATAGTTTAATACAGTCACTCTATTTGTTAAAATATTTTTTTCACACAGTTTTGTGTCATCTCGTGCTTACTTTTGGTAGCAATTAGAACCAAAGAAATATCTACTACATGACTTGACCGGGTCATTCTCTCCATTTTGGTACGGATTCCTAGAGAACTTGGATCTATATACCTGATCTAGTATGTGTAGATTTATGCTTCATGGTGGCGAAAAGAGGGGTGATTGTCAACTTGATGACGGAACAAACTTTCGCTACATGGGACAAGGGTTTGCGCGGGAATGTAAGTGACTTGCATTGTGCTTTGCCTTGCTATCGATATTGAGGCGCTTTGCTCTCCAACTCTTCGTATTTACCAGCAAATATCCTTTATGTGGCAAATTAAAACCGCACATCAGCTGGAGAAGCCAGAAAAGATCAAAGAGTTGCACACTGAGAAATTCGGATAAGAAATAGATTCAATAAGCCAAAATCAGATGTATAAGGAATACAGTTACATACTCACATGACACGACGATTGAGGTACTTCTAAGAGAACTTCAATTTATAAATAAAAGATGCTTAAACTTGAAATTTGGATGTTTAGAGAGGTGGACATCAGTTTATTAGGGAGCTGCGTCAACGAGGCAATCACTTACTATATACTTCAATTAATATGCGCTATAGCTTACTGAAGTTTACCTGGCGTAGAAAAAAGTTTTATGCGCAGGTAAACGGTGATTTTTTGTCGTAAATAACATAAAAACTACAACGTATTTCAGTGGGATATCCTATTGTTTTAAACAATCTATTGAGCAACTAAATAATGATACATGGAAGTACACAAGTCTTAGCAAGAGATTATCTCTGGGAGAAATAACCAGGAGGAATAACCACATGTACACAAGCGACAGGGAAAATCTCCGGCTGATTTTTTATCGTTATCTGGTGTCTTTTGAGGCATGTCCTTCGCCTTACCTATCGCAGAGGTGGTGGCTTGATAACACAGAAATAAGGGGGAAAGAAGGGAGGTTGATGCCTTTGCTTTTTCTGGTGTTATTGAAACCAAAACATGTTTATTGTCTCAGAACCAGTCAGTAAAGTTACTCGTGAACGTATTGTGGTCATGTGGGAGGCTGGTCACACTGTTACAGCAATTGCAACGGCAGTGCATAAAGGTATATTTATAGTAAATTGCTGGATAAGAATATTCTAGGAAAATGGGGAAGACGGTCTCGTCAAAAAGTGGGCACTCCCCATAAAACATCCGCAGATGATGATATTCGCTTAATAAATGCAACTTACTCTTTTGTTATAGTTGACTGATCATGTTTAGAAACTAGAGATAAATATGTATATCTATATGGTTTACCAAATGTGACATACATATTATGGCAATAAAATTGAGTTATATTTTTGTTTATAATCCTGTTGTATTCCTATGATCAGGAATATGTTATAAAGGTATATTAAGCAATTATAGTTTGAATAAGAGGGTAAGCATGCTGCTTTATTTATTTATTATTTAGTTATGTTTGCTTCTATGCAGCAATAAGCATTGATATCACTGTGAGAATACATTTCTGTTTATTTTTGTTATAAGGTGCTGCCTTTCTAAGTATTTAATGAATACTATTCAAGCTTTAATTTGCATCGCCTGAAAATCTTCTCAAACTACACATTCTACATTTCGCTAACCTGGGCGCTCGTCAAGCTTTCCCCTTAGCTTTTAACCCTTTCAAAGGCGTGTCCTACACTAGCCGTTAAAGTATGGGTCACCAATCACGATAACAGATCTGTATGACTCTACCTATTTCTCTTTTAGCCAATACGATTGAAAGCGTAAACATATATTCCGTTTCCATGCCATTTTGTAGCCTTTGTTGTGGTTATTGGTGTAACTATTTAGCAGAAGGAGTGGTTCACCCTTGCATCGTGGCCTAAAGCAACTGATGAAATGGCAATGGCTTCGCAAGGCCACGTAAAAGGATAAATAATGTGACATAGACGCAAGGTGCAGTGAGATTTTCTTTGGCGCTCTTTGTACAAGATATGCTGGAAGTGTTCCCCTCGTCCTGGAGAGGCACTTTTGCTCTTTTCACTATACTATTAGATACACGCCTGATTGATACACATATGATTGAATTATAGCATCAGCAGATTCTAAAGTTAAGAGTAAAATTTGTGTTAAAATTAATAAAGGTATAAGAATATTGATAATATTTCTTCCAGTACGACCAACTAGAGTTATTAAAAGATGTCCAGCAATTTTATTTGCTGAGATATAATACGTCATTATGGCTGCCTTGAGATACCCCCACAGAAAATAACCCTTGACGTCATATCCAATGGTCTTGGAGGCTACAGGTATTTAGAGATAACACGTCTTCGAGGAAGCTCCTGATGTCACGGCGGATTCATTAGACATGTGTACAAAATATATCACAGCGTAAGTTCCATGTCGTCTAGCTGCTCCATGTGATTTATACACATTAATATTCACAGTTTCTTCAAAGAAAACTCGATTCAGTGATCCTCTGACCAGAAATTGCATGACACGCTCCAGGTGTTTCTGGATGACGTTGAAAAATCAAGCTTTATCTTAAACCACGTAAATTTCGATATCCTAGGTCTCCTTCCGTAAAACTGAGGGGAAATTGCAGTACCACACGCGCTTGATTTTGTCGGCTCCTTCAACAGATATATTGCTGGAACTCAGTATGGCCGGAGTTTTGCATTCATTGCTGTTCTTTGGCACATGGTCACTGAGGATACGGTCTCTTGTGACAGTCGGCATAATGACATTTGTGGGGAGCGTAGCAATCGCTCACGAATATCTACGGAATGCTGTGACACTAATGATTGGGGATTATGCTTCCTTTTCCCTGACTAATTAACCGGCTTGTTTAAGTTTCACTTCTAAGCGTAGAATTGTCTTTCGAACAGGGCTATCATGAACATCGTACTCACGTTGGTAAGCTCTTTGTGTGATGGTAACAGAATTGGAAATACAATAATTCTTTACAACAAATATACGCCGCTGAATTATGTGCTACGTTTCATTAGTTATGCGACAACAAACTTTATACCCCTCGATCTGTCTTATGCTGTGGTGCACTGAACTTCTGATTTTCGTACTTATCTGAATTTCCTCATAAATTAAAACTCATTTATTGATGCAGAGTGATGTTGTTTAATAAGTGAGACATCCCACTCTGTACTTTAAATATATTACATTTAGAATTCTTTTTGATATTACTTTAGTGGAGAGACAGTCTTACACTAACTTTTGGGAAAAAAGCATATTGCACCTAATTCTTAAAAGTTCTTAAAATTCTTACTCCTTAAATTTGAATTCTTAAAAACGCGCACCTTTTATAGTATATTCTTATATACAGACAACTTATTTGAATTCGGTTTGAAAATATTACTAAAATGTTGATGCTTTTCTGGTGCACTTTTATATCCTTGCTACTGCAGTAAAGGAACAAGCCAGTGTAACAATGAAAGCATAAAACCGCTGATTTAATAGGACAGAAATGTGAACATTTAAATTATGGTTGATGTTTACTTCCAACATAGACAAAGTACAGTCTACTAGAACTTAGTATTGCTTCAATGTTCAGTGAATAACTGTTATGTATCTAAACATTTACCGCTCCATAGTCCCTTTAATCCAACATATATTCATCAGGATTTGGTCTTGTAACTTGTGCGTGTGATATGTGTTCCAGTCACACTATAAATACTGCCTGGTATTATAATTTAACGGAATAAAAGGGAAATTATATTTTATGAGCATTGGAATTTTTCCTCCAATTGTAACCCCTTTGCTGCACGGTGCTGGAATACTGTAAGAATATGTAGAGTTTTACCAAAGAAGTCATCCAATTGTGGGATCTTTATGCCTCAGAGCAGCTGTTCCAGAGACTCGGTGAGGGTTTTTCAGTATACTTTGAAAATCGATATTTCTGCTCAGCTTCTATATTCAACAGTGACCAAATGAAAAAGCTTTGTTCAACATAACCCGAGACATATTTTAACCGCTAAGTGGTAAACAGTATATGTGTGGGGTCCCCTGAGGTCAGACTGACTTTAACGATGCGCTGAGCGAAGGTGGGTTATAGTTGGAGACTCTAAACGCCAAAAGCAATTATTATTTCCGCGTGACCCGCCGTGCCTTCGTGAGTGCCACTTGATTATTATTTATCAACGTAAAGAAACAAATTAATTGTTTTAGTGCTTGGGAGTGATTTAACGCAGCATTACGCATGCGCTGGACAGGGTGTGACGTGGTTGACTTTTAATGACTTCGCCGAGCATAGTGTTCGTTATCTTTTATTAGCCTGCCTTCTCGCTACCTCGTGGTTCTGAATGTGCTGTTCAGGGCTAAGTTGGCTCAGCGCAGGTTTGAGATTCCATTGAAGACGAGTTTTCAATACTGGAGTACCACATAACTTCACAAAGGTGGAAACAAATTCTTGGTGCCTTAACGTAATATGTTTGTCTTAAGCTGCTCAGAGCTACAAAGTCTCCCACTTCTGCTAGATGACTTGCATATAAATACACCCGAAGTAAACTTTTATAGTTACATATTTGTATACAGGACTGCCTATTCCTAATTCTGAGCTCTGGAAGCAGGAATGGTCATTTTAAAAATTGTTTAGGTTATAGCAGAAGAACTTGTGTGCTGACTTTAGGTTATGTTGATTTTTTGGTGAATAAGGATATGATGGTCCTAAGTATTGATTAAATAGCTAAACATTCATTAGTGACAATTTTGCTGAGGTAGATTAATACAAAAAGATCAAAGTTGTTGCCGCTACTAAACGGCATAAGGAAAACCAGAACTATGAAAACGGTAATGTAGCATGGAAACAAAGGTTTAAGTTGTAATGTTATTCTTCAGAAGTTCAGCCTTACTTTGGGAGAAGTAAGGTACCTTGCCAATCCAGTGGCTAGAATTATGCTAGAAAAACAGAGGTGGTCACACTAATAAGGGGTGGGACTAGATTTTATTAGTACCAACATAAACAACTCCGTTCTATTATGAGCCACATTTTATGCACACCAGTATACCTACGTGGTAGAGAAAGTAATAAGCTATAGTGGGCAGAGAAATTAATATAAATGTAAAACATTATATGTCTGCTTTCTGTAATACATACTTACAGTAAGTAGGGGAAGTGTTGTATTCCACCCAAAAATTCTATGACGAAGATTTCACCAGAAATACGCGTTTGACAATCCTCAACACAAATAAGCAGTTTTGTAAAAAGGCCCGTGTGTGTGTTAGTCCGTCTTTCGTCTGTGTGTGTTTGTGAAGGTATACTTCAAAAACAAAAGATCCGATAAATAGCACGGACGGTATTTACGTTTAGTATGTTCCTGAGATGCGACACGATTATGTGCAAGATATTCTCCCACCACGAACTACTCTTTATATGGAAATGTTTTGGATGTTTTTGATTTCCTCAAAGGTAGCTCACCCTTCTTATTAAAATACCATGTAGTTATGATGTATACTTGCAAAGAAAGTGTAGGCATATATTTAAATTTCTGGATAGCCTGTGAAATCCTTTTCATTCGACGAAATATTGTAAAGATTGTGCCATTTGGAGCACACCCCCCTCAAGACAGTTCAATAACCATTGAGAAGTTGTGACGTCTTCACATTATGCTTCAGCTACAAAAAGGAATCATTTGGAATTTCCCGCTCTCACAGGCAGACTAAGTATTCGTTTGTCTGGTCGCCACATCACACGAAGGGGAAATGGTTCTTGAGAGCGCCACATCAGGTGAAAGACAGTGCTGTAGCTGCTTTCATCCCCTCTCCCCAACGCCAGGAATTGAACTGGGAACTGATGGGAGAAGCAGCAAGAGAGTCAGTGAGGTTTTGCTCTACGAGTAATATCTGCAGCAAGCGGGCAAGCAGTGAACTCGTCGTGTATGTCAAACTTTTCGGCTTTGGTAAATTTCTGTAACCTTCTATATTTTGGCAAGTACTTTCTAAACTGTAATAAAATGATGTAAACACGTAGGATTGTTGAATTCTTGAATTTATTTCAAAATTGTGAGCATAACGAATCGCGACGTTGGAAATCGTATTGCTCTTATTTCGCGATTATATTAAATTTCAAAGGGAACTAGGTATGGCTTGTGAATGTGAATGTACAGAAAGACTGTAAAGCAAGGGTACGTTTTTAGTACGGTAATGTCAGGATTCTTATTTGAGTCGATATGTGAACATTTAAGGAACGAATTGCAACCTGCGAATTGTTATTATTTCAAAGGTTTGGCACATCAAATTACTAGGAAATTTATACCAAGAGTTCAATGCAGAATCCTTGAAATTGTGTATTCCTTTACATTGCCATCTTGAATTTCCTTCATATTACGCCTTTAAGGTGGTTAGTTTTCCAATTGGTGAACACGATCCACACTTGGTGGGCGGCGTTATGATCTAGTACGACGGAAGTTGGTTTACAGTTTACAAATTAAACATTACAAATCCTAATGCAGTGTAAAATATATGTTATAAATGGTCGTGCAGCATTGAAAGGTTACGCGGCAGCACAAGCAGAATTAAATGTTACAAAATGGCAGCAAAGCGTACAGCATACGCTTTATACAAATTAGGATATCGTTGAGGTTCACGACTTGAAGTTTTTAAATTTTAGGGAAAACTTAGGACTTTTGGAGTGTTGTTTCTCAAACTTCCCCTTTGATTAAATGTTATTTAAATTACAAGTTACTGTTCATTTGTTGGACATTTCTACCCGGTTGGAACTGTCTGGGTTATAATTTTAATATATTTTAATACATTACTCTACTCGTTCCCATTTCTTATTTTACGTTCTTCTGTATGCGTCTCGCGAATTTAGGACTTCGAAGAAGGACGAACTTTGTTTCCATTAAAATTACGAGCACTTCCTTGTGAGGGAACACAGCCTGTATTAATATTACTTCAAACATTGAAAGATAATGCAACCGTTCATCCCGATATTTCAAATTTAGCATAAAGTGATTTCGATGAGTTTTTTAACTCCACAAAATTCCAAGTAGCGGAATTTCAGGACGCCTTAAGTAATGTCCAGACTACATATACTCCAACTATAGTACGAAGATTTCGCCTCTCATATCATATTATACTGAGCGACTTCAAATTCTGCTTACATCACAATTCGCGAAGTTGGTTTCGACTGATATGTAAAATGTGCCATTGGCATACAGTACTTGTTTGCAGTCGTTTCTAAACCTTCATTGAATATAAAGGAGTCCGGCCCTTTCACAGCTATTTCTATAAATTCGAAAGATTTTTTTACTAGTTCCACAATAACAATCTCCAAAGTGACAAATGCCTTTAATGCTGCTATTGATTTTAAAACATTACAAATGAAAGATCCAGCACAATCCTTGTTAGATGGAGCACATTTTGTAGTCAATGAAGCGGAAGAAGCGTTCCGGTTTTTACCATTTTTTTTGTTAAATTTTTGGACCGCTGTACACTTACGAGGAATTTTCAGGTTGAAATTTATCACTTCTTTATGAGTATCGTGCAGGGAAGACTGAGTTTTTTGTTACAGTTAGCCTTAGCTAACAGCCTACTTTAGTGCAGTTTCACTTATGAGTGCTTCGGTTTTTCTTTCCTCCACGTGTGCTTAATACATATTTATCACGATATTATTATGCGGAAGAGTCAGAAGCAGAGAATTTCATTGCGTTTGATTTGCGAGTTAAAACTTACGCTCGCATTTTCAAGTGTCGGGTACGGAGGAACAATTTGTACATTAATACTATCGGGTTCAAATTCCCATACGCGTATACAATGTGTGTTTGCTCCTGCTCCGCGTTGATTTCGCGAATTAGATAATGTGTCATCGTGGCATCAACAATTTTTTTTTCAACTTTCAGTGCCCGATGCACAACAAACAATGCTGGAAAGGAATCAAATGGGTTCCCTCGCCTTGCATACTGCGATGGTTACTTCTTCAATTCAGAGTGTTGTACGTCATGCAAATGCTCATTTACGTTTTTGTACATTTTTCCACAAGTCGGGAGACACTCACAACCTTTGTATTAAAAAATCCAATCCATCACATGTTCTGCTAAATGGTCGTTATTACAATTCAGGTATTTTGGCCAGCAACGCTTTAAAACATCGAAGCTTATAGGGGTTCCATTTCAGGCATTACCAATTAATCAACTTTTTCGGTAACAAGCATTAGCATTACTGGACTAAGGATCCAAGTTAATTTGCGTAATGTAAAATTTTGGCGTGTTTACCCCTAAAACGTCGTCCACCACTGTTGCCATCCAACTTAAAGTGTAACACAGTTTTTGGTAAATAATTGGAAATTTTGGGGAGTTACATATTAAAATTCTAAATTTTTCTTCGACTTTGATATTTCAAATAGTGTATACTTTGGCTATGATATGATCTTGAGTACACAATTTATGATCCATTCCCAATTGCCTCTTGATTTTTCTACTTTTCAAATTCACTTTGCGTTTAAACCGCAAGTGTTCTTATCGTTTACGTTCGGAGCACGTGAGCCTGCGTGTGCTTTTGCGTACTCCGTTGCTGTTAGCAAGGTTTGAACTTTTGTATTTAACATATCAACAAAATCAACTTTATACCCCTGGATCTGCCTTATGCTGGGGTCCACTGAACTTCTGATTTTCGTACTTATCTGAATTTCCTCATAAATTAAAACTCATTTATTGATGCAGAGTGATGTATAATAAGTGAGACATCCCACTCTGTACTTTAAATATATTACATTTAGAATTATTTTGCTACAAATGCTTGTTGAGTGTAAAATTACTTTTATTTTACAATCTGTATTACACAATGATTGCTAGCTCTATGAGTTTTATTCAAAACTGTTAGGTTTCTTTTTTCCGTTTCGCATACGTACTCAATTTTTACATCATTATTTCGCTCCTCAGAAACCAAATGAACAATGAATTGTATTTGTCACAAGAGTCAAATTTGTCATTTGGTACTGACAGGGTTAAATTTGAAAACTCAGATATTATGTACATTTGTTTCTCCGACTACATTTCAAGAATTAGATGATTTAGTTTCATTGGCACAACAGCTGGTACATTCTTCGTCATCTGTGTGTATGTCCGAATTGCCGTCAATTAATACTGCGTTAGCTCCAACATTCTTGTCTTCAATAAAACAGGCATTGCCGTTGGCAGGAAATAATGTTGTACTTCAGGTGGGACCACGCAATTTGGAATCACGTGATAATTCATCTATTTTGGTACCTTTACCGAGTACCACCATTTCATCCTTACGGTTTTGTTGCTTTTGTAATAAACGTGGACACACGTTAAATTATTTCCTTAAAAAACGTCGTTCACCTAAACGTTTCTCGTAATTAACACTCCTGGCTGACGTCGTGTCGTGTTTCTTTGTGCGCAGATCCATGGGTTTATGCATTTTACCCTGCACTCGGTTCCAAATTAATTTTCAATGTAGTAACTCATATCGTATTGCATTCTGGATATGTGGTTAACCTTATTAACAAGTGCTTTTTGGGAATCACTTCCAGCAAAGAAACATGGTAGTAAACTTCTTGCATGTATCAATGGAACCACAAAATCTGGGGATCATTTGCCATTTCTGAGATTTTGAGATTTACCATCTTGCTTATTAAAATTGCAAATTATTCCTGGGATGTTACATTTCATGTCGTTTTCTATGGTGTTGGGATCATCATTTTTATTGAAAACCAATGCTTTGCTTGATTATGGAAACCTTCTTTTGCGTTTTCCGTTAACCCTACATGAACGGTGGCATTTTCTCTTGTCGCTCCACCTGTACGTAACATCGACCCAGTTGTGGTTGTACTGGCCTGGAGAATTTTGATTTGTTGCATTTGTCGCCTTTGAGAGGAAAGATCTTACAGGTTATCTCACAGTTTGCTGATACCTGTACCGACAAATTAGGCCTTAACCGAACAGAACATATTCCATACTCTTTCAGATCCTACTCCTTTCAGATCCCCACCGTATAGTTTATAGCCATCTAAATTAGACATTCCTGACAAAAAATTGATGAGATATTGCGGCCGGTGTTATTAAACCGCCAGATAGTCATTTTAGAGCCTTTGTTACTTGGTCCCTAAACCCGACGATGATTGTTATCCATTTTAGAAAATGGAATAAGGACATCCTTCTCGATGCGATGCCGCTGCCCGAAATTCATGCTGCAGCATATTACTTTCGTAATATCAGTTTGTTTACTATGCTTGATTTAATCTAAGCTTATCAGGTTCCATTTTCCAAATCTTCTCAAACTTTCACTGCATTCTTGACCCCCTGTAATCTTTTTCAGTATTATAGAGTTCGTTTTGGACTATCTACTGGAGCACAAATATTATAACGTTTACTATACCCCCGCCGCTATAACGTTGCACTTGACAGCTAGCGTTTAAGTTGGTACACTCGCGAAAAAACAGATGAAAAGCTTCAACCGTTTGACTTCCTAAGCCAATCACAAGGCAGCATTCCGGATGGTCGATGACAAAGCGGAACCGGATCTAGAATCGGCTCTGTTGCCGGATGTAACTATTCCCAACCATGTGCTTCAGTTTGTGAATCTCTAGAAGAGCGTCGAGTTGTTCTTTGCAAGCTACATATTGTTCATTGTTATTTGTTATTTAGATTTGTGGTTATTGTTTGATAGTTTTGTTATTGTTCGTTTATACATTTATTTATTTATATTTATCTATTTTATATATATTTCATTCATATTATTTATTTAAACAAAACTTAAGTGCGACAATGTCGGAAAAACGACGCCGATCGCCGAGTGATGATTCACGAAGTGAAAATCCTTTGCGCCGAGGTGTGCCACTTAATAGCCAGGCATTGGAACTATTATGGAGAACCCGGGAGCTCTTTGAACAGGAAAAGGAATACGTGAAGCTTCACGGAAATCCCTCTATTGCTGCTGATAAAGCCGTACAACGAACTGCAGCAGCTCTTGATTTAAGCACGAGAACTGTTGTTCACAAAGGAGTGAAACTACAAGAGAAAGAGGACAAAATTCCTGAACCATCAGGAACACAACAGGTATTTCTATCAACTCCAGGAAAGAAAAAAAAGAAGCCTCGTCCAGTCACAAATATTGATGCTTTCCAATTAGACGCCATACATAGACACATTTATGCCTGTTATCATAGAAAGGAGTATCCGACCATACCAAAGCTGCTTATATCGCTTATTTTCAATTAACAATAATAATACGAAATAGTTATTATTCAGTGACGTTCGCTACTTACGTACACGTTCTGTATGCGGCTTAGACACGATAGAAATGAGAACAATCACCTGTTGTTTACTAGCCACTCTGGCAACGTCGCAACCACGATGTAGCCAACCTTACGCGAAGCCACACGAACTGTCAAGTGCAACGTTATAGCGGCGGGTGTATACGTAGATATTTTGCAAGAGTATATATTCAAGTTTGTAATTTATTACTTAAATAGGCTCATGATTAATTCACCTGATATACAATTACATCTGCAACGTTTACATTTACGATTTACGTTTACAAAATGCTGGGTTAAAGGCGAGCCGTTTCAAAGTGAAAATTGCCTTGTCACAATTCTCTTTTCTTGGCTGCATTATATCGTCACGGGAGGTGTCCATTGATCCTGCTAGAGCGCTCGCCGTTCGTAATTTTATCCCTCCGCGAACGGCCAAACGTCATTTTTTGGAGTGGTTAAGTTTATCTCAAAATTTATTCCACATTTTTCACACATTGCTTAACCCTTAGCATATTCTTCGTAGAAAGCGAGCAAAGTCCGTTTGAACTCCACTTCAAGAAACAATTTTTGACATTTTAAAGTTTGCTATCATGAACACACCTGTTTGTTTATGCCAGATTTTAGTCAGCCTTTAACGGTGCAAACGGACGCTTTATGTTCTTCCGTCGCCGCCGTATTACTTCAAGTTCCAAAGGAGGCTCGCGACCAATATACTACTTTCTCGAATGCTATCTCCAGCAGAGAGACGATTATCTGTTCAGGAATTCGAACCTTTGGTTATTGTTAGAGCATTTGAAAAGTCCCACCGCTATCTTCAGCATAGACATTTATATTTTGAGCGCGATAATCAGGCCATTACATGGGTATTATCGCATGGCAAAACAACCGAAAGGTTGGCTCGTCGGGCGGTTAAATAGAGTGCTTTTCAGTTCCATGTTATTCATATTAAAAGCTCCCATAATTCTGTAGCAGATACACTCTCAGGTAACTTCAGCGAGGAAACTCCTGATTTGGTTCTCCCAATTCCCCTTTTAGCTCCGGTTGCAGCCTTTTGTTCCTTTCTCAAATGTTTTCCTGAAGTTTTTATTTCTCTTTCCCATCACCAACAAAACGATCCAGAAATACATTTGTTATGGCGCCAGGCTAAGCATGGCCAGGTCTCGCAAGGATATAATTTTCACGATGGCATTTTGTTCACCTATTTGCCACGCTATAATGTATAGCATATACTGTTATCAAAGGCGCTCATTCCGGTTGGGTTGCTATATTTCCACACTTTACCTTTTGGAGCTCACTCTGGTATTTTTAAAACCAAATCTAAAATTCGTCAGTATTTTGTTTGGCATGGCATGTACAAGTACATTTCCCGATTTGTTAGGTCTTGTGATACCTGTCTGTATTCCAAACCTCGAAATATGAGATTTGGGTTTTTATTCCATGGTAACAAAGTACCCTATGGAACCACTGTTCATGGACTAGATCGGTCCTTTGTCACGTACTCCACATGGAAATGCTTATTTGTGCTTCATTTTAGACGCCTTCACAAAGTTTATTTGGTTATATCTTGTTAGAGCAGCTATCGCATTTCAGCCCTTGTCCGTATTGGCCTTAATTTATGCTTCTTTCGCTACTCCCGATATTTTGGTGTCTTATAATGCTTCTTAATTTCGTGCGTATATTTTCCGCATTTTTCTCTTTAACATTAAGTTCGTAACAGGCATTAAATTCTTGCGCATATCATATTATCCCAAAACATCTTTAGCTGAAAGAGTTAATCGCAACCTTGAAAGCATTCTTATTTCACTTCATTCCAGTAACCACACGTCCTGAGATTACTTTCTCGCTGAATTTCAGTTCACACTAAACACCTTCATTCCTGAAGCGCACCGTCAAACGCCTTTTTCCTTAATGTTTATCTTCTCTCCAATTTGCCCTTTAAGTAATCTGTGGAAAAGTTCTCATCTACTTCCAGATACTTCTGGTTCCAGAGAGCTACATAATGAACAGGAATCGCAGTACCTCTTTACAGGACGATTTCCATCTTAGGGCAGCTCGTTATAATCAACAACGACTACCGACGCGTTTCATGTGGGTTACTTGGTTTTCTTACGCACGCACGCCCAGAACGATGCCGCTTTGGCGTGCGCTCATAAACTTGCTCCGCGTTTTGCAGATCCGTTCCAGATTCTTACAATTATTAATAGTGTTTCCTATTTATTACAGGACTGTTCTGTAGTCGCTCGGAAGACGGCCCATGCTTCACAACTGAAGCCTCTTATTATCAATTAATGTTTCTCTTTAGCTCGGCTTCCAGCACCAGCGCACCGGGTTTCATTCGCATTCTCGGTGATGATTCCTGCTCGTTCCTTTCATTAGGAGCTCGTCTTCTCGCGAACGAGCAGAGACCCATTTTACCTGCTCTCTGCCTTTCCTCTCTCTCTCTCAATTTGCTTCTTTTTGGAAGCTGCTTTTTCTTTCCTGCCTTCTGTGTTGTATATGTTTTGTGTATTTGTTTCCTCATGAACTTCTCTCTCCATTAGGTTTTTGTATTTGTGTAGTAGTTCTCTAGGTATAGTTTGTGGAGGGGCCCATTGCTTTTCGTGTGAACCATTTCTCACCGAAGGCCTGGCCCTGCATATCTATTCCTTTATATGCGTCTTTTAATATGCGTGAATGCGACGAGTTCCTTTGTATGATCACTTTCATATATACTTTACAGATATATTTTTATGCCATGTTATAATTATTATTAGACAGGAATGCTTACTTTACGTTTGTATATACATAGCAGCATTATGCAATTGGGAAGATTTCCCTTTGAAATGTAACACTTTGTTATTATATTTTATGTCTACACAATTTAAACCTAACTTTTACTTGTTAAAATGTTTGCTCGCTGCAACTTCTAGCTGTTATAAATAACCTTTACTATATCTTTTCATGTTATTGTTGAGCCAAATCTTTTACTGTGCCTCTAGTATTGGAATGTTCTTTTTTATGTTACTTTAGTTTATATACTATATTTTATTAGCTCGTATGCTTTGCACTGTTTTATTATTTTAGGCTGTATCAGACCATGCTTTATATCTCCCCTCACATATTTTTTGAGTGAATCTTTCTCGTAGCTTGTTATATTTTATCTTGCTTTTACATGTTATGCTCTAAGCGCCACTTTCATGTTTATTGCGTTTTCGCATGTTGATTACATCCTATTGATGTCCTCTGTGTATCTTTTATGTTCCATCTGCTGGGAGTCAGTGGGTCCAGTAATACCTCTGGCTGCCACCCCGGTTCTGCGGAAGGGGGATGTGTTGACGTTTTGACTTGTTACCCTCAACATTAGACCCAAGGTCCAGTTCTCCGTAGGCCGAGAGAGGTTGGATAAAAGACCGTGTGCTAGATCAAGTGACTAGCAACAGCATGGCGATTGGGGATTGGGCAACGCAGAACCAATGAGACGAGTGCATCTCTAGCAGTGGAATTTTCGAGGCTGACTGGCAAAGAGAAGACTCCCAGGGTGAGCGATGGGATAGTCAGAGGAAAACCGGGAAGTGGACAGTGTAGTACGAAAATGGGACAACATTCCCGTAGGACGAGCTGGTTCACCGTGTCAACAAAAAATTTTCGGCCTTTGTCTAAATTCTCCATAATTTCATCATATTTCGATGAGTACATATCCAAAATTCCACTTGTTTAGAGAGCTAAGTTCAATAAACGAGACATACATGAACGAGAGAGATTCATTCAGAACGTAAGGGTAGTTCAGAATGATGGAGTAAGAGATTCAAATAATTTTTTTTTCGGTTCTGCACTGGAATTTATTAATGGTCAGACATTAGTACACGCAGATAAACTGTATGTTTATTAAGTAAAAAGTTAATGAAAATGATGATACTCTAAAGTTAAATCTAATGCTTATGAACTAGACAGATACACGTAATACTGTCAAGAAGAAAGGACACGGTAAGCTCCTATGATGTAAAAGGGTGCAGAGTATTCTCAAGAGAGACGATGTTGATATAGTTTTTGGGAAATTATGTAGAACAGGATTTTACTAAAACGAACCAAGATGAAAGCTTATATCTCAGTCGTAACCAAGATGTATTGTAAACAACTTAAAGGATTATGTTGTAACTTATTGAGCTAAATTAAGACAATGCATTTACAAAAACTAACTTTTGTTAAACACGTTTGTTCTGTCGTGTATTTGCATTTCCTCGGTTAGGACTCTATTCATGTCCTTCAACTGAGCTCCGGTCAGGTGTCACGGCTTTCACTTAGTGACCCAAATATATATAATTTGTAATGAGACGCGCAGCACAGTCCACAACACAAATCGATTAGAATAAAGATAGACAATTGTGGGTCGAGAAAGTCATGTGAATGTAGCTCACCAAAGTTTTACTTTCTTTGCTACTTAGGCGGAGAAAGTATTTCACTCTACCCCAAAATTCGATGATTAGATTTCACCGATATACAGAATTTGAGGCCCCCTGAATCCAAACAGCAGTTTTAGAAAAAGGTTCATGTGTGTGTATGTGAGTGTCTAGCTGTGAAAAGTGTAATTGAAAGTAAAACTCGATTAAACACCAAACTTGGTGTTTGAGTACAGCGTCTTCGAAGGTTGCGACACGAAGAGTTTCCAGAAAATTATCCATCGCAAACTGCTATACGGGCGCAAATTTTTGTGTATTCAGTTTTCTCAAAGATTTTCATTAGAATACCATACCTTTAAGATATTTTCATGACAAAAGAAATATTCATCCGTCCGTCCGTCCTCCGTCCGTCCGTCCTCCGTCCGTCTATCCATCCGTCCATCATCTACCTAGCACCTGCCTGCCTGCCTATCCATCCATACATCCATCCATCCATCCATCCATCCATCTGTCTATTCATTTATCTGTCTATCTGTTCTTGTGTCTATCCTATATATTCCGAATTTTCTGGGAGTAGCCTTTGAGGTGCTCTTCATTCATTTGTGTAACAGGTAAACGGTAAGAGATAGACAAAATTTTACTACCAAAAAATGTATACCGTGTTAAGGAATACAGCTCATGTCAAATAGAAATTTTTGTGGCGTTAAACATTTCCGAGATATCCTTTGTTATTAGTTTTAATTTTAAAATGCTTATGCTTTTATTTTTTCTGCTACTTACCTCTAGTAATTAGCGGGAATTATTGATTCCATCCAAAAATCAGATACCGAAGTTTCATTTATAGAAAAGGTGAGTGTGTGTGTGTGTGTGTGTGTGTGTGTGTGTGTGTGAGTAGCATGACCAAAAACGAAAAGCCGTTTAAATACTAAACTTGATATATCAGTTCAACGACTTTCAAGATTGTGACTCGAAGATTTTCAAGAAAATTCCGCACCCGAAGTTAGAATGGAAAACATTTCGTTATTTTTTATTTTTTTCAAAAATGGCTCCAACCATTCTGATTAAAATACCACAGGAATAAGATGTGTATATGGCAGATAAAATGTGCATTTTTAATTCTCTGGGAGCAGCGTCTGAGGTTCCTTTCATTCTGAATGACGTTTGTGTAAATGATACACTTTATACAAAATATGCAGATCTCGTTAAAGCGAACGGTATATGTGAAATAAGCTTTTCTGTGACTTTAAATATTTGCGAGGAACTTTTTGTCGAGAATTTTCCGAAGTTGAGACACGAATATTTTCAAGAACCCCCCCCCCCCCCTCCGCTCAAACTACCCTTTACATGGAAAATATTTCCTTACTTTTTCTTCCCCGTAGCGATCCTGTTGAAGAAATGCTTATAGTTGTTGAGTGTTACTGTGGTAATATAATTTCGATTGCACGCAAGAACATGGAGTAATTAATTTACATAGGGAGAAGAAATTCTTTGGAGGTTGAGGAGACGATCAGGGGTTTATAAAGCTTGTCACTATACCATCCCCCGACTATAAGTTGGTAGGTGCAACTTATTTGACAATCGAATTTACATAACAGGAAGATCCTTCTGCAAGACCAGTAAGTATATCTAATATAAAACATCACTGAATTCTGGTGAAAGGAAGTACACCAATCAGTACCGTGGACAGTAATATCCTGTTTGGAACATTTTCCACAAGCTGGACTTCACCAACTTTTTCCAATTGGCCTACCACATACTAGTCAAGAACTCATAAAAAACCATGGAACTGAGAAATAACATTTTAAGTCTATTTTTTGTTTGTCTTTCATGGTTTTGCAATCACAGAAAATATATTGACAATTAAGAGCATTTTTCTTATAAAGGATTGTTTGGGATGGCAGAATTCTTAGAAAAACTTCACCTTACAGCGTTAAAAACGTGGGTATAGGTACAAAATTTGACATTTATTCCATCTTTTGTTTTTGTGATATTCTGTTTGTACCTCGTCCACACATACATTCTCTCTGTCGCTCTGTCTCTCTCTCTCTCTCTCTCCCTCCCTCTGTTTTACTCACGGGTTTGTTACTAAAGGAAATGGTTTTTTGAAGTGGGATGTCAAAAATGGTATTTGATGTGAAATCCTGATATTATCGAGTTTTTGAGTGAATTGCAATATGCTATATATTTCAGGTAAGCAGCACAGATACTAACAATTAAAACGCATAAGAAACGTTAGCTTTTCTGAGACATATCTATCATCTTGACACGCATACTAATATAGCATATACCTTTCACAGAATTTCAACTGCTCCGTTGTCACGCAACAAACCAACTTTTAGAGTCCCTACACAAAGCAGGCAACAGCCAGGTGTACATAAGGTTTTAACAATCCGCTCGCTAACTGCGTAGTAAATTTTATTAACAGGGTTGTTCCTCGTTTGTATGTCTGGGAGTGCTGGACAACTGTCATGGCAGTAATGAGCTGCCGACCATCTTGTAATTGCCCACGTTTCACGGAGTTATGAGTCCCCTTCAGGACGTGTTGTCTCGCTCTTAGGGTCCTATTTGCTGTCATGTTAAGATACCTTAAGGACATTGCATTTCCAATGTAGATTACCTCCGTGTACATCACGCTGAAAACCTAATGTTTTTATTTGCACTGTTTAGAGGCATTCATTAGCATGACAAATGCAACGAACGTATAATCGTGATGCCTGCGAGAAGATGGTTTGAATCATAAAAGATAGATGCCTACGGAGTAATGTTAATCAGCATTGTTGTCAGTGGCATCATTAATATCAATAGTTCAAAAAGAAATCATTACAGCCATTTTAAAATAGATGTCTCTCTCCCCTTGTTGGTGTAAAATGGTCATATAATCATTTTCTAGAGCTCCCATTTATCTTCAAAAAACAAACGCAAGATAACTTACATGTCTGGACCTACGCCTCATTAAGCATCATCAATCTGCATCATTACATCCATCGTCTTTGTTAATCTGAGGTAGATCTTTAGAGATCTGACAGTATTGGATTCCGGTCTGCAAGCCCTAAAGAAACTGAATGATTTTCTCTTTAAATACGTTTAACATTTCATTTACATTTTATTGTAAGTTAATATATTTATAATGCATGTCTGTTCAATACTTATATTCTAGCGCATATAGGTGTTTATGAATAATTTCATTGTACACATGTTTAAAACTAGAGGTACACTCTATACTCTCGGTACTCGGTAGCATCTAACTACTTTGAAATAAACCTTCGATACTTTTAAATTTTTAAGCTTTTGCATTATTGAAAGCTTTTGCGTTTAGCTTTATACTAGATAACAAATGAAAGGAGTCTAGACTTCACGTTATTGCCTCGCACGTGCCCCCAAATTGTTGCTGGGCTATAGTTCTTGATAAACCTTGACTGCGTTTCCTGTAGGTGAATCAAAGAAACATTCTATAGACTCTTATGTCTAAATGAGAACATGCAAAACAATTGGGGACGGTACTTATGTAACACAGTGTTAACTCACTTGTGAATGAAGCTGATTTAGTTGCACTAAATCGCGTTTCTGCAATAGCCTGGCTTGGTGACTCACTTTCAGTCTATACATTTACCTACTCCAGTGACCAAAATCTGTGAATCCAGCACAAACCAATCAGGATTTAAGGCATCAGATAACAGAGTGCATGGAAATATTTGTACTTTCCTTCCATCTGTCAATTCGGGTAATAAAGTTAGTTAGTCATACTCGGGTCACGAGCATAGCTTACAGGCATACGTAAGATTAATTTCCATAATATGGATAGAAAATCCTTTAAAACAAGTTTTCAGCACAAAATATGTTACCTAAAAAGGGAAGCAAAAACTATTATTATTAATATTATTACTATTATTATTTATATTATCATTATTACTATTATTATTGGCCCTAAAAATAGGGGATATATAACCCTTGGCGTTATCACGATAAAAAATGCTGCCACTTGGAGAATGTCAAACAGAAACAACTTCGGAATTAGCATACACTGCAAAATTGGTTACATGCCTTTATACACAGAAATTCAGTGAACAAGCTCGCCTTTACAGTTGTTTATGAAGTGAGTACCGAGTATCGAGTATCGGTGCTCAAAAATCAGCATAAGTAAGTGTTATCGTCCCATCATTATTTAAAATGCATTTGCATTTTGTGTGATATGTGCCGTTGTTAAATAAACGGAATGCTCAAGAACCTATAATACGCATGTTTTAGGTGCACATGCACTCGGACGAAAATGCATCATGACAGTATAGTATTGTAAAGTAATGATCGCCCGGCTAAGCACTGTATATTAACATAGTAATTTCAAATGAAATTCAGCAGCATTATATTTGCAATTAGCAACCCTAGCAAACAAAAACAAGCCAAATAAGAAAGAGTTTTGAAACGGACAGATATAGCGAATCAGATAGCCGCTCGCTGATATTATCGCCCGATGTGCAGGTTTTACAGGAAAGAAATTCGAAGAGAAAAGACATGTTGACCATCGGAAGCATTCTAATGCGGGGATTACAATGAACTTTACGTAACGTGGCGGGATGTAACATGAAGTTAAGAAATGCTGCCTAACTAAAGGTATAATTTGGATGAACTTAAGTAACGGGAATGACTCTTTATTGGTGGTTGTTTTCATTACTTCACCCTGCTGCTTCAAACCGATTGGTTCTTTAATTACCACATGGCTTCAAACTTAACGTAACTGTAGGAAAGAATTTGAAATTGCCAAATTCTTAAGTTACATCGCTTTGAGCTAAATCACCTTAATTCATCCCTTAATAACTCCATTTAATACATGTCATATTTGTACGTTACGTCACGTGAACTTAAGCCACGTTACCTTAAGTTAATCGTAATTCCAGTTTAAGGAAGGAATAGTATATTTTACCATCCGTGTTGAATGTTCATTTTTTAACTGTCAAATGTCAATTAGATTTATAAATAATAAACCTACATATGCGTGAAGTAAATGTATTATGGCGGCATTAAATTCAGGTAAGAAGTTTTATTTTAAATTAATAAAACATATAATTGTTTGTAAGTAAACCAACTAATGATGTGGAAATATACAAAGATTTAATCAAACACAAATGGATGTAATTATTACCTAAGGAAATTCCCCTCTGAAAGCCACAACCCGAGTAGGAAAATCTCATCGCTCAAAATCATCGCACAACGAACACACATCCCGTAATTAACGCAGTATTAATTAATTCACAAAACAATACTTTTTAATTAAATAAACTGCACCAGAAATTATAATATAAATTTTATTTTAATACGTACACAACTATGACAGGTTAACATTTATTCTTTTCATATTATATAATTCACTTGAAAGTTATTCTAATCTCAACATTACATAATTCACTGTATATTTTAGCGAGAAATGATTGTAAATTAAATAATAAGTGCTTCTTACACACCAAAATAACAAACGTACTCAAGTGTTTAGCTGTGGTAACCTGTTCTTCATGAAAAGAAGAGAAGATTCGCAAAAATTGAAACGTGACCGTCAGGTGCCATACTTGTGTAAGTGTGAACTCATAACGTACAATACTTCGAAAACAGCTAACGCCACAAAAAAAAGATTGTTTGAACAATTTGGGTACATTAAGCACGTCAAGATTCTTTCCCCCTTTTTC
The DNA here is from genome assembly GCA_030765065.1 of Deroplatys truncata. Classification (NCBI taxonomy): domain Eukaryota; kingdom Metazoa; phylum Arthropoda; class Insecta; order Mantodea; family Mantidae; genus Deroplatys; species Deroplatys truncata. Next base: position 206,145,423 of record CM060981.1, read on the forward strand.
ATATAATTTCTAAAATTGCACAAAATTCAGAAAATATGAAGATAAGTAAACTGGCTTTTCGCAGAAAATTCAAGATATAATACATTTAAGTTGTCATATTAATATCTCACAAAATACTATATTTTAGATAAAATCGTTCGCAATTTCTTTAAATTACGAAAAATGTTGCTCGTGGAGGGTAAATTGTGTTGGAGGAATTTTTATTGAAATCTTAGACCAGCAGGCTTACACAGCATATGACTCAAGTATGAAATTTGGTACTCATCAAACACTTCGTTTTGTCAGTTATGCTGTTCACACACACACACACACACACACTCACACACACACACATGCACACAGATATCATTTTCTGATATTTTTTTCGGCTCAGGGAACCTCAAAACATGCATTTGGTTGAAATCTCAATATAGAATATTGTACTTCCTCTGCATTAGATTGGTAGATGGTAGAAAAAGTAATAATAAAAGTTTTGCGTTTTATCTCATTTATTTTGGTTTGTATTCCAAAATCCTCTTGAAAAGTCGAGATTCGTACCAGTATTTTCTTTCATATTCCTTTATTTTATCATTTGGTCGATTAAATACATTCAATTCCCCTTTTCTGCCAGCAGACATTTTGCTTGCGTAAATTTCTGTATATCTCAAGAATCTCCCTTCTGACATTTTTTATAGTCCTTTTGCTAACATATAAGTATTGTGAGTCGTATAGCATAAAATGGGGTGGAGTAGGGAATTTAATGCTAGTCCTAGTTTTATTAATGAGAGTACTCTTGGTGTTCTGCTTATTTGCATAATGTGTGTAATCTCAACTATACACCCTAAATGACTGGAGGTTAGATTAAGACAAATTTATTATTATTATACTATTACTATTATTGTTATTTCTTTTTACTGGTTAAAGGTTTTCATTTATTTGTTGAAAGAATTAAATTAAATACCAGACTCATGATTCGTTCTTAGAACAGTAACTATGATAATACCAGCGCAGAAGCAGTCAGCCAGTCAACAGAGATAACTTGAAGTCACGTGTTTTAATTTGTGTAATAGAAAGCAGTAAAGTATAACAATATTTAAAGAAAGCAATGGTTTCTCCTCTAAATCTAAGTATAAATTTGGCAGTTACCTTAATAAAATTAAATGAAAATAGGCTCTCATAACGCAAAAAGGTGAAACAGAATTGTTCGAAACAGAAAAATGTGAGCACTAAGAACACAAACCTTATTTATTGCTATGAAAATAGGGATGCTATGCAGTATTTGACTTTAACTTCGGAAAGCTGGAAATAAATAGTTGAGAATAGATGTTCACCTCTGAGCATGAGCTGGATTCACAGAAATGAGCGGGTCTCGTCTTCAGTCATACTAAATTGGTCTGTCTAAATAGTGAAGTTTCAATGAATCAGTACATAACTAATTTTTCTAGTATTGTATCCAAATAAATTCTACGAAAAATGTATTTCATAAACACAGTTGAATGAGGGAATTCTCCTGCTTCAAATACCAGAAATTGAGCTATTTTTGGCAGAGCGAACTGTCTACATTCTCAAAAGGTATCAGGTAGAACTTCCTTAACGTGCGAGGAAGAATGAAAGGGTAAATGAAAGCATAAACAGAAATTTCAAAACAGTAGATTATGATACAAGTAGTAAAAGCAGGGTTTTATTTTGCGAGTCGGATTGTTTGCGAAACGAAGACCGTAGGCCGAGTTTCACAATTCTACGACAAAATAAAACCACTTTTAATACGTGTGACATATACTATTGTTTTTAGACAGCGCTCAATTTGTAAAATATCAATAATATTGTATTGATTCCTGAAACTAACAGAGATCAGTTTAGAACGCGTTCTTTAAACAAGAGAAATAACAATAAAAAAGCGATATCTCAGATGTTTTGTTGATTCACTAGAAGTCATTTTCAGTGAAATTATTTTCACCATTGCGTTACAACAGGCAATGAAGCGATTAACTGTTATATCATGTTGCTTTCTGGTTCTTTTGGGTAAGTACTTCTAGTGTTATTCTTTCTGCTGCTTCTGTAATTTTGGTTCTTCCATTTCAGTTTCTTCTGAATTAATAATTTTCGCATTTAATCTTTATGTAGGTTAGATAAAGTAGCAACGTTTTAGATAAAAAAAAAGACTGTCAACATAACGTATAGGTTAACTTTACAACGAATTGTGATAAATGGAAGTATGACGATTTGTATTGTAAACTATAATCCGAGCACCATAAGAAATGGTGAAACGGCATGTGAAACGACATAATGAAAAGTAAAGCCTAATCAAACCAAGTCAAGTTATTAAACATGTGCAAATACAAAAGATAATAATTACTACACAGGAAGGGAAATTGTTACTTTATTCGGATTACACCAACACTCTTTTGCGCTCATTTTCAATTTTTATTATGACTTTAAAGTCATATTGGGCCGTGAGCAAATGCATTAAGTGAACGCTCAAATGAAGTCTGGTGTCTATAGAGTATAGAAAAAAAGAAAAGAACCTCCTTAACTCGGATTCGACACTAATTTTTTCCTCTTCTACAAATTATATATTTAAGATAGAGTAAATATAGCAACCGAAACAATAATGTAGGTATACATGGTGATAATTTACCGGAAATATGCATGTGGAAGGCCTCCGAATCCAAAATGACAATTTTAGAAAAAGGTTCCTGCGTGTGTGTTTTTGTGTCTGGCTGTATGGAGTCAGTCAATATCTCTGCGAATAGTGTAACAAAAAAGCGAGAAGTTGGGTGGGTACCAAATTTCATTCAGATTCAGATGACATTGAATCGTTTATATGCAACAATTTCGTTACTTGTGCCCCGTTCCGTGCTTACATATTCGTTAAATGTTCACTAAAGTTGTTTAACGCCACTGTTTATGCCAATGATAAACAGAATTTCAGTGAGTGTACTAGACGTTATGGCTTTTATATTATATATCATTAATATGAAGAATGTTCCGGCTAGCTGTATGTGTGATCGAGCAAGTATCTTTTATAGGGGATGGTGCGTGAAAAATGTGAAGTTGACAAATTATAACACATCGGCAAGTATATTCCTATGACAGTCTTTAATATACATTGTTCTACGATTATTACAAGTATATGGGGTAAGCTGTTGTGATTGCTCTCCGTTGCCTTGCGAAAACGACTAAGTCCGCTATCTAAACTTTTACTGAACTTCACCCGTACATAAAATTTAGTCCAGCATGAACCTATTGTTTTCCTCTAACCAGTTGTATTATTTAAGTCGCATTTCCTACATAATTACTGGTAATTGTTAAAGCACTGTACGCGAGCATACCTTACAGCGATCTGATCTTCTCCATGTCTAAACTTGCACTGACTGTATTCCGTTGAAGAGTTTAGCCTGACTTCACTAACTTACGTTTAATATTTGAACATTTACTCTTACATGTTTCTGGTTGGCTCTCTTAAATAATTCAAACCTATCTCCCAGCTCCACTATAAGCTATTTAGAATGTCATATGACTTTGCTACAGTTACTAAGCGCGTTCCTTTTCACCCGCCGCTTTTATTTTATTTTATTTATTTATTTTTTTGTGGTTCGCATACATTTTTCTCCAATGACAATACAATTTAATGTATTTCGGCTGGCTTTGACACGGTATCTTCCTGCACAACAGCGAACTCATAGTATACTTCCTTACTAACGTACATTTACAATATTTCTCTGAAATTAAAAATAAATACTGCTCACTGCTACATAAACAATAAAAATGACAGAAAATTAATTGACCTGTGAGTCATCGATATTTATAATTATTGCTTGAGCTGAGGCGTTGTTTAATTAATGCATATGTGTGAAAAATACTACCTCACTTGTATTCTCTAAAATAATTCCTTTCTAATGATTTTAATCATATGATTAACATATGATATGTTTGAAACTTTAAAAAGCGATTAAAATGCATGTCTAGAATCATTCGTAACTAGCTTGTAAATCCCATTTCATTCTTATTCAATTTTATAAAAGACGAGAAACCACAACAAAATTTCTACACACGAATGCAGAGGTCATTAACATATACAGTTTTTGTTGAATAAGGTTTTTTTTTAAATGCAACTGTTTCCGAATTTTTCTTTGTATATTTACAATTCACAAAGTTAACACTACTCCAAAACTTAATGTAATCCGTCAGAATGTGCGATTCTTCTTCTTTCGCATGGGCTCATGAGTAACAAGAAGTAGCTTACGAAATAAACAGTTGAGTTTTATTGCATGCAATCAAGTCCGTATTATTTCTAGGAGAAGTGTATCATAGTTATCGTAAAGGGAGTATAAGAATAATTTTTTACACATTTAGTCTGAAAATAGAACAAACCCAGTAGCCTTGTGCTGGGAATCACTTAATAGACCCTTCTAACCGGATTACGGATAAGAGTCGCAAGTCACAGAAATTTACACAAAAGCTGTATAAACATACTTGCTTTAATTACCTATACTACAATAAGTGCTAAAATGGTTACCCAGGTTGCAAAAGCCCAGTTTTTCTTCAGTCAACACACTGCGCTCATGAACTGGTCTTTTATTCAAAACGACTACTTGTGTTTTATTAATTCACCATACTGTGAATAGTTGCCTTGCTGGGAATTACAACTTCTGGAAACTTAAGATGGAAAATTAGGAAAGCACTCCTCCCTAAGCTCGTAAAAATTCGTTTTTGTAAAGCATTCACCTGACCTTCTGTATGCTGCACAATGACTCAAAGTGAGTTTAATCAGGCTTTTTATCGTGATTTCTTTATATGAACATTTAATCTTAGGGACCATAACGCATAATCATTTTTAATAGTTTCCAAGGATGTACTAAATTTTGCAGTAAAACACAATTGTAAAATGATCAATAGGTTATTTGTTTCTAACGTTTTACTTCTAAAAACCTTTAACGTTCGTTTAACAACTGGGGTCTTAATAAGTTATGATTCACACTTTCTGTATATTAGAGTACCTAAACTTCCTTTGCGGACACTTAGCAGGTTTTCTTTGCCCTTCTAATGTTCTCTCAAATGTTCTCATCTATAAGCATTTTCCCTCCACACTCTCACAGATATGCACACAAAAACATACGACACCAGTTCTAATCTGCTACTAAATTGGAAAAGAATTGCAGCACATAATCGCCGCCAATATTCCTCAGTGAAATCAACTCGACAACCAATTATACTAATAATACAAGTGGACACAATACAGCACCCGGACGAAGATGCAGGAATAAGGCGATATGTAAGAAGTTCGGTATTTGTATATAGTTTCAAATGCGGTTTAAAACATACACACGCAAACAGATTGGTGGAAGAATTCAAGATTGTAGAAAACATACAAAACTCAGTGTTAGCAGTTGGTGTACATAATGCATAATCATATAATGGATGAATGAGGGTTAAGGTATTATGCCTTAATACAGAGAAAGATCTCAATACGTAAATTGATAAATGCTATGGGCACCTTACAACTCTTACATTCATCTCTCACAGGTTTACAGAAAAATGCTCGAAGAAAGAGACTTTTTCCAACCATGCGTTTTCCTGTGTACGTGGGGAGATAAATGGCGCTTATGGTGTTAGATCATGGCTGCCCTACAGTGGAATGCATGATTAGTTCTCAAGCCGGGAGAAAAGTTCTTTGGTGTGTTTACGTAAATGTTTTAAAGTTTGATGAAAGCATACATAATTGAAATACCATTGTTATAACTTTCCCAATTCGGAGGTCCCGGTTTCGATTGCCAGCTAAGACGGTGGAAGTTTTCTTTGAATAGAATCTTTCTCTACCCTCCGCAGAGTCTGGGAGTATGCATGTGGGTGTGGTTGTGAGTGTTTTCTGATCAACGAGTTGTTTCTGAAGTCAAAAGCCTCCTATCTGACTACAGAAGTTAAAGGATGCTAAACAAATGACACAATTATAAATTTTTTAAATATTAAATTAATAAATTAAAAATCAGTTACCAGGAGTAAAAAGTTTCATGTTTGTACCTAGCCGTATAACGAAAACAAATAAAAGCAAAATGACCATTGTTATTTCATTTTAAGGAAACGTAATCAAGCAGAGTATATTGACTTCATTCAAACTCACAATAAAAGAAATAAAATGATGTATACTCTTAATAACCTTGTTCACAGCGGGACACCACAGGTATTTGAAGCATGTGTGAGGTCAATTCTTCAAGATGCTGTTTCTCTGTCGCATATAGGATGTAAATTGTAATGTTTATGTAATAAAATGGCAAATTGTGGCGAAACGAAGCTTTAAAGAAAGACACTAAGCTTAACAAAAAGTGTAGATTATTTGCTCTTCATATTCTTCAGTAAAACTTGCCTCAACACATTCTATATATGAATTACAATGCACGAAAACTGTTTAGCCTTCTTTTTCTGCTTACGTTAGTGTTCACAGACTTAAGCAATATCATAATTGTTCATTTGTCTCTGTATAGGATCACCTCTCTACTCCCTTGGAATAATACACTTTGCGCAAAAACCGACGTCACTATGTAACCGCCAACTGCCTGCTTGTTCTAATATAAGTAAGCATGAGCATTGTTATGGTTCTTTGAAAAAAGAAAGAAGAAAACTCATACCTACATGTTCAGGAAAACAGGATAAAGTTCTTTCTTAGCTAGCACACAATAAATTCCACAAATTAGTACCAAACTCGATGTACCATATAAAATGAGAAGCAGAAAAGAGAAAGTATCATAAACGGATTAGTCTCGTAATAACGTCACTTTACACCCATCGATATTATCGCAGGAGTCTACAAACGGTGCAGACAGAAAGGAAAAGAGGGAGAAAACAAGAAAGAACGAGAAAAAAAAGCAAACAAAAAAGAACGTTTAAAATCATGGCCGACCCGCGTCTTCTCCATTTGGGTTGTTCAACATTTAAAAGAGCCATAAAAGTTTCCAAACTTGTTTAAAATGTGAGTCATTTTGTTGAAAGAGTCAGTGTCGGAATGGTTCAGCATCACTTTTTCCTCCTAACAACTGAAGACAACTTGTTTGGTGATTTTCACGTGTGTTGAATCTCAAGTGAACAGGTTTTGTGGAAGCAAGCGCGTACACTCAGGTGTCAGATCTGGAGTCGCTGTGAATTCATGCATACACAGGAAAATGTATTTGAGAATGGAAATGGTTGCACTAATACCTATTATTGGTGAATCTTTTGATCCAATGATAACAGCCAGAGAGCAAAGAAAATATTTCTCATCTCCCCTTAGCCACGTCTTAAGGATAAATGAAATTAAATCCTACGTTTCGAAAGTTTGTAACCTTCCTCTTCATAAATCTGTCGCCAGACTTCAATCTGGCCACGAAGCTTAGGCCTCATTCACAATAAAAATTAACCGTAAGAATAACGTAAACATAAAAGCTAAATGATATGTATTGTAAGGGAACCATTCACAATGAATCATAAACATAAACGTTAAATTAGATGTAAACTAAGAAGCTTGCAAGACCCAAGCATTTAAGTTGACGTCTACATCAAACATCAGAAACTAGCCAATTACTGGGCGGTTCTCATCACGTGATCATTCTGTTATTCTCCATAGATTTTCCGTCGCCGTGTGTTGACTCGCTAGCACACATTCTGTGTAAGAACACGGGCCAGGAATCGCTGTGGTGTCTATAAAAATTGCAGCAAAACAAATTGTTATTGTAGGTGATGCTTTTTTGTGAGTTTAACATTCTTTAACTAGGTATGTAGCACTTGCTCATTTTGATACAAGTACACAACCTCTTTTGTTCGATGGTCGCTTCGCAGGTCGCCAGATTAGCTCAGTTATTTAACGCTCTCTTGCGATTGGCTGTTGCTTAATTTTGCATTTGTGGATGTGAATGACAGCACATCAGCATAAGTTTATGTCTAAGTTTTACATCTCATGTTAATGCTTAATTTTCATTGTGAATACATCATCCTAATGGCCCATTACGCCATCTGATTGTGATTTTCATTTAGGAGGGGTTTAAGAAAATGCAGCAATTAGGATTTTTCAAATAGTTTCTTACTGCTGGGAATGAACCAGAATAGTGGTTGTCATAGCTGTTGGATTTTATGCACCATCAATTAAGATTAAAGGTCTTGTTGAGCACATGTCTAAGAAGCCTTCCAGGGGAAGATTTCCTTTTTCTTCGCTCCCTTTAAATTACGAATACCAGAGAAGTTCATTTGAACTGATCCCTCCATTATATTCACTTTTAGAGGCTCTGAAGGCAATGAAAACAAGGATGTACAATTTTTGCCATGCAGAAATAATCTCTTATGTAAAATACAAAGGGGAAAGGAATAAGGACTACTGCTAAGGTCATGCGTGAGCATTTAATTGGGTATTTCACATGATTTTATTAAATTAAGAAAATGTACCATTAAGAACTTTAACATACTTATGTTCAAACCGGTTGCATTCTCAGATTTGTTTCAGAACTATTTGCCAAAGGTGGTCTGAACTATTCTTATTGTTTTGATAATAAACCTATGTATAACTTTTAACCATACAACACTACATTGTAATTGTTCATTTCCAAATCCATACAAGGTGGAAACAGAGCTTTTATCGTGTTATTTTAATGATATTTTTGCATCAATGAATTCATGTTCATTTATTTAAATTTAAGTATATAGAGTGTACGCGCTTTCATAATACACAGGATAGTGAAGAAAGCAACAACAAAAAAGAAATAAAAAAAACAACAGACTCAGTGCAATGAAAGGAGTAAGATAAATATAATTAAATTTAGTAGCTTAAATAAATACAAAATACAAAACATGAAACAACGGTAAACCTTATTACGATATACTGTTGTGCTATACAATATAATGCCTAAAGAATACTAAACGAAAATAAATCACTGCAACACAAGACCATATACTTTTTATTAACTTTGCAACGCTTATTGGTGCCCTATAGTTGTGCTGATTGTAGATTAATTTTATTATCATGTAAGTGTGTATGACTTGACACATATGCTCAGGGTTATGTCCAACGGTAATTGTGAAATATTTATAATGGGCAAAATAATTGTTAAATAACCCATAGCATACACACAGGCACACTCACATTCACATCCCAAATCTCGGCATACGAAGAAAACATCACATTTAAAGAAAATTTTCTCGAACCTAGACGGGAATTAAAACCGCGATCCCCCGCAGAGCTGGCAGGTGCTCTATCAACAGAGCTACGGGACCAGTCTGTAATAATAATAATAATAATTGAAATAATACATTGTATTATAGGTTAATAACATTAAGATAAATCGCTAATCCTTGTCCCTGCTCACCCTGCCCCTATTATCCTGCCTCTCCATAGGCAGAAATTTCTTTATTTGATTTCCGTGTCTGCCAGTGGCGCCCAACATGCTATTCAATGTAGCAACGGATCATAGTAAACACTTAGCTCCCACTTCTTCACTACCCGTATAGATCGCCAACGTATACATCCAGAATTCCTCCTCCTCCTCGCAAATCGAAAGAATCTCGAATAATTTCTTTCAGCAGTTTCTATCATCCACTACGCACAAAGTTTAGGATACGCGTGCTGCCATCTAATGAATTCGGCCCCTATTTTGACACATTGCTCTGAACTCGGTTTCATTTTACTTCTTGCTGAACCTCCAATGATGTTGCGTAATTGTTCGTTGCTTGCTATATCCTCAGGCGGTTCTTATAAGCCTCATCCACATACTTCGTCTATTTCTCTGACCTGCTGCCTAAATATAGGCCATTTATGTGGCTGCTAAATCTTTATTATAATTTAGATGTATATGTCGATTTAACTCCCAATTTCAACTTTTTATGGTAGCAGACCGCCCGGCCTAGGCACATCAGCTCTATTTTAAGTAGCAAGCTTAGCTGTTTGCTGGACATCAAACCCCTACATCTTATCACGTCACTATTTACATGTGCCGATTACACATACACACACAGTATCACTGTGATACATATCTACACTATGTGATCAAAATTATCCGGACACCTCCACAAACATATGATTTCCATCTTAGGTGCATTGTGCTGCCACCTACTGTCTCGTACTCATTATCCGCGACCTCAGTAGTCATTAGACATCGTGAAACAGCAGAATGGGACGCTCCGTGGAACTTCACGGACTTCGAACGTGGTCAGGTGATTGGGTGTCACTTGTGTCAGAAGTCTGTACGCGAGATTTCCACACTCCTAAACATCCCTAGGTCCACTGTTTCTGATGTGATAGTGAAGTGGAAACGTGAAGGGACATGTACAGCACAAAAGCGTACAGCCGACCGCCGACATTTGAAGAGGGCCGTAAAGAGTAATAGGCAGACATCTATCCAGACCATCACACAGGAATTCCAAACTGCATCAGGATCCACTCCAAATACTGTTACAGCTGGCGTGAGGTGATATATCTTGGATTCCATGTTCGAGCGGCTGCTCATAAGCCACACATCACGCAGGAAAATGCCAAACAACGCCTCGCTTGGTGTAAGGAGCGTCAACATTACACGATTGAACAGTAGCAAAACGTTGTGTGTAGTGACGAATCACGGTACACAATGTGGCGATCCGATGTGGGTATGATGAATGCCCGGTGAACGTCATCTGCCAACGTGTGTAGTGCCAAAAGTGAAATTCGGAGGTGTGGTGTTATGGCGTGGTCGTGTTTTTCCTTGTTGTTTTGCGTGGCACGATCTCAGCGCAGACCTACATTGATATTTTAAGCACCTTCTTGCTTCCCACTGTTGAAGAGCAATTCGGGGATGGCGATTGCATCTTTCAACACGATCGAGCACCTGTTCATACTGCACGGGCTGTAGTGGAGTGGTTACACGACAACAACATCCCTGTAATGGACTGCCTGCACAGAGTCCTGACTTGAATCCTATAGAACACCTTTGGGATGTTTTGGAACGCCGACTTCGTGCTAGGCCTCACCGACCTGCATCGATACCTCTCCTCGGTTTCGCACTCCGTGAAGAATGGGCTGCCATTCCACAAGAAACCATCCAGCACCTGATTGAAGGTATGCCTGCCAGAGTGAACGCTGTCATCAAGGCTAAGAGTGGACCTACACCATATTGACTTCCAGCATTACCGATGGAGGGCTCCACGAACTTGTACATCATTTTCAGCCAGGTGTCCGAATACTTTTGATCACGTAGTGTATATGGGCTGGTAGTTCCGCCCTGCATTCAGAGAAACTCAACGATTTATGCCGTCTTCCACCTAGCAACCTAATCATCACATTTGGAGAAGTAATACCAGCTGTGTTTTGTTCACCTTTACTATCCAAATATTGCGTGATGCTAACAGCTTAGAAGGTCTCCTGAGGTGGCGATTTTTCTTTTTATGTTATGCGGTCATATATAAGTAGATTGGGTACTTATTGCCTAAGGAATAAATCTGTGCATTATATGTACCCGAAATTATTTTAACTGGATGCATTCCAATAACATATAGTCAATGTAGAAACTATTAATGTTGTGACCAGAGAGTATGTTTACTCGTTATATAATTTAGCTGCTTAGCGGGTAGCTTTTTAAACTTCGAATGACGATTTAATTGATTTCATTTACTCACCTGTGTATTCTTTAGAAAATTATTCTACATTGATCTAGAAGTTTTTTTTACTGTAATGTTTTAGAGTTGTCGTGGTAACCTATTAACGAAGTTGGCATGAAATAACTGCGGATATTCCTTAACTTCCCTTAGTATACAATATACTGGAAATATTGTATACTGACTATAAGCAAGTATGTTTTAGGTAAAAGAATTGTCGAATGAGCGAGTGATTTTGATCACAATGTATGTAACTTTTAAGTACCTTCTACTTAGTCCCGTAGTTATTTATTAACAAATTGATCCAACAATGTTTACACAATGCAGCCATATACAAAGAAATAAAAGTGAAACTATGAATCTTCAGACCTCCCATCATGCGTCTTCCTCTACGCCAGCAATTTAAACATTTTTGTCTGCAACCACGGAAATAAATATTCTTCTTAGTTGTTCATTATTAATATCACTTGAGTGGTTTTTACCGTTATGCCGGACTGTGTTTTCTCTCTTTATGTATTTCTTTACTACCATACATTGTTAACATACTTATTACAGTGTAAGGAGGAAATACAATAAAACTTTCTTACATAAAGTGCATTAAACGGATTTGACACCCAGAAACTTCATTAAATAGTCTGTATAATTGAAATAAAACTTACTCAGATGTTTTAATACTAAATTCTGTTCAACACTGCCATATTTGAATAGAATTCAATTTGAAAAAATAAGTATCACACAAAATATTTTACCATTACAACAGCAAACCGACTGTCTTTTATGTTACTGTCTCTTCTGTTCTCTTAGTTTCTAAGTCGTGACAACCCATATATACTTATATTGCTTTGAATGAAATATCCGCGTCTTTTGACTTACTTTACACGCATTTTGTGACAATAGTGACGACGACAGCAATCGCAACAAAATTATTTTATATTCTATGGCATTCTGGTCAGAAGGTCAAAGGCTTCTTCGTGGTAACAGGTCATGTGAACTCTTTTTAGGATTTTAGTCAGTAAAACATTTAAGTTTGAAACTGCTTTATAGCCTATGTCCTAGGGAAAAAACAGAGTTATTCAACAGAAGACATCAAAATCGGTTCTGTAGTTTCCTGGATTACTATGCATAGATATACATAGGCACAACCTTTCTCTCTTTTTAATGTAAACAAATAGGTGCAAAGTCCATTTAATTTACTTCCCTAAAGAGTTTTCATTGCAGCATTTTCTGCTTTTGAGTTGCATATGTTAATTTTAATATAAGATTACTTCTGCGAGATTCTTAGTGTTCTTAAACAACAAACGTAATTTGTATTACAATTGGGCGATGTAGAGCATTATAAAGCATTTGATATCTCAGTACTAAACGCAGACCTTTCTTTCATATTATTGAATATATTGCACCTTACTGGTTGTTTTGCTATCAACTAATATCCTACAGAGTAGAAGTAAAATAGATGATCAGAATGAAGATTTTAATGCTAGATTACAGAAACCAGTACGAAATATTTATGCAACATTTTATAATTCTGTTTACCGTTTATTAGATATTTGGATGCACAGTTTGTAAGTTAAAGTGACACTCTAGAACCCTAAAGAGTGTCAACGGCTGACAGGCGTAACTCACTAGTAGTAAGCAGAACCTTTACTCCTCAGCGGTCCATCTAACTTCTCGCTTCCTCACTTGTTTGTAATTGTGAAGAATTGCAAATCTGAGTCAGATATATAAACACACCGCATATGCTGAATGCAGATGTGTAGGTACAATAAACGTTCCCTAAATGTCCTTAAAACACTTCACTGTGATAGTCTTACATCACAAACAATATCGCGAATTCACGATTGTTAAAAATCTGTGACTCTTATTCTTGTAAACCCAGTAAATAAGCTTTCGAATGATTTTATAAATTCAAAAGATCTCTGATGTTATTTTATATGATCAGATGAAATACATTACAGTTACAACTAAAAGCGAGTTGACACCATTACTTAAAGGAGCAGAAACTCGAAGTTTGAGTTTCTGTACCTGAGAAATAACCAGAAAACTCCCTTTACAACGGAATATAACAAGTATATTGCCATGGAGCAGTAATGCACATTTTTGCATTGCAATCCTTTTAGGGTTGCGAGGTTAATTAAAGATATTTTTTAAGTTCCATTTTTATCCCGTCTTTAACTACAGTGGTCTTATCGGCGACCCTTCCTTTGGAACATTTAGCCTGTAGGCAATGATGTTAACTCGTATTCGCTTGTCGTTGGATTTCTGTTAACTTTGGGTTTTATTCATTAGATCTCACACACACACACACACACACACACATTCACACTCCCATTCATACTTCCAGACTCTGGGGAGGGTAGGGAATAATCTAGGCTAGAGAAAAATTCCCACCCCCAGCCGGGAATCGAACACGGGACCCCTCGCAAAGCAGGCAGGTGATCTACCGACTGAGCCTAGGCCAGGCCAGTTAAATATTTGTCGGTATTTGTTTATAAGTTTTACTGTTTTGGAACATGACCAAGCGAATATGACATTTTTGCAGTTATAAGCGGCACAAATTTGCATACAACAATTATTTAATATAAGCACTGAAATATTTGCTTGGTTCTATATCTGTAAACATTACTTAAGTAAAACTGCTCATTCCATAAGACTAACATAATCTAGAAATTGAGGTATCTGAATGGAGATCCAACGGGGGGAAAGGAATGCAAAGCCTAACTTCCTATATTGAAAAAAAAAAATAGATGTTGACCGTCGTAAATCCTCGTGGATTTTCTTGCTGTTAAATGCGTTATTTATTGCTTCAGCATTTGCTACGTATTGTAAAATTAAATATTTTAAACATTTATATACAAATGTATATAACCGATTTTGGTGACGTAAACTAAAGATATTACAAATGTCTACCCATTTGATTTTTAAACCACTATTTTATTGAAGGAACGACATGGAGCTCCGTAGTAAAATAATTATTCACTGGAATTACACCTGCGAGATGTTTGCTCACCAGCACTGGCGGATCCAGATTTACCCAAAGTGAGGGGTTAGTCCTTTGGTTTTAAAATGTCATACCATGAAGTTAACTATACTCGTACTGACATAATCTCCGTAATGATATTCGCCAAATTTACTACGATAACATCACTTAGTGGATGTGCACGCAGATGCCTCTCTCCGGTATAATCCGCTTTCCCCAAGCAATTAATTTATGTTTAGTAATATTGTTATCTCATCACTGTTATGTCATATTCATTATGCAATAAATTTGCATTATGCTTCACAAAGCGTATACTGTAAGAGTTTTGTATCGATCTGGATGAGATGCAACATTGTAAAGCGATTGCGGTTTAAAAAGTGAGTCGCGTTTTCTTGAAGGTTTAATATCTATGTATTAGTAGTACCGAGTACTGAAGGGAAAGGCACCTGAGGCTCCACATTCCCTGTACAGTTTTAGGGTTGCAGGGCTAGACGCGATGTTAGACGATGTTCCGTGTATGCGGTGGATGCGTTTTAGGAAAAACCTGTTTCTATTTTGCATCGAACCCCCAATCCTTGCGTATAGAGGTGATAACTGAGGGACGATCTGCCGGGATATATCATCTGAAAAAATTAGGGAGTCCGCTGCGCTGTTTGTTCTGCCATACGATCTGACCGCCCTACGTATTTGCTCATCTTTCTTCTCGGAGTTTAAGCAAGAGCAATAGGTGCAGTGCTATAAACGTCCTCGTCGTTCTATGTGATTAGCAGTGGAAGAATTTTGGCAGATGGAAATCTTCATATCTCACGTACTTATATTACTTATAAACAATGCAGTTTACTGCTTCTAGAATACTATATAATAACATGAAAATATATGCATATTTTTATATCACGGGTAGATATTTAAAGTATACGGAGCCCCCGAACTAAGTCCGCGCGACTGTCAAACTAAAATGTGCACATAGATTCTAGTATGTAATAGGGCTTAAGGGAGGGTACAGGCCCTCCTAGACACTATTTGGATCCACCTATGTTCACAAGTGCTAAGGAACCTATAACAACGTCTATAACGTATCAGAAAGGCTTGGGAATTCTCTTGGCCGTGTACAGTCCGCCAATGTAACATAATGTATAGTAAAGGAATGCACGACAGTTATTTATTTTATCACCGTCCACTACAGTGAAGAAGGACAAAAACTAGGGGATGTCTGTGTGTAGTGTTAATAACAGCTTCTTCACTATAACCTCAAATACCAACACATAACATTCAATTGCCACTACATCTTAAGAGTAGATTTAATGCTATAGACGGTTCATTCATCATTCCCTTATCTCCTTGATGAAGTCTTAAGCCTTTAAATACTCTGGAATAATGTTTCACTTTGAACGAACACGTTAGGAAGAATCATATATTTTCAGATATTCAGAGAAAGGCACGAGTAAGCCTAAAAGGTATTACTTGATACTAAGGGTTTTAAGGGAGGTTATCATAATACAGCGGGTTGAAGGTGACAGCCTGTTGAAGCTTAGTTGTGCATCCGCGGCGAAAACACTGAACCATGTTGTGTTTTACTAATCAAGGATCAGCAGAGAAACTTAGCTTCAGTACATGGAGAAGGTGTGCAGTGAAAAATATGACAGAATCAATCACGCGCTAGGTTTCTCTTAATGCAGGAAATATGATTTTGGGCTTTTCTGAAAGTCAGCAACATTGGAATTTATTAGAGCTTTGTTATGTTTTCTATACTGAAAAGCTATATTGTAGATCAAATTTTAGGAAGCAATACTGCTCATGATACCTCTTATTGCGTTATGAAAATATTGAAATAAAAAGTGGTTGCTATTGATATAACAATTCCCTCCTGGATCATAGTTTCCTCACATATTTGTTTCTGCTTTAATGTTAAAATCGTGAATACATAACACAGATTGACCTCAAAATTGGAAGGGCATTTATATTTTCCATTCTTTACAGATATGCCATCCTTTTCAGGAGATTACATGCATTTCTCCGGTCTGATCCGTCAACTAGGGAAAGCAAAGGAGCAACAAGCTTTCCTTTAATGTGGGTATTTTTACTTTCCCTGCTACATATTTACAGTAAGTAGAGGAAGTATTGTAGTCCACCAAAACTTCTATACCGAGATTTCACCGAAAACACATGTTTTGAGCCCTCCCTGAACCCGTATGTTTGTGTGCGTGTGTCTGTCTGTGTGTCTATGAACAGAATAACTAAACACCGAAAACTCCGATAACTACCAAACTTGGTATTTAATTTCTATATCTTCCAAAACTGCGACATGAAGATTTTCAAAAAAATCTCGCAAACCCTAACTACCATTTACGTGGAAAATCTTTCCTTATTCTTAATTTTTTCAAAAATGGCACCAACGATTTTGATTTTTGATGCGTAAACCATGTTCGATCTATGTTATTAATTTAAATCCTAAAATAGGTATTCTTTTCTCAAGAGGAAAATCACTATTCTTTTTTTCTCGTGCTCATGCAGAAGGAACGGAATTTCAAAGCGATCGCATAGCGATCCGCGCTTGAAAGATTTGGCTATAGTTAAGCCTAATGTATTCCCCTAGTCCTCTTGTACGTACAAGGAAATATGCAATGAAACCGTTTATGCAAATCATATTTGGATTAACGTGAACAAAATAAAAGAATAAGTTGTATTAGTAATATCTGTTGAGGAATGGGTAGAGAAAGATATGTGAATATAATACATCAGATTTCGTCAACTCAGAATATGAAATGAAATATTCGCGTTCTTAATACAAGCCTTTGTGAACATCGACAGAGTCATTCAATTACAATTTTCAGAAGTCGTTTTTGCAGTAATAGAAAACAAAATATGAAACCTGACTTAATTTTGTAAAGGAGAAAAACCGATTCACTCTACTGCATTGAACATAATGTAACATTATGCTCCGCTTTATTTTCTACTTTTATTTTGAATTTAACATAAAAATAAATACTGCTCTCGTTTTTACTTTCTCTACTACGTATAGTAAGTAGGGGAAATATTGCATTCTACCCAAAAATTCGATAGCGAGATTTCACCGCATTTACGTGTTTTGACGTGACCTGAATACAAATAAAGCCTTTTTGGAAACAGGTCCGTGTGTGTGTCTGTCTGTGAAAGTATAACTTAAAAACGAAAAATCGGATTAATACCAAACTTGGTATTTGAGTTTAGTATCTTCCAAGAATGCGACACCAACATTTTCAAGAAAACCTTCCCACCCCAGATTACCGTTTTAATGGAACAATTTTTCGAAATTTTTAATTTTCTCAAAAATGGCCTAATGACTTCGATTAAAACATGTTTAAGATAGTTTTATGACAAATAAAATGTATATCTTGAGTTTTCTGGAAATGTCTCCAAAAGTATTCTTCATTGTGAACGACTTTTGCATCTGGTAAACCATAAGAGGTAGACAAAATTTTACTACACAAAAAATGTAGATCGGGTTAAAATATACAATTTATGTCATATACTTCTTTTTGTCGAGGGAACCATTTTCGAGATATTGCTTGTTGTTCCCATAAATTTTCCAATACTTATGCTTTTTCTCAAATTCGTTATTCCTTTTTTTTATGTCATTTTAATGCAAAGAGAATGGAATACTCGACAAAGCAACCAGCTCTTAAAATATTTGACTATCGCTTAAAGCCTACCAATTCCCCTTGCATCTACAAGAAAATTAGCAAAAAGATTAACATCTCGATATCTCGATTAACATGAAGCATATGGAGAATAAGCATTTGTAGAACTATTTTTACAAGAGTAGAGAAAGTCATTTGAGTGTAACATATCAGAATTTTTTTATGTATTAGACATGCAAAGAGAATGGAATGCTCCACATAGCAACCAGCTCTTAAAAAGATTTGACTATCACTTAAAGCCTACCACATTCCCCTTGCACTTACAGAAAGCTACCAATAAGATGTTTGATCTCGATTAACATGAAACAGATGGAGAATAATCGTTTTTAAAAATAGTCTGTACAGGAGTAAAGAAAGCCATGTGAGTGCAACACAAGTTCCTTTTCAGAAGTTGCATTAGCGTTCTTTTTGTAAATGTATGTGAGAAAATAATAAATTAAATTTTAAAATTATAAAAGATTATTAATGGTTCACTATATCCCTCCTTTTCCTATTGTTAGTTTCCCAGCTTCAAGAGCATTTTATCTGCTGGCTCATATATTTAAAATATTCAGTAAAGAGGCAACAGGCATAGGCGTTCGCACATTAAAGTCACAAAGAAACCTGAAAGCACTGGTACATACATAATGTGTTCAGTTAAGAATGAATTAAGCATTACACAAAGATTTTGAAGTGTTAAACATACTGTCACGTAATGCTAGTCAAGTTATTGCATTTCATTTACGGGGAATGCCTTTTAGAGTATTGATAATGTCTTCATTATAGCTCAGAAAAGACAGACATCTTGTCTTCTCTTTGAAACATTTAGTTCATTACATTACGCATTACCAGTGCATCTCGTTTCTTCAACTTCCATGTTACCAAGAGCTATGGGTGTAGGGTGCCAGCTGACACTGTTTCACTTGCTGCTGTAAAGGAGGCATTGCAAATCGCATAAATAACCCCCCCCCCCAACATTTTTTCTGTGTCTGTGGGTTATGTCCGCTCGTAAATTCCATCACTCCGATCCTTCCCTCATAATGTTTGCGCTTTATGGGCTGAAGGGTGATCTGTCGTATTTCCACTTCCAGACGCATTTCAAACATCTCTGATAATTATTATGACCTCACGCAAGAGCTCCTGGGCTCACAATGAGCTCGATATGGCTCATGCCCTTACACCACAGTCAGGATGACAATATTCTTCAATAAACCTTAATAGTATGTAGCTTCAAATAGTACGTAAAAAGAAATGTACTTTAGAGCAAGAAAACTATTATAAGCACAGGACAGAATACGAAATAAAGTAAATGTCTCAGCTGTTATGTTACACCAAATTATTGTTATTCCAAAGTCTGAGGTTTCATTTCAATTTCGTCCGTTCAAAGAGAAAATAATTTAAATAGAATTAATACGCTAGGAAATTCTAGGTTAACGATTAGCATTTGGGAAAACACAGATAAGGTATTTTTGTATTTTCGTTGCATCTATATTTATCCATTGCTAACAACCTAAGAAAGATGGACGATACAATCAGGTATCTGCAACCACACAGAAATATCTATCTATAACTTCAGAATGATTCGAGTTTTCCTTTGTAGATCCTTGCAAGCGGTAACGAACTCTATGCAGAGGAGCCGAGCTCTACCGGTTACAAGAGTATCCAGCAAACTTCAGAAAATGAGATAAGTTGGAGATTAACAGTAAGCAGTTTATTGCTCAGGAATAACATTCCTGCATTGTTACCTAATGTTCCCAAATTAATTTGTGTACTTTTATAAACAGATTACGTAGTAATTATTAAATACGGTAAGTATAATTCAGCGGATAGTTAAGTTAAAATCTTTCCACAAAAAAGTGCAACTTAAAGTCTCATTTCATAAAAATGAAAATGGTAATCTTGGTTTTGCAACAGACAATCTTTTCCTCAAAGTATTTCATACCAGAAGAAATGGATTTTCAGTTTTTATTTGCAAACGTAACATCAATTTCCAGGAAATGTTGGGTCAGCAGTATCTTTGGCTTAAATAACTCCTAAAGTATTTTGTTTCGATGACAAGTAACATTGGGTTTGATGTGATGTTTTCGTTAATGTGTTCGCAGCAGAGAGATAGTGTATAAACTACACTAACTCATTTTACGTTCTCTTTTTAATTTCATGTAAAAGTGTTGAAGCGTTAAAATAAGAAATAAACAAGTAAGTGCAGTGTAATCTTGCACAAAGAGGATGTTTGATATGTAAAAGACGATATTTTTGTTCTGCACTTATTAATATTCAAGACATTGTATATATATTTATTTATTAATTTTCATTGCTTCGTTGATAAATATAATTACCATACTGTGAGCTACCTACGGCTAAGCATTCCACTTAAAATAAGTTACTGAGAACCAGGAGCTTGTTTTCTCATGTATTCATTATACAAATACTCTTCTGGGAGACAAAACTGTTAGAAAAAGTTCTCGCGCTGACAGCGAAGGAAGGAGGAACCATATTCGGAGCACATATTATCGTAGGAGTAGGGGTAAATTGACATTTTAAAAACACTTAATATGCAGGAATTTCGATTCATATGCAAATGAGCTCCCCCACCTCCTCTCCCCCACCTCCTCTCCCCCACCCCCAGCTCCTTGGTAGTTTTAGTTGCAACTGCGGTCGTAAATCATGTTGAGTACAATGGAGGCTTGACAGTTAAGCAATTAAGGCTGTCAATCAACTGTCAAAACGAACAAAGGGGTCATAAATTTAAGGTTCTGTAACAAAGGCGAGATGTTTTTCCTACCCATCCCACATTAGGCCACTTCTGCACCTGGTCAGTTACCCACCCCCACTTCCATTGTGTGTCGAACACGTGGCATACTCGTTCCACTAGCTTTTAACAAAAGAACAATGCTTAACCTTCAGCTGTCAAAATGAACAAAGCCCATGATGAATTAGGGTTGTAACAAAGAGAACCTAAGCCACTTAACAGAGAAACAAGTTCTATTGTCCGATGCAAGCATTCTTTAGAAAGACCACCTGGCATACTCATCCCACAACCCAATAACAAAGCCTGACCCTTTCCATTGTGTAAGAGATTCTATTGTGTGTGTCTTTCTATTGTCCCGTGCAAGCATTCTTTAGAAAGACCACCTGGCATACTCATCCCACAATCCAATAACAAAGCCTGGCCCTTTCCATTGTGTAAGAGACTCTATTGTCCTTGGCAAGGCTAGTTTAGAAAGACACCTGCAGCGTTCCCATCCCACAATCCAATAACAAAGCCTGACCCTTTCCATTGTGTAAGAGATTCTATTGTGTGTGCCTTTCTATTGTCCTTGGCAAGGCTAGTTTAGAAAGACACCTGCAGCGTTCCCATCCCACAATCCAATAACAAAGCCTGACCCTTCCCATTGTTTGGCCACCTGCTAGTATAACAAAAGAATTCGAGGGTTGCTTTATACTCGTCCTGTCCTTGTTTATGTGAAAGAGAGAGAAACTTGTTTACCAACTCTGCGTGACGTCATAGTCGGCTATCATGATTTTGCCTGAGGGAGTTCTCTCCGATGTTTTACGACCTCCTACGAATATACCCGAGCATAGTTAACAAGCATTCTGTTTCAGCCAACGACTCCGAAAAAGCGCCTAATATACATTTCATTACGTGCATTAAACCTCTGAGTGATATCCATAGATCGGTGTTCGATTCTTACTGTAATCAAAAGTTTATTGCTAATGAAAAATTAATGATTGATATTATTATATCATTACCCTAATTAATAAAAAGGCGTTCAGAGAATACTAGCTCGAGTCTTACCAAGTGAAACTCTAACGCGTAAAAACTATTAAACTATGCAAGGTCAGATTAAAAAATGTATTTATCAATTATAATTTAATTTTTTATATATCATTACCCTAATTAATGAAAGGGTGTTCAGAGGGTTCTAGCTCGAATCTTACCCAACGAAACTCTAATGCTTAATAAATATTAAACTATGCAAGGTCAGATTTAAAAATGTATTTATCAAATATAATTTTTATACGTCATTACCCTGATTAATGAAAGACCGTTCAGAGGACCCTAGTTCCAATCTTACGCAGCGAAACTCTAATGCTTAATAAATATTAAACTATGTAAGGTCAGATTAAAATGTATTTAACAAATATAATTTAATTTTTATATATCATTACAATAATTAATAAAAAGGGTGTTCAGAGGGTCCTAGATCGAATCTGCGAAACTCTAATGCCCAATAACTATTAAACTATGCACGGCTAGATTAAAATGTATTTAACAAATATAATTTAATTAATGAAACGGTGTTCAGAGGGTTCTAGATCGAATCTGCGAAACGCTAATGCTTAATAAATATTAAACTATGTGAGTATTGGGCGGTCAGATTAAAACGTGTTTAACAAATATAATTTAATTTATACAACATTACAATGTTTAACGAGCTGTATTGTTAGGAACCAGAGGCCCCTAGTTCGAATCCAACCCTGTGAAATGCTATAATAACTATTAAGTTATTGAAGCAGCGGGCGGTCGGATTAAAATTGTATTTAACAACTATAATTATTTATATTAAACCCTGATGCATACTTAGATATCCCGAAGCCTAGACAACATTCTTTCTTCTTCTCCTCTCTTTTTCTTTCTATCTATCTCTTTCTTTCTCCACGACTTGTACACATTCAGGCGTTCACATATACACGAGCACTTGTACACACATCAGCAAACATACACTGGTGCACGCATGCACACACACGCGCATACATACAAACACATGCACATACATACAACAGTACACACACACATACATACACCAGTACAGACACGCATTCACGCACCTCATGCGTATACATACATACACCAGTGCTCTTACACTCACGCATTCACGCACCTCACGTGTATACATACATACACCAGTGCTCTTACACTCACACATACATATACATGGACACACACACACACACGCGCGCGTGCAAGCACATATGCCTGTTCACTTACACCCAACAGCACCAACCCACACACGCACACACCAACTCACGCGCATGTCCTGAATGAAAAGAGACAAAATGATGCAATAAAAACTAATTATAGCTCGGGATGCAAGGCTCCATTTACGATTGCTCGAAACCGGTCTTCTAATAACTCCAAAACTAATTAAAATAAAGACAGTAAATAAACTTTATTACTTTTATGCCATTAGCTCGTTTCTTGTGCATGTATATTAGAGTCCAGGTGTCATGGGTTCGATCCTTAACTTTAAAATCTCAATTATCTCAGAAACTAGCAAGGATTAAGGTGCGGACCAATGCACGATTTTTAGTTCCTACGATGAACAATTAATGCTTTATATAATTTCCAATCAGTGTCCCTGGCTCGAAACCCGATCTTTCAGTGACTTCCTTAATTTTCCACTGTGTTCTAGAATATATCACTTAGATCAATGTTGCAACTGCATACAGGTCTTTTAAACACATCAAACTAATATTATAAATAATTTTGTTTCTGGCGTTCTGAGTTCGAATACCGATTTAATGAAGTTTACTTATAAATTTAATAACAGGAAATAATTAAGACAAAGGCAACAAATAAACCTATTACGTTTATGTCATCAGATAATATCTTGCGGGCGTATATTAGGGTACCTGACGTCCAGGGTTCGATCCTTAAGTTTAAATCTCAATTATCGCAGAAACAAGCAGAGATAGAGCTGTAGACGAAAGCATGTTTGATAGCTCATACAATGAACAATTAATGCTGTATATAATTTTCAATCAGTTGCCCCTAGTTCGAATCCCGATCTTTCAATGACTTCACTGATTTTCCTCTGTACTCTGGAATACATCGCTTAGATTGATGCTTTAACTGCATGCAGCTTTGTGTAACGACATTATGGATGTACTCTGTGTGAGAGAGAGCGAGAGAGGGAGAGAGAGAGAGAGCGAGAGAGGGAGAGGAAGTGAAACAAGCAGGGATAGAAGTGCTGAGGGCCTCTGCGCATGCGTAGCAAGAGATGATGCCATTGGCTGCAATAATCACGTGACGTGTAAGCATCACAGCCATGATGACGTGCAGGCATCGCCTGGAGGGAGTTTAGATCCCTATATAAACAGACATCTGTCCCATGTTAGAACTGTTGTGTACTTATTAACTTTACATTCAAGCTATAAAGAGCTTTAAAAGCAACGTGAGCTACAGGCCGTCTACACATTCAGCACATATCAAAACGGGGCAATGCAAGGTGAGTTTTAAATAACTATACAAAATCACTGTTGGCTTTTACAATACATTTAATTTTATTTAAACGTTACAGTACATGAAAGACGATTCGTTACAAAGAGCATCATATTTTCTAATCTGTGCTTTACATTCACATGGATTTCACTGCATACTCTTCTTCAGTTCACATGATTTTCGCCACACATTCTTCTTACATAAACATTCACACGACTTTACCCTCATTCTTTGTTTCACTATACACTCACATGATTTCCTCTACTCATTCTTTGTTCCCCCTACAGGTTCATCCTCTGTTAACATTCACATGACTTTCTCTTCACATTCTTTGCTTCCATTAACATTCACATGATTTTCGCCACACATTCTTCTTACATAAACATACATACGACTTTACCCTCATTCTTTGTTTCACTATACACTCACATGATTTCCTCTACTCATTCTTTGTTCCCATGCAGGTTCATGCTTTGTTAACATTTACACGACGTTCTCAGCTCATTCTTTGCTTCTATTAACATTCACATGATTTCTCCTCGCATTCTTACATAAACATTCATACGATTTTCCCCCCTCATTCTTTGTTTCACTATGCATTCTTTGGTTCTCTGCTGGCTCATCTTCAATGAACATTCACATGATTTTCTGTACTTATTCTTTGTTTCTCTACACATTCATAGGCTTACTTACAAAACATGCACACCATAGTTCTAATATAAAGAAGTGTATAGCTCGTTCTTCAACTTGAATAATGGAGTGAATATAATAATTCATGGCAATGTCTGTTACAGATTGTTTAGCTGATAGACTTAACAAGATGGTGGAAGAGCGTAGTTTCCTACCGACTCGTCGAGTTCAAGATCTCGAAATAGGTCTTAACTATGAGATAAAGTCCTTAAAGAGAGTTCAAACAAGATACGGTACCAGGATCGTATCTTCGCTGGAGGATTGTCAAGTGTTCTTGCCAGAGCGCTATAATTCGTTAACCGATCAAGACATTGCAGTAATACCTGGGAGCGTATACCTACAGTATAATGGCATGGCAGAGACGGGGAAATTTAAGACATGTAAATTGTCTTTTTTACACGCAAAGAAGGTGCGTAGAAGTGTCAAACTTAAGTATTGAATGTTCTCCCATTTCACAATGAAAACTTCATAAACAAAACAACTGACTCATTGATATTACATATAAAGATACAAAAGATGCATATTATAGAATTTTATAAAAAATTAACGAAATTACAATATAACATGATTTTAGTTTAATTATATCTAGCGCATTGAAATAACTCTAAATATCCGAATGTTTATACAAATCATTGTGCTTCTTTTACATGTGCCATATGCTTCATTTTACATGTATCATAACAAAAAATGTAATTCTTTCCAGGTTGCCTTTACTTCACCAAGATAGTTTTCTAAGGCTTTCATTGTGCAATGTTTCAGGGTGTGCAATAAGAGGAAGAAGAAGAAGAGGAATAGCCTGCTGCCATGCAAAGGATGCTGACGCTATTGGAGGGTAGAATACCTACAAGAAACATTTCGGCAAGAAACGGGTGCTGAGACATCTACATCACCGAAACACATTAGGACAGGATCCTTATATAACATTACAGGGTATACAATGAAAAAATACGGTCAATTTTGTATACAATTCAATGCATGGCTGAGAGTTAGCTCGAACTAGTCTCCCTATATTCACTGAAATTAAGCATTGTGAGCAATAATTTAAGTGACTGTGAAAATACTTTAAGTAATGGTGAAATTTGTATACTAAAAGACTTGAGCCCTGTATACATTAACAGCATTAAGACTGTTTGCCACGCTGGAATACAAATTATGAAAATAAAAAGACTTTAATTTAAATAATAAGGAAATTTGCATAACCTGCTGTTACAAGTGTAATGACATATACAGAAACAATGAGTCGGACGAGAAAGTGATGGAAATGTAAGATAAATAATAACAATAAAAGAATTAAGGTATGCTTTTACATAGTGTTTTTATTCATTAAAGATCCTTGCATTCCTAATGAAAAATAAATCATTACAATGATTAGTTTAAGTTATGTCACAATGATCAAAAAGAGAACCGTCTTTAGATGCATTACTCGATCTTAAGTCAGAGCACCAAAAAATGACAAATCACGGCATCTCCATTTTAGATGTGGTGTCACTATTCAGGTAAATTCATGTAACACAGCAGGTTGAGTATGCAGATCTGTGGTCCTAAATGGGTGAAACAGAGTCTTGTTAAGCTTAACAGTCTTGAGATCTCAGCATCAGAAAGTCGAATCACAAGCCTTCTCCACTCGTTGAGCACAGGTTTAACAACAGCATTCTCTTCACCCTGAGACGATGTAAAGTATATAAATGTTCAACTTGACAAGGGATTCTAAACTCGTTGTTACAGTCCAGAACTGATGTATTATATGGTGAAAACACATGTTCCTCTTCTTAGTGATCTTGTCGTCGAATCTCGGTGTCGATACCATTGAAGATGTCCATGATTATAGGATTCTGAAGCCCAAAAACTGTAGAAACTGCTGATTGCGTGATGTTAACTTGATGGGCGTCAAGGGCAGAGCATGATGTGTGCGTCGAATCATTCCATTATTATATCCTCGACGTCGTTGACTTCTTCTAAAAACTATAGGCATTATGCTTATATCCTTGTTTCTAAAGGCAATGATATTGCTGTTAGGCTCCCCTATTTGCTCTATGAAGCGGATGTTTATGAACAACAGGTAAAATTTGATTTGATGGTTCCTGTGAAATACGTTATCCAGCCGTAACAGATGGGAAAACTGGTAGATGGAGTGTGCACTTTTACTATCGAGGAAGGAGACTGATGCAATACTGCGCTAAATTCGTATGATGCTCAACTTAAATATATTCACTAGGAAATCAGATTCAGACAGCTGATTAGATGGAATAACTTTGTCACTGAAGGGCCACAGAACGTTCCTATAGAACAATCACTGGAAAAAATCAAGAGTGAAAGGACATTTTAATGACATTTTTATTATTATTATTATTATTCACTGATATAATAAAGAAGACATTCGCATCCTAATATGAGGAATCTTTCTATCTCTTTCATGGTTTCAAGGTTTTGCAGATGCTAATCACGCTATAAAACCACCCAGCTTTAAATCCTGAATAATGTCGTTAATCGCATCGGAAAAGTCATTTTTATCTGGTGTATGAAGCATCATGAGTACCCTTAGCATGTTTACCAAATCATTAGGATAGGTGTAGCGGTATAGCATCTCCTCTGTATTCGCTTTGGATATATCTTCTAATCTAGGTGAGTTGACACTAGTATGCTTGCTTTCATTGGTGTGTTTATTCAGAGCTTGCTCATTCAAAGAAACTGCTCTCATTGCTTCATCAGTGGTAGCTCTTGACGTTATTGCAGGGTCGCTTGAACTGGTTCCAAGTACGGTACATCTTGAATCCCGCTCTTCGGGACTTGAGAAGATTTCAGGATCTCGTTTGGGTGTAGTAGTCAATGCACAGCTGGTCATTGCTTTACAGCATCTTCTCCTATGTTGTTTAAGCCTTGAAATTGTCCTGTTTTTTAAAGTTCTATTACATATGCAGCACTTAACAAAGCGATTACTCCCCCCTTGGGAAACATACGAAAAATCAAGATTCTCGTAAATTGACTGTAATTGACCGTCTTTGTGAGTGTTCATGCTCAAGCAGTATATATAAACTAGTCAATGTATACTGTAGATGTTGAATTCGTATACGATAACACGAGACTGAGCTATTTTTTAACATTTATGTATTTATATATGTACTCAGGTTTTGATGCATATAAACAGCCATGCCCGAATTAGACTAAGCAAAATATTGTAGCATTCGCACATAATAGTTGTAATTTCGTTAATTATAACTATCTCATTAAGCACAAGCAGATTCAAGTAGCTAGAAATGGATTCATAGAGGTAAGAGTACTAGTTTTCTTGATAGTTAGCACAGAGAATGCGAGAGTTGAGGGAGATACTGGTCATTTTCCCTTTGCTGGTCACCTTTTTTCCCTTTGCTGGCCACCTTTTTCCCTTTGCTGGTCACATTTTCCCCTTTGCTGGTCACCTTTTTCCCTTTGCAGGTCACGTTTTTCCCTCTTCTGGTCCCATTTTTCCCTTTACTGGTCACCTTTTTCCCTTTGCTGGTCACATTTTTCCCTTTGCTGGTCACATTTTTCCCTTTGCTGGTCACATTTTTTCCCTTTGCTGGTCACCTTTTCCCTTTGCAGGTCGCATTTTTCCCTTTGCTGGTCACCTTTTTCCCTTTGCTGGTCACCTTTTTTCCATTTGCTGGTCACCCTTTTCCCTTTTCTGGTCACGTTTTTCCCTTTGCTGGTCACGTTTTTCCCTTTGCTGGTCACGTTTTTCCCTTTGCTGGTCACCTTTTTCCCTTTCCTGGTCACCTTTTTCCCTTCCCTGTTCACGTTTTTCCCTTTGCTGGTCACATTTTTCCGTTTGCTGGTCACCTTTTTCCCTTTCCTGGTCACCTTTTTCCCTTTGCTGGTCACGTTTTTCCCTTTGCTGGTCACGTTTTTCCCTTTGCTGGTCACCTTTTTCCCTTTCCTGGTCACCTTTTTCCCTTCCCTGGTCACGTTTTTCCCTTTGCTGGTCACATTTTTCCGTTTGCTGGTCACCTTTTTCCCTTTCCTGGTCACCTTTTTCCCTTTGCTGGTCACCTTTTTCCCTTTGCTGGTCACCTTTTTCCCTTTGCTAGTCACCTTTTTCCCTTTGCTGGTCACCTTTTTCCCTTTGCTGGTCACCTTTTTCCCTTTGCTGGTCACGTTTTTCCCTTTCCTGGTCACCTTTTTCCCTTTGCTGGTCACCTTTTTCCCTTTGCTGGTCACGTTTTTCCCTTTCCTGGTCACATTTTTCCCTTTGCTGGTCACCTTTTTCCCTTTCCTGGTCACCTTTTTTCCCTTTGCAGGTCACCTTTTTCCCTTTGCTAGTCACCTTTTTCCCTTTGCTGGTCACGTTTTTCCCTTTGCTGGTCACCTTTTTCCCTTCCCTGGTCACGTTTTTCCCTTTGCTGGTCACATTTTTCCCTTTGCTGGTCACCTTTTTCCCTTTGCTGGTCACCTTTTTCCCGTTGCTGGTCACCTTTTTTCCCGTTGCTGGTCACGTTTTTCCCTTTGCTGGTCACCTTTTTCCCTTTGCTTGTCACCTTTTTCCCTTTGCTGGTCACCTTTTTCCCTTTGCTGGTCACCTTTTTCCCTTTGCTGATCACCTTTTTCCCTTTGCTGGTCAGCTTTTTCCCTTTGCTGGTCACGTTTTTCCCTTTGCTGGTCACGTTTTTCCCTTTGTAGGTCACATTTTTCCCTTTGCTGGTCACATTTTTCCCTTTACTGGTCACCTTTTTCCCTTTGCTGGTCACCTTTTTCCCTTCCCTGGTCACCTTTTTCCCTTTGCTGGTCACGTTTTTCCCTTTGCTGGTCACATTTTTCCCTTTGCTGGTCACGTTTTTCCCATTGCTGGTCACCTTTTTTCCCTTTGCTGGTAACATTTTTCCCTTTGCTGGTCACCTTTTCCCTGAAAGGATTACATGATGGGAACGTATATAACGTTGACATGAAACAGTTTGCCACTAAGTTCACATCTAAAGTCGCTTTCAAAGTCTAACATATGAATAGGCTGTGAGCATTCTTGTTTCATCCTCTCTAGCTTGACAGCTAAAGTAAAATAAATCGCTTTAATGTATATACGCTAATGAGAAAGTATAAAAGAACTATCCTGAATAAAAATCGATTAGTATAACGTGACAGCTAAGGTGGTTAAGCACGCAAGAGGTTTCGGTTTAATTAACTCTCTCACTAGCCTGCAATCATTGAAGTACATTTACCTGGTTACATAGACTGAGGAACTGTGGTAAAGCTAGAGAAAAATTAAAGAGAGGAGACGCTGGAATCATTCCGTTAAGACGATTCGTGTAATCTTAGCGGCATTGCCAACGCTCAGCATAAGGTCTCTGCTTCGAGAAACATTGCTGCCAAGATCTGACTGAAACGACTTGGAAAAGCGTGCAATCTGATGTTACATTAGGTGAAAAAGTTGGCAGCGTGACTAGCAACAGAATTATGAAGGGAAAGGTAGCTCCAGGTGCAGTAACCATGAAGAAGAAACGAGGAGGATTTCTAACTCTCATACCAATTATTGCAGATCTAGGCGCTGCTGCTGGAGGTGCAGCCCAAATTGCCTCAGCAGTAAATAAGAAAAAGGCAGCAGATAAACAACTTGCCGAAATGATGAGGCATAAGAGAGAAATTGAGAGAAAGGTATCTGTTGGCGGAGGGCCCAAAAAGAAGAAACGAGGAGGATTTCTACCGCTCATACCAATTATTGCAGCACTAGGAGCCGCCGCTGGAGGTGCATCACAAATTGCTACAGCTGTAAATACGAAAAGAGCTGCAGATAAACAACTTGCTGAAATGATGAGACGTAACAGAGAAATTGAAGCAAGAGGGAGAGGTTTTCGAGTGAAGAAGAATAAGGGAAGAAACACAGAAACGAAGAGGAGACAGAGCCTGAAAGGGAATTCAAAAAACTCTGGCAGAGGGCTATACTTGTCCCGGAAAAAACATTGAGTAACATAGACCTTGACTTGTATGCCCGACGTTTAAAGATTCCTCATATAAGGATGCGAATGTCTTCTTTATTAGATCAGTGAATAATAATAATAATAATAATAAAAATGTCATTAAATGTCCTTTCACTCTTGATTTTTTCCAGTGATTGTTCTATAGGAACGTTCTGTGGCCCTTCAGTGACAAAGTTATTCCATCTAATCAGCTGTCTGAATCTGATTTCCTAGTGAATATATTTAAGTTGAGCATCATACGAATTTAGCGCAGTATTGCATCAATCTCCTTCCTCGATAGTAAAAGTGGACACTCCATCTACCAGTTTTCCCATCTGTTACGGCTGGATAACGTATTTCACAGGAACCATCAAATCAAATTTTACCTGTTGTTCATAAACATCCGCTTCATAGAGCAAATAGGGGAGCCTAACAGCAATATCATTGCCTTTAGAAACAAGGATATAAGCATAATGCCTATAGTTTTTAGAAGAAGTCAACGACGTCGAGGATATAATAATGGAATGATTCGACGCACACATCATGCTCTGCCCTTGACGCCCATCAAGTTAACATCACGCAATCAGCAGTTCCTACAGTTATTGGGCTTCAGAATCCTATAATCATGGACATCTTCAATGGTATCGACACCGAGATTCGACGACAAGATCACTAAGAAGAGGAACATGTGTTTTCACCATATAATAAATCAGTTCTGGACTGTAACAACGAGTTTAGAATCCCTTGTCAAGTTGAACATTTATATACTTTACATCGTCTCAGGGTGAAGAGAATGCTGTTGTTAAACCTGTGCTCAACGAGTGGAGAAGGCTTGTGATTCGACTTTCTGATGCTGAGATCTCAAGACTGTTAAGCTTAACAAGACTCTGTTTCACCCATTTAGGACCACAGATCTGCATACTCAACCTGCTGTGTTACATGAATTTACCTGAATAGTGACACCACATCTAAAATGGAGATGCCGTGATTTGTCATTTTTTGGTGCTCTGACTTAAGATCGAGTAATGCATCTAAAGACGGTTCTCTTTTTGATCATTGTGACATAACTTAAACTAATCATTGTAATGATTTATTTTTCATTAGGAATGCAAGGATCTTTAATGAATAAAAACACTATGTAAAAGCATAACTTAATTCTTTTATTGTTATTATTTATCTTACATTTCCATCACTTTCTCGTCCGACTCATTGTTTCTGTATATGTCATTACACTTGTAACAGCAGGTTATGCAAATTTCCTTATTATTTAAATTAAAGTCTTTTTATTTTCATAATTTGTATTCCAGCGTGGCAAACAGTCTTAATGCTGTTAATGTATACAGGGCTCAAGTCTTTTAGTATACAAATTTCACCATTTCTTAAAGTATTTTCACAGTCACTTAAATTATTGCTCACAATGCTTAATTTCAGTGAATATAGGGAGACTAGTTCGAGCTAACTCTCAGCCATGCATTGAATTGTATACAAAATTGACCGTATTTTTTCATTGTATACCCTGTAATGTTATATAAGGATCCTGTCCTAATGTGTTTCGGTGATGTAGATGTCTCAGCACCCGTTTCTTGCCGAAATGTTTCTTGTAGGTATTCTACCCTCCAATAGCGTCAGCATCCTTTGCATGGCAGCAGGCTGTTCCTCTTCTTCTTCTTCCTCTTATTGCACACCCTGAAACATTGCACAATGAAAGCCTTAGAAAACTATCTTGGTCAAGTAAAGGCAACCTGGAAAGAATTACATTTTTTGTTATGATACATGTAAAATGAAGCATATGGCACATGTAAAAGAAGCACAATGATTTGTATAAACATTCGGATATTTAGAGTTATTTCAATGCGCTAGATATAATTAAACTAAAAGCATGTGATATTGTAATTTCGTTAATTTTTTATAAAATTCTATAATATGCATCTTTTGTATCTTTATATGTAATATCAATGAGTCAGTTGTTTTATTTATGAAGTTTTCATTGTGAAATGGGAGAACATTCAATACTTAAGTTTGACACTTCTACGCACCTTCTTTGCGTGTAAAAAAGACAATTTACATGTCTTAAATTTCCCCGTCTCTGCCATGCCATTATACTGTAGGTATACGCTCCCAGGTATTACTGCAATGTCTTGATCGGTTAACGAATTATAGCGCTCTGGCAAGAACACTTGACAATCCTCCAGCGAAGATACGATCCTGGTACCATATCTTGTTTGAACTCTCTTTAAGGACTTTATCTCATAGTTAAGACCTATTTCGAGATCTTGAACTCGACGAGTCGGTAGGAAACTACGCTCTTCCACCATCTTGTTAAGTCTATCAGCTAAACAATCTGTAACAGACATTGCCATGAATTATTATATTCACTACATTATTCAAGTTGAAGAACGAGTTATACACTTCTTTATATTAGAACTATGGTGTGCATGTTTTGTAAGTAAGCCTATGAATGTGTAGAGAAACAAAGAATAAGTACAGAAAATCATGTGAATGTTCATTGAAGATGAGCCAGCAGAGAACCAAAGAATGCATAGTGAAACAAAGAATGAGGGGGGAAAATCGTATGAATGTTTATGTAAGAATGCGAGGAGAAATCATGTGAATGTTAATGGAAGCAAAGAATGAGCTGAGAACGTCGTGTGAATGTTAACAAAGCATGAACCTGCATGGGAACAAAGAATGAGTAGAGGAAATCATGTGAGTGTATAGTGAAACAAAGAATGAGGGTAAAGTCGTATGTATGTTTATGTAAGAAGAATGTGTGGCGAAAATCATGTGAATGTTAATGGAAGCAAAGAATGTGAAGAGAAAGTCATGCGAATGTTAACAGAGCATGAACCTGTAGGGGGAACAAAGAATGAGTAGAGGAAATCATGTGAGTGTATAGTGAAACAAAGAATGAGGGTAAAGTCGTGTGAATGTTTATGTAAGAAGAATGTGTGGCGAAAATCATGTGAACTGAAGAAGAGTGTGCAGTGAAATCCATGTGAATGTAAAGCACAGATTAGAAAATATGATGCTCTTTGTAACGAATCGTCTTTCATGTACTGTAACGTTTAAATAAAATTAAATGTATTGTAAAAGCCAACAGTGATTTTGTATAGTTATTTAAAACTCACCTTGCATTGCCCCGTTTTGATATGTGCTGAATGTGTAGACGGCCTGTAGCTCACGTTGCTTTTAAAGCTCTTTAAAGCTTGAATGTAAAGTTAATAAGTACACAACAGTTCTAACATGGGACAGATGTCTGTTTATATAGGGATCTAAACCCCCTCAAGGCGATGCCTGCACGTCATCATGGCTGTGATGCTTACACGTCACGTGATTATTGCAGCCAATGGCATCATCTCTTGCTACGCATGCGCAGAGGCCCTCAACACTTCTATCCCTGCTTGTTTCACTTCCTCTCCCTCTCTCGCTCTCTCTCTCTTCCTCTCTCGCTCTCTCTCACACAGAGTACATCCATAATGTCATTACACAAAGCTGCATGCAGTTAAAGCATCAATCTAAGCGATGTATTCCAGAGTACAGAGGAAAATCAGTGAAGTCATTGAATGATCGGGATTCGAACTAGGGGCAACTGATTGAAAATTATATACAGCATTAATTGTTCATTGTATGAGCTATCAAACATGCTTTCGTCTACAGCTCTATCTCTGCCTGTTTCTGCGATAATTGAGATTTAAACTTAAGGATCGAACCCTGGACGTCAGGTACCCTAATATACGCCCGCAAGATATTATCTGATGACATAAACGTAATTGGTTTATTTGGTGCCTTTGTCTTAATTATTTCCTGTTATTAAATTTATAAGTAAACTTCATTGAATCGATATTCGAACTCAGAACGCCAGAAACAAAATTATTTATAATATTAGTTTGATGTGTTTAAAAGACCTGTATACAGTTGCAACATTGATCTAAGTGATATATTCTAGAACACAGTGGAAAATTAAGGAAGTCACTGAAAGATCGGGTTTCGAGCTAGGGACACTGATTGGAAATTATATAAAGCATTAATTGTTCATCTTAGGAACTAAAAATCGTGCTTTGGTCCGCACCTTAATCCCTGCTAGTTTCTGAGATAATTGAGATTTTAAAGTTAAGGATCGAACCCATGACACCTGGACTCTAATATACATGCACAAGAAACGAGCTAATGGCATAAAAGTAATAAAGTTTATTTACTGTCTTTATTTTAATTAGTTTTGGAGTTATTAGAAGACCGGTTTCGAGCAATCGTAAATGGAGCCTTGCATCCCGAGCTATAATTAGTTTTTATTGCATCATTTTGTCTCTTTTCATTCAGGACATGCGCGTGAGTTGGTGTGTGCGTGTGTGGGTTGGTGCTGTTGGGTGTAAGTGAACAGGCAGATGTGCTTGCACGCGCGTGTGTGTGTGTGTCCATGTATATGTATGTGTGAGTGTAAGAGCAATGGTGTATGTATGTATACGCGTGAGGTGCGTGAATGCGTGAGTGTAAGAGCACTGGTGTATGTATGTATACGCATGAGGTGCGTGAATGCGTGTGTGTACTGGTGTATGTATGTGTGTGTGTACTGTTGTATGTATGTGCATGTGTGTGTGTATGTATGCGCGTGTGTGTGCATGCGTGCACCAGTGTATGTTTGCTGATGTGTGTACAAGTGCTCGTGTATATGTGAACGCCTGAATGTGTACAAGTCGTGGAGAAAGAAAGAGATAGATAGAAAGAAAAAGAGAGGAGAAGAAGAAAGAATGTTGTCTAGGCTTCGGGATATCTAAGTATGCATCAGGGTTTAATATAAATAATTATAGTTGTTAAATGCAATTTTAATCCGACCGCCCGCTGCTTCAATAACTTAATAGTTATTATAGCATTTCACAGGGTTGGATTCGAACTAGGGGCCTCTGGTTCCTAACAATACAGCTCGTTAAACATTGTAATGTTGTATAAATTAAATTATATTTGTTAAACACGTTTTAATCTGACCGCCCAATACTCACATAGTTTAATATTTATTAAGCATTAGAGTTTCGCAGATTCGATCTAGAACCCTCTGAACACCGTTTCATTAATTAAATTATATTTGTTAAATACATTTTAATCTAGCCGTGCATAGTTTAATAGTTATTGGGCATTAGAGTTTCGCAGATTCGATCTAGGACCCTCTGAACACCCTTTTTATTAATTATTGTAATGATATATAAAAATTAAATTATATTCGTTAAATACATTTTAATCTGACCTTACATAGTTTAATATTTATTAAGCATTAGAGTTTCGCTGCGTAAGATTCGAACTAGGGTCCTCTGAACGGTCTTTCATTAATCAGGGTAATGATGTATAAAAAAATTATATTTGATAAATACATTTTTAAATCTGACCTTGCATAGTTTAATATTTATTAAGCATTAGAGTTTCGTTGGGTAAGATTCGAGCTAGAACCCTCTGAACACCCTTTCATTAATTAGGGTAATGATATATAAAAAATTAAATTATAATTGATAAATACATTTTTTTAATCTGACCTTGCATAGTTTAATAGTTATTACGCGTTAGAGTTTCACTTGGTAAGACTCGAGCTAGAATTCTCTGAACGCCTTTTTATTAATTAGGGTAATGATATAATAATATCAATCATTAATTTCTCATTAGCAATAAACTTTTGATTACAGTAAGAATCGAACACCAATCTATGGATATCACTCAGAGGTTTAATGCACGTAATGAAATGTATATTAGGCGCTTTTTCGGAGTCGTTGGCTGAAACAGAATGCTTGTTAACTATGCTCGGATATATTCGTAGGAGGTCGTAAAACATCGGAGAGAACTCCCTCAGGCAAAATCATGATGGCCGACTATGACGTCACGCAGAGCTGGTAAACAAGTTTCTCTCTCTTTCACACAAACAAGGACAGGACGAGTATAAAGCAACCCTCGAATTCTTTTGTTAAACTAGCAGGTGGCCAAACAATGGGAAGGGTCAGGCTTTGTTATTGGATTGTGGGATGGGAACGCTGCAGGTGTCTTTCTAAACTAGCCTTGCCAAGGACAATAGAAAGGCACACACAATAGAATCTCTTACACAATGGAAAGGGTCAGGCTTTGTTATTGGATTGTGGGATGAGTATGCCAGGTGGTCTTTCTAAAGAATGCTTGCACGGGACAATAGAAAGGCACACACAATAGAATCTATTACACAATGGAAAGGGTCAGGCTTTGTTATTGGGTTGTGGGATGAGTATGCCAGGTGGTCTTTCTAAAGAATGCTTGCATCGGACAATAGAACTTGTTTCTCTGTTAACTGGCTTAGGTTCTCTTTGTTACAACCCTAATTCATCATGGGCTTTGTTCATTTTGACAGCTGAAGGTTAAGCATTGTTCTTTTGTTAAAAGCTAGTGGAACGAGTATGCCACGTGTTCGACACACAATGGAAGTGGGGGTGGGTAACTGACCAGGTGCAGAAGTGGCCTAATGTGAGATGGGTAGGAAAAACATCTCGCCTTTGTTACAGAACCTTAAATTTATGACCCCTTTGTTCGTTTTGACAGTTGATTGACAGCCTTAATTGCTTAACTGTCAAGCCTCCATTGTACTCAACATGATTTACGACCGCAGCTGCAACTAAAACTACCAAGGAGCTGGGGGTGGGGGAGAGGAGGTGGGGGAGAGGAGGTGGGGGAGAGGAGGTGGGGGAGAGGAGGTGGGGGAGAGGAGGTGGAGGAGCTCATTTGCATATGAATAGAAATTCCTGCATATTAAGTGTTTTTAAAATGTCAATTTACCCCTACTCGTAGGGAACGCGAAAGCGGGTGAGTGCAGGTTGCGCACTTACACTGGTGTGAGTCACGAAGCCTATTAGAGCATAGCAAGTGAGAATTTCAGAAAGAGACGGTTTAATATTTCCGTGTCTCTCTTTCTCTACCCAGTGGCTTTCCATAAACCGCCTTCATGTATCTTTCGGATTCTAGAAAGTTTATAGATAAGCTACATAATGAAAGTGCTGATAAAAATAGCATACTGATACTACCACCATGTGAGGGGCAGAAAGCAAGCAACCAAAAGGTAGAAAGTAAAAAAATAGAACACGGACCGGGGCTTTCAGCTTCTATTCGCGAGGAAAACATCGGAGAAACATTCTAGGTAACTGGTCAAGACAACGGATGTCAGAGGAACTTGTGTGAATCACTTGAGTTCAAATTTATACAAAAATGTAACTGTATAATCCTTGTGTAGAAACCTGCGTTAATTTTCAGATGTATTCCGCTTTTATTAATCCTTCCGTTCCATACTTGAAATCCTTAGATGGTACGCTATTCAGAGAGAAACGTTCTGCACTTACAACATCCTCTTCCGCAAGCGCACAAAGGATGGTCCGCTTCATCAGTCCCAGAGGCAACTTATTGTGCATAAGCAGTTAGCAGGGGAAAAAAATTGAATTTTATTTATGGACGCTCTTTAACTGTTGTGGTTCTTAGCATCCCATTATATATTGGGCATGAAAGACCGGTAATTTTGCTCAGAGGCATCTTTATCAGGCTTGAGGTTCTTTTACGTGCCGTAAATCTACGACACGGGACCACCGGCTTTACTTCCCTTCCGAAGGAAGCCATGCTAAGGATTTTTACGCCCGAAAAAATCCATCGCCTTCCGCCGGGTTGAAACCCGCGACCTTGGGAACTATAGACTAGCACGGTACCACTAGTTCACGGAGAACATCATGGCTGTATAGGTACAGTTGAACACTAGACTAGAGTGCCAAAGTTTATACCAGGTGAGTCAGCTGCCCCTATTTATCTTTGAATTTGTGCAATGTGCTAAGCGATATATTTGACTAACGCCTTTCTTGAATGCCTTCTAATGACTGATTTTCATAACACTTTATAGAGGATGGATAGATAACTCAGTGCATAAGTGTTTTACAGGACAGAATGCAATCGCTATATATGTCGATACAAAAAACATCCCCCCTGACACTGGGAACGGCAGTAACACTTTAGCCTTTTTTACAACCATTTATTATTTAGCACACATTCATGCGCACCTTTGAAAACGCCCCTGAAGGAACAACCTACCACATGCATCGGTTGACAAAACCATTTGAAAACAAAATAGCATATCTATTCAGTGCGACCAATTGGATTTAAGCCGTCAGCCAACGTTGTACAGCCTTGTTAAAATGCTAAGTGATAGGTAGATAATTTCACTTATATCGCAAACTATGGCGTATTTCAGATCATACAGTAATTGTAATGACTGATGCAGTTTATTTGTTTGAATTAAAACTACCAAACCGAGCTCAAAACACTGCATGACGTTGCAAAAAGCGTGTAAAGATTCAAGGCGGGGTCTAATTCTGCGATTACTAATTCGTATAGGAACCCGAGCTGAAAAGGTAGCATTGACCTAATGGTATTATCATGGTTGCTTTAACATTGTGCTACTTCAGTTCGGGTTTAAATCCTTCGGGTTAAGTTCAAACATTTTATTGCCTTTTGTTTTATCGCTTTGGGCCTATAATTTGATATTATGATATAAATAACATTTTATAGCATTATAAGTGTGTAAAAATAGAATAATTGTCAAGTTTTCCACCCCAAAGAAGAACCGCAAAGCCCAAATCATCTACGGGCACACTCATGCGTGAAGAACGCAGGATACTATACCGCGCATGTTACAGCATGCAAGAAGGTCTCTCCGGCAACGTACAAAAACTTGTGGTTGTCATTTTGAACATTTACTTCGTTGATGAAATCCCGCTCTTTAACAATTTATTATTCTGTTTAGCCGTGAACTTAGCACATTTACAACTCCTTTGTCAATAGAAGAAATGAAACATAAGGTTTAAACATAAAACAAAAACGGTTAGATTTAATATCGTCGATATGCGCTCAAGAGAATGAAAGCTAACTACGTAACACGGTTTACAACACCAGATACGATACAGATTATTAGGGTAAACATGATAAATAATTATCTTATTGTAATCTTTGTATCTTTGGCTCACAGGAGAGCCAATAACAAAAATAAATAAATTAGTACACTAAAATAAAGAAAATAAACATAAGGGGAAAAAAAGAATAAAAAAATCTGATAATTGTATCAGATTCAACCTCCAAAGCTAACCTTTGCTTCACCACATTCCGGCAGCTAACCCACTCGGCCAGAACCCACGTAGTCTATCCCGCTCTTCGGGAAAACATTCTTCCTCTATCTCCTTGCAAGCATTATATCCATAAAACGCCGTCTTTTTTTAAGGCTTTCGCAGCTCTTTGGTTCTTATTCAGGCTTTTAACCATTAATGGGGATTGCGTATAGTACCAAATAGAAGGGCAGAGCTACAATAACAGTTTGTTTCCTAAAAGGGTCAATGTTTTCACATTATACTATAAAATGCGGGTTGCATAGATACGAATACCTAGGGGCAGCTGACTCACCTGGTGTATTCAAATATACCTCTCGAGGCTACTTTCTCTCGAGGCTATCAAGTAGTCATTACTTTGCATGACGGAAAGGTTTAAGAAAAGCTATAACACCAAGGCAGTAATTAAATAATTAAAATGAGCGTTTCTTGAATAGAAGGGATTGTATTACTCAAGTTTTCTGCACATGATGTGCCTAACGCATATTAACAAAGGTCCAGGTATTACCTCAAGATCCTTGCTGTGTATTTTGTGATCATTGGAATAGAGAATAGGAAAATAAAAGACAAGCAACTACTACAAAATAACAATAGCAGTAATAGCAATAAGAATTAATTTCCTTAATTATTTTATGTGGCCATTTGATACACAGTCCCGTTTTAGAGACCTTCTTAAGTTAATATCTACACCGTATACAAACTGAACGATACAGGTTAATATAAATCTTTCTTTTTAAACGTTTATTTAAACATCTAAAGTGTTCATTGTTCAATATTTTATCATTTTGTTTTGATTCAGGCTTTAGCGGAAACTGTGCATCACGTACACGAGCATATCATTATAATAAATAATAATGTGTATTCCTATATTGAGTTAATACTATTTTAAGGAATCTATATAATATATAAGGCAATACGCGCAGACATAAATATACGTTCAGTGGGAAGCGATACAATAAGGAACTTTCTTTAAGACAACATAATGGTACCAAGCTGTCGCCGATAAAAATCCGTTGTAAGAGAAACAGACGTGCTCTTGTCAATGGGGTCCAGAATTATGTGTAGGTAGTTAAGGTTTCAGGATGTGTGACATATCTTGTGATCGCATCGATTAACATGAGGACCTCTGTGTTTCATATTCATAAAAGAAAGCTAAATGGGGGCATTTCGGTAATATTTCTTTACCAATAGGAAAATTACATTTATTATAAAGAACAGCATTAAAGAGATGTGTCGCCTGATTTAGTAGGAGAAACGCAAACTTATATGGCGAGATATTGTATACAGAAGTAAGATCACTCACAAACTGGAAGTAGGGGAAGACAGTATGTAAACCAATCTTGTAGCGATAATTCTAACTGCACAAAAGGAAAGTGTTTAACTTAATTACTGAGCTATTACCAATTAATCTATGTCAAACTTAATCATTTTCTGCATTTTTGGCCCCACCAACTCAAAAACAACTCCATCCTAAAGCCCTTAGAAAGCTGTACAGGTGTTTCAGTTTATTGAATATTAATAAATCAACAGCGCCCAGCGGAGCATTGTTGGTTTTTTGTTTGTTTTTTTTGCAAGATTTCAGTAAAATAAATGCGACGAA
The DNA here is from genome assembly GCA_030765065.1 of Deroplatys truncata. Lineage (NCBI taxonomy): Eukaryota > Metazoa > Arthropoda > Insecta > Mantodea > Mantidae > Deroplatys > Deroplatys truncata. Next base: position 206,187,186 of record CM060981.1, read on the forward strand.
ACTACGGTTGCTTCCGGTTTACTTGAAACTTAAGGGTGTAAGAATATCACGCAACTCCATTGCATTTCGAGGGAGGAGATGCCCGAAAGATACAGTAGCTGGCCTCTCTGGAGGCTGGAGAAAGATACGGTTGAAGTTCAAATGGGCCAATGAGGAAGCACTCGAGGCTAGCAGATAGAATAATAAGATAGAAAAGAAGCTTGACTAGGTGTGAGAAAACCGAAGGCTGTTGATTTTGAGTATTTATGTGGATCTTTAAAGAATTAGCATCTACTGCGACAGTCTCACTCGGATAGCCTTCTTGCAGCTCGTTATCATAAGAATTTGACGCTCAAAGTTCCGAAAATTTAAGATGCAGGGCGCAGTAACAGAGGTAACGTTATGTAGTGAGCGGGATAATTGCGATACATAAATGAATAGTTTGCACGAGTGTTACAGAAGTATCGCCAATTGCGAAAGGGTAGTAAAGTGCCGCGCAGAGAAGAAATTATAAACTAAGGAACGGTGACTTAGTAGTGGGTAATCTAGAAACACGAGTCGGAGTGATAATTATCACAAATATAAGGAAAGGGAGTCGGGAGTGATCGGAATGCTCATTGTGTCCACTGAGATTCAGGTTCGAGACGTACAAGCGCGCGTGTAAAATCACGGGAGACTAATTAACAGAATTCATAATCTTGCAGAGGATTCATCAGCCAGGGAGCGGTGTAAACGTTAGCCAATCCACGTGTGCTCATTTCAGTGTACCCCTCCCCACCTTTTTATCCTCTTCCCGCCATTTGCACTCCACCGACAACCTTAACATTACAGCACATTACGAGCCGTCGTCGAATGTTTGGGCCGTCACTGCGTACACTACTTGGTCCAAGAATCAGCGCCGAAGAAGTCATCTTTAAGCTTGGAGGTCCAAAGGAATGGGTGACTCACAACGCATCTAAGGTAAGGGAGGAGCACATGCAAACGTCTGCCAACTGTTCAACGACGGGTAGCAGGATACCCCCAAGTGCGGCGTAACAAGCAAAAACGCCGCAATCTGTAAGGGCGCGACGCTATGCAGCACCGGTAAAAGTGGAATGTTTACCCAAGTGACAAGAAGTTAGCTCGCAAGATAGGACGCTGACGCGACGATGTAAATGTTTTGTTTTCACAGGATCAAACTATGGAAGTGGAACGAACGAGGTACTTAATGTGCGTTCAAATAAAGTTGTTTTGTTATAAACGGCATCTTTATTGAACATTGCAACACCAGAACTTGAGATATGAAACTCATCTTTCTATCCACGCATCTCTTGTATCTCTTCTTCTCCTTTTCAACACGAATACCGAATCTCTCCCAGCCCACATTGCCCGAAAAATGACTTTAAAAACTAATTAGCTAATTAAGAAGTCACTTTGATGAAATTCCGTGTCTCCTTTTCAGCTGCTCAACCACTGAATTTCGATTACAACAAATATTAATTATTACTGAAAACAACGCTATAAAATACACTCTTTACGTGTTACAAGGTGATATTAATATCAGCATTTTCATATGATGGCAGAAGTTCACCTTGTGACAAAGAAGAAAATATGAGGTTGCGGAGATGGCATTTCTGAAATGTAGTAGAAACTCGATATATTAATAAAAGTGCAAACGAAGCAAGCTGATAAGAATTGGTAACTGGGAATTTAAATAAATAATAATTCGACTCAGACCACAGTATTAAGAACCGGAAAGAGTGGATGAATATTGCATAATGCTTTTTCTAGTTGATTTGGAATGCAATCTATTTACTAATAGCATAACAGATTAAAACTTCGAAATGCTTTCAGTTTCAAAATATTGGACATCAGGAAAGTCTTTGTCTATATCACTTATAGCAACGTCAAAAAATTGTCTCTGTTATCTAACATTATCCTTACTCTTTTGTTTTCTTTCCGTTTTTCTTTTTTCTCTCTAGCTTTTTTTTGTGTGGAGTGGGTTCATACTTAATGACCAGTGACACATTGTTTCATTTCTACTATTACTCCAGAAAGGAATTTCGGCAACTGATATAAAAAATATCGCATGGACAGAAGTGAAAACGAGAGAGAGGGAGAGAAAGCGAGAGAGAGGAAAATGGGTAAGAGGAAGAAGAGAGGAAAACATCATTTAAAGGAATAACGGATGTGAAGGTAATGCCGATTCCGCTTGCAAGTAAGTGATATTAAAACATCGTATCATACTAAATACCTACCGATTAAACATTGTACTGTCTTCGTGTGCTGTTGTTTTTTAGAATTAACGCGACATATGACCTTAGGGCAAGAATTCCTATATCAAGGTCATATATGCGTTTTATCACTGCTCATAAATGCTAATAATGGATGTAAGCTCCCTGTGCCCATTAGAAAATACAAACAGTTGTGTTTGACAAGTACGATATCTCTAAGTAACAGTAGGATCTCCTTCGAAATGGGATATGTCGTCCTCCGTGATCTAAGGGTACCTCTAGTTCTCGGGGTCGGGTAATGGGTTTTTTCGGGCGTAAAAATCCTTAACATGCCTAAGGCTTTGTTTCTTAAATTTACCTATTTTATTAACAACGGTGTTATGGCTAGTTGTATAAGCGGATCATCTTATTGGGAGTTTCTTGTAGCTTGGTGTACGAGTAACGTGATCATATGCCGTAGACCTACCCTGAACCTTAATCTAAATTCTAAATTGCATCTGCAATCCCATACTCCCAATATCTAATTCCTATCATGACATATCAAGTCACCTAGAAGACCAAAGGCAGAGAGAGCGGGCGCGTCCAAGCCAACATCGTTAAGTAAGAACTATTCTTCCTTAGAGGGGTCCCTCCAATGTATTTCCAAACGCATTTATAATTGTGGTTTTCATGCTGTAGTGAGAAAAAGCAACTTATGCGCTCGACAATTCCTTATTGCAGCCTTAAGCCTTATTTCAGTAAGAGAAGCAAATATTATCTGCGAACAGAGACAAACGCATGCTAGTTTTAGGAAGGATGAAAAGTCATATCTAAGTGCCAAATATTCCCCAAACTGCATACGTGGCAATATGTGTTTCTCTTAGGTATTAATTTCTTCTAAGCCTCCGTCTGCAATGGTCGTCCTCCGTGGTCTAGTGGTGCCATGACCACCTCCAGTTCCCGAAGTCGCGTTTCAAACACGGCGAAGGGCGATGGGTTTTCTCGGGCGTGAAAATCCTTAGCGTGGCTTTCTTTGGAAGGGAAGTAAAGTCGGTGGTCCTGTGATGTAGATTTGTGGCACATAAGAGAACCTCAAGCCTGATAATGAGGGCTCTGAGTAAAATGTCCGGTCTTTCATGCCCAATATAGAATGGACACTAAGAACCATAACAGTTAAAGAGCTCCAAAAATAAAACTCAAATTTTTTTCCTGTCTGCGATCTGTGATCTGTCTGTAAACATCGTAATGGAAGTTCGATGTAACTTGTCTAGAAGTGGTGGTCAGTTGTAAAGAGCCACCACTAACATAAATGGCGTTATTAAATTCGTTCAACTAGGTAAGCGAAAGGGACAAGTGGGAATGGAGCGTCATCATCATCATCATCATCATCCTTGCAAGGATTAGGCACTCATGCCTCTCCTGACTACACAGTGTTATAGCCATCACTTCCTCCGACGCCCAACATGTCTTCTACCTTAAAGGTTGATAGTAATTCACCTGGCTGTGATTATTTAGTACTCATTTGAGATAAGTGAGTTGTCAATTGTCTTTATTGGCTTCTATTTTTTAATTTCAGTTATTTATTTATATATATATATATAATTATATATAGTTCTCATAACTCAGTTCTGATTAACAATATTCGCACACGCTCAAATGAAGCCAAAATTTACAGACAGCAGAGAAAATATTCTAAACTTACCGAAAACCAACACCATTATTAGTAAGATCACTTGATAAACGCTCATTATTAGCACTTACACTATTGCTCACACTGTAAACACAAGCTAACAAGATAACTAGTACACTTTAACTATGAGCATTACACTATAATAGCTTTCTCTAACGTGGTATAATCAGTTCACTTTAGCACTTAAGCGCGTTTCGGACTAAATACAAACTTAGAACTTCTGTTTGAGATACAGTCACACATGTGTTAAGTGTTTGCTTAAAAAGAAGTCGGAAATAAGGATGGTTTATATGTGGTGCAAGAATGGGAACTCAAGAGTTCATATTCAAACATCAGAAACTGCTAACATATTACACTGAGAAATTGCTACGCTTCACAGTATACCTACTCCATCTACAGATTTATAAGTTTAATGTATTTACCAACAACACATGTAGAGGAATGCAGTAATTTAAGAATAGTTAAAAAGGCGAAACACTCCTATATTAATTCAATATGGCGGACTAAACAGTTGATTTACACAAACAACACAATTACTTTAATTATTAAAAGTAACCCAGCATTAGAAGCTATATTTTATGTACAATTTTCACACTACGTTTAACACCTCTCCTATCTACTTTTTATCTACTAGACAGACAGAGTTCCAAAGAAAAGCAAGACAAATGTGGTGCTTTTACTCGTGCACTCAAACCTAAACGCTAGGTAATAATTACACTGACATTCGACACGTATTCAATTCGTATCTGTTTTAAATTGCCCGCCTCTCTCTTCCACCTTTTAGAGTGGCTGCTCTGAAACGCCAGGCAGTGTTAGCGCGGGGTAAGTATAAAAGCCTAGCGACGTTCATTAAGCTAAAAGCTAAATCTGTGACAGAAAGTCCTTGTGGGCCTTAGTCTACCAAACCGGTTGCCTGCCCACTTGCGCATAACAGAAGTGGACCATAATCCAAACGATACGTGCAGATGATGTGGTCATCCCTAACCGGAATGTTCGTTTTCGTGATTTACAGATCACCACCTATCGTAGCTGCTCAAATGCATTATAGTGCTGATGGGCACCGGTCCTATAATGGGCCGAAAGGACCGTGCCCGCATGGGTGGTCCCAAATCCACGCACATTCCGTGGCTGGGAACCGGAACACCAACTCTAACCTATGACATGGCGCTGGAGAAGCGAGTTAAAGAATCTCAAAAATTACAATTAAAATCTCCCTTCCTTTCCGCAAATATTTCGCCCATACATGGACGTGAATTAAGCAAACGTTTGGTGTAGCGTGTACGTCAAACTTGTTAATCCACGGACTATAATAATAATAATAATAATAATAATAATAATAATAATAATAATAATCACGCGGATCAATTACGAACTCTTCAGTATTTGTCAGATTTCATGGCAAGGAAAGGGGACTTAAGATTGTTGCTGTAAAGTAGGCTAACACACGTTTAGGTCTATAAAGATTCCATTGGAAGTTCGCGTGATTCATTTTGCTAGGTTAACAAGGCAGCACTCTAGCGGTACAATTTTAAAGCAATTTGACGCCCTGTCATATTCCTGATCCTCAGCATTGTTGTTTAGTATCATAGCATGCCACCCGAGGCGCTGTGCTCGCTATGCAGCAGGGGGAATAACTTTTTCACAATTCTTAGCACGCAACGTTCTGAAAGCTCGGCTGGGCTTAGCACCCAACCGCGTTTACTTCTTCATATATCGTGCATTCTTTGCATATGATACAAATATGGAAAGAAAGCAGCGTGCAACCTGTCTGAAATGTGTAGCACCAGCATAAAATACATACAGATAAATAAAACTAACAACAAGAGCTTTTGGAATCCTGTGCACTATTTAGAGAAACAAGTATTAAAAGTTACAGTACACCTCCAATGCGTATGTTTTTTCATGAAGACCAAACACCCGTCACGGGAATCCACTGCATGAGCTTGACCACTTGCATTCAAATCAAAAGCTTCTTTAATCAGAACTCCAATAACGTTGAGCAATGATGAATAAATGAACTATAAATTGGCACCAAAATACGTTGAATCTTCGCCTGCATAAGATACAGAAAATTTAAGCTAACAAAACTGTTATAAGAAATTCAAACACCCGAAATATTTCTTATCTAAATATGTATCTAAGTATGCTCTATTCCTCTTCCTATTATAACGTTATGTATGATAAATATTTTTTGACTAATCTTAGGCTCAAACACACAAAGCCTTAACTGTATGATACAAAAATAATATGTACTTGTGCGGTGAGCTTGGTATTCAAAATATACAACCATTTAATTGTTTTACTGTCTGATTAGAACATTTAAAAAGTTTCCTCGGTTTATTGAATATTATCATAAAGATCCCTTCTTATCACTCAAAGTAGCTCTTTCCGTTTGTAATGAAGCAACTGAGTGTTGTTTCTGTTTATTGATTGTATATAACTAAGTCTAGACTGCTGAATTTCACACAATTTCTACCGAATTTCATGTAGTAATTTACTAAATGGGATAGTAGAATAACGTTTTATATGAAAATTATCTCTATAGGAATTGAATTGAATTGCGTTTTATTTATGGACGCTCTTTAACTACGATGGTTGTTAGCGCCCCATTTATATTAGGTGTGAAAGACTGGAAATTTTGCTCAGAGACCTCCTTATTAGACTTAAGGTTCTTTTACGTGCCGTAAATCTACAACAGGGGACCACCGGCCTTACTTTTCTTCCTAAGGAAGCCATGCTAAGGTTTTTGCGCCCGAAAAAATCCATTGCTTGTGATATCCGAGATTTGGACAGCAGAGTAACCCCGAGTATGTCAACTGTATAAGGCTCAAACCATGTTGTTTTTCTCTTTTTCTACCAACGCTCATCTAAGTAGACAATTTTAGTACCCCCTAAGATGTTTGCACCCCTCTTGAATTTTAAATCCCGGGTCGGAATTTGGCAAACCTGGGACTGATGTAGCGGACCAGGTTGAGCGCCGAGGATTACGTCAAATGAGGTAGCCAAGAGAAAGTGTCGAAACGCGGTTACCTCAACACGGGCGCGCTAAGAAATGCGAAGTCAGCACTTCTGTATGTATTTATACTACGGGGCTCTGGTTCTCTTGGTACCGGATAGGGTCGGAATCGTCGTCGGAATCAGTTGGAATCGTGAAGAGGGTAAATTGTATCATCGACGACATGTGGTTGGCTCACCATACACGAGTCGCCAGCGCAACACCAGTTGAATAGGTAAGGATGCGTCTACTCTAAGATCTGCTGTGCTTGCACGGTCGTCACCCAGTCTGAGTGGCTCAACTACGGGCCCTAATGTATTCATACTAAAAGAATAATACAATTTATTAGTTCAATGCAACCCCTGTGCATTAATTAAATACCCCCATCCTGGAACGCCACCCCGGCCTACCTACCACCCCAGTACCGACGCATGCCCCTACCTCTGAGCTATCACCCCCCTAGCTTAAACAACTACTGCGGGGTAACCACCCCGATAGGGGTGTTACAATATATCATAGCATTCAAATGGCTCATCTAACTATATTATGTTACTACGATGTGCTTTTGCTTAGGAACCACTTAAAATTAAGCAAGAAGTACTTAGTTATAATGTGCAGAAACTTCATTCAAATGTTAATTCGTGTAAAGCGCTCTTGCGAAGGAACTAAGAAAAAAGAAACAATTGCAAGCTTTCGTGTATGTCCGTTAGACGATGACTCAAAGATGAGAAAGTGTAACAACCTGGAATATTTCGAAAACTACTAATGCTGCGAAAATATTTGTCACAAACTGTTAATTTTAATGAGGTCTAGACTTTTTCCCTAATGAGGTTATGTGTCTCTCTTATGGTTTTCTAACAACACAGGTTTATTCGTTTGTCACGAAGTATAATAATTTTCGGTGCGTGATTAAAGAATCAACGTAAGTTAAAGTCTATATAAATGTATTGAAACATTATAATATTTCAAACTTAGGACCCGATCAATGCAGGAGATAGAGCAGAAAACAAAGTGATGTGAAGACACTGGAAACGGAAAGTGTACAGCGAGTGCTTTCCTAAGGATCTTTTATGTGCTCTTAATTGTGGCCGAGGTTTGTTTTGTTCTAGAAGTTTCCATGAAACTCCGTAGCTTATCCGTTCAAAGCGCCAGCTTTGTCCACGCGCACTCTTCGCATAATATAGAATAACGTTTTGTGGAGTAAAATGTGTTGCTTTCTACCCTTAAACTACCCAGCTAACACTTTTATCATCAAAGTATTCAATTCGAATAAGAAATGGAAAGGATGTTGTGACTTTGATCAGCTTTTCCACTGTCATTCTTCGCTGTTTCTATTGTCATTGTTTTGTTTTTATCTGCCACTGTTTCACTGGGAGTTCACTTCACTAAGGTGAACTAGTTTAATTCTCCGTCAGTTGACTTCATTCGTGAGTAGCATCTTCACGCCGTACAGTTCATTCTCTCGAGGGTCGAACGCAAGACCTCAACAATCCGTCGCTCCGCAGTAACAGTCGCTGCACTTCACAACAGCCGTTACCAACTCGTTCAGAGAATCGTTCTTGATGTCGCACCCCAAACGCACTCGGTAGCTCACTGACTCAACAACTCCAACTCCTTAATATAGTCAGTGGGATCTTTCCACAAGGTTCTCGAATGCTCTAAAACTATTTTGTCACATTGGAGGGTAAGAAGCTTCCAGAAGGTTCTGAACGTTCTAGAACTATTTCGACACACTTTCTGGAGGAGGGGAGAAGCTTCCAGAAGGTTCTAGTTATCTGCCGATAGCGCGCCTGGTGTTTACGCTGATGAGCGGCAGTTAACGTTGCTTACATTGACCTCCCGATAACCATAGTCGTTGCGTCACAATATGTTGCAAAAGTTATTATAAGTATACTGCTAATGTTACACATATCATAGCTACTGTAGTTCCTATAATTTCACTTTGTATTTTCTAACGTAAGTATTTTAAAGGTAATAATCATTGTTTTATACATTTGCAGCGCTATATCCGCGCACCTTTATAGCATTTTACTTGCTTCTTTTTTTTTACTCGAGCATCGTCCGATTCTACTAAGAATGTTTACTATAAAAACTACGTTAACAAGCGCAAGAGACACCAGATTTAAATAATATCTATTTATCTTAATTGATGCTTTCCGCTTCCAGCAAGGAAACACTTGCTGATCATCAAATAAGACATACGAAGGCTACAAGTGGATAGGGTTAAGCCAACAGAAATTCTTAACACATACAACCATACCCACCATCTGTTACATAATAACGGTTTATTTGAAGTATTTTTTAAGAATGTGATGAGTTTGCAGAGTCGTATGAAATTTGCAGTTTCAATTTAACTAGCTATGGAAGTGGACTGTCAACAACTCGTAAAGTGCGTTTTATTGCGTAATCAAAACATGTCATGGCTGGACGAAATAAGACCCTTATTATTATTATTATTATTATTATTATTATTATTATTATTATTATTATTATTATTATTATTATTATTATTATTATTATTATTAGACCACTGGTTGTAGTCCTGGTGTATCAGAGTAACAATTAAGCTTCTAAGCCAATGTTACTACAATTTAATCGGCCATTGAAAAACAGCCTTACAGCTAATGGTTGCACTCTTAAGCTGGCGACCGGCAGCGGAGAGACATAATAACAAATATTATAATGAAAAGCGCTGTTTTATACAGGCTGTACATAGAGGAGGATTTAGAGGGCTGAAGTCCCGATGTTTTAACTCGTAATATCGAAGTACTGCTGTCTCATTTTGTTTTCTGTAATTCTTTTATACTTAAAGGTTTAGTATACCACATTGTATGTGTTAATAAACAGGTAAATAAACATCTTATATACATTAAAACAGTGAACACCTTGGGGGATGAATTAGAATTTAATCCTTCTTTTGGAAAAGTGGTTGGCAACATCGATTAAACGGCTCGCTCCGCTCACTTTACAATTCGCATACGTTTATCATAGGTAGTTAATACTAGATGGTTAGAGAACACTTCCTGTAATCGAAGTGAAAGTGAAACTTCTGATTGGATCTCCCCATATCTAATCAGATTGACTTAAGTAAAAATAAACTTTTCATAATATTTATAGGAGCTTATGAGTTCTGACTGGGGAGTTTAGTCTCTATGTACTTAGGCTTGCCTTTTGGTCTTATAAACACCTAAACGTTTGCTGACCCCTCAAATCCTTCATTTAATCAATATCCTGTTCAGTGACTCATTTAATATCCCTCTTACATGGACAAATCTCTAAACCTAACGTCGGAATTAAGGTTTGACTGATTTCATGTGTTTCTGTCATTCCTGTTTCAGCCCCCTCTCTGTGGATGCCCCTGCTTGGATAAGACCAGTGTTTTAAATTTCAAATAGTAAGAATTTCTTCGTAAAAAGCTTTCTCTCTTATTATTCCCCTTATTTTCCTTTGCCCAGCATAAGGAATGAAAAATAGCTCAAAAAGTTCAACAAGCGGAATACTTGCTGTAACTTTTTAAGTTTTCAAGAAAATAAAATGTTACCACGAAACATTTGGCAACGTTGCTAAGATTTTTCCTTTCTTTGTTATAGATAAACAAAAATGCCACACAACTTTTTCACTTTTGTTAACCTCATTGCTAAAAACTTATGTTTGCAGATTTAAGTTTTTGAAGTACACTAACCTACGTTAACGTATTTATTTGAATATAGGTGGAAACGCTTCGAGTAATGAGGAATATGGAATAGTTTATTATATTGCTTCGTTTTCCTATGACAGTCAGTCAACCGAATACTCTGTGACATCACAGAACACGTTTCTTTTTGCTCCCGTCTCAGAGACAAGTACTTGTTTACAAACTTAGGGGGGTGAGCTAAGGAGATAGACGAAGTTACTGGTAAGGAAAGAGCTAGTGGGGGAAGAGGAGACATGTCTATATTTTATACTTATTTGGTTGAAAGACAAGAAATTTACTCTTTCCTTCTTTCTGCATCCCTTGCCAATTAATCTCGAAACCGCTACTATGTCACATAGTTCTGAAACATCACGTTTAATTGCGTTGACTGACCCTGATGTAATATAAGAAGCACAAAGACACGAATGTACAGAAACTGAATGATATGATTTTTGACCGAGTGAAGCTTCAAGCTGTAGCAGAGCAAAGAATGGCATTGCTAAACCTTAGATAGGTGTAAAAGCTTAGTCAATAAGAAGATGTTTAGGTCTCATTTATTTCAATGGTGAGTGTGGATTCCTATATTACCACAGAGTTTTTTAGAAAATCGCATGGGATTGCAAGCATTTGCAGGTTAAGTAAAGGGAAACAATTATAGTAGTCATGTCTTTCAAGCGAATGAAAATCGGTCTGAGAAAGAATCAGGATTTTGTATGAGGGACACAAACAATGTGCATCAAGATAAGAAAAATTAACTTCAGGTATGCTTTAAACTTATAGGCATATTACAATAACCGTTATACTGGATACGTTTGCGTCTCATACGAGAATTAGGATCCATTGTGTTTTTTTCTCCAAATAATCATGAAACACTTACTACCATATATCAGCTGATAGGTTCATCCTTCCCCTAAGCTAAGTAAGTCAAATACATTTTGTCTCACCAGTTATTTGACTAGTTTTCACCAGACGTCAACGCTGCTTAAAGGGAACGAAACACAAAATTGAATATTTAATTCATTACATCAGTTTATCTGCCATCAGGAATAATTAACAATGCACGCAGTCCTATCATCCTAAGATCAATGGTTATCGGTTACAGCGTCTTCCTCAATACACAAGTGACATTATCCGATCACCCAGGTTTAGCTGCGGAGAAACAATATTATACACCCTAAACAAGCACGGAGCGTTACTAGATAGGTACCTTAAATAACAAAAAAGGTCCCCATGTGATTTTAAACAGAGGAAGTCATAATTTTATAAACAGAGAGCAGAAGTAAAAACTACTCAATCACTTCTCATATTCCAGTTAATACTAGATCATCAGTTCGACATTTTTGTAATGGGTAAACATGATGTCCAGCTTATCGGTTTGGGGCAAAAAAGTAGAATTTCTAAGAATTACACCTTTGTGACAACGATTCCCAGACAATGCGACTACCGATAAACTATCGCTTGATTAAGTGCAATGAATAATGGTAAGGCAAGTGTATGTTGCCCGGATTATGAAAAAACAAAATTACTGAAGGATGACTTTATTTGTATGGCAAAGTAACATAATCTTTACAAATTAATTATACATCCTAATTCTTTGAACATTGTGGGGCATAATTTAGCGTTAAAGGCAAAAAGCAAAGCTATAACGAAAGTACACCCAGCCAATAATCCTTCTAAGGCATGGCGATATTCCTGCCACTAACAGTGTACCACGTGTATTAATTCATGTACTGTTATTGCACACGGCAGAAGAGTCGTCGCACCGCTATGTGTAGAAATTAATACTAAAAGACATTTTCAGAAACCCGTGGCGAATAGGTAGGCTTCAAACTTCACCCACATTCTATGTAGTGATCGATAAATTGCTGTGTCTGGTAATGCATCCACATTGTGAGTACAAAGACTACTTTTTTATTATTTCACTCCTTATCAGCAGCCTTCATTTTTCGTTAGATTCTTCATAGTTATCCTTCATTGGCTAAAATACCCGGTGTTGGCCTGATTTGACAGTTTATCACTACATTTAGACTTAGGTTGCACTTACCCAATAGTCTTGCCTCTTTGGAGGCATTTAAAAGTTACTACACAAGATACTTAAAAGAAAAGTATCTAAAAAAACTCTCAGGGCTCTATAAAGTACAAAATAATAATAATAATAATAATAATAATAATAATAATAATAATAATAATAATAATAATAATGAGAAAACACTGTGCAAAGCAACCACAAATACCACAGTTTTTAATGATGATCTCTCGTTGAGTGACGATTCCACGCTGTCCACAATCAGAATGCCTTGTCATTACTTACAGCGATAATAATCTCGGTTGGGCAGAAATAATAACAGTTTAAGTAACATCACCATAATCTTGTTCATACTCCGTCACAACATACACTAAACTAAGCAAACCCACGAAAAACAAAATAAAATGAAGGCTAAAATGAATATACAACAAAGAAAATAATAGTAGGAAGACATATCTCGACTGGTTTGATGCTGTTATGTTATCCATGGCCACTATGATTATATATCACTCAACTTTTGTTTTTATGCTTATAGAAACATCATAAACTTTCCATAGAGAGAGAGAGAGGGAGAGAGAGAGAAACCCACTGCTTACAAACAAGAGATATTATTAATAATAGATGAATATCTCAACATCGGAGTATGATTGCAGAATGAATGGATATGAGTAGTATATATAGGGGGCAGCTGGCTCACGTTTTGCGTTTACATGGGAAAAGATAGGGAAAATGAGGGTAGATGCGGCGTTTCAAGGAGGAAAATGCGTTTATATGGGGAAGATAGGGAAAAGAGGAGAGATCCGAGGTAGAGCAGGTGCTGAAGGAGGGGATCGCCCTTTATATGAGAGAGGTGGGGAATACGAGGAGAAGTGCTAGGCTAGACAGAGTTTGAGGTGTGGAATAACGTTTTTATGGGAGAAATAGGGGAATCGTTAACAGATAATAGGCTAGACAGATGCTGAAGGAGGGAGGGATACGCTTTATACGAGACAGATAGGTAATACGAGGAGAGATACTAGACTAGACAGGTATTGAAGGTTAGAAAATTACTTTATACGGGAGAGATAGCAAACCGAGGAAAGGGTTATAGGCTAGGAGGTTTTGAATGACAGAGAATGCGTATATATAGGGAGACGAGGAAAACGATGGGAGTAGGTAGGTTAGAGGAGCGTTCAAGGAGGTAAATGTGTTTATAATAGAGAGATAGGGAAAACTAGCAGAGATCCGAGGTACAGCAGGACTGAAGGTGGGAACACTCTTTACATGATAGAGGTAGATAATACAGGAGAGGTGGTAGGTTATACAGAGGTTGAGGATAGGGAAACTAGATTCGATGTAGAGCAGGGCTGAAGGAGGGGAACGCTTTATATGATAGAGGTAGGGAATTCGAGGAGAAGAGATATTAAATTGAGATTTATTTATGGACGCTCCTTAACTGCTGTGGTCCTTAGCTCCCATTCTATATTGGGAGTGAAAGACCGGTAATTTTGTTCAGAGACCTCTTTATCAAGTTTGAGGTTCTTTTACGCGCCACAAATCTACGACACGGAACCACGGCTTTACTTCCCTTCCGAAGGAAGCCATGCTAAGGATATTTGCGCCCGAAAAAATTCATCGCCCTCCACCGGATTTGCACCCGTGACCTCGGGAACTAGAGGCTAGTATGGTGTTTTACAGAGGTTGAGGATTAGGTTATGCGTTTATGTGGGGAAGATATGGGGGAAAAGGAGAGAGATCCTATGCCAGGAGAGAGTTGAAGAAGGGCTTATGAGAGAGGTGGGGAATACGAGGCGAGATGCTAGTCTAGACAGAGGTTGAGGAGTACAGTATACGTTTATATTGCGAATATATGGTAAACGGGGAGAAATGATAGGCTAGACAGATACTGAAGGAGGGGGAATGTAGGTTTATACAGTTGAGGTAGGAAACCAAGGAGAGATGCTAGGCCAGACAGATGCAGAAGGAGGGAGGGATACGCTTTATACGGAAGAGATAGGAGAAACGTGGAGAGATGCTGGGATAGACAGAGTTAAAGGAGGAAGAGGTTTAGGCCACAAAGACACCGCCAATTACAGGTTGCAAATGTTTTGACACCCTTTGGCGGTATTTTCTCGACACTGAGGTTGAAGTCCCCCGGCACTAAAGCTCTAAATATCTGTGTCAATCAATCGGGTAATGTTCGTCCATGCATAACATCATCTAACGTCATTGAAAAAATTAGAGATTTATATTCCTAAAAGGCTGTATCGCGTTCTAACGTCCTGGATTCCCAGGTTACGTCCCCTAAAGGGCTGGACGCAGGCCGTTGATTAGAGTACCCCCGCCACATGTATTTTTATTGATACGGTATATATAGTAATTCGGATAGTATTGTATATATGTAGGGTAAATCTGTTACTATCACAAGTGTTCATGGCAATTTAGAGCAGCAATTCATACCAGAGCTATTCAAGGTAATTTCTCATGATTCGGATAGTATGTCAGGTATTTAAGTAATTTTAACAGGTAATTCAGATAGCGTCACAGGTTACGTACAAGACGTAACACTGTGTAACATAACCACGTAACAAGGCGTAACGTAAATAAAAACGCAACCACGTAACAAGACGTAACACCACGTAACATAACCACGTAACACAACGTAACATAAGCTCGTAAACACGTGACAAGACGTAACACCGCGAAACATAACCACGTAACAAGACGTCACACTACGTAACATAGCCACGTAACCTTGTGACAAGACGTAACACCGCGAAACATAACCACCTAACAAGACGTCACACTACGTAACATAGCCACGTAACCACGTGACAAGAAGTAACAGCGCGTAACATAACCACGTAACAAGACGAAACACCACGTAACATAGCCACATTACAAGACGTAGCACTAAGTAACATAAGCACCTAACCCCGTGGCAAGACGTAAGATAACAACGTAACCACGTAACACGACGTAACCCCCTTGACATAACGTAATCTGAAACGTAACCACGTAACAGAACGTAATACCACGTAAACTAACCACGTAACACGAAGTAACAGGTCGTAACATTACTTAACCAGCAACATAACCATGTAACAAAAGTAAGAACAACACGTAACCAACCCATTGCTAAAAAATCTAAGCTAACCCATCCTTCATAACTTAGACAATCAGTACGCGAACCTAGCCTAGCCTAACCTAACCAATCACAGACCATCCTCTCATCATCTATTCTACTCAGTCATCGTCTAACCTAATCTACTTAACCAGAGATTACCTCCAGTTTCTATTAGTGAAATTGCGACGTTTTATTTAGGTTTTATTATTTGAGAGTCTTAATTGAAAGGTTTTACGTAACCATACCTTTATTTTAGTTCGTTGTAGGCGCCTCTTCCCTATATCTAGGCTTGAGACTAGCACTAGGATTTACTCCTAATGCCAGAGTTACGCCTCCCCTTACATCTTCTTCTTTCTTCACCAGGTGTCTGCTAGGTGCATACACTGCACATAGGTAACCTTCAATTGTTTTAAGATTGTAGACTCGCTGAGAAAATATTCATCTTGAGATCCAGGTTACGTTCTTTTAAGTACTCTTTGTAATACGATAATGTCTATACGCATATGTATAGACGAAAATAACTCTTTTATCATCAAAAGAGTCAATGTGATTTTATTCACTTGCACTGCGCTAACACCATGCTTCCGTGACAGGATCACATTCATGGGCGTTCTGATGATTTTTCGGGTGTTAAGACAATCCGTAATGCTGTTATGTGTAATGTATTGCTTAATACACTACGTTTTATACCATTAATTTTTCTTATCATCGAGCCTTGAATATTTAAGGCGTAAATCCTAAGTTTTTGTCCAAGAAAGCGTAGAAGGATTTTGCTATTAGCCTCATTTTTAAATTTTCTCAGAACCTTTTTACTCCAAATGTAGTGACATATATGGTTAACAGGGTAATCAGCTGTATTCAGATGTTCGAGAAAACGTAGCTTGTCCTGGTACACATCTTCAGTTGTCACATGATGAACGAATGTATCAGTGTACATATACATAAGCTTCAGGTTTTCAGCCCATAATATGGCAACCACACGTCATAATAATAGCGATACATTAATGTCTTGGAGATGTCCAACACACTCATACAGATGTATATAGGCTTGTTGAATAGGATCTGTCGCGACGCCATAAGTACAACAGCTAAATTAGCAGCATATATCGTCCTATCGATAAACGTAGGCTTAGCGATCAACTTTTCTGGTTCTGTATAGTTTTTCCAAACATGGCGTTGTTAAACAGTTAGTAGATGTCCTTCTCGAAGTCATTTGCAGACTGTTGTTGTAGCTTATTGTTAAGTTCCACATAAGATTTTAACCACTGAGACTGTCGGAATTGTAGCACAAGATGGATTTTTGTTAGTCGTAGTCCATGATTAAGAGCTTGCTTCAAAGTCATGTAATGTACTACATATTTCTTGCGAAGTACAAAATGAGGTATCAGTTTCTTTGTAGATGACTTCTTAGGCTTCATACACTAGAACAGTGTTCTACAGGATATATGATGTGACTTCTAATATATATCCATGACGATCATCTTCTTGTAGTGTTTCTAAGTCGATTTCTTCATGTAACACCCAATAAAATCCTCCATAAGGGAGGACGTGGTACATTGCCCAACCTTATTGGTTATTGGCGTCCTCGTATGTGATAAGTTGAGTTGGTCTCGACGGATCAGACTTATCCATGTAGGCGTGATTTTCTTCGGCATACCGGTGGGAAACTTGGCATAAACCTCCTGTTATGCCGGATTCGACCATGAGAAATGTATCATAATCCTGTAGTAATTCCAGCTGAATTCCAATATAAAACAACATGGCATCCCATTTAAGTACCGGAGAGGTGGAATAATGAGCGGGGTCAACTTTGCGTGTTTTGAGGGTTTGATCTAAATGTCTCAAAGACATCGGCTAGAAGAAGTACATCAGAGGATAAGTAGAGGTGCTGCACTCGCCCAGGTTTCTCATATTAAACAGTTCCAATACATTTCTAGTCTGATTGTAGTCGGCAACACTAATTTCTTCTTCATTTAACCTACTGTAGAAGGAAAGCTTAGGAGCCAAGCAGGTTTCTTTCAAAACTTCCCATGACGTGACGTAATCATGAAGAAATACTCCCTTACGTGTCATCAACTTCAACTTGCCTTCTCCAAAGTGCTTTATAGTTTCTGGATACGACATCATATTTTTCACCAGCTTATCCAAGCTTATACTGAGGAACCGAAACCTATCCACAAACCAAAGCTTTATATCACCTACATACTTTGAGAAAGATATATAGCTTTCTTCAGAGCTAGGAATTACATCCACCCGCTCACTTGTACATTCCAACTCCTTAACAATGAAGTGTGAGTCATACCCACCAAGGTTGTGCACGAGGACTGGAATATATTTAGGTGTTTAGCAGGCAAAATTACATTCATTATGTAAACTTCCACGATGTTCACCACTGATGTGATCATTGTCGCGTACTTTGTAGTTCTTTCAGTAAAGGTTTTTCCACATAAGTAGCATACTGTAGAGGAGTTGAAATCATTCCGCTGTTGACCTGACGTTCAGAGGCATGGTAGATTTGTATACATTATTAATTTCGCTTGCAAGAAGCGACAGGTATTCCACAAACTCCTGAGCAGCATCAACACCACGATATACACAGGGATGCCTAGGAAGAGCACTTTCCAGATGTTCAACACATTGAGTACGTTTAACGTAAATGCAGAGGCTCATGGGTACATGCTGCTGATAAGGGGTGGTATATGATGTTTCAGGATTGGGTATATATGTATGACATGGGCGAGAATGCTTTAAAAGTCTGCGTAGATCACATAAGGTAGTTTCAACATCCTTTCAAAACTTTTAAATTGTACAATTGATTTCTGCTTGGTAGGCATTACTACCCTTGATTACACATAGGTGCATGTTCTTGTAACTTTTCCAGTCCACTTCGTCCATATCGATCATCAAAGTGTGTAAAACAACGATTACAGGTATAAACACGTTTTTTATGCTTAGTTTTCTGACGCCGAATAAGTTTTCCAAAAATTTTTTATATAAACGTAGTGATCTTTTCCACTACTGTCGTTCAATAGGAGG
Source organism: Deroplatys truncata (assembly GCA_030765065.1). Lineage (NCBI taxonomy): Eukaryota > Metazoa > Arthropoda > Insecta > Mantodea > Mantidae > Deroplatys > Deroplatys truncata. The sequence goes on from CM060981.1 coordinate 206,205,883, forward strand.
TCACGGTGTTCAGGTTGTTCAGTCTCAGCATTGGACCTCTACAGCATTGGATACACTTCTAGCTTCTCATCTAATATGAAACCTTTGCTAAGCATACTGTTAAGCTTCTCAAATGTAGATATTTGAGAAAGTTGAGTTGGATAGGAAACACAGCTGAAGTCATTTTATATTGAAGTTGCTTGTATTTGCTCACCCGTGCGGATTCTTCTCAACGAATTTCGCTAATACAGAACACATGAAGTATTGCTCATCGGTATAATTCTGGATGTTAATGCAGGCTCTTCTTACTTCAGGGGTATGTACCTACTTCCTCGTAACGGATTGTACTTGTTAATACGAAGGTGAACCCCTTCCACAGCAAGCAGAGCCCAGTTGCTACCCTTAAGTTGTGATTCATCCATTTCAGTAACCAACTTCTTCAATTTCATTTCCAGCATAGAGTCCAGATCCGTTTCTAGGAAAACCAACTAATTCTGAGTTTTAAATGTTTTGTCGCAGGTATCTCCGATACCGTTAGCAAATCGACACTCGACTAGTAGATTAATTTTCGCAACTTGTGAATACCAAGCTCTTTATGTACAGCCTGGATTATCCGCTGTTTTGCCTCATGCAGGCACATATTGAGATACTTAGTTAATTCGTATCATATAAAATACGATTTCGAGCGTACATGGAACTAAGTTTCATATTCTTTCATTTCACAGTCATCGATTCTAGTTAATAGCTCTTGTTTAGTAGGTTCTAATCTACGTTTCTTCTCAGGCATGCTTATTTCACATAAACCTTTGATCCTTATAACTGTCTCTGAAGGTTACCTTAGAATATTTACACTTGAAGAGATTCTTACAACCCAGCTCATGTCTTCTTTTATCATACTTTCGTTGAGCTTTCTTTCCACATTTACCACAAGAATATCCTGATGCGGTAGTAATGATATCCTTATATGCGGACTTATTCATCTTTACTTTGATGTACTGACGTATTAATCCTTCTTCAAGGAAATGTAGACCTCTTCACCTTGATAACACTTTAGAAAGTCGAATATTTTCTGAGAGAACAACGATGTTGTCCCCTCAAGAATAATTAGCAGAATGAAGTCTAATGCCGAGGTCAGCCTAGTTATAGAGAAAGCACGAACCTTTTTATAGATCAATTATATACTGAATTTTAATACTAAAACTGTGATTAAGCGTCTAAACTCTTATATTTCAATGCGTATTACACAGATTTTCGGGTGCATCCATAGATCTTCGTGCATGTTCGGGTGCTTGAGCGAAGTTTTAGAATGTGTGAGCATGTATATCAATGTGTTCGGGCGTTTCCATACAGGTTCGTATGCTTAGAGTGAATGAGTGAAGTATTGTGAGTGTGCATGTATTGTTCGGAGATGATCGTAGGTCTTCGTACAGGTTCGGGTGTTTAGAGCGTGTGAGTGAAGTATTGTGAGGGTGTATGTAATTTTCGGGGATGGTTGTAGATCTTCGTACAGTTTCGTATGTTTAGAGTGAGTGTTTCAAATTTTGCGAGGGTGTATGTATTTTTCGGGGATGTTCGTACGTCTTCGTGCAAGTTCGGGTGCTTGTGGAAGTGAACGCGTTTATCTATGTATTCTTAGACCTTTGTGGAGGTTCAGATGCTTAGAGTTAGTGAGTGAAGTATTGTGTGGGTGCATGTATTGTTCGGAGATGCTCGTAGGTCTTCGTGCAAGTTTGGGTGCTTGTTGGAAGTGTTTGATTATTGTGAGGGTGTGTATGTGTTCGTAGGTCCTCGTGCAATTTCGAATGCTTACAAAGTTGATCAGTGGTATTTATGTCTGTTTATGCATAATTGGGGGTGTGTGTGCGCGCGCGTGTAGGTGGAGACACGAGCTGGCTACAGGGGTCGATGAACGATTCGTCAACCGAGCAAGGGCCAAGTGTTATTTAAGCAAGCATTCCTGAGACGCCACGAAACCTAGAAATAAACGCGAAAGATGCGGATGAAATAGAATGAAAAGGAAACGAAATCGTGGTAGATGAGAAACTACTAGCATTCGCCAGCCGACCAGCGAAAACCACAAGAAACCTAAGGCTAGAGTGGCCGGCCCTACGGGAATCGAACCCGCGACCTCAGAATGCGAACCACCGGTGTCAAAGTCTGAACCAAGCCGTAAAATCAGGTTTACCCCATACCATTCACTGTAATGCTTTACGTGTATTAACTTTCACCATATTACGTCACACAAGGAGACAGACGCTCTGAATCCGACAGACATGTTTGAGCACGCTTCATTACTACCTGTATATGCTGTAACACTAAAAGAGAACTATTCTCACACGATCATTCCGACAAATGTTTCCATTCAATGCCTACCGCCGTCGCAGCCGCCTCTACCACCCATTCAATTTATCCTTCCCATTTTTCCTTCATTCCCCAAAGAATCAGTACACAATAAGACATTTTAATCAAAATACTCATTTATCACAGAAAACCAAACTTATTACTGAGTTATCACAGAAAACCTTTATATTTGACCACAATCACGAGCAGAGTAATATTTCTAGAGCTACACAGATTTGAAACTTCTTGAAACGTATACAGTAATGATTTTAATAAATTTATTGTATTCTTAGCTCAAGAGTCTGCACATTTTAAAGTCCCTGATCCCTACTATCTGCATTTAGTCTAAAGGTTGTCATATTTCATTTTTAAGGCTGCCTTTCTTACAGATTATGTCTTGTAACCAGCGGTTTAAAGATAGCCTAATGTCTTTGTCTAAACCTACATACAGCTGTTCCCTCAGGTAGTATAGACAAACATACCTGATGTACCCTCGGATCTGCTCCCCGGTCGTAGAGGTACGCCCACCATATGGCGCCTGGGAGGAAGCGGATTCATAGCGACTGGCTTGCCATTTTCTATATAGTAGGACAGTTAAATTCGCCTCCCCTTACCCCCACTCCTAACCTCTCGCTCTGCTTGCCACTGCCTTCCACTTGCTTCACAACTTCTCGCATGACATAAGGACTCAAGTCCGTCATGATGTGTCTTTAACGCGCGCTTGGCAGGATTTTAAATAATTTAAAAAAATATATGTATGTTTGTCTATAATACTTGAGGGAACGAGTGTATACAGTTTAGACAGACGTTTGTGTATCTTTCAACCGCGGATTACAAGACATTATCTATAACAAAGGCAGCCTTAAAAATGGAATATGACAATCTTTAGACTAAATACAAATAACAGGGATCCGGGATTTTAAAATGTGCAGCCACTTGAGGTAAAGATACAAAATTTATTAAAATCATTACCTGATACGATTCCAGAAGTTTAAAATCTGTGTAACTCCGGAAAAATTACTTTGATCGTGATTGTGGTGAAACGTAATGGTTTTCTGTGATATCTCAGTATTAAGCGTGGCTTTCCGTGATAAATAAGTATTAAGCGCATAAAAATGTCTTATTGTGCACTGATTCTTTGGGGAATGAAGGGAAGATGGAAAGGATGAATTCAATGGGTGGTATTGGCGACTGCGACGGTGGTAGGCATTGAATGGAAGCATTTGTCGGAATCATCGTGTGAGAATACTTCTCTTTTAGTGTTACATCATATACAGGTAGTAATGAAGTGAGCTTAAACATGTCGGTAGGGTTCAAACTGTATCCTTGTGTGACGTCATATGGTGAAAATTAATGCACGTAAAGCATTGCAGTGAGTGTTATGGGAGAAACCTGCTTTGACGGCTTGGTTCAGACTTTGACGCTGGTGGTTCGCTTTCGGAGGTCTCGAGTTCGATTCCCGTAGGGCCGACAACTTTATCGTTAGGTTTCTCGTGGTTTTCGCTGGTCGGCAGGCAAATGCTAGTACTTTCTCATTTACCACGATTTCGTTTCCCTTTCATTCTATTTCATTCACATCTTTCATGTGTGCTTCTAGGTTTCGTGGCATCTCAGGAATGCTTGCTTAAAGAACACTTGGCCCTTGCTCGGTTGACAAACCTTCATCGCCCCCTGTAGCCAGCTCGTGTCTCCTCTCACACGCGCACACACACACTCCCAAGCATGCATAAACAGACATAAATACCTCTGATCAACACTCCAAACACCGAAACTGCACGAGGACCTACGAACACATACACACCATCACAATAATTCCAACACTTCCAACAAGCACCCAAACCTGCACGAAGACCTACGAGCATCTCCGTACAATACATGCACCCTCCCAATACTTCACTTACTAACCCAAAGCATCTGAACCTCCACGAAGGTCTACGAATACATAGATACACGTGTTCACTTCCACAAGCACCCGAACTTGCACAAAGATGTACGAACATCTGCGAACAATACATACACCCTCGCAATACTTCACACACTCTAAGCATACAAAACTGTACGAAGATCTACGAACATCCCCAAACAATACATACACTCTCACAATACTTCACTGACTCCAAAGCATCCGAACCTGTACGAAGACTTACGATCATCTCCGAACAATACATGCACACTCACAATACTTCACTCACTCTAAGCATACGAACCTGTACGGAAACGCCCGAACACATTGATATACATGCTCACACATTCTAAAACTTTGCTCAAGCACCCAAACATGCACGAAGACCTATGGATACATCCGAACATCTGTGTAACACGTTTTGAAATATAAGAGTTTAGAGGCTTAATCACCGTTTTAGTATTAAAATTGATATAATTGATCTGGAATAAGGTTCGTGCCTCCTCTATAACTAGACTGACCTCGTGCATTGAACTTCATTCTGCTAATTATTCTCGAGGGACCAACATCGTTGTTCTCTCAGAAAATATTCGACTTTCTAAAGTGTTATCAAGGTGAAGAGGTCTACATTTCCTTGAAGAAGGATTAATACGTTAGTACATCAAAGTAAAGATGAATAAGTTCACATATAAGGATATCATTACTACCGCATCAGGATATTCTTGTGGTAAACGTGGAAAGAAAGTTCAACGGACCTATGATAAAAGAAGACATGAGCTGGGGTGTAAGAATCTCTTCAAGTGTAAATATTGTAAGGTAACCTTCAGAGACCAGTTATAAGGGTCAAAGGTTTATGTGAAATAAGCATGCCTGAGAAGAAACGTAGATTAGAAACTACGGATCTTGACTCTATGCTGGAAACGAAATTGAAGAAGTTGGGTACTGAAATGAATAAATCACAACTTAAGGGTAGCAACTGGGCTCTGCTTGCTGTGGAAGGGGTTCGCCTTCGTATTAACAAGTACAATCTGTTACGAGGAAGTAGCTACATACCCCTGCAGCCATCTGTCGAAGCTAGAAAAGCCTGAATTAACATACAGAACTAATCGATGAGCAATGCTTCATGTATTCTGTATTAGCCAAATTTGTTGAGAAGAATCAGCAAATACAAGCAACTTCTAGATAAAATGACCTCAGCTGTTTTTCCTCTCCAAAGCCATCTTCTCAAATACCTAAGTTTGAGAAGCTTAACAGTATGTCTATTAACGTCTTCGGGTTGGATGAGAAGCATAAAGGTCACTGAGACTGAACTACCTGAACACCATGATCTCCTACTATTGAGTGACTGTAGTGGAAAACATCACTACGTTTATATAAAGAATTTTTGAAAACTTATTCAACGTCAGGAAACTAAGCATAAAAATGTGTTTATACCTGTAAGCGTTGTTTTAATCATTTTGATGATCGATATAGACGAAATGGACTGGAAAAGCTATCTGTAATCAAGGGTAGTTATGTCTACCAAGGGGAAATCAATTGTACAATTTAAAATTTTTGAAAGGATATTGAAACTACCTTACGTGCCCTACGCAGACTTTGTAAGTTATGTCGCCCCATTTCATACATGTAAACCCAATCCTGAAACTTCATATACAACACCTTATCAGCAGCATGTACGCATGAGCTTCTGTGTTTACGTTAAACCTACTCAATCTGTTGAACATCTGGAAAGTGGTCTTCCTAAGCATCCCTGTGTAAATCGTGGTGTTAATGTTACTCAGACGTTTATGGAATATCTGTCGTTCCTTGTAAGGGAAATTATTAATATATATATATATATATATATATATATATAAATCTGCCATGCTTCTGAAACTCAGATCAACAGCAGAATGATTTCAACTGCTCTACAATATGCTACTTATGTGGAAAAACCTTTACAGAAGAGAACTACAAAGTACCAACCATGGTCACATCAGTGGTGAACATCGTGGAAGTCTACATAATGTAATTTAACCTGCAAAACACCTAAATATATTCCAGTCCTCATGCATAATCTCAGTGGGTATGGCTCACACTTCATTGTTAAGGAGTTGGAATGTACAAGTGAGGTGGAAGTAATTCCTAGCTCTGATGAAAGCTATATATCTTTCTCAAAGTATGTAGGTGATATAAAGCTTCGGTTTGTGGATAGCTTGCGGTTCCTCAGTATAAGCTTGGATATGCTGGTGAAAAATCTGACGTCGTATCCTGAAACATTGAAACACTTCGGAGAAGGCAAGTTGAATTTAATGACACGTATGGGAGTATTTCCCCATGATTACGTTACGTCATGGGTTGTTTTGAACGAAACCGGCTTGCCTCCTAAGGACTCCTTCTACAATAGGTTAAATGAAGAAGAAATTAGTGATGCCGACTACAATCAGGCTAGAAATGTATGGGAGCTGTTTAATGTGAGAAAGCTGGGTGAATACAGCGACCTCTACTTAACCTCTGATGTGCTTCTTCTATCGGATGTGTTTGAGAGCTTTAGAGATCAAACCCTCAAAACACGCAAATTCTACCCCGCTCATTATTCACTTCTCCAGTACTTACATGGGATGCCATGTTGCTGTATACAGGAATTCAGCTGAAGTTACTTATGTTAGCAATGTTTGAGTAGCGCAGAAGTAATGGTAGTCAATTCGATTATGTTGAATGCGCTTGATTTGTGTTAGTTTATTTCAATATGCAATAAATAACCAAATGCAGATAAAGAAGAATAAGAAGTGGCTTTTCGCCTGCTTTGATGCTGTTGTTGTTATTACAGTCCATATAATAAACATTGTTAATGTTTTACCAAGCGATTATAGCCTTTTACATTGAGGCGGTCATAGCCACAGGTGGCATAGCTGTTGTAATTTATTTATTAGATTGGGTTATTGCTCCATGATCGACGTTAGAGAGAAGATCAACGAATATCATGTGAACTCACTGGTCCCTTGTTTATTTTTGAGGCAGTTAAACCTAAGCTATTATTCTTATGTTGGCAATATTGGATCTATTATGATTATCGTTGGGACGGATATAGATGATCTTTCATGATTTTGTAGGATTACATAAAATTAAGTAACCAATGTTGTGAAATGGGGCGAAATTTCGAACTCTAAGTTAGACAACTTTTGCATTGTGTCAAAGGTTATGTGTGCCAAGTTTGGTCGAAATCGGTGCAACCGTGTGTCTATAAGAAACACACGCGCGCGCATGCATACGCACTCACACATTGACTTTTACGTATATTAAGATTATGAGTGTATTGAATGTTGACACCAATATTTTTTAACCTTCTCTAATAGTAAGTATGGGAAGTGTTGCAGGTATTTCAGCCAAAAAACTCGATATCGAGATACCATTGAAAATACACCTTTTGAGGCCTCTAAATAAAAAAAGCATTTTTAGAAAAAGGTCTGTGTATGTATGTATGTATGTATGTATGTATGTATGTATGTATGCATGTATGTATGTATGTATGTATGCATGTATGCATGTATGTATTAATGTATGTATGTGTGTATGTGTGTGTCTGTCTGTGAACAGCATAACTCAAAAACGAAAAGTAGAATTAATATCGAACTTGATATTTAGGTTCAGCACGTTCCAAAGATGCAACACAAAGATCTTCAAGAAAATCCCCCTATCCCAGACTAGTATACATTACAAGTAAAAAGTATATCTTGAATTTTCTGAGAATAGCCGGTGAAGTCCAATTCATTTGGAACAAAATTTGTATAATGTTGTATAACTGGTAAACCATAAGCGAAAGACAAAAACGTACTGCACAAAAAATTTAGATGTCTTTAAACAACACAGCGTATTTCAAATAGGTTTTTTGTGCTATAAGTTATTTCTGAGATATCCGTTATTAAAGAAGGAATTGTTCATTTCTTGATCATTATCTAAAGTCCCTTAAACATTCAGTTGTTTCTCGGGATTGTATAGAAACAGTATGGAATTTTAAGGCCAGCATATAGCCCGCAGTTCTTAAACATGTAACTATCGCTTTTCCCTTTGTATTTATGACGAAATGTGTAACGTAGCTATTTCTGCAAAGGTTTATTGGGATAAAAATGTAGTAGATAGAGATAAAAACTAATGTGTTGCATTCACATGACTTTCTCTACTTTGTACAAACCATTTTTAGAAACGCTTATTCTCCATCCATTTCAAGTTAATCGAGATAAACATATGCAGAAACTATGTTATTGCTAATTTTCTTGTGGGTGCAAGGGGAATATGGTAGCTTTAAGGTTTAGTCAAAACTTTTAAGAGAGGTTGTTATGTGGAGCATTTCATTCTCTTTGTATGCCCAGTTCATAAAAAATGCATAACGAATTCCTATTGGAGAAAAGGTATAAATACTGGAAAATTAAAACAAATAACAATAAATATCTCGGAGAAGGTTCACTCCACAAAAAAATACATATGGCATAAATTGTGTGTTTTAACGAGATCTGCGTAGTAAAATTTTGTCCATCTCTTACGGTTTGCCAGTTATGCGAAAGTCGTTCAGAATGAAGAGGACTTTTGGGGACATTCCTAGAAAATTCAAGATTTACACTTCATTTTGTCATAAGAAATAACTTAAATATGTGACGTTTTAATCAAAATCATTAGAGCCAATTTGAAGAAATTAAAATTTTCTAAAATTGTTCCATGTAAAGGGTAGTCTGCAGTGGAGTGATTTTCTTGAGAATCTGCATGTCGTATCCTTGAATCACACTGAACCTGAATACCAGGTTTGGTATTTATCCGACTTTTCGTTTTGAGTTATGCTGTTCACAGACACACAGACATACATACAGACGAACATGCTCACGCATCTTTTTTCTAGGAAAAAATTTTAGCTTCTCTACCAGTAGGTAGAGAAGGTATTGCATTTCATCCAAAAATTCGATAACGATGTTTCACCGATAATGCATGTTATGAGGCCCGTTGAATCCAAAAAAGCATGTTTAGAAAAAGGTCTGGGTTTGTGTGTGTGTGTGTGTCTGTGTGCGTTTGTGTGTATGTGAACAGCATAACTCAATAACAAAAAGTCGGATAAACAGTAAAACGTTTTCTTTTCAAAAATGGCTCTAGTGATTTTGAATAAAATACCATATATTAATGATATTTACATGACAAATAAAATGTATATCTTGAGTTTTCCGGGGGTAGCCTTTGAAATCCGCTTCATTTGGAAACAATTTTGTATAATCTTGTATAACTCGTAAATGTTAAGCGATGGACGAAAACGTACTGCCATTTCTGAGATATCCGTTATTGATAGTTCAAATTGTTCATTACTTGGTCATTCTTTAAAGTCCTTTCAAAATTCAATTGTTTGTCGCGATTGCATGGAAACAGTATAGAGTTTTAAGGCAGCGTATAGTGTCCAGTTCTTAAACATTTGACTGTCGCTGTTCCCTTTGTATCTATAACGAAGTGCGTGATGTAGCCTTTCTAAAAAGAGATATTTGGATTAGAATTAAGTAAACAGAAAAATAAGCTTTAGTAATAATTGTTTGCATACCTACTAATAAACGATAGAGGGTGGAGAAAACCATGTGAGTGTAACACATCAGACTCCTAGGAAAAGCTCCCTGTGTGTGTGTGACTGTAAACAACAGCATGGTTCAAAAACGAAAACTGTAATAAACAGCAAATTTGTTATTTAAGTTCAATATCTTCCAGAGATGAAACACGAAGATTCTTGAAGAAAATTCCCACATGCAAAACTACCTTCTGTACGTAAGACTTTTCGAAATGTTTTATTTTCTAAAAAATAGCTGTAATGATTTTGATTAAAATATTAAATATTAAAGACATTACGTTATAAACAAAATGTATATCTTGAATTTTCTGGTAACAGCCTTTGAAGTCCTCTTCACTCGGAAGAAACTTTGTATAACCATATGCAGAATGTTTCAAAACTAGAGGACATATATTCAGCTATGTAATCCCCAAATGTAGACAATAAAAAGAGTCCATTAGAACGTGTGTCCGGAAATGATTTGTTTCTGAGTTATGGCCTTCAAAACTGATATTCACCGGGACGTATTTCTTCCAGAGGCAGTTGCCGTGGCGAAAGATATTAACAGGACACTCTGACAGTTCATTCCGAGGGTACATTGAATGTTGTGTTCGGCGACTGAGCGACATGTACTCAAATCATGAGCTGGCAGAAATGCACTTCATGTACGGTCAGGCGGACGGCAATGCTGCGCTTGCTCGTCGTTTATACCAAGAGTACCCACAGCGAAGATGTTCAGATCGGAAGACATTTAAAATCTCCATCACTGTCTGTGCTCAAATGAGAAGAACTACAACTCCAGATGTAGAGGAGGAGATTCTGTATTCTGTGCAAACGACTCCTATCAGTACACGAAGATAGCGTTGCAAGTGTATGTTCCTCATACGACTATCTGAAGACTGTTGCGAGAGCAACACTTCTATCCTTATTATTTCCAAACTGTACAGGCTCTGTCACCAGCAGATTACCCTGCCCGGTTGATGTTCTGCCAGTGGTTCGTGCAGCAGTGTGCTACAAACTCAAACTTTCCTGCCTTAGTATTGTTTACAGCTGAAGCACAATTCGCACGAGATGGCTTTACAAATCTCCACAATCAGCATGTATGGGCATAAGTAGTTGCTATAAGGGGGAGCAAGCACACTTTTTTGCGTTTATATAGGAAAGGATAGGGAAAAGGAGGGGAGACAGAATTCAATATTGAATATTGTAGAGGAGGTTTTGCTTTAATTTGTATGGGAGAATATTCAAGAACTTTATTTATAAGAATATTGCTAGGTTGGGAGAGCGTCCAAGGAGGAAAATACGTTTATATGGAGGAGATAGGGAAAAGGAGGAGATCCGAGGTAGAGCAGGTGCTGAAGGAGGGCGAATGCGCTTTATATGAGAGAGGTAAGGAATACGAGGTGAGGTGCTAGGCTAGACAGAGTTTGAGTAGTAGAGTATGCGCTTATATGGGAAAGATAGAGAAAACGGGAGAGATGCTAGGCTAGACAGAGGCTGAATGGGAGGAATACGCCTTATAAGGTATATAATATATAGGGAATACGAAGGGAGGTGCTAGGTTACACAGGGCTTGAAGGGTAGAATATGGGTTTTATACAGAAGAGATGGGGAATACGACGAGAGCTGCTAGGCTAGACAGAGATTGGGGGACTAGAGTTTGCGTTAATATGAGAAAGATAAGGAAAACGTTGAGGGATGCTAGGCTAGACAGGTGTTAAAGGTAGAATGTGTTTTGTATGAGAGAGATAGGAAACCAAGGAGAGCCATTAGGCTAGGAAGGGTTGAATGGTAGAGTATACGTTTGTATGGGAGAGACGGGGAAAACGGAGAGAGATCCTATGCCAGGAGAGAGTTGAAGGAGGGAGGAAATGCGTTTATATGAGAGAGGTAGGGAAAACGATGATAGATGTTAGGGAGGCTAGTGTTGTTGCGTGTGTAATTCCTAGTCTTCTCCAGGATAGCACCGTCCAGCATTCAGCAGACGGGAATATCATATGGTTTGGGTGCAGCATAGTTGTGTATGATTTCACAGGTACTTCAGGTAGTATCGTGAGTATTTAGGCTAATTCAGCTAGTATCACAGGAGGGTGGATTTCATGGTTTGGGTGTGTGTATAGTTCCGGATGATTTCACAGCTAGTTCAAGTAGTATCGTAGGTATTTAGGGTAATTTAGGTAGTATCACATGCAGGCAAATTCCCGGGATTGAGTGTAGCATAGTTTCGTATGATTTCACAGCTAGTTTAGATAATATCGTAGGTATTTAGGGTAATTCTGGTAGTATTATGGGCAGACATATTTTAGAAGTCGGGTATAGCATAGTTCACAGGTATAATTTCAAAGGTAATTTTGATAGTATCGTTGCTATTTAGGGTAATCAGGGTAGTATCCCAGGTGTTCGTGATAATTTAGATCAGCGATTTGTATCGCAGCCATTTAAGGTAATTTCAGGTGATGCAGCTAGTATCAAAGGTATTTGAGTCATTTTAATAGGTAATTCTTCTAGTATAGTTGATATTTGGGGCAATTAGTATCGTATCACAGACGTTCGTGGTAATTTCGACCAGCGTTTCGTACCAGAGCTCTTAAAGGTAATCTCACGTGATTTAGCTGGTATCACAGGTATTGAAGTCATTTTAATACGTAATTCAGATGGTATAAGAGGTACTTATGGTAATATATAGAGTGATTCAATTCTTTATAAACATTTCTTATCCAAAGTTATAAGGCTTTTAAATGCTTTTTCTAAATCTTATACACTTTTACATGTTAAACAGTTAGCGTGTGAGACGGAGAGGGCTAAACTGTATATAGTGTTACAGTGAGGGTATATAGAAGTAGTATAAATTAACCCATCCGCGTGGTTGAGGAGATATTATGACGTTTTACTCAGCTTTATTGTTTTATACGCTTGCATTTTTTGTCCAGGTGTAGCAGCTTTATCAGTTCATTATTATTTCATTACATAAGGATAGTGAGGGTAGGTATCTCTACCCTTTATCTACGTTTGAGTCTAGTACTAAGATTTGCTACTAATTGCAGGAATAACGCTTCCCGTTGTATCTTTTTATTCTTCTTCGTTCTTCAACAGGTGTCTGCTAGGTGTATACACAGCACATTAATAAACTTCCATTTTTCTTTAAATTTTACACTCGTGGAGAAAATCCTCATCTTGAGATCTAGGATACATTCTTCTAAGCACTGTTTGTAATACTATAAATCGCACATGCATATTTTGTTATCCCATTCTCGGCAGTTACTCTTTTATCGTCAAAAGGAGTCAATGTGATTTTATTCACTGCACTTTGTTAACAGCATGCTCTCGTGACGGGATCAGATTCATGGGCGTTCTTATTATTTCTCGGGTTTTAGGATAGTCTGTGTGGCCGTCAAGTGTAATGTACTATTTAATAGCACTACGTTTTATGCCTTTAAACTTTCTATCATTGAACCTTGAATATCTAGTGCATACATCTTAGGTCATAGTCCAACAAAGCGATGGATGATTATGCTATTAGCGTCATCTTTAAATTTTCCCAGCACTTTTTGCTCTAAGTGGAGTGGAATATATGGTTGACAGGGTAATAAGCTGTATCCAGATGCTCAAGAATGCTCAAGAATGCTCCTGGTACACATCTTCAATTTTCACCCCATGAATGAATGAATCAGTGTCCATATACATAAGCTTCAGGTTTTCAGCTCCAGAATATGGCAACAACACATCGTAATGATAGTGATGCATTAATGTCTTGGAGATGTCCAATACGCTCATTCCAATGTATATAGGCTTGTTGAATACAATCTGTCGAGAGACCATATGCACAGCAGCTAGATTAGCAGCATATATCTTCCCATCGATAAATGTAGGCTTGGCGATCAACTTTTCCAGAGTCTTCTCGTTTGTAACCAACCGTATATCCATACGATTACACGGCCTCTCCATAGCTTTTCCAAACATGGCGTTGTTAAAGAGTATGTAGAGGTTCTTCTCAAAATCATATGCAGCATGTCGTAGTCTGTAGTTAAATTCCACACATAAGGTTATAACCACTGAGACTGTGGAATTGTAGCACACGATGCATTTTTGTTAGCCATAATCCAAGATTAAGAGCTTGCTTCCAACTCATGTAATGTACTACATACTTGTTGCGAGGTCTAAGATTGGGTACTGGTTTCTTTGTAGATGACTACTCGGGCTTCTCGTTTGTAACCAACCGTATATCCATACGATTACACGGCCTCTCCATAGCTTTCCAAACATGGCGTTGTTAAAGAGTATGTAGAGGTTCTTCTCAAAATCATATGCAGCATGTTGTCGTAGTCTGTAGTTAAATTCCACACATAAGGTTATAACCACTGAGAATTGTAGCACACGATGCATTTTTGTTAGCCATAATCCAAGATTAAGAGCTTGCTTCCAACTCATGTAATGTACTACATAGTTGTTGCGAGGTCTAAGATTGGGTACTAGTTTCTTTGTAGATGACTACTCAGGCTTCATACACTCAGGCAGGAAAGGTAGATCGTTGTGTAGATTGTGAAGTTCTGAAGGATACTCGATATCGACTTATAGAATGTATCCATGAGGATCATCTTCTTGTAGTGTTTCTAAGTTGATTTCATTAGGAGAAACTGAATCCAATCCACCATAAGTGATGGCATGGCACATTCACCAACCATATTGGTTATTAGCTCCTCGTATGTGATAAATTGGTTTGGTCCCGACGGATCATACCTATATGTGTAGGTATTATTAGCCTCTGCATACCGATGGGAAACTTGGCATAAACCTCTTCTTATACCGGATTCCACCATGAGTAGTTGATCATAGTCCTGCAGGAATTCCAGCTGAAATCCAGTATACAACAACATGACGTCCCAGGTAGGTCCTGAAGAGGTGAAATAATGAGCGGGGTCGACTTTATGCGTTTTCATGATTTCATCTTTAAACGTTTCAAGGACATCAGCTAGGAGAAGAACGTCTGAGGTTAAGTACAGATTACTGTATTCACCCAGGTTTCTCACATTAAACAGCTCCCATACATTTCTAGCATGGTTGTAGTCGGCAACACTAATTTCTTCTTTATTTAATCTATTGTAGAAAGAGTCCTTAGGAGGCAGGCAGGTTACCTTCAAACCCATGAAGTGAGGTAATCATTTGGAAATACTTCTTTACGAGTCATCATCTTCAACTTGTTTTCTGCGAAATGCTTCAGTGTTTCAGGATATGATGTTCGATTTTTCACCAGCTTATCCAAGCTTGTATTCACAAACCGAAAGCTATCCTCAAACCGAAGCTATATATTTCCTACATACTTGGAAAATGATTTATAGCTTTCTTCATAGCCAGGAATTACCTCCGCCCGCTCACTCGTACATCCCATCTCCTTAACAATGAAATGTGAGTCATACCCACTGAGGTTAAGCATAAAGACGGGAATATATTTAGTTGTTTTGCCGGACAAATTACATTCATTATGCAGACTTCCACGATATTGACCACTGATACGATAATGATCGTGTACTTTATAGTTCTTTTCAGTAAAGTTTTTACCACACAGGTAGCATACTGTAGAGGAGTCGAAATCCTTCTGCTGCTGATCTGTAATTTCCAGAGGCTTGGTAAATTTGTAAATATTATAAATTTTCCTTGTATGGAATGTCAGGTGTACCGTAAACTTCTGAGCAACATCAAAACCACGATATACATAGGCATGCTTAGGAAGACCAGTTTCAAGATGTTCAAAAGATTGAGCAAGTTTCAGGTAAACACAGAAGCTCATATGTACACGCTCCTAATAAGGGGTTGTATTTGAAGTTTCAGGATTCGGGAAGTACGTATGGCGTGGAGCGAGGAGGCTCTAAAAGTCCACATAGATGACGTAAGGTAGTTTCAACATCCTTTTAACATTTTTAAACTGTATGATTGATTACTCCTCGGTATGCATAATTACGCTTGCAATATCATGCTGGTTATAGATGGCTGCATGTTCTTGTAGTCTTTCAGTCCGCATCGTGCATACTGGTTGTCAAAATGTGTAAAGCAGCGCTTACAGATATAAACACGTTCTTTATACTTAGTTTTCTGATGTCAAATGAGTTTTTCAAAATTTTTGACATATGCGTAGTGGTGGTTTCCACTACCATCACTCAGTAGTAACAGGTCACATTGCTCAGGTAGTTCAGTCTCAGCAGCCTTTACTGGCTACACTTCATGTTTCACATCCAGTCCGAAAACGTTGATAGACATCCTGTTAGGCTTCTCAAACTTAGATATTTGAGAATGTGTAATAGAGTAAGAAACACCGCAGAAGTCGTACTTATCATTTTTCTTACATTTGCTCACACGTTGTGCATTCCTCCCTATGAATTTGGCTAATAAAGAATGCATGAAGCATTTCTCTAACATCTCTTCTTGCACTCCCTATCTCTCCATATGAAACCCATATTTTACTCTTCAAGCCCTGTCTAGCCTAGCACCCCCGTATTCTCTATATCCCATATACAAAGCGTATCCCCATCCGTCAGCCTCTGTCTAGCCTATCATCTGTTCCCGTTTTTCCCATATAAACGCATACTCTACTCCTCAAGCTCTGTCTAGCCTAGCGCCTCTCCTCGTATTTCTTACCTATCTCATATATAAAAAGGCATTCCTCCCTCCTTCAGTCCCTGCTCTACCTCGATCTTCCCTCGTTTTCTCTATCTCTCCCATATAAATGCCTTTTCTAGTCAGCTGCCCCACTAGCCTAGCACCTCTCTTCGGTTTCCTATATCTACCATATAAAACCCATATTCTACACTTCAAGCCCTGTCTAACCTAACACCTCCCCTCGTATTCCCTATATCTCTCATATATAAAGCATACTCCCCCTCTTCAGCGTCTGTCTAGCCTAGCATCTCTTCCCGTTTATCTATCTTTCCCATATAAATGATCTTTCCACCCTTTCAAACCCTGTCTAGTCTAGCATCTTACCTCGTTTCCCTACCTCTCAGCGCATTCTCCTCCTTCTACACCTGTTCTACCATGGATCTCCTCATTTTCCCTATCTCCTCCATATATACGCATTTTCCTTCTTGAGCGCTCTACCAACCTAGCATCTCCCCTCGTTTTCCCTAACTTTTCCGATATAAACGCAAGCAACTGTGCTCGCTCCCCCTTATAGAAGCTACTAGCATATGAAAACCCACATGCAATGGTTACATCTCTTCATAAAGTGCAGCTTACTCTCAATATGTGGGCCGGTATCATTGGTGATCGGTTAGTTGTAGTACTTTAAACTGACGTACGGGACAGGCGTACACAAACGTCCTGAAAAACACCATACCTCATGTGTATGAAGACACTGCACTGAGCATTCATCAACAAGCTCACTTCTTCCATAATGGCGCTCCTGTACACTTCAGTCGTCCTTGGATAGAAGGTCTCCTGATCGATGGATAGGTAGAGGTGGCCCAATTACTTGGCCACACGCTCACCTGATTTGAATCCTGTCGATTTCTACTTGTGAAGTCATTTAAAAGCGATGGTGTATTCGTCTCCGGTGCCTGACTTGGAATCCCTTCAGAATCGAATTGTGGCAGATTGTGAGAAAATACGCAATACTCCTGAATTTTGGGTCGTGTTCGCACGTTTTTGAGACGTCGATGTGAGGACTGTATTCAAGCAGCGGGTAGAGCTTTGAACATCTTTTGTAAAGTAAACTACCTACGGTAGAAATAGTCCCGGTGAACATCACTATTTTGAAGGCCATAACTCAGAAACCAAGCATTTCCGGACACATGTTGTAATGCAATTGCTTTATCGTTTACATATGGGGAATGCATACTGAAATTATGCCCTCTATTTTTGAAACATTCTCTATAACTTGTGCCGATGGCACAAATTATGAATGGTAATACCCTCAGATTATGTCAGGTGGCTTTATGTTCTTCGTAATTTCATATTTCTCCGCGGGTTGTACTTCGGTTTTGGCCGAGCTCGCCTCGCCTGGCGCTTCACGTTGGGTGGGGCGTGTTTGCTTATCTGTGCCAGCGGACGCATCTGCAACTTTGATTAGTTTCCGAACGGCTTGTCAACTGTGAAATTTGCTTTTGTCTAGAGGGTTTCTGACCAGTATATTTTTTCATCGGACTTGGCCGTTGCGTTTTGCTGCTGACCGTCCGCTATATACATGGGGGAATTTAACAGTGTCAAAATTGAGATTTGCTTTTTCCTTTATTTTGTGCAATTGTAACTCGGTCATGTGTATTAATATGATTAATCCGAAACACATGACCGTTAATCAAGTAATCTCGTTAATTCTCTGAGAGTCTTGAATCATTGTAAGTACCTTTAAATGTTTTTATTTAATTCGGCTTGTAATATTCATGTATTTGTAGCCTGGGTGATTAGGAGAAACATGTTAAATGGGGCCTGATTATTGAAATTGTTAATGTTGCCAAGGTTTATGAAATTGTTATTTTACCTCAATTATTAATTGTACATGTTTCTAGAGTTTATGCAGGGTTACTTTGTCAATAATTTATTTATTGCCTCATGGGTATTTTTAAACAGTTTATTCCTACTGGGCTGCGTGAGGTGATTATTGTTCACATACAATTTGTACACTTGTAATTTCAGTGCAAGTAAGATACCGTTATGCTATCTCTCATGTCATAATTGTTAAGTGCCTGCCCGATAAGCCTAATAAACCCAGAACTTACGAATTGATTTCTCTTTATGATAAATACTTTGGAATGTATTCCTAATTTTCACTTAGAGATTAGCCGTTACTCCTTAACCTTGGTTCGTGGTTTCCTTTTTACTCTTGCATCCTCCCTTAGAATAGGTTTAGAATAGCTAATCAAGTAAGAGACAGCCTAGGATGATGCAAACTGGCAAACGTTAAGCGGTAGACGCACAAAACAAAAAATGTAAATCTGTTTAAAACTCATATTTTATTTTAAATAACCTTCATTATGGCATCAGACATTTTCGAAATATCCGTTATTAATGGTTCGAATTGTTCAGTACTTAGGCATTCTTTTAAAGTCTTATGGAAAGAGTATGGAATTTTAAGGCCAGCGTATAGCCTCCAGGTCTTAAAACATTTGACTATCACTCTTCTCTTTGTATCTATAACGAAATGTATAACATAGCTATTTCTGAAAAAAAACTTCATTTGCATTAAAATGAAGTAGCATAAAAATAAGCTTCCGTGTGGAGTTGGTAGTCTCCCATCGGACGCCTCCATAGGTGGCGAATAGGGGAATCCCCACCAGATATGGCGGGTACCGGGGAAATAAAGTACTCGGGGCGGACCAAAAGTAGCATCTACTACCTTGTAGAGAGATACTGGATTATCAAAGCCTAAAGGAAGAAAACCTTGATTAAAAATCACTTGGTCCTCTAGGTTAGGGTTGATGCGACAGGCCAATTCTCTATTCATTGCAAAAAAGGAAAGGTTAATAAACCCAAGGAATTAAGGCCGGTAGTCTTGGGTGCCGAAGAAAATGTTTGTACATGGTAAAACCGTAAAATATATAATAAATTTAAGCTTTAGTAAGGCTAGTTTGTATAGCCATTAATAAGCGATAGATGGTAGAGAAAGTATTTATATGTATTTCATCCGATTATTATTATTATTATTATTATTATTATTATTATTATTATTATTATTATTATTATTATTATTATTATTTATATTGAAATTGTGATCTTACGCTGCGGTCATTGCTCTAAGTTATGCGAAACATGGCATTACTTTGGAGTATATCTGAGACCACTATAAAGATCTTTAGATAGCATAAAGACCGTGATAACTTTCTAAACTAGTATGCATATAATATTAAATATGAGTCAAAGCTTTTAAGTGGCTAGCCAAGTACCTCAGTCGTTAGAACATCTGCCTGCTGTACGAGGGGACCGGGTTCGATTCCCGGCTAGGGGTTTGGGAATTTTTCTCTAGCCAAGATTATTCCCTATCCTCTCCAGAGTATGAAAGTATGAACGAGGGTGTGAATGTGTGTGGGATATGTTCCAAAGGAAATTTCGCTGATAAAAACATTGCAGTTAAATGGAACATAAATAAAACACCTTTTAAGAAGCCACTATCCAAAATAGTTTTCTTCAGAACATTATAAACGTTGGATTGTACTTTGATCCATAGTTTATTTATTCCGTCTTCTTCCAATTATCCATCATTCTCACAATATTTGCATTCATCTTTTTCTAACCACAGACGTAAACCTTTCAATCAAAGCGGTACCGTTCTCATTAGTTTTGTGCAGTGCGCCATAAATGGTTATATATGCTGGCTCTCCGTGCCTCCAGCTCTGGGTATTTCTTGATCAAAAGGTTTAACTTTACTCATAGACTTTAAGACAAACACCATACGGACGAATTTGTTCAGGTTCAACTTCTGGATAGTTTTTAACAGATATATTATATCTTTATGACTGTGGGAGAGAAAAGCTTTAATTCTACATAATTATTTTCTGTTTTGCAAGCCGTCATTAAACTGTCACAAGCAGGCTTTTCCAAATCGCTTTCACGTACTTCTTTGTACAATAATTTTGCGGGAATTAAAATCTTTTATGGAATATACTAAATATTTGGCTCAAAATCCTGGCGTTATACCGACCATCCCTTGCCAACCATATGGGTTTACTGTTACCTTTTAATGAATCCAATCTTTTACTTTCTTTCGTTCTTGTCCAGGCGAAATATTATTTCTTTAGCAAAATTCTGCCCATGTGCAATATCCCTTTTGAGAGATTTGCCTCTATATGGAAAATTATGAAAATCAGTTCCTCCTGTGTGTTTTACTCTTCCCACTACGTTATATGCACTATACAGTGGTTTTATTTTTTCACCATATGTTTGTATAATACTAAAGTAACTAAGTAACACCAAAATACAGCACTCTTGAACTTGAAATTTCAGCAAGAAAACTTATTATGAAAACGTATTATTGCACCTGTTGTAATCCCAAAGCTCGCTCTAATGCACTGATGACGAATGACGCAGATTTCATTTAGTTTATGCAGCGATAACAGTTTAGAAATAATCTTTCGTGCTTTCTACAGGCAATGGCTTTAATTTAGGAAGCGACATGATTTTTCTGTTTCATTCCACCTTAATTGCACGGTCCCTGTGTTTTTAAACTGGTTGTTCCTCCTACAGCACATGCCTACATGACACTCTAATCTGTATCGTTCTTATGGTTCTCAGCTCATTTTACTATGCTTGTGGTAAGTTCAAAATATTATAGGGTACTGTAGTTATAGTTGTCCTACATACCTTGCAGCATGAATATTGAAGTGTCCTCATTAGAAAACCACCAATGTCATTTGAGCCTATCAAAATGTGGGTGATAACTGTCTTAAAGGATCTGAAACTCAAAGCATTCGATTTTAAGAAATTTTGATTAGAAGAAGCTGCCGAGTTAATAATTCAAAGCTGATATAGGTATTCAATTTGTGTATTCTATCCAACTTGGCAACTAATTGTAATTGGAAATGCAGTAAATGTAGCACGGTCGTCTAATCCAATGGATAATCACAGATCAAGACGGTTTGCATTGAACCAAATGAAAACAAACAGAGCGTTGAAGATGTATGCCATAAAAACTAGAAGAGAAAGTAGGCTTCAATAGATCGTCGTTATTCCTCCTTCAGTCTAACTCCGAATAATTAACGGTAAGATACTACTCTATAACATTAGGAATGGAGAATCCGTCTTGTTTACCCCGCACAGTTCTAATTAAGTGGCTCTAAATGAACAGTAAACTCAACTCAGGAAGTATGCATGACAGACAATAAAGGATAGGTATTCCATGAGCTGTAGACAAGACGTTTATATGCTATCATTAAAATAAAACCTTAGAGTGTGTATAGAATTTCTTGTTGGTCAATTTCCAAGAAATGTTAAGCATAGTTAATAATTTTGCGAAACCTCTCACAGCTGTTTGTGTAGTGGCCATTTTATGCAGCTATTTATTGCTCGAACAAATGAACATCGAGGGACATTAATGCCAACCGAAAGCGTGGTGTATATTTTATTGTCTCCCCGCGCCTCCAAGCGGCCATCTTCGCTACTTCTGATTGTAAATTATAACATATATCGTGGCACCTTAACCGATCATAATAAAATGTGAAACTTTATTGCCAGATGGAAGAAAAGACGCAGTTTTCTCTTGCCAGTACTAAACTTCCCAAGTGGCATTTAAACTTCACTTAATGGCTACTCAAAAGGTAATATTACAAATCCTTAGCTTAGTATTACGAATGCTAACCAGGTACAACAATTTAAAAATGACAATAACCATCGCCATAATCAAACTTTAGTGGTTATTATCAGATAGTATAAGAGTATTATATTTTTGACCCCTCAGCTCCGTTGTTATTATTATGACTTTTCTTGTATTTCTAAGGAGTGAACAAAGTAAGGTTATGGGATCACAAAACCAGCTGTATAAATGCACACATCGTTACCTGTGCATAAGTGTGGAAACTTTATCCTAATAAAATGGATGCATAAAATAATGTAAGAAATATTAACTTGTTAAAATAAATCAATAGCTCTATTAACTTTTACAAGTTATGTATTCTTTTCAGTTAAACTTCTACTTCCAAACTCACCCTTCTACATGTTTTGCTGTTTATGTTTTCTTTTCGACTCCTCTTGTGTATTGCAGCTGAGGTAAGTATCGGCTTAATGAGTTCGGAATTCAGCATCCATAGAACACTTTTAACATGTCCTGAACAACTATTACGTTGTGCACGAAGAAATAAGTATAATTTTAGTATCACTAATATTAGAGGTAGATTTAAAACTATATTTACCCTCTGTTTTTCAAATTATATTACATTGTGCTACGGCCCATGAATCTGTTTCAATCCGCCTTTGCAACCTATCTCTTGTGGAATAATGTTGGTTAATCACAAACTTGTTGCACAGTTTTCTTGAATAATTAAGTTCTCTAGATGGTTTTTGAACTGCGGAAAGCTAACTCATTATTGCATTGTTATGGTAATGAAAACCCGAGGCCTATAGATGAACATTTGAAGTAGAGACTGAGATGAAAAAATTATAACTTTGGCTTTATTTTCGTTTCACAAAATGTGCACTATAAAGTGTGATTAATATTCTAAGAGAGTTTGCAGCCCCTGCTTTCTTCCGATAAGCTAATTTAACACCTTGGTTTAAAATGCAATGTTTATTATTAATATTAAGAGTTTAAATATTTAGTTTGTTTTTCCCCAACTTTAAATTTCGGACACCGTTATGAACTTCAATCTGACTTCCTTTTCTTGAAATATTGAGCTACATATACCCAAATGTTGTAGTCGGGGACAAAGGGTGCTAAAAAAAGCTGTGTCTTGATTTTATGTTCATTCTTTGATAGGTTTATTCTAAAACTCCTGTATTCAATGCAATAAATGTTCGAAGTGTGTATTTTTTTAAGAAAATATTTTTAAAAACTATGAATGAGATAAAACTGAAATATATATCCATAGTTATTTTACGCAAAAATATTGCGATATGCAATTAACGTGTTAGAATGGAATCCTGTTGTTTAAATGAATAGATTGCTTTTTTATTTTACAACAAATTAAAACAGTAAACAATTTTAGTACAAAATCTGTATAGTTCGAAGTTGGCAAGTGTGTTTGCAAAAACAGAATGTCATGAAGATTTTCAAAAATATCAATAGTCTATCTACAAACTATACAAAATTGTATTTTCACCTCAGTCTGCCCTTAGTTATAAATTAATACGTTACTTTTACTCATAGTGGCTCGGAAACTTTCTTATGAAAGAACAGCACCTATCAGTGGGTTTAAAATAATTACATGTATTTGAAGATGGTGAGATGCTGATGTGATAGAAAAGATTTATTTCCGCCAAACACTATAGCACAAACCAATTTCACGTCACCAGTGTATTAGTTTGGCCCGCATGCGATCAAATATTGTCAACGCACCAAGTTGCTTTAAGCGCTATATCGATTAATATAGGATATACTATAGCTAGCTAAATCAAAATAAAATATTGTTTTAATACCAAACAATTTACTTGTCTATACAGAGTATTCATTCGCCTTTAAACTAAAAACAGAAGTCGCTTAAATAAGCAGGCCTTCTTAACCTTTGACCCAAAATGAATAATTTATAATACATATATTTTGACAATATAGAAACACCACGGCACATATCACAATTCTACCATAATTTCCCAGCTATCATTAAGTAAATGACGTAAACCACAATTCTAAAACAAATGAAGTAAACTACACGGATCTCGTTCACAGGAGCAACTAGGCAGCAACTATGCAGCGTTTAGTTTTAAACCTATTTATGGGTATATGGTATTTACTAACGGATGGTTGAAAAGTTTCTAGCCAAATGTATGTTGTGAAACAAATAAATATTCAATAGATATTAACGAACACTACGCGGAGAAACCAAATGAAACATTGACATAAACCGTTGGCAAGTCGTTCTGAAAGTGCACCTGCTTTTAGGCATGTGTATTCCACCCTGCCCAACTAAGTTGGTTTCTGTCACTAATTTCTTATGGACGAATTATCCTCCTGATATAGAGATCATTCACAAATTTGCGGTTCGGAATCACACGTTAAATACATTTTATTTACATTAATTTCGTGAAATACCTCAGTGTAACAATAGTAATCATTTACAGATGTTACTCTCCTATCAGCAGAATACTATTTGCTTCACCAGGACTGTTTGGATTCTGTTAGTGATCCTTTCTTCTGGTGTATCAATTTACGTTTACGTTTCTGCGTTGAATACAACGACATCACTTATAGAATATTCTGTTAGACAATATATATTGGTAAATTCTAGGTAGCTTTCAATTCTGCAAGCTAATTTCTAAGAATTGTAAACTTTGTAGTTGGAATTTTACAGCGCACTCTAACCTAGTTTCATTTCGCTGCAAAGTACAACCACTGTTAGCTACCGGAGCTTGGAACAAAAGTAGCGTGATGTAGTTCACGGGTTGAGTGGTATATGACAGGTGGACCCTTAGACTTTGTCAAATAGCGTACTAAATTTGAGGAAATTCTAATGGTGAATTGTGTGAAATGTGTTAGTTCTACAAAGAATACTAAATAAAATAAAAAAAGTGTTGTAGAGCAAAGGTCCATTCTGTTTCTTTTGATTTGTCCATCAAATCTGTACGTGAATTTGTACTAAAACATATCACAGGGTAATGGGTGATAAATGTCTCATACAAACACATTCTATGTGCTGTCACCCCTCCTTTGTGGCATTATTGTCGATTCGATCCAGGTTCTCAATGGGAATGGCTATCTTAACCTTCAGGATTTAGCAGTAATCATTAGAGGTAAATTATTGTAACACTTTCAGACGCACTACAGTTAGCCCTGAGAAAAGTTCAACACTGGTGTGACATGTGAATTATCTGTCAATCCAAATAAAACGACAATTGTACCCTTTACTAGTATCGAGAGGGTGTTAAAGAACTAGGTCCTTGAGAACAAAGATACAATTTTTGGAATGAGTTTAAATAACATGACATAAGTTTAGACAAGTGAATAACCTGGAAGAAAAATATAGAGACAAGTATTAATAAGGGTTACAAATTCTTCTATATCTGTAAAAATAGCCTTGATAAGTCCTAGGGAGTAAACCTTCAAGTTATGTATTCGGCATACATAGCAATAGTTAGATCCACATTTCCTATGCTGCTCTAATTTGGCGACCTAGGGAAGAACTTTCCAAATTGCAGCGTCTAACTTGCAGGGTATAATTAGAGCATTTAGGACTACTACTGCCGCCAATGAAGTTCTGTTGGTCCTAAAGCCTCTTCATGTTTGTGTAGAAGGAGAACCAAAATTTAGACTACACAGAAATTGTAAGACAGTTTGTGAAAACAGAGTTCACATACTATGGCCACCTGAACCTTCCTAGGAGAATAAATTGTCTGGATCATACTTTATCTATGAATACAAACAAAATTATACCAAAATGAACAGAAAAAAATTAATTTGCTATTTCACTTCCAGAAAGAAGTGGATGGTAATATGAAATCTGTTCAAGGATATGAAGAGGACCAATTTGATTTTCTGATAGATAGAAAACGAAAGAAGGAACTGGAGCAGGGGTATTTCTTGCTGGGAAAACTTTTGTTCAACCTTGAACAAAATGACACTGTCTTTCAAGCGAAAATGTATACCATATTGGCCTCTGTATAGGTAATTTTTAAGTAAGGACTAAAATAGACATATTAATATACTTTCAGATAGCCAAGCAGCTATAAAAGCTCCTGAGGGTAGGTTAATCAAACCTAAACTGTTCTGGGAGAATATGGAAACCTTAATGATACTTCCTCTGCGTCATTCAGTGGACTCAAAGAAATTCATGGCAACGAAAGAGCAGATGATTTGGCAAAGAATATATACCTGAACCAAAACCCGGGTTATCCTATGCACTTGCCGAGTGGGAAAGCTTGGGAAAGGGTCAGAAAAATGAGTTTTGGAAGACTTTATTGGGATGCAAGCACTAAACATCCCTCATTAAAGACATAACAAAGAGCAGAACACACCCTCTGCTCATAAGTAGAATTGCACTCCAACGGCCAATAAGTTTAATTAATTATAGGTCACTGCCAGTTATATGGACATCTCTACAAAATAGGTATAACCGTGGACCCTCCACTGCAAGGGGTTTTCAGTACTATTAGCCATAATATAATCCTCGGGCAATATGGCTGTAAATGAAAGTAACGAATATAGAAACTCCATTTAAGTTTATAATTCGTTATTGCGAAAGTATGTTTAAGGTTTATATCAGATGTGAATATTTTTAATTTAGCTTATATTTTAAAACTAAATTTAGAAATTTTAGAAAATATTAATTAATTTGTCACTTACAGTTATAATATTTTTCAGAATATGCCAAATAGGCATTTCACAAACTTTTAGGGTGCCGTTTCGCCGTAAGATGTTCACATATTGTAAGCAAAATATAAACGCATTATTATGATAGAAACCTCAGACAAAGAGATTAGAAAATGTGATATGAAGCAGTTTCCTTGCATCAAAGAAACTGGAAAATGAGGCCTTAACGACTTCGTATACCAGTAGGTAGTAAACACGTTCAGTTCTATCGAGACTGAGGAATACAATTTTCTCAAATCATTTTCGAAATTTTAGGTAAACTCGGTATGTGCTTTGGTGTAAATTATTACTTTGCCTTTTGTGAGCGAGGATATAAACACTTTTCGGCTTACTCCATGCGAAGTTTTCATGGTGATCCAACTGCAGAAATGAAAGTTATAGGGTTTGAACAAGGTTTGTAAGCAATTGAAATACCGGGTGAGAACGCTTTGAATGGTTATAGCTGCCAAGTAATAAACTTGAAACATAGGATTTTCTAATGCATCAAGAGTTTTAATTGTAATCGTCAATAGACTTTAAAATGGCTACCTTCCGCTGCACGATAGATAATAAACCTGTTGCCAACCTCTATCCCAACATGCCTCAACATATCAATAGTACCATCTTCAATCGTAGCGGGATTCCGTGCTTTAAATCGTCGAGGTCAGCCACGATTTTCTACATTCTTCAGTTAAGAATACACGCAGAAACGATCTAATTGTGTTCGTTCTGGTCACCTGGACGCCACGTTTTGATCTGGAATCCTCCGCCAAACCACTGTCTCAGAAAATTGTTATTAAGAAATCTGCATAGCTGGCATTATAACGAGGTGAGGAGCAGCACCATTTTGCTGCTAATTCGTTTAGCTGGAACCTGTGGCGCAGCATAAAACTCAAGCATGTCTGATTTGGTTTTGGCAGCGCTCTAGATTCAGCTAAGAAGGAACCGATCATACCATCTTTATTAAGTCACACCATACATAACTTTTGGGCAATTCACATTTATTTCCAAACACAAATGCGGGTTTTCGTTTCCCCAGATTCTGCAACTGTGTCTGCTGTCTATTCCCGATATGTGGAATATGTACTCATCAGAGAAATACACACGCCTAAGTACGAATGTCTTCATCAATTCTGTCAGAAACTCGCAACATAAGCCAGCCTTTTGTCGTCATTATTAGGTTTAATTTCTGTTATTTGAATTTTGTATATTCGCAGACGGAGCCTTATGTGCACAACAACACCATATGTGCTATTGCGAGGAAGCTGAAGTTCCAAACTAGTTTTCAAATTTATTTTCTTGGTCTTCTTGTAAAGCAAGTTTGAGTACACTCAGAATATTGTTTCTTGTAATGCTTACCGATTTATCGGAAAAAGCTTCCTGTTTGCTTGAACTTGATACCCCAAGTCACCATTCTCTTGTATTCAGGAAGAACATAACCTCTTTGAAGATTGTATTATCAACAAAATCCACAATGTGCATACTTCACAGATTTTGCTTTTGATAGCTAAAGGACATACCATTTTTTCTGCTCAGTCCATATAACTCTAGCTTTACACAATTAACAGTTTGTTATTATTCGTTACGGTTGATTTCTCAATCACCACGACAATACTGTAACATAAATGTCAAGATCGGCTCTACCAAGCCTAGGTTCATTTATTTATATTCGGCATATGTATTTCAAGTTATAGCTATATAGTTATATATGTTATTACTGCTTTAAGCGAGACATCCTGTATTATAATCGCAAATTCAGAATTAATACAGGAATTTGTAATTAAGAAGTAGTTCAATTTGATTCTGCTAGCTAAGAGTATAGGCATAGTCCTGCTCTGCTTATTCGTATTACGACTTATTTTCAATTCGCTGATAATAAATTGATTGCAAACAGTGAACCAAACAGTGAAAACTGTTTCTGATAGCAGAATGATGTGGAAGGTAGCCATAGAGCTTACCTCACATATAGGAGTTCCCTCTCGCTACTTCCCTTACTCATGCAGGGAATTCTATAGCTTTACAAAGATGTGTTGTAGTCTGAAGATAAATAACAAGCTAGGAACCGGACTCAGCTGATGAACTCATAGAGACATATTTCAATTCGTTTTCATAAGAAAATAAATATGATTTTTGTTGCTGAGATACGCAGTAACTTAAAATAACCGACCATGCAAACTGTCCTAATTTATGTTGTGCTACTACGTATAACTACAGCTAGATTATAAATTAATTCATTAGGTTATAAAGCCTAAAATGAGCAAAAACTCAGCACCGAAATTAACATTTGAATTAATTTCAATTGATTTTTCATTTGCAACCTACGTCTTAAAAGAAATGCAACTTGCATTTCAACGTCTTTGCTATT
Organism: Deroplatys truncata; assembly: GCA_030765065.1. Taxonomy (NCBI): domain Eukaryota; kingdom Metazoa; phylum Arthropoda; class Insecta; order Mantodea; family Mantidae; genus Deroplatys; species Deroplatys truncata. Next base: position 206,234,933 of record CM060981.1, read on the forward strand.
CACGAAATACGATTAACCTACTTTCCTTCCTTCTTGTCTCAAAATTTTCCACAGCTGTACTTTGTTACGTGCATAGGAATTTCTGAATTAATGCTCTATATTGTATAATGCTGTTGGCAAAACGTCAATATACAAGTCTGTGAGAGTCCTAGATTCAAGCGTTCAACAGGAAATAGCTCTAGAAAGCTCAAGTCCATTGTACATAGCATAAGGATTATTATATTTTTATAATTATTTCATGGTTTTAATTTATTCTGTTTATAATTGAACTATTATTATTATTATTAGTAGTAGTAGTAGTAGTAGTAGTCGTAGTCGTAGTAGTAGTAGTAGTAGTAGTAGTAGCAGCAGCATCAGTAGTAGTAGTAGTAGTAGTAGTAGTAGTAGTAGGAGTAGTAGTAGTAGTAGTAGTAGTAGTAGTAGTAGTAGTAGTAGTAGTAGTAGTAGTAGTAGTAGTATAAGCAGGCATTAGAATTCTTAGGCAGTTGGCTTTAAGTTATCTGTATTCATGCCATATATATACAAAGAATGTGTTGTCCTTCGTGATGTAGTGGTTACCATGCTAGCCTCTAGTTCCCGAGGTCGCGGGTTTAAATCCAGCGGAGGGCGATGGATTTTATAGGGCGTAAAAGTCCTTTGCATGGCTTCCTTTGGAAGGGAAGTAAAACCGGTTCTCCGATGTCGTAGATTTGTAGCCCGTAAAAGAACCTCAATCCTGATAAAGAGGTCTCTGAGCAAAATTTCCGGTCTTTCACACCTAATATAGAATGGGACCACAGTAGTTAAATAGCGTCCATAAATAAAAAAGATACAAAAATTGTAACCAACAGGGGCTAAGTGTCTGACAGATAAACAAAACCATCTGTTGAATGCTGTCGGCAAATGCTATGAGGGTTGGGGGGGTAATGTTTGCTATGTCTCTGCCGTAAGTCCGGTAACAGTTCATATTTATTTCCTTTCGTCCTGGCCTTAATGCTTAGAAATTCTTATGCCTGATAAGTTAAAGGAAGTCATAACGGACGGATAGAAAGCAAATGAGGTTTGACTGATTAAAGGGCATTGAAATCTGTCTAGGAATAACAAAGCTTAAACATACTTTTATGGGAATAGAAAGTTGAAGCAATGGATTTAGCTTAAGTTTGCAAACTTTTCAAGGTCCTGTTGCCATGACGACCTGCCTCTGTGGCAGCCCGGTTGAGGTGGGGAAGTTGTCTTTATCCAGAATCATTCCCTACCATCCATAATGCCTGGTAGTATGAAAGTGAGAATGTGAACGTGTTCAATGAAAAGTAATGATAAGTCCCAAATGCTAAAAATTCCTACAGCTCAAAGACTAAAAACACCATCAGTAAGTTGTTTCTAAAGTCAAAACCTCCGATATGACCTTAGCAGTTCAAGAGGGCTACACAAACGAAAATACTAAAAAACTGTTGGAATAGGAAAGAAAACTGTATCAAGCCAATGGGGAGATGGCTAAGCAATGCCCATAATGAGATGATAATAACGTAACCAGTATTACTCAATAATAACTGAAGCTGTAATCCAAATCAGAGCTATTATAAGAATAAAATATCTGGAATGTTCCGAGAGCTATTGTTAACAAGCGTTGTTCTAACATGCTGAAAAAGAAACCACACCAGGGGCTAGGGAATCGCGTCTTTGAAAATAAAGTAATCTTTCAACAACCTTCCTAATCAAAAGTATGGAGGATTGTTAACCATATAATAATTATTCCGTGCTAGAAAGAAGTGAGATATTTTAAACATATCATGGATTGAACATTCTATTCGCATGAAGTCTAGCTATACTAGTACGCAAGTTGTACAATAAAATATTTTAAATTAAACTTAATAAATTCTTTTATTGACATTTAGTTGAATATAATATATTTGAGTCCCAGTTATAATATTTAAGTCAAATAATAGCCGGAGCAATACTGAAGACAATTTCACATGAGTCTTATGCAATACATATTGTAGCGAGCCATAGGTATAGCTCGAACCGAGGGCCAAGAAATGCGTTAGAGTTGGAAAAGTGTAGTAACATGGTAAAATATAGGAAGCTCGGCATTGCAGCTTCCGGGGTCGCGCTATCAGCTTAGTGAAACGTATTTCATGACCTCGAAATTAGGTCATCGGGTGCATTCTCAACCGACTTCACCGACGCGGAAATGCTATGTTCGTCTAGGGTTCGAAGCCCCTAACATAACTAAATTCATACTTTAATTAGTGGACCTCAAGTCTCCAGTAATCATGTAAATTAATTGCAAATATAGTTGCTAGATTTTACATAACCCTGGGTTATCATTTTGTCTCCCCCTCCAGTTCTTCTAATACCCACGACGTGTACTCTTCGTATCCCAATACCGTCAACGCTGTGCCAACTGAGACTACTACCCTCCTGTTGGAAGCATCCCCTGGAGATGGCTACCATAAAAGCCGCTACAGTTATGGCGAGGATACCGGCTACATTTATGGCGTAGATGCCGGCTACAATCATAGCGGGTCGCCGAATACAATAAAGAAGTGTGGTTAAGTATAACACCCTCCTATGGCGAAAGTACCAACTTTTTTCCCTCTCTCTCCTATCTCTCCTCGTCCACTACCTTTCTACGCTGGCACTTAATCTCCTCACCTGGGCCACGTCAGTCGTGAATACATGGGTCAAGATGGCACTCGCTAATACCAACAGAATGCAGTTGCTGATCATCGCTTTGCCTGTTAGGCTGAGTAAAAGAGGCGAGAATTGTGAATAGCTGCAAAATTATTTGCTGACTGCACTGAAATATACCATCTGCATACCAGTAACTGCTTCGCATCAGTCCTCTGATATCTCTTGTGCTAAAAACTATAATTCTTCCAAAGGCAACACTATAATGCCCGTCTTCGAACGAATCGTAAATCAAAAAGTTGTCACCTGTTGTAGATCTGTAGCGGTCAGGTATCTCACCAAGTTCATCAATTGTGCAAGGTATCTCTCTCAGGCGCATGCGTGTAATGCTTTTTCTACGATTCTATCAGATAGAGCAACCAGAACGCCTTAAGTTATCTCTCTTAATGCATTTCCTAATAATCGAACTAGTGGAATTTCTGGATGTTCGCTGGCCACCTCCTTCATATTCGCAACGATTTTCGAAGCTTGAACTTCTTCCAAATTTGGCGCATGTGGATGCTCGGATTCTTCTGGCTCTTTTAATAGCGATATGTCTGTCGGCTTCCATCACTTCTGGTTATAGTTCTAGCCGGGCACACTTTCTTGCGTCTATCTTTCCATTCCTGTCTGAATGTTTATAGTATAAAAATACATGTATGTGTAAAAGCTTCCCCCACTACTTGAATTAATAATTTTGCACATTTTAAATACTCAATTTCCCAAGGAAGAGAAATTTAAATTTAATTACATTTCTTTATAAACAATTAAAAACAAATACAGTACACAAACATATGCATATCACGAAACGTTGGGGAAATTGAAAGAAAATATGGGCTGATAATAAAGTTTCTTGGAAAAAACGGAGTGGGATATGTGGTACTTGGTAATAAACTTGCTTGGAAAACGGAATGGGATATTGTGGGAGAAACGGTACTTGGGTATAAAGATCTTTGGAAATTTAAAATTTTGGGAAAGTTGAGTTGGGAAAAACGGATTGGAAAAACTGACCTACAATCCCTTCAATGTTTATTATAATATCAGGGGCTTTGACTTAGAAATAACTAGTTGTCTTTATATCTCGAACTGTAGATATTAAAAGTTGATTGTATAACACCTTTGCTTTCAAATGTTTTTACATTCACTCCCATATTCATACTTCCAGATACTGCGGAAGATAGGGAATGATTAAATTATAGAAATATTCGCCAGCCTCAGTAGGGGATCTAACCCAGGATATGATTTGAGAAGCCAAAAGCTAAATACTCGACGACAGAGGCAAAGTTTTATATGTGTAACTTCATATTTTCATCGCCATGATTCATATTATGTGATGAATGTATTAATAAGTAAATGGCTAAATGCATACAAAATAGATATGCGGTTTTACCAATCGTTGCAACCAGCAAATGTGCATTTTTGTTTACGCGTATGAAAAATAAGTAGAATGTCCGTAATATTGTATTTTATACTTATACGTTTAACGTAACCATTTAAAAATAAGAAAAGCAAATAATTTGGTAATTAATGAATGAAGTTAAGCGAGTAAACAATTGAATTCTGGGAGTTAGATGTCACAAAATAATCTTAGATAGCTTGGTAAATTAAATATTACTGTTAGAGATCCTCCACACCGACCAAGAGCCGCAACTCCTTTACTCCTTCTCAAGACTTCAATAATTCGCTTCATATATTTACTTGTGCTTATACACTCGGTGTACACTCGTGTAAAAAAAATTAAAGGCAGAAAATGAAAACTTCAGCATTTAGATTTATGTGAGTTTCGCGCAAAGAAGTAACAATACTAAGTTCACAGTTTTACCATTAGTGGTTATAAGAGACACTGGTCGTTGCGAAAGTCATTGTTCAAAAGCCAGAATTGTACAAATCAGGTACAAGCCTAAATGCAGATGGCTTCAACTTTCCGTCTTCGGTTTTTGTGCGAGTGACTACCGTTCAGTTACTGCTATCCATACGTTGCCCTGCAATTGGTTGTTAGTCCAAAACTGAAAATGTCCAAGTATCTGTTTATACTGCCAATGGAACAAAGAAAGGCGGCAATGTCTCTTGGTTACTCAGAGTCAGTCTTGAATGTAATTACGTTTGATGTATCACCAGAAAAGGTTACAGCAACTTTTGGTAATCAAGAAAGGCTACAATGCTATGTTAGTGTTTGACTCTTGACGTAGTCTATCAAAAGACGCCTTAGCGATGACAGAATTTCGCATTGTATAGTCAACCTAACAATGTTATGTAATTAAACACATCTACCTATAGAGAATTGCTCAGATTCATTGGATGTCAAGATTCATTAATTTCTATAAACGAAAACTGCTGCTGTTCTTCTGTTACTTCTAACTACTTGCACTATTCTTCTGTACTAAAATAACGAGATTAGGTTGAAATCTTCTTCAGACTTAATAACCGTTATCCACTGTATGAAAGGATTCTCCAGATCACGGCATTTGGAGAACGTTACGAAAGCAACTCACCACAGAGTAAATGTAGCGGCAAAACATAATGGTTTTAAGTATTCTGTATTTATTGTTTTATTCGTTGCAGGACAAATTATACTAGCAACAGGTTAGTAATAAATCAGATATGAAACATGTGTATTATGTGTAATACAGAATAAACAAAACATAAAAAAATTGTTGCCGAAACTAATATATAGAGTAAACAACCATTTAAAACTATTTTTACAAATGCTTATTCTCCATCTACTTCATATTAATCGAGATAAACATTTGCAGACTCTATCTTATTGCTGATTTTCTTGTAGGCACAAGGGGAATATGATAGATTTTAAGCGATAGTCAAATATTTTAGGAGTGGTTGCTATGTGGAGCATTCCATTCTCTTTGCATGTCCAGGACATAAAAAATAAGTAACGAATTGCCATTTGAGAAAAAGCATTATTGGAAAACTCAAACAAATAACAAGGAATATCTCGGAAATGGTTCGCTCCACAAATAAACGTATATGACATAAATTGTGTGTTTTCACGAGATCTACTTTTTTGTGTAGTAACATTTTGTCTATCTCTTACGGTGTCTATGTTAAACAATATTTGTTTAACTAGTCATGCAAAATTCATTCAGAATGAGGACAACTTTCGGGGACATTCCCTGAAAATTCAAGACATACACCTCATTTGCCCAGAAAGTATCTTAAACACATGATATTTCAATCAAAATCGTTAGAGCTATTGTTGAGAAAATCAAACTTTTCTAAAACTGTTCCATGTAAAGGGTAGTCTGGTGTGAAAATCTTCGATTTGCATCTTTGAAAGATCTGAACCTAAATACCAAGTTTGGTATTTATCCCACTTTTCGTTTTTAGTTATGCTGTTCACAGACACACACATACTGGCATTTTTCAAAAAATGCTTTTCTTTTAGATTCAGGGAGCCTCAAAACATGTACGAGTATTTCCGGTGAAATTTCGATATAGAATTTTTGGGTGGAATACCATACTTCCCCTACATGTATAGTAAGTACATATACCTACTTCTACTATACTTACATATGTAAGTACTATGTACTTACTATACATATACCTACTTCTACTATACTTACATATGTAAGTACTATGTACTTACTATACATAGTAGAGAAAGTAAAAATACGGCGAGACAGACAGCGGTAACAACAGTAACATGTCGCCTATACATTCAGATTAAAACAAACATTCAGAAAAGTAATTCTTGGTACATTGTGCGTATTTCATCGTTAGCAGCATCAAGACAAAAACACTGTGATATCATAAGAGTATAGTGCTTGTTGAACATCAGGAGAGTAAGCGTAATAGAAGTCCATAATATGATGACTACAGACTGGAGCAACCTAACATATAGCAGTGAATAACGAGAGTATTTACGAAGGTGCAACAGAATACATTACAGTGAAAATATTAGGACAGCCACTACAGGAACTGCTGCTAGATGAGAATGAAGTTCAGAAAGGGATTCATACATTCCAGAAAGATGAGGCAAAAGAGCTCGCGAAAAAAGTGTGAAAACCGGCCGAAGGAAGGGCAAAACCTCATTACATTATTGAACGGTAATTCGTATTTCACAAATATTAAATGTGATAAGTGATTCAGCCATTGATCAACCTACGGTTGTAATATCGATTACCTCTTCCAACAACTATAAATTCATGCTGAGCACAAAAATGGTTACGGATCTCTTATTTGCTGTACAATCAATAAAGACCTGATAAACTAGTTGCGTCTACAACAGCCAAGATATTTCTGTGAGCTTCAATACATTTTTCATGTTGGAAACTGCAGCATTGATTCCAATAGTAACTTCAGGATATTTTGAATTGAAAATAATTTTTTTCTCCTTAGATTGTTGTAGACCATATTATCACACTGTCTGTATGCTAAAATTGTTCATGCTTAGTGTAGCCTGCAAATTATGTTCCATGAGAAGCTCTTATTACTGTTATTTTCTGCGCAGTTAACTGGCACGTTGACGAAATCCTGGGCAACCATGGATTTCCGAAGTTCCGTTTCCACATATAATCAGGTGGAAGCCAGCGGGGAGAGATCTCTTTTGGGCTCAGATTCACCCAAAGCTAAAACAATGATTGTTTCTGAGAAAGAGCGAAAGTACTAAATGAAAAATATCTTGCGCATTGCGAGGCATTTTGTAGAGTTTCACTTGGTGTATTCAAAATTACGGTAATAGCTGTAACCATTTCTGTACCAAGTGAGGGTTGCAAAGAGCATTTTCTATTATTAAGCAGATGAAAAGTATACTATTAAATAAAATAGATGTTTATCCCCACACAGATCAGCTGCTAAGCGATAGATATTAAGGGTATCTTATTTGAAGGTATCTTAGACGACTTTGACTTAACCCCTCCCTCAAGAATCGGTGGATTTAAATTTCTCTGAGCAGATGTCTTTAATTTCCTTGCGATAAATGCCTCTAGTACAGCGTGACTGGCCAGGACAAAACTTTATTGGTAATTAATTTACAGCAACTTATCAGCAAAATATGTGCTGTAATTCACTCAGGAAAACATAAATACAATATGCTCAAAATCTCCAGTGCTACAACAACCCACGACCACATGCGCAAAACCATTACGTAGAAAGGGAAAATTAAAATTCTAAGTAAAGTTCTCCGCCTCTGTCATTGCTTCCCCTCATTTTTCCTGTGTCCATGCAATTTTCTGTGAATGCATATAACAGTATAATTTTTCCCCTCTTGTGGTTTTGTTTTTGTAGCATTTTCGCTAAAGATATTCTTTGACGTCATCCGCATTAACGTCACTAGTTTTACTTTCATAAAAATTAGCTATTTGAGGCAGTATTTTTAACACTTAAATGATTTTAGTCAAATTATATAATAAAACATATAATAACAGCACACCTTAAAGCAATATGTGTATGTAACAATATATATATAAAGTGTATACACAGTCATTGTATAGGTTTATATTATTGTATACATATGCAATAATGTTATGTGAATGTATTACGTAATTCAATAATGTAGGAGGTGTGAGAATAATAGGTTAAAGGTTGCTAACAATGAGGTAGCCTTGAGGCAATAATGAATTTGAAAGTTTAACAATACTACTTGTAATTCTTGGAAGCAATAATGTAATATGTATGACAGTTTATAAAATAGCCAATCAACAACCAAAAAAAAAAAGCTCAAGTTAAATAAAAGTATTCTATTGGATTAGGAATAGCCAATCAGAGACTTGAAATACAGAAATTTACAAATTTTAGGCGGTAGAGATCAAGTCAGTTGCTTGTAGACAATGCTCATAGCTGGACGCGTTGGTTGTAGACAGTGTTTCTAACCGAACGCGAGATGTGTCCTCGAGAAATTTAATACACATTCGTGTGATACTAAAATAGTTTACGTGTTAAAAAGTGCAAGTAATTAATAAAAGAATGCCACAGCTCTCTATATCAGTGAAGTGCTATTTAAATTGTGTCAAGGATTAATAAATGTAGTGAAGTAAAATTATAATCTGTGTAAGCCTACATTCTTCAGTCGCACCACAACCCTACTAAGAAATCCATGTCTCTAACAACAATACTGACGCAGCTGAGGCAAACATAAATACATAATATTTAAAGAAACAGTCAAAAATTACAAAGTTAATATTTTTTAAACTTGGGGCAAAGGCCACCAGAAAGTACATTTTTGGGGCGAAGGCTACCGGAAACTTTTTACAATACGTGCGGTTGCAACTACTTCAAGTTCGGCTCCCCAACAATTGAACTACAATACAACTCCTACAACAAAATAACCAACTTCATATTCCAGATCCTCTTTAGTTTCTGTAGATGAGTACCTGATCTAGGGAGAATGTGATCTGTAAGATGAATGTCTTGCGTTGATTCAAACATCGTCTATAGAGACTTAGTAACCACTTCAAGAAGTGCAAGAGTCTATGGAACGAGGTTGACATATTGTTGTTTCGAAAATTTTTGTATTGATAAGCGTCCGTAATGTGTCCGCATTGTGTGTATAGGTCACATTAGAAGCACGAAGCTGCAAAGTGCGTCGTGAGCTTCTCTGGAAAGGCCATGAAGCATATTTCTCTCTGTGGATGAACTCAAAACGAATTATTTTAGGTTTTTTTCATTCATTCATTGATTCATTATTTATTTATTTATTTATTTACTCAAGAAATGAATACTTTCAGCCTTCAAGTTTTAACATCTACTAGGCTTCCTTTTTGTATTTTATGTATAGGCATTTCTTATTTCCTAAGCTTCTAGAATGCAAACAGTTTCGAAACCCAGAACTTTATAGAGAAAATTACACAAGAATAGTAAAACATTCCTCTGCAGACACTTGCATATTTGGGGCGCAAAACATTCGAAAGTGTACTCTAACATAATAGTACTTGCTTGTTAGTGTTATTCTTCCTGCAACCTTGTTACCTTATCTACCTGTGATTAATATCATTTTGCATAAAGCATAATTAATAGACTAAGTCATTAGGTGGTAACAGCGTACCGGAAGTCATACATCATGGAGAAGTAACGACTTTAGGATGCCATCTTGGACAGTCTGCAATTTGTCGCGCATCTTTAATTTGTTATGCTGTTAAATTGTTTCAGGTGGTAACAGTTTGCTAATGCGCACTAATTGCAGGTTTCCATAGCCACAAACAGGTTCCCTCTACACAGTCACTGGCCTGTCGATTGTCCTTTGTTTAACTATACAGAGCCGAGTGGCAGGCAGGTGGAAATTCATGTGTTTGCTCGCAACCACCGATAGAATGGTTACGGTTTGCTTCTCTCCAATTTACTTCTTCATAAGATAAATTTTCTGATTACATGTTGCTTCTTCGTCCAAAAAACAAAATCTATATAACCATTTAGGAAATATTAACGCCAGAAGGACATCAATTCCTTTTACCTAAGTTACCTCTCTTTATTTATTCCCCATCTTTCTCTTTTCCTTGTTCCGCGTGTGACCTCTGAATTTTAACTTCCTTTAGTTGCTTTTTTTTAAAACATTCATATGCGTTTTCCCCACTTAGGAAATATAATAACCACAATGACATCAATTTCTTTTATGTTTGCTTTATTGCCTTCTTTCTCCCATTTTGATTTCCTTTACTTATTTCTTATTTCATATTTTACTTTTAGTTCTCAGGAGTGTATTTTATTTCCATTCTTTATATGTTGTCGAAGTATTAACCTTTTATTGGTCATTTCTCTTTTGCTTTTCATTTCTCTCAGGTTTTAACTAAATAGTTTACACAGTCGATTCAATTTAAGCAACAACTGTTTTTCTTTTGTCCTTGTTTTCCATATTTCTACTTTATCTGTGTATTTCTTTAATATTATTCTTTATTCAATGTGTATATATATTTGCCTATACATTCCTCAGAATTTTGTATAAAAGAGGTGTTTCTTTGTGATAACAAGTATAAAAATGTTACATTAAATAAGTGCCTCCTTAACAACTTCGGCTTTTTTAGTACAAAAATTATGAATTTAAACTGTTTAATATAATAACGTAGGAGCATAAGCCGCTAAAGAATTAATTATTGACCAAGTGAAAATATCTTTTCCCCACTTTGCTTTTGCAAATACCTAAGGAGACCTGATCTGCGAAGATTTCAAAAACTAAAATACGCAACTCAGTGCTTTTAATCTTTTACTACATCTTAAATGTGTAAAACGATATATTTTTATAAATTGTATATTAATTTGTATTAATTAATTAATTAATTCAAAATAGAAATATTTTTATAAATTATATATTAAGTATGTTTAATATTAAGAAATATTAAACCGTTTTGTCTTAAATACGAATTTCATCTCTTTTATTAAAAGTGACTCATTTTTAATCAGAAGTTTTTAAAAGAATTTCAGATTCGAAGTGTTTATTTAGCTAGAAAGCAAAGTTCCTATTAATAAAGCCTTTAAGATGAACCCTTCCTTTAAAACAATTTTGTTCAACTGTCAGTTTCAAATTTTGTAAACCAGTATACGCCTATCACACTGCGGTGAGCTAGGTGGAGTAAGGCATTTACCTATAATAACTGCTTAGCAAATTTTAATTAGCATGCAGTACGACTAAACTTCCAAACTCATTCAGCTTCACGAATAAACTTTGCACCAGACATTGATACTCCACTATATCTGAAATGCAGCTTCTCTTACCCAACGAGTATTGCCTATACTCCAGTAATGCGTGTTATGGAGGTGAACACTTGTGTTGTTATGGAATGTTGCTTCACCGTTGAAGAGAACATTTCCTAAAAAGTCTGCATCCACTTGCGATAGCTCCAGTAGCCATTGTGCAAATATCACTCTGATAGTCGCGTCGGTGGAGAGCCTCCTGTTGTTATAGATGCTACGGATGAAATTTATTGCGCTACAGTTTGCGCATACTGATATCTGACTGATGCTGAGATCTTATGCTATGATCCTGGAACTGGTATAAACATTATTTTCAACTACGTTGCGCACAGCTTCTTCATTATCTTCAGAGGTACCTAGAACATCCCGAGTAGGAGGTGCGCTTTCAACTGACCCTGTTTCACGAGGCGTTTACAACCTTTCGAAATAGGTACACATTCGGTGCTCTCCTTCCTGGAAACCGTTCTTCATACATGCACCTTGTTGGCAGTGCATTACATCTTGCTTCTCCACAGATCAACAGATTGTCAACATACTCCTCGTTTGAACACATTCTTTTATTTTTTAAAGTTCCCTTGTGTTACCCAGTTTATGATACTGTGTTTTTACTGTTTTCGTTACCGCTTATTACTGCAATTACACAACACACATACACATAAGTAGTATATATAGAGGGGTTCTGGCGCACTTCTTTCGTTTATATGGGAAAGGATAGGACAACGAGGCTCGATGCTAGGTTAGACAGGGGTTGAAGGAGTGGGGATGCGCTTTATATGAGAGAGGAATGCGAGTAGAAGTGCTAGGCTAGAAGGAGATTGAGGTGCGGAGTACACGTTCATATGGGAAAGATAGGGAAAACGTGAACAGATGATAGGCTAGACAGATGCTGAAGGAAGGGGAATATGGACTTATATACAGGAGAGATAGGGAATACGAGGAGAGGTACTAGACTATACAGGACTTGAAGGGTAGAATATGGCTTTCTATATGGGAGAGATGGTAAGCCGAGGAGAGGTATTAGGCCAGGAAGGTTTGACTGACAGAATGAAAGTATGTCAGTATGCGTTTATATGGAGAGACGAGGAAAACAAAGGTAGATGCTAGATTGAGAGAGTCTTTAAGGAGGAAAATGCACTTATATGAGAGAGATAGGGTAAGCGAGGAGAGATCTGAGGTAGAGCAGGGGCTGAAGAAGGGAAACGCCCTTTATATGATAGAGTTAGGGAATACGAGGAGAGGCAGTAGGTTTGACAGAGGTTGAGGAGTAGGGTATACGTTTATGTGGAGGATGATATGGAAAACATTGGGAGATCCTATGCTAGGAGAGAGTTGAAGGAGGAGCAATGCGCTTCATATGTGAGAGGCGAAAAATACGAGGAGAGGTGTTAGTCTAGACAGAGGTTGAGGAGTAGAGTATGCGTTTATGTGGGAAAATGTGGAAAACGGGGAGAGATGTTAGGCTAGACAGAGGCTGAAGGAGAGGGATTGTAGATATATACAGGTGAGGTAGGAAACCTAGGAGAGATGCTAGGCTATACAGATGCTGAAAAAGAGAGGGATACGCTTTACATGGGCGAGATAGGGAGAAACGTGGAGAGATGCTACGATAGACAGAGTTAAAGGAAGAATGTGCTTTATGGAGAGAGGGATAACAAACCGAGGAGAGGTATTAGATTAGGAGGGTTTAAATGCTAGAGTATGCGTTTACATGAAGAACAAGGAAAACGAGGATAGATGCAGGTTGAGAGAGCATTTAAGGAGGAAAATGCATTTATATGAGAGCGGTAAGAGAATATGAGAAGAGGTGCTAGGCTAGACAGAGTTTGAGGAGTAGAGTTTGCGTTTATATGGGAAAATATGCAAAACGGGGGGAGATGCAAGGATAGACAGGCGCTGAAGGATGGGGAATATAGGTTTATACAGGTGAAGTAGGAATCCTAGGAGAGTTGCTAGGCTGGACAGATGCTGAAAGAGAGAGGAATACGCTTTATACGGAAGAGGTAGGGGAAATGTGGAGAGATGTTAGGATGGACAGAGTAAAGGAGGAAGAGGTTTAGACCGGAAAGACACGACCAATTGAAGTTTACAAATGTTTTGACACCCTTTGACGGTATTTTCTCGACACTGGGGATGAAGTCAAACAATCAGCTAATGTTCGTCCATGAATAACATCATCTAATATTATTGAAAAAAATCAACGATTAATACTGCTAACGTCCCAGCATCGTGCGTCTAAGGGGCTAGACGCAGACCCGAAGGAAGCATCCCCGCCGCGTGTATTTCGATTGATTAATGTAAATAAGTGTATATGTAGGGTAATTCGGTAAGTATCACATGTGTAAATAGTATTTCAGAGCAGCGATTCATACCAGAACTATTTAAGGTAATTTTTGCGTGCTTCGAGTAGTATCACAGGTATTTAAGTCATTTTAGCAGGTAATTCATATAGCATCACAGGTTTTCATGTTAATGTAGAGGGTAATTGGATTATAAACATTTCTCATCTAATGCTATAATATTTTGTATACTTTTTTCTAAATCTTACAAGCTTTTTATATGTTAAAACAGTTAGTGCGCGAGACGAAGAGGGATAAACTGTATACAGGTTTACGATGAAAGTATATAGAAGTATACGCCCTAACCTATCCCGAACTTGTATGCTCTGGATCATCTTCTCATTATATATTCAATCCTATCATCGTCTAACCTAACCAGCGTAACAAGACGTAACGCCAAGTAGCCACGTAACAAGACGTAACGCGACGTAACCACGTGACAAGACGTAACACCACATAACACAACTGCGTAACACAACATAACATAAGCACGTAACCACATAAAAAGACGTCACAATACGTAACATAACCACGTAACCACGTGAAAGGACGTAACAAGACGTCACACCACGTAACATAAGCACGTAACCACGTGACAAGACGTAACCAACGAAACACCACGTAACATAAGCACGTAACCACGTAACACCACGTGGCATGTCGTAACCAGAAGCGTAACAAGACGTAACCAACGTAACCAGTAAACGTAACCACGTAACAAAACGTAAAATCAACACGTAACCAACTCATTGCTAAGGAAATTTAAGCTAACCCATTCTTCATAGCTTAGACAATTATTACGCGAGCCTAGCCTAGCTTAACCTAACCAATTCCAGGCCATCCTCTCTTTATTTATCCTACTCAGTCATCGTCTAACCTAATCTGGCTAATCAGAGATAACCTTGACTTTCTTTTAGTGAAATTGCGATGTTTTATTTAGGTTTTATTGTTTGAGAGTCTTATTTGAAAAGTTTCACGTCAACATACCTTTATTTTAGTTCGTTGTGGGTACCTCTCCCCTTTTATCTAGGCTTGAGACTAGCACTAGGATTGTTCCTAATGGCAGTGTTAACACCTGCTCTTCCATTTTTTATTATTCTTCCTTCTTCATCAGGCGTCTGCTAGTTGCATACATAGCACAGGGATAAACTTCATTTTTCTAAGATTGTAGATTCACGAGAAAATCTTCATCTTCGACTTACATTCTTTTAAACACTGTTTGTAATACGATAATATCCATAGCATATGTAGTAATTCCACCCCCACCAATAACTCTTTTATCAAAATATGGAGTCAATGTAATTTTATTCACTTGCACTGTGGCAAGAGCATGCTCCCGGGACTGAATCAGCTTCATGGGTGCTCTTATGATTTCTTTGGTTTTAAGACAGTCGCTATAACTCTCGAATGTGGCGTACTGAAGAATAGCACTACGTTTTATGCCTCTTATCTTTTTTATCATTGAGCCGTGGATATCTAATGCGTACATCTTAGGTCGTGGTCCGACAAAGAGCCGGATGATTTTACCATTAGCCTCATCCTTAAATTTCCCAAGCATCTTCTTGTTTAGAGCTGAATAGCAAATATGGCTTGTGGGATATCAGCTACATCTAAGTGCTCAAGAAGACGTAGCTTGTCCTGGTATACATCTTCGGTTCTCACTCGATGAATGTATGAATCAGTGTCCATATACATAAGCTTCAGCTTTTCAGCTCCATAATACGGTAACAACACATCCTAGTAATAGTGGTACATTAATGTGTTGGAGATGTCCAGCACACTCATTCCAATTTATATAGGCTTGTTAAACACTGTTTATTGGGAGGTCATATGCGCAGCAGCTAGGTCGATAGCATATATTGTTCGATCGATAAACGTAGTCTTGGCAATTAACTTTTCCAGAGTCTTCTCGTTTGTCACCAACCGTATACCCACACGATTACGCAGGTTCTCCTAGTATTACCGAACATAGCATAGTTGAACAGTTTGTAGAGATCCTTCTCAAAATCATTTTAGCCTGTTGTCGTAGTCTGCTGTTAAATTCCACATAAGGTTTTAACCACTTCGACTGTCGGAATTGTAGCACAGGATGGATTTTTGCTAGCCGTACTCCATGATTAAGAGCTTGCTTTAAAGCCATGCAATACTCCTTTCGAGGTCCAAGAGCAGGTATCAGTTTCTTTGTAGGTGAGTCCTTAGGCTTCATTCACTCAGGCAGGAAAGGCAGGTCCTTGTGCAGATCGAGAAGTTCTGCATAATATGCCATGTCAACTTCTAATATGTATCAATGAGGATCATCTTGTAGTATTTCTAAGTCGATTTTTCAGCTGACTGCGACCCATATCCACCAGAAGAGAGGGTGTGGCACATGGCCCAACCATATTGGTTATTGACGTCCTCATATGAAATAAATTGGGTTGGTCTCGGTGGATCATATTTCTCCATGTAGGCGTTGTTTGCTTCGGCATACAATGGGAAACTTGGCAAAACCTCTTCTTGTGCCGGATTTCACTATGAGTAATTGGTCATAACCCTGCAACAATTCCAGCTGAATTACTGTATACATCAACATGGCGTCCCATGTAAGTCCTGAAGAGGTAAAATAATGGGCAGGGTCAACTTTGTGTGTTTTAAATGCTTGATCTCTAAATGTTTCAAAGACATCAGCTAGAAGAAGTACATCACAGGTTAAATAGAGGTCGCAGTACTGACCCAGACTGGAATATAACTAGTGTTTTGCAGGCTAATTTACATTCATTAGATAGACTTCCACGATATTAACCACTGATGTGATCAAGGTCGCGTACTTTGTAGTTCTCTTCAGTAATGGTTTTTCCACACAAGTACCACACTATAGGGGAGTTGAAATACATCTGCTGTTGATCTGTACGTTTCAGAAGTATGGCCGATTTGTATATATTATTAATTTCCTTTGCAATGAATGTCAGGTATTCCATAAACGTCTGTGCAGCATCAACACCACGATGCTGCACAGAATAATAATAGGGATGCTTAGGAATACCAGTTTCCAGATGTTGAACGTCGGATGACGGTTTAACGTATACGCAGAAAAAATGGGTTTACTAAAGTGTTGTCAAGGTGAAGCGGCGTATATTTCCTTGACGAAGGATTACTACGCTATATAATTGATCTAAAAAGGTTTCGTGCCTCCTCTATAAATAGGCTGATCTCGAGCATTGGACATCATTCTACTATTTAACATCCTTGTTCTCTCAGAAAATAATCGGCTTTCTAAAGTGTTATCAAAGTGAAGAGGTCTACACTTCCTTGAAGAAGGATTATTACGTTATTATACCAAGAAGAAAGATGAAAAAGTCGTCATATAAGGATATCATTCATAGTGCATCAGGATATTCTTGTGGTAAATGCGGAAAGGCATTTTTAAGTGGGTATGATAAAAGACGGCATGAGCTACGTTGTAAGAAGCTCTTCAAATGTAAATATTGTAATGCAAACTTCAAAGACAGTTATAAGGGTCGGCGACATGAGGATGCATGCAAAATAAACAGGCCTGAGAAGAAACGTAGATTACAACCTACTAAACAAGAATTATCTACAATGTATGACTGTGACCTGAAAGAATACGAAACTTAATTCTATGGACGCTCGAAATCATATTTTATACGATGTGAATCAACTAAGGACCTGAATATGTAACTGCATGAGGCAAAACAGCCGCTAATTCAGGCTGTACATGAAGAGTTTGGTATTCATAAGAGTGTGAAGGTTAATCTATTAGCTGAGTGCCAACTTGTTAACAGTATCGGAGAAACCTGCCACAAAACATTTAAGACTCCGAATCAAGCTGTTTTCCTAGAAACGAATCTGGACTCTATGCTGGAAACGAAAATGAAGAAGTTGGTTACTGAAATGGACGAATCACATCTTAAGGGCAATAACTGGGCTCTGTTTGCTGTGGAAGGAGTTCGTCTTCGTATTAGCAAGTACAATCCGTAACGAGGAAGTAGCTACATACCCCTACCTCCATCTGTTGAACAAGGAAAGTTCTGCATTAGCATCCAGAATTTAACTGATGAACTATGCTGTATGTATTCTGTATTAGCCAAATTCGTTGAGAAAAATGCACAACGCGTGAGCAAATACAACAACTTCAAAATAAATATGACTTCAGCTGTGTTACTTATCCAACTCCACTTACTCAAATATCTACAATGAGAAGTTTAACAGGATGTCTATAAATGTCTTTGGCCTGGATGAGAAGTATGAAGTGTGTCCAAGAAAGTTCACTGAGACTGAACTACCTGAAAACCTTGACCTCCTACTATTGAGTGACAGTAGTGGGAAACATCACTACGTGTATATATAAAAAAATTGAAAATGTTATTCGATATCTGAAAACTAAATGCAAGGAACGTGTTTACCTGTAAACGTTGTTTTAAACATATAGATGGTCAATATGACCGAAGTGGACAGAAAAAACTGCAAGTATATGCTGCCATATGTAATCAACCGGTATTGCAGAGTAGTTATGCCTTTAAAGGAGCAATCTATTGTACAATTTAAAAACATTGAAAGGATGTTGAAACTACTTTTCGGCATCTACGCAGACATTAAAAGCGTTCTCGCACCATGTCATACGTGCATACCCGATCCTTAAACTTCATATACATCCCCTTATCAGCATCATGTACCCACGAGTTTTTGCGTTTACGTTAAACCGTCATCCGACATTCAACACCTGGATACTGGTATTCCTAAGCATCCCTATGTATATCGTGGTGTTGATGCTGCTCAGAAGTTTATGGAATACCTGACATTCCTTGCAGAGGAAATTAATAATATATACAAATCGGCCATACCTCTGAAACTTACAAATCAACAGCTGATGTATTTCAACAGCCCTACAGTGTGCTACTTGTGTGGAAAAACCATTACTGAAGAGAACTACAAAGTACGCGACCTTGATAACATCAGTGGTTGATATCGTGGAAGTCTATCCAATGAATGTAAATTAGCCGGCAAAACACCTAGTTATATTCCAGTCTGGGTCAGTACTGCGACCTCTACTTAACCTGTGATGTACTTCTTCTAGCTGATGTCTTTGAGACATTTAGAGATCAAGCATTTAAAACACACAAAGTTGGCCCTGCCCATTATTTTACCTCTCCAGGACTTACATGGGACGCCATGTTGTTGTATACAGGAATTCAGCTGGAATTGTTCCAGGGTTATGACCAATTACACATAGTGGAATCCGGCACAAGAAGAGGTTTTGCCAAGTTTCCCATTGTATGCCGAAGCAAACAACGCCTACATGGAGAAATATGATCCACCGAGACCAACCCAATTTATTTCATATGAGGACGTCAATAACCAATATGGTTGGGCCATGTGCCACACCCTCTCTTCTGGTGGATATGGGTCGCAGTCAGCTGAAAAATCGACTTAGAAATACTACAAGATGATCCTCATTGATACATATTAGAAGTTGACATGGCATATTATGCAGAACTTCTCGATCTGCACAAGGACCTGCCTTTCCTGCCTGAGTGAATGAAGCCTAAGGACTCACCTACAAAGAAACTGATACCTGCTCTTGGACCTCGAAAGGAGTATTGCATGGCTTTAAAGCAAGCTCTTAATCATGGAGTACGGCTAGCAAAAATCCATCCTGTGCTACAATTCCGACAGTCGAAGTGGTTAAAACCTTATGTGGAATTTAACAGCAGACTACGACAACAGGCTAAAATGATTTTGAGAAGGATCTCTACAAACTGTTCAACTATGCTATGTTCGGTAATACTAGGAGAACCTGCGTAATCGTGTGGGTATACGGTTGGTGACAAACGAGAAGACTCTGGAAAAGTTAATTGCCAAGACTACGTTTATCGATCGAACAATATATGCTACCAACCTAGCTGCTGTGCATATGACCTGCCAACAGATTGTGTTCAACAACCCTATGTACATTGGAATGAGTGTGCTGGATATCTCCAAGACATTAATGTACCACTATAACTAGGATGCATTGATACCGTATTATGAGGCTAAAAACCTGAAGCTTATGTATATGGACACTGGTTAATTCATTCATCGAGTGAGAACTGAAATGTGTACCAGGACAATCTACGTTTTTTGGGCACCTAGATACAGCTGATATCCTACAAGTCATATATGCTATTCAGGTCTAAACAAGAAGGTGCTTGGGATATTTAAAGATTTAGCTAATGGTAAAATCATCCAGCGCTTTATCGGACTACGACCTAATACATATGCACTAGATATCCACGACTCAATGATAAAAAAGATTACAGGCATAAAAGGTAGTGTTATTAATCAATATGTCACATTCGATAGTTATCCTGACTGTCTTAAAACCAGAGAAATCATAAGCGTGCCAATGAACCTCTAAACAAGAAGGTGCTTGGTAAATTTAAAGATGAGGCTAATGGTAAAATCATCCAGTGCTCTATCAAACTACGACCTAAGATGAATGCGCTAGATATCCCCGGCTCAATGATAAAAAAGATTACAGGCATAAAAGGTAGTGTTATTAATCAATATGTCACATTCGAGAGTTATACTGACTGTCTTAAAACCAGAGAAATCATAAGAGCGCCAATGAACCTCTAAACAAGAAGGTGCTTGGTAAATTTAAAGATGAGGCTAATGGTAAAATCATCCAGTGCTTTATCGGACTACGACCTAAGATGAAAGCACTAGATATCCCCGGCTGAGTGATAAAATATTAAAGGCATAAAACGTAGTGCTATTAATCAATTCGCCACATTCGAGAGTAATACTGACTGTCTTAAAACCAGAGAAATCATAAGAGCGCCCATTAAGCTGATTCAGTCCCGGGAGCATGCTCTTGCCGCAGTGCAAGTGAATAAAATTACATTGACTCCATACGATGCTAAAAGAGTTATTGCTGAGGATGGAATAACTACATATGCGTATGGATATTATCGCATTACAAACAATTCTTAAAGGAATGTAAGTCGAAGATAAGGAATTTATCGTGTCTACAATCTTAAAAAATGAAGTTTATCCGTACGCTGTGTATGCAACTAGCAGACGCCTGATGAAAAAGGAAGAATAATAAAACGATGGAAGGGAAGCTGTCAACCCTGTCATTAGGCGCAATCCTAGTGCTAGTCTCAAGCCTAGATAAAAGGGGAGAGGCGCCTACAACGAACTATAATAAAGGTATGTTGACGTAAAACGTTTCTATTAAACCTCTCAATTAATAAAAGCTAAATAAAACATCGCAATTTCACTAAAAGAAAGTCAAGGTTATCTCTGATTAGCCAAATTAGGTTAGACGATCACTGAGTAGAATAATTGATGAGAGGATGGCCTGGGATTGGTTAGGTTAAGCTAGGCTAGGCTCGCGTACTGATTATCTAAATTATGAAGGATTTGCTTAGACTGCCTTAGCAATGGGTTGGCTACGTGTTGTTCTTACATTTTGTTAGGTGGTTACGTTTACTGGTTACGTTGGTTACGTCTTGTTAAGTGTTACCTGGTTACGTGCTTATGTTACGTGGTGTTATGTGGTGTTACGTTGGTTACGTCTTATCACGTGTTTACGTACTTATATTATGTAGTATGACGTCTTGTTACGTCTTGTCACGTGGTTACGTGCTTATGTTATGTAGTGTGACGTCTTGTCATGTGGTTACGTGCTTATATTATGTTGTGTTACGCTTTTATGCTACGTGTTGTTACGTCTTGTCACGTGATTACGTCGCGTTACGCCTAGTTACATTGGTTAGGTTAGACGATGATGGGAATGAATAGATAATGAGAAGATGATCCAGAGCATACAAGGTAGGGATAGGTTAGGGCGTATACTTCTATATATTTTCTTTGTAAACCGGTATACATTTTATCCCTCTCCGTCTTGTGCACTAACTGTTTAACATATAAAAAGTTTGTTAGGTTTATAAAAAAGAGAATAAAAGTGCTATAGCAATGGATGAGAAATGTTTATAATCTAATTACCCTCTATATTACCATGAATACCTCTGACGGTATCTTAATTACGTGTTAAAATAACTTAAATACCTGTGATACTACCCGAATCATGCGAAAATTACCTTAAATAGCTCTGGTATGAATCGCTGCTCTGAAATAGCATTAACACTTGTGATACTAACTGGTTTACCCTACATATACACTTATTTACATTAATCAACCGAAATACACGCAGCGGGGATACTTCGATCGAGGGTCTGCGTCCAGCCCTTTAGAGGCACGATGCTGGGACGCTAACAGTATCAATCCTTAATTTTTTCAATAATGTTAGATGATGTTATGCATGGATGAACATTACCTGATTGATTGACACAGATATTTTAGAACTTTAGCGCTGGGGGACTTCACCCCCAGTGTGGAGAGAATACCGTCAAAGGGTGTCAAAACATTTGTAAACTTTAATTGGTGGTGTCTTTGCGGTCTAAACCTCTTACTCCCTGAACTCTATCTATCCTAATATACCTCAACGTTTCCCCTATCTCTTCCGTATAAAGTGTATCCCTCTCTCCTTCAGCATCTGTCTAGCTTAGCATCTCTCCTAGGTTTTCTACCTCATCTGTATAAACCTACATTCCCCCTCCTTCAGCGATTGTCTATCCTTGCCTGTCTCCCCGTTTTTCATAGTTTCCCATATAAACGTATACTCTACTCCTCAACCTTTGTCTAGACTATCACCTCTCCTCATATTCCCTACCGCTCTCATATAAATGCATTTTCCTCCTTTAAGCTACACGCTTCTACGCTCGTTTTTCCTATCCTTTCCCACACAAACGTAAAAAGTGCTCCAAAAGTCCTCTATATATGCTACTGACATACAAACACCCATGCTCATGGCGGGACTCAAAACCGCGATCCTCAGCTTGGCGGAGCGCCGGAGCTATACACCTCAGCGACAACAGCTACGAGGGCCGAATTCTTAATTATGTCTGAAAAATAACCGTGTCTCGTAGAAAGATTTAAAATAATCAGTGGATTAAAATCTGTGTTGATTAAGGTTAAGGTCTTTTTTAACAATCTAGATTGGAATTTTGAGAGCATTCTCATGGCGTATCATACATGCCCTGCTAATTCGGAAACTTCCTTTATAACGCCATGTTCCATCGTAAAATATTGGGGCACAGAGAAATCCGATTTTACACAAAATATTTCTTTGCATATTCGAAATTTGGTGTGTAGCGTGCAATAAATGCATACGGGATAATAGGACCTATATTTTCTGAAGATACAATAAATGCAGAGATACGAGAAAGACATACAGAATTTTTTAACAGATGCCGACGCTGAAGGCCAAACTAGATTATTCCAGCAAGACTCCGATACCGCGCATACAGACATTGAGTCATTAAATTTAATGCAGGAGCATTTTAAAATAGGGTAATTAGTAACGCATTATAGTCCTCACGATCCTTACGTCGTCTATGTGGACTGTGAGAGAGTTTTCATGCTATTTGTATATGTCCTGCTAATCGTGAAACACTCCCGGATGAGCTTTTGCGAAACTTTCTCAATCTGTTGAAGGTCTGGAAGCAGCTCTTCCTACTTCCTACTTGAGCACCAATGTTATAAAGCTGCTGAGAAGTTCATGGAATATTTAACCTCCCTTGCGATAACGGTGGAAGGCATATACAAATCTGTTAAACCTCTGAAACTTGCAGATGAAGAACAAAAGGATTTCGAGTTTTCTACAATGTGCTACTTATGGGTAAGGGATTTACAGAGGGATCAGAAAAGTGCGCGAACACGATCACGTCAGCGGCAAATACCGACTAAGTCTGCATTACAAGCGCGATTTGGATGCAAAACACAATATATTCCTGTCGTCCTTCATAACCTGAGAGGATATAATTCACATTTCATTTTTAAGGAGCTTGGTCGTACAAGTGAACGAGTGGAGATAATTCTGAACTCTCAAGAAAGTTATATCTCATTCTTCAAGTATGAGGGGCATATAAAGCTCCGGTTTATAGAAACCTATCTTTTTCTGAGTACAAGCCTGGATATGCTAGTGAAAAACCTAACAGCCTACCCTAAGACATGCAAGTATTTCGGGGAAGACAATTTGAGTTTGATGACTTGTAAAGGAATATTTTCATGTGATTACATCACTTCATAGGATGTCATGAACGATACAGGTCTGCCATGAAGGGAAGCCTTCTACAATAAACTGATTAAAGAAAAAATTAGTGATGCTGAATACCGCATACGAGGTACTCCCTCCCTTATGGTAGATTTGAAACTGTTTCTCCTGAGAATATCGACATAGAATCGCTAAGATGGTCATCATGGATATATATTAGGTGACGTTGAGTATCCTGCTGAGCTCCCTAGCATGCATAATGATGCAGCATTCCCGCCTGAGTGCCTGAAGCCTGTACCTGTGTGCCTGAAGTCTTCCACAAAGAAAGCATTCGTATCAATATTATGGGTTACTTCCGTATTATGAGCTGAAAACCTCAAACTCTTGTTTATAGATACTGACTCCTTCATCCATGGAGTGACTACAGTAGATATGTGCTAGAATAAGATAGACATGCTTGGGTACCTAGATATCTCTAAAAATTAAATTGAGTTTTATTTAAGGACGCTCTTTAACTCCTGTGGTCCTTAGCGTCCCATTCCATATTGGGCGTGAAAGACGGGTAATTTTGCTCAGAGGCCTCTTTATCAGGCTTGAGGTTCTTATGCGTGTCGTATATCTATGATATGGGACCACCGGTTATACTTCCCTTCCGAGGAAGCCATGCTAAGGACTCTTACGCCCGAAAAAATCCATCGCCCTCCGCCGAGTTCAAACCCGCGACCTAGGGAACTAGAGGCTAGATGGTAACCACCACGTCATGGAGGACGACTGGATATACCATATATGCTATTCAGCTCAAAACTAAAAGGTATTGGGGAAAATTAAGATCAGGATAATGGTAAAACTATCCAACGCAATGTTGGACAACAAATAT
Source organism: Deroplatys truncata (assembly GCA_030765065.1). Taxonomy (NCBI): domain Eukaryota; kingdom Metazoa; phylum Arthropoda; class Insecta; order Mantodea; family Mantidae; genus Deroplatys; species Deroplatys truncata. The sequence continues at coordinate 206,259,531 of CM060981.1, forward strand.
AAACGAACTAGATATCCATGCCTCTGTGATAAAACAGATTACAGATAGCGCCATTAAGCAGAACATCTGCGGCGGTTTTATGTTTATTTATTTATTGAGCCCCACGTTGGGATAACCAATTTGCGATGGTATTCTTTGTTAAGTTTGAAAGAATGCTACTGTTTATCTGCCGCACGTATAAAAGACAATTTGTCGCGGTCACTTCGTGTTAGCTTTTACTGAGCGCCTATTATTGTTTTTAATTTTTGGGTTTACTGTCCTCCGGCTAGCTATGATCTTTTTGGTCGAGCTATTATCTTAAACAGGTGTGTAAACGGAAAGGAGTCTTTTATCCAAAGATAACACTGATGAAGAATTTGTTTTACACTTTTATTGTCGTAACACATTATGCACTTTCACATATTAATCTTGACGCTCGCCAAACTGAATCTGTTATAATAACTTCTTTACTGAACATTATTAATTTGCGTACTTCAACTTTTTGTATAATTAACTTTACGACACTTGAGATTTTTCATAACTTTGATACGCGTACACTGCAAATCGATAAACTACGCTATGTATTCACCATGACTTTTTCTGTTGAACTCAGCGACGTGTAATGCACAAATGTTTCCGATGGACTGAAGACGACGTGTAATGTACAAATGTTTCCGATGGACTGAGGACGACGTGTAATGTACAAATGTTTCCGATGGACTGGACGAATTTGACTCTGACCTAGCCCTTTTTATACTCCTACACCCCGATATGCCTAAAGATTATAACCGAGCTGCTATTGGTTAATAAAACGCGCCAACATTAGCGTCTATTTTTATATCCAATGAAAATTACGAAAACATATGCTCTAGGGAAAAATGTTCCAGCAAATTCTAAGAAAAACGCGCCAATATTACGTCATTTGCTCGTCTCTAATAATGATAAACAGCTCACCCCCTCGCTACATTATTGCACGCTATTATTGTCAGTTTCAGTAAGGCCGTATAAACTTACTTCTCGACAATGCTTACAATCATCAACATCTCAAATCAATGTCACACAATAATGCATATTCACACTATAATCACTCTTGACATTTACATAATTTGTGATACAAATTACTGCGTCATATGCTCCACTAGAAATATAATTATAAATATTTACAACTTGTTTGGAAATTTTATAATTGGGTTTTTAGTCTCCTAAATCTTGGAACACACGCTATTTATCACCTTCACTTAACACTTCACACGCATTTAACACACGTCATATATTTTGCCTTTATCTCTCCACTATTTACTGGCTCAAGTTTAATGTGTTTAGACATTAATCTGACATTACAAATTTTTTATAGCAAATACTGTACCCTGAAGTATTTAGTTACTGTTACAAAATGGTTTACTCTCTTAGATTGTTGACAAGAATTTATGCATTCAAGAATTTTTGTAATTATTACACATATTTACCAAAACTATTCACCCTCTACACAAATATATTTACATCTCTTAATTCTAGACACTGTTTCACATTATCTGTTTGCTACATAAGTATTTGTTTTAATTATTTTTACCCCATTTTTGTTGTTTTGTACTTTATATTCACAATACTCTTGGAATTATATCTACGTACTTTTACTTTAATATGACATTAATCTTTTTTATTACATTTCTTTTTGTCCTGAATTTATTTCTCCTTTCTTATGACATATATAAGTAGTTAACTCTCTTACATTCCAATACATTGCTTTGCAGTTCATCTTTAACTATCCTGGATTTACCTTTTATCAGTCATTGCTATTCCCCCTCCTGGATCAAATTGTCTGTGGCTAAACATTACTCGTAGCCGTATCCTAACCTTCCAAAATTTGTTCATGAATAGCCTCTTAAAGGATTCATATGAAATTTCACCCCCTGATACCATTTGTAGCCAATCTAAAGTTTTCTGTGCCAAACATCTTTTGACAACTATCATTTTTAATGCTTCAGGTATCCTTTTAATTTACAAATACTCTGATAAGTCTGCAATAAACTGTACTGGACTGGAGTTTTCATTAAATTTTGGAAGTGGAAAATCACTTAAGATATGATTGTAATTTTGCAAATTCCCTACTCCCATATTTAAATTCTCTAGTGTTACTTGTGCACTCTGAGTTTCAGCATTAGCTATGGATGAAGCCGCCGCATCACTCACATTATTAGTCATACCTGAGGAACTACCTCTATCATTATTTTGTACATCAGATACATTAACATCACATATATTTAACCTTAAATTCAATTCTAACCTATTTACAGTACCTTGCAGATTTTCTATTGTCTGTTCCAATTTGTTATTATTCTCATTTTGAACAGCTTGGTGTTTGTTAATTTCAGAAGTTAGTTTTTGATTAAATATAGACAAAACTTTAACTTCTTCAGACAATTTATTTCTTTGTGTTTCTGACTCCTTCTGTGTTTCAGATATCTCCCCTCTGAAATTAACTTGCACCTGAATTAAATCTGCATTCGTAGCCTCCATCATTTCTCTAAGCTCACTTGAAATGCTACTCATTTGACTTCCTAACTCTGTACATTTTACATCAGCATGTTCTATGTTATTATTAACCTTACTTTTTTGGTTAGATATTTCCCTGCTCATGTCTAACATTTTCTTTGAAACTTCCCCTATCTCATTTGCTATCATTTCCTGATTTTCATTTCTCATTCTCATCATACCTCTATCTAGCTCCATGAATTTCTTTTCAATTTCTTCCCTGTTTTGATCTATTTTCTTTTCTAATTTCTCAGTACTTTTACCAATATCTTGAGTTAGTTTTTCTAATTTCTCATTAGTCTTACCAATATCTTCCCTCAACTCTTTCTTATTCTGATCTAATTTTTGTTCTAAACTCTTACTAATATCTTCCATTAATTCCCTATTATTCTTTTCCATATTCTAAGTTAGTTTTTGTTCCAATTTCTCATTACTCTTAACAATATCTTTCAGCATTTCCATCATCATACTAGCATCAAAATTAACATTTCCTGCTATTCTATTCTGACTTTCTTCATTAACATCTCCTCCCTCAAATCCTACATTGCTTGAGCTATTTTCTGTAACCTGTATTGAATTACAGCTAACTGTTACACTATCCCCTTCCATAATTGTTTCTTCAATATTATTAGTAGCCATTGTTCTCTTAATCCTGCCACTCCTCAAGTACATTTGATTGTTACAATTTTTTAGAATAAAAAATTACACCTTTCTAACCTTTCTGATGCTATCTGCTGATGTTGCTTTGATGTCCAGCTTCCTGCCCCTCTCTCCTAGATTATATGTCGCTTCTGCGTCGTATTATGATGAATCTGCGTCGTCTCGATGTTTTTGTGTCCACTCATCCGCGTCGTCTGTCGTTCCTGTAGTTGTTTCTGGAATCTGCGTCTTGTAGTTCAGTTCACTGCTCCATTCGCTCCTTCCTGGTTATTACGCTCCTTCCTGGTTATTCTGCCCCACGTTGGGCGCCAAATATGAAGTTGTATTATTCATTTGTTTGTCGATCCCCACTTTGTGGTAGCCAAATATGCGACGATATTAATGTATTTGTGTTTACTTGTGTTTTGCCCCACGTTGTGAAACCAAATATACGACAGTATTCTTTGTTAAGTTTGAAAGAATGCTACTGTTTATCTGCCGAACGTATAAAAGACAATTTGTCGCGGTCACTTCGTGTTAGCTTTTACTGAGCGCCTATTATTGTTTTTAATTTTTGGGTTTACTGTCCTCCGGCTAGCTATGATCTTTTTGGTCGAGCACTTATCTTATACAGGTGTGTAAACGGAAAGGAGTCTTTCATCCAAAGATAACACTGATAAAGAATTTGTTTTACACTTTTATTGTCGTAACACATTATGCACTTTCACATATTAATCTTGACGCTCGCCAAACTGAATCTGTTATAATAACTTCTTTACTGAACATTATTAATTTGCGTACTTCAACTTTTTGTATAATTAACTTTACGACACTTGAGATTTTTCATAACTTTGATACGCGTACACTGCAAATCGATAAACTACGCTATGTATTCACCATGACGTTTTCTGTTGAACTCAGCGACGTGTAATGCACAAATGTTTCCGATGGACTGAAGACGACGTGTAATGTACAAATGTTTCCGATGGACTGAGCACGACGTGTAATGTACAAATGTTTCCGATGGACTGGACGAATTTGACTCTGACCTAGCCCTTTTTATACTCCTACACCCCGATATGCCTAAAGATTATAACCGAGCTGCTATTGGTTAATAAAACGCGCCAACATTAGCGTCTATTTTTATATCCAATGAAAATTACGAAAACATATGCTCTAGGGAAAAATGTTCCAGCAAATTCTAAGAAAAACGCGCCAATATTACGTCATTTGCTCGTCTCTAATAATGATAAACAGCTCACCCCCCTCGCTACATTATTGCACGCTATTATTGTCAGTTTCAGTAAGGCCGTATAAACTTACTTCTCGACAATGCTTACAATCATCAAACATCTCAAATCAATGTCACACAATAATGCATATTCACACTATAATCACTCTTGACATTTACATAATTTGTGATACAAATTACTGAATCACATCACATCTAATAGCTTTGCGGACTGGCTTAAAGCAAAGAAATAATAAGAACGCCGAAGAATTTGATCCTCTATTACGAGAGCATATTGTTACGTCAGTACAAGTGAATAAAATTGTTTTCACCTTGTAAATTGCAGAGGATGAATATCAGCACATGCATATGGGCATTACATTATATAAGGGAATGTGACTTGCATCTCGAGACAATGATTTTCTCTTCGAGGCTATAATTATAGAATTGAAGTTTACTCAAGTGCTGCGTATACACCTAGTAGACACCCGACGAAGAAAGAAGAATAAGAATAATAAGATGGAAAGAAAAGGCGTTAACTCTGCGGCTAGGAGCAATTCCAATGCTGGTCTTAAGCCTATATAAAGAGGAGAGGCACATACCATTACAATCCTTAACTAATGAAACGCTGATTAACTTTGTATATAAAACGCCTTATGTAAATGTAATCACAGAAAACCAAAAAGCTGAATAAAATGTTATTATACCGCTTAAAACACAACAATGGGTTACTTTAGACTAGTTCTATATGTCTTAGAAAGACTGTTACCAATACATAGCTTATCACATGTTAGCATTAAAATGTACACAATTTCATAAAAGGAATCCATATGACTATAAAACGTGAGAAATTGTTGTAGAACATCACAATACCTGTATAACACGAGATAAAATCTCTAAAAAAACATGATATGATGCCTTAAATGTTCCAAAGCCCGAAATTCCTCTAAAAACATCCAGGAATACGTTTAACTTATTCTGAAATACCCATAAAAGCGCCCAAAATACCTATGTTGATGTTCGAACTGTGCATAAAAGTGATTAAAGTAGCCCAGCAGTGCACAAAATACCCACAAAATTTGTCGGAAATACCTGGGTTAGTACCAGAATTACTCGTAAAATCCCCCTCAAAATATCTGTGTTAATAAGAAGAAGAATAAGAAGAAAAGAACTACACATGAAAATACCCCCAAAATACCTTCAAAATGTTCCGAAATGTTCTCAGAATCCATACCAATACCATGAAAATACCCGATCCAGTTTTCAAAATACCTGTCAAATACTTGAAATTTTCCTGCCTATATACCAAAATGTCATAAAAAACCTGTCCTCATACCTGTTTCATAGGCTAAAATATCTTCAAACAGCCTCAAATACCCCGACTAGAACCCTCGAAAATGCCTGCATAAGTGTTAAAATACCTTAAAACCGCATACAGTACATGCAAAATATTCAGAAATAACTTAAAAATCTGTACCATTCGGGAAATAGCTACTACATTTTTGTAAAACACCCTTGAAGTACCTAAAATTCTCCTGCCCGTGTTCCAAAATGTTCAAAAAGCCTATGACCATACCTGATCCATACCCTAAAATACCTTCAAAGGACCTCAAATACTCCTACCAATAACTAAATACTTTTCATGAACCAGAAAAATACTTTAAAAGTGCCCCAAAATGGTCTACATTGTCGTTACACATAACTATAGCTGAACAAGATCTCAAAATACTACCTAATACCGCTCCACCCTCCTGGAATGCAATCCTAAATACTTTCAAACCCAAATACTTTGGTGGTCTTTCCTATCTACTGAGGAGATATCAATAGCAACAGCTTCAGATACGCATACGAAGAGTTTTAATATTCGACCGGGAAAGAAGGAATGTTCGTAGGGGCATTGATATGTGGGCGAGGCTTAAGTTAACAAAAGAGTATACATTCTAAATCAGGCTTACTTAATCTGAATCTGATTTACTTTTTTAATTAATCACGTGACTTACTCCTCGAGATCCTTGTGATTACTTGTAGGGCACTTAGTTTCATTTTAAGTTATGTAGCGTCTAGAGACGCTTGAGTCAGAAAGATTTAGCGAATTACGAGGGATCTTTCCGATTAACATTTCTTTTATTCACGCAACTGTCAGTTTGCATAATTATTCTAGAAATAATTTAATTACTTAAGTCAAGAATCGGCGACTCTTTTCAACAGAATATTTTACTCAATATTAAAATTTATCAGCTAACTAAACTGCCGTTATCCTTTCACATCACACTCACACATACCCTGAGACGAACTCATAGCCAAATTGCTGTAGCAGCCGGACGACCAGACAACGCAGAACGAGCTAGGAGATGACAGCGTAGAACTTCACAATAGTGGTTACCATGCTAGCTTCTAGTTCCCGAGGTCACGGGTTTGAACACGGCGGAGCGGATGGATTTTTTCTGGGTAAAAGTCCTTAGCATGGCTTCCTCCGGAAGGGAAGTAATGCCGGTGGTCCCATATCGTAGATTTACGGCACGCATAGGAACCTCAAGCACGATAAAGAAGCCTCTGACCAAAATTACCGGTCTCTCACGCCCAATGCTGAATGGGACGCTAAGGACCACAGCAGGTAAAGAGCGTCCATAAATAAATTTTAAAAAAACTTCACAATAAAACAGGTAACATTAAACACTATCTAAAATGATGCAACTTCGAGATAGCTGTTTCAAAATTTGAAGTAAATGGTACTGCTTCAAAATTATCAGACCCACGAAAGGCTTCAAAAATGGCGCACCACCGCGGGAATTCGAATTGAGGACCGTAGCAGCTGAGGAGTCCAAACTGAACTCAAATCCAGTAAACAACAACTCGAAAAGGAATGAAGGAAGGAGGACGATCTACAACAGCGATAGCGGCGAGACGATCTAGAAAACAACAACAACAACAACAACGGCAAACAAGGTACTGGATGTATAATACGTATTAAGAGTTGACTAATGTGGATGTGGTTAAGGAGGAGAAGAATGTTAGGTAAAAATAATTTAGTAAATGCAATGGAAGTTTAGGAAGAGAAAGCAGTAGTAGACAGAAACTATACAACATAGGGTAATGGAAATAGAAGAAAATGGCCAAAATATGCAGAATAGCTCAGAAACATAAAGCAATAGAATTCAAAGAGAAAGATTAAATAATTCGGGAATGTGACCTAAAAGTTTTAATTAAAAAATAATTTAAGTGATTTAATGGCAGTGATGTAAATGTTAAAAAGTATGTGGGAAAAGATGGAGAGTAATCATCAGATGTTAGAAAATAGTCAAAAAGAGCTAGAAGTTAGAAAATGCTCAACAGAGTTAAAAAATTGTCAACAAGAGCTAGTAAAGAAATTATAAAACTCAACAGAGGTTAGAATATAGTCAACAAGCGCTAGGAAAGAAGTATGAGAAAAGGATGGAGAATAATAATGAGAAATTCGAAAGCACTCGAGGAATTAAGAAAGAAGCTAGAAAACGAAAGAAATTAAATAAATTAAGTTTTATTTATGGACGCTCCTTATCTGCTGTGGTCCTTAGCGTCCCATACTATCCTGGGCGTGAAAGACCGGTAATTTTGCTCAGAGGCCTATTTATCAGGCTTGAGGTTCTTTTACGTGCCGTAAATCTACAACACGGGACCACCGGCTTTACTTCCTTTCCGAAGGAAGCCATGTTTAGGATTTTTACGTCCGAAAAAATCCATCGCCCTTAGCCGGGTTAGAAAATGAACGCGATGCATTAGAAGCTTTCAGGGATAAAATTAGAGGGGAAATGAGTAATGTTAGAAGTGAAATCAAAGAAAACATAGTCCAGGTTAGGAAAGAAATAAAGAATGTTAGGAAAGAAATTAGCCAAGAAATAGAAAATTCTGAAAAGAAAATTTGTAAACAGTTAGTGAGAAATCACAGATTGAATGTAGGAAATTAAGGGTGGAAGTAGCAATGAAATTGAAACAAAGGGAAATACGAAACAAAGAAATGCAAACAGACTAGGGAAATAGCAAACAAAGAAATGCAAAGGGCTAGAGAAATAGCTTGAAACAAATTAGAGGAAAGCAGAAATAGACATAAGAAAGCAGAAAGGGAAAGTACGTAGGTGACAGGCTACAAATTTGGAAGAAATAACAGTTCAGGTTAAGGTTGTAGCAACAAAAGTAGCAGAAATAAAATGTGTATTAGAAAGTTTAAGAATAAGTGTAAATGTACCGAATTCAAATTATAATGTAAGTGAACCAGCGACACGAGACGAAGCGATACAAAATGTGCTAGAGGATATCTCCCTGCCAAATATACGTGCAAGCACTTGCAGTAACGAAGCCAGACGAAGCCCCTCATTTCTTTCTTTATTGTCTTTTGTGTGCGGTGTAGGGGCACCGTGTTCTTATTGAATAAACCACAGTTAATGTGATGAATGTGAATTCTGTGTATTTTGTTATAAATATCCCACACCTGCACTGGAATTTGATGTTCAAATTTCTAGTCCTCTCGCTGTCTCTGCACCTACGTCTCCCAATGTCATGCTGGGGTAATTAAAATTTAATACTTTTGGCTGGAAACCTTTCGGCCCTCACCCCAGTATGTAACAATACTCACGAGCCACTATCGACTTTAATAACAAAAGAGGTCAGAGCGAGCAGAGCATTAAGGGGCGGAAACTTAGACAATGCCGGAGAAATCCTAGCCACCTATATTAGTCAAGCTAACAGAAAATGACATGAAAAGAAATAATATGATAACTGCATGTGGTATATGCTTCTAACTTTCTAAAATATAGAAGCCAATAAAAATATCTAAGTTAAAGTCTTTCACGTTAACCAATAATAGTAATCAAAAGTAACGTGGCTAAAACAGAAACTACAGAAAATAGAAACTGGGCGTGAAATAGAGAATGGACCTAGCGTAGGAGCTCAATTTCTGGCGGTGTTCACATCGCCATTCTGTATCTTATTTAAGAGCCATAAAGACGCATAGAGGTCATTCATCTGGCGAGAATTGGAAATTTAGCGCCAGTGGGGAATCAGCTAAGTTAAGTTTGGGAAATGATCAGAGCACAGTTAAATTACAATACACCAGCATTAAAATAATTTATTAGAATTATGTTAACAATTTTATTTGAGTGTAGGAACAGGCCAACGTGAAATCTTGTGCTCCGGAGTAATGAGATATTTGTTGTGTGGAAATACCTAAAGGGGCAGTTACGGAGTAATAAGCATTTATTTACCTCCGGTCCACACACCCCCCCTGTGAGGTAAGACCCTTTGTTCCAAGAATTACCCTTAGGAATTAGCTGCCTCACCGGAGCTAGCCGAGACAAAATACCCATCCTTTTAAACTCCCAAACTGAGCCTAGACGTTGTATATCAGTATGGATGCTGATGGAATTTGCGCCCAAAGGCAGATACGAGTGACTTCTTTAACCCAGGCAGAGGGAGTCGACTGCAAGTTCAAGAGGCAGGGTAGTGCGGTGGTTTGCCATTGTCTTCCGCAGTATAGGAATAATGTGCAATCACATACATGCAGTTTTGAACCCAGGACAGAATTTTTCAATCGCTGAAACATCCACTGCCCCGGCAGGAAACTGAACTCCATACCTTTGCATACGAGTACTAGATATAGGCGCTCACCAAAACGACATAGAGGTCATTTGATTGTAACTTTATGAAATATCTCTCTCTCTCTCTCTCTCTCGCTCTCTCTGTCGCCTGCTCACCTACCGTAAAGCACTTCAATGTATGAAACAAGCAGTTCAATGAAGATTAAAAACGCATTTTCATAATACCTAATAGTCGTGCTTTTACGGACGCATACACACGTTCCATCTCAGCATACATATACGAAACACTTTCACACACACGCAACACACACACACACACACACATCAAACACACACACACACACATTGCACGATTAGCATACAGCTAATTACGAAGGTAATTATCTCAGTAAACCTTGCTAGCGAACGAGCCGTACAAAAAACCGCGACTTAATTAAAAACTACTAACCTGTCTATCTTGATTTAAGATCTGGCAAAGCAAACCTGCCCCTCTGCAAGCCATTAGCTAGCACTCATGTGAGGTCATGACACTACATTGTCCGTCCCTTCGCATAACAGGACTCGGCAACATCTGAACAGAATTTTCCCGTAAAAACAGTACTGAGAGTTTCTGATTAACTATGCCAAAAGCTTACAGACATCTAAGAATCTTTGAATCTATTAACTGGGAGAACTAGCTTTTGTTATGTTACTGAAACATAGTTTTCTGTCCTAGATTAGGGTCCCTTCGCCGCAAAACCCAACCTCGTCCGGAATTTTCTAATCCATTTTCCTCTTGATCTAGCACTTGTGATTCTTTACTACTGAACCTTCCCATTCGCCACCCCTTCCATTGCAACCTACTGGCCGAACAAAGATTTATTTTTCTTCTATCTGATCTGTTTTAGAGTGCCCTTTCTCGCCCACTAACACAGCTTCATTATTTATTTTCTTCATCCGCTTCACACGTTTCATTCTTTTCATTTCCACATTTGGAATATATCCCACTTCTTTTCTTCACATCTTAGCAATGAGCCATGTAACTGCTAGTTATCAACTAACCGTAAATTCTTTACACTTAGCTGTCTCGTTTGAGGTAACCTCAACATGCAAAGCCGCATTGAGAAGTGATAGCTGTTGCCAAAAAATTGCTTTATAGTCGATAGCAGCCCCTAATCCTACATACTTTCCCGCTGAGAAAACCGTAATGCAGTCTCGCTGCTAAGCTATAACCTGTCACACAAAACAAACATAAACCTTCCGATAACTTTCAGTTCCAAGAATGTCTGCTGCTGGATGTTTTTCCAGGAATGTGCATCAAGGACCAAACGCAGAATGTCATGGAACATTAAAGCTATGCATGGGCATTAAAATTCATTCATATCCAAGGACGACTAGAAACGCCAGGGTTCTCAGCCTTATGACTACTTAATCTATCTTTATTTATCTGACTAGTAGTCATGTCTTGGATTTGTGACCAACCAAACGTTTTAAGGAACATTAGCCCAATCTGTTTACCTTCAACGAGGAATATACCCCACGTGTTGGAGAACCATAAGCAATAGAAACTGAAAAGTAACATGGCATGGAGAAGTTCAGAAAGCTCAGAAAGTAAGTTGGCGAATTCAGGAAGGATATCGATTCAGTATTTATTATTATCTGCTTCCTGGATACATTTTTATTAATATTTACATTTTGAATAGTCTTAAGGTATTTATTTTGTTATAATTATTTGTGTTATGAATTAATTACACTAAGCTTTTAAATTTAATTGACGATTTTGTGAAGTTATTTAAGCAGTACCCCTTGCAAAGCTGTATCACCCAGGTTAAACGTAGATTCCTAAAGCAGTAAGAATGCTGGCAAGTTTATGTTTTATTGTTAGTTGTAACTAAACTTTATTTAATTTAATTTCATATATGATTGGCCTTTCGAAAATTTTATAAAATAAAAAACACCATGTCTTGAACAAAAGTATATGCTATTAAATGCTTAATTACATTAAAATCATTTCAATATGTAATTTAAATAATGTAGGTACAAGTGATGACTTGTTTTTATGTTTAATATATAACTGTTCGTTTCAAATTACATCCAATCACTTAGGAATTGATTCAATATAATCAATCCTATGAAACTATGATAGGTATCATGGATCCTATCTCAAAGCTCATCACTACTTCCTGCATGCTTTAGGTGTTTCTCTCCGTTATAACATACGCCCTGTGTTCATACTGTTGTTTAACATGTCATCCTATACTTCTCTTCTCCTATGTATTACAATTTCTGAACTTATGTACCACTGTTTCGAATTAATTTTCAGTGAGTGAGTTATCTTCTTCGTTGTGTATTCTTTTGCTATATCATTCAGGTTTTATATTCGGGATGTTAACTTGTTTAATTCATTTTCTGACCTATTTTATGTATCCTGCAATTGCCACCAGGAATTTCGTTTCACTTACTTGAAGTTTATTTTCTTTTTAGCCACGATCAAAATTCCATCAAAATTTTGACACAGACATTGCATTCTAAATTTAAATGTAGAATACCTTCTGCTTTCTCGCTTCTCATAAGAACTAGGTATTATTCAGCGCAAGGCCGTGTTCAGTGTTTTCTTTTTATTGCCGTTTCCTTTCTTTTTTCATTTGAACCCACATATGTCTGTTGAATTCAGAATACTTTAGCACACACGTAACAATCTCAATTTTTATCCCTTTCTTTGTAATCAACTCACTGCCTGGATAATGTCCTTCATGATATCCCATACACTCATCAAGCTCTTGTAGCACTCATTCCTTGCTGGATTAAACCAACCCTTGTGCTTTGGTATACATCTTAAAGCAATTGCTCTTGAAGTGATAAGGAACGTGAACTTGCGACTCAGCCGATAGTCACCCCCTATTGTACCCTTCAATCACGGGGCTACTTGGAATAGGTAGTCCTTAATCAATGATAAGAAATGTCAGGGGAAGGAGGTACCGGTGGTTGTGTAACCGACTTACTGCTGAACTGGATTTAAATGAAAGTCACGCCATTTCCCGTGACCGAAGCTGTGTAACATACTCCAGGGACATTTGGCAGAGTGCTGTAAAACATAATGTACAAGTGTACAGAGATGAACATTATAACTTCTTGGAGTTGGCACCGATGACTTTCAGTCGAGTGTAAAGTGCGTTTTCAGACCTCCATTCCTCATGGTGATCTGTATTCTTCAAAATAACTTAAAATGAGGTTAAGTAAAATGTAAACAGCAAACTGGTTACGACGAGTTGGCCACGATATGAGTTCACTTGTAGGGCGCCACTGTTGTTGTTGACAATACGAACGTCAGAAAGCCTTGGGATCAGAAGGATGTGAGAGGCAAAGCGATAGGGGAGTGTATTTGCACAATGAAAACAGTAATACATCGACTGACCTCAGTCTCTCTAATAAATGCAACTCGAACTGCGGATCTTTTTTTTGAACCTGACTGTCCTTCTGCTGCCCCTTCCACTTGTTCCGTAACTATTTACTTGCTCTTCCCACCGCAGGCACTCATATCGCGGTTGATATGTAGAAGCTTGCGCAGTCCGTACTCCATTAAACACTTCAGCAAAGCGGTAATACCTCGGCTTGTGTTTATATTCTCAAGTAATGTTTATGGTTTCTTCCGTTTGCAAGTATCGAGGTTGCAATCCCCACAGATGCTACAGGGTACACAAGCTAAGGCAGATTTAAGTAGTCTCTTATACGCATTATGCATTCACTGTCTCGTAGGGTTCAAATAGGCATTTCACTGTTTCAAAATCTGTAATAATTTGAATCAAGAGATATATAACATCTGTGTTGTAACAGATGCTTTCAAACAGAATATCAATTGTAAGAACCATCTTAGAAAAGCTTTTGGATTCGCAGTATGGAATCAACCATAAAATCTTCACTTAGTTCCCTTGCGGCAAGTGTGTGTGTGTGTGTATGTGTTACACGCCCAAATATGTGGGGATGTTTTCGTGCATTTGAAATAGCAACTTAATTTAACTACAGGTTTATAGATGACTGAGAAGTACACAACAGATTACTGCTTCCAAGGGACTCCAAGACATGAGCATCATTTTTATCTGCAGGTGTTTGAGATCGAGTAAAAAACAAAGAAGCGTAGGTTTGTTTTTCAGTAGTCCCGAGATGCAGGACTCCAGTGAAGTGTAAAGAACTGCAGGAAGGCGATTTGTAGGGCATGTGAAAGAAGAGCGAAAAGAGGCGTCCTCTCACTTTTATCCTCCTTCTCTTTCTTCTATTGCACTGTATTTACTTTCTTGTTTTCCCTTTTTTATTTTCGGATGCCTCTAGGGTTTCCAGGGATATAAAATGTTAATGGAGCTGGTAATTACCCCGGCAAGATTGCTGACAAGAGGGGAAATTGGGCTTACGTTGCCTTTGTGAGTTTTGTATATTATAATACCCTGTCCTGGTTAGTGTAACAACCGCATAACCGACGTACGCCACAAGTGAAAGTGAGGGTTGAGCCTCCTTTTCATCAGTGGCGTCAATCCAACGGAAGAACCTAATAGATTTGCTGTCTAGTAAACGATAAAACTATTCTTCCGAACATTCCTCGGCAAATATCCCAACCCCTTTTCCAAAACAGAACCTACTTCTTAAACCAAAATACATATAAACCTACTAAACGTAGCAATAGTGCCAATACTTTTGGAATAATGTTGAAACATTTAACGATAAACTCAAAAGCAAAGGCTAATCAAAATTTTATGTCCTACAAAAGAGCCTTAAAACACAAAATCTTCCAAGACAAAATTCACCGCAAAGAATTAAGCTTTTGAGAGTACATAAATTATCTCGAGAAATTACAGAACAAAAATTAGCAGATGGCATTAAATACCATTCATATGCAAATGCTGGCTATAATTTATTAAGACGTCATAATGGCAGATTACGTAGAACGTGATATTAAAATACTCAGAATTATACAAATAAATGCACAACGTAGCCAACTAGTAATAATGTCGGAATTGAGAAGACGTAATTGAAGATCTAAATATTGACATATTATATATTCAGGAACTTTATTC